>CP125978.1:127997158-130423038 GCA_030063025.1 Avena longiglumis
GAACCTTCTCTCGAAATTGTGAGTAGCGCGGCACGGAAGAAGTTCTGTGGTGCTGCACCAATAAGGAGGAAGCTAATGATGATGATCATGAAACTTCGGTTGAAGTTGCTCTGAGCCTCGAGGTCAACGAACTCGTACCACTCCAGTTGGTATGATTCCGTTATGAATGTCATGGTGGTGGACAACACCGATGACCCCGAGACATATGAGGAAGCGATGATGAGCCCAGATTCAATAAATGGCAAGAAGCCATGAAATCCGAGATTGGATCCATGTACGAAAACCAAGTATGGACTTTGGTGGACTTGCGGATGGCGGAAGGCATCGAGAACAAATGGATTTTCAAGAAGAAAGCAGATCTTGATGGTAATGTTATCATCTATAAAGCTCGACTTGTCGCAAAGGGTTTAAACAAATTCAAGGAGTTGACTACGAGACTTTCTCACGATGTGAAGCTAAAGTCCGTGAGGATTATGTTAGCAATCACTGCATATTATGATTATGAGATATGGCGATGGATGTCAAAAGCGGCATTCCTCAATGGAGACATTGATGAAGAGTTGTATATGATGCAACCCAAAGGTTTTGTCGATCCTATAGATGCTAACAAGGTATGCAAACTTCAGCGGTCCATCTATGGATTGAAGCTGAAGCATCCAAGTTGGAATCAACGTTTTGATAAGGTAATCAAAGTTTTGGTTTTATACAAACTTATGGAGAAGCTTGTATTTACAAGAAAGTGAGTGGGAGCTCAGTAGCATTCTTAATCGTATGTGGATGACATATTGTTGATTGGGAATGATGTAGACCTTCTTAATAGTGTCAAGGAATATTTGAATAATAGTTTTTCAATGAAGGATCTTGGCGAGCTTACATATTAGGCATAAAGATTTATAGAGATAGATCGAAACGCCAAATATCATTGTCCTGAGTACATATTTGGACAAAGTTCTAAAGAGATTTGGAATGGAAGAAAGCAAGAAAGGGTTCTTGCCCATGTTGTAATCGACCTTGAGTAAAACTCAAAGTCCGACATCGGCGGAAGATAGAGAAAGGATGAGTAAGACTCCTATGCCTCGACCATAGGATCTCTAATGTATGCCATGCTATGTACTAGACCCGACATTGCATATCGTTAGTTTAACTAGCGAGATATCAAAGTGATCGAGTGGATCATTGGACGTGATCAAAAACATCCTTAAGTACTTGAGAAGAACTAAGGATATGGTTCTTTCTTATGGAGGTGATGAGCGGCTCGTTGTTAATGGTTACACCGATGCTGGTTGGAACACCGATCCGATGATTCTAAATCACAATCCGGATACGTATTTATTTTGAATGATGCGTCGTTATTCGGAGGAGTGCAAAGCAAAGCGTTGTGGCGAGATCTTCAATGAATCGAATACATGGCTTCCTGAGGCTTCACAAGAAGCGATATGGATGAAAGAGTTCATTCTGAGCTGGGTGTGGTTCCAAGTGCGCTGGACCCAATGTCTATCTCTTGTGATAACATGGGCGCCATAGCCAATGCGAAGAACCAAGGTCACACAAGAAGTGAAGCATATCAAGCTGCGTTTTCACGCTATTCGAGAACATATCCGGGATGGGGATATAAAGATTTGCAAAGTACACACAGATCTGAATGTGGGATCCGTTGACTAAACCTCTCCCGAGGGCAAAACATGACCAACACCAAAAGCGCCATGGGTGTTCGGTATATTACCATGTAATCTAGATTAGATGACTCTAGTGCAAGTGGGAGGCTTGGAGATATGCCCTAGAGGCAATAATAAATGTAGTTATTATTATATCTTTGTGTTTATGATAAATGTTTACATTCATGCTATAATAGTATTAACAAGGAAACATTGATACTTGTGTGTTTTGTAAACTTAATTTGAAGTCCCTAGTATAGCCTCTATACTTCACTAGCTTGTTGGTTGATTAATGATTGTGGTTTCCCTATCATGAACATTGAGATGTTATCAACAAGATCATATCGTTAGGAGAATGATATGGTGGACATACTCCTATATATAAGCGTAGCATAAAGATCAAGTCATTTCATTAGTTCAATTGCTATATGCTTTACGATACATAGTAACCTAATTCCTTGACCATGAGATCATGCATATCACCTTTACCGGATGGATGCTTTGATGACATCAAACACCACACCGTGGCGGGTGGCTATAAAGGTGGCATTAAGTGTTAGGAAAGTATTGGTTGAAACACATGGATCAAGAGGGATTTGTCCATCCACATGACGATAGATATACTCTGGGCCCTCTCGGTGGAATGTCATCCAATTAGCTTGCAAGCATGTGACTTGGTCACAAGGGATCACATATCGCGGAGCGAGAAAAGAGTACTTATCGATGTGAGGTTGAACTAGGTATGCAGAGATACCGGCGATCATAACCTCGGGTAAGTAACATATCGTGAGACAAAGGGAAATTGGTATCGTATGTAAGTGGTTCACTTTCGATCGCAAAGTAATCATAGAAATATGTGGGAGCCATATGAATTTCAGATTCTCTATTGGTTATTGTTAGTAGAAGTGTCTCGATCATGTCGCATAATTCACGAACCGTAGGGAGACACACTTAAGGATTCGACGTTGTTTGAGTAGTTATGGTATTATGAGAAAGAGACCGAATGTTGTTGGAGTCTGATGGGATCCAAGGATATCACGAGGTGATCCGGAATGGTCAGGAGAATAAGATTCATATAAGGAAAGTCCCGTTTGAGTTCGGGAATGATTAGGTGTTTTCATCGGAATGTTCTAGAAGGTTCCGATTGTCCGAAGCACTTTCCGGGGAGGGTACATGAATGTGTCATTTCTCATTGAATGATTGCATCATGTACTAAGTGTTCTTCTGTCCCAAATAAAGGATTAAATTGAATCCTAAAAGCAGAAAAGTCAAATGTCCAGTTTGAAAGTCAAGCTGCCAAAACAAGCTGGGAAACAAGCAAGAGGAGTTGGAACCAACTTTGGAGGAGGAGGACTCCTCCAGGCGGGCTCGACCCTAGGCCGAGTTGGGGAGGACTCCTCCCTCCTGAGCAAGGAAACCCCTCCCATATAAGGAGGGGCTCCTCCATAGACACATAACTTTCTACTCTAGATCTCAGGTTTAGAGCCGTTTTGGTTTAGAGCTTCTAATTGCTTTAGCCAGCGGCTTAGAGCCTTCTAATTGGTTTAGAGCCTTCTAATTGGTGTGTCTAATTACTAGACCACTAATAGCCTCTCTCATAAGCTCCACCATACCACTTGCAGGCTTAAGCCTGGGATCTCCCTCTACTTAGGTACCACGCGTTGTCTTTGGAATCGCGAGGAGAGTGCTATAACCTCCATTGCCTTTGGAACAAGGAGAGGAAGGTCTTCGTCAGTAACGCAGGACCGATTGCCAGGAGCCTTGGGAGCGATGGCTGGAAGGATCGTCTACACGATCTTGAGATCGGGAAGAGTACGACTACATCACCCACGAGAATCCGCTCTCGTTAAACGCTTTGGAATCTTCGAGGGTAAGTTATACCATCGACTCGTTGCTACAATCTAGTAGATAGATATTGGCTTGTTTGTATGCGATAGAAAATTTTTGTTTTCCATGCTACGAACCCCTACAATGAGGTGATAGGTATGCCTACCATGGAGACTTTTTAAATCTGTGGGCTTAAATGGCATAAGAGCACTGGCATACTTGCGCTTGATCCAAGCATCATCAACATGAGATGCACCGTGGTTTCTGAAGGTTGTAGCTATTGCCTTGAGCCTCCTATACATGTCCTCGTGGTCTTCTCCATCCATCATATAAAATCCTTCAGCTTCATTGCTCAAGGCATCATATCTATTCCTTCTCATACTTTCATTTCTGATGAAGAGCTCGGTGAGGGCATCCCAAGCTTCTTTAGATGTGCTAAGATGCTGAATGTGTGGCATGTCTTTGTCACCCACCAAGATGTATCATGTGTAGAGTTGTAGCGTTGAGTTGGCTATCGACCACTTCTCTTCTTGTGAGATTGTTGGGGTTTCCAACATGAAGACCATTTTTGATGATCTTCCACAACTCTATGGAGGAACTGCACACATGAAATTTCATCAAAAATTGCCATTGAGAGAAAGTAGATGCTGAAAGTTTGGGTGGATCACCCCTATTATGTATATGTGGGTGAGGGATAGGCAGATCAGGGGGATACACATGAGAAACCTCATTGTATCCATCCTTACCGCTATCCTTTTTCGAGGAGGAGCTCTTGCTAGTATCATCACCTACCACTTCGTTATCTTTGGAAACAGTTTTACCCGTTTCCTTGGATTGCGGAGTGGTATCCTCAGATTTAGATGGAGGTGATGTTGTGGATGTGGAGAGACGCATTATAAATTGATGCATCTCTTCCATCTTAGCCTACATTGAACTCACCAAGGTTGTTTCCAACGTCTTAAGATCGTTCATGGTGACTACCTCCAGAGTATCACTCCCATCTCCCTTGGAACCCATACTTATCTTAGGCGGTTAAGCCGAAATAAGAGCCGAGGCTACGATACCAATTGAAATGGATCGTATATGGACACCTAGAGGGGGTGAATAGGTGCTACAATTTTATTACTTTTTCAATTTTAGGCTTGACACAAAGTAAATTCTCTAGATATGCAACTACGAGAATTTCCCTATATGCAACCCTAGCTCCTAGCACGTAGAGAGGAGTGAGGAAACCGTAGTGGAGCACGCGGAGACACATGGATTTGTTTTACCGCAGTTCCTTCCTTGTTAAGGGAAGTACATCTGCGTTGGAGGGGTGGGTGGTTCTAAGACCACCACGCCAATAGGCCTCACCCTATTCTCGATGGATCTCGCCACGAGAGGCTGATCCACCTTCTCCACTATTGGATCCCTTGATGAACCGGTGCCTTTACAACACTATCGGGGCACACACCCACAACCGAATTGGGGGCTCCCGAGATGACAACAAGCTGCCACAAGAACAAGGTTTATCAATATAAACAAAAACGAGGATCTAGATATTTGCAAGAAATACTAGATCGGAGGTTCTCCAAATGAATGGAGAGGAGATGAACCGCTTGATTGCTGATGATGAAGATCGAGTCCTCCTCCTTCGATTCCCAAAGGGATGGGGCCTTTGGGTGGATCTAGGCGGAGCACTCTTGGATGGAGCTTTCAGATCTGATCTGGTCTTTTTCGTGATGAATCAAGGGTTCTGGCAGGAGGGGGAAGGCTGGCTTAAATACCCCCTCCCCAGATCTGGTCGTTGCACAACTTTGGGGGGAAAACTCCGCCCCAAGGGCGGATTCTCCGGGGAAAGTCCACCCCCCCTGGCACTTGCTCTTGAGGAACTTAGTGGAAATCTTGGGGGCGGATAATCCGGGCCCCTCCTGGGCGGATTATCCGGCCATGCCGGAAAGTCCGGCAGAAACTCCGCTCCTCTCTGGGGCTTGCGCCTTGGCGATGAGCAGGGGGCCGGATTATCCGGCGTGTCCGGAAAATCCAGCCAAAACCGCCATATACAGGGCTTGCTGCCAAGGCAAGGGGGCGGATTATCCGCCTAGTGGGGCGGATTATCGCCCCAAAGGCAGTTCTTTTCCTTTATTCTCAAATGAGGCAACACTTCAACACACATTAAATGATCCTTGGTATTGTTATCTAACACACAAAACACTAGGGATTAAGAAATGTTCTTTCAACGACGACGTGGTGCAAAGGTGGAGAGTTTTTGCGGCAGGGCTTCGCCTACGCGCAGTCGGGGGAGAGAGAGAGAGGAGGGCAGCAGTATGGCGGCTAGGGTTTTGGTGAGGGAGGTCGCCTGCCCACCTTATCGAAGTGCAGGGCCCCTTCCCTCCTCCAAGCCCTAGGGCGGCCCCAGGGTAGAGTGGGGCAAGTCCCCTTCTAGAAGGCCCCTAGGGTTTCCCAGGGTTTTGGCCTACCGCCTATAGGGCCTTGTGCCCCTGGCCCAATGCGGCCAGGGCACTCCCTCGTAGGCCCACGCCCCCCTACGACAAGTGGGGCCACGTTGGTCCCACTCCGGAAGCTTCTAGAACCTTCCGGTACAATACCGAACATTCTGAAACGATTCTGAAATCCAAAAACTTCTTTCCTTTATATGAATCTTATTCTCCGGAACCTCCCGTGATGTCTTGGAATTCATCCGAGACTCCGAACAAAAACTCATAAACCAATTATCCATTCTATCCTAGCGTCGAGGCACGTTAAGTGTGTGACCCTACGGGTTCGAGGATATGCAGACATGATCTTCTATCAATAATCAATAGCGGGATCTGGAAACCCATATTGACTCCCACATATTCATCGATGATCATATCGGATGAACCACGATGCCAGGATTCAATTAATCCCATATTTATATTCCCTTCACACGATATTTTACTTGCCCGAGATTCGATCGTTGGTATCGACATACCTAGTTCAATCTGCTCACAACAAGTGCTTTACTCGTTCCGTAATCCGATATCACTTTGTGATTAACTCCTTAATCACGTGCTTGCAAGCGATGTTGATATCGACACGAGTGGGCCAAGTATATCTCCGACTCGGGTGGGACAAATCCCATCTCGATACATACAACCAACAAGTACTTTCCGATCACCTGAGAGACACCTTTATGATCACTCTCTCATAGGATGACGTTTGATGACCTCAAAGCTTTCTTCCGATACCAGGGAGTTGCATTATCTCATGGTCTAAGGAATACAATATTTGACATAAAAAAATCTTCGCAAAGATGAACACGATGACACGATCTAATTGCTCTGCTTGATTTGGGTTTGTCCATCATATCATTCTCCCAATGACATGATCTCATTATTAATAGACAACTCATGTCAATGGTTAGGAAACCTTAACCATCATTAATCAATGAGCTAGTCCATAGAGGCGTACTAGGGACACGGTGTTGTTCATAAACCACAGAAGTATCAAAGTTTCCGTTTATACAATTATAGCATGGAATATAAACTTTATCATGAACAAGATATAATAATAACATCTTTATTATTGCCTCTAGGGCATAATTCCAACAGTCTCCCACTTGCACTAGAGTCAATAATCTAGTTTACATCTGGCAACAATCTAACACCCATGGCACTAAGGTGCTGATCATGTTTGCTCGTGGAAGAGGTTTAGTCAACGGATCTGCGACATTTAGATTTGTATGTACTTTGCTAATCTTCAGATCACCATCTATTATATAATCTCGAATTATATGAAACTTGCGGTTGATGTGCTTGGTCTTTGGATTATATCTTGGTTCCTTAGTCAGTTCTATGGCGCCAGTGTTGTCACACAATATCTCCAGTGGGTCCAAGGCACTTGGTACCACACCAAGCTCAGTGATGAAGTTCCTGATCCAAACTCCTTCACTTGACGCTCTGCGGCTACCATGTATTCGATTCTCTTGTAGATCCCGTGATCACGCTTTGCTTGCGACTTCTCGAGCTCATGCCTCCATTCAAAATATAAACGTATCACGTAAAGATTTAGAATCATCCGGTCGGTGTCGAAACTAGCGTCGACGTAACCTTTACGACGAGCTGCTCATCACCTCCATAGACCAAGAACATTTCTTTAGTCCTATTTAAATACTTTAGGATGTTATTTACATGTCGGTGTTCCACTCTGGATCACTTTGGTATCTCGTCACAAACTAAGAGCATTGGACACATTCGGTCTAGTACACAGCATGGCATACATGATAGAACCTATGGCCGAGGCATATGGCACTTTGCTAATAGCTTCTCTATCGTTTACCGTAGTTGGACACTGAGCCTTGCTCAATATCTTACCTGACAACATGGGCACTGAACCTTTCTTTGCCTTATCCATTCTAAACCTTTTTAGAACTTTGTCTAGGTATGTACTTTGGCTTAAAGCTATTAGGCGTTTTTGTCTATATCTATAGATTTTGATGCCTAATATATAATCAGCTTCTCCTAGGTATTTCATTGAAAAACATTTGTTCAACTAACTCTTCACATCGTTATGCATACCAATGTCATTTCCAATAATCAATATGTCATCCACATATAGTACTAGAAATGTCACTGAGCTCCCATTCACTTTCTTTTAGATACAAGCTTCATAGAAATTTGGAACAAATCCAAAGCTCTTGATCACTTGATCAAAACGAAGGTTCCAACTTCGAGATGCTTGCTTCAGTCCATAAATAGAACGCTGAAGTTTGCACACCTTATCAGCATCCTTAGGATCGATAAAACCTTCAGGCTGCATCATATATAACTATTCATCAATGTTGCCATTGAGGAACACAGTCTTGACATCCATCTGCCATATTTCATAATCATGAAACGCAGCAGTTGCTAATAAAATCCGAATGGACTTAAACATCGCTATGGGAGAGAAAGTCTCAACGTAGTCAACACCTTGAACTTGTCGAAAACCTTTCGCGACAAGTCTAGCTTTATAGACAGTAACATTACCATCCGCGTCCGTTTTCTTCTTGAAAATCCATTTGCACTCAACGGCCTTACGGTCGCTAGGAGGGTCCACCAAATTCCATACTTGGTTTTCGCTCATGGATCCCAATTCAGATTTCATGGCCTCTAGCCATTTCTCAGAGTCTGGGCTCATCATTGCTTCCTCATAGTTCGCAGGTTCACTGTTGTCTACCAACAAGACAGTTAAGACAGGGTTGCCGTACCACTCAGGAGGGGCACGTGACCTTGTCGACCTGCGATGTTCAGCAGTAGCATCGTCCGAAGTTTCATGATCCTCATCATTAGCTTCCTCTCTTTTGATGCGCATTTACATCGAACAATTTCTGTGTCGCGCTACTCTCCAACTCGAGAGAAGGTTCAACAACCTCGTCTAGCTCTACCTTCCTCCCACTCACTTCTTTCGAGAGAAACTCCTTCTCAAAAAGGGATCCGTTCTTTGCAACAAACACTTTGCCTTCGGATCTATGGTAGAAGGTATACCCAATCGTTTCCTTAGGGTATCCTATGAAGACGCATTTCTCCGCTTTGGGTTCGAGCTTGTCCGGCATCAACTTTTTGACATAAGCTTCGCATCCCCAAACTTTAAGAAACGACAACTTAGGTTTAGCACCAAACCATAGTTCATACGGTGTCGTCTCAACGGATTTAGATGGTGCCCTATTTAAAGTGAATGTAGCGGTTTCTAATGCATAACCCCAAAATGATAATGGCAAATCTGTAAGAGACATCATCGATCGCATCATATCTAATAGAGTTCGATTCCGGTGTTCAGACACACCATTGCGCTGTGGTGTTCCGGGTGGCGTGAGTTGCGAAACGATTCCGCTTGCTTTAAGATATGTGAGAAAATCATAACTCAAATATTCACCTCCACGATCGGATCATAAAAAATTAGTTTTCCTGTTACGATGGTTTTCCACTTCGTTCTGAAATTCTTTGAACTTTCCAAACGTTTTAGATTTATGTTTCATTAAATAGATATACCCATATCTACTTAAGTCATCAGTAAAAGTGAGAAAATAGCGATATCCACCGCGCGTCGAAACACTCATTGGTCTGCACACATCGATATGTATGATTTCCAACAAGTCCGTTGCTCGCTCCATAACTCCGGAGAACGAGGTTTTGATCATCTTGCCCATGAGGCACGGCTCGCACGTGTCAAATGGTTCAAAATCAAGAGACTCCAAAAGTCCATCAGAATGGAGTTACTTTATGCGTTTTACACCAATATGACCTAGACGGCAGTGCCACAAATAAGTTGAATTATCACTATCTACTTTGCATCTCTTAGCCTCAATGTTATGGATGTGTGTTTCATTGCTTTCGATATTCAGAAGAAATAAACCATTCATAGCAGGTGCATGACCATAAAAGATGTTATTCATATAAATAGAACAACCATTATTCTACGATTTAAATGAATACCGTCTTGCAATAAACACGATCCAGATATAATGTTCATGCTCAACGCAGGCACATAATAACATTTATTAAGGTTTAAAACTAATCCTGAAGGTAAAACTAAGGAGAGCGTGCCGACGGCCATCACATCAACTCTTGATCCATTGCCAACGCGCATCGTCATCTCATCCCTTTCTAGTCATTGCGTCTATTCCGTAGCTCTGCTTCGAGTTACAAATATTAGCAACCGAACCAAGATCAAATACCTGTGCACTACAACGGCGCTAGTAAGGTAAACATCAATAACATGTATATCAAATATACCTTTAATGGTGCCACTTCTTGTCCGCTAAGTACTTCGGATTGCGCCCAAAGGACCCTTGTCTTTGCAATAGAAGCACTCAAAGGTTCGGCTTAGGTCCAGACTTGAGCTTCTTCTCAACAGGGCAACGCGCTGACGCCTTTCTTGAAGGACTTCTTTGCACCCTTACCTTCGTAAAGCTAGGGGCTTGTTAACCATCAACACATGATTATCTTTCTTGATATCCACCTCCGTTTTCAGCTTAGCGAAGAGCTCAGATGATCGATCGGAACCAATCTGATTGTGAGTAACTACAAAACCTTTGTAGCTAGGAGGGAGTGATTGCAGAACTCTGTCAATCTTGAGCTCTTCTAGAATCTTGCAGTCCAGTTGCTCAAGACGTTGAGTGTAGCTCGACATCTTAATGGCGTGCTCACTAACGGAACTCCCTTCCTCCATCTTGCAGTTAAAGAATTTCTCAGAGATCTCATATCTCTCAGAACGGGCATGAGTCTGAAACATGGTTTTCAGTCCCTCAAGAATCTCAAAGGGCCCGGCGAACTCCTCAAAACGATTTTGAAGGTCCGATTCCATAGCAAACAACATGGTGCTCTTAATCACACCATAATCATCTTTGCGCGACTGATAAACAGCTTTTTCATCAGCTGGCGCATCTATAGCAGGGGCGACACCTAGCGCTTTCTCAAGGACATAGTCTTTTGTCTGCCAGCAAGAATGATTCTCAGATTGTGGAACCAGTTGGTGAAGTTAGACCCATTGTTCTTAAGCTTTTCTTTCTCAGCAAAAACGTCGAAGTTGAAGTTGGACTTAGCCATTTGATCTACAAAATTTGCAAGTACAATTTAGACTATGTTCATGATAACTAGTTCAACTTAATGAAATTACTAGATGAACTCCGACTAAATTCAACATCTCTCAAGTTGTTTAGTGAACATGATCCAAATTCACCACACCTAATCCGATCTTCACGAGAAGAGATGTGGTTTCAATGGTGGACAATAAAGTGTCGATCATATCATTCATATGACTCATGCTTAACCCTTCGGTTCGTGTGTTCCGAGGCCATGTCTGTACATGCTAGGCTCGTCAAGTCAAGCCCAAGTATTTCCGCGTGTGCAAAACTGGCTTGCACCCGTTGTATGTGAACGTAGAGTTTATAGCACCCGATCATCACGTGGTGCTTGAACACGATTTAACTTTCGAACGGTGCATACATGGGGAGAACACAATTTTATCTTGATCTTTAAGTGAGGAATCATCTTATAATGCTACCGTCGCGATCTAAGCATAATAAGATACATAAAAGGATAAACATCACATGCATATAATTTTATGTGACATGGTATAGCCAATCTCCGCGCAATGATCTCCATCTTGTGCGCGCCAGCATGATCTTCATCACTCCACCATGATTGCCTCCACCACGAATAGCAACTACAACTATTGCTAACTACTTAGCGATAAAGTAAAGCTATTACATGGCGCATAAGAAGTTGACACACAGGCCATACACAATTATAAAGACAACCATATGGCTCCAGCCGGTTGTGTACTCATCGACATGCAAGTCGTGAAATATTACAATACATGATCATTGCATACAACATACACATCATATCTTGGGCCATACCATATCACAGAAACACTCCCTGCAAAAACAAGTTAGACGCCTCTACTTTGTTGTTGCATGTTTTACGTGGCTTATGGGAGTAACAAGCTAAGAATGATACTTACCTATGGAAAGCCACAACGGTGATATTATGGTTGCCGACATCCGGTGTAAATCCCATGACAACTATAGTGAGAGAAACTGGCATCCACCCGCCGCATGTGTGGAACAAGTCACATGTCAAGTGCGGAGCCGGTCTCGCAAACGAGGTCCAGAAGTTGGCTCGACCGCCGATCTCACTATCCCGCGTCATAATAAGTACACAACAAGAGGCTTGTAACAAAAAACATCAACGCCTGCAACAAGCATGTTGCGTTCTACTCGTGAAACACATCTACGCATAGATCTAGCTCTGATACCACTGAAGGGTTTCGCAGCATAGTAAATCAAAAAAATTCTACGGATGCGAACGGGAAAGCCAAGATCTAATCTAGGAGATGCAATCAACGAGAGGGATAGGTGAGATCTTCATACCCTTGAATAAATCGCACAGCGGAAAGTTCAACAGAACGTGGGTGATGTAGTCGAACTAGCCTTCTCCTCCTCGCGATCCGATCCGATCCAACGCCGCAAGTGGCGATGCCTCCGAGAGATGCACACGTACGGCACCGCGACGTCTCCTCCTTCCTCGGTCCAGCAAGTGGGGTGGAGAGATAGATTGGATCTATAACACGATGGCGTGGTGCAAAGGTGGAAAGTTTCTGCGGCAGGGCTTCGCCTACGCGCAGTCGGGAGAGAGAGAGAGAGGAGGGCAGCAGTATGGAGGATAGGGTTTTTGGGGTGAGGGGAGGGTGCACCCCCTGCCCACCTTATATAGGGGGCTGGCCGGGCCCCTTGCCCCCTCCTCCAAGCCCTAGGGCGGCGGCCCCAAGGGTGGAGTGGGGGGCAAGTCTTCCCCCCTTCTAGAAGGTCCCCTAGGGTTTTGGCTGTCTAGGCCTATGGGGCCTTGTGCCCCTGGCCCAATGCGGCTAGGGCACTCCCTCGTAGGCCCACTCCCCCCTCCGACAAGTGGGGCCACGTTGGTCTCATTCCGGAACCTTTTAGAACCTTCTGGTACAATACCGAACATTCCGAAATGATTCCGAAATCCAAAACTGTTTTCCTTTATATGAATCTTATTCTCCGGACCATTCTGGAACCTCTCGTGATGTCCTGGATCTCATCCGAGACTTCGAACAAAAACTCATAAACCAATTATCCATTCTATCCTAGCGTCGAGGCACATTAAGTGTGTGACCCTACGGGTTCGAGGATATGCAGACATGATCTTCTATCAATAATCAATAGCGGGATCTGGAAACCCATATTGACTCCCACATATTCATCGATGATCATATCGGATGAACCACGATGCCAGGATTCAATTAATCCCATATTTATATTCCCTTCGTCACGCGATATTTTACTTGCCCGAGATTCGATCGTTGGTATCGACATACCTAGTTCAATCTGCTCACAACAAGTACTTTACTGCCCGTAATCCGATATCACTTTGTGATTAACTCCTTAATCACGTGCTTGCAAGCGATGTTGATATCGACACCGAGTGGGCTCAAGTATATCTCCGACTCGGGAGGGACAAATCCCATCTCGATACATACAACCAACAAGTACTTTCCGATCACCTGAGAGACACCTTTATGATCACCCTCTCATAGGATGATGTTTGATGACCTCAAAGCTTTCTTCCGATACCAGGGAATTGCGTTATCTCATGGTCTAAGGAATACAATATTTAACATAAGAAAAAGCTTCGCAAAGATGAACACGATGACATGATCTAATTGCTCTGCTTGATTTGGGTCTGTCCATCATATCATTCTCCCAGTGACATGATCTCATTATTAATCGACAACTCATGTCAATGGTTAGGAAACCTTAACCATCATTAATCAATGAGCTAGTCCATAGAGGCGTACTAGGGACACTGTGTTGTTCATAAACCACACAAGTATCAAAGTTTCTTCTTAATACAATTCTAGCATGGAATATAAACTTTATCATGAACAAGAATTATAATAATAACATCTTTATTATTGCCTCTAGGGCATAATTCCAATAGTTATGACTATGAAAAGTCACCATAGCCTCTATGATCATTTAGTCCTTGACTTGTAGTACCACTCTATGCTTTGATTAATAATGCTTTGTTGCACTGCATGATTATGGCCATTATTGCTCTCTTATTTGGTTGCTCCCAGTCCTTTGCTAGCCTCCACTTGTGTGAGTAAGCTCTACTCATGCTTCCAACTTCCAAGAAACCAAGTTATTCCAAAGTGTCCACCATAAACTCCTATGCATGTTGTGTTACACCATTCCAAGTATATTCTTGTTTTCAGCTATCTTCCAATTAAAAACTATTTTGTTATGTGAAAACTTAGTGATTAAAGCCCCCAGAACCTTGATGGCACACTTTATATTCTTTGCCCCTAATAAACTTGAACCATTGTGTAATCTATGGTGTATATGTTTGCACTTATACGTTGGAATTAGCAGAACCGTGCTGTCATGAGGAACATTTTCAACATTGCACTTGTACTTTGTACTCAGTTGATATCATGCTATTTTGTCTATGGATGTCACTAGTGTGAAATAAAGAGGGAACTTGTAAGTCCATGGAGTTTGTATCCTGTGTTAGAGAAACACCTGGGCCGCTAGCCTAAGCCATGCCTAGTCATGGTGGAAACTTTCAGCATCACCATAATGACATCTATGAAGCATTATTTTTATAAAAAAAGACACATTGAGAAAAGAGGAAAGAGAGAAAAAAACACCATATTTCCATGGTAAATAAGAAGATTGCTGAGATGCTCATTGTCTGCTTGCCTTGTCATTTTGGTTATGGGAAAGCTCCTGTACCATGTGCAAGGGGTACCTTGTTGGCGGTTCTCAATGATAAGCAAATACTTACAATGACAAGAACTTACAGGTGACTAAAGTTGAGTAGCATGAGGTGTGACCCTCGTATTCAAGGGACTTGAGATTGCCAACTTATACTTCGTCAAGCATATACTCCATCTTTGTTCACTTTAACCTTAATCACTTCAAGATGCTTATGATAGGGGCAATGAGGGCTGAAAGCTAACAAGTACCATAATTTTTGGAAGCTCTTTTTGAAACTTGAAATCCCTGCTTCCTTTATAAAAGGTCTTTCTTCCACCACTATTGAGTCTCCACCTTCTACCTTTAGGCACCATTAAGAGAGCATAGTTGTCATTCTGTGTGCAGTGTTCCAAAGCTTATTGATTGATGCATATTGTGATATTACTTGTTCTTGTGCTATTTGTTTCTAGTCACCCTTGTGAACTTTGTGAAGGGTTTCGCGGCATAGTAAATCAAAATTTTCTACGGATGCGAACAGAGGGAAATCCAAGATCTAATCTAGGAGATGCAAACAACGAGAGAGATTGGATTAGATCTTCATACCCTTGAAGATTCGCATGAACGCTCATTTTAACGTGGGTTATGTAGTCGATTTGCTTCTCCTCCTCGCGATCCGATCCGACCTAGCACCACAAGTGGCGGTGCCTCCGTGAGATGCACACGCAGCAAGACTCGACGCCTCCTCCTTCCTTGGACCAGCAAGTATGGTGGAGAGATTGGATCTACAACACGACGCGTGGTGTATATGGTGGAGAATTTCGCAGCAGGCTTCGCCACAAACAAATGGGAGGAGAGAGGAGGCAGCAGGCGGCTAGGGTTGGAGGAAGGTGTGAGGGTTGGTGCTGACCCTCTTTATATAGAGGGTGGGGCGCCCCTAGCTGTTGGAGATATGCCCTAGAGGCAATAATAAATGTAGTTATTATTATATCTTTGTGTTTATGATAAATGTTTACATTCATGCTATAATAGTATTAACAAGGAAACATTGATACTTGTGTGATTTGTAAACTTAATTTGAAGTCCCTAGTATAGCCTCTATACTTCACTAGCTTGTTGGTTGATAGATGATTGTGGTTTCCTATCATGAACATTGAGATGTTATCAACAAGATCATATCGTTAGGAAAATGATATGGTGGACATACTCTATAGATAAGCGTAGCATAAAGATCAAGTCATTTCAATAGTTCAATTGCTATATGCTTTCGATACATAGTAACCTAATTCCTTCGACCATGAGATCATGCATATCACCTTTACGGATGGATGCTTTGATGACATCAAACACCACACCGTAATCGGGTGGCTATAAAGGTGGCATTGAGTGTTCGGAAAGTATTGCTTGAGACACATGGATCAAGAGGGATTTGTCCATCCATATGACGGATAGATATATTACGTCCCTCCTTGGAATGTCATCCAATTAGCTTGCAAGCATGTGACTGGCTCACAAGGGATCACATATCACGAACGAGAAAGAGTACTTATCGAACGAGGTTGAACTAGGTATGCGAGATACCCGATCATGACCTCGGATAAGTAAACTATCGTGAGACAAAGGGAAATTGGTATCGTATGTAAGTGGTTCATTCGATCGCAAAGTAATCGAGAAATATGTGGGAGCCATATGAATTTCATTCCTCTATTGGTTATTGTTCGAGAAGTGTCTCGATCATGTCCGCATAATTCACGAACCGTAGGGAGACACACTTAAGGATTCGACGTTGTTTGAGTAGTTATGGTATTATGAGAAAGAGACCGAATGTTGTTCGAGTCTCGGATGGGATCCGGATATCACGAGGTGATCCGGAATGGTCCGGAGAATAAGATTCATATAAGGAAAGTCCCGCTTCGAGTTCGGAAATGATTCCGTGTTTTCATCGGAATGTTCTAGAAGGTTCTAATGTCCCAAGACTCGGAGGAAGGGTACATGAATGTGTCATTACATATTGGAATGATTGCATCATGTACTAAGTGTTCTTGCTGTTCCAAATAAAGGATTAAATTGAATCCTAAACAGAAAAGTCAAATGGCCGCTTTGAAAGTCAAACGGCTAAAACAAGAAACTGGGAAACAAGCAAGAGGAGGGCAAACCGAGTTGGGAGGGAATCCTCCTCCAACCCATGAGCCTCCACTAGGTCGAGTTGGGGAGGGACTCCTCCTCCCCGGCCGCCCCTCCACCTATAAAAGGAGGGCAGGGCCTCCTCCTAGACACACAAGTTCCTAGCCTCTAATCTAAATCCTAGCCCTAGACCCGGCTTAGAGCTGTTTTGGTTTAGATCTTCTAATTGCCCTAGCCTTCGGATTAGAGCCTTCTAATTGGTGTGTCTAAACCCTAGACCACTAATAGTTCTCTCTCATACTCCACCATGCTCGCTCGGCTTAAGGCGAAGCCCTGCGGGATCTCCCCTCTACTTCCAGACACGCCACAGCCGAATCGCGAGGAGAGTGCTACAACCTCCGCCACTTGGAACAAGGAGAGGAAGGTCTTCGCCGAAAATCGAACGTAGACCGATCAAGGAAGCGCCGTTTAACACTCACGGAAGGATCGTCACGCGATCTTGAGATCGGAAGAGTACTACATCACCCACGAGAATCCTCGTTAAACACTTTGGAATCTTCGAGGGTAAGTTATTCCATCGACTGCTGCTACAATCTAGTAGATAGATCTTGGCTTGTTTGTTTGTATGCGATAGAAAATTTTTGTTTTCCATGCTACGAAACCCTACAAAGGGTATCGATCCGTGTCTATATGTAGATCTGCTGCACGAGTAGAACACAATGGTCATTATGGGCGTTGATGCTTTTATTGTCGATTGCTTCTTGTGTACTTTGCATCTTGCGTATGTTGGGATGAAGCGCCCGCTAACCTTACATGACATCGTTCATGAGACTTGCTCCACGCTTGACATGCAACTTGTATTGCATAAGTGGCTTTGCGGGTGCCTGTTTCTCCTAGCATAGTTAAGATCCAATTTACAACAGGTGATTAACAATACTAGTATCAATGTTGTGGTTCATGTTCGTAAGTTAGAACGACACTTATAGAAAGCCCCAAACCACGTAAAACATGCAAAGAAAGTAGAGGCGTCTAACTTTGTTTTGTAGGGGTGTGCAGTGATGTGATATGGCCATGATTGTGATTATATTTGATGTATGCAATGTTCCTTATTGTAAGTTAGCAACCGGCAGGAGCCATATGGTTGTCTTTAATTTATGTTAAGACCCGCGTGTCTATTCAAAGTAGTTGTAATAGTTGAAGCCGGTGGATGACAACCATGGAGAGGCGTCATTGACCTTGATGCAATGCCGGTGATGATGGAGATCATGTTCGTGCTTGAATATGGAGATCGGAAGCACAAAGAAGAAAGGCCATATCATATCACATATATATATTGAATTGCATGTGATGTTAATCCTTTATGCATCTTGTATTGCTTAGTAGACGACGGTAGCATTATAAGATGATCCCTCATGCACATGAATTTCAAGTCATAAAGTGTTCACCCTTAGTTAGCACCGTTGCTAAAGCTTGTTGTTTCGAAGCACCACGTGATGATTGGGTGTGTTAGATTCCGCAAGTGTATACAACGTGAGCAAGCCAGATTTTCTCATGCGGAAACTAAGGTTTGATCTTGACGAGCCTAGCATGTATGAGACATGGTCTCTAACATGGATCACCGAAAGGTAAAGCATGAATCATATCGTAGATATGATGAACATGACGATTGATCGCCATTGTAACTATATCGACTCTCGTGATGATCGGTGTTGATGTAGTGGATTTGGTTCTGTGATCACTAAAACAATGTGAGGGATATTGTTTTGAGTGGGAGTTCACCTAGATTAAACTTATTAATTAATTTGAACTCAATTTGTCATAAACTTAGTCTAAACTATTGCAAATATGTTGTAGATCAATGGCAGCCCCTACCATCAATTTTAATGCGTTCCTAGAGAAAGAAAAGTTGAAAAACAATGGAAGCAACTTCGGATTGGTTCCAATTTTGAGGATTGTCCTCACTAGTAATTTGACCTATGTCCGGATGCACCGGGTGACCCACTGCAGATGATGCTCCGATGAAGTAAAGAATGTTTACCTCGCCTAAGAATCGGTATCCATAGTTCAGTGTGCTATCTTGTATGGTTTGGAATCGGAGCTTGTAAAAGGTTTGAGGATTCGACCCATATGATATTGTCGAGGATCTCAAATTGATTTTTGAGACTCATGCGGCAATTGAAAGCTATGAGGCTTCAAAAGTTCTTTAACCAAGATGGAAGAGGGCAGCTGGTCGGTGAGCATGTGCTTAAAATGTCCGGGCACGCAAACAAACTTCAAAGCTTGGGTATAGTGATTCCTAATGCTTTGGGGATTTACCGTGTCCTCCAATCACTACCACCAAGTTACAAGAACTTTGTGATGAACTACAACATGAACATGAACAAGACGCTGTAACTCTTGCCATGTTGAAATCTGCAGAAGTGGAGATCAAGAAAGAGCACCAAGTGTTGTTGGTCAATAAGACCACCAAATTCAAGAAATGCAAGTCTAAGAAAAATGGACACTTCAAGAAGGGTGGTAAGAAAGTTACCACGCCAAATAAGAAGACCAAGGCTGGACCTAAGCACGATCGAGTGCTTTTCAAAGGGAGAAGGTCATCGAAGCGGAATTGCCCAAAGTACTTGGCGGATTTGAAGAACGGCAACATCAAGAAGAAAGGTATATCCGATATACATGTTATTGATGTGTATCTCACTAGTACTGTAGTAGTGCTCGGTATTTGATCTTGGTTCGGTTGCTCATATTTGTAACTCAAACAAAGCAGAGAATAAACGGAAGCTAGCGAAGAACGAGGTGACGATGCGCGTGGAAATGGATCAAAGGTTGATGTGATCGGTCAGACGCTACCCCTTCATCTACCATCGGATTAGTTTTATACTTAAATAATTGTTATTTGGTGCCTGCGTTGAGCATGAACATTCTATCGGGATCTTGTTTATTGCGAGATGGTTACTTGTTTAAGTCCGAGAATAATGGTTGTTCGATTTATATGAGTAATATGTTTTATGCACATGCACCTTTGATAGATGGTCTATTCTTATTGAATCTCGATAGTGGAAATACACATATCAAAAACATTGAGGCTAAACGTTTGAAATCAGCGATATAATTCGACCTATATGTGGCAATCGCTGCCTTGGTCACATTGGAGTGAAACGTATGAAGAAACTCCATTCCGATGGACTTCTTGAATCACTTGATTTTGAATCACTTGAAAGATGCGAAGCATGTCTGATGGGAAAAATGACTAAGACTCCATTTTCTGGTATGATGGAGCGAGCTACAGACTTATTGGAAATCATACATACCGATGTGTGTGGTCCAATGAGTGTAGCATCGCGCGGTGGTTATCGTTATGTTCTTACCTTCACGGATGACTTAAGTAGATATGGGTATATCTATTTCATGAAACATAAGTCCAAAACTTTCGAGAAGTTTAAGGAGTTTCAAAGTGAGGTAGAGAATCAACGTAACAAGAAGATTAAATTTCTACGTTCTGATCGTGGAGGTGAATATCTAAGTTACGAGTTTGGCGAGCATTTGAAGAAATGCGAATACTTTCACAATTGACACCGGAACACCACAACAGTAATGGTGTGTCCGAACGTCAGAATCGAACTCTCTTAGATATGGTTCGTTCTATGATGTCACTTACGATTTACCGCTATCATTTTGGGGTTATGCATTAGAAAAACCGCATTCACTTTAAATAGGGCACCATCTAAATCCGTTGAAACGACACCGTATGAATTATGGTTTGGGAAGAAACCTAAATTGTCGGTCCTTAAAGTTTGGGGATGCGAATCCTAGGTAAAGAAGTTACAGCCGGATAAGCTTGAACCCAAAGAAAAATGCGTCTTCATAGGATACCAAGGAAACTATTGGGTATACCTTCTATCATAGATCCGAAGCAAAATCTTCGGTTAAGAATGGATCCTTTCTAGAGAAGGAATTTCTCTCGAAAGAAGTGACTGGAAGGAAAGTAGAACTCGACGAGGTTGTCGAACCTTCTCTTGAAATTGAGTAGCGAAGACCGAAGAAGTTCTGTGGTGCCCGCACAATAAGAGAGGAAGTTAATGATGGTGATCATGAAACTTCGGTTGAAGTTACTACAGAGCCTGAGGTCAACGAGAACTCGTACCACTCCTGCATTGGTATGATTCCGTTATGAATGTCATGTTGGTGGACAACACCGATGACCCCGAGACATATGAGGAAGCGATGATGAGCCCAGATTCCAATAAATGGCAAGAAGCCATGAACCGAGATTGGATCCATGTACAAAACCAAGTATGGACTTTGGTGGACTTACGGATGGCCGGAAGGTCACGAGAACAAATGGATTTTCAAGAAGAAAACAGATGTCGATGGTAATATTATTTTATAAAGCTCGACTTGTCGCAAAAGGGTTTCGACAAATTCAAGGAGTTGACTACAATGAGACTTTCTCACCAGTAGCGAAGCTAAAGTCTGTGAGGATTATGTTAGCAATCGCTGCATATTATGATTATGAGATATGGCAGATGGATGTCAAAACAACATTTCTCAATGGAGACATTAATGAAGAGTTGTATATGATGCAACCCAAAGGTTTTGTCGATCCTAAAGATGCTAACAAGGTATGCAAACTTTAACGATCCATCTATGGATTGAAGCAAGCATCCTGAAGTTGGAATCAACGTTTTGATAAGGTAATCAAAAGTTTTGGTTTTATACAAACTTATGGAGAAGCTTGTATTTACAAGAAAGTGAGTGGGAGCTCTGTAGCATTCTTAATACTATATGTGGATGACATATTGTTGATTGGGAATGATGTAGACCTTCTTAATAGTGTCAAAGAATATTTGAATAATAGTTTTTCAATGAAGGATCTTGGCGAAGCATCTTACATATTAGGCATAATGATTTATAGAGATAGATCGAAACGCCAAATATCATTGTCATAGAGTACATATTTGGACAAAGTTCTAAAGAGGTTTGGAATGGAAGAAAGCAAGAAAGGGTTCTTGCCCATGTTGCCCAATACGACCTTGAGTAAAACTCAAAGTTCGACATCGGCAGAAGATAGAGAAAGGATGAGTAAGACTCCCTATGCCTCAGCCATAGGATCTCTAATGTATGTCATGCTATGTACTAGACCCGACATTGCATATGCTATTAGTTTAACTAGCAGATATCAAAGTGATCCAGAGTGGATCATTGGACAGTCAAAACATCCTTAAGTACTTGAGAAGAACTAAGGATATGGTTCTTTCTTATGGAGGTGATGAACATTGCTCGTTAATTACACCGATGTTAGTTGGAACACCGATCCGGATGATTCTAAATCACAATCCGGATACGTATTTATTTTGAATGGTGCAGCGTTATCGGAGGAGTGCAAAGCAAAGCGTTGTGGCGAGATCTTCAACCGAATCGAATACATGGTCGCTTGAGGCTTCACAAGAAGCGATATGGATGAAAGAGTTCATTACAGGTGGGTGTGGTTCCTAGTGCTTGGACCCAATGTCTATCTCTTGTGATAACATGGGCGCCATAGCCAATGCGCAAGAACCAAGGTCACACAAGAAGTCAAGCACATCAAGCTACGTTTTCACGCTATTCGATAACATATCCGGATGGGGATATAAAGATTTGCAAAGTACACAGATCCGAATGTGGCGATCCGTTGACTAAACCTCTCCCGAGGGCAAAACATGACCAACACCAAACCGCCATGGGTGTTCGGTATATTACCATGTAATCTAGATTAGATGACTCTAGTGCAAGTGGGAGACTTGGAGATATGCCCTAGAGGCAATAATAAATGTAGTTATTATTATATCTTTGTGTTTATGATAAATTTTTACATTCATGCTATAATAGTATTAACAAGGAAACATTGATACTTGTGTGATTTGTAAACTTAATTTGAAGTCCCTAGTATAGCCTCTATACTTCACTAGCTTGTTGGTTGATAGATGATTGTGGTTTCCTATCATGAACATTGCGATGTTATCAACAACAAGATCATATCGTTAGGAGAATGATATGGTGGACATACTCCTATAGATAAGCGTAGCATAAAGATCAAGTCATTTCAATAGTTCAATTGCTATATGCTTTTTGATACATAGTAACCTAATTCCTTCGACCATGAGATCATGCATATCACCTTTGGGATGTATGCTTTGATGACATCAAACACCACACCGTGAATCGGGTGGCTATAAAGGTGGCATTGAGTGTTCGGAAAGTATTGGTTGAGACACATGGATCAAGAGTGGATTTGTCCATCCATATGACGGATAGATATATTCGGGCCCTCTCGGGAATGTCATCCAATTAGCTTGCAAGCATGTGACTGGCTCACAAGGGATCACATATCACGAACGAGAAAAGAGTACTTATCGGAACGAGGTTGAACTAGGTATGCGAGATACCGACGATCATGACCTCGGATAAGTAAACTATCGTGAGACAAAGGGAAATTGGTATCGTATGTAAGTGGTTCATTCGATCGCAAAGTAATCGAGAAATATGTGGGAGCCATATGAATTTCCATTCCTCTATTGGTTATTGTTCGAGAAGTGTCTCGATCATGTCCGCATAATTCACGAACCGTAGGGAGACACACTTAAGGATTCGACGTTGTTTGAGTAGTTATGGTATTATGAGAAAGAGACCGAATGTTGTTCGGAGTCTCGGATGGGATCCGAGATATCACGAGGTGATCCGGAATGGTCCGGAGAATAAGATTCATATAAGGAAAGTCCCGTTTCGGAGTTCGGAAATGATTCTGGTGTTTTCATCGGGAATGTTCTAGAAGGTTAGGAATGTCCCAAGACTGAGGGGAAGGGGTACATGAATGTGTCATTACATATTGGAATGATTGCATCATGTACTAAGTGTTCTTGCTGTTCCAAATAAAGGATTAAATTGATTCCTAAAACAGAAAAGTCAAATGGCCGCTTTGAAAGTCAAACGGCTAAAACAAGAAAGGGAAACAAGCAAGAGGAGGGCAAACCGAGTTGGGGAGGAATCCTCCTCCAACCGCAGCGCCTCCACTAGGCCGAGTTGGGGAGGGACTCCTCCTCCTCCTCGGCCCCTCCACCTATAAAATGAGGGCAGGGCCTCCTCCTAGACACACAAGTTCCTAGCCTCTAATCTAAATCCTAGCCCTAGACTCGGTTTAGAGCTGTTTTGGTTTAGAGCTTCTAATTGCCCTAGCCTTCGATTAGAGCCTTCTAATTGGTGTGTCTAAACCCTAGACCACTAATAGTTCTCTCATACTCCACCATACTGCCCGCTTAAGGCGAAGCCTGGGATCTCCCTATACTTCCTGACACGCCAGCCGGAATCGCGAGAGTGCTACAACCTCCGCCGCTTTGGAACAAGGAGAGGAAGGTCTTCGCCGAGTACCGAACGTGTGACCGATCATGGAAGCGCCAGCCGAATGCAACGCCGGAAGGATCGTCACGATCTTGAGATCGGGAAGAGTACGACTACATCACCCACGAGAATCCGCTCTCGTTAAACACTTTGGAATCTTCGAGGGTAAGTTATTCCATCGACTCGTTGCTACAATCTAGTAGATAGATCTTGGCTTGTTTGTTTGTATGCGATAGAAATTTTTTGTTTTCCATGCTACGAAACCCTACACTAGCCCCTCCCCCAAGCCCAAACCAGCGGCCCCAAGGAGAAGGAGTTGGGGGCAAGGAAACCCCCCCCCTTCTAGAAGGTCTATCTCGAGTTTAAAACCCCCTTGGCCATTGGGCCCTATGGGCCTTGTGCCCTGGCCCAATGCGCCAGGCACTCCTCATAGGCCCATGCCCCTCCCGGAAGGTGGGGCCACGTTGGTCCCTTCCGAAGGTTCTATAAGCTTCCAATACCGATTAACCCGAACAATTCAACTCCAAAAACTAATCGCCTTATATGAATCTTATTCTACGGACCACTCCGGAACCTCTCGTGATGTCCCGGATCCCATCCGAGACTCTGAACAAAAACTCATAAACCGATTATCCAATCTATCTTAGCGTCGATACACGTTAAGTGTGTGACCCTCCGGGTTCGAGAATATGCAGACATGATCTTCTATCAATAATCAACAGCGGGGTCTGGGCACCCATATTGACTCCCACACATTCATCGATGATCATATCAGATGAACCACGATGCCAGGATTCAATCAATCCCATATATATATTCCCTTCGTCTCGCGATATTTTACTTGCCCGAGATTTGATCGTCGCATGCGTCATACCTAGTTCAATCTCGCTCACGCAAGTACTTTACTCGCTCAGTAATCCGATATCACTTTGTGATTAACTCCTTAACCAGATGCTTGCAAGCGGTGTTGATATCGACACGAGTGGTCCCAAGTATATCTCCAACTTGGGAGGGACAAATCCCATCTCGATACAACCCAACAGACATTTCTTCCGATCACCGAGAGACACCTTTATGATCACCCTCTCATAGGATGACGTTTGATGACCTCAAAGCTTTCTTCCGATACCAGGGAGTTGTATTATCTCATGGTCTAAGGAATACAATATTTGACATAAGAAAAGCTTCGCAAAGACGAACACGATGACACGATCTAATTGCTTCGCTTAGTTTGGGTCTGTCCACCATATCATTCTCCCAATGATATGATCTCATTATTAATTGACAACTCATGTCCATGGTTTGGAAACCTTAACCATCATTAATCAATGAGCTAGTCCTTAGAGGCATACTAGGGACACGGTGTTGTTCACAAACCACACAAGTATTAAATTTTCCGCTTAATACAATTCTAGCATGGAATATAAACATTATCATGAACAAGAATTATAATAATAACATCTTTATTATTGCCTCTAGGGCATAATTCCAACAGTCTTCCACTTGCACTAGAGTCAATAATCTAGTTTACATTTGGCAACAATCTCACACCCATGGCACTGAGGTGCTGATCATGTTTTACACGTGGAAGATGTTTAGTCAATGGATCCGCGACATTCAGATCTGTATGTACTTTGCTAATCTTCAGATCTCCATCTGCTATATAATCTCGGATTATATGAAACTTGCGGTTGATATGCTTGGTCTTTGGATGATATCTTGGTTCCTTAGCGAGTGCTATGGCGCCTGTGTTGTCACACAATATCTCCAGTGGGTCCAATGCACTTGGAACCACGCCAAGCTCAGTGATGAAGTTTCTGATCCAAACTCCTTCACTTGACGCTTCGCAGCCCATGTATTCCGCTTCTCTGTAGATCCCGCGATCACGCTTTGCTTGCAACTTCTCCACTCACCTCCTCCATTCAAAATATACACGTATCCTCGAGATTTAGAATCATCCTTGTTTGTCGAAACTAGCGTCGACGTAACCTTTTACGAAAGTGTTCATCACCCCATAGACTAAGAACATTTCTTTAGTTCTATTTAGATACTTTAGGATGTTCCTCACGGTCCAAAGGTTCCACTGGATCACTTTGATATCTCGTCACAAACTAAGAGCATTGGACACATCCGGTCTAGTACACAGCATGGCATACATGATCGAACCTATGGCCGAGGAATAAGGCACTTTTCTCATAGCTTCCCTATCATTTATCGTAGCTGGACACTGAGCCTTGCTCAATATCTTACCTGACAACATAGGCACTGAACCTTTCTTTGCCTTATCCATTCTGAACCTTTTTAGAACTTTGTCTAGGTATGTACTCTGGCTTAAAGCTATCAGGTGTCTTTGTCTATCTCTATAGATTTTGATGCCCAATATATAAGCATCTTCACCTAGGTCTTTCATTGAAAAACACTTGTTCAAATAACTCTTCACATCGTTAAGCATGTTGATGTCATTTCCGATAATCAATATGTCATCCACATATAGTACCAGAAACGTCACCGAGCTCCCACTCACTTTCTTGTAGATACAAGCTTCATAGCAATTTGGAACAAATCCAAAGCTCTTGATCACTTGATCAAAACGAAGGTTCCAACTCCGAGATGCTTGCTTCAGTCCATAAATAGAACGCTGAAGTTTGCATACTTTATCAGCATCCTTAGGATCGACAAAACCTTCGGGTTGCATCATATACAACTCTTCATCAATGTTGCCATTGAGGAAAGCAGTCTTGACATCCATCTTCCATATTTCATAATCATGAAACGCAGCAATTGCTAATAATATCCGAATGGACTTAAACATCGCTACGGGAGAGAAAGTCTCATCGTAGTCAACACCTTGAACTTGTCGAAAACCTTTCGCGACAAGTCGTGCTTTATAGACAGTAACATTACCATCCGCGTCCGTTTTCTTCTTGAAGATCCACTTGCACTCAACGGCCTTTCGGTCGCTAGGAGGGTCCACCAAAGTCCATACTTGGTTTTCGCTCATGGATCCCAATTCGGATTTCATGGCCTCTAGCAATTTCTCAGAGTCTGGGCTCATCATCGCTTCCTCATAGTTCGTAGGTTCACTGTCTTCTACCAACAAGACAGTCAAGACAGGGTTGCCGTACCACTCAGGAGGGGCACGCGACCTTGTCGACCTGTGACGTTCAATAGCAGCATCGTCCGAAGCTTCATGATCCTTGTCATTAGCTTCCTCTATCGTTGGTGCAGGCAGCACTGGAACAATTTCAGGTGATGTGATACTCTCCAAATAAAGAGAAGGTTCAATAAACTCGTCTAGCTCTACTTTCCTCCCACTCACTTCTTTCGAGAGAAACTCCTTCTCAAGAAAGGAACCGTTCTTTGCGACAAACACTTTGCCTTCGGTTTTGTGATAGAAGGTATACCCAATAGTTTCCTTAGGGTATCCTATGAAGACGCATTTCTCCGCTTTGGGTTCGAGCTTGTCCGGCATCAACTTCTTGACGAAGCTTCGTGATCCCCAAACTTTAAGAAACGACAACTTAGGTTTAGCACCAAACCACAGTTCATACGGTGTCGTCTCAACGGATTTAGATGGAGCCCTATTTAAAGTGAATGCAGCGGTTTCTAATGCATAACCCCAAAATAATAACGCAAATCAAGAAGAGACATCATCGATCGGACCATATCTAATAGGGTTCGGTTCCGTTCGAGACACAACATTGCTTGTTGTGGTGTTCCGTGTATGGGTTGTGAAACGATTCCACTTGCTTTAAGATGCGTGAGAAAATCATAACTCAAATATTCACCTCCACGATCGGATCGAGAAACTTAATCTTTATGTTACGATGGTTCTCCACTTCACTCTGAAATTCTTTGAACTTTTCAAACGCTTTGATTTATGTTTCATTAAATAGATATACCCATATCTACTTAAGTCATCGGTAAAAGTGAGAAAATAGCGATATCCACCGCCGTTAAACACTCATCGATGCGCATACATCGGTATGTATGATTTCCAACAAGTCCGTTGCTCGCTCCATCATGCCTAGGAGAACGGGTTTTGATCATCTTGCCCATGAGGCATGGTTCGCATGTGTCAAATGATTCAAAATCAAGAGACTCCAAAAGCCCATCGAATGGAGTTTCTTCATGCTTTTACACCAATATGACCTAGAGCAAAGGCCACAAATAAGTAGTATTATCACTATCTACTTTGCATCTCTTAGCCTCAATGTTATGGATGTGTGTTTCATCCCTTTCGAGATTTAGAAGAAATAAACCATTCACAATAGGTGCATGACCATAAAATATGTTACTCATATAAATAGAACAACCATTATTCTCCGATTTAAATGAATAACCGTCTTGCAATAAACAAGATCCAGAAATAATGTTCATGCTCAACGCAGGCACATAATAACACTTATTAAGGTTTAAAACTAATCCGTAAGGTAAAACTAAGGAGAGCGTGCCGACGGCCATCACATCAACTCTTGATCCGTTGCCAACACGCATCATCACCTCATCCCTTGCAAGCCGTCGTCTATTCCGTAGCTCCTGTTTCGAGTTACAAATATTAGCAACTGAACCGGTATCAAATACCCAGGCACTACAACGAGGGCTAGTAAGGAAAACATCAATAACATGTATATCAAATATACCTTTGATGGTGCCAGCCTTCTTGTCCGCTAAGCACTTCGGACGATATGCCCAAAGGACCCTTGCCCTTGCAATATAAGCACTCGAAGGTCCCGCTTAGGACCAGACTTGAGCTTCTTCTCGCAGGAAGTGCGCTGCCGCCTTCTTGAAGGGATTCTTTGCACCCTTACCTTTCTTGAAGGTGGGCTTGTTGACCATCAACACATGATTATCCTTTTGATGTCCACTCCGCGGCCTTGACTGCGAAGAGCTCGTGATCGATCAGTGGAACCAATCGATTATGAGTCGCTACAAAACTTTTGTAGCTGGGAGGAGTGATTGCGAACCACAATCTTGAGCTCCTCCGAATCGTGCATTCCAGTTGCTCAAGGCTTTGAGTGTAGCCCGTCATCTTAATGGCGTGCTCAACGGAACTCCTTCCTCCATCTTGCGCTTAAAGAACTTCTCGGAGATCTCATATCTCTAGCGGCTGAGTGCGAAACATGGTTTTCACTCTTGAGAATCTCAAAGGGCCCGGATAGTCTTCAAAACGATTTTGAAGTTCGGTTCCATAGCAAACAACATGGTGCTCTTAATCACACCATAATCATCTTTGCCGATCGATGACAGCTTTCATCACCGGTAGCTTGATTCAGGGGGTCACCTAACGCTTTCCCAAGGACATAGTCCTTTTGACCGCCAGAGAGAATGATTCTTAGATTGCGGAACCAATTGGTGAAGTTAGATCCATTGTTTCTAAGCTTTTCCTTCTCAGCGAAAACGTTGAAGTTGAAGTTGGACTTAGCCATTTGATCTACAGTATTGCAAGTACAAATTAGACTATGTTCATGATAACTAGTTCAATTTTTAATCAAATTACTAGATGAACTCCCACTAAATTCAACATCCCTCAAGTTGTTTAGTGAACACGATCCAAATTCACCACACCTAATCCAATCTTCACGAGAAGAGATGTGGTTTCAATGGTGGACAACGAAGTGTCGATCATATCATTCATATGACTCATGCTTAACCTTTCGGTTCATGTGTTCCGAGGCCATGTCAGACATGCTAGGCTCGTCAAGTTAGACCCAAGTATTTCGCGTGTAAAACTGGATTGCACCTTGTATGTGAGCGAGAGTCTATAGCACTCGATCATCACGTGATGCTTGGACACGATTTAACTTTCGCAGGTGCATACTCGGGAGAACACAGTTTTTATCTTGATCTTTAATTGAGGAATCATCTTATAATGCTACCGTCGCGATCTAAGCATAATAAGATACATAAAAGGATAAACATCACATGCATATAACTTTATGTGACATGGTATAGCCAATCTTCGTGCAATGATCTCCATCTTGTGCGTTCCGGCATGATCTCCATCACTCCACCATGATTGCCTCCACCACGAATAGCAACTACAACTATTGATAACTACTTAGCGATAAAGTGAAACTATTACATGGCGTATAAGAAGTTGACACACAAGTCATACACAATTATAAAGACAACCATATGGCTCCTGCCGGTTGTGTACTCATCGACATGCAAGTCGTGAAACATTACAAAACATGATCATCGCATACATTATACACATCACATCTTGGGCCATACCATATCACAGAAAACACTCCCTGCAAAAACAAGTTAGACGCCTCTACTTTGTTGTTGCATGTTTTACGTGGCTTATGGGAGTAGATGCTAAGAACGATTCTTACCTACGGAAAGCCACAACGGTGATATTATGGTTGCCAAACTCCGGTGTTAATCCCATGACAACTATAGTGAGAGAAACTGGCATCCACCAGCCGCATGTGTGGAACAAGCCACACGTCAAGTGCGGAGCCGGTCTCGCGAACAACGTCGCGTAAGGTTGGCTTGGACCGTTTCAATCTCACTATCCCGCGTCATAAGAAGAACACAAACAAGAGGCTTGCAACATAAAACATCAACGCCCGCAACAACCATGTTGCGTTCTACTCGTGAAACACATCTACGCATAGATCTAGCTCTGATACCACTGAAGGGTTTCGCGGCATAGTAAATCAAAATTTTCTACGGATGCGAACAGAGGGAAAGCCAAGATCTAATCTAGGATATGCAAACAACGAGAGATATTGGATTAGATCTTCATACCCTTGAAGATTCGACAGTGAACGCTCGTTTAACGTGGGTGATGTAGTCGCTTCTCCTCCTCGCGATCCGATCCGATCTAGCACCACAAGTGGCGGTGCCTCGTGAGATGCACACGCAGCACGACACCTCGTCTCCTCCTTCCTTGGACCAGCAAGTATGGTGGAGAGACGGATTGGATCTACAACACGACGGCGTGGTGTATATGGTGGAGAATTTCTGCAGCAGGGCTTCGCCTACAAACAGTCGGGTGGGAGAGAGGAGTGCAGCAGGGCGGCTAGGGTTGGAGGGGAAGGTGTGAGGGGTTGGTGCGCCCCCAGCCCTCTTTATATAGAGGGGGGGACGCAGCCTAGCCCTCCCCAAGCCCAAACCGGCCCCAAGGAGAAGGAGTGGGGGCAAGGAAACCCCTTCTAGAAGGTCTATCTCGAGTTTAAAACCCCTTGGCTTGGGCCCTATGGGCCTTGTGCCCTGGCCCAATGCGCCAGGGAACTCCCTCATAGGCCCATGCCCCTCCCGGAAGGTGGGTCCATATTGGTCCCCTTCCGAAGGTTCTAGAAGCTTCGGTACAATACCGATTAACCCAACAATTCAACTCCAAAACTGCCGCCTTATATGAATCTTATTCTCGGACCACTCCGAACCTCTCGTGATGTCCCGGATCCCATCCGAGACTCCTAACAAAACTCATAAACCAATTATCCAATCTATCCTAGCGTCGAGACACGTTATGTGTGACCTGCGAGTTCGAGAATATGCGAGACATGATCTTCTATCAATAATCAACAGCGGTGCAGGCACCCATATTGACTCCCACACATTCATCGATGATCATATCGGATGAACCACGATGCCAGGATTCAATCAATCCCATATATATATTCCTTCGTCTCGCGATATTTTACTTGCCCGAGATTTGATCGCTTGCATCGTCATACCTAGTTCAATCTCGTTCACGCCAAGTACTTTACTCGTTCCGTAATCCGATATCACTTTGTGATTAACTCCTTAACCACATGCTTGCAAGCGGTGTTGATATCGACACGAGTGGGCCCGAAGTATATCTCTCCAACTTGGGAGGGACAAATCCCATCTCGATACATACAACCCAACAGATACTTTCCGATCACCTGAGAGATACCTTTATGATCACCCTCTCATAGGATGACGTTTGATGACCTCAAAGATTTCTTCCGATACCAGGGAGTTGTATTATCTCATGGTCTAAGGAATACAATATTTGACATAAGAAAAGCTTCGCAAAGACGAACACGATGACACGATCTAATTGCTTCGCTTAGTTTGGATCTGTCCACCATATCATTCTCCCAATGATATGATCTCATTATTAATTGACAACTCATGTCCATGGTTAGGAAACCTTAACCATCATTAATCAATGAGCTAGTCCTTAGTGGCGTACTAGGGACACGGTGTTGTTCACAAACCACACAAGTATTAAAGTTTCCGCTTAATACAATTCTAGCATGGAATATAAACATTATCATGAACAAGAATTATAATAATAACATCTTTATTATTGCCTCTAGGGCATAATTCCAACACTTTGAAGGTGTCCTATGCATCTATTTGCTACTCTATGAGGGACAAGCTGAATGCCACTATGCCATATTTTCTGTATGTGAAACAAAAAAATGTTTTTCAATGCATGTTATTCATGATCTTTGTTTGTAGCCTTTCATGTTGCATGCATAGTTACTATGTCCTATTGTTAGAACTCCTTCTTTCATGCACATGTTTAGAGTTCTTTGATCCCAGCTTTCAATGCTTGCAAATGGCTAGATCTTCATTGTGAAGGTGCATGTCACCTTAAAAAATATTCTTTTTATCACTTACCTACTCGAGGACGAGCAGGAGTTAAGCTTGGGGATGCTTGATATGTCGGAAACGTATCTATAATTTTTGATGCTCCATGCTTGTTTAGTATCTACTTTGCTTTGCTTTGTCTACACTTTGAGGTGCTTTTTACATGTTTTCTGGTACTAACCTATTAACAAGTTGCCACAGTGCAGGTTACTGCTTTTGGTTCTAAAAAGTTAGTAAAGAAATATTCTCAATTGGACGGACAAATGTCAAAGTTAATAACTTCATGGGGAACAAGAAGTCTAGAGGAGGAGGCGGGGCGCAGGCCCCCCTAGGCGCGGTGGGCCCGCCTGCGCCTAGGTAGGTGTGGGCCTGACACCGCCTCCCCTTTCGCCTATAAGAAGCCCCGATGCAAAACCCTAAGGACCCGATCAAATCTCCACGAAACCTTACATGTAGCCGCCACCGCCGTCCCTTGATCGGGGATTCAAGTTCTTCCCACTACTTGACCGCCGGAGATCATCCCGGAGGCCTTCTCTCCGGTATGATGCGTGAGTAGTTCCACCTTGGACTATGGGTCCATGTAGTATCTAGATGGCTTTATCTCCTCCTCGTGCTTTCATGTATAGATATTGTGAGCTCCGTTCATGATCAAGATCTAATCTATTTGTAATCATGCATGTTGTGTTTCGGGGATCCGATAGATATTGAGATTATTATGTTGTTTTGATTAATGGTTTTGTCTGTATGATTTTATCATATCTGTGTTGTTTGTGATCTTGCACGCTCTCCGTTGTTAGTAGCTATCTTGGCCAAGTAGTTGCTAGTGACTCCAAGAGGGGGTATTTATGCTCGATAGTGGGTTCATGCCTCTAGTTTCCAAGGGAAGTAACAATAATATCTTCGGTTGTAGATGTGTTGTTGCTACTAGGGAGAAAACAAAGGTCCCTTGTTCATGAAACATGTGGACTGTTTACCTTACACACTTTGCTTAAAGTAGTTGTCTGTTGCTTGCAACTTAATACTGGAGGGGGTTCAGATGATAACCTAAAGGTGGACTTCTAGTCATAGATGCAGTTGGATGGCGGTCTATGTATCTTGTTGTATTGCCCAATCGAATCTCATAGGATATTTCTAACTAGTAATTGCATTGTTATGCCTTACTCAATTCCTGTCAATTGCCCTGATGTAATTTGTTTACCCTTCATGCCATGTTGTTTATCTAAGGAGAGCACCTCTAGTGAACTATGGACCCCGGTCCAATCTTTACCATTGATACATCTTCCGCTGTTACTTGTTTACTTGCTACAAACCACCATTACCTTCCACACCATACGTTTAATCCTTTGTTACAGCAACCGGTGAGATTGACAACCTCACTGTTAGTTGGGGCAAAGCCTTGAGTTTGTGTTGTGCAGGTCTCTGCGTTGCTTGCAACACCTGTGTGACATTTCCTTCCTCCTACTGGTTCGATAACCTCAGTTTCTTACCGAGGGAATACTTGTTGCTGTGCTTCTTCACACCTTGCTCTTGGGGTTTTCAACATGCTCCACATCAACTGAGCCATCAACAGTGTTCCTACACGGTATTCGATCATGTGTATTTAGGTTGTGTTGCCGTGCGCTCATGCAAGTGCCAAGATGTTTTTTAGTAATGATAATCAGCTGTTAAGAAAATTAGTATAATGTTCTTATAATTTATTTATGGGATGGACACCGAAACATGTATGGCTGATCTACCTGGGACATGGGAGACAGGGACACAACTTTAACTATTCTATATAATCATGTTTTGTATCTTTTGTTTCTTGGGCACTACGTTGAGAACTTTGTGTGTGAGGTGTGGAGTCAAGTTACTTTATTAGTAAGCGTAATGCACTTTTGTACAAATATGTAAAAAGTATTGTCAACCTTTAAAGCCAACGCACAATTGCGAACGTGGGGCGGTCCATCTTGAGGTTTTCAATGCTACTGCACTCCAAAAGGCATTAGCAAAAGAATATGTGATAGTGCTTTATGAATGACCATTGGTCAGTTTGCACTTTAAGAATTGCCTTATTTCTATGTACGGATTCATCTTGACAATTGACTGTAATTGTTCTCCGGAACTAATTATCCCAGGAATTCTAGCATTCAAGAGTACACTTGTTGCAGATGGTACATCAATGTCCAAACAGAGATATTAGTGATTCGGCGAGGGTAAGATGCATTATATTTCTGCAACCTTCTGCTTCACTAGACCGCATCTGAAAAAATAGAAGATAGTGCTTCTGTGTAGATATACATGCAACTTGTTTCTTTAAGTGTAGAAAAATGAAATCTATTCTCGAGCAGCCAATTGGAATATTGGAACATGAAAATTTGTACTTAACAGTAAAGTGAGATGATCCCGTGAAGTTTATATTAATCAACTGATTTTATGAAATGATCATATTTGTTGTCTCTATTTCCGACCAGCTCTTCTATTAGCTCTGTACATATTGCCCAGTGCAATGGCTAGTTGTCCATAGTTCTTAGTTCTTTCCAGGATCCAGCATATATTGTGTCAATCTTAGAACCGGCCATACATATGGTATTGTTATTGTTGGGCATGGCAGAAGATACTAAATAACTCTATTGGCATGTTGGCATGCTAAGTTGTTGTCACCAAATCTTTTGGCTGACTTTACTAAAAATGATGTTCCCGTCAAGGTATGATGATTGTGTCTAGTGGCAGAATCCAACTTCGGTTCAAAGAGCACATCTGCAACTTCTGAATCTAGAAAGCTCAAAATTTATGATAAGGATACATCTAGGAGAACACAAATGATGTAACCAAATTGTTTACAAGCTGTCAATCTATTAGCATGTTCATACTCTGGTTACTCGGTATCAAATATACATTGTTAGTGGTTGATTTTATTTGAATTAGTTCATTTTCTGTGTTATTTTGTACCATGACTTCTATGTCTAATGGTATGTAAAATTTGCTTTCTATGATTGCTCTGTTGAGGGTTATTGGGAGTCGGGGAAATAAATAAGATGCTTTTGTGATCGACCAGGCTTCTGTTTTGAGTCACCTTTTGGTTCCCATGGCCACATATCAATACGACTTAGTGGTTGATTTAGTCTACTGGCGGCAATACAACTGAGATCCCCCGCCCCACTAAAAGAACTAAGGTTGTAATAATGGACAGTGACACAGGTCACACAACCACCAAATACATTGTGCCTATCACGGAAAGTGAAAACGTATTGTAGACGGCGCGGCGAAGCGCGCCTTTTTACCTAGTATATGAATATGATCAGGACATTTGAGGTGACATCCATGAAGCTCATAATTTTTTTCTGTTTTTCCTTTTGTCAATTCTCAGATCTGAGTATTATGCCTTTGTTCACCTTTTTGCAATATTTGTTGTTGGTCCAATAATAATAAGTAAAGTCGTACTTGTTCATGATTTAAATGGATTACTTTTTCATTGACGATGATTCCCTTCGACCTCTGAAAGATAATGTGTGGCTTGAGAAATTATGTTGCAAAACTACATAAGTTAGGACTTGGGAGTGAAAACCACAAAAATGGTGTTTTCGAAAGTGTTATGATGATTGATGTAATCTCCTCTATCCACTATGATGATTTGCCAATGTTATAAAGCACGGGCTTGCAAGAGCAAGTGATTGTTTGATTAGAGTATATGAAGTACAAAGATGACATTGTTGGGATGGAGTGACTACGAAGGACAATAACATGATTTCCCAGTGTTAGAAAACACCGGCTTGCAAGAGCAAGTGATTGTTGGATTAGAGTGTCTATGAAGTACAAAGGCAACAATGTTGGGATGGAGTGACTACAAAGGACAATAACATTGTTTGAAAGAGAGTGAGGGAAATGGAGGGAGGGAGATAAAGATCATCAATAGCACATTGACCTCGCTCGACATCACCGCCTTCACCAGCGTCGCGGCTGCTGGAGTGTCTTAGTATGATCAAGCTACTCATTCCATAACCCTAATAAGCATGACAACTACAGATCGAGCAACTCATTCCATAATGAGAATGACGGTCACAATAGAAAGAAGAAAGACGCTACTTAAGGAGGATGAGAAGGACGGATGATCACAAGAGGAAGAACAAAGACTACCACGAAAGAGACCGGTAATACCATACTATGTATTTGCACGAGAATCCTAGATGCGATTAGTGTTTAACACTAGAATATAAACACTCGTTGCAACCCACGTGCAAATAAAAGTGTGCCAAAGCATGGGTTGACAATTCAGTGGATTGAAAGTCGTGGGACCAAAACGCTTTATCACGGGCTCCGGCCTAGGTATTGTCGAAACAAAATGAAATGATCCAAGCCTAGTTTTGTGCCTAAACGTGGGATCTGTGCTAGTACCTACTTAAAATGAGGAAACTAGAGGGTGTTTGACGCAAAACTTTCTCAGAAAAGACAACGGCGAGCACAGCTGCTGCACAACGGGAGGGCACAACATCGCAATCACCAAAATGCAGGCGCTCCTACTCCCATCGCGGCTGCCGCCGCCGCTGCTCCGGCGGGGCGCGCTTTCAGCAGCTACACCCCTCGTAGGTGTTCCCCTACCCGGCGCTACCCTCCCTAATGGGCGCCTCAGCTTCGGGGGAGGTGAAGGCGCTCCGCGGCGCCTCACCGTGGCGGTGGCGGCGTCCTCGTCTTCGTCGGGCCCTCTCTATCCGACGCCTCCTCCCACCGAGCAGACAATTGAGCGCGCCAAGCTCGAGCAGGTGCTTTGCTAATTTCATCTTCTTTGATCTATCTACGTCTGGTACTGATTGGTCCGTGCACTGAAGTAGGGTTCTTATCCTTGGTTTTCTCGAAAAGGATTGTGTCTGGAAATCTATATGAGAATTTTAGGTTTATATAGGTGAGGGTCGCACACGAAACTTATTTACCGTTGGACTATGTGATGGTTGCTCGCCTTAGAAAGGCATGCTGATGTTTAGGGTTTAGGGGATTAAGTGATTCGTATCTGATGTATCTAATACAGGGGAATTGCTGTTTGAATATTTTCAATAAACCACTCTTCTCTATGAATTCTGATCATTAAATGGTATGCCTACTGGTTTCGTTTTGGTGTGATAGTTGACAGGCACATAATTATATGTTGGTGATTTTGTTAGTGTGCTTAGTGACTGTAAACTGACTTAAGAGCACCTTATCCGTCTGGACTTCTCAATAGAACCACTCTCCTCACTAACCTTTTCATGGTGTGCCTGCTGGTTTTGATTTGTTGTGATAGTTGATAGATACAAAATTGTTTGTTGGTGATTTTGCTAGTGTGTATATTGACAGTTAAACTTATCTTATCCTGTATGTCGCATCTGTATGATTAAAAATATGAGTGAAGCACAGGGTTTCATACCCTTTGGTTAAACTCTTTTATATCCAGAAAACACATCATGTTTGACTTTCGACGCCATTTGCGGCGCCTAGTTCCTACTTTTGAAGAACAGAGCACGATTTCTAATACCTGAAGCCACTTTGTGATAGTGTTCTTTTCCAGCTGTTATGTGTATATTAAGTGTGATTTGTAAAACGTGTGATTATTTTAGTGCACATTCTGGTTAACCTGAATAATGTTGTTTGCTTTGAAATTAGGCTGTTTCTTCGCATGGTTAAAATTATACTTCATATCTCTTTATTCTCTGCAAGTACAAGTTTAAGCCATGTACCATGACTGAAGCTGGCATATCTTCATTCCTTCAATGGATAAAATGGACAGGTTATCAAGAGACTAGAGAAAACAGCAAGGTATTTCAAGAATTTGGGTTCCATAGGGTTCTGGTCCCAGTTGGTGTGCACATTTGTTTCTGCGGGAATTTTGTCATTCTCTACGGTTGTTACTGGGAAGGTGACATCACCGTTTACATTCTATGCAACTGCTGCTGGTATTGTCGCGGCCTTTATTTCAGTCTTCTGGTCATTTGGTTACATCCGTCTTTCTGAAAGACTTCGGAAAACAGCAAGTGCACCTGCAAAGGTACTCTCTTTCTCAACCACACCACCCATACTTACATTGTTACCCTCAAAAGAAATGATCTGTTTTCATATTAAAACCTAAATGCTGCTCCTTACCTGCTGCCTGTGACTCATCTTGTTTAGTATTCCCTCTGCTCCAAATTAATTGACGCAGCTTTGTCTAGATACGGAGGTAGTACCTATGTGTCTGTGTATCATCTGACTGTTAAACTGTTATTTTTCACACTTATGGTAGGGCAAAGATCACTGGCATCTGCTTTTAACCTTACAATTATTTTATGTTGTTTTATGCACGGCAAGATATACTTCACATATGATTTGCTTTCAAATCAGAATATAAGACTGCGGAATGCTTTTCCAGGCTCCTCCACGTGCTGATGTGATTAAAAGTCTGAAAAATGGCATTATACTCAATATTCTTGGGATGGGCGCTGCTGTTCTTGGCATGCAAGCAACTGTTGGTGGTTTGGTAGCCAAAGCTCTTACGACCTCTGCAGTCCCCTATTATCAGGCAACTTCCTCCGGCCAAAGTCCAGTTTTGGCTCTGGATGTGTTCCTAGTTCAGGTATTTCATTGCTTATTTACCATGTTCATATTTTTTAATTCTGTAAACGCAGTATATTCCAAGTATTATGAAGTTAGATGTCACACACTACACTAGAATCAAGATCATAAACTGTCGAGTTTCATGTAAAAACAATAAGATCACACCATAACTCTGACTGTATTGCAAGTCTCTCATAAGCCAATAGGAAGTGAGGTACACGATTTCCTACATTAACTTCTGCTTTGGGTCATTTTGCGTACAAAGAAAATCTGTATTCTAATAACCTTGGGCTGTCTGAAATATTTATAACGTAGAGAAAGGTGCTCTCCTGTCTAGGAATAGCAACAAAAGTATTCAGCTTCATAATGCCCAATCTGAAACACGATTGGTGTTAGAACTTGGAATCCTCCAACTGTGCCTGTAAAATCACGTACGTACTACTTAATAAACTTGCTATGATAGACAAAGTTAGAGTTTGCGATCAAGCAGTTAAGCTTGTTGGGGGATTTCCTTGATTCCCTATTCCCTAGTTAAACCAGCGTACAGTTTCCTATTCTTTTCAATATTTTTTTAATAGTGATGCAAGTGGGTCAATATTAGGGTACCCTTTACCCTCTTTAATTCAACACAAAATGAAGTTTCATCCTAAAGAGGTAAAGGATACCCTAATGGTGACCCAGTTCCATCTTTAATTTTCTATTACCAGTATTTGGTAAAAGTGTATACCAGCTACTACTTGAATAACCAAACCTAAAGCAAGAAATTGCTACGCAAAAAGGTCAGCATCCACTATTGAGTGAAAGCTGCACTTATAGGACTATATGCTGCCAACTACAGTAGTTATTTTTATTACTAGCGAACATTTATGAGGAAGAAGAATCTAACAGTCTTTCATCCTCCTCGCCACGCGCAGGCCTCAGCGAACATCATCCTGTCGCATTTCCTTGGGCTGGCGAGCTCCCTGGAGCTGCTCCGCTCAGTGTCGATCCCTCCGACGGAAGTTGCCCCAGCATGAGCCAAGATCTGCTGGCTGCTGCATTCCTTCATTTCGCACTCTTTTTTTATTTTCTTTCTTGATGATGACTGTGTGTAGGAATAGCTACCGTATATTTCACCTGTCGGCTTAAATTCAGTGTGGGCTGGTAATTTCGTGGTTTGGATGGGTGAGCAGCAGCTCCGCCTTAAAGACGTCTCATGTTTTGTACATTTTATGAATTTGATGGTGCCGTACGCGGCGCAACAGTGGCAGCAGCCTCGTTTGCAGCACAGGCCTAGCAGTAGCAAAAGGTTGGGCGCACTTCGCCGAAGCGGTGATGCGCAAACGGGGAACACAAGGAGGTGGCTACCGCCCCCGTCCCCGTCCGTGCAACAGGCCGGTGCACGGCTGGCTGTTACGCTCACGTGGTGAGCGAGGCAACAGTTGAATCCTGGAGCGGTAGTAGTAGTGGTGGTGCTGCCGCTCGTGCAGGACAGCTCGGTTTCAGTTTCGGTTCGGGGCAGGACAGGCTCTCGCTGGAAGTTTCGCAGGCGCCCCGTTTGTCCGGTTGCGGGGCGCTGGAATCTGGGCACAGTCACGCTCACGCACGCATTGATTCCAGGCCCTGACTGCCTCTCTGTCTCTTTTACCCACCACCCGCGCGCATCTCGCTCTCGCTCTCGCCCCCGACCGACCGTGCCCAACACATTCACTCGCAGCCGCAGACGGCGCAGAGATGGTTTGCCCTCCAACACGCGCAACCCAGCCGGAGCATTTGTCGTTGCCGCCGAAGCCGAAGAAGAAAAATATACTCCCGAATCCCGCACGTCGGCAGGGGAAGATCGATGGGATAGCCAGGATAGGACACCGGAGCGGTACGGAGGTCGCACCCCGATCGAGAGCATAAAAATACTACACAGCCCGTCACGCACAAAACAAAGGCGATCGATCATACACTACGATTCCCCACGGCGTGGGGGCACCGGCTTGGGCTCGGGTCTGTTGGTTGGTTGGTTGGTTGGCGATAAACAAGTGTCCCAGGAAGCTGCGAGGAAGCCCCCCAAGTACCCCAGCGTAACTGAAACGGGTGGGTGGGGTTGTTGGCATGGCTCCCGTGGTGGCCGTGGAGGTGGATCTCTGCCGATCTTTGATGAACTCGATTGGTTCTGTGTGTGTGAATGGCTGATGGATGGATCTCTGCCGATCTCGGCTGTACAGTACAGTACAGTACAGTACCAGCCGGTGTCGGTGGGGTGGGAGGCCGTTAAGGGCTCGCCAGCCTGTCCCAGATCCGTCCACGTCCCCCTACTACCCTCTTTCGCCGATCCGCCCTCTGACTTCCACGGCCCCACCAGCTAGGCCTTCCCCCCCGTCTCGTCGTTTACCGCTGCCCCATCCCCCTCTACCGACCGTGGCGTGGTGGGTTACGTGGACGCGCCGCTCGATGTGTCCCTCTCGACGTGGAGACTCCCGGTTCGTTCGCTCGCTCGCGAGCACAGCATCAGGCCTCATCCATCCAAAACTCCAAAGCCCCCTCTCTGCCTTTTACTTCTGAACCCAACTTTATCGTCTGTGTCTGCGCATGACTACGTGCTCTGCATCTTGCTTGCGTGTGTGCACTTCCGCGGGTGGGTCTCAGCTTTCGCACTACTCCTACCTCGCTCGACCGGGGAGTTCTGGTGGTTGTTGCCGGTAAAGTTCAGTTAACTAGTCTACTCCAGAGCTGTTCTCGTAGTCAAAACGGTTGGAGCACTAGTGGAGTTGCAGCACTCAAGTTCCAGATTACATCACTAGTACTAGTATAAGAGTAGGATTAGGGGAGAGTGTCAGGCTAGTAAACTGTAACTACTATAATACTAGAAAAGCTTACCACTATAGCTGTAAGTAATGGTAAATCAACCTCTCCCCGTTACTAGTATTAAACGGCAGCGTCTGATCTGCAGCGGTGCCTGCCAGCGAGGCCGAGCGAAAGGGGAGGGAGGCCGTACGAGTACGACCCATGAAAGCGTCAGAGATAGCGCTGCGGGCAGTGGGGCGAGTGATGACTAAGCGCACGTACACGGAGACACCTGGGCCGCGTGAGCCGAGCGAGCTGAGCTGTGCCCATAACTGCCATGCCTCCTCCCCGGCGCCACAGCCACAGTCCCACCCTCCACGAAATCGCGCCGGTTTTCATCGCCCCCGCCCCGCCCCGCCCCGCCCCGAGAGATTGCGCTCCAGCCTGGCTCGCCCTGCAAACCGCCGCGCCATCCTCCAACCCTACAACACTAGGGACCCTATCGATTAGCCTCTCCTCTCCCCAACCCCCTACTCTCTCTCCCTGTCGTTTTCCTTTCTAACCGTAATCCCACGCTTCCACCTGGGCCCTCTTGCACGCCGCCCCACATGTCAGCGACCGAGGTCCCGGCGTCGGTGCGGTCGAATGATGGAACATGGGAGGGAGGGCAAGAACCGTCGCGCACAGCGGTCGTACAGTCCGGCTTGTACGCACGTACGGGCGGGCCCCGCGACGGGCTGGACGGTTGCGATTAAGCTCCGGGACGGGGATGGGCTCCGGCCACCACTGTGCCGCACCGCTGCGCCCGCGTCGCCATCCGTCCCGGTTACAACTTCCGGCTACGAACGAGGGGGGATGGACGCACAGCTGGATGGATCATGGATTCATGAACCTGTTCCTTCTCTCTCCTGCTCACAAGCGTCAGTGTTGGATTTCCTTCGCAGCTTTCGGCCAAACCTTTTTTTGTTTCTTCGCCCTGGTGGTACAAAATGTAGTGCACGGTACACAAAACTACGTATTCCTACACAAAAAATATACTGTATATACGTACGAAAACTTCACGTCAAAAGGGAGCAGTATACTACGAGACACAATGGCCGGTGAAGAAGTGTGCTCGTGCTAGATCGGAAGTTCTTTTTTTTTTATAGATTTGCTAGTAGATCGGAAGCTGGCCGGGCAGCCGTATATGAACACGGCACCGAGCGGCCGTGGTGTGGTATGTGAGCCCCGTTCCGCGAGCAGGCCAGCTAATTTCCCCAGTTTTTAACGGCCTTTATGGTCCTGGGGTTTGACGGTACGGAAGCGAACCCAGCAATTCAAAATTCAAACCATCCGGCTCCGGGGGACCGCCAGCGGGTTGTTTTGATTATAACAACCAAACAACGGCCTCGATCACGCGCAAAAGGACACCCGGGTTAGCTCTCTGGCAGGTGGGTCCGAGAGGCGAACGGCCCCACCTGCCATTCAGGTGCCGAAAACGACACGGCCCTCGGGCATGAGGTGGCCACTTAGCCAGCTGTACCCCGGTGACCAGCTACCGGCCGCTCCTGGTTGCCTCCTGCCCCGGCCTATATAAGCTCCCGCCTCCTCGTCCCCTCCCTCTCGCCATCCACATCCAGACGTCCTAATCACTACTACTCTACCACTAATCAGCAATCACATACACCGCCATCCATCGGAGCGATCCGGCGATGGGAGCGGAGGCGGAGTGCGACAGGATAAAGGGGCCGTGGAGCCCGGAGGAGGACGAGGCGCTGCGGCGTCTGGTGGAGCGTCACGGGGCGCGTAACTGGACCGCGATCGGGCGGGGCATCCCCGGGAGGTCCGGCAAGTCGTGCCGGCTGCGGTGGTGCAACCAGCTGTCTCCGCAGGTGGAGCGCCGCCCGTTCACGGCGGACGAGGACGCCGCCATCCTGCGCGCGCACGCCAGGCTCGGCAACCGCTGGGCCGCCATCGCGCGGCTGCTGCCCGGACGCACCGACAACGCCGTGAAGAACCACTGGAACTCCTCGCTCAAGCGCAAGCTCGTCACGGTCACCGCGGCGGCGTGGCAGGAGGAGGGCAGCGACGGCGGCGGAGGCGAGCTCGAGCGGCCGTGCAAGCGCGCGAGCCCCGGTCCCGAGAGCCCGACCGGATCGGATCGCAGCGAGCTGAGCCACGGTAGCAGCGGGCAGCTGTTCCGGCCGGTGCCGCGCACGGGCGGGTTCGACGCCATCTGCGCGGACGTGAGGCCGGCGCCTGGATCGCGGCAGGACGAGGAGCTGGTCACCTCGCTCTCCCTCTCGCTCCCTGGGCTGGACCACGGGTTCCACCACGACAGCGCGCGGAGCCACTTTCACGAGCTCTCCTCCTCGCCGCGCTCTGCTTCGCCGCCGTCCCCTGCAACGCCGGCGCCGCAGCCGCAGCCATCCTCCTCGTACCCGCTCAGCGGCGCCATGGTTGCGGCCATGCAGGAGATGATCCGCGCGGAGGTGCGCAAGTACATGTCCGGCGTGGGGATCCCGGCCGGGTGCGGCACCAGCGCCGTGGGCGAGGCGTACATCCCGCATCTCGTCGAAGGCGTAATGCGCGCCGCGGCGGAGAGGGTCGGCGTCGTGACCCGCCAGTGAAATGAAAATCGTCGTCTGCCCCTGCAATCGCAATGTTCACCGCGAACGCGGCGCCGCATCGCATCGCCTCGCTCGCCTTAGTAGATCCTGTGTAGTAGCGCCGAGCTAGTCGTTTTCTGGTCTCGAGTTTGTTTTTATTCTTCGGCTGCTCTGAAATAAACAGAGCAGTGTGCCGAAGTCGGAAGCGGGGAAATGAAACAGAGAAACCGAACTGTTAATTACTCGGAGGCTGCTCTGCCTCCGCGCCACCCGAGGCTGTCATTTCGGTACAGGAATGAGATGATGGGGACCGGTGATGGAGAAATTTGGCAATCATGTCTCGCCTCTTCCGCTCACGATCCTCGTGCCGAAATCGCAAATTCCGCGTAGATCGGCAGGGCAACTTGACTAGTACTTGAGACCAGTCACTAATCAGTGTCCTATCTAAAATCATGCTGTCTGTGATCAAACAATTTAAACGACCAAATCGTTGCCCGTGAAGTTCTCTCGCTCCAGATGAGGATCCGTGCTGGTCATCGCGACGAAACGAATCTGAACGAACGCGTAGACCACCGAATACTCTCTCAGGTCAGGTTAGCCATGACGGATGCAAGAGGAGAGAAACGACAAGGCCGAGCGGTTGGGTGGTGACGTGTAATGCAGTGGTACGACACGCACCATTCGAATCGGGCAATGCGGTACGAAAGTCGTAGCTAGCGGCAGCAACAGTTATGGACTGGCTCCGCTCGTAGTTAGTGGTGGACTGTCTGTGGCTAGCTATAGCGCGTACTAGTGACAGTTCACCGTTGGCGGTATTGATAGCAGGGAAGACGGGGAGCAAAGGCTTTGCAGCTGGCTGTTCCCCCCGAAATATCTTTGTGCTTGCTACCCAATCTGCTGCTGTTTTAAATGGACCGCCGGTTTTGTAGACGGCGATCGCTGCCGTTTGTTTGCCCAACATTTCTTCGTGTTGTTGTACGGACTTTCTGCTTGTGATCTACTGCCTCCGTTCCCAATTGTAGTTGGTTTTGGAAAGCTAGTTGTTGTATAGACTTTCTGCCTGTGATCTACTGCCTACTTTTGGAAATAAATGTCGAAGATTTGTCTTATTTAAACATGTTTTAACAGTGTATAAGTATATGTGGTATCAAGATAAATCTTCGATACTTATTTCCAGACGAAAGTAATAATTTTCTTCTCACAGATTCTCCCTCTTATTCGCAAAAAAAAAAATCTCCTTGTGTTATGCGAGTGTCGTGTCTATTTTGTTTTGTGAGGATGTGTCTACATGTTTTCCAATCCTGGACGCAGTACTATGCATTTAAAATCAAGCCCGATCTGGCCCATACTGATACGCCCTGCTGGAGTAGCAGTGCTAGTCTTCATTCTTCAAGGCCTGGTGTTTTCGTTTCTACTAGCCCAACTTGGATTGCAAGCTATAAATGGAAAATCGCTATGGAGGACGGGCTCCATGGGCCTGTTTTTGAGTTTCTTTATAAAATTGATATTTTTAGACAGTCCATAATATATTATATTTCGATATTTTTTGCAGGCAAGTGGAAGTGTAACACCCCGAAGAATAGGAAAGGAAAAATGGTCATTATCAAAATTATGCATTGCATCTCATGCATCTTAAAATTGAGGGGAGTTTAAACTTTTTGTGTTTATAGGGTTAAGTGATTAAAATATTGGATCTAGTGTTGAGTAGACTCAAGTCAACACTAGGGTTTGAAATTCAAATTTAAAATATAATTTGATTTTTAATTATTAAAATAAAAAGCAATTCACCCTAAAACAAGTGCTCATACACACATTCATGGACAATAAGATTATAACTAGCTCAAATTCAAACCATTAATTTCAAAATGGAAGTTTGAATTAGTCAAACTTGAGATTACCAAAACTATAAGAATATTGCAGAAATAAATTTTGACACAAGTAATATTCAAAGACATCTTTATTCATATTTTCATGAATACAAGATTTGAATAATTACAAAACAGAGAAGTTACAAAATGACCTAAGTACAAACTAAAAAATCCTAGAACTAAACCTATATAAACCTTCATATTTTCATCTCCTTATCTCTAAAATATTCTCATCACCACTTCAATACGAAATCTTATTCTGATTCTTGCTGAACCTGCACACAAAACCACAAGAAAACAAGAGAACAAACATTCTGTTAAAATGATGGAATCCATTTTATATAGAATCCATAGAAGAGCACCTAGTTCTAATACTTTTGTGACTAGGAAGTTAGACAGGCAATCCAAACAGATGTACAGGTAAACCACATAAGCCCAGTAGAATTAGAAAGAATCACCAAGTGTAGTACAGTAGTAAATAAAGAAATCATCAGGTTAAGCATATCACCAGTAGATACAACCACAACAACACCAGATCCTAAGATTAATAGAAACTCAAGAACCAGTAGTAGTTCACAACCGTATTAACTAATAAATATCGGAACAACAGTTTATGGTAGAAGAATCAAGAACTAGTACATAACCAATGTATAAATGATACAAAAATGTAAACCAACACAAGGATGTAGTAGTGAGCCAAGAACACCACAAGACAAAGTAGGAATGGATCATCAGTAGAACATTTAGATCTAAATCACACTAAATAAACCCTAATAGGACATGCTACACTTAACTGAAGAAAAACCCTACATTAACAACAATATCACTATAAAATTCACTTCACATAAATAGTATTACAAACTACAAATTAATGAACATGTCAAGCAGTAGAAGCTTAACCATCAACCTAGAACGCCCTAAAAGTATATTGAACATTCTATAACCTTAGAACAAACATTACTGAACTTAGACATCAACCTAGACACTATCACGCTTGAAAGGATACAGATGTTGCCTAGAGGGGGGGTGAATAGGCGATTAAAAATTTACCGAGAGTGGCTCGACAAAGGCGGAATTAAACTATCGTTTACTATGTCAAGTACAACCTAGAACAACTAGAGTTCATCTATGTGCACCAACAACTTATGCTAAGAAATACAAGCAAAAATGTGATAGCAAGATATAGATTACTTCAAGCATGAAGGCTATCACAATGTAAAGTAAATAAGTAAAGAGCTCGGGTATAGAGATAACCGAGGCACGCGGGGACGATGATACTTTACCGAGTTCCTCCCAACATGGAGTATGTCTCGTTTAGAGGGGGGGGGGGGTGGTATCTAACCACCTACGCCACAAAAGGCCCCCCTTATTCTCCGGTGAATCTCACCCCAACGGGATCGATCCACACTTCCACTATCGGTGCACTTGTCGGTGGCAACCGGAACCTCTCACAAGGTTGGGGCACTTCTCCACAACTTAATTGGAGGCTCCCAACAAATGCCACCAAGGCCACAACCTGCAACACCAACAAACCGTCTAGGGTTCCAAGAACCCAAGAGTAAAAAGCTTCACAACTTTCACTCACCAAATCCTCCAAGGAGAACTCAAACCGATGCACCAAATGCAAGAGGCAAGAACACCACAAAGATTCTCCAATCCCTCACTCTCAAGTTCCAACAAAGCTACTAAAGCTATTGGTGGAACAAGAGATGAAGAACACAAAGAGGGACACAAAATCCCCCAAAATCTAGATCCCAAAGATACACTCACAAAGAGATGTTTTGATTTGGTCAAAACATGGATCTAGATCTCCTCTCTCTTCCACTCAAATATGGGCAAGAATGATTGGAGGGGAAGAGATTAATCAAGATAAAGAGTAAGAGCAAATGAGGGCAAAGCTTAGACTAATATAAAAGGAAGAAGCAACCCAAACTGAAAACGGACAAAGGGGTTAAATAGAGGCCCCAGAAAATCTGGCCGTTGGGGCATTTTTTCAGTCAGGGCCGGTAGTACCGGACCGAACGAGCCCAATAGTGAAAAACAGGAAAAAAGCAAAGCAGCTAGCAAGCCGAAACAGCGGCATCGGTCAACGGGAAGTGGCGCGGACCCAAAGATCTTGCAGCGGAGAATCGGCAAGAGCGCCAGCGAGTAGTTTGAAGCAAGGCCAAGACGCGCGAAGGCTGAGGCGGGCTACAGCCAATCATGGGAGTGGGTGCGGCTGGCAAAATGAGCGAGATGGGTGATATGTTGGAAATGTATCTATAATTTTTGATGCTCCATGCTTGTTTAGTATCTACTTTGCTTTGCTTTGTCTACACTTTGAGGTGCTTTTTACATGTTTTCTGGTGTAACCTAATAACAAGTTACAACAGTGCCAAATCCCTGTTTTCTACTGTTTTTGGTTTCAGAAAAGTTAGTAAAGAAATATTCTCGGAATTGGATGGGACAAACGTCAAAGTCAATTACTTTCCGTGGGGAACAAGAAGTCCGGAGGGGAGGCAGAGAGGCCGGCCAGGGCGTCCAGACCCACCCTAGGAGTGGGTGGGCCCTGCCCCGCACCTGGGAGGGGTGTGGGGCCCCTGGTGAAATAACATGTGGGATCCCATATGTGGTTTTGGTAATTAATGACAATCTTTATGGACTAATGTGTTTACTAAGTTTCACTTGTAGGATTTGTCCATTGGTATCGCTTGGAGCATGTGTTGGCTTCAAGGTCGATGAAATGAGAAGAAGATGTGTTGTGCAAGCTCAAAGTGCGCTATCTATATAAGATCTCATGTTTGTTGATTGCCATCGTCCGTGATCATGGATCGATGATGAGGAATTAAGAAAGGCGTTCCATCTTAAGAAGGGCAAGATTGTCTACATCGATCTCAAGTGGAATGCTCAAGGCAAAGGTATAATCTTGATAGGTTTTCCCTTTTGCCGGTCTCATGTTGTGTGTGGGAGACCGGGTTTAGGATAGATAACCGTACTATCAAGAGGGGCTCTCGAATGAGTAACTCGGTCACATCGTTCGGAGAGAGCTCAAACCTTTGGATATTTGCATCATCATATTTGGTTGTTATTTTGTCTTATCCATGTGTGGATATAGAGCTTGTGGTAATCTCCATAACAAGCTCTTGTTCATCAAAATCGGATCTTCCGTTTGTATCTTGTTGCGATTTTGATCTTGGAGGCTTTTTAGTTTCTCACCAAGTGAGGTATTTCACATTATTATACATGATACATTCTCACTTGGTGATAACCAATATTTTCACCTTTCATAGGGTAGCTCATGTCGTCCTTTTTCCAACGCAATTGGAATCGGATCGATCAGAGTTACCAATCAAAAGTTATAGAGGTTTGAATTTTCCTAGCGCGGTACTACCGCATTTTGGTACCTAGCGCGGCAGTAGGTTTTGGCAAGTGGCCAAATGCCACTGCCCTCCTAGGTACCAAAATGTGGTAGTACCACGTTTTAGTACCTAGCATGGCAGAAAGTTTTTGACAAGTTTCCAAAAGCCACTGGCGGGCTAGGTACCAAGAAGCGGTAGTACCGCATTTTAGTACCTAGTGAGGCAGAAGGTTTTTTACTTCGTCATTTGGATCTATCCTCCCTTGCTGGACTATGATGTTTATTTGCATGATATTGTAGAGGTTGTTGTCCTCTTCTAAATGAGCCCAAGATCATCGAAATCGGAGTCCGGATGCAAAAGTTATGGCTGTTTTCGTTCTGTGATGACCGGTAGTACCGGACTAGGATCCGGTAGTACCGGGGTCCGGAAGTACCGCATTTTGGTACCGGGGAGTGCAGAGAAAAATGTGTTTGGAGCCCCAGGAACCCCAGGAAATGTCCGGTAGTGCCGAGAAAGTCCGGTAGTACCGAGAATTGCGTTTTTGGGCTGCAACGGTTGGATTTTGGAGGGACCTATATAAGGGGCCTTCTTCCCCAATGGTTCCTCAACTATTCTTGCAAGTTTTCCCCTCCATTATTGACCTTCTTGAACTTGCTTCCTCTCAATCCCTCCTATGATTCTTGCATATTCTTGAGGGATTTGAAAGAGGAGATCTAGATCTACAATCCCACCAATCAATCTCTCCTCTAAGTGAGGGGAACATATTGGGATCTAGATCTTGGAGTCTTTTGTGGATTTCCTCCATTGTTGTTCCTCTCTTATTCCCCCATAAGCTTTTGTAGCTTTGGCGGAATTTGGGAGAGAAGGATTTGAGCACTTCTTTGTTGGAGATATGCCCTAGAGGCAATAATAAATGTAGTTGTTATTATATCTTTGTGTTTATGATAAATGTTTACATTCATGCTATAACAGTATTAACCAGGAAACATTAATACTTGTGTGATTTGTAAACTAAATTAGAGTCCCTAGTAAAGCCTCTTCGTAATACTAGCTTGTTGGTTAATAGATGATTGTGGTTTCCCTATCATGAACATTGAGATTTTATTAACAACAAGATCATATCATTAGGAGAATGGTATGATGGACATACTCCTATAGATAAGCGTAGCATAAAGATCAAGTCATTTTAATAGTTCAATTGCTATAAGCTTTCTGATACATAGTAACCTAATTCCTTCGACCATGAGATCATGCTTATCACCATCACCGGAAGGATGCTTTGATGACATCAAACACCACACCGTAACTGGGTGGCTATAAAGGTGGCATTGAGTGTTCGGAAAGTATGGGTTGAGACACATGGATCAAGAGTGGGATTTGTCCATCCATATGATGGATAGATATACTCTGGGCCCTCTCGATGGAATGTCATCCAATTGGCTTGCAAGCATGTGACTGGCTCACAAGGGATCGCATATCACGGGAACGAGAAAAGAGTACTTATCGGTAACGAGGTTGAACTAGGTATGCAGAGATACCGACGATCAAAACCTCGGATAAGTAAACTATCATGACACAAAGGTAAATTGGTATAGTATGTAAGTGGTTCATTCGATCGCAAAGTAATCATAGAAATATGTTGGAGCCATATGAACTTCCAGATTCCTCTATTGGTTATTGATCGGAGAAGTGTCTCGATCATGTCCGCATAATTCACGAATCGTAGGGAGACACACTTAAGGATTCGATGTTGTTGAGTAGTTATGGAATGATGAGAAAGAGACCGAATGTTGTTCGGAGTCTCGGATGGGATCCGGGATATCACGAGGAGATCCGGAATGGTCCGGAGAATAAGATTCATATAAGGAAAGTCCTGTTTCGGAGTTGGGGGAATGGTTCCGGTGTTTTCACCAGGAATGTTCTAGAAGGGTCCGGAAGGTCCTGCACTCCGGAGGGGAAGGGTACATGAATGTGTCATAACAATATGGAATGGTTGCATCATGTACTAGGTTACTTGGCTGGGCAAAATAAAGGGAGAAATCAAATCCTAGTTTGAAAGTCAAACGCCAATTTGAAAAAGTCAAACGCCAAGTTTGCTTGGTGGAGGGAGAGTAGGAATCCTACTTGGGGAGGAGTTCCCCTCCCTCCACCCGCCGGCCAAGGAGGCCGAGTTGGGGGAGGAATCCCTCCTCCCAACCGGCCATCCTCCACCTATATAAAGAGGGGTAGGGCGCCCCTACCCCTCACACCCAAAAACCCTAACCCCAAGCCGTCGGCGCCACCACCTCCTGCTGCCGCCGCCTAGGGCACCTCCAACTCGGCGAGTTGGGGTGATCCCCAAACCCTAGCCGTCGGGTACACTCTCCCCTTGGTTCCCTCTAAACCCTAGATCACCAAGGCCTCTCTCATAGTCCACCATAGTCGCTCCGGCTTAAGGCGAAGCCCTGCGAGATCTCCCCTCTACTTCCGGTACCATGCCGTCGTGCTGCCGGAATCGCGAGGAGAGTGCTAAAACCTCCACTGCTGCTGGAACAAGGGAGAGTAAGGTCTTCATCGAAAATCAACGTGTGACCGATCGGAAGCGCTGCAAACGCTTGGGAAGGATCGTCACGCGATCTTGAGATCGGCAAGAGTGCGACTACATCACCCACGAATCGCTCGTTAATCGCTTTGGAATCTTCGAGGGTGAGTTCCTCTATCGACTCGTTGCTACAATCTAGTAGATAGATCTTGGCTTGTTTGTTTGCATACGGTAGAATTTTTTTGTTTTCCATGCTACGAACCCCTACAGTGGTATCAGAGCCGTGTCTCTATGTAGATCTGTTGCACGAGTAGAACACAATGGTCATTGTGGGCGGTGGTGATTTTATTATCAATTGATTCTTGTGTACTTTGCATCTTGCGGTATGATGGGATGAAGCGGACCGGGCTAACCTTACATGACATCGTTCATGAGACTTGCTCCACGCTCAACATGCAACTTGTATTGCATAAGTGGCTTTGCGGGTGTCTGTCTCTCCCATTATAGTATAGATCCAATTTACAACGGGCACTTGAAAGTTCAAACATCAACGTTGTGGTTCTTGTTCGTAAGATAGAACGACACTTATTGAAAGCCCCAAACCACGTAAAATATGCAAAGAAAATTAGAGGCGTCTAACTTTGTTTTGCAGGGGTGTGCTGTGATGTGATACGGCCATGATTGTGATTATATATGATGTATGCAATGTCCTTTATTGTAAGTTGGCAACCGGCAGGAGCCATATGGTTGTCTTTAAATTCTGTTAAGACCCGCGTGTCTATTCAAAGTAGTTGTAATAGTTGGAGCTGGTGGACGACAACCATGAAATGACGCCATTGACCTTGACGCTATATAGGTGATGATGGAGATCATGTTCATGCTTGAAGATGGAGATCGGAAGCACAAGAAGAAAGGCCATATCATATCACATATTATGAATTGCATGTGATGTTAATCCTTTATGCATCTTGTATTTCTTAGTTAACGACGGTAGCATTATAAGATGATCCCTCAAGCACATAAATTTCAAGTTTTAAAGTGTTCATCCTTAGTAAGCACCATTGCTAAAGCTCGTTGTTTCGAAGCACCACGTGATGATCGGGTGTTAGATTCATGAGTGTATACAACGTGAGCAAGCCAGATTTTCTCATGCGGAAGCTAAGGTTTGATCTTGACGAGCCTAGCATGTACAGACATGGTCTCGGAACACGAATCACCGAAAGGTAAAGCATGAGTCATATAGTAGATATGATGAACATGTTGATTGTTCGCCATTGAAGCTACATCAACTCTCTTGATGATCGGTTTTGATGTGGTGGATTTGGTTCGTGTGATCACTAAAACAATGTGAGGGATATTGTTTTGAGTGGGAGTTCACCTAGATTAATTTAATTATTTATTAATTCTCAATTTGTCATAAACTTAGTCTAAACTATTGCAAATATGTTGTAGATCAATGGCGGCCCCTACCATCAATTTTAATGCGTTCCTAGAGAAAGAAAAGTTAAAAAACAATGGAAGCAACTTCGCGGATTGGTTCCGCAATTTGAGGATTGTCCTCAATGATGGTAATTTGACCTATGTGCTGGATGCACCGCTAGGTGACCCGCCTGCAGCTGATGCTACCGATGAAGTAAAGAATGTTTACCTCACTCGGAAGAATCAGTACTCCACAGTTCAGTGTGCTATCTTGTATGGTTTAGAATCTGAGCTTCAGAAAAGGTTTGAGAACCATGACCCACATGATATTGTCTGTGAACTCAAAATGATATTTGAGGCTCACACGGCAGTTGAGAGTTATGAGGCTTCTGAAAAGTTCTTTAACTGCAAGATGGAAGAGGGCAGCTCCGTCAGTGAGCATGTGCTTAAGATGTCTGGGCACGCAAACAAACTTCAAAGCTTGGGTATAGTGATTCCTAATGCTTTGGGGATTTACCGTGTCCTCCAATCACTTCCACCAAGTTACAAAAACTTTGTGATGAACTACAATATGCAAAACATGAACAAGACGTTGCCAGAACTCTTCTCCATGTTGAAATCTGCAGAAGTGGAGATCAAGAAAGAGCACCAAGTGTTGTTGGTCAATAAGACCACCAAATTCAAGAAAGGCAAGTCTAAGCAAAAGGTAAACTTCAAGAAGGGTGGTAAGAAAGTTGTCGCACCGACGAAGAAGACCAAGGCTGGGCCTAAGCCTGATACTGAGTGCTTTTGCTACAAGGAAGAAGGTCACTGGAAGCGGAATTGCCCAAAGTACTTGGCGGATTTGAAGAACGAGAACATCAAGAAGAAAGGTATATCCGATATACATGTTATTGATGTGTATCTCATTAGTACTCGTAGTAGTGCTTGGGTATTTGATACTGGTTCGGTTGCTCATATTTGTAACTCGAAACAGGTGCTGCAGAATAAACGGAAGCTAGCGAAGAACAAGGTGACGATGCACATTGGAAATGGATCAAAGGTTGATGTGATCGCGGTCGGCACGCTACCGCTTCATCTACCATCAGGATTAGTTTTATACTTAAATAATTGTTATTTGGTGCCTGCGTTGAGCATGAACATTATATCTGGATCATGTTTATTGCGAGATGGTTACTTGTTTAAGTCCGGGAATAATGGTTGTTCGATTTATATGAGTAATATGTTTTATGCACATGCACCTTTGATAGATGGTCTATTCTTATTGAATCTCGATTGTGGAAATACACATATTAATAACATTGAAGCTAAACGTTTGAAATTGAGCGATAACTCGACCTATATGTGGCACTGTCGTCTTGGTCATATTGGAGTGAAGCGTATGAAGAAACTCCATTCCGATGGACTTCTTGAATCACTTGAAAGATGCGAAGCATGTTTGATGGGTAAAATGACTAAGACTCCATTTTATGGTATGATGGAGCGAGCTACGGACTTGTTGGAAATCATACATACCGATGTGTGTGGTCCAATGAGTGTAGCATCGCGCGGTGGTTATCGTTATGTTCTGACCTTCACGGATGACTTGAGTAGATATGGGTATATCTATTTCATGAAACATAAGTCCGAAACTTTTGAGAAGTTTAAAGAATTTCAAAGTAGGGTAGAGAATCAACGTAACAAGAAGATTAAATTTCTACGATCTGATCGTGGAGGTGAATATCTAAGTTACGAGTTTGGCGAGCATTTGAATAATTGCGGAATACTTTCACAATTGACACCTCCGGGAACACCACAGCGTAATGGTGTGTCCGAACGTCGTAATCAAACTCTCTTAGATATGGTTCGTTCTATGATGTCACTTATAGATTTACCGCTATCGTTTTGGGGTTATGCATTAGAAACAGCCGCATTCACTTTAAATAGGGCACCATCTAAATCCGTTGAAACGACACCGTATGAATTATGGTTTGGGAAGAAACCTAAATTGTCATTCCTTAAAGTTTGGGGTTGCGAAGCCTATGTAAAGAAGTTACAGACGGACAAGCTTGAACTCAAAGCGTAAAAATGCGTCTTCATAGGATACCCGAAGGAAACTATTGGGTATACCTTCTATCATAGATCCGAGGGAAAAATCTTCGTTGCTAAGAATGGATCCTTTCTAGAGAAGGAATTTCTCTCGAACGAAGTGACTGGAAGGAAAGTAGAACTTGACGAGGTTATTGAACCTTCTCTCGAACTTGCGAGTAGCGCAGCACCGGAAGTAGTTCTTGTGGCGCCTACACCAATAAGAGAGGAAGCTAATGATGATGATCATGAAACTTCAGTTGAAGTTGCTACAGAACCTCGCGGGTCAACAAGAACTCGTACCACTCCTGATTGGTATGATCCCGTTATGAGTGTCATGTTAGTGGACAACACCGATGACCCTGCGACATATGAGGAAGCGATGATGAGCCCAGATTCCAATAAATGGCAAGAAGCCATGAAATCCGAGATTGTTTCCATGTACGAAAACCAAGTATGGACTTTGGTGGACTTACTGGATGGCCGGAAGGCTGTCGAGAACAAATGGATCTTCAAGAAGAAAATAGATGCTGATGATAATGTTACTATCTATAAAGCTTGACTTGTCGCAAAAGGGTTTCGAAAAATTCAAGGAGTTGACTACGATGAGACTTTCTCACCAGTAGCGAAGCTAAAGTCTGTGAGGATTATGTTAACAATCGCTGCATATTACGATTATGAGATATGGCAGATGGATGTCAAAACAGCGTTCCTCAATGGAGACATTGATGAAGAGTTGTATATGATGCAACCCTAAGGTTTTGTCGATCCTAAAGATGCTAACAAGGTATGCAAACTTCAACGGTCCATATATGGATTGAAGCAAGCATCCCGAAGTTGGAATCAACGTTTTGATAAGGTAATCAAAGGTTTTGGTTTTATACAAACTTATGGAGAAGCTTGTATTTACAAGAAAGTGAGTGGGAGCTCTGTAGCATTCTTAATACTATATGTAGATGACATATTGTTGATTGGGAATGATGTAGACCTTCTTAATAGTGTCAAAGAATATTTGAATAATAGTTTTTCAATGAAAGATCTTGGCGAAGCAGCTTACATATTAGGCATAAAGATTTATAGAGATAGATCGAGACGACTAATATCATTGTCACAAAGTACATATTTGGAAAAAGTTCTAAAGAGGTTTGGAATGGAAGATAGCAAGAAAGGGTTCTTGCCCATGTTGCCCAATACGACCTTGAGTAAAACTCAAAGTCCAGCAACGGCAGAAGATAGAGAAAGGATGAGTAAGACTCCCTATGCCTCAGCCATAGGATCTCTAATGTATGCCATGCTATGTACTAGACCCGACATTGCATATGCTATTAGTTTGACTAGCAGATATCAAAGTGATCCAGGAGTGGATCATTGGACAGCGGTCAAAAACATCCTTAAGTACTTAAGAAGAACTAAGGATATGGTTCTTTCTTATGGAGGTGATGAACAACTCGTTGTTAATGGTTACACCGATGCTAGTTGGAACACCGATCCGGATTATTCTAAATCTCAATCTGGATACGTATTTACTTTGAATGGTGCAGCGATTGGAGGAGTGCAAAGAAAAGCGTTGTGGCGAGATCTTCAACCGAATCGAATACATAGCGCCGGAGGCTTCACAAGAAGCGATATGGATGAAGGAGTTCATTCTGAGCTCGGTGTGGTTCCAAGTCTTGTTGGACCCAATGTCTATCTCTTGTGATAACATGAGCCATAGCCAATGCGCAAGAACCAAGGTCACACAAGAAGCTGAAGCACATCAAGCTACATTTTCACGCTATTCGAGAACATGTCCAAGATGGTGACATAAAGATTTGCAAAGTACACACAGATCTGAATGTGGCGGATCCGTTGACTAAACCTCTCCCGAGGGAAAAACATGACCAACACCAAACTGCCATGGGTGTTCGGTATATTACCATGTAATCTAGATTAGTTGACTCTAGTGCAAGTGGGAGACTGTTGGAGATATGCCCTAGAGGTAATAATAAATGTAGTTGTTATTATATCTTTGTGTTTATGATAAATGTTTACATTCATGCTATAACAGTATTAACTAGGAAACATTAATACTTGTGTGATTTGTAAACTAAATTAGAGTCCCTAGTAAAGCCTCATCATAATACTAGCTTGTTGGTTAATAGATGATTGTGGTTTCCCTATCATGAACATTGAGATGTTATTAACAACAAGATCATATCATTAGGAGAATGGTATGATTGACATACTCCTATAGATAAGCGTAACATAAAGATCAAGTCATTTTAATAGTTCAATTGCTATAAGCTTTCTGATACATAGTAACCTAATTCCTTCGAGATCATGCTTATCACCATCACCGGAAGGATGCTTTGATGACATCAAACACCACACCTTAACTGGGTGGCTATAAAGGTGGCATTGAGTGTTCGGAAAGTATGGGTTGAGACACATGGATCAAGAGTGGGATTTGTCCATCCATAAGACAAATAGATATACTCTAGGCCCTCTCGGTGGAATGTCATCCAATTGGCTTCCAAGCATGTGACTGGCTCACAAGGTATCACATATCACGAAAACGATAAAAGAGTACTTATCGGTAACGAGGTTGAACTAGGTATGCAGAGATATCGACGATCAAAACCTCGGATAAGTAAACTATCGTGAGACAAAGGGAAATTGGTATCGTATGTAAGTGGTTCATTCGATCACAAAGTAATCATATAAATATGTGGGAGCCATATGAATTTCCAGATTCCTCTATTGGTTATTGATCGGAGAAGTGTTTCGATCATGTTCGCATAATTCACGAACCGTAGGGAGACACACTTAAGGATTTGATGTTGTTGAGTAGTTATGGAATGATGAGAAAGAGACCGAATGTTGTTCGGAGTTTCAGATGGGATCCGGGATATCACGAGGAGATCCGGAATGGTCCGGAGAATAAGATTCATATAAGGAAATTCCTATTTCGGAGTTGGGGGAATGGTTCCTGTGTTTTCACCAGGAATGTTCTAGAAGGGTCCGAAAGGTCCGGCACTCCGGAGGGGAAGGGTACATGAATGTGTCATAACAATATGGAATGGTTGCATCATGTACTAGGTCACTTGTCTGGGCAAAATAAAGGGAGAAATCAAATCCTAGTTTGAAAGTCAAACGCCAATTTGAAAAAGTCAAACAGCAAGTTTGCTTGGTGGAGGGAGAGTAGGAAACCTACTTGGGGAGGAGTTCCCCTCCCTCCACCCGCCGGCCAAGGAGGCCGAGTTGGGGGAGGACTCCCTCCTCCCAACTGGCCACTCTCCACCTATATAAGGAGGGGTAGGGCGCCCCTACCCCTCACACCCGAAAACCCTAACCCCAAGCCGCCGGCGCCACCACCTCCTGCTGCCGCCGCCTAGGGCACCTCCAACTCGGTGAGTTGGGGTGATCCCCAAACCCTAGCCGCCGGCTACACTCTACCCTTGGTGCCCTCTAAACCCTAGATAACCAAGGCCTCTCTCATAGTCCACCATACTCGCTCCGGCTTAAGGCGAAGCCCTGTGAGATCTCCCCTCTACTTCCGGTACCACGCCGTCGTGCTGCCGGAATCACGAGGGGAGTGCTACAACCTCCGCTTCCTGCTGGAACAAGGGAGAGGAAGGTCTTCATCGAGTACCAACGCAGGATCGATCATGAAGCACCGGAGCCTTAGCGCCGGAAGGATCGTCTACGCGATCTTGAGATAGGCAAGAGTACGACTACATCACCCACGAGAATCTTCTCTCGTTAACCGCTTTGGAATCTTCAAGGGTGAGTTCCTCTATCGACTCTTTGCTACAATCTAGTAGATAGATCTTGGCTTGTTTGTTTGCATGCGATAGAATTTTTTTTGTTTTCCATGCTACGAACCCCTACATTCTTGAGTCCTTGACATTTGCATTTGGTGCATCGGTTTGAGTTCTCCTCGGAGGATTTGGTTTGAGTTTCTCATTGGAGCTTGTCCCTCTTGGGTTCTTGGAACCCTAGACGGTTTTGTGGCCTTGGTGGCATTGTGGCCTTGGTGGCATTTATTGAGGCCTTTTGTGGCATTTGTTGGGAGCCTCCAATTAAGTTGTGGAGAAGTGCCCCAACCTTGTGAGAGGTTCCGGTTGCCACCGACAAGTGCACCGATAGTGGAAGCGTGGATCGATCCCGTTGGGGTGAGATTCACCAGAGAATAAGGGAGGCCTTTTGTGGCGTTGGTGGTTTGATACCACCCCCTCTCCAAACGAGACGTACTCCATGTTGGGAGGAACTCGGTAAAATATCGGTGTCCCCGCGTGCCTCGGTTATCTCTGTACCCGAGCTCTTTACCTATGAACTTTACATTGTGATAGCCTTCGTGCTTGAAGTAATATATATCTTGCTATCACTTTGTTGCTTGTATTGTTTAGCATAAGTTGTCGGTGCATATAGGTGAACCTTAGTTTTTCTAGGTTGTGCTTAACAAAGTAAACACTAGTTTTATTCCGCCTTTGTTGAGCCACTCTAGGAAAAGTTTTAATCGCCTATTCACCCCCCCCTCTAGGCGACATCTGTATCCTTTCAATTGGTATCAGAGCCCGGTCTCTTATTTTAGGCTTCACCGCCTTGAGAGTAAAGATGTCGGCTAGGGGATTAGTGCACAATGACATGTTTATATTCGATGACACAAATTATGATATATGGAAAAATCGCATGCTCATTCATTTTCGGTACATGGACCCAAATTTGGAGCGTATTGTAGATATGGGTTTTTCTCCTCCTATGGATTTAAAAAATCTATCTTGTGAGGATGAGAAAAACTTATATCTTGAAGCTCAAGCTCCTAATGTGCTTGTTAATGCTTTGAGCTATGTAGTTACCTCCCCAATCATTCCTTTTTGGAGTGCTCATGAGTTATGGACAAAACTTCAAGATAAATATGTTGTGTCCAACATTATTAAGGATGATTGTGTTGCTTCCACTTCCGGTCGAGATGAGTTCTCATCCTCTACCACTTCACCAACATGTGACTTTTCACAAGGTAATGATATGGTGAGAGGTGATAGAAATTGCAATTTGGATAGTGTGCTTACTATTTGTAATCCCTCATCTCTATCTAGTTGCAATGATCTATCTTTGGACTTTAACACTTCTAGCACTACAAACTCCTTACATGCTTGTGTTAATAGTCCTTGCATATCATGTACAAATGACTTGAATAAATCTCATGATGATATGCTTGTGTTGTCTTGTTGCCATGATAAAAATGCTTCCATTTCCTCTAGTGCTTGTGTTGCTAACCATGTAGAGGAAACCGAAGATTCTATGGGCCAAGACATGGTTTTGAATGAAGCCACATATGCAATCTCATCTTCACCTTCTTCCAGTACCCACCTATGCCTTATGGCTAGGGATTCTAAGTTAACTCCTACTTTGGAACCCATTACCTCTTGTGATGAGGAGGATGTGGATAATGTGGAAGAAGAGCTTGATATTGATGATTTATATGAGAAGGGTGAGATTGTTTATCGTGCCCTTGTTAAAAAGGATATTGCTTTCTCTAACTTTATTGAAGTCTTGGACTTTGCTATTAAGAGCAAAGAACATATTGATAAGTTAGAAACACAAATTGAGGTGGCAAGTGATCTCAAAAGTAAAAATGATGAGACTCAAGTTGCTTATGCTAAACTCCTTGAGAATTTTGAGCACCTCAAAAATGGCTCTAGGGTCATAAAGGGTGAGCTCATCAAACTCACCGACTCACATGAGCAACTTAAAGCCTCACATTTAAAAGAGCTTGCCAAGTTGCCCTCACCTCTTGCTAATAATGATGATGCTTGTGCTATTAACTCTATTTCTTTTGAAGCATCTATTTTAAAGGAGAATGTTGAGCTCAAGGCTCAACTTGCTTTGCTAACTAGCAACTATGGGAAATTAGAATAAAGCCATGTTAAGCTCTCAAGCTCGCATGAGGATCTCCTAGTCTCCCATGGTAGACTAAAGTTGGATCATGAGGCCATCATGTCAAAGGTAACATCTAGTGGGCCTTATGTGGACATTAGCACTATATCTACTCCAAATGTTATATTGCCATGTGCTAGTCCTTGTAATTCATCCTCTCACAACCATGATATATCTTGTGATGAATTACATTCCATGCCTTGTTGCTCTAACAATGTAGCATCTACTTCCTCTAGTGTTTTTGTTGAAACTAACCATGTAGAGGAAATCAAAGAGCTCAAGGCTCAAGTCACTTCTTTGAAGAATGACTTGAAAAAGGGTCATCAAGGGAAGGCCGCACTCAACAAAATCTTGAGTGTGCAAAAATCCCCCAATGACAAGAGTGGGCTTGGATTCAACTCCAGTGTCAAGAACAAGTCCACTATCAAGTTGAAGCACAAGGACAACAAGAAGAATGGCCAAGATCAAGTCAACAATCTGGCCAACATTGTTTGCTTCAAGTGCAAGGAAGAAGGGCACCATGTTAGATCTTGCCCATTAAAGAAAAAGCCTCTTAGTGTGAAGCATCAAGGGAAGCGGCCTCAAGTTCCACCTCAAGTCATTAATGGGCCTCTTCCTAAGATCACTACTCGAGCCCTTCCTCGAGGTGTGGCTTCACCTAAGAAGAAAGATAGCAAGAGTAGAACTTTCTACATATGCCGTGAGAAGGGGCACATTTCTTCCGCATGCACTATTGGTAACTCCTCATCCCATCCTATCTTGATTGATGATTCTTATTCTCTTTGTAAGGATGAGGTGGGCAACGTGTTTGCCAAATTTGTTGGTGCTCAATGTGGTGTCAAGAAAAGAACCATTTGGGTTGCCAAACCTATTGTGACTAACCTCTTAGGACCCAACTTGGTTGGGGACCAACAAGCCAAAACTTGATCAATAGGTGTGGTTTGGAGGGAATTGGAGTCTTGGCTACATTATGAAGAATTGAGAGATCTTCATCAATTATTATTGTCAAGACAAGCCATTTGGATTATCATGATTATATAATATTCCCAATGTTCCTCCTTGCGGTAACATATGCTTAACTCATTTCATTGAAATTTACTCGCCCCCTTGTGCATGTGTTGGTTTTGTATCTTCCATGCTTTTGTACATGTTGTGCTTTCCACTTAATTATCTTTACATATCAATCATATTTGTGTATGATTAAGTGGCACAACATGTATGTGTGTTTCTTATGTTTGAGCCTCACTTGGTTATATTTGGTATCTTATTTGGCTCTTGTGAGAAATTAATGGATTATCCCTTTTTGGGGGAGTGTTATGCTTGGGAATTACACAATCCTAAAATTGTGTGTACATGAGGAATACCACCTAGTATTTATATTGGATTATTGTCTAGTCTCTATGTGGTATAATTCTCATGAGAAAATTAAGTTTTATAATGTCCATTAATTATCTCTATTTGCATTATTTTGCCTCGCGTTGGTTTTATGGTAGTATCACATTATGGGGGAGTCATATGCTTAGTGCATATTACAATCCTAGAAAATGTGAATATTTGAGGTTGTGTCACTTAGAATTGATATTGATAATTATCTAGCGCCTATGTGACACATTTTCTCATACAAGTTCCAATTTGTTTGAATGCCTTTTTTGATCATATTTTGGATCTTGTATATGAGAGTGGTTCTTGGTATGTGTTTCCTCATATTTAGATCTCTATATCATCATGGAAACCATTTGCTTCAAGTTACTCTAACCACTAGCGATCGTGTGACTATTGGAAGCTACCAAGAATCTTGTTTGAAGTATCATGCTTAATTCTTATATTTTGTTATATGCTTCTTGTTGTGACTATGATCTTGGATATCCATGCAAGCTACCTTGGGAAAATTATTCCCAATATTTCTTGTCCTTGGACAATGAGTACTCAATTTATGGTAGAATTTATTGATCATATTCACTTTGGCCCTTGCTTAATATTGTCCTATCTTTGGCCAAGTAAAATGTTTTGTGTGCTCCTATGTATTCCTTGCTACTTTTGGATCTTCTTATTTTATTGGTATCCTCTTATGTTTTATTTAATGTAGGTAGTAGTGATGATCTCATTTGTGTGCATTTTGCATTCAAAAGCAAAATTTTATATAATGTACTACTTATGGGTGAGCTATTCTATATTATTTAGAACACTCATATTTATGCTTCCTTGTTTGATCCATCTCAGGTTTTATGTGCTTGGAACCTCAATCTTTTCATTTTGGTACTTTGTGCCATCATGAGAAGTTTGGGGAGTTTGGTTTCTTATTGGAACCTTGCTCTTTTTGGGAGTTGGTTTTGTCTTATTCCTTGTTTCATGTTTTGTACAATTTTAGAATGAGATAAATCCTTGAGCATTTGTGTTTTCATATATCTTTTGCTCTTTGGCTTTTGCCTAGTTCAGTTGTTGAACTTGTGATCTTTCATGTGTTGAATTGGTTCTTTGATACAATTTGGACATCGTTTGTCATGTCACACTCTTGTGTGTGCAATCTCGATTTACTTGGTATTTTTGTTCAAATTGTATCTCCTTTTGAGTTCGTGAAAGCTTTATGCATGCATATTAACTATATGTTTATATTATGGCATGCTTGCTTTCTTTGATCCAATATATAAGGGAAACTCCACCAATTCCTTTCGGCTAAGTTGTGTATGAAATTCAATTTCATATTAATATGCACATATTTATGTGGAGTCTCTCCTATGTATTGTAGTTGCACTAACTACTTTGGACCCAATAAGGTTGGGGACCATTTTGTACTTAAATGTGTTTTAGGTACATTGGAGATATATTGGATGCTTGTCTCTCAAATCTTGAAGAAGTTGTGCATTAATGAAAATTGGAGGCAAGCTATAGGATGATCAATGAATTCATATCCTCTACATCCTATCAATTATATATCGGTAACAAGTATCTCTTTCTCATGCATACTTATCTTGCTTCCAAACTTTTGTAGGTTGCATCTTGGCATGAATTGTTGTAGTTGTATTTGTGTGGTTCTAGCCTTGGTTTTAAGAGAAATCTCTATTGTAAATGTGTATAAGTTGAGATGAGTGCATTTATTTGGGACTATACAAAATCATGAATATGATCCACCAATCCCAAATATGTCAATCTAGCAATTTATTTCCTACCTTGTCCTCAACTTCTCTCATGTGCAATAGTGAGATTTTGCTAGTTGTTTATTCTTTGTGATACTTGTTGCCTTTCTCCATATGTTCCAACTTTCTCCCTTTTCCCTCGGTGATATTTGTAATATATGTAGTGTGTTGGTGTTTGAAGTTCATTAATGTACAATAAGATATATTTGAGCCTTTGGCCATGCTTTAAAGCAAAAATCTTATTGATATATGTTATGACTTCATTTTTGCTTTTTATGTGATTTATTGTATATCTTCTTTATGTGTGCATATTTCTTTGTTGGCATATGTCATTGTGATGATTATCCACTTAGAAACATATACACATATGAGAAGATAATTCTAGTTGAGATTTTATTCCTTGGATACCACCTTTTATTCCTTTTTGATTCTTTGGTGGCTTCCAAATTTATTTGCCTATGAGTGCTTGTTCCTCTAGTTTACATCTTCGTGCACTCATATTTATTCTCTCATGCCTTGTATTGTTAAATGAATTTGGATGAGTGAGTATTCCATGATTACGCACCTTGATCCCAAATGCAATTATCATAATTGGTGCATTATATTTGGGGAGCTCATCTAATTCACTTAATAATGCTCATTTGTCTTCTTTCTCATATATTATGCCTTAAATGTTATGGAGGAGTGAGGATTCCATATTTGTGAATTTTTGTATTGAAATACATCGATTTTAACGTATGCACAAATCTTGGGGAGCTTCTCTATTTTATTTAAGCATTTATTTGATCTTTAATTTGTTGTGTTTTAAATACTTATGGGGGATCACAGATTCCATATTTGTGCATTATGTAGTCCAATGCATTTATTTTAAATCATGCACAAAACTTGGGGAGCTTCTCTATTTTCTATTTCAAACACTCTTTTGCTCATATCATAACATCTTGTCGTTTCCATTTAGACTCATTTGTTGTTTTCAATTGGTTGCCGGACCTTGTAATTGCTTGCATCATTTGGCTTTATTTTGGCAATCTTCGGGTCCTCGATATAGTCCTAATCCCTCCCAAGTATTCATCATTGGATATGTGTGAAGGCACACCTTTGGAGGAATTATTACTATATTTTCCTTCTAGAACTTGCCACCCATTTCGGCAATTGATGCCAATGGGGGAGAAGTTTTAGAGGGTTTAAGGAAAGTTGGTTGACGCATTGAGTTTGTTCTTAAGCATTTGACTTTCATGCTCTTGCATCTTTATTGTTGCTTATCATGTGTTATATATAGAGGGAACTCCACCAATGATAATGATTGGCAATATATGCAATGAAATTCAAGTTCATCACACATGCATAGATTGTGGGGGAGTTTGCTCTATATATGGTGGTGGTACCAATATCACATACTTTTGTAGTATTTGATATTGGTATTACCATCTTATTCATTAATATTCCTTATATAAACCCTCTTAAATGGATTGTCATCAATTACCAAAATGGGGGAGATTGAAAGAACATGTGGGCCCCCATGTGTGGTGTCAACACCCGGATTTTTCAATCCTAGATGCCTGTTATGCCATACATCGCAATCCCAGGATTACCATTTTTGCGAGACATAACAGAATTGGATACCATAGTACTTCATCCATTACAACGACACATAAGTTCTTACACAAATAGGGATCTCATGATCCAGTTCTTAATACAACATCAAGCAGTGGAATACGTAATAATAACGGTAGCATAGGTGAAGCTCCATCTTCGGGGTCACAGGCAATGCTGACGATGGGAGATGATCCTAGTTGTCGTAACCTTCCTGGGGTCCATCCTCCAGGTACTCCTCTTCATAGTCTGGCCATGGGAATAGCCAGGGACAAAGCCATGAGTACTCTTTAAGTACTCGCAAACTAATACTAACAAGTAAAGGGGTTTTTGGAATATAAGACACTAGGCTCTAGGGTTGTTTTGCAAAAAGCCAGGTTTATCTCTACTAAGCTCCAAAGCTAGTCACAATTTTATAACTCCTAAGTGGGATCTTGTAGTTCAGGTCACAACTCTGTTGTGGTCAAGTCAAAGTCTCAACTCATTTCACAAGTCATTTTAAAAGTCCGACGGGGAACAAGATGGTACTCCAATTGTCCATAATCATGACGCGGCTATTCGAATAGTTTGACACTCTGCAGAGATTGTACACTTTCACCACAACATTCGATACATCCGTCAGGAACAAATCCTGAATTCACCATACTCAGTATGCGGATAATCAATCTTAACCTTTCAATTACACTCCCTAGTATAAGCACCTCTCCTGTGAGTTTGGCCTCCCAACCATGACCACTGTCATCTTGGGTACTGCACAGGTGGACAATATTCACAGGGTAGCCTCAGCTCATACCTTGGCCGTGAGGGAACTAATACTAAGGTATATAAGTTTCTAGTCAAGCCCTACCCAATATTCGGGTATTGTGGTTGTACGATAAAATTGGAATGGTATCGCATCCAGACAACCATCAGTTTTATAAAGGGCTAAGGCTCATGCCTCAACATTTTCATCACCAAAATCATCAAGTGTTTGGAAACACATGTCCAAAACATTTCAATAGAATGATCCATCATTCCAAGGTTTTCATAACCATTTTCCACCAAGTAATCCCAGCTAAAGTTGATCAAGTTTTATGCTTAGCACTAGCATCTATAGTTGGGAAGGGTAATAATGAGGGGTGGTAACTGGTGGGGTTTCACTAAGTCCAACCTTATATCTTGGGCTAAGATCAAGGTTTCTAGCTTAGGCCAAATTTTATGCTCTTAGGGCAAACTTGAGCACAACTGTCTAATATCTACCAAACTCTTAAGTAGACTCTAAGTAAGATTTGATAAAGAAATAAAGTAGGAAGCTTGCCATAAAACTAGGATTGGTTTAGCAAGTTGGTATGATCACATACGCTTAAGGCATATGGTATTCATATCACAAGCATGGGTTTGTGGCAACAATAGGGTATCTTGCAAGTGTTAGCTTGCACTGGTATAGTATCTTGCAAGTGTTAGCTTGCATTGGTCAACTTGGTTAGTAAAGCTTGCCTTGTGCAGAGCAGTGGTTGAAGTTCTCTTCGGCTTCCTCTTCGTAGTATCCTCCTTCCTCCTCATAGTATCCTTGGTCGGTACTAGCGTCTATGAATAAATACGAGGTACACAATCACCAATCAATACTTAACTACTTGCAATCATCACACACAAGGGTCCAATAGATGATCTAGCATCATCTCTAACATTACAAGGTCAAGGATTGGTTTAAGTCCTTTTATTTTAGAAAAGTAGTTTCTACTCATTGAAAAACTACTTAAGATTTAATATTCTCCAAACTAAACATGGGATCATGTTGACACATGTCATCACCACATATTGTAGTCCATGGGAATGTGATTTAAAGTGGTGTCACAATTTAATAAGGTTTTACCCTTTTATTTTAATTGATTAAAGTGGCTAGAAATGCTTATGTAGCATTCTTTTATTCCTTGAACAATATTTCTGCAAGTAAACCTATATATTTTATATATTCTGAAAGGTATGGTTAAGTGATTTTTGAGAGTTGGAATCAACTCAAAAGCTTTTATGGTTTAAATTTGAAAATGTTTGAATGCGTAAAAGCTGCCTTGTTATTTTTGCTATGGGTGATCTACAGATCCAAATGACTTGAATCCAACAGGCTTGGATTAAGCATTCACAGATCTTTCCAACAAAATTGGTTTCATCCAATTTGGTGCACTGAATTGACCTGGGTTGATTTTTGAAGTTGGGTACAGAAGTGTGTTTGAAATTAAAAAGAAAAAGGTTTAATTTGAATTGTTTGGGCTGCGGGAAATTTAACGGCCGACTAAGCTAAAGGTTCCCCCAACTGCGTAGTGGGTGTCCCCACTCGTCGGTGACACGGGCTGGGCGGTATGGGGCAACGTGGGTCGTTTGATCTAATTCTAATCCAGCTCCGAGGTCATCGTCGACGCGAGACAGCTCGGCGAGAACGAAACCTAGCGCGGCCGGATGGGGTCTTTGAGGCTCACTGAGTACGGGCGAGGGTCGGCGACGAACGATTTAAGTCGACGACGGCGATCCTTCGGTACCGGTGGCTTCTCTGGGCGGCTCAATCGCTGGCTCTTCTTCTCCGTAGGCGCGGGCTCGTGAAATTCCGGCAAAGTGGTGCTCTTTGCTCGATCCGAGGATGGTGTGGCACGGTCAGGGGAGAGGGAGTGAGTTGGTGTGAAGAAATCGTGGGGGTGGCCTCTATTTATAGTCGGCGAGGGGACCGCTGCAAGGTGATCTCGTCGAGGGCGACGTTACAGGCGGCTAAAGGCATGGGCAAGGGTAGGGGACGGTGCTGTGTCTCCTGGCGATGCTCAACGACATGATCACGAGGCATGGGGCGGTGTGGTTTGATCTGGAACGGGCGGAGCTCTGCACGACAGAGGCGGCATCTTCGACGGCGGGCAGTGGTTGTATGGCACGGGGCTGCTAATGGGGATGTCTGGCAGTCTCCTGGGTCGGTGGTGATCGTGTGTGCACGCGGAGAGGGCAGCGCGCGGTCTGGGGACGCTGGTCACGGGTGGTTCTCTGGCGCACGCTCGACATGGTCTGGGCGCGGCTTGTGCGCGTGGTCCAGGGCTTGGCAACGCTATGCCGGGACAGCGATGGCGGTGGGCAGTGGGTGCCTCCTAGACATCTTGGCTAGGCTTGCTGCTCTAGCTTGTTGTCCACATTGGGGTGACATGGGTGTGCTCGGCTGTTCACCATTAATGGCAATGGCAAGCTCACAGGGGTGCTAGTGTTGGGCTAAACTTTCTAGATGATCTAATGGTTTGTGTGTGAGCTAACTAGGGAACAAGTTAGGCTCAAAACACTGCACACTATAGTGTTTGTGGTTTTGTTTGATTTGTGTCTGCAACCTGTTTGATGAAATGGCTGCATGAAGTCAAGTTTTGAATTTTGAAATGAATTTTGGTGAGTTTGCTAGATTGGTTCTGGTGAGTCTGCAGATGCTTGGGTTTTGAAAGTTGAGCTTGTTTGAGTGGGTTTTGAAAAAGTGGGATCTTCCAATATGAAGAAGATTTAATTTTGAATTGTCATTTAAACTATGCATTTGAAAGTTTCTGGATGATCACAAAGTGGGCCTTGATACTCTGTTATGAGTACATTCAAGGGGTGCAAAGATCCAGAAAAGTTTCTGTTGGATTTTGAATGTTTGAGACAGCCAAAGTAGGCATGGGAGTTAAATTGGCCAAAATGACCATTCACTTAATATATTTGTTTTGATTTACTTGTCTTTAGGAAAAGTGTGGGAAATGTTTTAGATGATGTTCTTTTCACCTAAGAAACATTTTACAAGCAATGGTTCACACAAACAAGGTGGTTTTTAAAGAAATTCAAAATCCATGCATACACATATACATGCATTCATGAATTCATTTAGAAAAGTTTTTGTTAACCCTAATCTTGATGATTAGTGTTTTGAATGATCTAAGTTTGATATTTTTGGGATGTTACATGTGGTTTTGGTAATTAATGACAATCTTTATGGACTAATGTGTTTACTAAGTTGCACTTGTAGGATTTATCCATTGGTATCGCTTGGAGCATGTATTGGCTTCAAGGTCGATGAAATGCGAATAAGATGTGTTGTGCAAGCTCAAAATGCGCTATCTATATAAGATCTCATGTTTGTTGCTTGCCATCCTCCGTGATCATGGATCGATGATGAGGAATTAAGAAAGGCGTTCCATCTTGAGAAGGGCAAGATTGTCTACATCTAGCTCAAGTGGAATGCTCAAGGCAAAGGTATAATCTTAATAGGTTTTCCCTTTTGCCGGTCTCATGTTGTCTGTGGGAGACCGGGTTTAGGATAGATAACCGTACTATCAAGAGGGGCTCTCGAATGAGTAACTCGGTCACATCGTTCGAAGAGAGCTCAAACCTTTGCATAATTGCATCATCATATTTGGTTGTTATTTGGTCTTATCCATCTGAGGATATAGAGCTTGTGGTAATCTCCATAACAAGCTCTTGTTCATCAAAATTGGATCTTCCGTTTGTATCTTGTTGCGATTTTGATCTTGGCGGCTTTTCGGTTTCTCACCAAGTGAGGTATCTCGCATTATTATACATGATACATTCTCACTTGGTGATAAACAATATTTTCACCTTTCATAGGGTAGCTCATGTCATCCTTTTTCCAACGCAATTGGAATCGGATCGATCGGAGTTACCAATCAAAAGTTATAGAGGTTTGAATTTTCCTAGGTACCAAAATGCGGTTTGCCAAATGCCACTGCCCTCCTAGGTACCAAAATGCGGTAGTGCCGCATTTTAGTACCTAGCACGGCAGAAGGTTTTTGACAAGTTTCCAAAAGCCACTGCCGGGCTAGGTACCAAAAAGCGGTAGTACCGCATTTTAGTACCTAGTGCGGCAGAAGGTTTTTTACTTCGTCATTTTGATCTATCCTCCCTTGCTGGACTATGATGTTTCTTTGCATGATCTTGCAGAGGTTGTTGTCCTCTTCGAAACGAGCCCAAGATCATCGAAATCGGAGTCCGGATGCAAAAGTTATGGCTGTTTTCATTCTGTGATGATCGGTAGTACCGGACCAGGATCCGGTAGTACCGGGGTCCGGTAGTACCGCATTTTGGTACCGGGGAGCGCAGAGAAAAATGCGTTTGGAGCCCCAGGAACCCCATGAAATGTCCGGTAGTGCCGGGAAAGTCCGGTAGTACCGGGAAAAAGTCTGGTAGTACCGGGAATCGCGTTTTTGGGCTGCAACGGTTGGATTTTGGAGGGACCTATATAAGGGGCCTTCTTCCCCAATGGTTCCTCAAATATTCTTGCAAGTTTTCCCCTCCATTGTTGACCTTCTTGAGCTTATTTCCTCTCAATCCCTCCTATGATTCTTGCATATTCTTGAGGGATTTGAAAGAGGAGTAGATCTACAATCCCACCAATCAATCTCTCCTCTAAGTGAGGGGAACATATTAGGATCTAGATCTTGGAGTCTTTTGTGGATTTCCTCCATTGTTCTTCCTGTATTATTCCCCCATAAGCTTTTGTAGCTTTGGTGGAATTTGGGATAGAAGGATTTGAGCACTTCTTGTGTCCTTGTCATTTGCATTTGGTGCATCGGTTTGAGTTCTCCTCGGAGGATTTGGTTTGAGTTGCTCATTGGAGCTTGTCCCTCTTGGGTTCTTGGAACCCTAGACGGTTTTGTGGCCTTGGTAGCAATTGTTGAGGCCTTTTGTGGCATTTGTTGGGAGCCTCCAATTAATTTGTGGAGAAGTGCCCCAACCTTGTGAGAGGTTCCGGTTGCCACCGACAAATGCACCGATAGTGGAAGCGTGGATCGATCCAGTTGGGGTGAGATTCACCGGAGAATAAGGGAGGCCTTTTGTGGTGTTGGTGGTTTGATACCACCCCCTCTCCAAAAGAGACGTACTCCATGTTGGGAGGAACTCGGTAAAATATCGGTGTCCCCGCGTGCCTCGGTTATCTCTATACCCGAGCTCTTTACTTAAGCACTTTACATTGTGATAGCCTTCGTGCTTGAAGTAATATATATCTTGCTATCAATTTGTTGCTTGTATTGCTTAGCATAAGTTGTTGATGCACATAGGTGAACCTTAGTTGTTCTAGGTTGTGTTTAACAAAGTAAACACTAGTTTTATTCCGCCTTTGTTGAGCCACTCTAGGAAAAGTTTTAATCGCCTATTCACCCCCTCTAGGCGACATCCGTATCCTTTCACCTGGCCGCCGCCTCAGCCTCCCCCTTTGCCTATAAGAATCCCCTAATGTAGAAACCCTAAGTAACCGATCAAATATCCACGAACCGTCTGTAGCCGCCGCCACCATCGTCCCTAGATCGGGGGATCTGAAGTTCTTCCCAGCACCCTGCCGGAGGGGAGATCATCCCGAAGGCCTTCTCTACGGTATGATTCGTGAGTAGTTCCTCCTTGGACTATGGGTCCATGTAGTAGCTAGATGGTTGTATCTCCTCCTTTGTGATTTCATGTATAGATCTTGTGAGTTCCGTTCATGATCAAGATCTAATCTATTTTTAATCATGCATGTTGTGTTTGCGGGGATCCGATGGATATTGATATTATTATGTTGGTTTGATTAAAGGTTTTGTCTTTATGATTCTCTCATGTCTGTATTGTTTGTGATCTTGCATGCTCTCCGTTGTTAGTAGCTATCTTGACCAAGTAGTTGCTAGTGACTCCAAGAGGGGGTATTTATGCTCGATAGTGGGTTCATGCCTCTAGTTTCCAAGGGAGGTGACAATAATCTCTTCGGTTGTAGATGTGATGTTGCTACTATGGAGAAAACAACGGTCTCTTGTTCATGGAACATGTGGACTGTTTACCTTACACACTTTGCTTAAAGCAGTTGTCTGTTGCTTGCAAGTTAATACTGGAGGGGGTTCGGATGATAACGTGAAGGTGGACTTCTAGTCATAGATGCAGTTGGATGGCGGTCTATGTATCTTGTTGTATTGCCCAATAGAATCTCATAGGATCTTTCTGACTAGTAATTGCATTGTTATGCCTTGATCAGTTCCTGTTAATTGTCCTATTGTAATCTGTTTACCCTTCATGCCATGTTGTTTATCTAAGGAGAGCACCTCTAGTAAACTATGGACCCGGTCCAATCTTTACCATTGATACATCTTCCACTATTACATGTTTACTTGTTGCAAACCATTACCTTCCACACCATACGTTTAATCCTTTGTTACAGCAAACCGGTGAGCTTGACAACCTCACCGATTCGTTGGGAGAAAGTCTTGAGTTTGTGCTGTGCAGGTCTCCATGTTGCTTGCAACACCTTTGAGACGTTTCCTTCCTCCTTCAGGTTCAATAACCTCGGTTTCTATTGAGGGAAACTTGCTGCTGTGCTCATCACACCTTGCTCTTGGGGTTCCAACGAAGTGTCCCACGTCAACACTGGGTGCACGCATCAATGGGCCGGCCAGTAGTACCGGCCCACCCGGGTGGTACTACCGGGCCGGGCCGGTAGCACAGGACGCAGCAACCGGGCCGGGAAGAGGATAGATAGCAGCGCTAAGGTGCGGCCGGTACAGAGGGCGGTAGTACCTGTTGGGCCCAAAGAAGTTTTTCTTTTTCTTTTTGTTTTTCTCAGATGGAATAAAAGCAAACTCAAACGGTCATAACTTTTGATTGGTGACTCCGATTGACCCGATTCCAATTGCGTTGGATAGAGGACGACAAGAGCTTCCCAATAAAAAGATATAATGTGAGACACCTCACATTATAATGTATCACCAAGTGAGAATGTATCAAGTAATATAATGTGAGATACCTCACTTGGTGAGACACCGGAAAACCGCATAGATCAAAATCGCAACAAGATATAATAGAGAGATCCAATTTTGATGAACAAGAGCTTGTTATGGAGATTACCACAAGCTCTTTATCCTCACTTGGATAAGACCAAATAACAACCAAATACGATGATGCAAGTATGCAAAGGTTTGAGCTCTCCCCAAACGATATGATCGAGTTACACATTCGAGAGCCCCTCTTGATAGTACGGTTATCTATCCTAAACCCGGTCTCCCACTAACAACATGAGACCGACAAAAGGGAAAACCTATCAAGATTATACCTTTGACTTGATCATTCCACTTGAGCTCGATGTAGACGAACTTGACCTTCTCAAGAAGGAACGCCTTTCTTGATTCCTCATCATCGATCCGTGATCACCGAGGATGGCAAGCATCAAACATGATATCTTCTATAGATGGAGCATTTTGAGCTTGCACAACACATCTTCTTCTTATTTCATCTATCTTGAAGCCAACACATGCTCCAAGCAATGCCAATGGACAATTCCTACAAGTACAATTTAATACACACATTAGTCCATAAAGATTGTCATTAATTACCAAAACCACACATGGGGCCCACATGTTCTTTCAATGTTGCTGCCACTATCCATGATAGTAGCACCAAAGTCTTTGGTATGGGCTTCGTCTTTACGTCTTATCAGAACTACAGGGGTGTCCGTGGCACTATTGAGTGTGTCATGATGGCTAGCCGGCTACTTGATCTTCGGGTTGTGCCATCCCGTTGTGGTAGCATCCGGATATGCTATCTTGCTTGGCGCCTATCCTGCTCCTGGTCTAGCCGGCGTGTAACCCACGTGGAAGGAGCCGACCCCTAGATCCTCTAGGGCACAAACGACCAGGTCGGCTAGGTATACCCGGGGGTTATCCCCTGCCGGTCATGTTTTCAATCCTTGTCCCCAAGGATTCTTGTGAGTCAGTCAATCCATCCTCAACCCCATCATCAACTTGTTCGTGACTATTACCATAATCCAGTAGCCGCTCATCATTTTCCTCCTCCTCAAGTTGGCCATCCTTCAAACTATCCTTCCCCTTCATGTAACAAAGTGAATCCGGTTCTATCCCTACCTCCTTTTCTCCAGCTTTCGTTGCCAACAATTATTTGTTTTCCACATGTTGCAGCTGATGTGCAAGGACATTATCTTTCTCTAGCTAAGGCATATTAGCATTTTTATCCCTCGGAGTAATAACTCTGTCATATTAAGGCATGATAATAGTTCCTTTCTAAGATATAATCACAGCTGGCATCTTATCATCCTTCATCATCTCATTATCATTAACAATTTTACCTTTAGCATCTTTTTGAGATATCACCTTCTTGGAATCCTCAGATTTTAGCCTCTTAGCTCCCCTAACATTTTCTTCTTTATCAATCCCACCTTGAACAGACTTCTTTGGAACCACATTAGATGAACTTCTAGAATCTTATCTAGATTATCTTCTTCAATCGCGGTTTAAATTGAGGAACATATGTCAAATGCCTAAGGTTTAATTGTAAACTCCTTCACCATAGGGGAGTTCTTAGTTGACCTAACATTGAATTGAAATGTCACCACCTCCGGGTCTATGAGGATTTGCATATCCACATCATCCACTACCCCTATCAAGGAGCCAATTTTACAAATTTCTTTATAATGCAACATCTCTTTAGACACACCATCTGTCATATCCCACACAGTCTATTGTCTACCCTTGGGCTTATGTGGCATCCCGCAAAACCACTACTAGAAAATCGCGTTGAATTTGTGCATTGCATCGTCATCATCATGCATTGTTTGCATAAAACTATGTTTGCAAAGCCCGTGTTGTTTTCTAAAAACGCCCCATCTTTATTCAAACGCCAAAACCCGGGTCGCCGGACTATTTTGTTTTGTCTGTTATCGGGTTGCAAAAGATTTATTCGAAATAAATAAAAAACATTTATTATTTTAGCGGGGGCAGTCGAACGGGCCGAATCGACCCGAACGACCACCCCCATATTTCAGATCGGCCCACCCCTTGTTCCTACAGCTACCTAGAAAACTACCCAACCTACCCCTCCACCTCACCGGCTAATCCACGAACGCCACGTCGTCCTCCCAAACCCTCACCAACCAGGGCCGCCACTTGGCCACCTCCCTCCTCAGCTCTCTCTCTCATCCCACCTCACACGCAGCACGCTGCACCTGACCACACCCACGCCACGCAACACGCTCCCTTCCCCTGCCCTGTGGGCCCGCCACCCAGGCCACGCCCCCACGCGCCAGTCAACCCTCCACCAGTCCACCCCTCACCACCCGGACCCACACCTACCTTCCCGGACCCACCAGCCCCGCGCCCACCCCACGGCCGCCCTCTCCCTCCCTTCTTCCTCTCCCGCAAGCCGCTCCCCTCCTGGCCCGGCTCGCCAGAGCCCCGCGATCACGCCGCCACTGCCACGCCACATCGCCCTGGCCACCCGCAGTCCTCTCTCTCCCCGACCCCACCTTGCAGGCCCCTCACCCCACTGCCTGTTCATCTCCCTCATGAGCCCGCTCTCACTGCTCTCTCTCCGTCCCAACCTCCCTTCCTCCTCCTCTCCGCCTCTCGCCCGACCCGACGCCATCCGCCTAACCGCCCAAGCCTTGCCGTCTCCCGCGCCCGGCCACACACCCGCCGCCCGCCAAGCTTCTGCTCACGCCCCGAGCCTCGCCCGCCAGCAGCCTCCGCCCGCGCCCACCTCGCGCCCGCCCTCTAGCCGCCACTGCCGAGCCTGCCATCCTCGCCCGCGCCGCTCCCTCGCCCGTCCCTGGCCCCGGCCGCCGCCTGGCCTCCGGCCTCCTGGCAGCGCCGCTCCGCTTGCTGCGCGCCTCGCCTCGCGCGCCTCCCGCTCCGCCAGCCTCCACGCCCGCCATGGCTACGCCTTACGCCCATCCCGCGTCGCTGCGAGACCCGACCCAGCGTCCCCGCGACCATGCGCGGCCTCCTCCGTCGCCGGACCCGCCATTGGCCGGTCCGGTGCCTCCCGTCCTCGTCGGGCAGCTGCCGCCAGACCCGTCCTCCGCCGGCCTTCGCCTCCGTCTTCCCGCCTCGGCGAAGCTCGTCGCCGTCCTCGGACCAGCAGCCAAGCGCCGCCCTTCTCTGTCCAGCTCGCTTCCGCATCGTCTTGCCGTCCATGAGCCCACGAGCCACACCCCGGCCCAACAAGGATGTCGCAGACAAGACCCGCTGTTTGATGCGCGTCTTAAACACCAAGATCTTGACCTTGAGACCCCGAACCAAGACCCGAGGTCGAACCTCGTTGAACCCCAATGGAACCTCAAGACCTTCCGGCGCCGAGATCCAAGCTCTCCCTCGAGGACGCCGAGTACTTCACCCTGTACGTTAAGACCGGCCCGATTCACGGACCCGACACGAGCTTCGCAACGACAAGAACGGCACCGACCCGGGCGAGTCCGATGCCCCGACGCCAGACCAAGTGCTGCCTCCCGAACGCCAAGATCTTCCCCGATCCGAGACCCTAAACCCCGGAGTCCGAGAACGACCTCACCGAGACCCTGGACGACAAGTTCTCCGTCTTGTTTCCGTTTCCGCCGTTTCCGTCGAACCCTGGCCCCGAGGCCGACCCCGAACCCCGGAACCCCAAGATCGTCGCGAACCCTAGATGTGTGACCCTTTTCCTCGATACCCTATTTTTATAAATGATATCAACTTGTTGCATATTTAATTGTCATCTCGCATGCATATCTTTGGTTTGGGGGCCTTAGGCCGATTCACCTCTTAATTAAATATGGGGCCCATATGCGGGCAAATCTAGTCTCATATCGGCCTCATTTAAACTTGTGTAGCGAACCGGTTCCATCTGTTGTCTTGCTAAACAACATTTAATATGCGGGGTAGCTAAATAACTTGAACCGCCTAATTCATTGTCGGGACCCCGGTTCCACTTAATATGATCTAATTGCATCGCACCTTGCCATGCCATGCCATGCATCATACATGCATCATGCCGATCTTCTGCCGTTGTATTAAATAGTGCATTCGGTGTTTCTTCTAGTGATTTGGTTCTTCGCGGATAAGGCTGTTGAGTTGATGTGAGCTTCGCCCCGATCTTCGGTTGAACCCTCGACAATGTTTTCAGGCGAGCATCTCCCCCTTTCTACCTATCTTACTTTTATAGTATTTATTCCCTCCTGTTGATCTATTGCTATCTGTGTTGCGATGCTCTAGTTTTCGTACCCGTGATATCCCTTGCAGCCTTATATTGCCATGGCCACCTCCTATTACCTGTTGTTTGGTAGATAGCTGGACTTGCGCGTCGTAGTCGCTTGCTCAAGTGCTGTTGCGTTTCGTCCAGTGCCACAGTTGTTGATGTATTGCCGCATGTTGCTGTTGGAGATGGTTCTAGTTTTACTTATCGTCACTTTAATTTCTGTTTAACAACTAAAATTGAAATAAGCAGAGGCATCGGTGGGTGATAGATAATATTTGGTTTCCGAACGCCCACTTGTGTCCCGTAAGACCCCGAGTACTTGATACCTGTTCCTTGATTTATCGCGCTATCCACATCCGGGAGGTATATGGGACCCCCGAGCCGAGCTTGATTCATCTTATTTCTTGGGGCCACAAACTAGTTTGAGGTTTTATTTACGATCTGTACTTATGCCATGCTACTTTACGTATTTAAATCGCGAGGATCACACTGCATCTGTTAGGATCGGGACACACGTTACGGTATCGACAAGCCCAGCCACACTTTGGGTTCCGATCGTTTACGCCGTCCACCCAAACCTTGAGGCGTCTCGAGTCATTAGCTTCGTTGCAGAATCTACTTAAGGGTGGCCCCTGAAATATTTGAATCTGTGATTGTTCGTCGTGAAAGCCTCGTTGGGTTTTGATTTGGTTTTTCCGAGGTTGATCGAGCGTGTGTTGCTATTGGTGCACCCGGCCGGTAAAACTTTCTGGCCGTGTCTCATGGATATGGACGACTTGGAGCCGATATCTCGATCATAGACAAGCATAACTAAAGTTTCTTGTTATAAATTTGACTTATAACGACTAGTAATCAGCTTCACTATAACGGAATGGCTAATTACTGCCCACAATGGCTTGTTTGGAGTGTCGCCATGACAATTGTACCTGACTAGTAAATATTGCAACTACAATGGAATGGCTGAATAAAAGTGCCAACAACTGCTGGGTTTTGGGTTTATCTCATGCTATTTGTATCTGATTAGTAAGTGTTGCAACTATAACGGAATGGTTAAATAAAAGTGCCCACTGCTTACTTTATCAGGATGATTATCTAAACCTGACTAGTAATTGCTGCAACGATAACTGAATAAATAAAACTGCCAACGGTGTGAGTTCCTCGGTTGACTTCCTCGTTTGGTCTCGAGGGGGAAACACCAGGATGGGTTTGTTTGATGGTAGTATCAGGTTGGTTCCGGATAGGTCTTTCTTACCCCTCTCTGATTGCCGCCAGTTGTATCGAGTCTCTATAGGTTGTTTAGTGCATGCTGCCGCGGCCGCTCAGTCCACCATACCTATGTAGGCGAGGACCGCCGAATTCTAGCCTCGCCGTAATCGGCCTCGATCGACGCTCCTCTTTTTCCTTTGCCTTTGTCGGCACCCCTTTTGTTTAAGCAGGTTTTGAGATCGACGCCGTTAGCAGGGTTACCCTTCCGGCTTGGCCTGGGCAGGGTTATGGACGCCATTGGTTATTCTTCAGGGCTCTTAGCCCCATTTGCATCTTGTCCGTAGTCGGACGCTTCATCGTTTTCGAGGTGATTTGGATCCTTGCACCGTATATCTGTATTCTTGACTCATGGAGTCGCTGCTATATATATCTGTTCTGTGGGTCCCATCGAGGACTGTTGTGTAATGTTATTACTTCGTTTTCCACCCGCACGAAAGTGCCTGGTGGGCACCTTTGAATCGTTTCTATGCGGGTTTGGCGGGTTTCGCTAAAACTTGCATAGGTCCGATTCTGAGGGTGTTACAGAGTGGTATCAGAGCTCAGCAGTTGCGATACCCCACAAGTCCAGCCTGTAGGATAACCTAGCTAACGGCCGAAGTAGGGTGTCAAAAACTATTTTGCAAAATCGGTTGGATAGTTCTGGTTAGGTCTGATTTTACTCCTTACCCTCTGCTGTTCTCCTCTTACCTCTACGTGTTTTGAATCCGCTCTCTTATCTTTCTTCGAGTCCAGGATTTCTCGTGGTTGGGTTTCCGTCGTACCTTCAGGGTTCTCTTTCTCCCCTTTTGTAACGGAGGTGCTACGATCATCAATCTGCAACTTGTCTGTTGTACCCTTCATCCAATCTCTTGTTCTTGAGATCTTTATCCATGTGTGTTCCTTGCTGGATATCTGTGTCGTTGAAAAACATATGAGAAGGACGAGCATTGGTGAAGTTGGAGTATACCTTGAGCATGTGTTGTTCATGCCAATGGAACCATCGCGAAACCTAATCATTGTGTCTTTCTTACGATTTCTGTTGTCTCTTCCGGTGTTTCCGACGCAACGACATCATCTACGCCAGATCCGATGCAGAGTCTGCACCACTCCTTTGTTTCCGAACCTCGCTTGTCGAGATCTTCAGTCTGATTCCGAGAGTTGGTTTCTTAATCCGTCTATTTGCGTGCAGAGTAATGGTTTGAGTGCGGGATGGAGTAGCTACCCTACCACTGCTCTTATCATTCGCTCTTGTACGTCGAATCAGTGGATCCAGCAGTTTTACTCCGTCCATGGAAGATAGAGGTGGTCTTACCTTCAACTTCGTCCTTTGTTTCCCCGGAGTGTTCTCCCGACGATCAGGAGCAACGACCCTTTGTTGGTGGTGTCGCCGATTTCAAGAAGGAGAAGGAACCTCGGTGGTGGCGAGGGACCTTCCTTCCGGTACCATGAGGTGGATCTCGAGGGCGAGATCCTTTGTTAGTGGTGTCGAATTGTGGCATCCCGCAAAACCACTACTAGAAAATCGCGTTGAATTTGTGCATTGCATCGTCATCATCATGCATTGTTTGCATAAAACTATGTTTGCAAAGCCCGTGTTGTTTTCTAAAAACGCCCCATCTTTATTCAAACGCCAAAACCCGGGTCGCCGGACTATTTTGTTTTGTCTGTTATCGGGTTGCAAAAGATTTATTCGAAATAAATAAAAAACATTTATTATTTTAGCGGGGGCAGTCGAACGGGCCGAATCGACCCGAACGACCACCCCCATATTTCAGATCGGCCCACCCCTTGTTCCTACAGCTACCCAGAAAACTACCCAACCTACCCTCCACCTCACCCTGGCCAATCCCTGAACGCCACGTCGTCCCTCCCCAAACCCTCACCAACCAGGTGCTGCCACTTGGCCACCTCCCTTCACTCAGCTCTCTCTCTCTCTCATCCCACCTCACCGCCGGCCCCACACACGCATAGCACGTACCACACCCACGCACGCAACACGCCCGCCCCTTCCCCGCCTCAGGGCCGCCCACCCAGCCACGCCCCCGCCACCAACCCTCCACCAGTCCACCCTCACCACCCGGACCCCACCTTCCGACCCACCAGCCTCACACCACCCCACTGGCCGCCTCTCCTCCCTTCTTCCTCTCCCATAAGCCTCCCTCCCGGCTTGCCCGCGCCGCCAGAGCCCCGCCTGGCCAAGGCCGCCCACGCCACATCGCCGCACCCGCTCTCCTCTCTCTCCCCCACCTGCAGGCCCCTCACCCCACCGCCTGTTCATCTCCTCATGAGCCCGCTCTCACCGGCTCTCTCCGCGTCCAACCTCCCTTCCTCCTCCCTCTCCGCCTCGCTCACCGACGCCATCCGCCCAGCTGCCGTCTCCCGCCTCAAGGCCACACAGGCCTGCTAAGATCTGCTCCGCCGCCCGGGCGAGCCTCGCCCAGTGAGCCTCCCGCCGCGCCCACCTCGCGCCACCGCCTCCTCTAGCCGCCACTGCGTTGAGCCTGCCCGCCATCCTCGCCAAGGCTGGCCTCGCCCGTCCTGCCCCGCCGCGCCCGCCTCCGCCTCTCCCTCGCCTGCCGGCCGGCGCCACCGCCCGGCCTCGCGCGCCTCGCCCCTCACCGCGCCTCCCGCTCACGCCAGCCTCGCCCACCGCCACACGCCTTCGCCCATCCTGCGTCGCTGCGAGACCCCTGCCCGAGCGTCCCTGTCGACCATGCGCCGGCCTCCTCCGTCGTCGGACCCGCGCCGCCCGGTCTCGGTGCCTCCCGTCCTCGTCGCTGCCCGCCAGACCCGTCCCTCCTCACGGCGCCCGCCTCTCTGCCGTCTTCCCGCCTCGGCGCCCGGCGTCGTCATCCTCGACCCGGCCAGCGCGCCCTTCTGTCTGAAGCCCAGCCTGCTCACTTGATCGTCTTGCCGTCCGCGAGCCCACGAGCCACACCCCGACCCCGGCCCAACAAGGATGTCCGCGTACAAGACCCGCTGTTTTGATGCCGCGTCTTAAACACCAAGATCTTCGGACGCCGAGACCCCCGAACCCGAAGACCCTGAGGTCGAACCTCGTTGAACCCCAATGGAACCTCAAGACCTTCCGGCGCCGAGATCCAAGCTCTCCCTCGAGGACGCCGAGTACTTCACCCTGTACGTTAAGACCGGCCCGATTCACGGACCCGACACGAGCTTCGCAACGACAAGAACGGCACCGACCCGGGCGAGTCCGATGCCCCGACGCCAGACCAAGTGCTGTCTCCCGAACGCCAAGATCTTCCCCGATCCGAGACCCTAAACCCCGGAGTCCGAGAACGACCTCACCGAGACCCTGGACGACAAGTTCTCCGTCTTGTTTCCGTTTCCGCCGTTTCCGTCGAACCCTGGCCCCGAGGCCGACCCCGAACCCCGGAACCCCAAGATCGTCGCGAACCCTAGATGTGTGACCCTTTTCCTCGATACCCTATTTTTATAAATGATATCAACTTGTTGCATATTTAATTGTCATCTCGCATGCATATCTTTGGTTTGGGGGCCTTAGGCCGATTCACCTCTTAATTAAATATGGGGCCCATATGCGGGCAAATCTAGTCTCATATCGGCCTCATTTAAACTTGTGTAGCGAACCGGTTCCATCTGTTGTCTTGCTAAACAACATTTAATATGCGGGGTAGCTAAATAACTTGAACCGCCTAATTCATTGTCGGGACCCCGGTTCCACTTAATATGATCTAATTGCATCGCACCTTGCCATGCCATGCATCATACATGCATCATGCCGATCTTCTGCCGTTGTATTAAATAGTGCATTCGGTGTTTCTTCTAGTGATTTGGTTCTTCGCGGATAAGGCTGTTGAGTTGATGTGAGCTTCGCCCCGATCTTCGGTTGAACCCTCGACAATGTTTTCAGGCGAGCATCTCCCCCTTTCTACCTATCTTACTTTTATAGTATTTATTCCCTCCTGTTGATATATTGCTATCTGTGTTGCGATGCTCTAGTTTTCGTACCCGTGATATCCCTTGCAGCCTTATATTGCCATGGCCACCTCCTATTACCTGTTGTTTGGTAGATAGCTGGACTTGCGCTGTCGTCGCTTGCTCAAGTCTTTGCGTTTAAATCGATTACCACGCTTGTTGATGTATTGCCGCATGTTGCTGTTGGAGATGGTTCTAGTTTTACTTATCGTCACTTTAATTTCTTTAACAACTAAAATTGAAATAAGCGGAGGCATCGGTGGGTGATAGATAATATTTGGTTTCGACGCCCACTTGTGTCCCGTAAGACCCCAGTACTTGATACTGTTCCTTGATTTATCGCTATCCACATCCGGAGGTATATGGGACCCCAGGCGAGCTTGATTCTCTTATTTCTTGGGGCCACAAACTAGTTTGAGGTTTTATTTACGATCATGTACTTATGCCATGCTACTTTGTATTTAAATCGTGCGAGGAGCACCTTTGTCTTTTAGGATCGGGACACGTTACGCTGCATCGACAAGCCCAGCCACACTTTCGGTTCCCGATCGTTTACCCGTCCACCCAAACCTTGAGGCCTCTGAGTCAGCTTAGCTTCATGAGATCTACTTAAGGGTGGCCTCAAATATTTCTGAATCCTGTGATTGTTCGATCGTGAAAGCCTCGTTGGGTTTTGATTTGGTTTTCGAGGTTGATCGAGCGTGTGTTGCTATTGGTGCACCCGGGGTAAAACTTTAAAAAGCCGTGTCCGCGGATATGGACGACTTGGAGCACAGTATCTCGATCATAGACAAGCATAACTAAAGTTTACTGTTATAAATTTGACTTATAACGACTAGTAATCAGCTTCACTATAACGGAATGGCTAATTAATACTGCCCACAACTGCTTGTTTGGAGTGTCGCTTGCGACAATTGTACCTGACTAGTAAATATTGCAACTACAATGGAATGGCTGAATAAAAGTGCCAACAACTGCTGGGTTTTGGGTTTATCTCATGCTATTTGTATCTGATTAGTAAGTGTTGCAACTATAACGGAATGGTTAAATAAAAGTGCCCACTGCTTACTTTATCAGGATGATTATCTAAACCTGACTAGTAATTGCTGCAACGATAACTGAATAAATAAAACTGCCAACGGTGTGAGTTCCTCGGTTGACTTCCTCGTTTGGTCTCGAGGGGGAAACACCAGATGGGTTTGTTTGATGGTAGTATCGAGTTGGTTCGGATAGGTCTTTCTTACCCTCTCGATTGCCGCCAGCTTGTATCGAGTCTCTATAGGTTGTTTAGTGCATCTCGCCGGCTGCCGATCCACCATACCTATGTAGGCGAGGACCGCCGAATTCTAGCCTCGCTGTCTTGGCCTCGATCGACGCTCCTCTTTTTCCTTTTCCTTTTGTCGGCACCCTTTTGTTTAAGCGGGTTTTGAGATCGACGCCGTTAGCGTGGTTACCCTTCCGGCTTTGGCAGGGTTATGGACGCCATTGGTTATTCTTCAGGGCTCTTAGCCCCATTTGCATCTTGTCCGTAGTCGGACGCTTCATCGTTTTCGAGGTGATTTGGATCCTTGCACCGTATATCTGTATTCTTGACTCATGGAGTCGCTGCTATATATATCTGTTCTGTGGGTCCCATCGAGGACTGTTGTGTAATGTTATTACTTCGTTTTCCACCCGCACGAAAGTGCCTGGTGGGCACCTTTGAATCGTTTCTATGCGGGTTTGGTGGGTTTCGCTAAAACTTGCATAGGTCCGATTCTGAGGGTGTTACAGCTTAGCACCAACATTAGCTTTAGCCACTTTAATGTAAGCATTTGTCCCTTTTAATTTGAAGTCTTCAAAACCTATTAGCATCTCCATTTTCCCAGCACTAGGAAACAACACAACAAAATCTTGACCCTTAGCAACTATCTCAATGTATGGAAACTGTGCAGTTAAACCTCTGCAACATTTCAACATTCAAGATTCCACTAATATCTTGGATCAAACCAAGTGTGGAGCTCTTCTTCACTTTCTTCTTGGACTATGCCCGCTGTCCCACCAAATATCTTAAGCCAAGATCAACCAAAATAATAGCAGGCATCACTAGTTTAGGTTGATTTGACACACATGTCCTAGTTATATGGGTATCCTTATCACAAATCAGACAAGTCACATGCAGATCACACTCTTTTGAGTTATAACCATCTAATCCACATTTGTAGCATACAACTTGTTTCTCCTCTCTCCTATATGCGGCCTGATTACCGGGAATTGCAGGATTTAGAGGATTTAGATCAGATACATGCTGCTATAGATGAGTTCTGACCAGAATCTTGCTCCCCTTATGGTTGGAATTTTCGTGGTCTACACAGCGTCTCCCATCTCACCATCGAAGAACACTAATTCATTTCTCTGTGCGCTTCAAATCTTATCGAATCCCAATTTCGTCCCTCTCTTGTTTGTCCTTCCCACCCACACCTTTCCTCTTCCGAGATCCCACCCTGATTCATCTTCCTTCGGACTGACTTCTTCTTCTTAGGCTGCTTTGGTATCAACGACGATGGCGACGGAGTTAGGAGAGCTTCCTTGTACGACTTCCGAACACCACCCGCGCCGCACTCTCGCTCGGGATAGAGTTAAGGAGTGGGCGAATAGATTTCGCATCCACCACAAAGGGTTGCATATATGGGATATTGGCACCTGGACCAACCGGATGTAGGCCCAAGTCTACGCCCGAAGTTGATTTCCCCTTAGTCCTCGACCACATCGGCGGCGGAAAAATTTCTCCGCTGAGATCCCCCATCCTCCTAAATCTCCGATTGTCCTAGAGGGTTCTCCAACCACCACGAAGATGAAAACCCCAAGCGCTGAGGCGCCGAAGACATCCCCATAGGGAAATCATCGATATGAGCCCCATTCCGAGCAGAATGACATGCAAAATGAAGCTTCTCTCCTATTGCAATTTCTTCTCCTCTCCTACATAGAGCATCCACGACCTGTCCATCACCCCCTAACAAGACCCATCTCTCAGCCAAAATCCAAAGCAGTAATGAACTCGAATACACTCTCCGCGAATGCACATGAAGGTTGGTCGTGTAACTCACCAACCACCTGAATGGCGGTGACTTCACACATACGGGTTTCCTTTTCACGCGGACGTCACCACCCACCTCACCTAAGATAGGGGAATTGCAAGTTGTCGATTCATGCCATCGAGCCTCGCTTGTAAGACCTGAATCTCCTCATGCAGGCCTTCTGGTGGCTCCAGTGTGAAACCACACACGGCTCCGCCAGGGCCACATGCTCTATCTCTGGCGCTAGAGGAGCATACATGACCAACCACTTCTAGTACAACTTGTCTCTCTCCTCCACCTCCTTCGCACGAACATTCGCCACCTCCCCACCGCGGAACCGGCGCTCCGCTATCCTCTTCACCCGCCATTGAGGAATCCGGCAACTGAGATCGATTCTAGACAGAAGGTATCACCAATGACGGCATGAGAGATGAAAGAGGGAGAAAAACGGAGGACACACACTCGAATTCACACGTGCGTGCGGATAAGACTCGGTATTAAGTTTGGCCGTAGGCCCACCATTGCCGGCGCAAGTCCGTCGACGCGTGTCTCTGGAGAGGAGAAGGGACACCCACCGCTAAGTCCATCTTTTTTTATCTACCTTAGATTAACGTATCTGCTACGTGAGAAGTGGTGCTAAAATGACCGTGTTTCAACAAGAAGAAACCACATCATATACTCCATACATATATAGCATTATTATGAAGACCGGATTTATACCAAACATGCACATAACAAAAGCGGACACTCTGAATCTCTCATAGAAAAAGGAAACAAAGTCACAGGTCACAAAGCATGTACTGCACCAAGTTCAGGAACATATGCCACGGGTATATATCATCGCGCTCTATCTAGCTCGCTCGTCTCAGTCGTCCCTTTGATCATCAGGCGTCCTCAATGTTGCTCCCTGCGACGTCGACGACGAAGCGGTACCTGACGTCGTTGCGCTCGAGCCTCTCGAGCGCCTGGTTGACGTAGTCCATCTTGACGACCTCGATCTGGGAGGTGAGACCCTTGTCGACGCAGAACCTGAGCACCTCCTCCGTCTCCTCGATGCTCCCGATGAAGCTCCCGGTGATGGACTTCCTGCCCAGCATCACCATGGGCGACACGAAGCTGAGCGGCTCGGCGATGACGCCCATGAGGACGAGCTTCCCGTCCATCTTGAGCAGCGCCAGGTAAGGCTCGAGCGGGTGCTTCACGGGCACGGTGTCGATAATGTAGTCGAGCGAGTCCGTGGCGGCGGCCATCTGGGCCTCGTCGGAGCTGACGAGGTAGGCGTCCGCGCCCAGGTCGTCCATGGCCTCGGCGCGCTTCTTGTTGGAGGAGCTGATCACCGTGACGTGGTGGCCCATGGACTTGGCCACCTTCACGCCCATGTGGCCCACTCCGCCCAGGCCCAGGATGCCGCCGCGCAGGCCCGGGGTCATCAGACCGAAGTGCTTCAGCGGGCTGTACACCGTCACCCCCGCGCACAGCAGCGGCGCCGCCTGCTCCGGCGCCAGCCCGGCTGGGATCTTCACCACGAACCTGCACGCAGATGCGAAAGGCTGCTTATTTTCCTCATAAATTTGATTAATATCCAGTGACCTTTTCGTATCACGGCGTTTTGGTCACAAACTTCCACTGAAGAACACTGATCACACTATGCATGGTACAATGGTTATACCAACCGAGTCGACTTCAGGGTCAAACCGCATGCAGAAAAGCGATCCTCCCAACAACCAGCGGAGTAGGTGATGAATTCTGAGACGTGATGGAAAGCGAAGAGGCCTCGCAATTCCACAGAGTATAGTGGGAGAGCACACTGCACGCGAGCACACCTGACCTACCCCTTGCCTTTTCTCATCGCCATCGCACCGCCGACTTCCTACCATCCGCACGGCACCATATATACCTTTCTCGGTTTCAGATAACATCTTGATCTTGCCATACCTCTTTCCAACCTTTTTCTAGATGGATCTGATCCACTTCTCGGTGTCAGATAACGTCTTGCCATACTTCTTTCCAACCTTTTTCTACAAGATGGGTCTGATCCACTTCGAAATGTAGTACTCACTTCTGGTCGACGACCATGGCGGAGGAGAAGCCGCCCTGCGTGGGCCTGCCGTCGGTGTAGACGTCGTTGTAGGACCAGATCTTCTTGTTGCAGTACTGCTCCACGTTGGCCTTGCACGGCCGGCAGTCGCGGCAGCACCCGACGATCACCCCCACGCCCACCACGTCGCCGACGACGTACTTGCTCACCTCCGGCCCGACCTCAACCACCTCGCCCACCACCTCATGCCTGCAACAAAGAATTATTATTAGGTCACTCACCAAGAAAACGATTAGTCTTGACACTTGACAGACACGCTTCCATGATGCGGTTTTGTTTCCGCACGCGTGACGTTGGCAACTCCATCTCTAATCTCTACCTACCATGACAGGAGAAAAGAAAAAGGCGATGCTAGAAGTGATGCACTATCTATCTCGGTGTCCCTTGGCTTTTTGGAAAGAAAAAAAGCTCACAGATCCAACCACCAAAACTGCTAGTGCAAGTTTCATGATCTGTTATTCTATTATTAATTATTCCCTAAAAAAATGATCTGTTATTCTTCTCTCATGCATGAGCTTTGTGTTGCGAATTGACAGGTTCTGTCTTCAGTTTACTAATAAGGAATCAAAGACTTAACCTCGAGTTTATTTGCGCTTGTGCATGCTTACCCGGGAACCATGGGGTATTTTGAAGCACCAAGGTGGTTCTTGGCCTGGTGGATGTCAGTGTGGCAGATGCCGCAGTACAGAACCTTCACCACCACATCTTTAGGCCCTGTCTTCCTGTTGACATATCACATGCCAAAATACAAACACAAGACCAAAATGATTAGTTTTGCATAAGATGATGATTATTCAGTCGTTCCACTGTATAAACAGATCCTCTATTGTACATATATATCACGACAAAAGTGCCAATGTGCAATTCATTCAGTTTCAGGCATGCGTCACTCCTGAAATGTGCAATTCATTCAGTTTCAGGCATGCGTCACTCCTGAAACCGACTAGAACTATTTATTTATTCAACCACGAGACTAAATGCAGAGCATGCACATGCAGACGACAAATGGCCTGCGGGGCAGTACTCAGTGTCAGTTATAGAACGCGTACCATCTTAATTATTGGCGTTTATGACAGTGTACGAAGCAAGGAATAACACGTTTCTTTTGGTTATCTAAAATCTCCTGAAATCTCAGACATCTAAAAACTGTACACTGGTGATCCTAAAACCGCATTCTAGAAGGAACGTAGTTCATGGGGTATATTATATATAGTCCATGTATAGGTGATGTTTAGAGTGATACTTCCTCCGATTTATACTAATTGTCGCTAAAACAGATATATCTGGACATGTTTTAGTGTTAGATACATCTAATCTAGTGACAATTAATATGGATCGGAGAGGGTATATAATTCGATGTCAGCCCAAACCCTTAAACAATGTGACTGAGATCGTCTAAAAAAAATATCCGGAGTTGCGAGATCCGTACATTTTTTCTCTGTTTTCTAAATTAAGCTGGCCAGTACATGTTCAGGTAACACGCGCAGCTGCACCACTACTGTTTGTTTTTCGGAATGATTCTCCCACAAAGACAGGGAGTTCACTTCGAGGAAGAAGCACGTCCACATTATCAACTAGTACGTACATACGGCATAACAAACAACAAACTATGGATCAATTATCAGGCGCGGATCTGGAAAGTGCTATCTAACTAAAGCGTAGCGGGGCTGCAAACACGTCGTGCGTTCATCATCATCATCATGCTGAGTTTGCTGGTTTGTGGGTTGGAAAAAGTAGCTTTTGAGACCGATCTCTTCCCAAGTTTCTACGAATCAGATTCTGGGGCAGGACGCCATAGTTAGTATCTCTCTTTCACATATGATCAATGGAAGACGACACGCAAGATCATCAACAGAATCCGCCGAGAAAAGCAACACGAGCAGATGAAGAAGAAGCGGCCGGGCGTCGATTGGCGTGGTACCTGAGGGTGTATGTGTAGGGGGAGAGGTGGCCGGCGGCGTCCCTGGCGGCCCACCCGGTGACTGTCCTCTCGGAGGCGTCGACGCTGCCCATTAATTCTCCTGGCACCGACCGAAGCGACGAGAGGAGATCGGAGGTGGTGCTGAGGAGTTGGTGGATGATTGGGAGTGGGGAGAAGGGAGGACTAGCTTTGCTCCCTCGTTTATAGTCTCGGTAGCACGGGATGGATGGATGGAATGGCTGGAGAGAGCTATATAGGGAAAGCAAGCCGTCACGGCGTGCCGAACTGACCGCCGATGGCCAGTAGGTGGAGTGGAGCGAGTGGGCTGCCACTTTACCAGCCAACAAGATCTTCTGTGCCCGTAGCTTCGGCGCCGTTTCTTTCGGCAGCCCAGCCTGTCCGTCGGTAGGGATCGTGTTACTACAGAATTAATCCGCAATAGTACTAAGTAAGCGTATCCAGCATTAATATTCAAAACCATTGAATATCTACAAAAATAAATGCAAACCATATATTTGACGAGAATATTCTCAGGAAATATTGCAAAAGACATGATTTATGGCATAGTGGATGCTATCAAAACATTAATATCATGCATACGATACATGTGCATGATATTATTTCTATAATGTATAATTACATAATATTATTAATTAAGTATCTTGTAGTTATATCGTAGTATCACCATATTTATTATAGAATCTAAATGCAAAATTGTGTAGTACAACATATATTTGACATTAGTTCTTCGAGGTATATTATAGATGTATTTGTAAGAGGCACTGTATCTGTGTGCCCGTAGCTCCGTGGCCTTTTCTTTGAACATCCCAGACTGTCTTTGAGTAGGGATCATGTTGCTACTGGATTAATCCGCCATAGATAAGTGTATCCAGCATTAATATTCAAAAACGCTTGCATATCTAAACCAATAAATGACGTACGGACGGGTTCTATAAAATTTTCTTACGGCAACCAACTCAAGGCACAAAACTTCAGGCCAAACACAAGGCTCCACGTCATCCGTAAGTATATTTTGTAGGATATTTTTCGTAGGTGTAGGATTATTGCAGGAAATATTGCAAAAAGTATGCTCTAAGCTGGCCATAATGGGTAGTATCAAATACTAATAATACCATCCATGATAATGTACAATATTTAGTAGTTCATCATATTTATTGATTTTTAGAATCTAAATATAAAATTGTATACACCATATATTTGACATTAATTTTTCTAGTTTATGTGCTATTATATAATATCTACTTTAATACCACTACCATCTTCTGGATATATTTGTAAAGATTATGGTTTGGCCTCTTGGCTGCTTAATATAAGAAAATCTACATCGCAAGGGTATCACCTTGGTAATGCTCTTAAAAAAATACCACTATCGTATCTTTTATCATTAATTGCAATGACACATCAACTTTTTATGCATGAAATGCATGATGCTAGCTACGATACATCCACTATGGCTAGTCTAAGAGCCACATAGCAGCTGTCGTGAGCATGAGTTGTACTACTGAATTACAAGTAAAAGCATGTCATAGTAATTATATTCAATTGTTACCTACTTAAAAACTATATGCACAACTTACATTAGACCCTTAACCCCTCGGAACAGAATATATCAACCATCCAAGGTGACAATGATTGCGATGTGGAAATTCGGGTGGTCATAGGGTTGTTCGGTTTCTCGGTTTGGTCCATTCGGTTCTCATAAATCCAAGTTCTTATATATGAAAGCCAGTCGACTATGTCCAAACAAAAGACTAAAGCCATATAGATATAAATTTTTAGTTCAGTTTATTCAGGTACTCCAAGAACCTATCTACATGCAAGGTGACAAGTGTCATGCCAAATCCGAGGACCCAAATGGGTGTGATATTTCTTGGGCGCATGCGGCCATCAAGTAACACAGTGATGGCAACACATGCAAAAGAGGACGTCTGGTTGATGTCTATGGATGTCGTGGTGGTGGCACGGCAGATGCCATGGGTAGGCTAAAGTATGGGGCCAATGGATGCTAGTGGGATCTGGGGAGGGAAGATGCAACCGTGTCCACACTCAAGTTGTTAAAGTTAGGATCTTTATTTCTCTCTTGTTGGGTTACAAGCGCTCCTCGAGCTGTATCTGGGGACAAGATGAATCTCCCACCTAACGGTGCTCAAAGAGTCGATGCCTTCCTCGGGGTCCAAGCCTCCCTTATAAAGGAGTGCCTTGGGTGCTCTTAGGTTTGAGAGCAAGCATATTCGTGGAATATGCTTGTCCCAAAATAGTAGTTGGCCTCCTTTCCTGTCGCCCTTCTAACGACAGCAAGGCTCCAGTGGCCCCTCCTGCGTGCCTCGGGCTCAGGACTGTCACCTCCGTGACCTCCTTCGCCCCTCGTTTTGTGCATCCTTGTCTCTTGTGCTTGGCTCGCTCGATTCCTTCTAGCTGCAGCTATAGTTTGACCTTGGGCTTCTCCTTCTCTGCCAAGCTTCGTATCACTCGGCCTTACCTTGTGTAACTCGCTCGTTCTTCACGCATCAAGATCACTTGGGCTAACCGGCCACCCTCTTAGTAACTCGGCGAGTAATCGCTTGATACATATACACGGGCTTCGCCTCCGTACATCGGCCGACATATTCATGATTCGGCCGACTGGAGTAACTTCGGAAACTAGACGGATTGTACCTCTGTCTTTCCCGTCTCGACCTACCCGAGGTCAACCCCGACATTAGTCCCGAAGCTGGTGTGGCCACGATAGCTTTGGCCGGTCATATCGACTTCATTATACTCTTGATTTTGTTTCCGAGTTATATCTTCATCCGAGGTTTCCTCGTTCCTTCCCTCGTACGCCATGTCCCACGTGTCATCCCCATCATTGTTCTTCTAGTTTTTAGGTCTCTCTACAGTACTTACTAACAAGCTACAGTTAACTTTGTACCTGCTGCGCCGCCAAGGCGCCTCGGTGCCGTTCCTTGGGATCGAACGCTCTTTCTTCGTGTGTGGCGTTGGTGTGGCTCCGCTCACCGTCGTGCGTTCGTGCTGCACCCACGATCTACACGGACAACCGCCACACCCACGATCCCACTTCCCTGTTCATGGCTCGATTATAAAGAGAGGGACTGCGTTTGGGGGATTCACTTTTCCCTTATCGCCGCCTCTCCTCCTCCTTCCTTTCGCCGTGCGTCCTCTTGCAATTCGCCGCCGCTTGCTGTGAGCCTCCGCGGTGAAGATTCTGGCGCCGTTCGCTGCCTTTGCCCGCGCTCATGGCTTTGCTCCGTCGCGGTGAGTCCTCTCTGTCGCCTTTGCCCTGATCTTTCCCTAGATTCATCTGCTCCGATTCCATGCTTGTGCGACGGTTCCTCTGTTTCTTCGCCATTGTTCTCGTGCAAAGTCCCGACGGGGCCTTGCAGCTCTAAACTCCCCTCATGCTTGATCTTTCCTCGGCGATCTATCCGCGCACATATGTCTAGTTCGTTTAGCGGCGCTCTGGTTGAGGACGACGCTGGCTCCGGGCCGGCGAGGCTCGTGGCGGGTTCTTCTGTACACGCCGTGAGATTGAATGGCTCATCCGGACTCGAGAATTTCCACGAGGTTTCTTGCCGTTTACAGCGGTGAATCCTCTCCGGATATCGAGAGGGCGTATGTGGTTTTCATGTCGCGCCATGCGTGGTCTCCCTCTTAGTGATTTCGCTAGAATTCTCGACTACTTGACCTTCACGCATCATCTTCTGCGACGCCATAGCTTCTCTTTCGCTTTCATCTCCGCGGAGGATACTTGACTGTGGTCGGTGCATCTGGTGAAGTTCTTCCAGATCCGCTCCAACGTTGTCACGACAAATCTCGCACCCTTAGAAGTTGCTCACCCAATGTGGGGCGTCTATCACACCTCGGAGAAATCCGTGTTTCCTCGTGTCCTTGGATTGAGTCGTGCAAGAAGTGGCACAAATCATTCTTCTATGTCAAGAACAGAGGCGGAGGACAAGATTCGGCTCCTCCATTCTCAATTGGCCCACCTTCTAAAGTGAACTGCTCTACAATCCGAGGAAAACTCATGCCTTGGCGAGGCCTTGAGATTCGGCTTAAAAGAGTTGATCCGGGCGGGTTATCTGACGAAGACCGATGGCAACTTTCATTAGTAGCGGATCTGCCCCTTCGAGCGGACCCACATGTGCTACATGAGTGGTCCCTTGACCCTAATTGAGTCTCGACCGTGGAGCTGGATAACTACCTTATTTATAAGCGTCAGAGCTATCTTTAAAGACTGAGATGCACGAGGATTGGGCTTGGGGATTAAAACCATTCACCGCGATCATCCGCCTCCCGAGGTGAGCTTAATCAACATCGCTCTGCTATTCCTTTGTTTTTGAAACTGGTTTATCTAATTCTCTTTCTCCTCGTCTTGCGAGAGGTTCGCAGAAAGGTAAAAACGAGGACGCCAAGTTCTGCTCCCTTGGCCCGCTGGACAGGAGTACCCGGATCTTGGTGAGCCGGACTCCGAGGAGTTCGTCCCTAAGTCGGATCCTGCCCCGGCTCGAGCTCGCGGCAAGACTTCAGCGCACGAGGAGGAAGGTGATTCAGACGAGGTCCAAATTCTTGAGGTAGTTGCCGCCATGCCTATTTCTTATGCATTTCCGGCTTCTACTTTCCCAGCTAATCCAGCCGGTCAGGTTCACGACGTCGAGCCTATTGCTTCCCGACCTCCCGTTACCTCGGGGAAACGCGGGGCTCTTGCTAGTGCCTCGGGCGGTTCCTAAAGCGAATGAAGAAATCGCTCTGAACCCTCCCAGCGCAAGACTATGCCAGGGTCACGGTAAGTTCCTTTTGCTTATATTTCTTGTTTCTCTCTTCATTTCTCATCTTGACGATTCTTCTTTCTTATTTTGCCGGTGCTCCTCTTCTGTTAAACCGGCGGTCCTAGTATGACTAGCCCGATTCGGCCGCCATCTCCTCCTCCCATTGATGATACCAGGATTCCTAGTCCTATTCGTCACCTTCTCCTCCAGCTCGAATACGTGCTTTGCTCGTCGCGATGTCCCTGAGAGCCCTTCCATTGACCTGGATTCGAACCGGCCCTCCGAGTTTTCGTCGAACCCGCCGCCCCTTCTATGGTCCCCACAGCTGCTACTGAGCCTCTATCTACTCCGGCGGTTTCTCGGCCATTCCGACCTCGGTGAAAAGGTCGTTATCACGGCGCCTCTGCGACCATAACCCCTGCTTCTAAGGACGCGTCCCCCACTTCAGCGTCACTTCCTGCTGATGCCTCCTCTAAGGCGAAAAAGCTGTTGCCGTCAAGACTTCTTCTTCTCGGAAAGGTCTTGCGGCTCTTCTCAACCGAGTATTGGCGACGTCTTTGCGTAAAGGGAGCTGCTACTAAAGTCCCGTTACTTGACCGGCGGCACCCGCTTGCTCTTCATAAGAGCCTAGCGTGCCGGTGGTCGAACAACCTGCCGGGTAAAGTTTTAACTCGGACGACCGGTGGGAACAACCTTGGCGCTGGTTGAGTACGTAATAATTGGAACTGGCGATCGGTTTGAGGGTAATCCTATGAACCAGCCCTTTCAGCTTTCTGACATCAGCGGCCGTTTTGACTATGTTGCCAAGTTCATCGTTGATACCAACAGGATGAATGAGGTAATTATTGCTTCTCTGAGTTTTAAATTATTCCTCAGATGTTACTATATGCTCTAGTCCCCGAAACTTGCAAGGAAATAACTTGTTATATACTTGGAAGTTTGACTTAAATTATTTCTAGGGTTCGTTAATCCGGCCATCTAGATCCGAATATAGTTCTGCGTGATTGGACGTGCTTTATTGTGATCATCCGACCACCTAGATCCGAGTTAAGTCCTTGACTGGATCTGGTTTAACTTTGAACATCCGACCTCCTAGAGCGAATCAAGCTCGCTTGATTCGGATCTGGTTAACTTTGAATATCCGACCTAGATCTGAGTTAAGTCACCTTGACTCGGATGCGGTTAACTTTGAACATCCGACCTCCTAGAGCGAATCAAGCTCTTGATTTGGATCTGTTTAGCTTTGAATATCCAGCCACCGGATGCGAGTTAAGTTCCTTGACTCGGATCTAATTTAGTTTGAATATCCACCACCTAGATCGAGTTAAGTCTGTTTGACTCGGATCGGTTTTACTTTGAACATCCGACCTCCTAGAGCGAATCAAGCTCGCTTGATTCGGATCTGGTTAACTTTGAATATCTAGCCACCTAGATCCGAGTTAAGTCTGTTTGACTCGGATCTGGTTTAGCTGAACATCCACCTTCTAGAGCGAATCAAGCTCGCTTGATTCGGATCTGTTAATTTGAATATCCACCACCGGATCGAGTTAAGTTCTTGACTCGGATCTAATTTAGCTTTTTGTCGATTTATCATTTTGCCTCATTGCTCAGGTTGCACATGACCGGTGGATCGAGTTCGGAGGTTGCTTTTTCGCATAAGTGGAAGAGAATCGAGAAAGTTCTTCCGTGGTGAAGAAGGCTGGTATGTCGATAGTTCCTTTTCCTTATTCCCAACGTTCTCATGTATTTGTCCACGGAATGCGGCTTACTTCTTGTTGAATAGGTAACATTAATAACCTCAATATTCGCCTTGAGAAGAAGATCAAGAACACGGAAGGTTAGTTTCCTTTATTTTACTCCTTCTCCCTTTTAATATATATGCTAAGTTTCCTTATTGCGTTTGGCTGTAAAGCGAGTTGCAAGACTTTGCGATGTCACATCAAGATTGCATGCCCATGCTGACGTGATGCTGCACTTTTTAGAACAAAACGCAGTTCATTGAGCGCAACTACAAGAAAAGATGATGAGATAGCTACTTTGCGATCCGAGGTGGATACCCTCAAGCTCTCTCGAAATCCGAACTAGAAAAGGTTGACCAAGAATTTTCCGAGAAAAGAATCGGTGACTTTGGATCTGAGAAGAACAAAGAACTCCTCGAGGTGCCGAACTTAAAACCGGGTTTGAAGCGAGAAATTGCTCGTTTGAGAAGAGTAAGGTTGATTGGGCCAAAGACCTTCAGATAATGATGAGCTACATTCATAAGCTACTTGGCATGGCGAATTATATTTTTCTTTTGTCCTGCTACCATTTGACACGTTCATGCTTTGCAGATCATTTCCCGAGGCCAAGCCGTGAGTTCTAAAGCGGTTCTTGCCTTTCGCGCCGAGGTGAACCTGTTACCGTTGATTGAATATTCAATGGAGGATTACTTGGTTGCCGTTGGTGCGCGGTTGGTCGATGAAAATTATGGGCGGGAATTGGTGCGAGCGCTATCCGAGCTTACCATGTACTCGGCGAATACCTCGGGGACTCGATATCAACGAAGTCAAGTTATTGGTGAAAAGGCTAATGGCATCGAGAGGCGGTTGAGTCTTTGGAGGAATCTGCTGGGCGTCTTGGTGCGGCATGGCCTCTTCATTATCTTGTCATGGTATGAAGACATCTCTCTTGACATCCACGAGAAATTTGCTTGGCTCCCGCTGGGTTGAGGATCCCACTTTTGTTGCTCTTGAAGCTCGGGCGTTCAACTCGTCGATGCGTGCGTGCACTTGGAATGAAGGGCGAGTTTTCTCGGACCGGATCGAGGTTGTGGTGAGGTGCTTCGGATGATAATTCAGGTGGCGGGGAAGGTGAAAATGATTGGTGCATCGATAGCTCAGCTCAAGCTCGACGACAACGGTGATCGCGATCCTCTTCAAAAGGTACGGGCATTCTCGCGGACTGATTCTCTGAGCAACCTCGTACTTCGCGAAGTTGCACAGGTCGGCGGAGGCGAGGCAACCTCGTCGGTTCCTCCTACCTGAGTGCCCACTTTTGAGCAAGTAGCTGCCTCCCCAGCGAACAACGCCTAAGTTATTTCGATCCACCTGCGGGCGTATGATGTAAGCGAAATATTTGTCAACTCTCTATATGATTTGAATTTCTTTTGCCATGTCTTGTTGTGACATTTGGTTAAGTGGGTGTTCGTCCAGAATTCTTGCTTCTTGGCCCTCAATTTCGACCTTTTAGGGCTTATCTTTGCCTTTATTTTTATGGTTTTATCCATGCGTGAGCTTTGAATATCATATGATATTGATCTGTTACGAACATAGATTAACTACTTCATTGTAAAGTATATAGCAATCATTTGGATCATTGTTTATTGTCGAAACTTCAATATGTAAATCAAATTTCAGAGGTAGTATAAGACTAATATGAGTGCGTTGACATAAGTTTGAGGTAGCATACGGTAGTTCTAGTGTTGCTTTAGATGCTTAGATTTAGATATTAATATGAAATTGATATATCATATGGCAGTCCCAGTCATGCTCTGGCACCGAGGTTCATATTAACATGAAATAAATATAACATATGGCGGTCCCAGTTACTCCTCCGTGAGGTTCAAGTACCTAGTGAAATAGATATAACATATGGCGGTCCCAGTCCTTTGCTCGGGCGCCAAGGTTCAAGCACATCACCTTGAAATAAATATAACATATGGCAGTCCCGAGTCATTGCTCTAGGTCGAGGTTCAAACACATAACACGAAATAAATATAACATATGGCGGTCCCGAGTAAGCGCTTTCTGGGCCGAGGTTCAAATACATAACACAAAAGAAATATAACCTATGGCAGTCCCAGTCAGCTCTCGGGTGCCGAGGTTCAAATACATCGTTGGATTTTGACTTTGAGATATAATGCTACAGTAGAATGGCAGTAAAGCCACATTCCACGGACGCCGTTTCTTCGCCATTTTATGCGCCTTGTTCCTCCGGGAAAGGCGTCGATTAGATAATATGCATCGCTGTGCAATGCTTTGCTCACAATAAACGGTCCTTCCCATGGGGGTGACAACTTGTGCATGCCGGCCGTGCGTTGCACGAGCAGGAGGACCCACTCTACTACTTTGATTACTCTTGGATTCACTTTCTTGCTGTGATACCGTCGCAAGTTATGTTGATAAATAGCGATCGTGATAATGTCAACTCTCGGCTTCTTCTAGGTCTCTGACATCTTGCCGAGCTATCTCATTTGTCTACGAGGTTGTGTCTTGAGCAACTCTTGGCGAGTCATATATTATGTCGGCTGGAAGTGCCTGCCCGTACACGGAAAAGAATGGAGTGTAACTGTTGATCTATTCGGAGTAGTCCGGAGGCTCCATAAATACGGTGGGATTTCTTGATCCAACATCCTGCCGACCTTTGCAAAGTTCAACAAGTCGCGGTTTTATTCTGTGACAGCGCAGTCCATTAGACCTTTCCACTTGTCCATTGGATGTTGGGTGAGCCACAGAGGCAATATCTAGTCTTATGTGCTTCTCTCGGCAAAATCTAGCAAAAGCTCATACGCAAAGTTTGTGCCATTATCCGTAATAATCTTTGTCTGGTACCGTATCTCAAGATGATATCCTTGAGAAATTTCAACTTGTGCCCATCACACTTTTAATTGGTTTTACTTCAATCCATTTTGTGAACTTGTCTACCATAACCAATATGTGGGTCATTCCTCCTCATGGCTTGAATGGTCCCACCATATCTAAACCCCATCTGAAAATGGCCAAGTGATGGGTATTGTTTTTAACTCATGACGACATATGTATTCAGTTGCGTATCTCGACACCCATTGCATTTCTTAACTAATTATTTTGCTTCTTTTAATGCCGTTGGCGGTAAAATCCATGCCTAAATGCCTTGGCTACTAAAGCGAGATGAGGCATGGTGCCCACATTCTCCTTGGTGTATGTCTAGAAGGATTTCGACCTTCAGTGGAACTCACGCACGCAATACGTTTGTGGCGCTTCTCTTATATAACTCATTGTTTATGATTGTATAGGCTTTTGCTCTTCTTACGGTTTGTCTAGCTAATACCTCATTACTTTCGGCAACATCGTCTTTTAGGTAAGAAAATATGGGTTGCGCCCATATCGGTGTTACTTTTACGATGTGATCTCCTTTGTCTATCTCCATGTTCTCTGCCGGCGTATATACCTCGGCTCTCTCCATGATTGTGCTTACCTCTGTCCCCTCTTTAGGGTTCCGAGTCATTCTGCGGATCTACCTCCATTGGCGTGTGATCTTCTGCGAATTTCTTTGGGATAAAGATAGATTCGGATTACGGTGATGGGATTATTGATGGTTTCTGAGGTGCTCGAGGCAATACGGAGGAATTGATTGCGGGTTGATCCTAATTTTGACAATGTGTCGGCAACGTCATTTTCTGCTCGAGGTATGTGGTGGAATTCACATACTTCAAAGTATCCACTGCTTTTTTGCACATGGAATATGTATAAAGCCCTATTAGCATCTCACGCCTCCCAAGCGCACGATACTTCTTTGTACTACTAGATCCGAGTCACCATAGCATAGGATTCGGCGTATACCAATTTCTTTTGCTACTTTCAATCCATGGACTAGCGCTTCATATTCAGCTACATTGTTGGACGCATCAAAATGTATTTGCAGTACATATTTCAATTGGTCTTTTTTAGGCGAGGTTAGCACTATTCCTTCTCCCAAACCATTCCTTAGTTTGGAACCATCGAAATGCATTGTCCAGTAATTTGGATCTGGCAATGGTGGCTCATCTTGCACCTCGGCCCGATCTCGAGAAAGTCGGCGACTGAGATTTGATTGCATCTCTTCTATCAAACTGTGGAGCATACGGTGATAACTCGATCGCCCATTTTGCTATTCGGCCACTTGCGTCTTTGTTGCTCAATATGTCGGCTATGGGTGCCTCACAGATTACTTTGATGGCGTGCTCTTCGAAGTAATGCTTAAGCTTTTTTGCCGACATATATACTCCATAAGCCATCTTCTGATAATGCGGGTAATTCTGCTTTGAAGTGGATAATACCTCACTTAGATAATAGACCGGCCTCTGAATCGACTTACCATCTTCAAGTCGTTCCACTACAACTACAGTACTAACTACTCTATTGGTAGCCGCTACATAGAGTAGCATAGGTTCTTTTGATAATGGAGAAGCTAAAATGGGTGCCGTAACTAACATCTTTTTTAACTCACGAAATGCAAGGTCCGCTGAGTCCAAATGAATTTGTCCGACTTTCTCATCGGTGATAGGCGGCGGTGCCTTCTCTCTCCCAGCCGACATACAAATCGGCTAAGCGAGGCGACGTGAATTTTGTACATCATTCAAACATTTTGGCAATTCCATTCTTTCTCTGCTCTTATCTTTGTTGGATTAGCCTCGATACCTCAATTTGGACACAAGGAAACCGAGTAGTTTTCCTTGTACGCCAAATGTGCATTTCTCTGGATTAAGCTTCATTGGAACCTTCTCGGGTTCGCAAAAGTCTGTCGTATATCTTCTAGCAAAGTTTTGCTCTCTTTAGTTTTGATGACCACGTCATCCACATACACTGTACATTTTCCCTATCGATCATGCAGGCATTTTGCATGCATCTTTGATATGTTGCTCCGCATTTCGAGCCAAATGGCATTGTGCGATAACAACAAGCCCGTGCGGGGTGATAAATGCATCTTTATTTGATCGGCGGATTTAGCGGTGTCTGGTGGAAACGAATCTGGCGTCTACAAACGATAACGACTCACAACCAGCGGTCGAGTCAATGACTTGGTCTATTCTAGGCAATGGGAAAGGATCTTTCGGACACGCCTTGTTGAGTTGGTGTAGTCGATACACATTCGCCATACAATGGCTACATTGGGGTCATCTTTCTTCTTTTCTACTAGCACGGTTGATAACCAATCCGGATATAGTACCTCCATGATGAACCCGGCTGCGAGAGCCGAGCTATTTCATCCTATTACTTTTCTCTGTCTTGGTGAGCGGCGGAGAGGTTGCTTCACCGGCCTTGCTCCTGTCCTGACGTTTAAAGAGTGCTCAGCCAACTCCCTCGGAACACCTTGCAGATCTTGAGTTGACCATGCAAATATGTCCCGATTCTCACGGAGGAAGTTGGTGAGCACGCCTTCCTATTTAGCATCAAGGCCTGCACCAATAGTAACAGTACGCTCTGGGAATTGTTCATCAATTTGAAACTTCTTCGTCAATTTGAAACTTCTTCGTCTCTTTAGTCGGCTGAAAAGAGGGTTGGCCAATGCCGGCATGTTCAGTTGTGCCGACTGAGCGAGGGCTGCTACCTCTTGAATCCTTCTCTTTTCTCTTGCTATAACCAATGACTCGGCCAAATTTGACCCGGCCGAAGCACACTCCATTGACTTCTTGTAATCCTCGAATTGTATCACCCAGTGGTCCGGTAACTTCATCTTTAGATAACTTATATGATAACTGCTCATGAATTTGGCAGTCGCGTCCGAGTAGAAACATGATAACAACTTTCCAGATCCACCACTTCAAATTCTAGATTTTTGCTCTGCGATTATCTCTTGTGCGAATAACACGTCCACTCGGACTTTGCCGATAGGCTCACATGAAAGCCGGCACTATCCCATGGAAAGTTGTCCTCGTGGATTGCGGCATGTTCTGCGATATTCGAGTTTATGCATGGTATCTTTGTACATGATGTTGATCTGCTCCCATTGTCAATAAGTACTTTTGAAAATTTCACGTTGATGCTTGGTCCAACAAATGCCGGATCCAACACAAGTGCATATGATCTGGACTTGACATTATGCAGGATGGTCCTTTATGCTCCGGTTACCTCTGATCGGACCATGGCACGTATCTTGATCTGCCGGCATAACGCATTCACTTCCATATGCGGTCTGCACACTTTGCTTGTCCTGCTTTGTTCGTTGTGAACACACAATAAGATTGGTGATGTTCCTGTAATCATTACGTCCGGTATAGCGGATTCATCCTTCCGTCTGGACCTGGTTTATTACTTGATGCCTTGCATCCCTCCGATCCGAGTTATCATACCTCGGGGAGCGGTATCGATTCTTTATGTATTTGCTCCGATTAATTGCGGCTGATGTTCTTTGTTGCACTTGATGGGCGCTGAACTCTCTGGGTTCCCCATCGCATTTTTCATCCAGGCACATTGGCGGGTCGTATGATTGGCTGGTCTGGATGGGTTTGATGTGTGAAATTTGCCTGGCTGATATAACATGGATTCGAACGTGTATTTCGGCCTCTCTTGCCATTGCTTATTTTGCTCGGGGTCCATTGCCTTTTCCCTCATTTCTTGATGTCCTTGTTGAGGTCCATTCTTACGCTGAATTGCTCGTGACTCTGTTCTTGTGCTATTGTTGCCACTTGGGCGAATTATATCTATAATCGGTCTCTCTCTCTTCTTCTTCCTCGATATCACGCTGGACGACCGGCCAATTCTCTCACATAATGGTCCTGTTGCTCACGATGATGCCGACATTAATTCCGGTTGGGTTGGGTCGCCCAATGCATAGGAGTCTGCTATTCGATAGTCTGCGCGGTGTGGTTGGCATATCTCTTTGCGGCGCTGCCACAACCTGGCTGGCGTAACGGCGGCCCTTGCGAACCAGCGATTGCTTGCGATTCGATAACTCCTTCACATGAGTTTCTCGGTTGCACCATCGAGTTAAAAACTCCCTATCTGTTTCATTCGCCTCGCTTGCACATGGCTAACTTTGTGGCCTGTTTGGCCTCTTGTATGTCTTTGGTAAAGTTGACGAACATTTCCTCGAAATCTAACCAGCGTTGATCTGCCTGGTAGATTATTCAGCCATACCCAGTTGGTCCTTCCAACATCGTGGGACATACCGCCTGCCCATCTTAAGTTGCCACCGCTATCTTCACAGCGGTGGCATAATCAATCAACGATCTTGTGGCTTGGTACTTCCATTGTATGTTTTGTGCCTCTTGCTAGCGAAAATTGGCACGTGGTTCGCCCATGATCCGTGGTCCAAAACATGTCGGGCCTGGTGGACCTTGTTCTTCCAGATTCGGATGTATAGCCGATCCAACTTTACTCTTGCATCACTTGGCAAATCTCATGCAGATTACATCACGCATCCCATAGTGATTGTTTCCACCACGGATTGCGTATTCCACCTCGGAATAACCATCATTGTACCTTTCATTCATCGATTGTGGCGGCTGGCCTTACTTCTCTTTCCCCGAGGCTCATGTCTTGGTTGCGGGTTGGGGCATCTCTCTCCTTACTTGGTCTGGTTTTCATGATTGCCTCGCGGGTTCTCTCTCCGAGATCCCCATTGCCTCGGCCCCCGTCCTTTTCCACACGTGGTTTCTCTCCCATTGTTACCTCGGCTTGCATTGCCTCTGTTCTCATTTGCCTTTCCAGCCATTCGGGTCATATGGAACAATTTGCTTGTTCCTCTTCCACGAGGTTACCGCTTTGTCTCTTGACGTTGTTTCGGGTGAAGATCTTTGCTGCTTGGATAAGGCGGCCTTGCCGAATGAACCATCCGTGAAGCCCCGGTCTTGCGGGTTAGTTCTGATATCTCTCATTTCTTTGGTTCACGATGCGCACCAGCTCATTCACTCTTTCTTGTTGTTTCGCCGAGCTTCCTGTCAACCCCTCTAATTCCAATGCTTTGCGGCATTTGCTCGGGTTCTTCGCGAGTGCGTACCTCGGCAAACCCATCTCGATTCTGCTTGAGCTTCATGCTCTTTGTTAATGTCATCCATGAGGTTCTTCCTCTTAATCTTAGTTCGTCCACCCGCTCGGGTGCGATATCAAACTTATTAGCTTTTGCATATTCTCTCGGGGTCTGTTCAAGGATTCCTTGGTGATACTTTTTGGCCTCTACCGGCACCTTTTGCTGGTTTCTTCTAACTCTGCTGAGCATTTTCCGGATCAAATATCGGCGCTTCTGGGTGTGGTTAAGTTTTCTATAGTCGCTGAAGAATGTTCTGGCCTTTCCAGGTGGCCCTCTCACTCGTGGTGCCTTTGGGGTGGTGTCATGTAGCTCGGTCGGGTTTGTCGGCGGAATTACCAGTGGTTTGCGGCGTCTGCGCTTGGAGTGCGCCTTGTGCCTGCGATTATCTGCTTGACCGCTCTTGTTGTTCCAACTTGAGCTCCTGCTGCGACCATCACCTCGCTGCTGCAGGATGCTCTCTTGATGGACGGCTTGCTGCGCTCGAGGTGGCTCTCTGCAACAACAACTGGTGAGGATAAATGCGTGATGTCGACGCGGCGTAGACCACTGCTTTCGCCCGGTGATGAAGACCCCATTGCGGGGAGTTTTCCCCAGCTTCCTGCATTGTCGCCGACATAGTCGCGAGACCAAATCTACGGACCAAGCGAAACAACACGCTCGCGGTGTTGATGAAGTTTCCGTCCGGATCACAACTCCAGCTAGCTGGCCCCTGATGCGCCAAGCTGTCGTGGTGGTGGCACGGCAGATGCCATGGGTAGGCTAAAGTATGGGGCCAATGGATGCTAGTGGGATGCGGGAGGGAATATGCAACCCATTCCACACTCAAGTTGTTAAAGTTAGGATCTTTATTTCTCTCTTGTTGGGTTACAAGCGCTCCTCGAGCTGTCTGAGGACAGATGAATCTCCCGACCTAACGATGCTCAAAGAGTCGATGCCTTCCTCAGGGTCCAAGACTCCCCTTATAAAGGAGTTCCTTGGGTGCTCTTAGGGCTGACGAGGCAAGCATATTCGTGGAATATGCTTGTCCCAAAATAGTAGTTCGGCGGCCTCCTTTCCCTGTCACCCTTCTAACGACGGCAAGGCTCCAGTGGCCCCCTCCTGCGTGCCTCGGGCTCCAGGACTGTCACCTCTGTGACCTCCTTCTGCCCCTCTGACGCTGTGCATCCTTGTCTCTTGTGCTTGGCTCCGCTCTGATTCCTTCTAGCCTGCAGCTATAGTTTGACCTTGGGCTTCTCCTTCTCCTGCAAGCTTCGTATCACTCGGCCTTACCTTAACTTGTGTAACTCGGCTCGTTCTTCACCTGCATCAAGATCACTTGGGCTAACCCGGCCGACCCTCTTAGTAACTCGGGTAATCGCTGATACATATACACGGGCTTCTCGCCTCCGTACATCGGCCGACATATTCATGATTCGGCCGACCTGGACCGTAACTCGGAAACTAGACGGGGATTGTACCTCTGTCTTTCCCCGTCTCTGACCTACCCGAGGTCAACCCCCCGACAATGGAGGCGATTGCTGACTCAAGCAACAAGTGTGGCATTGCACGTGGAGACCTAGTTGGGGTGGAGTTAACAAAAGATGGGGCAATGGTGCTACTAGAGTTGAGCGCGACATAGGAAGGGAACTACCCCCCATGACTCATGCATGCCTATGCTGCCAAACTAGGGCTTGTGACAACAAAGGTGGAGTTGAGGAAGATAGGAGGGAGAAAATTTCGATTGAGGTAGGGATTAGGTTAGTGTATGTGTGTGCATTTTATTGCTAGTCAGGATTTTTGTATATACATTGTGGAGTATCAGAAGGCTTTCGGTCTTGATAATGTCTACTCGGGCATTGGGGGCGAAACTCAATCTTCAACTAAAAACTCGAACACTGACAAAATAGGAAATGAACCTAATTACCCGACAATTCGGTCAAATCGGGTCCTCTTTGGTTCACCTTTTGGGTTTCGGTCCAAACATGCTCACTGTAGTAGTCAGAGTTGGCTCCATTTCGTACCCGTGCAAGATTCAATGCTACTGATGCGGAGATACACCTTTTTTAAGAAGACCCCTCACATGTTGCACTTGTGCCAGTGTCCGATGACCATTTTCTCTGTTGGTTGGATGTAGTCTCGATTTTGCTTAGGACGTCTATAAAAGTCTTTCAAGCCCTATGTGTGGTCTACCGCCCCACTAGCTTAATAAGGTGAACTTTTCACCTATGGAAGTAAAAATGTTTATCTTGATTCTTGGCCGTTGAAAAAAAAGTACCTAGACTTCCTTCATCATCTCGTGAGCTTGGTTGTGGAGACTGCCTATTCTATCAAGATCATGTTCAGACTCTCTTGGATGCGGTTTCGGTTTATATGGAATAACATCTTGATGGACAAGAATATCGACTTAATATTTGATGTTTGGCGTGCTTTGTCTATGGACCATTCATCAAGGGAGTCCTGTCAGGTACACCGTCAACGTCAACCCATCATTTGTAAATCAAGGAAACACATGGCTTTCGATGAGTTCTACTCTTTGGTGAATCACCCGAGAACTTATCCTAACGATAGTGAATGGAGATGTAAAAAACCATGAGTGATATGTTTAACACTGTGTTTGGATGTAGTCAATTGGGTCTGGAATCAAGGAATTGGAGATGGATACCGAATTCGGCTGTTTGGTTTGTCCTGAAATCTAGGACATGAAACGGGGCTTCAATTCCACACCCACCCAACGCGCACCATTTCTCGTGTGGTATCCAATTCGGATGCTTGTGCCTCTGAATCGCTACGGAAAGGATCACCCCAAACCTTGATGGTGCTTGATGTGGAGCACTTCATTGGAAACCCCAAGAGCAAGGTGTGATGAGCACAGCATCAAGTCTTCCCTCAGTAGAGACTGTAACACCCTCAGAATCGGCCCTATGCAAGTTTTAGCGAAACCCGCCAAACCCGCATAGAAACGATTCAAAGGTGCCCACCAGGCACTTTCGTGCGGGTGGAAAACGAAGTAATATCATTACACAATATTCCACGATGGAACCCACAGAACAGATATATATATAACAGCGACTCAAAGATTCAAGAATACAGAGGTACAATATAAAGATCCAAATCACCTTTAAAACGATATAGCGTCCGAGTACGGACAAGATGCAAATTGAGCTAAGAGCCCTGAAGAATAACCAATGGCGTCCATAACCCTGCCCAGGCCAAGCCGGAAGGGTAACCCTGCTAATGACGTCGATCTCAAAACCTGCTTAAACAAAAGGGATGCCGACAAAGGGCAAAGGAAAAAGAAGGCGGTCGATCGAGGCCAAGACAGCGAGGCTAGAATTCGCGGCGGTCCTCGCCTACATAGGTATGGTGGACTGAGCGGCAGCGCAGCATGCACAAAACAACCTATAGAGACTCGATACAACTAGCGGCTATCAAAGAGGGGTAAGAAATACCTATTCGGAACCAACCTGATACTACCACCAAACACACCCATCCTGGTGTTTCCCCCTCGAGACCAAACGAGGAAGTCAACCGAGGAACTCACACAGTTGGCAGTTTTATTCATTCAGTTATAGTTGCATCAATTACTAGTCAGGTATAGGTAATCATCCTGATATAATAAGCAGTGGGCAATTTTATTTAACCATTCCGTTGTAGTTGCGACACTTACTAGTCAAATACAATTAGCATGAGATATCCCAAACCTAGCAGTTGTTGGTACTTTTATTTAGCCATTCCGTTGTAGTGGAGCTGATTACTAGTCATATCGGATATAAGTCAAATTATAACAGTAAACTTTAGTTATAGTTGTCTATGATCGAGACCTGTGCTCCAAGTCGTCCATAACCGCGGACACGGCTTCTCGAAAAGATTTAACCCTGCAGGGGTGCACCAAAGTTCCCACACGCACCTACACCCTTGTTGTCGGATCAGGTAGGTACAAGATCACAAACATACACCCAGCGGTATGTCGACGGGGTTTGGACACGACGTTTCGAGCCCCAAAGCAAGCACGGGCCACCCCACTAAGCTACCATAGCGGTCGGCCGGTCTCGAGACGGACTCGGGGTTTGTGGAGACGGCATGTAACGGGAACCCGAAACTCGGGCTTGTCGACAAATGGAAAACGTGTCCGATCCTAAGCGACAGGTGCTCCTCGCACAATCGTAAATAAAGCGGTAAAGCATGTCATAAGTAGAATAGTAATAAAGCCCCAAACTAATTGTGGCCCCGATGCAGTACTTGGAATCAGGTACTAAATCGATGGGGGTGCCCATACACCCCACCTGTGGTTAGCGCGCTCGATCTCGGAACAGGTGTCAAGAACTCGGGGTCCTACGGGACACAAGTGGACGGTTAACAACCAAATAACATCTATTGCCCACCCGTGCCTCTGCATTTACCTACTTCAATTTTAGTTATTGACCAGTAATTAAAGTAAACGATAATTAAAGCCATGATCATCTTCAACATTAAACATACGGCAATACTCCAACAACTGTGGTACTGGACGACAAGCAACAGCACTTGAGCAAGCGACTACGACGCGCCAGTCCAACTATCTACCAAACAACAGGTAATAGGAGGTGCCCAAGGCAATATGAGGCTGCAAGGGATATCACGGGTACGAAAACTGAAACAACGCACGGATAGCAATAGATCAACAGGAGGGAATAAATACTATAAAAGTAAGATAGGTAGAAAGGGGGGAGATGCTCGCCTGAAAACATTGCCGAAGGTTCATCCGAAGATCGGGTCGACACTCACATCAACTCATCAGCCTTATCCGCGAAGAACCAAAACACTAGAATAAACACTGGATGCACTATTTAATACTACGGCAAAAGATCGGGCATGATGCATGTATGATGTATGACATGGCAAAGGTGCAATGCAATTAGATCATATTAAGCGGAACCGGGGTCCCGACATTTAATTAAACGGTTCAAGTTATTTAACTACCCCGCAATTTAAATGTTGCATTAGCAAGACAAAACATGGTTTTGGTTCGCTATGCCAATTTAAATGGAGTCCAGAATAAGACAAAGATATCCCGCATATCGACTCCATATTTAATTATGAGATGAATCGGCTTAATGCCCCAACCCACATGATATGCATGCGAGATGAACAATTAATATGCAACAAGATGATAATGTAATATTATAAAAATAGGGTCTCGGATAAGGGTCACACATTAGGGTTCGGCGAACTTGGGCTCCGCGGGGTTCGGGGTTGGGTCTCAGGGTCCGGATCTAGGGTTCGGTCTCGGCGGGATCGTTCTCGGATAACAGAGTAGATCTTGGCGTTCGTGAAGAAGGACTTGGTTGGTCGGGCGCATCGGATTAAATCTGGTCGGTGTCGATCTTGTCGTTGAAGATCTTGTCGGGTCGCGCCATCGAGTCGGTCTTGGCATTCGGTGAAAAACTTGGCGTCCTCGAGGAAGTACTTGGCGATCCAGTCGACGACACAGGCGTCCGGTTTCTCGGCGTCGGATCCGGAAGAATTACTTGTCGATCTGGGGTCTTGGGTTCGTAGAAGAGCTCGTCGTCCGGGGATTCTCTGGGTCCGTGGTCTTCGGGTAGCTGGTCTTGGCGTTCCGTGAAGAAGACCTCGTCGCTCCAGGAGAAGATCTTGGGGTTCCACGGTTACGTTGTTGGTGCCGAATTTCGTTGGTGACGATCTTGTATGACAGCGACACACTATGGCTTCGGGGATCCTTGGCGGAACATAACCAACAATGCCAAGAACTAGGTTTTACGGATCTTCCGATTAGTGCTTGGACTGGTCATGGAGGCACAAAGAGATAATGTGGCAAGGGTGTTTGCAACTGCGTGGGCCAGCACCACAGCCACGGTGACGCTGTGAAGCGAAGGCGGAGCTACGAGGACCCACGCGCAAGGCTCGAGAAGGCCCGGCGTCCAAGACGCGGCGGCAGCGTGGCTCTCGGAGGGTGGCACCATGGCGGCGAGAGGCAGAGGAGGCGGGCGGCGAGAGGGCGGCGGTGGCGGTGCAGATCGGGCGGCGCGGGGCCTTGAGAGAAGGCGCGAATGGCGACCACGACCAGGGCGGGCGGAAGGCCGGTCGTCGGGCGAGACCGGACACCGGAGGCCTGGCTATGCCATGCAGAAAGCGGCGACGTCACGAGCTCCGGCGGCGGGAGGAGGACCTCGGACGGCGCTCGAGGAAAGAGGAGGGGTTCCAGCGGAAGCGAGGCGAGCCGGGGCCTGACAAGCGTCGTGGCACGAGGAGGAGCTCGGGCGGCTGGCATGGCGATGTCGGCGGTCGGCGTCAAGGGGCGGCCCAGCGGCGGCGGCGGTGTCTGTCGGGGTGGAGGTGGCTGGCGGTGAGGGCGAGGTGGCAGTGGCGAGCGGAGAGGAAGGAGAGGTGCGGGGCGAGCGGGGTCGGGGAGTTGGTGGGTGACGGGGTGGGCCGAGGGAGGGGATCGGGGCCACGGGAGAGTGGGGCCTGGGGGTGTGGCGTGCGTGTGTTGTGTGTGTGCTGTGCTGTGGCATCCCGCAAAACCACTACTAGAAAATCGCGTTTTTTTGTGCATTGCATCGTCATCATCATGCATTGTTTGTCTGCATTATTTGAAAAGCCCAATTTTGATTATACAAATACCCCTATTTATTTTTAAAAGGCAAAACCACGAGTGTATCGGATATTTTGTTTCACCTAAAAACTATTTGCAAAGTGGTTCTGTTTTAAATTAGAGAGAACCAAACAAACACAAAACTAAAACAGTCCCACCTAAATCCTAGTCTCACCCAATCTATTCCTACCCACCAATCCCTGCCACCTTCCCCTCTCACCCAAAACCTACCCACCCGCCACCTCATCCATCCAGCCCCCTCTCCCTCTCTTTCTCACCCAGACCTGCCCTACCCTCTTCCTTTGACCATCGGGACCCACCCCAACCGCAGCCACCCAACCCACCACCGCCGCTGTCCCTTGCAACCCTGGGCCACACCCCACCCAGACCCCGCTCCCTGGCCGCCTGGGCGCGTCCCCACGCCCGGACCCACCACCTGGGGAGACCCGAAGGCCGATCCCGAACCCGGCGTCGTATCAAGTTCCCCTTCCCGGATTCAAGGACCCCGACCGAGTGCGACTAGTACTCCCCCGAGGACCCTGACGCCGTTCCGAGTTCGCCACCGGTGCATAAGGAGAAAACCTCAAGGACTTCGACACGGAGCGTCAGGAACGCCGCACGGAATCCGAAGCGCGGACCCGACAAGACCCTCGCACCGGCAAGATCGACCCCGTGAGACCCGGCAAGATCTGCCCGACGACAAGAACGGCACCGACCGGAAGAATCGATGCAACCCCGGCACCCGAAAGTACTCTTTTAGGACGCCGAGCCCGCTGAGAACACGGATGCGACAAGATCTACCCGTTGTTCGAGAACATACCGCCGAGACAAACCCGTCGAACCCTGAACCCTGAGACCGGACCCCGGACCCTGTCGAACCCCAGAACCCCAAGATCTGCCGAACCCTTAATGTGTGACCCCTTTTCCTCGATGCCCTATTTTATAAATGAAATAAAACCTGTTGCATATTTAATTGTCATCTTGCATCCATATCATGTGGTTTGGGGGCCTTATGCCGATTCACCTAATAATTAAATATGGGGCCCATATGCGGGCAAACCTAGCCTTATATTGGCCTCATTTAAACTTGTGTAACGAACCGGTATCTTATCTTGCCTTGTTAAAACAACATTTAAATTGCGGGGGTTCTATATAACTTGAACCACTTGAAATAATTGTCGGGACCCCGGTTCCGCTTAATATGACCTAATTGCATCGCACCCTTTGCCATGTCATACATCATACATGCATCATGCCGATCTTTTGCCGTAGTATTAAATAGTGCATCCGTGTTCCTTCTAGTGATTTGCTTCTTCGCGGATAAGGCCGTTGAGTTGATGTGAGCTTCGCCCGATCTTGGTTGAACCTTCGACAATGTTTTCAAAGTAGCATCTCCCCTTTCTACCTATCTTACTTTTATAGTATTTATTCCCTCCTGTTGATCTATTGCTATACGTATTGCGATGCTCTAGATTCCGTACCCTTGATATCCCTTGCAGCCATATATTGCCTTGGACACCCCTATTACCTGTTGTTTGGTAGATAGTTGGACTTATGCGTCGTAGTTGCTTGCTCTAGTGCCGTGTGTCGCCATATGCCACGATTCTTGATGTATTGCCGCATGTTGATGTTGGAGATGATTATAGTTTTACTTATCGTCACTTTAATTACTGTTTAACAACTAAAATTGAAATAAGCGAGGCATCGGTGGGTGATAGAAAATATTTGGTTTCGACGCCCACTTGTGTCCGTAAGACCCCGAGTACTTGATACTGTTCCTTGATTTATCGCTATCCACATCCGAGGTATATGGGACCCCCGAGCGAGCTTGATTCATTCTTATTTCTTGGGGCCACAAACTAGTTTGAGGTGTTTTTACTATCCTGTACTTATGCCATGCTACTGCTACGTATTTAAATTGCGAGGAGCACACTTTATTTAGGATCATGGCACGATTCATGTGTCGACAAGCCCAGCCACACTTTGGGTTCCCGATCGTTCCTGGTCCCCCATAACCTTGAGGCCGTCTCGGAGCTTGCTTACTCGTTCGGATTCTACTTAAGGGTGGCCCCTGAAATATTCTGAATCTGTGATTGTTCAATGTGAAAGCCTCGTTGGGTTTTGATTTGGTTTTCCGAGGTTGATCGGCGTGTGTTGCTATTGGTGCACCCGGCCGGTAAAACTTTCGAAAGCCGTGTCATGGATATGGACGACTTGGAGCATAGTATCTCGATCATAGACAAGCATAACTAAAGTTTCTTGCTATAAATTTGACTTATAATGACTAGTAATCAGCTTCACTATAATGGAATGGCTAATTAATCGCCCACAATTGCTTGTTTGGTTGTCATTGCGACCGTTGTACTGACTAGTAAGTATGGCAACTACAAGCGAATTGGCTGAATAAAAGTACCAACAAGCTGCTGGGTTTTGGGATTATATCATGCTATGTATTTGATTAGTAATTGCCGCAACTATAACGGAATGGTCAACTAAAAGTGCCCACGTTTACTTTATCGGACGATTATTTAAACTGACTAGTAAAGTGTCGCAACTATAATTGAATAAGTAAAAGCGCCAACCTGTGTAAGTTCCTCGGTTGACTTCCTCGATGGTCTCGAGGGAAACGCATGGATGTTTGTTTGATGATAGCATCCGGTTGGTTCGAATAGGTCCTTCTTACCCTCTCGATTGACGCCAGGTTGTATCGAGTCTCTATAGGTTGTTTAGTGCATCTTGCTGCCGCCGATCCACCATACCTATGTAGGCGAGGACCGAATTCTAGCCTCGCCGTGTCGCTTCAAAGATCGACGCTCCTTCTTTTTCCTTTGCCCTTTCGGCACCCTTTTGTTTAAGCAGGTTTTGAGATCGACGCCGTTAGGTGGTTACCCTTCCGGCTTGGCACGGGTTATGGACGCCATTGGTTATTCTTCGTGGCTCTTAGCCCCATTTGCTTCTTGTCCGTAGTCGGACGCTCTACCGTTTTCAAGGTGATTTGGATCTTTGAACATTATATTCGTATTCTTGACTCTTTGAGTCATTATATATATCATTACGTGGGTCCCATCGAGGACTGTTGTGTAATGTTATTACTTCGTTTTCCACCCGCACGAAAGTGCCTGGTGGGCACCTTTGAATCGTTTCTACGTGGGTTTGGCGAATTTTGCTCAAACTTGCATAGGTCCGATTCTGAGGGTGTTACAGAGTGGTATCAGAGCACAGCAGTTGCGATACCCCACAAGTCCAGCCTATAGGATAACCTAGCTAACGGCCGAAGTAGAGTGTCAAAACTATTTTTGCAAAATCGGTTGGATAGTTCTGATTAGGTCTGATTTTACTCCTTACCCCTCTGCTGTTCTCCTCTTACCTCTACGTGTTTTGAATCTGCTCTCTTACCTTTTTCTTTGAGTCCAGGATTTCTCGCGGTTGGGTTTCCGTCGTACCTTCAGGGTTTCGCTTCCTCCTTTGGTAACGGTGCTGCTACATCCGGTCTTCATGCTATCCGAAGAATCCTTCGTCTGTGGTACCCTCCGTTGTTCCTTGTTTGTGCCTTCCGGTGTTTTTCCGACGCGACGACATCATCCTCTATGCCAGATCCGATGCAGAGTCTGCATCCCTCCTTTGTTCCGAACCCCGATTGTCGAGATCTTCAGTCTAATTCCGAGAGTTGGTTGCATAATCCGCCTATTTGTGTGCAGAGTAATGGTTCGAGTGCGGGATGGAGTAGCTACCATACCACTACTCTTATCATTCGCTCTTGTACATCGAGTCGGTGGGTCCAGCAGTTTTACTCCGTCCACGGAAGTTAGGGGTGGCTTTATTTGCGATACCTCTACCTTCGACCTTTTGTTCCGGAGTGTTCTCCCGACGATCAGGAGCAACGACCCTTTGTTGGTGGTGTCGCCGTTTCCAGATGAAGAAGGAACCATTGTTAGTGGTGTCGCGAGGATCTACACGAAGCGCGGAGGATCAGATCGCCGACCTTCCTTCCGGTACCATGAGGCGGATCTCGAGGGCGAGATCCATTGTTAGTGGTGTCGAATTGTGGCATCACGCAAAACCACTACTAGAAAATCGCGTTGTTTTTGTGCATTGCATCGTCATCATCATGCATTGTTTGTCTGCATTATTTGAAAAGCCCAATTTTGATTATACAAATACCCCTATTTATTTTTAAAAGGCAAAACCACGAGTGTATCGGATATTTTGTTTCACCTAAAAACTATTTGCAAAGTGGTTCTGTTTTAAATTAGAGAGAACCAAACAAACACAAAACTAAAACAGTCCCACCTAAATCCTAGTGTCACCCAATCTATTCCTACCCACCAATCCCTGGCTGCCACCTTCCCCTCTCACCCAAAACCTACCCACCCGCCACCTCATCCATCCAGCCCCCTCTCCCTCTCTTTCTCACCCAGACCTGCCCTACCCTCTTCCTTTGACCATCGGGACCCACCCCAACCGCAGCCACCCAACCCACCACCGCCGCTGTCCCTTGCAACCCTGGGCCACACCCACCTGACCCGCTCCTCGGCGCTGGCGCGTCCCCACGCCCGACCCACCACTGGGAGACCAAGGCGATCCCGAACCGGCGTCGTATCAAGTTCCCTTCCAGTTCAAGGACTCCCGAGTGCGACTAGTACTCCCCCGAGGACCCTGACGCCGTTCCGAGTTCGCCACCGGTGCATAAGGAGAAAACCTCAAGGACTTCGACACGGAGCGTCAGGAACGCCGCACGGAATCCGAAGCGCGGACCCGACAAGACCCTCGCACCGGCAAGATCGACCCCGTGAGACCCGGCAAGATCTGCCCGACGACAAGAACGGCACCGACCCGGAAGAATCTGATGCAACCCCCGGCACCGAACCGAGTACTCTTTTCCGGACGCCGAGCCCGCTGAGAACACGGATGCGACAAGATCTACCCGTTGTTCGAGAACGTACCGCCGAGACAAACCCGTCGAACCCTGAACCCTGAGACCGGACCCCGGACCCTGTCGAACCCCGGAACCCCAAGATCTGCCGAACCCTTAATGTGTGACCCCTTTTCCTCGATGCCCTATTTTATAAATGAAATAAAACCTGTTGCATATTTAATTGTCATCTTGCATCCATATCATGTGGTTTGGGGGCCTTATGCCGATTCACCTAATAATTAAATATGGGGCCCATATGCGGGCAAACCTAGCCTTATATTGGCCTCATTTAAACTTGTGTAACGAACCGATATCTTATCTTGCCTTGTTAAAACAACATTTAAATTGCGGGGGTTCTATATAACTTGAACCACTTGAAATAATTGTCGGGACCCCGGTTCCGCTTAATATGACCTAATTGCATCGCACCCTTTGCCATGTCATACATCATACATGCATCATGCCGATCTTTTGCCGTAGTATTAAATAGTGCATCCGGTGTTCCTTCTAGTGATTTGCTTCTTCGCGGATAAGGCTGTTGAGTTGATGTGAGCTTCGCCCCGATCTTCGGTTGAACCCTTCGACAATGTTTTCAGGCGAGCATCTCCCCCTTTTCTACCTATCTTACTTTTATAGTATTTATTCCCTCATGTTGATCTATTGCTATCTGTGTTGCGATGCTCTAGATTCCGTACCCTTGATATCCCTTGCAGCCATATATTGCCTTGGACACCCCCTATTACCTGTTGTTTGGTAGATAGTTGGACTTGTGCGTCGTAGTTGCTTGCTCTAGTGCCGATGTGTGTCGCCATATGCCACAGTTGCTGATGTATTGCCGCATGTTGATGTTGGAGATGATTATAGTTTTACTTATCGTCACTTTAATTACTGTTTAACAACTAAAATTGAAATAAGCAGAGGCATCGGTGGGTGATAGAAAATATTTGGTTTCCGAACGCCCACTTGTGTCCCGTAAGACCCCGAGTACTTGATACATTCCTTGATTTATCGCTATCCACATCCGGAGGTATATGGGACCCCCGAGCGAGCTTGATTCATTCTTATTTCTTGGGGCCACAAACTAGTTTGAGGTGTTTTACTATCCTGTACTTATGCCATGCTACTTTACGTATTTAAATTGTGCGAGGAGCACCTTGTCTTGTTAGGATCATGGCACGATTCATGATGTCGACAAGCCCAGCCACACTTCGGGTTCCCGATCGTTCACCGTCCCCATAACCTTGAGGCCGTCTGGAGCTTGCTTACTCCGTTATGGATTCTACTTAAGGGTGGCCCTGAAATATTTCTGAATCCTGTGATTGTTCACCGTGAAAGCCTCGTTGGGTTTTGATTTGGTTTTCCGAGGTTGATCGGCGTGTGTTGCTATTGGTGCACCTCGGCCGGGTAAAACTTTACAAATCCGTGTCCCGGATATGGACGACTTGGAGCACGATATCTCGATCATAGACAAGCATAACTAAAGTTTACTGCTATAAATTTGACTTATAATGACTAGTAATCAGCTTCACTATAATGGAATGGCTAATTAATACTGCCCACAATTGCTTGTTTGGTTGTCGCTGGCGACCGTTGTACCTGACTAGTAAGTATGGCAACTACAACGGAATTGGCTGAATAAAAGTACCAACAACTGCTGGGTTTTGGGATTATATCATGCTATCTGTATTTGATTAGTAATTGCCGCAACTATAACGGAATGGTCAACTAAAAGTGCCCACCGTTTACTTTATCAGGACGATTATTTAAACCTGACTAGTAAAGTGTCGCAACTATAATTGAATAAGTAAAACTGCCAACTGTGTGAGCTCCTCGGTTGACTTTGTAGGGTTCGCAACATAGAAAACAAAAATTTTCCTACGATGTGAACTATATACCAAGATCTATTTATACTAGATACAAACAACGGGCGGATGTACATCCGTAGAGAACATACCCTTGAAGACCGACAAAGTTTAACGAGTCCAAACTCGTGGTTGATGTAGACGATCTCTTGCTGATCTCAAGATCGAGAGGAAGTCCTAGCAGCAAATCGCGGCGCATCCGTGCTCGCACACACGCTCGAGGCACCGAGCAACCTCCGCCTCCTCGCTCCGATGCAGTGGAAGCACAACTCTTTCTTGCCGAATAGCCACCGGGAACATGTATCTCGCTAGTCCGAGACCATGGGGATAAATTCTAGAGGGAGAGAGATCCTTCACGAGGAGGTGGAGTGAGAAGTGAGAGGAGGGCTCCTTTATAGGAGGAGGGAACCCCAAGGTGGCTTGGCGCATGGGGCTACCCCTTGCCTCCCTCTTCATGTGGGTGGACACTCCTCACAAAACTCCTCCAAATTCCTCCACTCAAAATCCCACTCAAAGATCCCATTAAATTTCCACCAAATTTAATGCAAACTCTCATTAAATAAAACTCTTTTATTTTATTCAGAATTTTGTCAATTACTTTAATGACAAACATTCACAAATAACCTTGCTAGAATTCTATTTCACATGCATAACCACTTTATGCAATTTCACCCGAAAACTTTGTATCTAGTGAAATAAATTCCTCGCTTGTTTATTCTTTTCGGCATGAAACTTTTGCTCCAATTGGATGTCGGTGTCTCTTAAGTGTGTCACCCTACGGTTCGTGAATAATGCGGACATGATCGAGACCCTCTCGGATCAATAATCGAGCGGGATCCGAGACCCATACCGACTCCACACATTCAACGATGACTTTCTTGTGATCGTCGAACCTTTACGCTAGTATCTTAATCCCTTTGTTTCACGATATATTACATGTCCGATTCGATCATCGGTATCTCCATACCTAGTTTGATCTCGTTCCGACATGCACTCTTTTCGTTCCGTGATATAACATTCTAGTGATCAAATCACTTGCTTGCAAGCTAATCAATGTGATATCACCGAGAGGGCCCAGTATATCTATCCGTCATCGGGATGAACAAATTCCACTCGATCCATGAGCCTCAACATAACACTTTATTAGTTCTGAACCCATCTTTATAATCACCTATTACGGTGTGACGTTTGATGTTATCAAGAAACTCTTAGTGTTAGTGATTGACATGATCTCATGGTCTAAGGATTAGGATCACTTAAGTTGTTATAGCAATATAAACTTAATGACTTTGATCGTAATGCTATACTTCGGATGAATGTTCATCACATCATTACACTAATGTTGTGATCCCGTTATTAACAACATCCAATGTCCATGATCAGGAAACCTTGATCATCTTGTTAATCAACGAGCTAGTTTATGAGAGAGGCTTAACTAGGAACTTTCTGTTTGTTTATTAAACACACATGTATTAACGTTTCCGTATTAATACAATTATAGCATGCAAAATAAACATCTATCATATACTTGGAATACACATAATAAACAATTTATTATTGCCTCTCAGCGCATATTCCCTTCAGACTTCCTCGATGGTCTCGAGGGGGGAAACGCCAGGATGGGTTTGTTTGATGATAGCATCCGGTTGGTTCCGAATAGGTCCTTCTTACCCTCTCGATTGGCCTTGATTGTATCGAGTCTCTATAGGTTGTTTAGTGCATCTTTGCCACGCCGATCCACCATACCTATGGCGAGGACCGCCGAATTCTAGCCTCGCTGTCGCCTCGATCGACTCCTTCTTTTCCTTTGCCCTTTGTCGGCACCCTTTTGTTTAAGCAGTTTTGAGATCGACGCCGTTAGTGGTTACCCTTCCGGGCAGGGTTATGGACGCCATTGGTTATTCTTCAGGGCTCTTAGCCCCATTTGCTTCTTGTCCGTAGTCGGACGCTCTACCGTTTTCAAGGTGATTTGGATCTTTGAACATTATATCTGTATTCTTGACTCTTTGAGTCGCTGTTATATATATCTGTTCTGTGGGTCCCATCGAGGACTGTTGTGTAATGTTATTACTTCGTTTTCCACCCGCACGAAAGTGCCTGGTGGGCACCTTTGAATCGTTTCTATGCGGGTTTGGCGAATTTTGCTCAAACTTGCATAGGTCCGATTCTGAGGGTGTTACATGTGCCAGCGGCGGGGTGGTGTGGGTCCGGCGGTGGAGGGAGTGGGGAGTGGGGTAGGATGAGGTGGCGGGCTGGGATAGGATAGGGGGAAGGAAGGTGATGAGGTGGCGGCAGGCCATTGGGTGGGGTGAGGTGGAGGCAGAGTGGGTAGAATAGGACTGGGTAGTTTTAGGATTAGATATTTTTTACTAGGGTTTTCTTTTATTTTAAAATAAATTTTGTAAATAGTTTTAGATGAATAAAAGATCCGGCTGGACCGACGGTTTGGTTTGAACAAAGGGGGAGGATATTAATATAGAAAACAAAGTAGGTCTTTTAGCAAAATAGTTTTAATCAATTAGATGCATGCTGATGTCATGATGATGCAATGCACAAAATCAACGCGATTTTCTAGTAGTGGTTTTTGCGGGGCGCCACAGAGACCGAGGTTATCGAACCAGAAGGAGGAAGGAAATGTCACACAGGTGTTTCAAGCAACGCGGAGACCTGCACAACACAAACTCAAGACTTTGCCCCAACGAATCAGTGAGGTTGTCAAGCTCACCGGTTTGCTATAACAAAGGATTAAACATATGGTGTGGAAGGTAATAGTTTGAAGCAAGTAAACAAGTAACAGTGGAAGATGTATCAATGGTAAATATTGGACCGGGGTCCATAGTTCACTAGAGGTGCTCTCCTTAGATAAACAACATGGCATGAAGGGTAAACAAATTACAGCAGGGCAATTGACAGGAACTGAGCAAGGCATAACAATGCAATTACTAGTCAGAAAGATCCTATGAGATTCGATTGGGAAATACAACAAGATACATAGACCGCCATCCAACTACATCTATGACTAGAAGTCCACCTTCAGGTTATCATCCAAACCCCCTCCAGTATTAAGTTGCAAGCAACAGACAACTACTTTAAGCAAAGTGTGTAAGGTCAACAGTCTACATGTTCCATGAACAAGAGACCGTTGTTTTCTCCCTAGTGGCAACAGAACATCTACAACCGAAGAGATTTATGTCACTTCCATTAAAAACTAGAGGCATGAACCCACTATCGAGCATAAATACCCCCTCTTGGATTCACTAGCAACTACTTGGCCAAGATGGCTACTAACAACGGAGAGCATGCAATATCACAAACAACACAGACATGATAGAATCATAAATACAAAACCATTAATCAAACCAACATAATAATCTCAATATCCATCGGATCCCCGCAAAGACAACATGCATGATTACAAATAGATTAGATCTTGATCATGAACGGAGCTCACAAGATCTATACATGAAAGCACAAAGGAGGAGATACAACCATCTAGCTACTACATGGACCCATAGTCCAAGGTGGAACTACTCACGCATCATATCGGAGAGAAGGCCTCCGGGATGATCTCCCCTCCGGCAGGGTGCCGGGAAGAACTTCAGATCCCCCCGATCTAGGGACAATGGTGGTGGAGGATACAAACGGTTTCATGGAGATTTGATCGGGTGCTTAGGATTTCTGCATCGGGGGCTTCTTATAGGCGAAAGGGGAGGCCGAGGCGGTGGCCAGGGGCCCTACACCCTGCCTAGGCGCGGGGCAGGGCCCACCCGTGCCTAGGGGGTGTGGCTTTCCTGGAACGCCTCTCCGTTTCCCCTCTAGAATTCTTGTTCCCCATGGAAAGTTATTGACTTTGACGTTTGTCCCGTCCAATTCCGAGAATATTTCCTTACTAGCTTTTCTGGAACCAAAAACAGCAAAAATAGGCAACTGGCACTGTGGAAACTTGTTAATAGGTTAGTACCAGAAAACATGTAAAAAGCACCTCAAAGTGTAGACAAAGCAAAGCAAAGTAGATACTAAACAAGCATGGAGCATCAAAAATTATAGATACATTTCCGACGTATCACACCTGTGCATACCGCTTCATCCACTAAAAAATAACATCTCCCACACCGAGCCTCTGCCTTGTTAGAGGTGCTTGCTCCTTCTCGTCCCATCCGCGTCTTCGCACCAGTGAGTCCTTCCGTCCTCCATCGCCAATCGTGCTCCTTCCCCACCCTCATCCCTCCCCATTCTCCCCCTCTTCGATTCCGTTGGTCAGTCCATTGCCTTCCGTCCCTTCCTCTCCGCCTGCCCTAACCCTAGAGTCGATCGATGTCGGGTGATACGTGGTAAATGTATCTATAATTTTTGATGTTCCATACTTGTTTAGTATCCACTTTGCTATGTTTTGTCTACACTTTGAGGTATTTTTATACACTTTATGGAACTAACCTATTGACAAGATGCCATAGTGCCAGTTACTGTTTCTGCTTTTTACGGTTTGAGCTAAAAATGAATATTCTCGGAATTGGACGGGACAAAAGACAAAGTTCATATTTTCCCTGAACGATACGGAAAATCAAAGACGATACGAAGAAGGACACCAGGGTGTCCACACCCTAGGTGGGCGCAGGGCACACCCTGGTCGCGCCCATAGGGGGTGTGGTCCCCCTGGCCCTCCACCGACCTTACCTCCTTCGCCTATAAGAAGCCTCCGACCCAAAAACCCTAAAGAATCGACCAGAAAGCCACGAAAAGTTCCGTTGCACCGCCGCCACCGAAGGGAGATTCAGGGGACAGAAAGTCTCTGTTCCGTCACCCTGCCGGGACGGGGAAGTGCCCCCGGAGCCATCTCCACCACCATCTCCATCGTCGTTGCTAATTCCCATGATGAGGAGGGAGTATTTCTCCTTCGAGGCTAAGGGCTCTACTGGTAGCTATGTGTTCATCTCTCTCTATATATGCATGATCTTGTGGTCATGAGCTTTGTAATCAAGTAGATCTACCTTTCTACTCAAGTGCTTCATTAGATCTCTGCTCTCCCCATGTGTGTGAAAGTGACAGCGTGCACGCCATCGTGGCACTTAGGCTTGAGTCTACAAAAATACTCTTTGTGCTTTAATAGATCTATGCTTTCCCCCACGTGTGTGAAAGTGGCATCGGGCATACCGTGTGTGGCACTTTGGCTAGATTCAATATTTGTTATGAGTTATATTTGGAGTTGGATGTCTCTATGAAATTGTGGTGTTTGTAGGAACCTTCTAGCGCTCAAGGCGATAATGTGGGGTTATCTAGATTGGGGAAGGCGGACTTTGAGGTGTGCTGTTATAGCCCTACCATGTATTAGAGTGTCCAACCGGAGAGTAGTTAAGAGTAGTATCATGAAGAGAGGATATTTATATGAGAGTGTTCACTAGTGAAAGTATGATCCCTAGGCCTTGTTTCTAAACATTGAAACACCGTTTGTTACTAGATCTGTTGCATGTTTGCTTGCTTCCATTAGTTTGCCTTTAGTCTGTTCCTCCACGCCATCAGCTATTTTCTGGCACTGTTACCCCACATCAACGACAAGTCAGAAGCTCTTTTCTGGCACCGTTACCACTTGTATTTCACTATATCTTCGCCGAACTAGTGCACCTATATTGGGTGTGTTGGGGACAAGAGACTTCTTGTATCTTGATTGCAGGGTTGCTTGAGAGGGATACCTTTGACCACTTCCTCCCTGAGTTCGATAAACCTTGGGCGATCCACTTAAGGGAAACTTGCTGCTGTTCTACAAACCTCTTCACTTGGAGGCCCAACAACTGTCTACAAGAATAGAAGTGCGTAGACATCAAGCTCTTTTCTGGCGCCGTTGCCGGGGAGGTAAGGTAATAGGTACTCACATCCTCTTGGTGTGTGAGTGCTCGAAGTTATTTCCTTTAGATTCTGCAATTTTGTCTTTTTGTTTATTGTTTTCACTAGTTAGGCTTAATGGAAAACAATAACAAAATTAGAGAGCTTTATAGTGTTTATCTTGAGCTAGGACATGAAGTGTTTGAAGAAAAAAATTAAAAAACTTATGGAGCTTTATTTGCATGCTAATATCAATATTATTAGTATGAATTCTTTGGACACCATTATTGCTAATGCTATGGAAAAGTCTAAGATTGGGGAAGCTAGTTTTTATGAAAATGATCTTTTTAGTTCCCCAGCTTTGGAAGATAGCTATTCTATTGCTTATGATGATACCAAACCTCCAATATATGATGATTACAATGATGAATATGATATTTTCAGTCCACCTACTATCGAGGAGAAAATTTATTGTGATTACAATAGGCCTCCTATATTTGATGATTATGGTGATGAGAATAATAATGATAGCTATTTTGTTGAATTTGCTCCCACTATAATTAAGAAGAATGACTATGCTTATGTGGAGAGTAATAATCATTTTATGCATGTGTCTCATGATAATAATGTTTTATGTGATAGATATATTATTAATTTTATTCACGATGCTACTGAAAGTTATTATGAGAAAGGGAAACATGGTCTTATGCATCTCAATAATATTAAGTTTCCCCTCTTTATGTTGAAAGTCTTGAAGTTGCACTTGTTTTGCTTTCCTATGTTTGTTCTTTGCGCTTTCATGACTTGTTTCTTATTCCTATGCATAGGAAGTGGGTTAGACTTAAATGTGTTTTTAATTTGCTTCTTGATGCTCTCTTTTACTTCAATTTATATTTCTTATGTGAGCATCTTCTCAAACTATCAAGCCTAACTTAAAGGCGGTAAAGAAAAGTACCTGTTGGGTGATAACCCAAGAGTTTTTTTGAGTCTTGGAAGTTATTACTTCAGTAATGACCTCTACTTATCCTTTTTGTTTGCTTTTTGTGCCAACAATGACCTCTAATGATAGGGAAGTAAGATTTTGGGAGTTGTTGTCCCGAAACAAATTTCAGTCCTCCACCATAAAAATTTGTGAGGAATATATGTAAGCCAGATTGAGATGATATTTTACGAATAAATCCCCTAATATGTTAGATAACTTTATTTAGTTCAACACCTTTTGATTTGAGCAATAGAAGGCCTTCGAAAAAATCGGTTTTTACCTGCTAGTCTGTTTTGATAGATTTCTGCCATTATTTGCATTTGCTTCTTATTGATTCCTTTTTGGGTTCTTTTTGGGAAATTGAACTTTTTGGGGAAATTGCTACATTAGTTTGTGTTTTTAGTGAAAGTTTTGTTGTTCTAAAGATAAACCTAAGGGTCTATTATCTTTTGAATACACTAATGTTGCTAATGAAGATTATGTGAAGTTTTGTATGAAGGAAAAATTTCAGGTGTAGAGAGAGAATGATGTAATGAGATGAAGAATGGACAAAATTTCAAGCTTGGGGATGCCACCCCAGTGTCACCCCAAGAAATATCCAAGAGGTACAAGCGTCAAAGCTTGGGGATGCCCAAGGCATCCCCTTCTTCATCAATAAAAAGCTCAGGTCTTTCTAGACACTTCGTTTTTATTGTTTTATGCACTATTGTGTTATGCTTGGTGCGTCTTAGTATTAGTTTTTAGTTTTTGTTTTCTTAGTTTGCTTGAGTAATTTGGTTGGATCACAACACACTTATTTTGGAGAGAGACATACTCTGTTTTCATTGCCTAGAACACTCTAGTTTTCACTCTTATTGTTTTGTGAGTGTTCTCTCTTACTAGCATTGTGTTTAGCCTTAGTTTTCTTGTGCTTTTAGCTTAGAACTTTTTAGTTCTTCTTTGTGGATTTGTGAGACAAGCTCACTGATCTTTATTGATTATTATCTTTGTGATCTGTTTCAAATAAGTCGATTGGTGTTGGAAAAGAGTAGGAAGTTTCTTGCTTATTGTGGTACAAGAGGAGCTTGATTTGACTGTGACTTAGACTTTAGCATGTCATGTTAGATGTTGCTTTGACCTTATGCTTAGTGATTATTGCTGTAGCATGACTTTTTCCAAACAATTATAGTTATTAATGTGCCTTGAAAGAATCATGCGTTGTTTTAGCATACAAAAGCATAATATTGTGGTATTCTCCTTTGATGCTTTGTTTGAGTTGACTTGGCACATGCTCACACCATGTTATGACTATGAACAAGTCACCATAGCCTCTATGATCATTTATTCATTGACTTGTAGTACCACTCTATGCTTTGAGTAGTAATGTTTTGTCGCTCTACATGATTATGGCCATTATTGCTCTCTTAGTTGGTCGCTCCCAGTCTTTTGCTAGCCTCCACTTGTATAAGTAAGCTCTACTCATGATTCCAACTCCCAAGAAACCAAGTTATTCCACAGTTTCCACTATAAAGTCCTATGCATGGTGTGTGACACCATTCCAAGTATATTCTTGTTTTCGGCTATCTTCCAATTACTATTTTGTTATGAGAAAACTTAGTGATTAAAGCCCTCACAAACTTGATGGCACACTTTATATTCTTTGCCCCTAATAAACTTGAACCATTGTGTCGTCTATGTTGTATATGCTTGCACTTATATGTTGGAATTAGCAGAACCATGCTGTCATGGGGAACATTTTCAACATTGCACTTGTACTTTGTACTCAGTTGATATCATGCTCTTTTGTCTATGGATGTCACCAGTGTGAAATAAATAGGGAACTTGTAAGTCCATGGAGTTTGTATTTTGTGTTAGAGAAATGCATGGGCTTCTAGCCTAAGCCATGCCTAATCATGGTGGAAACTTGCAACATAACCATAGTGAGCTATCTATGAAGCATCCTCAATAAAAATCTATGCATATAGTAAATAAAAAGATCGTTGAGATGCTCATTGTCTGCTTGTCTTGTCATTTTGGTTATGGGATAGCTCCTGTACCATGTGCAAGGGGTACCCCGTTGGCGGTTCTCTATGATATACATGTACTTACAATGACAAGAACTTATAGGTGACTGAAGTTGAGTAGCATGAGGTGTGGCCCTCGTATTCAAGGGACTTGAGATTGCCAACTTATACTTTGTCAAGCATATACTCCATAGTTTGTCCACTTTAACCTTAATCACTTCAAGATGCTTATGATAGGGGCAATGAGGGCTGGAAGCTAACAAGTACCATAATTTTTAGAAGCTCTTTTTAAAACTTGAAATCCCTACTTCCCTTTATGAAGGGCCTTTCTTCCATATTATATTGAGTTTCCACCTTCTATTTTCAGGCACCAGTTAAGAGAGCATAGTTTCCATTCTTGGTTCTATGTGCATTGTCCCAAAACTTATTGATTGATGCATATTTTTGTATTACTTGTTCTTGAACTATTTGTATCTAGTCACTCTTATGAACTTTGAAGGTGTCCTATGCATTTATGTTTTGCTACTCGATGAGGGACAAGCTGAATGCCACTATGCTATGTTTTTTTGTATGTGAAACAAACAAATGTTTTTCAATGCATGTTATTCTTGATCTTTCTTTGTAGCCTTTCATGTTGCATGCATAGTTACTTTGTCTTACTGTTAGAACTCCATCTTTCATGCTCATGTTTAGAGTACTTTGATCCCATCTTTCAATGCTTGCAATTGGTTTGATCAAAATTGTGATGGTGTATGCCACCTCAAAAATTATTCTTTTTATCACTTACCTGCTCGAGGACGAGCAGGAGTTAAGCTTGGGGATGCTTGATATTTGGTAAACGTATCTATAATGTTTGATGTTCAATGCTTGTTTAGTATCCACTTTGCTATGTTTTGTCTACACTTTGAGGTATTTTTATACACTTTTTAGAACTAACATATTGACAAGATGCCACAGTGCCAGGTGTCTGTTTTCTGCTGTTTTTGGTTTTAGAAAGCTAAAAAATGAATATTATCGGAATTGGACGGGACAAAAGCCAAAGTTCATATTTTCCCCTGAGCGATACGAAAAATCGAAGAAGAGACGGAGGAGGACACCAGGGTGGCCACACTCTAGGTGGGTGTGGGGCGCACCCTGGCCGCGCCCGTAGGGGGTGTGGGCCTCCTGGCCCTCCACCGATCTTACCTCCTTCGCCTATAAGAAGCCTCAGACCCAAAAACCTTAAAGAATCGACCAGAAAGCAACGAAAAGTTCCGCTGCGCCGCCGCCACCGAAGGGGAGATTCGGGGGACAGAAAGTCTCTGTTCCGGCGCCCTGCCGGGATGGGGAAGTGCCCCTGGAGCCATCTCCATCGATCTCCACCACCATCTCATCGCCGTTGCTGATTCCCATGATGAGGAGGGAGTAGTTCTCCTTCGAGGCTAAGGGCTCTACCGGTAGCTATGTGTTCATCTCTCTCTATGCATGATCTTGTGGTCATGAGCTTTGTAATCAAGTATATCTACCTTGCTACTCAAGTGCTTCATTAGATCTCTGCTCTCCTCATGTGTGTAAAAGTGACAGTGCGCACGCCATGGTGGCACTTAGGCTTGAGTCTACAAAAATACTCTTTGTGCTTTAATAGATCTATGCTTTCTCCCACATGTGTGAAAGTGACAGCGGGCATACCGTGTGTGGCACTTTGGCTAGATTGAATATTTATTATGAGTTATATTTGGAGTTGGATGTCTCTATAAAATTGCGGTGTTTGTTGGAACCTTCTAGCGCTCAAAGTGAAAGTATAGGGTTATCTAGATTGGGGAAGGCGGACTTTGAGGTGTGCTGTTATAGCCCCACCATGGATTAGAGTGTCCAACCGGAGAGTAATTAAGAATAGTATCATGAAGAGAGGATATTTATATGAGAGAGTGTTCACTAGTGAAAGTATGATCCCTAGGCCTTGTTTCTAAACATTAAAACACTGTTTGCTACTAGATCTGTTGCATGTTTGCTTGCTTCCATCAGTTTGCCTTTAGTCTGTTCCTTCACGCCATCAGCTATTTTCTGGCACCGTTACCCACGTCAACAACAAGTCAGAAGCTCTTTTCTGGCACCGTTACCACTTGTATTTCACTATCTCTTCGCCGAACTAGTGCACCTATATTAGGTGTGTTGGGGACACAATAGACTTCTTGTATGTTGATTGCAGGGTTGCCTGAGAGGGATACCTTTGACCACTTCCTCCCTGAGTTCGATAAACCTTGGGTGATCCACTTAAGGGAAACTTGTTGCTGTTCTACAAACCTCTGCACTTGGAGGCCCAACAACTGTCTACAAGAATAGAAGTGCGTAGACATCACCGGGAGGAGTGACGACAGCGAGAGGGGAAACAACGGTGGCAGGGAACTCGGGAATCTCATCTGTTCCCTCTACCGGTTCTTTTCCTTGTCAAATTCCAAGCCCTCCAATGCCCTTCTTGAGTTCTTCCTGACGGTTGTAGTATGTTCTTGGTTCTTCTTTTTCTCTATAAAATACCGCCTATATAAAACTAACACCCCTTCATCGGAAGTGTTTCTTCTATTGCTGTACAGAATCAAACCATGAGTCAAAGGCACATTGACACCTGAGATCCATTTCCAAAAAAAATTGACACCTAAGATGTTCTGTTGCCCTTGTACATGCGTAGTTTGTTTCCGGTCATTCAAACAGAAAGAAGTGTGCGAGCACATCATCCACTGAATCATGTATTCATCAATCTTCTTGCATATATGAAGTCAATTACGTAGTTGCAAACATTTTTGTGTACATATGTGTTTCTTCTGATCTTATTCATATTATTTTAATGTTAGAACGTGTGGAAAATAATATATATATATATTCTAATATATATACATGTGACTACTCATACATTTATTAGCCAAAAGCAAGAAAAAGTCCAATTCCATGGTTTGTACATTCAAACACGAATTAGAATTAGAATTAGATAGAACCCTCTGATTCCAACAGAATATTTTATGCCACCCAAACAATAGAATTCAAATTGTTAGTCATTTCCATTCCATTAGTGATTTAGAATTCCCGCCTAATTCATTTTCTAATTTCAATTCAGTGCATCCAAACAGAGTGTAAGAGTAAATTGCACAGAGACACACCTATTCGGGCCATCATAACTAAAACAGACTATTGGGAAATTGTAACAGAGACACTAGTTTTTGGATATCGTAATAACAAATACAAAAGATTTTAAAAATTAAGATTAATGATAGAAATTATGACATATGGAACCCACCTTTTTTGGTCCAGACTGACTGAGATCCAAATACTTACAATATTACAATCTATTTTTTCTACATTTGGTTCCTTGAGACCAGTACGATTAGATCAGACTTGATCAAAAAGGGTTGGTTCTATCTGTTATAACTAAATTTTAATCCTCATTGCTAGTTGACAGAGAGCTCACTAAGGTGTGAGAAGAAAAACAGCTCCGGGCATGTCTTTGACGCCGTCCGCCTCGTCATGACGTACGCGCCACGTGTTACGGGAATGAGTGGATCCTAACTCATGCTCATAGACGATGTTTATATTTGATGTTTGGAAAAATTAATTATATTTTAATTATGTTAACGGATGCGCTAATTAATCAGTTGTTTTCGATTCTTTTTGGATTATTGGTTGTTGCTAACTCAGATGTGGACCTCCTCGAACTACACTATAAAAACTCAGTCGCGAGCCTTGCGCCGCCGTCATCGTCTCCCTAATCCCTTTTTGGTGTGCACTGCTTGTCGACACAGTAGACCTTTGAAACTCCACCCTTCGAAGACATGTACAGATGAGGGATGATCAAGTTTTTTTGAAGAACGTTCTAGCGTGACTATTGGCAATAGCAAAGTATTTTTAAAGTATTCAACAATACTTTAGTTTCTCAAAATACTACAGTTTAAAATACTTTGATGTGTTTGGCTATGATTAAATAGCATGGTATTAATCGGAAATCCCTTTCTACGCCCGGGTGCATATGCACCCGGTATAAAAAAATATTTCAAAAAACTGAAAAATTTGAAAAAAATGATCATGTGTAGCTTCATGTTTGAGGTGCACACGAAGTCATTCCACCAAAAACTGATATGTTTTGTGTGCTGTGTAAAAAAGACAATTTTTTGTGTCGTGGAGTACGTTACTTTAGCACCAAATTTTGTCTTTTTTGCAAACGCCACACAAAATGTTTATTTTTCGTGAAACTACTTTGTGCGCACCTAAAACTTGAAGTTTTACGTGCACATATTTTTTTGAATATTTTTAGCATTTCAAAATTTAACAAAAATCAAATTCAAATAAAGGGTGCATATGCACCCGAGAGAAAAAGAAGCCACGTCCGATATTAATACTTTATCATCTCTCAAAACGTGCTATTTTTAAAGTATGGGAAAAACAATTCCGGACCTCTTTTAGCAGCATACATATGTGCCTTTTGCATTCGTACGTTCATTCCGATTTGCGTCGCGGACAACGTTCGGTTTGATCGACCAGGTGCCACGTGTTTATACAAGCTGTGTGGGCAGTGGACTCAATTAGCCTCCTGGTCTGGTCCATGTAGTAGCAAAACTCAGCGTTGGTCACGGTCGGGCAGAACACAGAAGATCCGCGCGAGAGGGGAAGCGGAAGGGTGGTAGGGGAGAAAGAGCGCTCGCACTCAGTACTAGGCACGAAAGTAACGTGGCACGGCACGTAGAGGGAAGTGGATTAGACGGGAAAACGATGCCGGGGTTGTTGGAATTTTGGAAGGCGGGGTAGGTGGATGGGGCCCGTTCGTCTCTGGTTGTCGAACATTTCGGGTCGCCACAGCCCTCAGAGCGCACCAGCTACCGCGGGCAACATTCTCAGTCGGGTGGAGGAATCGGTTACCCTTTTTTTTTTCAAGAACACGAAACCGACTGCATGTCTCTGCATTAAAACCTGATGAACAAACGTGCAAAGGAAATGGACGGCGTAGGTCGCCTCGGATTATTGCAGGTTAGCTACCTCGGAAACGGAGACTCTACAAGCAGTTCTTTTTGACAAAGTGGGAACGGAGTATTGTCTTGAATGTTTCATGAGGTTTTACATTGCTGTACACCGAGGCAATGGTGATCAGAGAAACCGATGGTAGGTATACAGCAGCTAGGAACTTTTTATGCTTTCAAACATAAACTACTCCCTCCGACCCATATTAGTGGACTTGGATTTGTTAAAATTTGAATAAACCTATATATCTAGATTCATTTAAATTTAGAAAAATTCAAGTCAACTAATATGGGTTGGAGGGAGTAGAAGAATATTGTTCTTAATTTCTTATTACTATCATAAGTTACAATTAATTCTTTTCAGATTATTTATTATTTCTCTTAGTATAAGATTTGAGGTGTGCGCGTGGCCACACGGCACACACACGTAGGAGGCAGTAAGCAACCACGGCAGAGGCAGTGCGATGGATGAGGTGGTCCATGGACTAAGTTTAGATGCTTCATGCCATGGACGAAGAAACAAGAGCTAAAATTAGCATGGTTGGATGAGGTCCATTATTAACTAAGTTTAGATAAGGCATCTCTGCCTGCCACGTACGGCTGGACGGTATATATATATATAGGCTAACGAGGTCCAGTAATCTTGCATTCACCTAGCTAATTAAACTAGCTATATCTGTCCACGGATCGGTCCTTAGGGTCAAACAATGGCGTCCACCATCTCCTTCTCGTCGTCCTCCTCAGTCCAAGCATCTACCTTGTTGCCGATAAGTACCCGACGGTGTCTTGATGCTGGCGAGCGCTCAACTTCCTCACAGAGGCGAAGAAAAAGCACATGCGGTGGAAGTATGATCCATGTCGTCATCAGGAGTCCAAGAAGAAAGTGGATGCCAAATCCAAGGAGAGCGATCTTGAGAATGATAGATTAGCTTTGGATCTGCTAGTCTAGGCACTTACGGTGGTGACTGTATTGCACGAGTTATTGCATCTGAGAAGGAGAGAGAGAAAGAGAGAGGAGAAACCACCTGCGCCCTCGCTCGACAAGCATGAGGCAGAGGGGATGTCGGAGCTAGTCCCGGAGCTAGTGCCGGCGTCAGTAGCCATGGGAAAGGGTCGACGGCGTGGGTGTGCGGTGGTGGCCGCGCTTCCCATCGGCTCACGCTAACCCTAGATCGGTAGGGGTGTAGGTGGGGTGATTGGCACAGCGGCGAACCTCGTGAACCGTGCTGCTGGTACCCCACCTCTTTATATAGCGCGGCGACAAGGGCCCACCCACCAGATGAGGTTGGGGCGTCCCCGATCATGGCGCGGAAAAGGGACTCGTTCGGGCCGTTGGGCTCGAACGGGAGAGATCTATCTAACATTCTCCCCCTTGATCTCGACTGTACTTTTAACTTTGTACTTTACTCGTTTCATCACGGATCGGTACATAGAGCATGTTTCATCGTCTCAGCTCAATTGCCGATAGAATCAGATAGCCACTACATACTTTTCTATTTTGAAACAAATCCTGTTACTTTTGGGCCTCTGTAGTCGAGGAATCATAGGCTTTCCATTAAACCCATGCTGGCTATGTGTTTCTTGAACACATTGGGTGGTAAGTCTTTCGTTAGCGGATCCGCAAGCATATCCTTTGTCCTTATATGCTCGAGTCTTATAGTTTAATCCTGGACTTTGTTCTTCACAACATAGTACTTTATATCTATAGACTTTGTAGCATTACTTGACTTGTTGCTGTGAGCATAGAATACTGCGGGCTCGTTGTCACAGTACATGCAGTCTACCACTTTCAAGTCGAGTAGAAATTTCTTTAACCATAAAGCCTGTCCCATGGCCTCATAATATGCTATAAATTCTTCATACATCGTAGATGATGCAACTATCGACTGTTTGACGCTTCTCCACGAAATAGCACCTCCTGCGAGAGTAAAGACATATCCTGTCGTGGACTTTCTGTCGTCTTTATCTCCCGCAAAATCCGCATCTGAATACCCTCTTATTTTCTTCTAAATCTCCATTTAGAAATACCGTCTTAACATCCATTTGATGTAACTTTAAATCAAAATGTGCAACTAGTGCCATGATGATTCTGAAGGAGTCCTTACATGAGACCGGAGAAAAAGTCTCATTGTAATCTACCCCTTCTCTTTGCGTAAAGCCTTTTGCCACAAGTCTAACTTTGTACTTTTCTACATTCCCATTGGAGTCATACTTTGTTTTGTAGACCCATTTGCATCCTACTGTTTTGGCTCCTTTAGGAATTTCCTCTAAGTCCCAAACATTGTTGGAACTCATCGATTTCATTTCATCTTCCATTGCCTTCACCCACTTGGCTGAGTGAGGGCTTCTCATGGCTTCTTCATATGAGGTAGGATTGCCCTCCATATGAACTGTTTCTGTGTTGTAGGCTTTGTAAATTTCTTAGGAAATGGCTGGTTTTCGCTCTCTTTTAGACCTTCTGAGTTCATAAGACTCTTGCTCAATTCTTGTCTCAGATTCTGGCACATTTTCAGTATGTGGTTGTTCTGTCTCCCTTTCGTGCTCAACAGTGGGTTCAAGTGGCTCCTGATGGACAAGTTCTGAACCTTCTCCCATTGTTGTCACGTGTGGAGTCACAACAGGTGCCGACACCACAACCTCAGGGGTTGTAGATGGTGGCACAACAGGTAGCGAGAAAAATGATTCCTGAGTCATCGGATTAGGTGCATGCACCCTCTTCTCCTCAAGATCAATTTCCCGAGCTACCGTGCTACCCCTCATCAATTCGTCCTCCTAGAAGACTACATGTCTCGTTTCTACAAACTTTGTGTATCTGTCTGGACAGTAGAAACGATAGCCTTTTGATTTATCTGGATAGCCAATGAAGTGGCAAGATACTGTTTTGGGGACTAACTTTGCAATGTTTAGATTGAAAACATTTGGCTCAGCTGGGCTCCCCCAGACCCTCAAGTGGTGCAGAGAGGGGACTCTGACTGTCCACAATTCGTACGGTGTTCTAGGCACCGACTTACTTGGTACTCTGTTGAGATTGTGAATGGCGGTTTTAAGCGCCTCCATCCACAATCCCAATGGGAGGGTGGAATAGCTCATCATGTTGCGCACCATATTCATAAGGGTACGGTTACGCCTTTCAGCTACTCCATTTTGCTGAGGTTCGCCCGGCATAGAATACTGTGCGACTATTTCATTTTCCTGTAAGAACCTTGAAAAAGGTCCTGGTACTTGACCATATGGAGTATGCCGACCGTAGTACTCCCCCCACGGTCAGACCGGACTATTTTAATTCTTTTGTCATGCTGATTTTCTACTTCAGCTTTGAAATTTTTAAATTTACCCAATGCTTCAGATCTTTCTTTAATTGGATAAATGTAACCATACCGGGAGTGATCATCCGTGAATGTTATGAATGAATCATAACCATCCACACTTTTCACAGGAAATGGTCCACAAATATCAGTGTGGATGATTTCTAGTGTTGCTATACTTTGGTTTGCACCCTTTTTAATTTGCTTTACATACTTTCCTTTGATGCAATCTATGCATTTCTCGATGTCTGAGAACTCTAATGGAGGAAGAATGTCATTTTTAACGAGGCTTTCCATTCTTCCCCTCGAAATATGGCCTAATCTACAGTGTCATAACTTCGATGAGTCAAGAGTTCGCTTTCTTTTCTTTTGTTCTTTGTTCGACAAGGGAACTTGTTCGCTCACATCACACACAGAAAACACTTTCTCATGCAAGGATAATAAATAAAGCTTGTCATGTAGTGAAGCAACACCCACACAAGTATCATTCAACCAAATGGCACATTTTCCATGTCCAAAATAACACTCATACATGTCTTTATCCAGGCATGACACACTTATTAAGTTTCTATGGATGGAAGGAACAAATAAAACATCCTTAAGCAAAAGAGTAAAGCCATCAGCTAGATCCAGAGGAATGTCGCCAACAGCCTCCACTTCTGCTTGAATCCCATTCGCCACTTCAATGAGTCTTTCTCTTCTTGGCAAAATCCTTGTCGAATGGAATCCATGTAAAGAGTTGGCAACATGAATAGTTGCACCAGAGTCAATCCACCAAGTAGATTTAGAAAACTTTTCATACAAGGATTCATTTACAAAAGAGACTATGTATTTACCGTTCTTTGCCATTATGGACTTTAGCCATATTGGGCAATCCTTTTTGAAGTGGCCAGCCTTTTTGCAATGGTGGCACTGGTCTTTGTCCGCAGGGAGAGACTGCTGATACTGATGCTGGTGCTATAGGGGGCCCTTGCCATGTGGCTTGGAAGGGGAGCCACCATGGTTGTTGTTGGTGAAGTTCCTCTTCCTGTTGTCCAAAGAACCACCATGAATGGACTTAAGCCTTTCTTCCTCTTGAGAACACATCCCTATGGTCTTTTCAATGTACCACTTTTCAGGGGACATGTTATAGTTGATGACGAAGTTCTCGAACTGTTGGGGAAGAGAGGCCATGACAAGATGCACCAGTAGAGCAGGCTTGAGCTCGAGGTCCGTATCCATGGGCTTTAACTTAGCCGCCATGTTGGACATCCTCAAGATGTGCTCTCTAATGCCATGTGGCCCTCCCGTATACTTTTACATCACCAATTGTTTTAATTTGGGTTGCATCCCATCTTTGAAGAGCCGATGGTGGCTCTTTATCTTTGCAAGGTACTCACCAACAGAGGCACACTCTTCGATTGAGCCCACTATTGCGTTCTCAATCGTAATCTTAACAAATACCAAGCCTTTTTTGTTTGCATTGACCCACTTTTGGTTATCTATTGAGTAGGCCAGCTTCAATGGAGCATGGTCTCTCTTTCTCTTTTCTCATGTAGCACTTTCCTCAGTATCACCCCTCACTAGGTTCTCGGGCTTGACTGGCTGTTTAGTTTCAACAACCCAGTTCACCTCGGCGCAGACGAAGGCTAGGTCAACCCCCCATTCAGGATAGTTATCCCTCTGAGCAGTGGGATATCCTTCAGGCAGCTCATGAGGTTGAGACCTCCTGAAAACCACAAAAGATATGAGACAACCAAAAACAACTGTATGCATTAATCCAACATTGGTATAAATTAAGCATGCAATTGTTTGTGCCATTTAAAGTTATATCACGTTGGGTAAAGATAAACTTAAATGCACCTGTAATACTTAATAAAAGGGATCATGATCATGTTTATTAATAACGTTGGTCAATTAATAACATGGAGCATAATCAACTTTAAATCACTTTATCACATCTTTTAAAGCAAAAATTAAATACACTTTATTGCATTCTGGCAATTTAAAATAACTATTTTGCAGCGGAAACAATTATTACACTATTCATAAACTTTAGACTTTACAGAAAAACTCTGTCACTTTCATATTCTCTAATCAAATATTCATTGAAATAAATTTGAGTAGAAAAACTATGCAAAAAAAATTCTCAACAACTGAACAAAAAACAATTTAAAAATAGCTAGAACTGCTTCTGTAAAAATAAAACAGAAAAAACTGCTCTATTATGCCCTATTGGGCCTTTATCAGAGCAATGCGGCCCAAGACGCAGTCTGCTCCTCCAGCCTAGTGCCGCCCGCTGCCACAGCTGGCTTTGTCGGCCGGCTGACCGAAGCGCCACTGCGGTTTGCTATATAATGCGCGTGCTCTCGCTTCCTGCGCTGTAGCGGACCGAGGCCTAGCCATGTGGCCCAGCAGAACCCGCTCCAGCCCAGCAGCCCGTGTCCCCGCCCTCAGCGCTCAATCGTGGCCGTCAAAACATGCCACCCTAGATCTAACGGTCACGCGCGGGTTTTGGCTGAACAAAACCAGCAGCGCGCAACCCCCTCCCTCTAACCCTAGCAATCCCGCCCCCCCGCCCACTCTCCTCACTCTCTGGCTCTATGCTGTGCAGGCGGCGGCACATCGCCCCATCCTGGCGAGGCGGCGAGGAGGTCGCGCTGCCCGGCGCATGGACGGCAGTGAGCCCCTCCCCCTCTGCTGCGAGCTCTCTCCCCCCTTTCTCCCCTGTTCTCCACCTTCCCCACACCCCGCAGGCACCACAGCAAGTGAGAGAGGGATAACTCCGGCGTCCTCCTGCCCCCTTGCCAGCGGTGTGTCCACCCGAGGGTGGGCACACCACCGTCAAGCGGCGTAGTGGAGACGCATTCTGCCGGCGCACGACGGCAGTCAGATCCTTTTCTTTTCGAATATGGACTTTGGGGAAATTCTTGGGGCTCTAAGGTGCGGGATCTGGGGATCTTTGACTTTCTTTTCTGGATTTGGGGAAAACTGGGGTGTTCTAGGGTTGGGGATTTGGGGTTTTGCTCGGGTGGGTTCTGGGGATAGATCTTTTAGGGGTTATTTTCTTTCTCTTTGCCCCAGAGGGGTTGTCCTTCTTCCCTATGCCTCGGCTTGCCAATGCGCATAGGGATCGAGAGGGACGGCGCGGCCATAGGGCAAGGCGCACTGTTATATCTAGGATCTATGTTCTTCTTTTGCTATTCTACCGAAGGAAAACTAGATCTAGGCTAGAACGGTGGCTCTGATACCAATGATAGATTAGCTTTGGATCGCTAGTCTAGGCACTTACGGTAGTGACTGTATTGCACGAGTATGCACAAGAGAGAGAGAGAGAGAGAGAGAGAGAGAGAGAGGAGAAAACCACCTGCGCCCTGGCTCGACAAGCATGAGCCAGAGGGGATGCCGGAGCTAGTCCCGGAGCTAGTGCTGGCGTCAGTAGCCATGGGGAAGGGTCGACGGCGTGGGTGTGCGGTGGTGGCGGCGCTTCCCGTCGGCTCACGCTAACCCTAGATCGGTAGGGGTGTAGGTGGGGTGATTGGCACAACGGCGAACCTCGTGACCCGTGCTGCCGATACCCCACCTCCACCCACCAGATGAGGTTGGGGCGCCCCCGATCAGGGCGCGGATAAGGGACTCGTTCGGACCGTTGGGCTCGAACAGGAGAGATCTATCTAACAGAGAAAATCACCTTAAGATCGGCGTCCACGAAAATGGCGCCCACCTTTTTCTTGGAATACCTCATGGTGACATAGTATCGATTCAATTCCACTTGCTTCTTGTCCGCCTCATGAGAAAAACCCGTGGTCTGAAGCACATCGACATGAGGGCTACTCCCTCCGTCCGCAAATAAGTGTACATCTAGGAATACTAGACAAATTAGTTCTCTCTTTTCTTTTATGAGGCTCTATCCATTATAAAGAAAGGAGAAGAGTGAGGATTGGTGGATGATATGGAGGACAAGAATAGAGATTGGAGGATGAGGTGGGGAAGTGATTACGAGAAGCTAATTGCATTTATTTAGTGCCTTGGTATTATAGATGTACACTCTTTTTAGGACAAATTTAAAGTGCTAGATTATTTACGGACGGAGGGAGTATGTGTAAAACACATTAAGAATAACCCAACCTTGAATCTGCGTGTCAGGTATTGTTCTTCCAAGAAGACGCGAGTTAAGTTACTATGTTCTCTCCTGTAGTTTCATGGAGCTTATGGAATGTTTCGTCAATGTTTCTGTTTTCAGGATGTGGACAAGCATGAAGGCAATCTGGAGTCTGAAGTCTAGACATAGACAATCAAATATCTTCACCCCGTGGGTGGCCCGTGTGCAAATTTCTGACACTGTCAGATCGATCCATGGAGGCTGGAGCGCTCAAGGGCAGAAGTGCTGCGAACCGCCCGGACCCGAAGCTCCTCTCGCCTTCAAAGCCCGATGAAGAACGCCGCCACAGCCTGGCGATCCAATCGCCTCGACCCCAAGCTCCTCTCGCCTTCAAAGACCGATGCAGTGTCAATCTTCATGCACTAGCCAACGCAACCAAAAGTCCGAACTTATGAAAAGGGTTAGTGCAATCCACTTATACACTTTAACACCCCCTCTCACGTGTGACGGGGAGAAGTCAGCACGTGCAACCGGAAGAGAGCGACGGAGCGCGAAACTCATGTATGACTCAAGATGCCTATACGTGGATACAGAGGGGTCAACAGCAATTTTAGGATAAATTGCGAAAGCCAGGACTCGAACTCGAGACCTTAGGCTCTGATACCATGTCAAGCTTCATGCACTAGCCAACGCAACCAACAGTCCGAACTTATGAAAGGACTAGTGCAATCCACTTATACACTTCAACATGCAGAACGCCGCCACAATCTGGCGATCCATACCAACGGCCAAGCAATCTCGTAGTGACTGAACTCCAAATGTGCTTATTAGACAAAGTCGGTTTAGGGTTGTATACCGTATCCATATACGGTCAGAGTCCAGGTCGGTTGACCTACTTGTACAATGAGTTGTAATCTATGTGTTTGTCAATATAAGCAAAGCCATCCGGAGGGGTTAACCACGGCAAACAAACATGTCTTTTAACTTGGTACCAGAGCGTGTTTTTCACTCCTCGGAATCGACCTCGTCGCGATGACTTCCGCGATGCAAGTCTCCTCCTTCGCCGACGCGTTGTCCTCCACTTCACCCTTCATCCCTGCCAACGTGCCAACACCCCTCCCTACCGCCATCCCTTTTGGGTACTCCAACACGATCACCGTACGCCTCGACCGCTCCAACTACCTCCTATGGCGCAGCAGGTGATCCCTCACATCGCCGGTCAGGGCTTCTACGGGTTCCTCGACGGCAGCTGCAAGGCGCCGCCGGCCCAGATCACCACAGGCACCGAGGCTGACGTTAAGACCGAGCCCAACCCTCAGTTTGCTCTCTGGTGGTATACTGATCAGAAGGTTCTCAGTATCCTCGTCGGCGCGATGACAGAAGACATGGTCGGCCAGATGGTTGGTCGACACACCGTCGCCGCGGTCTGGGACTGCACCACCTAGATGTTCTCCACCCAGAATCGCGTTGGCATCCGTCAGATTCGTCGACAACTGGCGACGATGAAGAAACTGGACATGTCCGCCGCCGAGTACTACCAGAAGATGAAGGGGTTTGCCGACACCATGGCCATGGTTGGCGCACCGATCTCTGATGATGAACTAATCGACCACATCCTGGTAGGTCTCGGTTCCCAATACGAGGGTCTGCAATTCTCGATGAATGTCCTGCAAGTTGCCGGCTCCGTCCTGTCCTTATCGGACTTCTACTCCATGCCGCTTTCCGCTGAAGCTATGAAGGAAGCCTCCCACGCCGCCGATTTCTCGTCCTCGGCGAACACAGCCGCCCGGCAAGGCAATATCGGGCAGGGAGTTGGCAACCACCGTTTGACAACAACTCAGGTAGTCGCTCCGGCGGCCGGCCCAATGGCGGACAGTGGAGTGGACAACAAGGAGGCAACCAGCCCTATGGGGGTGGCCAAAACTCCTATGACGGTAGACAAGGCTATCGCCCCCGCAATGATGGCGGTGGGTGTAATGGCCAGGGCGGCAATGGTCATCGTCCAAGAATTCGATGCCAGATCTAGAAGATTTGGGGTCATGAGGCCGTAGCATGCCGGGAACCGCTTCAACCAAGGGTTCCAAGCTGAAGAACGCCGATCTGGCAACGACCTATGTTTCTCAGCCGCATGAAGATCACCCATGGTTCTTCGACACGGGTGTAACAAATCATCTCACCAATGACATGGCTCAGCTTGGTATTCACGAGCGCTATCAGGGCAAGTGTCAAGTTCAGGTCGCCAACGGTGTGAACGGAATATGCCCGAGAGGCAATAATAAAGTGGTTATTATCGTATTCCTTAGTCATGATAAATTTTTATTTTGCATTCTATAATTGTATTAATATGGAAACGTTAATACATGTGTGTTTAATAAACAAAAAGGAAGTTCCTAGTTATGCCTCTCTTATAAACTAGCTCGTTGATTAACAAGATGATCAAAGGTTTCTGATCATGGACATTGGATGTTGTTAATAATGAGGTCACGACATTGTTGGAATGATGTGATGAACATTCATCCGAAGTATAGCATTACGATCAAGGTCATTGTATTTATATTTCTATAACATCATACGAAGTAATCTTAGTCCTTAGACCATGAGATCATGTCAATCACTAACACCGGAAGAGTATCTTGATAACATCAAACATCACACCGTAACAGGGTGACTATAAAGATGAGTTCAGTGCTACGAAGGTGTTATGTTGAGACTCATGGATCAAGAGTGGAATTTGTCCATCCCGATGATGGAGAGATATACTCTGGGCCCTCTCGATGATATCACATTAGTTAGCTTGCAAGCAAGTGATTTGATCACTAGAATGTAATATCACGTAAACGAGAAAAGAGTACATGTCGGTAATGAGATTAAACTAGGTATGGAGATACCGATGATCGAATCTCGGACATGTAATATATCGCGAGACAAAGGGATTGAGTTACATGCACATAAGGTTCAAACGATCACAGAAGTCATCGTTGAATATGTGGAAGTCAGTACGGATCTCTAGGCCCCGCTATATTATTCGTGAACTGTAGGGTGATACACTTAAGGGATACCGACACCATTCGGAGCAAATGATATGCCAGAGAAAGAAAAAGAAAAGCGCAGAAATTTATTTCACTAGACAACGGAACTGTTTCGGTTGAAATTGCTAAAACTGGTTCTGCATGTGAAATTGAAATATTATAAGGGGTTTTATTGAATGTTTGTTAATTAGAGTAATTAACAAAATTCTGAATAAATAAATAAAAGAGTTTTATTTAAATGAGGGCTTGCATTAAATTTGGTGGAAATTTAATGCATGTGAGTGGATTTTTGAGTGGAGGCATTTTTATGGGAGCGGAGGTTTTTCATTTTGAGTGGGATCTCCACCCACATGAATGTGGAAGAGGTGGGGACAGCCACCATGACTGGGCGCCATGCCCCTTGGGGTACCCTCCTCTCCCTATAAAAGGCCCCCCTCTCCTCCTCTCACATCATACCTCCTTGTGAAGGATCTCTCCCCCCTTTAGAATTTTCCCATGGTCTCGGATCAGCGAGATACATGTTCCCAGTGGCTTTCTTTGAAAGGATTTGTTGCTTCCGCTGCTTCGCTGGAGAGAGGGCGCAGAGGTTGTCGGGGGTACCCGGACGTGTGTGCAATCACGGATGCACCACTGCTTTGCGGTGCTGGACTTGATGGTGCTGGACTGGCTGGACCAGATGGACTTCATCACGATCTTGAGATCGGCAAGCGTTCGACTACATCATCCACGAGTACAACCTCGTTAACGCTATTCGGTCTTCGAGGGTATGTATTCTATGGATGTATATCCACCTGTTGCTTGTATCTAGTAGATAGATCTTGGTACTTAGTTGTTCTCATCGTAGGAATTTTTTTGTTTTCTATGCTACGAACCCTACAGTGGTATCAGAGCCGGATCTATGCGTAGATGTTTTGCACGGGTAGTACACATATAAGTATGTGGGCGATAATGATCATGTTATTTCTTATTATTTGTACTTTGGATATTGGTTGCATAGTGGGATGAAGGGGCCCGGACAAACATTACATGTCCTCGCACATGAGACCTGTTCCACGCTTGACATGCAACTAGTTTTGCATAAGTGGCTAGCGGGTGTCTGTCTCTCCTACTATAGTCAATATATAATTTGCAACGACTTGTCAACAATTTGGTTATTCTCGTTGTGGTTCATGTTCATAGGTAAGAACGGTTCTATCTACGAAAGCCCTAAGCCACGTAAAACTTGTAATGGATAAATTAGAGACGTCTATTTAGATTGTTGTTGGGCTAGTGTCATGATATGGTGATGTTGTAAGTAGAAGTATAAGTCAATACTCTTACAACACACATAACGTGTAAGTTCCATAGACATTGGCCTTACACATAAAGGAATAATGAGAATCATACCACGATGCACATGATGGAGATCAAGTGCAAGAACCATATCATTTCACTTATTAACATGTGATATTTGTTGCATCTTATATTGCTAGTTTGGCGTTTTATTAATATAATAAGATGATCCTTCATTTAGATATCAAGATAAAAATATGTTCTTCCTTAAGTATGCACCGACAATGCTTCGTCGCTTCAATACATCACGTGATGATCGGGTGTACTTGAATCCACGAACATATCTCGGATGTAAGACAGTTTTACACATGCAAATACTAAGGTTCTTACTTGGCGAGCCTAGCACGTGCAGACAGGCCCTCGGAACACGGACCGAAAGGTTAAGCATAAGTCATATGTTTGATATGATGACCATATAGATGCTCGCCTTTGAAGCTACACCAAATCACGTGATGATCGGACTTGGTGTAGTGGATTTGGTTCATATAATCACTAAAAAGACACGAGGGATGTCGTTTTTGAGTGGGAGTTTATTTCTAATTTGGATTAGTAGAAGTCAATTTATCATAAATTAAATCAAAGTTAATTTGCATAATTTGTTATAGTCATTGGCATCCGTTCACCACCTTATGCTTAGTTGTAATTGAGATAATAGAACCACTGTTCAAAAAATAGGCCGAATCAGCGATTAATAGGCCGATTAATCGCTACTAGGGACCTGACCGTGTCGATTACCACTAATCATTTGTATTAATCGTTTATCCCGATTAATAGGCCCGACACTCCGATTACTAGGTATGTTTCCGATTAACAACTACACTTGGGCAAAAAGGTGCAAAATTATCAACACATATCACCCATCCATCCGCTAGCCCGCCCTAATGAAATAGGTTTTGCGAAGCTCCCGCTCGATCCCTGCCTCCGGGAGCTTGATTTCCGCCATCACCAACCAGTTCCTTGTCATTTTTGACCAGTTCGTCGTAGTTGCCGACCAGACCTCAGATACAAGATCTCGAGCGCCTTGAGGATCTCATCCGGGAGATTAAGGCTGTCTTTAAAAGGGTAGATGGTTGAGGTGCAAGAGGATTTATACGTGTTTTAGGTGCTAATTTTTGTAGGCTGCACCGATTAATAGCCGACCGATTAAATCAGTTAATCATCCGAATTCCGATTAGTCGCTACTCCCAAGCCAACCGAGCAGTTAACGATTACCGATTTTTTTACCATTGAATAGAACTATAGAATTCTGGATATTTACTTTACGAACTGGTATCGTATTGTGTTGAGTGTCAATAAAGTTTAAAGTCCTATTGAAAACTTTCAGCAAACTCTGTTTACTCCGTGAAATTTAATAATCGGTATTAAATCGAGAGTAACAATTCCAGTGTTAGTATCTTAAGTATCATGTTTGCCTCCATGATTCTTGATTTTTTTTAATATCAAGTTTATCTAGGAGCTGAAATAATTGTTTCAGAAACCATAATGTGTGGTAGATATAACGATATCTGAAACAATATTTTGGTTGCAATATTATAGGGTATAATATATGTTCTCATATTGGATGAGAATTTGCAAAGGTTGGAGATGCTATACATCCTAATTATCCAAAAGGGTTTTGGAAAGTAATGTTATACTCACGATTCGCCTTTATAAGCTACATTAGGTTGATCATGAAAGTCGTCACGATAAGGATGAATAAAAGAAGTATGTAAAGTGTTTACTACACTAAAAGATTACTAAAGAATGGATTTTGAAAGAATGTCGATCATTTGATGATGGTGATCTACTTCAAAGTGCAAGTCCAAAGGTATTAGTATTTGAATATACATGCTTTGGACTATGTGTCATGTATATTGTGCCACTGTTGATGTTGATAGATTCTTTTAGAAAGGAAAAGAAAATGCTGAAAGAGAATCTATAAAATATATTTGACAGAAAAGAAAAGACTGGAAATATCCAGTTTAGGTATATAAATGATATACATGTTATGGTTGTATTCTTTGCTTGTTAAACAATGTGGTTCTTGGGTATTGAATACCGAATTGCTTGGTATGAAATTTCATACAGAACGACACAATTCATGAACCATAATGGCCTAAGTAACTAGCAAGACAATATGTGATGATGTTCATCGAAAACAAACAAACCGTTGTTTTTTATTTCTCGTTGACATCAAAGCTTATCTTCAAGATATGTTTTAATAATTGTTATTTAAATCAGGTATTATAAGAACAAATATTGTTCAAATAATTACCGTATTCCATATAATATGGATGATTTACAAGTCTAGTTGGATAAATCACAACCATAAAAACTAATGCTAAAATGTTGCAAGACAAATGATTGAAAGATCACTTACGAAGTGACATCATTGTTTAAATTATATTGGAAAGCAAATATGAAGAATCTCCATATTCATCGATTTTTGGAGTCTTTGATTTGATGAAGTGATGCTTGTGAGACTTTCCTCGAGATAATTAAAACTTCGTTCAAAGGCCAAAGAAGAACGATTGACTAAATTATTAGAATTTATACATATCGATGTATGTAGTCCATTATGTGTAGTCGTAAGAGATGGATTTCAACTTCATATGCTTTCTCCGGAAATTTGAGTGAATATTCACTTAATGAGAAAGAAGTATGAAATATTTGAAAATGTTTTAAAAAATTTCAAGATGAAGTGCAAAATAATTGTAACAATAAAATAAATAATTTATGATTTTATCATAAAGGGATTTATTTGAGTTGCAAGTTTAGCAAAACACCTAGATTTACATCTCCCAAAACACCATAGGAATATGGAGTGTTTGAGATTTGTAATGAAACCTTGTTTGACATGGTTGGATCAAAGGTGTTATTTATAAAACTGTCATTATGTTTTAAAAGATTAAAGCTTTAGAGACGACCACTTTTACACTGAAAAGAGCCCCTTCTTGATTCGTTGAAATGACACCATGTAAGTTATGGTTTGGGGTAAAACCCAAGTTGTCATTTCTTAAGTTTTGGTATGCTAAGTATAAGTAAGATGTTTGCAACCAAAGTTGGATGAGCATGTCTTTATAGGTTATTTTGAATAACAATTGGGTATTCCTACATAACACCAAGGATAAAAGGGTTTGTCGCTTGAAACGTGAAATTTCTTGAAAAAGAATTTTTTCACAAAAAATTAAGTGGGAGGACAATAGAACTTTGATAAGGTTAACGAACCTTACCTATATGTGCTGAGTTGCCTAGCACCGGAAAACATTTTCGGAGGCAGCCACGATGCTCATGGCTCACATGATTCAAAGGTTATGGTCACGAAGGTCTAAGTTCCTATTGAACCAACTAGGTCGGATAAACAATCAAATGCCAAGTTTTGAGAGTAAATCATTGTTGTTTGACAATGATGAACCGACTACATGCAAATAAGCAATGATGGGCCCTGACTCCGTCAAATGGCTTGAAGCCATAAAATCCGTGATAGTTCCATACACGAGAAATCAAGTTTTTGAACTTGGAAGACCCTCCGGAAAGGTGTAAAAACCTATCGGTCGTATTTGGATCTATAAAAAAATAGACATGGATGTTTCACATCTATGAAATAGTCAACATGTCGTAAATTATTTTATGACAATGTTCAAAGAGTTGACTATGACAAGATTTGATCTTTCATAGCGATATTTAGTCTAGACGGATTAAAGTAGCAACCACTACATATAATTTGGTATATGGTAGATGAATAAACAAAATAAAGTTCTTATAAAATAATAGTTGAAAGAGCATTTCCTATCCTTGTGATTTTTATGTTTGATAACAACACACTTATCGGTTTAATCGTGCGCTAAGTATATCACAGGTTTTCTAGATTATGGCACAAATATTGCCTTGCCCATTTACCCTTGCCAAAAGTCTTTGTGCCAACCGGTAGTACGGGAAAAACGACTGGTACTATCGCCCCTAGTACCGTTTGCATCAGAGCAAGGTGGGAAGGTCTAGCCTTATCTCAGTACCACCCTGGCATCACAGAAGACTACCGCTCAACCAAGAGTATCTTGCCAGGCAAGCGGTACTACCGCTGGACATGTAGTCATTACCGCTCAGCACGGCAGCCTGAGGAAGGTCCATCCCCTCCCCTCTCGCTCAGTACCAACCGGTACTTGGGACCGGTACTACCGCCCTGACCGGTAGTACCGCGTCTACTGATCGGTACTACCGCTAGGGGGTACTACCGCAAGGCAGTACCGGGCAAGTCTGACGCTGGCTCGACCAAGTAAAGCTCCTCCAGTACCTGGTCTGGTACTTGACCGGTAGTACCGCTTGCAACCGGTACTACCACTTGAGTATCGGTAGTACCGGTGCATTTAATGCTCCAACGGCCAGATTTCTCCAAAGGGTACAAATACCCCTCCACCTGCCTTGGGACAAGTTGCTCATTTGCATTGAAGACTACTACCTCCATTAGAGCCACCAAATCGTCAAGATCTCTTCAATCCACCACCCAAAGTCTTTGATCTTTGGGGAATCGAAGGAGGAGGCCTTGATCTACTACTTCACCAAAAGAGATCTTCATTTCCCCCTCATTCAATTGAGGGCCCCTTGTTCTAGTGTTTTTTTTTGGAAACCATAGTTCTAGATTTGGTTCTTACAAGCTTGTCTTTGATTTGTCTTGGCAGCTTGCTTGTATTTGGGAGCCTCCAATTAAGTTGTGAATGTGTGCCCCAGACTTGTTGTAAAGGTGCCGGCTTCCACCTCGAAGGTTGCCGATATAGTGGAAGGTGGATCGAACCTGTTAGGGTGAGATTCATCGGAGAACAAGGGAGGCCTCTCGTGGCGTTGGTGGTTTGATACCACCCCCTCTCCAAACATAGACGTACTTCCCCTCAAAAGGAAGGAACTACGGAAAACAAATCCTTGTGTCTCCGTGTCCACCACTTTGGTTACTTCTATCATTTATTGCACTTTACTTACTTGTTCTAGCTTAGTGTTGTATTAGATTGTGCTTGCTTGTCATATAGGTTAATTCACCGTAGTTGCATTATCTAGATAATTTACCTTTCTTGTCAAACCTTAATTTGAAAAAGAAGAAAATTTGAAGTAGCACATATTCACCCCCCTCTAGGTGCCCATACGATCCTTTCAATAGTTACCTAGTACATGTGCATGCCATGATCCAAAGGGTTTTGTTAGTTCAAAGGATGCTAAAAAAAGGCATGCAAACTTCAATGGTTGAAATAAGCATCGCGGAGTTGGAATCTTCACCGTGATGAAACTGTTAAAGGAGTTTTCATTTGGAGACGATGAAGATGCTTGCATTTGCAAGAAATTAAGTGGGAGCGCTGAGACATATTTCTAATACATTATGTGGAGGACATCTTATTGATTGGAAATGATGTATCTTTTATTGACAAACGTTAATAATTTCATTTCGATCAAAGACTAAGGCAAAACCCGAATATTTAGCATGAAAGTCTACATGGATAGATAGTGACGCTAATATGGTCGTGCCAAACGTACATATATGAGATATTGAAGGGGTTTAATATAGAAACGACGAGAAAAGGATCTTGTCGCATGGAAAAGAATTGAATCAAGATTCAAGTGCATCGACACTTGAAAAGTGAAACAAGATTCAAGTGCTTTGACACTTGATGAGTGAAATTACAAGAATGTTTTGATCAATCATACCATGATATGTACACATCCAGATATGTCATATGCTCTAAGTGTTATGAGCATATACCAGAATGAATCATAAAATGATCATTGGATGATAGTAAGGATATTATTATAATTTTTTGGAAGAATTCAGAATATATTCCATTTGCATAAGTTACAAATAGTTCATTGTAAAGTGTTACATTGATACTAGTTTTGTCACAAGATACAAATTAAGTTTATCTCAATTTAAACTATAGGTGACACAATGAAATGGAAAGAAAGTTTCCATGACAAATTTGGATGAATTCCAAAGTTAAGTCATTATGACGGATACTACAACAAAAGGCTAAGTATATGACTGCTACAGTAGCAGCAAAGGAGGGCATTTGTGTCAAGTAGTTTGTTATCAAACTAAGGTGTGGTTCGCAACAGACTAACACCAAAGATATATTGTACGACAATAGTATCAACATGTTTTAACCCCAAGGACCTAAAGGTCTCACCAAAAGACCAAATTTATACAATGCCATCTCATTGGAGAATGAGTGATGCGTGAAGACACAAAGACATGCAAATACACACAGACCTAAAGCGTCAGATCCGTAGATTATGTTAACCACTTGCAATTGCGTATATGGAACACCAGAAAGCCATAGGTGTTCAATATGCAAAGTTTCTAAACTAGATTATTGTCTCTAGTGCAAGTGGGATACTGAAGGAAATATGCCCGAGAGGCAATAATAAAGTGGTTATTATCGTATTCCTTATGTATGATAAATGTTTATTTTGCATGCTATAATTGTATTAATACGGAAACGTTAATACATGTTATTTAATAAACAAAAAGGAAGTTCCTAGTTATGCCTCTGTTATAAACTATCTCGTTGATTAACAAGATGATCAAAGGTTTCCTGATCATGGACATTGCATGTTGTTAATAACGAGGTCACAACATTGTTGGAATGATGTGATGAACATTCATTCAAAGTATAGCATTGCGATCAACGTCATTGTGTTTATATTGCTATAACATCATACGAAGTAATCTTAGTCCTTAGACAATGAGATCATGTCAATCACCAACACCGGAAGAGTATCTTGATAACATCAAACGTCACACGTAACAGGGTGACTATAAATATGGGTTCAGTGCTACGAAGGTGTTATGTTGAGGCTCATGGATTAAGAGTGGCATTTGTCCATCCCGATAACAGAGATATATACTCTGGGACCTCTCGGTGATATCACATTAGTTAGCTTGCAAGCAAGTGATTTGATCACTAAAATGTTAAATCACGGGAACAAGAAAAGAGTACATGTCGGTAACGGAGATCAAACTAGGTATGGAGATACCGATGATCGCATCTCAGACATGTAATATATCGCGAGACAAAGGGATTGAGTTACATGCATATAAGGTTCACACGATCACAGAAGTCATCGTTGAATATGTGGGAGTCAGTATGGATCTCCAGGTCCCACTGCTGATTATTGATCGGAGAGGGGTCTCGATCATGTATACATTATTCGCGAATCATAGGGTGACACACTTAAGGGATACCGACACCATTCAGAGCAAATGATATGCGAGAGAAAGAAAAAGGAAAGCACAAGAATTTATTTTACTAGACACCGGAACTGTTTCTGTTGAAATTGCTGAAACTGGTTCTGCATATGAAATTGAAATATTGTAAGAGGTTTTATGTGAATGTTTGTTAATTAGAGTAATTAACAAAATTCTGAATAAATAAATAAAAGAGTTTTATTTAAATGAGAGCTTGCATTAAATTTGGTGAAAATTTAATGCATGTGAGTGGATTTTTGAGTGGAGGCATTTTTACGGGAGTGGAGGCTTTTCATTTTGAGTGGGAGCTCTACCCACATGAATGTGGAAGAGATGGGGGCAGACACCATGGCTGGGCGCCATGCCCCTTGGGGTACCCCCCCCCTCTCCCTATAAAATGCCCCCTCTCCTCCTCTCACATCACACCTCCTCATGAATGATCTCTCTCCCCCTTTAGAATTTCCCCATGGTCTCGGATCAGCGAGATACATGTTCCTGGTGGATTTTTCTGGAAGGATTTGTTGCTTCTGCTGCTTTGCTGGAGCGAGGGCGCGGAGGTTATCGGGGTACCCAGACGTGTGTGTGATCACGGATGCACCACTGCTTTGCGGTGCTGGACTTGATGGTGTTAGACCGGCTGGACCAGATGGACTTCATCACGATCTTGAGAGCGGCAAGCGTTCGACTACATCATCCACGAGTACAACCTCGTTAACACTATTCGGTCTTCGAGAGTATGTATTCTATGGATGTATATCCACCTGTTGCTTGTATTTAGTAGATAGATCTTGGTACTTAGTTGTCCCCATCATAGGAAATTTTTTGTTTTCTATGTTGCGAACCCTACACGGTGCAGGTTTGTCAATTACGCATCTTGGTCATTCTCGTTTAGATGGTCCTTCTCATTCGCCTGATCTTCGTAATATTCTTCATGTACCTGGTCTTAGCAAAAGTTTGCTTTCGGCTTATCGCTTGGTTTCTGACAACATATTTATCGAATTTCATAAATATTTCTTATTGGTGAAGGACAAGGCCACAAGGAAAATCATCCTTCGCGGTAGGAGTCGCGGAGGCCTCTATCCCTTGCCGTTTGATCGATCGTCTTCATCCAACTGTTTTGCTTCCTTCAGCGCCAAGCTTTCCTCCGATCAGTGGCACCAATGTTTAGGTCATCCATCAAATAAAGTAGTTAAGGATATTGTTAAGTCCAATAATCTTCAGTGTTCCTCGAGTCATAATAATTCTGTCTGTGATGCGTGTCAAATGGCTAAAAGTCACCAACTTCCATATAGTGATTCCTCTCGGGTTTCCCATGAACCGCTTGAGCTTGTTCATACAGATGTATGGGGGCCTGCCCTTCCCTACTCTGAAGGTTTTAAATATTATGTGAGTTTTATTGATGATTTTAGTTGGTATTTTCGGGTCTATCTTATCAAACATAAGTATGATGTTGAAAATATCTTTTATGTCTTCCAAGCTCATGTTGAGCGGTTGCTAAACACCAAAATTCGTACTGTTCAGTCGGATTGGAGTGGCGAATATCATCGCCTTCGTGCTTATTTCCAGTGCACGGGTATCTCTCATAGGGTCTCATGTCCCCATACTTCACAATAGAACGGTATCGCTAAGCGTAAACATCGACACCTTGTCGAGACTGAGCTTGCCCTTCTCGCTCACTCTTCCCTGCCACTTCGCTTTTGGGATGAAGCGTTCCTCGCTGCTTGTTATTTAATCAACACAATACCCTCAGTTGTCCTTGAAAACCAGGCTCGTATATCTTGTCTTCTTGCTATATCAACCATATTACACTTTTCTGCACGTGTTTGGATGTGCGTGCTGGCTGAGTCTTCGTAAATACAACTTTCGTAAACTCGAGTTCCATTCCAAGATGTGCTTTTTTCTTGGCTACAGTCCCTTCATAAAGGATATAAATGTTTAGATCATAGTACGGGTCGCATCTATATCTCTCTCGATGTTGTCTTCGACGAGAAGGTTTTTCCCTTTGCTACTCCCTGTGTTCTTGTAGATGTCACGCCTCTCTGACCTGTCTCCTTTCCCTTAGATGAACTAGCTACTTAAAATACTAATACGCGTAATTAAGACACTTCCATGTTACCTGTTGATGCTCCTAGTACTGCTTCTCTTGTTCATGTGCATGTTTCTTCAGCGCTTGCAGACGTGGTCGATGTCCCAGGCGCTCCTGTGATCGACGTTGCGGACATGCACGTGCATGTCGCGTGGCCCAAGGCGGCTTCAGACTCGCGGTGCGCTGAGCCGGCATGCATGCCCCGCACTTCTCAGGATGGGCCGATCTTCACGACCCGCACAACCGACGATGGGCTGTCTTCGCCGGGTTCGCCTGGTCCCGCTTCTCCTCGAGCCAGGCCGCTCCTTCTTCTGCCACCACCGCTTGCGGCGTCATCCACTGAGCCAGCTGCTGGGCCCTCTCCTGATGCCGGCTCGCCTCTGGGTTCTTCGGTGTTTCATGCTGACGATACGACAACAACATCGTTTAACACGGAACCTCCACCAGACGCGGCATCTCCGCCTCGAGTTATTCAGATTCGGTAGCGTAACAACATCCATCGTCCGAAGTAGTTCAAGGATGGTACCGTGCGATATGATCCCTATCGTCGGTATGCTTTTCTCACTATTCCTGCGTCTCATCGTATGGCTTTGACTGAACCAGCCTAGCGTTCTTCAATGGAAGCTGAATTTGATGCCCTGCAGCGCAACGAGACATGGATTTTGGTGTCTTGTCCTTCTGGCACTAATATTGTTAGCAGCAAGTGGATTTTTAAAACCAAATTTTGTTTTGATGGTACAATTGACAAGCATAAGGCTTGTCTTGTGGCGCACGGATTCACTCAACAGTATGGTATTGACTATCATGACATTTCCAGCCCAGTTGTTAAGCCAGGTACCGTCTGCCTAGTGCTCTCTTTGGGTAACTGCCTAGTGCTCTCTTTGGTTGTCTCACGTGTCTGGCGTCTTCATAGATTGATGTTAGCAATCCTTTCTCCATGGTTTCTTGCAGGAGGAAATGTACATGCAGCAGCCTCCGGGTTTTGAGAATTCTCACCACCCTCAGTATGTTTGTAAACTGCAGCGTGCCCTATGGTCTCAAAAAGTCTCCCCGTGTCTGGTATGCGCGGCTGAGTGCACGGTTGGATCAACTTGGTTTCGTCTCCAGTAAAGCCGATACTTCTTTATTCATCTTTGATCATCAGGGTATCAGTTTTTATATGCTTGTCTATGTGGATGACATTGTGATTGCTGGCTCTTCTACTGCTACCGTCGATCGACTGGTTCAGACGCTCGTGGTCACCTTTCCTATTAAGGATATGGGTCGGTTGGAGTATTTTCTTGGCACCGAGGCATCATACACGTCCAGTGGGATGATTTTGACTCATCATAAGTATGCTCTTGATTTGCTTCATTGTGCTAACATGGAGTCCTATCGTGTTGTTACTACACCCATGTCTACCATAAATAAGTTGTCTCGCATTGATGGGGAGTTGCTTAGTACCGATGAGGCTTTCAAATACCGAAGCTTAGTTGGCGGTCTTCAGTACGTTACCTTGACGAGGACAGATCTTTCGTTTGCTGTCAATAAGGTCTGTCAGCATCTCTCTCATCCTACCACTGTTCATTATGAGGCGGTGAAGCGGATTTTGCGGTATGTCCAAGGGACTGGTCCACTGGCTTGAGAATTCGGTGTGCTCCTTCCACTGTCCTGAACGTTTTTAGTGATGCTGACTGGACCAGCTGCTCTGACGATCGTCGCTCTACTGGTGGCTATGCAATTTATCTTGGACCTAATCTCGTATATTGGAGTTCTCGCAAGAAACCCACGGTATCTCGTTCGAGCACTGAGGCCGAATATAAAGCCTTGGCAAATGGCACCGCTGAAGCTACTTGGATTCAGTCCGTTCTCTAGGAACTCGGCGTGTATCGGTCGTCGCCTCCCGTCTTATGGTGCGACAATCTCGGTGTAACTTATCTCTCTGCGAATCTGGTGTTTTATGCCCAGACAAAGCATATCGAGATTGATTTTTATTTTGTGCGAGAGAAAGTTGCTCAAGGTGTTCTTCAAGTTCGGTTCATTTCTTCAGGCGATCATATTGCCGACATCTTCACCAAACCATGTACTCAGCTAGTACTCCGTAGGTTTCGTTCCAATCTCAACCTTGTTCACGGCTGTTTAGATTAAGGAGAGTATTAGACAAAGTCGGTTTAGGGTTGTATACCGTATCCATATACGGTCAGAGTCCAGGTCGGTTGACCTACTTGTACAACAAGTTGTAATCTGTGTGCTTGTCAATATAAGCAAAGCCAGCCGGAGGGGTTAACCACGGCAAACAAACCTGTCTTTTAACTGTGCTAGCTTACTAGCTAGTTTAACCTGTTGCTCAGAACTCTCTGTAGGCTTTATTTTGACCGATGTCTTACCTGGTTCATGTAACTCGGCTGGAGCCTGGATGATGTGACCAATCTTGGCGCTATGGCACCGTTTCATTCAGGAGTCCTTCAATCCAATGAATGGAACGGGCAAACTCCATTCAAGATCTGCTTCGCCATTTGCCAGATTTTGCAGTGACTTAGGCCGCAGTGCGTTCTGTGGGCGCGTGGTAAATTCAATCAATCGTGATTGTAATCCAAAACATTATGGAAAATGATGTGTATCCCCAAGACGATCGCCGTCCGGGTCACGGTCTTCCGCTCCTGTGAGACACGCGTCCTATCAGGCCCACCACCGACACCCACCCTTTCCCCCCTTCGTCCTCCTCCGCTCGTCTTTGCTTCTCTTTCTTCTCTATCTCAGCTCGCTCCCTTGGGCACCCTGCCGCACTACTCTGATTGCTGACGCCTCACCGTAGCAGATCTCATTGGATCCTACCCACCAGATTTCGGCCCCAACGCCTCTTCCTCATGTCCCCCGTCTCCGATCCCAAGAAGATCTAGATGCGATGGCTTGCTTGTTCGGCGAGGAAGCCAGAGCGAGTCAGAGAAGCACGGCGGCACGATCGATGCAGAGGGGGCGGTCGTCGGTGAGGAAGAAGGAGGCGGTCGCCATGGGGCACGGCAACCCTGCTACAAGGCGGTTGTTGGCCTTGCTACAAAGGCACCATGACCACCTACAAGGGTGGCGGCCTGCTACACGCAAGACGCTGCGCGGCTGCAGACGCATCTACAGAGGTGGCTGCTACAATGGGTGGTCGGCTTTGCTACAAGGGCGGCGGGTCGTCGGTGAGGAAGAAGGAGGCGGTCGCCATGGGGCACGGCAACCTGCTACAAGGCGGTGGTTGGCCTTGCTACAAAGGCACCATGGCCCTACAAGGGTGGCCGACCACCGCTACACATGCACGGCGGCGTTGCTACAATGGGCGGCGCTACACACGAACGGCGGCCGCTACAGGCGTGGCGGCGTTGCTACGATGGCGGCACGCCGCTCTGAGCGGCGGCGGCACTCTGGCGGCGGCGCTACTACAATGGGCAGCCGATGCTGCTACATACGCACGGCGGGGCTGCTGCAAGGGGCGGTTGGTGACGCCACAACGGGGTTCTCCGGCGACGGCACGACGAGGCTCTCCGGTGACGGCGTTGCGGGGTTCTCTGGCGACGGCCGTGGCTCGCAGAGGAGCGATGAGGTGGGGGAGGGAGAGCGTCCAGGAGGCGATGTGCAGAGTGGGAAACCATGGGCGGCCAGGCATGATGTGCGGGAAGGGATGGAACATGTGGCAGCGTGGGAAGCAGGATCGTCCGGGGACGCCTAGCGCTCCCCAAACATTATTGCACTTTCGGGAAAAGGAACCGGTGTTGAGTAGCGGATAATAGAATTACTAGTATATGGTCGGAGTCACTGCCACGTATCTCTATATAGGATTTAAAAATATTCTACAATCTATAGGCAATACTTTTTTCCTTTTGAGAATCCTATTTAAGACGTTAAACATTGATTTTTTTGCGGGAGTTAAACATTGAAATATTTAGGCTTCACAACTGAATGCTCTTTGCAGAGATAGGGGTTTCGACCGAATAAGCCGAATGGAGCCCAGGCTGCAGGGAGCCCTTTTGCTTTTTCCCCAAACACCGGAATATTTGATTCCAAAGTTTGTCAAAAAATATCTGAAAAAATACCTACATGTAGACAATCATAAAATATATTATGGTGTACTTTTTTAGCTCGAAATACTATGTATTTTAGACTCACAAAAAGACAAAAAATCATACAAAAGACAAAGTCCCCACTTTAGTGTAGTGTTTAACTGAATTTTTTATTTTTGCTAAGCCTAAAATATAAAGTATTTTGGTCTAAAATTTTACACACTGGGCAGATCTCAGTGTTGAGTACATCCAAGTATTTATTTTAAAATATTTTTAAAAAATTGAATTTAAAATACAGTAGTTTGAAAAACCGAGCTTAGTGGAGCCCAAGAGCCACCGCACCACGCTCAAGTTTGGACCTCCTTTGTAAAAACAATAGGAAGCTCTTACGATAGGGTCGAATGGCTTACTGGCTGACAAATCTCTTACAACTATCCAGGAGATGTTTGCATTGTTATCTCAGGGTGGGCTCAGTACACTCAAAAGACAAATACTATTCACCTGAGTGTACAAGGCCCATCGAGTTTCATGCTCTGTGTCAAGCCAAATTTCGAGCCGAGTACATAATGCTAGAGTGACTGAGCCAACGGCCTGCAGTGTAATCAAGTTGGGCCAGCCACTGCACGGCGTAAAGTAAAATCACGTCCCATGAGAATGTTGAAAAAATTAAGTTCCTAACATATCATTTTTTTTGGAAAGGAGCATATATTATAGCAAGACCACTGTTTAAAAACATATATTATATCAAAAATATATATTATGAAAGTAAATTTTAAAACTTATCTAGTGGTACCAATTTGGTGTCATAAATATTTCTACATTTTTTTTATAAAGTTAGTCAAATATTTCTACATTTTTTTATAAAGTTAGTCAAATTTTACTAACTTTGACTTATGACAAGGCTAGAAGTACACTTATTTGCGGACTGAGTGAGTAGTATTGAATTATTATTATTTTCTTGGCTTGAAACTAGCTTCATGAGATTGTTATTGTTAGAGGTATATATTTGTATATTTGTAGTTTCCCCATATGTTAGGGGGCTTCCCATATTTGCACATGTACTTGTATTATATATTGTGGTCTTTGGTCCCCAGAGGAATACAAGTTGCATATGCCTGACATGGTATCAGAGCCTAAGGTCTCGAGTTCGAGTCCTGGCTTTCGCAATTTATCCTAAAATTGTTGTTGACCCCTCTATGTCCACGTATAGGCCTCTTGAGTCATACGTGAGTTTCGTGCGTCGTCGCTTTTTTCCGGTTGCACGTGCTGACTTCTCCCCGTCACACGTGAGAGGGGGTGTTGAAGTGTATAAGTGGATTGCACCGCCCTTTCCATCAGTTCGGACTTTTGGATGCGTTGGCTAGTGCATGAAGCTTGACATGGTATCAGAGCTAGGTTAGCCTACTCCTCGCAACTTCGTCGCTGCAGCCGCCACCGTCCCTGTCGCCGACGGCCTTGCCGTCATCGCCGTCGTTGGTCGCCGCCTGTCCACATCTAATTCCTGGCCTTCTGCCCGATCCAGATCGGTTCCTGATTCCCGATCCAGATCCGTTCCTGATTCGTTTTCGACCTCTAGATCGATTCTCTAGATCGACCGCAGACGCGCACGCATTGCTCCTTGTCGATCCGCGGGCAGGTATCGTCTGCTCCTCCACGCGAGAAGACACGGTCCGCCTGCCCGTGCTCTCGTCACCATCGACGCTGACGCGTGGCGCTCCGACGCGGTTCGCCCGCTCCGCCATCCATACGCGTGGGCGCTCTGACGCGCGGTTCTCCCACCCGCCTTCGTCATCCAGACGCGTGGGCGCTCATCCCGACGCGCTGAGACGCGGACCATCATAGGCGCTCGCCCGCCCGTTGCTCGATCTTCCACCCGCCTGCCCGCCAGTGGCTCCCCGACGCCCACCCGCCTCCCGCTGCAGCTGCTGGCCCGCCCGTGCCTCCTATCGCCCAAGCTTGCTTCAGCCGCCTTCTCTTTCAGTCTTGATTTCTCCTGGAATAGGTTCGCGTCGCCCCGATCTACCTTGTTCCAGTGCTCAGATCACCGGGGGTGCCCTGTTCTAGGCGGAATTGGCCGGAGATTGTTGATTTGCGAGCGTTGACTTCCAGTCAGATCTAGACTCAAAAAAAGAGAGAGATGTCTTCTTCATTGGGTTATGTTGTGATTCCTCGCTGCCCGGTGATCTTCGATGGCGCGAATTACCCTGATTTAGCTGCCTTTATGCGCGTTCATATGCGCGTTCTCCGTCTTTGGGGTGTGCTCTCCAGCGAGTTCTCCTGTCCGCCGTGCCCTCCTGCTCCTGTGGCTCCTCTTCCGCCCTCGCAGATTGTTCTCGGCGCTGATGCTTCTCAGGAAGCCAAGGATGCTGCTCAGAGTGCTGATGATAGTGTTGTTGCTGCTTATGACCTGAAGTTCAAGAAGTACTCTTCTGATCTCGTGGCCTATCGCCACGCTCCGACTGCTTACACTCAGTGGGTCGATGAGGATGCTCGTGCTGTTGTTGTTCTCACCTCGTGTTCTCGCTTGATGTTGTTCTGAGTTCATGAGTCTCCCCATTGCCGCGGTGAGCACATCTTCGTGGCGTTATCAACCGTCTGGGATGCTCTTTACCCGTCTGCGTGGTTCGCCAGAGCATGCTCTTGCAGGTGATTCCACTATTGATGAGTTCTATACTCGAGTGTTGCTATCTGGCCGCCTTGATTCTCTCCGCATCTTGTTTGTGGCACATGCTCGTCGTCGACAGGCGCCGGATTTGGAGTTTCACCGCATCTATGAGTTTCTATCTCGGCTCCGCCAGGAGTTTGAGCCCCGGCGTGCTCAGCTGAATGCTCGTGGTCGTGTTCCGCTCTCTGAGGTGTTGTCTAAGCTTCGGGATGAGGAGACCCGTCTCCGAGGTGTTGGTCTTCTTGCGGTTCCATCTATGCTTGCTACTCGTGGTCCTCCTATGCCGCCTGCTCCCTTGACTCAGCCGCGGTCCTCTGTGTCGTCGCCGATACTACCCACTCCTCCAAGTCAGGGTTAGAGTCAGCACCAGCAGTCTCAGCAGTCCTAGGGTCGAGTCGCTGAGAGCTCATGGTCGTGGTCGCCGTGGTTCTCTTCCACGCACCATTAATAGGATGGCCACACTTGGGCTACTGTTACACGGATCCCGTCGGCGCCACAGACCAGTCGTGGGCGGTCGGCTCCTTCCAGATCTTCGCAGCTTGCTCTCTCCGATCATGACATTATCGAGTCTTCGTCCGCTTGCTGCTACTGAGCTCTTCTTCGACGGCACCGCTGGTTTGCGGATCGATTCTTCAGGCACTACGCGACCACCACCTTCTACACAGTCAGGTACGTCTCCGTGGTATCTGGATTCTGGAGATTCTTTTCATATGACCTCTGAGTCTTCTTTACTGTCCGCTCTTCGTTCTCTCCCTTCCTCTGTTCGTGTTCTCACGACCGATGGTACCCCTCTTCCTGTTTCTAGACGGGGGACCCTTTCTACTTCTTCTTTTTCTGTTCCTGATATTTCTCATGTTCCTCGTCTTAAGATGAATCTGTTCTCTGCTAGCCAGCTTACTGACTCTGGTTGTCGCGTCATTCTTGATGCTGATTCTTGTGTTGTCCAGGACCGTCGCACAGGCCTGGTTGGGTGGCCCTCGCAGCCGTGACTCTTCAGGGCTTTGGGAGTTAGACTGGCTTCGTGTTCCTTCTGCTGCCATTTCATCTGCCAGTTCTTCTCCGGTTGTCGCCTCTGCTACCAGCTCCTTTCAGCAATGGCATCATCGTCTTGGTCACCTTTGTGACTCTCACCTGTCGTCATTAGTTCATCGTGGTCTTCTGGGGTCTGTCTCAGGAGATGGGTCTTTACATTGTTAGGCATGTAGGTTGGGCAAACAGATTCACCTTCCCTATCCTACTAGCGCGTCTGTATCTCAGCGACCTTTTGATTTAGTTCATTCCGATGTTTGGGGTCCGGCTCCTTTCGCTTCGAAAGGGGGCCATCGCTACTATATTTTATTCATCGATGACTTTTCTCGGTATACTTGGTTATATTTTATGCGCTCTCGCAGTGAAGTGCTCGCCATATATCATCGTTTTGCGGCCATGGTCCGTACTCAATATACTACACCCATTCGTGTGTTTCGTGCTGATTCTGCTGGTGAGTATATCTCCCAGATGATGCGAGGTATTCTTCCGAAAGGTACCCTCTTCGGTTCTCTTGTCTCAAGACATGCCCGAATGGCGTTCTTGGCAAGCACCGCCATCTTCTTGAGACCACTCATGCCATGATGATTGCTTCTTATCTTCCGTCGCATTGGTCGAGGTTGCCGCCACGCCGGCTTACCTCATCAATATTCAGCCTCCCGCTCTGCGGTGGTATCCTCTTGAGCGCCTATCCGGTCATTCTCCGACTACTCCATGCTTCTCTTGTTTGGTTGTGTTTGCTATATTCTCCTTGCCCTCATGAACGCATTCAAACCGATGCCTCACGTTGAGTGTGTTTTTCTTGGATACAATGATGAGCATAAGGGCTATCGCTGTTGGGACCCTGTTGGTCGCCGGATGCGTATCTCTCGCGACGTTACCTTTGATGAGACGCGCCCTTTCTATCCTCGTCCCACCGCTGGTACCTACCCGGTGGAAGATCTCTCTTTTCTTCTTTTTCGTGACACACCTCCTTCTACCCCTATCATGTCTTCTTCATGAACCCCTCTCCCTGATGTCTCTTCTTCGACACCATCCTCCTCTGCTCCGTCTAGTTTCCCTAGTTCTCCTCGTTCTCTAGAGCCTTCTTCTGCTATTCCTTCTTTTTCCTCGTCGTCTTCCTCTGATGAGCTTCCTCACTGCCGTCCTGCTCGTGGCTGCCCAACGTTACTCTCCTAGTCAGTATGGTCTTTTTGTTGCCTCTGAGCCAACTTCTTATCGAGATGCTGAGCATCATCCTGAATGGCAGATTGCCATGGCTGAGGAGATTGCTGCGTTTGAGCGCATTGGCACCTGGGATCTTGTCTCTCCCCCTCCCGGTGTTCGTCCTATCAGATGTAAATGGGTCTATAAAATTAAGACTCGCTCTGATGGATCTCTTGAGCGCTATAAAGCGCGTCTTGTGACTCATGGTTTTCAGCAGGAGCACGATCGTGACTATGATGAGACCTTTACTCCTGTGGCTCATATGACCACTGTGCGTACTCTTCTTGCTGTCGCTTGTGTTCGTCACTGGTCTGTGTCTCATCTTGATGTTCAGAATGCATTCCTTAATGGTGAGTTGAGTGAGGAGGTTTATATTCAGCCTCCTCCTGGGTATTCCGTTCCCGCTGGGATGGTTTGCCGTCTTCAGCGTTCTCTATATGGCCGCAAACAGGCCCCTCGTGCCTAGTTTGAGCGCTTTGCCTCTGTGGTGACTGCTGATGGTTTCTCTCCTAGTGTTCATGATCCAGCGCTGTTTGTTCACACTTTTCCTCATGGACGCACTCTTCTCCTTCTCTATGTTGATGATATGTTCATTACTGGTGATGATCCTAAGTATATAGCCTTTGTTAAGGCTCGTCTTCGTGATCAGTTTCTTATGACTGATATTGGTCCTCTTTGATATTTTCTTGGGATTGAGGTTTCCTCCACCTCTGATGGCTTTTATATCTCCCAGGAAAAGTATATTCAGGATCTTCTTGCTCGTGCTGCTCTTGGGGATGAACGCACTGTTGAGACCCCTATGGAGCTTAATGTTAAGCTTCAACCTACTGATGGTGATCCTCTTCCTAATCCGACGCGTTATCGTCATCTTGTTGGGAGTCTTGTTTATCTTATTGTCACTCGTCCTGACATTTCTTATCATGTTCATATTCTGAGTCAGTTTTGTTTTTGCTCCTACCACTGTTCATTATAGTCATCTTCTCCGTGTTCTTCGTTATCTTCGTGGTACGATCACTCGTCGCCTTTTCTTTCCTCGTTCCAGTTCCCTCCAGCTCCAGTGCTATTCGACGCTTACGTGCAGTGATCCTTCGGATCACTGTTCACTTTCGCCATCTGTGTGTTTCTTGGTGGTTCGCTCATTGCTTGGAAGGCGAAGAAACAAACAACGGTTTCCGCTCGAGTGTTGAGGCTAAGTTGCGCTATGGCCTTGTTGATCCGAGGTGACTGTTACGGTGGTTACTGCGTGGGTCTCTATTACCACACCCACTGTTTTGTCGACAAGACAGTGTAGTGTTGACGTGATCCGTCGGCATGAGCTACCAAGCATATTGGTATTGATGCTTTCTATACACGTGCTCAGTGTGCTCGGTTGTTGCGCTTCAAGATGCCTCAGATTTACATTGGCGGATTTCTTTACTGAAGGCATCAGCGCAAAGATGATTTCTTACTCCAAACTTAGTGTTGTGGATCCATCATGAGTTTGAGGAGAGGGGGTGTTAGATGTATATATTTGTATATTGTATTTTTCTCATATGTTAGGGGGCTTTCTGCATTTTCACCGCACTGTATTATATATCGCTACTTTGCTTCAGAGAATACTCAGATATTCGCAGGTTATGAGCTGAGTATGAACCACTTTTTACAGTTAAACCTTGAGCTCAACCCAGTATGAGCTCGCTCGAATTCTAACAAGACCACAATGGCTAATTCCTACCATGCCTAGTATTCCCCTCGATAAGTTTCATTTTTTTTCGAAATGAACTAAATGAGCAACACTTAATATGTAATGAATGGAGCACATTACTCGTCCAGATCTGGCCTAGCAAGCAAGTCTTTTGTGTACAAGTACTCATCATTTCGTTCCTGAAAACGGTACTCATCAGTTGGTTCCTGAAAATTTTCTGTGCGATTTTCATGCATTTTTGGGATACGGCACCTATTGAAGCTCGCTTAGTTCCCAAACTGTTTAACTGAATAGACATGCCAATACGGTCTACTGACAGAGAGATGGATGCAGATTACATGTACACAAGCTGTGAAGCTTCACCCTCCCCAAGCACAGTTTTGCAGTTGTGTATGATGACAAGAGGACTGCGACGAGTCCCTTTCGATAGAGCCATTTCATCTACACCGTACTAATCTGACTGATTCGCGGAAGAAATTAGTCTGATCGAGAACTGCGTCACTTCAGTCTTCAGAGCGTGCCGTTACGTCGCTCTACAGAAGGAATGAATGGCGGAGTAGAAGAAGAACGCCAGGATGGTTGCGACAGGATATGACGCGAGCCACAGTTTCGTACGAATACGATTGAAGGCGTCCTGTCGAACTAGCTACCGGCGGTCTGGCGCCTCAAACATCTTGAATTGCTAGGGCCCAGAAACCGATTGATGATGTTTGCTGCTAATCCAGTCTCCCTGCCGGGCTGCTGGACCCAAATCTAAGCCGGAAACCGTGCCCCATCCCGAGCTGGACCGTCCAGCCTGGACGCTTTGTCCTGACAGGGTACCCCCAAGCAACTAGCTACAAATGCACCCTGTAAACGGGTCAAAACTATAAAATTCCGACGAGTTTACGGTTTTGCGAGTGAGAGAACAAACTAGCGGACACCATACTCTGGGCCGGCCCATGAAACGGGCGGTGGATCAGTACAAGTACCGACAAGAGAGGAGGACACGGGGCTAAACCCACATTTTCCATCGCAACGAACCCTAACACCGCCGCTGCCCGCACCAAATACTCCGGCGAGAAATTAGTAGCGAGTGAGAGGTAGATCGACGCGATGTTTAGCGGGTGCGCGCTATTTGGGATCAGTGGTGGCCGTAGCGGAGGTGGCGGGGGGGAGGAGATCGATCGCTGCGATGGTGCGATGATCTCTCCAAGGAGGAGAGGAAGCACCTCCTTCGCTCGGACGATGCGAAGAAGCGGCATGGAAGTGACCAAGCGCCACGCCCACCGCCGCGGCGCGCCGCTCGAGCGTTCCGACGCCGTCACCGGAGCATATCCCCACCACCGCAGGTACACGCATGCCAATGTTTGCCCCTTTTCGGCCAGGGATCCTCGCGCCTGCTCCTCCGTCCCTCCTCAACTCCGACGAATGGAGCTCTCCGTCCTCCTGGCGTCTGCGCATGTCGTGATCGCCTCTGAATCGCGCAGGATTCCGACGAGGAGCGCCTCGCCATGGAGATGCTCACGCGCGAGTAGGAGCGCAACCACGAGCGGGAGATCCTCCGCGAGCAGGAGTAGATGCGCATGGCGGTCGCGCTCATCGAGGCGCGCCTAGCCAGGGAGAGCGAGCAGACACGCCCTGCCGCCACCGTCGTCAAGATGTAGGCGGTGGACCTGGTGGACCTTTTCGAGGAGTGATCACACTAGAGATCCACCTACACCGCCGCGCCCTGAAGCACTCGTCGGAGCTCGATTTTGGTCTGGAATGTGTCGGATCCCCCTCCCCCTAGTTTAAGTTGTAATCGAGCAGCATTTGAATCTCTTCCTAAATGTTGTAAATTTAAGTAGTACTAGCTGAATGCTCACGCGTTGCAGCGGATCCTAGGATACTTCATCTCTTTGTGATGTTTTGAAAATATTGCTAAGGAATTAAATAATGTACATATTCTCTTTTCTCTAAATAAAATGATGAAAGTGCTCAATTGCCAATTCTTTTACCATGGATTGACACTAATAATGGCGGAAAAATCTAAGTCGATGGTCCAGTCATTGGTGTGCTAGAGGCAGCCCCTTACAGTGCAATAACCGATGTCGAACACTCTACTCCACGGGCCACATCCACATTGAGGTGCCTCACCATGAGGCGTTCTAAGACACATAGTGCAGTGCCTCAAAGTAATAACATCATTGGTTGATGAAACGAAACAAAGAAAAAAGCAAAATAATGCATAGTGAAGCAACAATGAAATAAATGTGCAATCATAAGTAGAACATGAAAACCTGATAGAGGTTCTCACTAATGGCTAGCCATTTCTCATGTGCAAGTCTAATATATATTCCATGATCGCCTCTAGCTCAAGCAAAAAAGAGCACATACTAATCAAATATGGATAAAAATAATTCAAAAATATAATGTGCAGCGAAAGCGTGTGTTAAATCACCCAAATGTTGTGCTATATAGGAGAACCAGTTTTTTCCATGATGATTTTATGAAACCCTGACCGGACATTTACCCGGGTATACTTCCATTTCACAACAACATGGGATATTCTTGACAAAGACCTGAAAAAATGTGTCCTTGGCGTGAAACAAATGTCCATTGTGATTTGAATGGGACAACCAGCGAGTTGATAATTCACGGATCTTGGACACCAACCTTCTAGCAGAATTATCGGTTATCAATGCCATGCCAATCATCCACCGACACCACGGTGACATTTTCGGTGTACAGTAATTTATATACACACAACATAGAGATTAAAGGGAGCGTTTCGCTTTAATGCACACCCAAACTAAAAGAGATCTCAGATAAATCGGCAAAATCCCATCTACCCACCAAAAGAGGTTGCTTTGAGTTCCCCTTGTTTATTCAAAAGCATAAGCTAAAGGATCTAGTATTACTTCATTTAACATGGAAGCACGAAAAAAATCAGAGTTATAATAGTAGTTGGAAGTAGCTTGAGGATTATTATTAGAGTTATAACTTGCATGAAAACAAAGGCACTACAGAAAGAAATTGAACTTGTACAAATTAATAAGGTGGGCATAATATAAAATTCCTAGGATCGGTCAAAGAAAAAATCAATGTACTTATATACATTTGTTAAAGACATAAAACCTAAGAAAATTTCATAGCAGCTAATCAGTTTAGCTTTACATTAACACAACAGAAAGAGATTATGTTGCTTTCGACCATCAACTTCGTTGTTGGAATCGCCCGAGGCCGCCAGGTAGAGGGAGTGGCTTGGACGGCGCACCTCCTTCGAAAAACATGAGACCGGGTTGCTTAGAGCAGTGAAGAGGGATGACACAATAGGAGAAGTGATAGAGGAAGAAGGTATACCTTGACGAAGTGACGCGGGAAGCTGCCCTGGTTGCCGGGAATCGCCCTCAGGCATCAGTGTCGTCGTATTGTCTACAAGTACGCCATATGGGTCCTAGTGGCGTTGGAAGGATGGGGTGTGAGACGCTGGATGTTTCAAGAGCGGTGAGCACAAGTTTACCCAGGTTCAGATCAGACTACGGTGATCGGATCCTACTCCTACTAGCAACCCAATAATATATCGGCGTAAGCCGAATGTTACAACGGATTACAAGAGAGGTTCGCCTGTGCGAGTTGATTGTGGTGTTACGATTGATTGGTTGCCCTAAAGGCTCCCATAGGGCCGGTTTATATAGTCACTGGGGCTTAGGGTTACAGGAGAGACCTATCCGGCTATGTTACAGAGTCGGTAACTAGATACAACTTGGACTACAAGTAATACTACAGGCCTAAGTCGATAACTCTTCTGGGCCTGTCGTAGCCGGAACTGGCTCCTCCTCTTTCTCTGACTGGGCCGCCCGTGAAGCAAAGATCTAACCCGTTGGTGGGCCACCCTGGTCAGCGAGTCCTGTGGGTATACCCGGAAAGTATATCCCCAACAGTAGCCCCCGGAAGTCTCCAAGATCCAAAGTCGGATAAATCGTCTAGCTTGATGGTTTCTTCGTATTGAGAATCTTGAAGGATTTCCGAAAACTTCTTTCAATAATGTAGGATTCCGAGTCAATTGAGTCGGATATGTTTTGCTCTTGAGCTTAGTCTTTTCCTTGCTCAGTTTGAAACATAAGCCGGATTTTTCAGCGGTGTGCAGACTGAAAACTTTTTAGACCAGGTCCTGTCACTGACAGGGGTCCTATCAGCACGACTGTTGGTGGGTCCGCTCCTTACGGAATAGAAACTCGTTTCAATGCCTACACAAAAATCGAGGGGGCGGAAGAGTCGCGAGGAAGCTAACTCCCCTCTCCTATACACGTGGCACTAATCGCGCGTGCTTAACGCACGAATCTTGACACAGAGACAAATAAAGAGGGGAGAAAACCCTTTCTCTCAGATTTATCTCTTCATCGATTCATTCATTGCCTCCTCGTACTCCTCGAGCACTCCGCACTAGTTCCCATCTGTGCACCGCGAGAAAAAATCTCTCCTTCCCCCACAGGTCCTTTTCCTCCAAGATCCATGGCACCGGCCTCAACCTCAGGAACGGCGGAGGGTGCGGCGAAAGAGAGGAAGATGCGGGGCCTTTGGATCCCCACCGCCATGGACGACGCGGAACTTCAAGTCATGGAGGATGAAGGATTCATCATCGCTGGTGCGTGGCGGAGCGCCCCAGGGCATGTTGTTCCTGCCCCGCGCGACGGCGAGCGGGTGCTGTTCGGCACGCACGTCGACCGTGGCCTCAACTTGCCACCGTCAGACTTCTTCATCGAGGTCCTCAATCATTACGGTGTGCAACTCCATAATCTTCCTCTCAACTCTCTGCTTGAGCTTAGCACTCATGCAGCTTTGTGTGAGGGTTTCTTGGCATTAGGCCAAGTCTCATCCATTTTCGGTACTACTATGGTACACGGAAGAACTCCATCAGTGTCGGTGTGCCTTACACCACCGGCACCCTTAGATTAGTCCTTAGGAGAAACCGAGTCTATCCTAGGATTAATGCTAGTGAATCCGTCAAACGCTAGGCCGGAACTTTCTTTTATCACAAGGATATTCCGGATCCTGGAAAGGCGGAAGGTCTTCCGACGTTTGTCGGCGGCGCCGCTCCCCACCAGAATTCATGGGACACGGAGGCGCCGGAGCTGTCGGATATTTTGATCCTCGCCAATAGGCGGATTGAATTTCTGATGAAGCACAAGGGTCTCCGCGAATCCGAATTGATCCACTGCTGGTTGGAGCACCGGATTCAGCCTCTGCAGCATCATGGAGATTGCCGCATGCACTCCTTCACCAGCGACAAGAAGGACAGTCTGCGGGTCAGACCAAACCGGATTACGGCAAAGGACTACAAGACCCTCATGCAGTACTTTATCAAGGAGAGAGTGGAACGAAAAGTTCCGTATGTCTCCCTGAAGATGTTTACGTCCAACCGTTCTCTGACTCCGGTAAATATTTCGACTCTGCTTTTGCGTTTCATCTTTCTTTTCTGTTCTTTCTCCGACTCTATTCTTGTCGATGCTTTTAGACTTTGTTAGCTCGACAAACTCTCCGAGTTTGAGCTAGTTCCACTAGAAGGCTATCCTTCAGACGATCCGGAGGCGACGTAGGATGATGAGGTGCAAGAATTTGTTGTCCCCACCTCCAAGAAGCGTAAGGCGAAAGAAGTTGTTGTTACTGCTAGTAGCCAAGTGCCGCCAGTAGTTAAAAAGTAAGCACCCTATCTTTTATTTTTAGTACTTCTGTACCTTTATTTCTTTCCAGAGCACACCTGATATTTAGGATTTTCGTGTTCTAGAGATAAATATGCTTTGAAGAGAAAGACCAAGCCGGACAGCAAGCCGAGAAAGAAGATGCGTCAGCAAAAGCTTGTTATCTCCCCTGCTATGCCGCCACCAACTCCATCCAGTTCTTCATCAGCACGGGAAGCTTCTGCCTCTCCTGATGCTGGAAACGTCTCGAAATCCCTGGTCACCGTTGATGACTAGGCAACTAACAAGGGTGAACCCGTCAAGGGTAATGATCCCATGGTAATATCTATAGGAACAATGGATAAAGTGGCCGGCTTTGCTGTCTCTGGCCTGAAGACAAAAGATAAAGAAGAGATCCTCAGACTGGCTCAATCCAGTCTTGAGAATCAAACCTTGACCCCAGAGGCAGCGAGACAAGAGGAGGAGAACGTCAAGCTGGTCAGCCTTCTGGACCAAATTTTGGTCTGGGACGCTAAAGTCTCATCTGGCGAGCTTCCAGTGACAAATGTTCCTTCCCTCACCCTTACCGAGAAGGTGTTTCATAGCACCAAGCTCGGATTTGAAAAGATGCACATGGAACACATTGTAAGTTTCCGATTCTCATTACATTTATTATCATATCCTATAGCCCCCAAGCATAAAGTCAGATAAACATCGTTGGATCGGAGTTGATGCTTTAGGTTGCAAAAGAACGATTTAGTGTAGCCCCCAAGGTTCGTGCTGTAATTTTACTTAGTAAAATTTGCAGCTCGAGTCTTAGTAGCCGTTTGACGGTATCCCGTCTCTAAACTTACAGAAAATTACATCTTCCAACCAGGAGTTGCTCAAGAATATTTCCAATAAGCGCAAATAAATCAAAGCTTTGCGCCTTGAGAATTCAAAGTTGAAAATTGAGAAAGATGAAGCAGAAGGTAAAATTTTTCGACTTCCTCTTTGTCAGTTATCTTTTTGTCATAGTCAAACTTGTTTTTATCCGACTGATATTTTTTCCTCTACAGAACTGTTGTGCCAGTCCGGCAAGATGGTGGAGCAATCCGAAAACTTCAAGGTCTTGGATATAGAAAATGCTGAGCTCCGGGACAAGATTGAGAAGCTAAGTTTAGAATCGGAGAAATCCATACCTGTTGTCCTGGAGTCAAGCAATCACGAGACCGTGAAGCTCGAGAAGCTCATAGCCCTCCAAGATAAAGAACTAGCTGATCTCAAGAAGGACTTCGATATTCAGAGGGATCTTGCCCAGACCACAGCCAGTGAACTAAACAGCCTCCGCAAGGAGCATGCGCAATGGAATCACTCTGTGCTAGGTAAGATTTCCGAATCTTTCTTTATGTTGATTTTTTAGAATTCTTTTCAGTTGAATTTTGACTTTTTGGTTCTTTCCCATCCTCCCTGAATCTTTCCGACTCTCCTACCTCTGAACCTCGTCTCGAGCGCATTAAGCTCGTCGGAGATATCTTGTACGACTTCCGCCAAACTCTTGAAGAGATTGATGAGTCAGCAAGCTTTCCGACTTGCACACAATATCAGTGCACGAGGTGAGGGATAAGGTCAAGGAGATTCCGAAGCTTATCGAAGACTGGAAGATCTCCTACGCTCGGACTGCTGCTCAGATTGCTCTTACCATGGTGATGAGCCACCATAGCGAGATGGAAATCTGGCATGTCACCAAGGGTATTGCCGAGGAGGATGATGAGGGTAACCCACAAGACATCAAGGCTATCCAAGAGTCTTGTGCAGGTTATGCTTGTTGTGTAGCGGAGATGACCAATTATTCGACGTCGTTCTTCGGATCCATCGCCGCGCCTCCCTCGCCCCAAGAGCCAGAAGCTAGCATTGCAGCTTCCGAGTCTGAGATCAAGGGTGATAATGTTATCGACTCCAGCGCTCCACCTGCTTCATCACCACCTGAATCTGCAACATAAGCAGTTTATATGTATTATTCTGAACTTATGGCAATGTAATGATGAAAACAATGCTTTATTTTGTGTTGATCTTGTAAAAACTGATGCTTTTACTATCGTAGCACTCTATGCTTATACATATTTTTATGTGGTTGAAAAAATTTCTGAAGCACTTGGTGTTTTTATGCCTATACTTATCGTTTTATCTGGCTCTCTGCCTCGTCCCTTTCATGGGGCGGCCAACACTTAGCACAAAAACTTTGCCGAGCAACGGAGCGTAATTGCTAAACCGGTTTAAACTCGGAAACAAAGCCGACTTCCAGTACCAACAACTCATAACTTGGAAAATGCCCGTGTCTAAGCAATCAGATAAAAAACCAAAGTATAGACAATAAATTCAATTTGTACCGTAAGGTAACACTTTTAGATGTTCAAAAATCGTAACCAGAATGAACATGATTATGAAGTACTTTCAAGCATTTTGAGATTTTTAAAAAATTGACATGCTCTTTTGGAAATAAGATGGCAAAAACTTCTCAAAAATAACATATGAGGAAACCAACACTTTATTTCACTTTGAACATGTACATATATGATTACAATGAAATATAACTAAGAATAGAAGGGACGTAGCTGTGCAATGTTCCATGGACTCATCCGGGTCTGTGCTACCACCAGCTCTCTTTCTCTTCCGAGTATCAGGTCTTTCCTTGACTGGTCTCATATCGGTTAAATAATATGACCCATTATGCAGAACTCTGCTAATCATAAAAGGTCCTTCCCAAATTGGGGAAAGTTTGTGCTTTCTCTTTTGCACAAGTCAGAGAACCAAATCGCCTTTTCTGAAAGAACATTTTTGTACTCTCTAACTATGATACTTGAGCAACTTCTGCTGATAGGCCGTAGATCTCTGCTCAGCAACGACGTGTACTTCTTCGATTATATCGAGATCATCTTGTCGAGAAACTTCTGTATCTTCTTCGATATACTCTTTGACTCGTGCAGACTAATAAATTAGATCACTTGTAAGAACTGCTTCTGCACCATAGACCAAGAAGAAAGGAGTATAGTCGGTTGATCTGTTAGGAGTTGTACGTAAGATCCATATCATAGATGGTAATTCTTCCGTCCAAGCCCCCGCGTCCCGACGAAGCGGTGCCTCGAGACGAGGTCGGATTCCTTGCAAAATAAGGCCATTTAGTTTTTTCAACTTGTCCATTAGCTTGTGGATGTGCGACTGATGCAATATTGAGTCTGATCCCTTGTTCTTCGCAGAATTCGGCAAGTTCACCCATGGAAAAATTGCTCCCATTGTCAGTGATTATACTGTGCGGATATCCAAATCATATGATTACGTCCTCGATGAACTTTCTGGCTGTGGAGCGGCTCCATCGCAACTTGTTACGGGTTTAGCCTCAATCCATTTTGTAAATTTATCCACCATTACTAGTAGGTGAGTAAATCCACATTTTGCCGTGCGAAATGACCCTACCATATCAAGCCCAAACCGTAAACGGTCATGTAATAGGGATTGTTCGTAGCTGTTCAGCCGTAATATGTGCCTAATGAGCATACTTTTGGCAGCCACTCATGTTTTGACCAGTTTATCGACATCCACCTTAGCTGTAAACCAAAAGAATCTGTGTCGAAAAGCTTTTGCCACTAAGGATCTGGCTGCAACATGATGACGACACTCGCCTTCGTGGATTTCTCTTAAGATTTTCACTCCTTCTTCTGAAGAAATACATCGCTGAAACATGCCAGAAACACTCTGTTTGTAGAGCTCACCATTTATTATAGTGTAGGCTTTTGCTCGTCGGACAATATGTCGGCTCAAGACTTTGTCTTCGGGTAGTTTTCCGTCTATTAGGAAATCCAGATAGGGTCTTCTCCAGCTGGGAATTACAACCAGAACTGCTATTAAAGGTGAGTCGGATTTCGTCGGATAGTCCTCATCAACTCCGACTATAGAGAGGACCCTTAAATGCTCTGAAAAAGCGTCATCCGGTACTTGTTTCCGCGCAGAGCCTATCTTTGATAGAGCATCTATTTCCTCATTTTCTGCTTGAGGGATGTGTTGAACCTCAAAACCCTCGAACGATTTAGATAGTTCATCCACAACAGCTTTGTATGCTGTCATGTGCTTGTATGCGTTGCAGATATCGGATAATTGCTGAGCAACTAAATCCGAGTCTCCGTAACACATGAGTCTTGATATGCCAATGTTTTTGGCCATACGTATTCCATGCAGCAGTGCTTCATACTCGACAATATTATTGGTTGTCGTGAAGTGTATTTGCAACACATAGAACAAATTATTTCCTTGGGGTGATTTGAGGACCACGCCAGCCCCCGAGCCTCCTCGTGCTTTTGATCCGTAAAAATGAAGGGTCCAAAATTCCGAGTCTGGAGGGCCTGTGTTTTCTGTCGTTTCTGTCCAATCAACAACAAAGTCGGCAAGTATTTGGGACTTGATTGTTGTACGTGGTTTGTACTCAATGTCAAAAACTGCAAGCTCTATTCCCCACTTTGCGACACGTCCTGTGGCGTCGCGGTTATTGATTATATTTCACAGGGGAGCGGTGCCCACCACTGTGATCTTGTTCTCTTAAAAAAGTGGCGTAGCTTTCTGGATGCAAAGAACACTCCATAGGCTAGCTTTTGATGATGTGGATACCGTTGTTTTGATTCCGCCAGGACCTCACTCAAGTAATAGGTTGGTCGTTGCACCTTATCCTCGTGGCCTTCTTCCTCGCGCTCGACTACTGTTACCACACTTATGACCTTATTGGTCGCTGCAATGTAGAGTAACATAGGTTCTTGAGGTTCTGGCGCTGTGAGAACTAGTGGGTTTGAACGTAGATCTTTTAAACTTTGCAGAGCAGTCTAGACGAATTTATCGGTTTTCTTCAAGAGTTTGTACAAATGTGCGGCTCTTTTGCCGAGCCGGCTGACGAACCGACTCACTGTTGTGATGCAACCAATGAGACATTGTATGTCCTTTAGGCGAGTCGTCCTGGTAATATTTAAAATAGCCTTGATTTTATCTCGGTTCACCTCAATGCCTTGCTCAGAGACGATGAAGCCTAACAATTTTCCGGCTGCAATTCCAGATTTAGCATCATATTGAATTTTCGTAGACTAGCAAATGTTTCATCCAAGTCAGAGATTAAAGTTTCCTTCTTTTTGGACACAACTGCTATGTCGTGTACGTGTACATGGACATTGCGTCCGAATTGGTTGTTCAGACAATGTTGCATAGTGTGTTGGTATGTTGCTCCTGCATTCTTTAAGCCAAAAGGCATATTTTTGTAGCAGAAGGTTCCAAAAGGAGTGACGAAATACGTCTTAATTTGATCCGACTTTTTCATCGGTATTTGGTGATATCCGGAATATGCGTCGAGAAAACAGAGTAGTTCCGATCCTGCCGTTGAGTCGGTAACTTGATCGATTCTTGGCAAAGAAAACGGATCTTTTGGGCATGCCTTATTCAAAGCGGTATAATCAACACACATCCTTAAATCAATGGTGTCCTTTTCACGGACGAGTACATGATTTTCCACCCAATCTATATGGATGACCTCTGTTATGAAATCCGTTAATTCTAGTCGGGATAATTACTTGGCTATTGCTTTGCGCTTTTCATCACCAAACCATCGTAAGAACTGTTTGACGGGTTTAGCGTCAGGGTACACATTAAGAGAGTGCTCGGCAAGTTCCCTAGATACTCCGGTCATGTCAGAAGGCTGCCATGCGAAGATATCACTATTAGCTTTGAGGAACTCGACGAGCACGCTTTCCTATGAGTGGGCTAAGCCTACCCCTATGTTCGTCGTCTTGGAGGAATCATCTTCCTTCAACGACGTTTTCTTTGTCTCTTCCGACGCCTTGAACTGCAAACTTGGCTTCAGCACCTCGTTCTTCGTAGAGGGCATCTTAGACAGATTGATGGTCTTCTTGATCTCTAGGCATGCAGCACGGCTCCGGCGAAGGCAACAGATCCTTCATCGCACTCTCGCGCCTTCCTCGGATTTCCCCGTACGGTGATTACGCCCTTTGGACCTGGAAGTTTAATCATGTTGAAGATGTAGCAGGGACGAGCCATGAACGCCCAGTAAGCCGGACGTCCGAAGATGGCGTGGTAAGCACTTTTGAACGGTACCACCTCAAAAGAGAGTGGCTCAGTCCGGTAATTGTCTCGGGTTCCGAATGTCACGTCCAGAGTAATCTCACCGAGAGAATCCTCCTGTCTCCCTGGTACAATGCCTTGGAAAGTTACACTGCTGTAACTCAACTGGCTCTCGTGTAGCTTCATGCGGTGGAGCGTCTCGATGTAGAGGATATTAATGTTGCTTCCACCGTCCATGAGTGTTTTAGAGAACTCATAGCCATCAATAATAGGATTGACGACCAGCGGATACTTTTCCTGATAATGTATTTTCCTCGGGTGATCTGAACGATCAAATGTGATGGTTACCTCTAACCAGTCCAGGAATTGTGTAACAGCCAGAACCGTGGCATTGAGCTCACGAAGAACCGCCTTATTTTCTTTAGCAGGTTGGGATCCAGGAAGCAGACGTATGCATCTTTCTTAGTCGGAAAAGTTTTCTTTCCATCTGACTTGGCCTCTACGGCGGCTTCCGCCTCTTCCATGTCAGAATCTTCCTTGGGCGCCTTTCCTTTCTCGGATTTTTTCTTTCCTTTTCGTCGCTTGGCTCTGTAGCCAGCGGATTCGTCTTTCTTGATATCGTCATTGAAACGACACTTGGCATTTGTGTGGGTAGATCCTCTGTTACTATCCAAGTGGTGGACACAGGGATTGTTGGCAATGTCAGCCTAGGTATAGGTTCTTCCGGGTTGTTGGTCTCCTCTACCCTGGATTCGGGAAGTTCCTCGGCCTCTACCCGGCTGCCTCCGCGCCCTCCTCGTCCTCCAGATCCGAACATTGTGTTCACAACTGCGTTGTCCGGAGCCGGCTTTTCATCCGAGGTGTTCTTGCACTTCTGAGTTTGTTTTGGCTGTTTGTCCGCATTCGGATTGACCATAATATTTAGCAGCCTTTCTGAAACATCATCAGCATCAGCGTACTTGCTTGCCATCTCTATCATTTCTCCCAAATCTGTGACGTGGTCATGCTTCAGTCTGTGACGTAAAAGTCCGTCTGAAAGTCCTGCAATAAAAGCTTCTATTGCAGTTTGTTCGTTTACTCCTTCGCAGGAGTTCTTCGTGTCAATCCAGCGTCCGAGGTAATCTCGGTAGGTTTCTCCAGGTCTTTGTGTGCAATGCTGCAAGTCTCCTACTGTGTAGGGCCTTCTGTATGTTCCCTCGAAGTTTGAAAAGAACACACTTTGCATATCATACCAGTTGTGAATTGAATTCTCTGGTAGTTCATTGAGCCATGATCGAGCCGTCTTCCTCGATGAGCGGAGATATCGGATCGCAACCAGTTGTTTCCTCCTTTGGCGATGCGGTGGCCCGAAGAAATCGAAGCCGTGTCTGCCGAGCCGCGCATCGTAGGGCTGAATGTGTTTGCCTATGCCAAAGTCAACCGGAAATTTGGTCTGACGTATGAGTGGTCCAAATCACTTGGGTCCCACATACACGTCTTCTTCCTCGTACCGCCGCACTTCTATGTTTGATTCAATGTGATGGCGAGCGTTGTTTGGCGAGAGAGATCTGCGCCTTGGAGGCTCACGGCTTCTGCGCGGTGGAGTCGGATTTCTGCTTCTCCTTTCACCATTGCCGCCTCCGCCCCTACGGCTTACATGGCTGCGTCTGGATCCTTCATGGTCACTGCTAGGGGGCGATGGTGGCCCTGGTGGATTATTTCCAGCTGGACTACGTGATGGTAGCGGTGGAGCCTCATTATGCTGACTCCGATGCTTGTTTCTTCGGGCATCGTCCCTACTAGATTCAGGACGATCCGGATCATCTCTTCGTCCGGCATTGCCAGCCGGATGGCTCGGTGGTGGCATCCTTAGCCAATCTTGCTCCTCTCGCTGGCGGCGTGTTTCCGGGTCTTCTCTATAGCGGTTGTTTTGCTGACGATGGTCCTGATGAGGAACCATTTCCCTGATGGCGTCTTCGGACGCAGCCGGAATAACTCTTGCCCAGTCACGTGCCGGCCGGCGAGAGTGGTCGTTTGAGCCAATTCTTGAATTCTCTTATTCTCCATGGGGACGATGGCGTTGAGTCGTATCCCTGTGAAGCCTTACATCAGTGCTTTGGTCAGCGCCAATGTGGCAAAACTCAGATTTTGAGGCCAGTTTGCCACTAAATGACGCGACCGTTTTTTGCTGCTCTAATCCTTTGTCCAGCAACGCAACGCACTGCTAGACCTGCTGCGGAGACAGATTGTTGGCGAGGATGGCTCGAGCTACAGTCGCGTTTTCCAATAGTGTGCTGTAGACTCGGATCTTCTCTCCATATTTTCCGTCGAATAGATCTTTATGGATATCCTGGTTCTTGTTAGCAAGAAACAGACCTCCCATTCTCTTGTTTGGATGTCGCTTGAAATCTGACTGGTACTTGGCAGGATCACTATCTAACTGCTGCCTTATCTCAACGATGCGCGCGGCCTCTTCGAGTAGAAACAGATGGTGCTTTTCCAGGTCCTTAGCCCTTTTCTCCAGCGCCCCCGGTGTAAGATCCGAAGCCATTGGGATTGGAATCTTGAGAGCATCTTCGTAAATTTCACGTGCACCCTTGGTGACGACGTGTCCATACACAGGAGGGTCGATCAGGGTGCTATTAATCGGATCTCCATCCTGATTCTCCATCTCGATCTCTTCATCAACGTTTTCTTCGTTGGTTTCCTCGACGTCCGGCTCTGCCAGTGTCGGATTTTTGTTGTTCTTCTTCTTCTTCTTTGACCGCCCAGTAGCCTTAACGTGCGTACCAGTGGCAAAGACGGCTTTTGGTCCGGTACCGGGGGATAAACTTCCGTTCGTACTTTCCGTCATGGTTGGCTTGTGGACCTCGGAGGAATCTCCGGTATCCATATCATCCTACGAGGTGTAGCTTTCATCCATGCTATCATATGGACTAGGAGGATTTTCCGGCTCACCTTGCGTTTGCTTGGAGATGTGCTCTTGTTCATACTCCTCCATCTCTTTGTCAAAGTCTCGAAGTTCCTGCGACGTTATTGACTCCTGAGGGGAGCCAGGTGAGTCGGTAGTTTCTTCGATTGCATCTAGGACCGAGTCGCTACCAGCTCGAGCATCGACGGAGTCGGATCCAATGCTTATGCGGTATATGAAACAGTGCTTCTTCTTGTTCATGTTCTTGAAGTAGTGGCACGGCTAGGTTTCCGCCTCCTCCATCTCAAAGTTCTCCGTGATGTCGGCGATTGCTTCGTAGTCGATGTAGGGGCGTTTCATCATCTCCTTTATCATGTGCTTCAAGGGTAGTTTTTCTGCTACGACGTCTGGTATGACGGAACCGTAGCGGATATATTCCTCGTCCATGTATCTGATCTCATAAGAGAGATCAGATTCGGATTTTTCTTCCACCTCTTCTTCCACTATAGGAGTGGGTTGGGTGGGTTCAATTTTCTCCGGGACCTTGAACTCTTCTGCCACTGCAAACAAAGTAGATCCGGATTTTTCTTCCGCCATGGTCATCACCTTAAGGGTGGGTTGGACGGGTTCAGTGAACCCGAGATAGATATCGATCTCGCCGATAGACATGATCGTGTAGGTCATCACGGGTTTCGAAGCCGGAATCCAGGTGTCGTCGAGAAGGACGAGAGGGACATCACTTGCGTAGACCACACGACCCATGGCGATAGTTTCGCCGTTTCCTGCACGCGCAGATTCCCCCTGGAATGATGCTCCAAAGGTCACCTGCCCCACGGTCGGCGCCAACTGTCGTTGGATTGTAGACAAGTACTCCATAGGGTGTCCTAGTGGCATTGGAAGGATGGGGTGTGAGACGTCGGATGTTCCAGGAGCGGTGAACACAAGTTTACCCAGGTTTAGATCCGACTACGGTGATCAGATCCTATTCCTGCTAGCAACCCAGTAATATATCAGTGTAAGCCGGATGTTACAGCGGATTACAAGAGAGGTTTGCCTGTGCGAGTTGATTGTGGTGTTACGATTGATTGGTTGCTCTAAAGTCTCTCATAGGTGTGGTTTATATAGTCACCAGGGCCTAGGGTTACAGGAGAGACCTATCCGGCTACGTTACAGAGTCGATAACTAGATACAGCTTGAACTACAAGTGATACTACATGCCTAAGTCGGTAACTCTTCTGGGCCTTTTTGTAGCCGGAACTGGCTCCTCCTCTTTCTCTAACTGGGCCGCCCGTGAAGCAAAGCTCTGACCCATTGGTGGGCCACCCTGGTCAGCGAGTCCTGTGGGTATACCCGAAAAGTATATCCCCAGCAATCGGCAATGGTTACCTTCTCCTCGCCGTCGCGCTCGGCGTGGCCGACTACGGATCATTCATGTTAGCCGTCACCCATGACAGTTCAGTTGCGTCCGTCATGGCTGCCCACCGCCGACTTGAGGCCAAACTGGTCTTCCATCCCGCCCTTGCCTCGCTTGGATATCCAGCTCGCACGTCAGGGTGGTGACCAAGCAACCGCATAAGTCGCCCCTCCTTGTCGGCAATGGTCACCTTATCCTCGCTGCCGTGCTCAACGTGGCTGACCACGGGTTATTCATGTTAGCCGCCGCACATGCCAGTTCAGCTGTGCCCGTCGTGGCCGTCCACTGCTGGCTTGAGGCCGAACTGGTCTTCCACCCCGTCCTCGCCTCGCTTGGCGATCCAGCTCGCACGTCAGGGTGGCGACCAGGCAGCCGCATAAGTCGCTCCTTCTTGCCGCCTTGCTAACTGGGCACGTTGTGCTCGTCGTCATCATTGTCGTCCACGATTTGCTCCTCCTCGCCATCAGCGGGTTGTGGCCCTCCTTCGCCGCCTTCCTAACCGGGCATGCTGCGCTCGTCATCGTCGACCACGAGTTGTTTGTTCTCGCCATCATGCAGGTTGTGGCCCTCCTCCGCCGCCTTGAGCTGGACCGGTTCTTCTGTCCCGTCCTATGCGGTGCTCGTCTCTCCCAAGCATGTGCGAGGCGGCGGTGGCGATTTACCCTATAGCTGTAGCTTCTCTTCGATTCACCACACTAAAGAGGGGATAAGAGAAAATTGGAGAAGAATTCACGAACAGGGAGGATATGACCCTGAGACTCTGGAAGACATACGTGGTTTTGGCCCAACAAAATTTCCCCTCGTTTTGGAACATACCGGAGAGTTAGTTGTAGTTTGTTTGATTGTATAACCGAGAGAGATGTGTGCATGATCTATCCAAATCAGTTTGAACTTTGAATTACTTTGTTACTCCGATGCCCATGTGTGCGGACTCGTGTATTACTTACTTTTAAGTAAATTGTTAACGGTGACATTTCTATGTAAATATCTTAAGTGTGACACCATCGTTTTGTTTTCAATACTAGTAAAGATTGCTGCAGTTTGTGAACAATCGAACCACATTTGTCGTTGAAATTTGCCGCAGAGTGCAAGAATTCGAAAAGTTCAGTTTCTATTACCGTCTCCGCGCACACATTTTTGAAACTGCAAAGTACAGGTACAGTCGCCTGTACTATGGTTTTGCAGTTACCGTTAGAGATGCTGTAACACGGCCTCCACGCGCATCACGAGTGCGATCGACGGTACGCGTACGAGCGCATCGGCCTCGGTGTCCGCTTCTTCCTCGATGCCTATTGGCGTCGTTCCAATGCAGTCAGATCGCGATGGAGCACGTGAGAGCCGTGACCTCGATCCCTCTGCCCTAGCACCATCAGTGGGGCCATTAATTGGCTCGATGATCGAAATCAGCCAACTGGGGCGAGTCAATGGCATCTGCTCGCCCAATCGGACGTTCGTTCTAGAAGAGTACAGTACTACTAGTTGGCTGTCGTTGCTCCGCCGCGCCGGCAGGTCACGTCGCCGGGAGCCTAGTACGCATCTTTGTCCTCGGACACCAGGTGCACCGACGGGCCATGTGCCCAGCCGAACGTTGTGCGTCCTGAATTTGGTCGCGATCATAGCCAATACGTACCTGATTGATTCGCCACAAATAGGCCGCACTGGTATTAGTAGAGCATACTAGTACTACTATGTTTCTGAGCACTGAACTCCCTGGTGAAACAACGTTCACTCTGCATTGGACCATTTCAATGCCCGAGCTTTCTTTTTGTTCATTTTCTGAAGAACGGAACATATCATAAGACAGGACGCAGTGCATGTAGCTGTCAAAGCCTTCGTGGCCAAGACGTTTCCAAAGTGGATCCAATTTCTTGATGCCTAATGGCCTACCTTGTAAAGGGGGAGCTAGAATTCCGGCACAAAACGACATGTATTTTTTACTGAATTTCTTGACATTGTAACGCACGCAGTTGAAATCGCGTAGCATATGCTTGCCTCACGGTATGACCGAGAAGATACATCATAATGAGATCACACAAAATGAGAAAAGTATAATAAATCCCTAGCGCTGATTTGCTTCTTTATCGCGCGCTGCATATGCTTCACCGCTAGTGTCTCCAACATACTAGCATACGATTAGACAGGCGGTGATTCTCATCGTACCGATCGATGCTTCCTACGGATGTGAACATCTACCAACGACAAAGTTGCTTTTACCTGGGGTCTGGGTGGTCGTCTCTCTACAGTAAATTTCTGAGCATTTATTCATTGGAGATCGACGGCCTAAAATTACCGACAATAATAGCAATGTGCCTGGCTCACTGTATGATCCACAGAAAATAACAAACGTAACAATATGATCAAACAAAATGAGAAAAGTATAAATCCCTAGTGCTGATCTGCTTCTTCACCGAGCACTGTAAATGCTTCACCGCTAGCATCTCCAGCATCATAGCAAATCAGCGACGATTAGTCAGGCGGCGACGCTCGTCATACCGATCGACGCTTTCCTACGAATGTGAACATGTAATCTCTGAGCATTTATTCATTGGAGATCCACGGCCTAAAAATAATCATCTACTACTAGTTTCACGCTGAGTACTAATAGTACTGAATCAAATTCAAATCTTACTGTTCCACAGCCACGTGCTCCTTATCCGCACGCGCGCCACCCGCTCGCGCCACCACCTCGTCCACGAACGCCTGCACGTGCCGGTCCGACGACCCGCCGCTCGACACGGCCGTCTTCGCCGCCGCGCTCCACGCCCTCGCGTTCTCCGCCATCGCCGCCGCGTCCGGCCCGGCCACGGCGTCCTCCACCGCGGCGCTTACGGCGTCCCTCCGCAGCGGCGCGCCGATGCGGACGCCCATCTTGAACTCCTCCACCAGGTACTTGGCGTCCGTGCACTGGTCGCCCCACTGCGGGAAGGCCACCACGGGCACCCCCGCGGCCAGCGTCTCCAGCGTGGAGTTCCAGCCGCAGTGCGTGAGGAAGCAGGCGGTGGACGGGTGCGCGAGCACCAGGTCCTGCGGGCTCCACGGCACCACCATGCCGCGCCCGGCGATGGAGTCCAGGTACCCTTCCGGGAGCATCGCGCTGGAGTCCGGCCGCACGACCCACAGGAACGGCCGGCCCGCGGAGGCCAGCCCATACGCCAGCTCGGCTAGCTGCTCCGCGGACAGCACCACCACGCTGCCGAGCGACGCGTACACCACGGACCGCGGCGCCTGCGAGTCCAGCCAGCCCACGCAGTCGTCTGCCGCCTTCAGCATGTCGCCGCGCACGGAGGCGTCCTCATCGAGCTCCACGAGCGGGCCGACGGGGATGAGCGGCGGAGGCGCCGGGGACACGCCCGGGAGCGCGTCCACCACGTCGCGCTCCAGCTCGGAGAAGGAGTTGACGAACACCCAGGACGCCTTGTGGATCGTGCGGAACTGCTTCAGTATCTCGTTGGCCAGGAGCTTGTACGGGTTGGAGGGAAGCAGGAACGACGGCACGTCGGCGACGGACATCGCCGGGAGACCCGGGAGCTTGACCAGCGCCTCGAGGTCGTCCTCGGGCGGGAACTCCACGAGCCCGTGCACGTGGTGGTAGTAGAGGGAGAAGACGGCGCAAGACTGCACCCACAGCACGGCCGACGGTATCCCGGCGTCGTGGGCGACGTCGATCGCCCAGGGGAGGAACGGGTTACCGACGACGCAAGCCACAGGGCGCCCGGCCTCCTCCTGCCGCCGGATCAGCTCCACGAACGCAGGGGGGCCGACGGTCTGGAGGTGCCTCATCAGGGGGTCGAGGTCCGTGAGGCCTTCCGAGTGGTCGTCCAGGAACTCGAACCGGATGCGCCCGAGGCCCAGCGGCACGCCGTCGCCGCCAGCTTCCACGCCCGTGGACGCCGTTATCTTGGCTCCCACGTCGGAGGTGGAGGAGAAGGTCACCAGGAGGCCCTTCGCGGCGAAGCGCTTGGCCAGTCGGAGCATCGGGTTGACGTGGCCCTGCCCCGGGAAGCATATCAGTAGCAGGTGGGGCGCCGACGACATCGCCGCCGCGGCGACCGTGCTCACTACGGCCTCCTCGCCCATGGTTGCAAACTTGCGATCGAGCTCCGGCGGCGGGGGAGAGAGGTCGTGTTTGATTCTTGTTCGATGTTTCCGAGCTGGCTAAACTGCACCGGTGCAGATGTGCGATTACTGCATCGATCCAACTAGGACCGCTAGCTACGAATGTACGGTGCGGAGCTAGCTGCTATTCTCCAGCTACCGCATTTATACGAAAAATAGTTTCAGTGATGACGTGGGCGATTCCGTCCGATGTGCCGTGGCCGTGACAACACGGCAGACATAATCGTGCAGCCATTTTGTGCCGTCTAGGCGCGATCGAAGCGGGAGGGGTCAAGTTGGCCTCTCACTTCTCCATAGAAGAACGAATACTTGGCATCTCGCCCTCTCCACGTATTCTGGTTCTCCAGCGTTACGATATACTTGAGGGTACACGTATTATTGTACAGCATTACAGCAAAACCTTAACCTAGAAACAGCTTCGTATACTTTTTGAGCGTGTCTAATTCTCAGCGGATGTTGTCATGCAATCTTAGTTACACACAACAACAAAAAATAATTGTGGTCCTTCAAAGAGCCCTGCAATATTCTCCGTCTTTAATACGCAAGTCGAAGAATTACTGAGCCTTCCATCGTATTTTTTCGTAGCCGGACAGAATCCGTCCATGCCAGAATCTTTAGATGGGACTGTTCGTCTGCATTGTCGGTGAGATGACGTAGATCATAGGCTAGCGACGCCTCGTAACTCACACATGCAGAAAACATAATGATAGCAATTTTCTCGCGCGAGAAATCTGAAACGTTGAGCGGTGGCGGTGGGAACATGACAAAATCTCCGCGCACACGTTGTCCATGCGTCGACCGTTGGATCATTCTGCATGAATCCTGATACCGGGGCTATATATCTTTTAACAGTAGAGGTCAATTATTTTTTACCCTCATTCGCACCCGCATCGTCTTCTTCCTCCATCCCAAATCCTCCTCGAGCACATCGCGTGCAGAGAGAAAACCCTAGTTCTTCTGCATCTCCCAATCCACCTCTCCTTCACCAATGGCGAGCAACAGCAGCAATCCTTCCATGGCGGCGTCTAGCGAGGCTTCGGCCAAGCATTCTAGCACAGTCCACATCCTGCCGGCAGGGCCGGTCCTGAGATTTCGGGGGCCCGAGGCGAAACTAAAATCTTGGGCCCCTATTATATTTTTTTTTTGCATATATGAGATAATAAAAAAATATATTAAAAGTATACTCCAACTATAATATTTATATAGAAATAACAATGTTTATATGATATCTAAAAATTTCCTCCGAAAATTTAGAAGCAAAGTCTGAAAATTACAATGAAACTTAAACATGAAAAAGTTTAGAAACATGAGAAAACAATCACGATTACTGCCGAAAAACAATTTTAGTCTGGAAAAAAAATCGCAAGAGATAAAAAAAATTAGAATAAGCAGAAATAATGTTTAGGGACATGAGGAACAAAGTCATAAAAAATATAAGTCTAATTTAATCATGATAGAAGGTAAAGAAAAAATAAAATTGAAAGAAAAGGCGTGAAAGAAATATACCAAAGAAAAAAACATGAAAAATGATAAAAGGAAATGAAACAGAAAGAAAATACATAATGAAACTTATGTAAGAAAAATAAAAAATAAAGAAAAAAAAACATGCGTTGATGTGTTGAAAAGAACCCGTCTCATATGTCTCTGATCGATATGCCGACACCTTTTTGAGTGGATGCGAGGATCGATAGTCTAGCAACACCCAAGCTAAATGCTCTAAACAAGCCCGGCCCACTACCGATTTTCTTTAGCGAAACCGTACTAGGAAACGCTCACGCGCTACCGAGCAGTTTCCTGGAACTCGGGAAGCGAACGGGGCGATCAATGAATTGATCAATGTCTAGAACTAGCCACTAGGAGTCGAGCGTTGCCCACATACCTAATAATTTTTTTATATGTATACTAGGCCCCTATTTTTTTGGGCCCGGGGCGGCTGCCCCGCCAGTCCCTCCCAAGGGCCGGCCCTGCCCGTCGGAGGGGGTGGTGGTTCTGTGTTTTGTGGTGGTGGAATCCACCGGCGGCGACCATATTCTAGCGGCGCTCAAGCTGCTGGAAGAGGAGGCCGACTCTCACAAAGGGGAGTGGCGCGGCTCTGACATCTCCGATGGCGACATCAAGGAGATGATCACCGAGGGATACCTTCCGGTGATGGAGGGTCTGGTCTAGCGGGCTACACCGGCCGGTGAGGTCGTCCCTTCTCCCCAAGTAGGATAAAAGGTATGCAAAGCTCAGTTGGTACGCGGCGTTTCCCAGCCGTTGTCCGACTTCTGTATCTAAGTCCTCCAACACTTCTGGGTTCAACCTCAGAACCTCTCCCCCAATAGCATTCTCGCACTTAGCAACTACGCGGCTCTCTACGAGGGATACCTAGGGATTAGGCCTAGGTTATATCTATTTATATATTTCTTCACCGTCAAGAGGAAAGCCAGAGTGAGCAAGGAGGAGCTCAGGAATTATGGAACCATCAGTTTCAAGATCCGGCCTGGCCGATGGTTCCCTGATATTGTAGGACATGAGTCCTGCAAGAACTGACAGCGGATGTATTTCTACGGCCCAGTTATCCCTCTGGTTGGCCGAGAAGCATCGTACCTGGATTTCAGTGATGGGGCTGCCGTCGAAGCCCCCACATGGAGATCACAATCCACTACTAGGAAACAGCTAATTCGTGGCGCACCCGTTTTGTCTATCTGTGGCGCACTAGGGGTGTGCCACAAGGCGCGCGCTACGGCTAAAAGTTAGTCGTGGCGCACTAGGTGGTGTGCCACGTGTATGAAAAGTTAACCGTGGCGTACTAGGTGCTACGCACCATGTGTATGAAAATTTAGTCGTGGCGCACTGGATGATGTGCGCCACTGGTACAAATTTCAAAATTCAAAAAAGCGAGAGATTTGGATCTCGCCGCCCGCGTAGCCGTCAGTGCCGTCGCTCGTCGATGCGGGTCATCGCCGTCGCCTCGTCAGAGTGTTCACCGCCGTCGCCGTTGCCTCGCCTCATCGAAGAGGTCGCCGTTGCCTCGTCGGATAGCGCCCCGTCGTCGTCACTGAAAGGAGGAGGAGGAGAAGAAGAAGAAGGAGCCCGCCGTCGCCATCGTCACTGCAAGGAGGAGGAGGAGGAGAAGGAGGAGGTCGCTGTCACCATCTTCACTGCAAGGAGGAGGAGGAGGAGGAGGAGGAGGAGGAGAAGGAGAAGAAGGAGGAGGAGGATAAGGAGAAGGAAGATGAAGAGGAAAAGGAGAAGGAGGAGGAGGATGAGGATGAGAAGGATAAGGAAAAGGAGAAGGGAGGAAAAGAAAAAAGAGAGAAGGGGGAGGGAAAAGTAGAGGGGTAAGTGGACGGGGTGGTGATTCGAATTTCGAATCCCGCTCACTTACTCGTGGCGCACTAGGTGATCCGCTACGGGTAAGTTGCCCTCTATTTTTTCTGCAGGAAAAAAGGTCTTTTGACCGTAACTTTTTACTCTTTTCGAATTTTAAAAATCTAAAAAATTGCTAATTTGTCTTTTGGTGGTGCGCGAGCAAATGTGAAATCTCGTTCTCGTCATTTTGGTATATAAAAAACGTTTTTTCGACATCGTATGCAAATGTTACGCCCGTTTTACCGTGGCATGACCTTTTTTCGTAGAAAAAGTCAAAATTCTTGTTTCTTAATTTTCCTAGAAACTAGAACACATTACCTACCTACATGTGAAAGAATTTTATTTTTTGAAGTATTTTTTATTTTATTTTATTTTTAGCAAGGCTAAAAAGGCGATCCACGTGGGTGGGTGGAGTTGGTGCATGTCACTTAGCCGTAGGACACTAGGGCAGGATGCCCTACGGGTAACTTGACCCAGCTGCTGCAGCAGGCCGCAACACACATGCCCGTAGCGCACTGGGTCAGGCTGCACTACTACTAAGTTTTACACCTGTAGCTCACCCTGACCTAATGCACTACGGGTATGTGATCTGCGGCCACCTGTGCCCTAGCTCACACATAGCCGTGGCGCACCATCATACGACAGTTAGCCGTAGGACACCTGTGGACAGCGCGCCACGCCTATTTTACCCGTGGGGCATCACTAGCACATGCGCCATAGATGTGTGGATAACCTATAGTTGTTTTCCTAGTAGTGAGCCCTCCTTCCCTCCGACGACGAGCCTCCCACGCCGTAAGGCGAATTGCATGGTTCATAGAGACGGGTATGACCGGCTTGGACCTAGCCATGTGCTGGTTTATAAGGAGGATCCAGCCTCTGTAGCACCGCAAGAAGTTGATTTGTCAGTACACAAAGGACAGAAAAGATACCCTCCAGATTTAAAAGGATAACTTTTCAAGTGACTCCATCAAGTTACGCCTCGAGGACATCATCAAGGTGAAGGACCGAAAGCGTGGTTTATCCATCACCTATGACATGTTTGAGGAAGACAAGTGCCCAAAGGTAACTTTCACTTATTTACACTGCTTCGACATATATTCTAGCTCTTCCGACTTGAAAATATCCGTCCACTTAACACTTTGGATTCACTTAACAGCTGGGGAATTTGGAGGAGACATGCATGGCTCCCAAAGTCTATGACCCAAAGATAAAGGAAGTCACTGTCGTGTCCGATGATGAAGTCCCGATGGCGTGAAAGCAGAAGAGCTCTACCTCTAACGCTGCCGACGGAGGCAAGAAGAATTAGACAGAGAGTAGGGTATCCAAGAAAACCACCGCCTCCCTAAAGGCGGAGAAAATAAAACTAGTTGCCACCCCCTTAACCAAGGTGCCATCTGTTGTGTAAGTCACTTTTCCTCCGACACTATTGTTTTCCTTGTTTATTCCTGTACTTATACCTTGTACGTTTCAGGAAAAAGTCTAGTTTGAGTTTGAAGAAGACCTCCAAGATAGCTAGGGCTTGTAAAATCATATGAGATATGTTTATCCAAGCTTCTCCCGCCATCACTCCTCCTACCCTGCCGTCCAACCATCTGCCGCACCCATCGGATCTCCGACTTTGGTAGAATATGATCCTTCCGTCATGAAAGTGGACAAAACTCCTTCACAGGAGGTCCTAGATGCTGCCTTGTTGATCCTCGTTCCTAGCGACCAGGCGGTGCAATAAATAACCTCCTACAAAGTGGGTGAAGCTCCGGCTAAGGATGCCACCAAAAGCGGTAAGGAGTTGATGGTGGAAGGCGGATCTACGGCGACCATGAGCCAGGCGGAAGCCTAACGATTGTTATGAGGGATTCTGTCGCGGCTCCTGGTGCATCGTCGACTTCTCCAACATGTGGCCTTGAGGAGCTTCTCAAGCAGGCGGAAATCCTCCGACTAAACATAGTTACCTTTGGCAAACTATGCACTGAGGCCGCCAATAACCTCAAGATTATTGCCTATGTGAGTTTTATGCCTTTGCATTTCACATATAATATCCCACTGTAGCCCCTGTGAACTTAGACGGAAAACCGTAGGCCTTTTGGTCTAAGTGCTATGATGACCCACAAGTATAGGGGGTGTATCGTAGTACTTTCGATAAATAGGAGTGTCGATCCCAACGAGGAGCAGAAGGTGCTGAAGAGTGGTATGGAGCAGGAAATCCCTGTGAATACTTAGCAAACGAATTTTTAGTGGTTTTCTGATAAAGCAACAAAACAAAGTGCAAGTAATAAAGAACAAACGCAGCAAGTGGCCCAATCCTTTTTTATCAAAGGACAAGCCAGTGGAAATACTTATAAGGACCAAACGTTCTCGAGGACACATGGGAATTATGTCAAGTGCTTTCGCTTCAAATAGCTGAGTACTATTCTTTGATGTTGTAAGTGTTGTGTGGGTGAACCTATGCTAATAAACCGACCTTACATGGACTAATACATACTTGTGATTAAACCCCCTGCAAACATCTGCAACTACATGAAAGTAATTAAGATATAAATCTAACCATAGCCTTAAACTCTGAGATCCTACACTACCTTGTGCAAAGGTGTCCTAACGGGGGTTCAGGTTTCTGTCACCCCGGCAACCCCACAATTAGTAGACAAATACACAATGCATTCCTCTAGGCCCAAAAATGGTGAAGTATCATGTAGTCGATGTTCACATGACACCACTAAAAGAATAGCACCACAACTTAAATACTAAACCATTGAATAATAACTCAACACAAATCCACTAATAACAACATGACTTCTCCCATGTCCTCAAGAACTAAACGAACTACTCACAAGACATCATATGGATCAAGATCAAAGATGATATGGTAATGGATAACAATCTGAACATAAACAATAATCCAATGGTTCCACTCACAAGCATAAACTACAATAGTAATTAACACCGGTAAAGTTTCCCGTAAGAACTAAAGCAATATCCAACACAATTATTACAGCGGGACAGAGTAATGATGATGGTGCTGGTGGAGATGATGGTGTGGATGATAATGATCCCGATGAAGCCTAGCTTGACGATGATGTTGATGACGACGATCTCCCCTCTCCGAGAAGGAATTTCCCCGGTAGAAATCTGTCTGCCAGAGATATCTTTCTATCTTGGTGTTTTTCGCCCCGCAGAGGCGGCAGAAATCTATCTGTGGTCGCTCCCTAGGTGTTAGGGTTCCGTAGGGAAGATACAGGCGAAAGGGCGGTCGGGAGAGGCGGGTGGGCCACACTGCCTAGGCGGCCTCGAGGGACCCGCTCTAGGGGTGTGGGGCCCCTGTGGCCCTTCTTCGCCCCTCCTTCTGGCTTCCTCTGTATTTTGGGAAAATATTATTTTTCCATATTTTTCCATATTTTTCTGGTATTTTTCTGATCTTCGCGAAATTGCATCCAAACGCCTTCTTTTTCATCAGAATCTAGACTCCAGAAGTTCGTCCTCCAAGAATCATCCAACATGCAAAAATATATGAAAAGACATAAGTAATACCCCATAATAAGACATATATCAATGAATAAAGGTAAATTATGATATAGAATGGTGATGCAAATTGGGCGTATCAACTCCCCCAAGTTTAGACCTTCGCTTGTCCCCAAGCGAAAACTAAGCTCAATAAACATGTCCACAGGTTTATGGAGTGAAGTGTCGATAAAAGAATACGAACAAGAAGCATCACACTTACCATTGCATAACTCATAGAAGAAAGCAACTCACCATTATATAACTTATCTTGCAACAAGTACATGAGTCACAATAGAGATGCATAAATATAAATCATAATTGGAATTGGCAAACTTGTTCTTGGTCAGATAACACCTGGCAAACAATTTCATAAAAGCTTTTTGTAAAAGTTTTTCAATAGGAGAACTCTTTGCTCAAAAAGGTTTTTCAATGAAGGCTTTCAAAGTAATACTCAATAGATAAGACTTTTGTGCAAACAAGGAAGATAAAGAACATGATTGAATAAATCACCATATGAATGCTTGAAACACAACAAGTCAAATGCTTGATAGAGATAGACAGGAAGTAGGTTTACTAACTCAACTTGGAAAATAGGAGAAAAGTCCCTTCATTGAGGGAAGCAGGGATTACAAGTCATAAAGAGATTCCAAAAGATTATGGTACTTACTAGCTTTGAGCCCTCATTGCCCCTATCATAGGCATATTGAGATGATTAAGGTTAAAGTGCACAAAGATGGATTATATGCTTGACGAAATATAAGTTGGCAATCTCATGTCCCTTGAATATGAGGGCCACTCCGCATGCTACTCAACTTTAGTTACCGGTAAGTTCTTGTCATTGTAAGTACATGTGTATCATAGAGAACCGCCAACGGGGTACCTCTTGCACATAGTACATGAGCTTTCCCATAACTAAAATGACAAGGCAAGCAGACAATGAGCATCTCAGCGATCTTTTTATTTACTATGTGCATAGCTTTTTATTGAGGATGCTTCATAGATAGCTCACTATGGTGATGCTGCAAGTTTCCACCATGATTAGGCATGGCTTAGGCTAGCGGCCCAGGCGTTTCTCTAATACAAAATACAGACTCCATGGACTTACAAGATTCCTTTTTATTTCACACCGTTGACATCCACAGACAAAAGATCACGATATCAGTTGTGTACAAGGTACAAGTGCAATGTTGAAAGCGTTCCCCGTGACAACAAGTTTCTGCTAATTCCAACGTATAGATGCAAGCATATACAACTTCAATGACGCAATGGTTCAAGTCTATTAGGGGCAAAGAAATAAGGTGTGCCATCAAGTTCGTGAGAGCTTTACTAACTAGTTTTCACATAACAAAATACTTTTTAATTCGAAAGATAGATGAAGCTTGATAATTTGCTTGGAATAGCAACAATGCTACTAGGTAGATATAGTGGACACAAATGGCACAGGTTTTGGTTCAAAGGGATTTGGAAACATGAGAAGTATACCTTCTCAAAACAGGTTTTTGGCTAGCAAGGCTGGGTAGCAAGAAAGAGGGTTGAAAGAAACAAGCAAACATACAAGTAATAAAGCCAAACATGCAATCTTCCTTGAAGACGCAAAAGTTCTTAAATAAAGAATACTAAGCTTATGAGCCAACAAGAAAGAAAATAGATGATACAAAATACCTTTAAGCTTTTTTCTCTTTTTTTTCAAACCTCAAAAATTGTTGCTAATAACCAGAGCTCGGTTTGCCAACACCAATTTAGAGTTACTTGATGCTCCCAAAGTGATGCCAAATAATGATCAACAAGATCCATCATATAATAGAGATTGCAAACTAAAATAAGAAGTGCAAAAAGTAAAAGATGAGACTTCTCATTAATATTCCATAAAGGCACTCACCCCAAGGGATACATAGATAATCAACTAAGTGAGAGATACTTCCACATGCAAACCACACTGTAAGATAACTTCTCTACCAAAGATATGAATCCACTAAAAAGGTAAAAGATAAAAGGTAATGGTGGTGATACCGCGACACTCCCCCAAGCTTGGAACAAGCCAAGGGGATTCCAAACCTGATGATGAATTACTCCCTCGGTGGTGGTGGTCCCTTGTAATCATAAAACTTCCAAGGTAAAGGTTTCCCATCCAAAAAAGATGTCTTGGTTTCCACAATCCTAAAACTAGCAGCAGAGCTTATGCGATCAAATCTAGCCTCATACTCACAGTTTTGGTTCTCTATGTCATAGAGTTGTGCTTGCAATTGGTTGGTGGTCTGACGGAGTGAGAAGATCTATTCTTGGAGCTCATAAACTCCTTCCTTGTGTTTGGTGATGAGTTATGAACTTATCTTGTGAATAACATCCACTTCGCATTCTGCCATCTTCTTGTACCTGAAAACTTCCTGCTCAGTGCTTCCATCCTGTCTTCCAGACTGCCTTCTCCTTTAGGTCCTTGAACTTATTTCATCTTTACCTTCCCCTCTTTGAGAATCAACTCCTTGGGATGAATCCTCAACTCATACATGTACGGGTTGAGAACGTCTACAGAGGAATCCTCCTTGGGTGATCCAGAGGAAGACATTGAGGCTCTAAATCTGAGAATTTGCCTGACAGAAACAAATCAAAACAGAAACACGACGAGAACTTGATACAAGAACCTCGTGGAACCCGAGGGTTATATATTACGAAATTTCAAGGCATAAGGAAGGTTACGTCTGGCAGCGAATCGAGCTCGGGGAGTCAGCCCCTAGGCGGCGACTAGGGCCAGCGCACTGGGTGGTTGTCCACCCGACCTCCGGTTCCTCCTCATTCGCCTCGTAACTTGCCTTATGTAGTAAAAACATCAAAAATATAAAAAGATTGGGGTTTCATGAACCTTCTGTTTTCACCACTTTTACCTATTCAAAGTCGAACTTTGCAGAATCTGGTGTTTGGCTTCTAATAAATTCTTCTGGAGGCACAAGTTGAATTGTGTTAACGTCTTAATTATATGAATCTTCGGAAATATAATGTTTTAGTCTTTGACCATTCACCACCTGTGTTGTGTCATCTTTCAAAGAAGATATTTTGATGGCACCTGAACAGTATACTTCCTTGATAACAAAAGGTCCTTCCCATTTTGAGAGTAGTTTCCCTGCAAAAAATCCGAGACGAGACCTATACACAAGAACTTTCTCACCAACATGGAACTCCCTTTTGAGATTCTCCTATCATGCCATCTTTTTACTTTTTCCTTAAAGAGCCTAGCATTTTCATAAGCTTCACCTCTCCACTCATCTAGATTACTTAAGTCGAGCAGTATTTTCTCACCAGTAAGTCTAAAATCTCTATTCAACTCTTTCACTGCCCAATAAGCTTTGTGTTCTAATTCTAAAGGCAAGTGACAAGCTTTCCCATAGACCATTTTGTAAAGAGACATCCCCATAGGATTTTTATAAGCAGTTATATAGCCCACAAAGCGTCATTCAACTTTTTAGCCCATTTTTTTCTAGATCTATTGACAGTCTTCTGCAAGATAGATTTAATTTCCCTATTGGAAAGTTCTACTTGCCCACTAGTTTGGGGGTGATAAGCTGAAGCAATTTTGTGGTTTACATCATACTTAGCGAGAATTTTTCTAAAACCCCCCATGAATAAAATGAGAGCCTCCATCAGTCATGAGATATCTAGGCACACCAAACCTAGGAAAAATGACATCTTTAAGCATTTTCAAAGAGGTCTTACCATCAATACTGGTTGTAGGTATGGCTTCCACCCACTTTGTAACATAGTCAGCAGCAACAAGAATATGAGTATACCCTTTTGAAGGAGGAAAAGACCCCATAAAGTCAAATCCCCAACAATCAAAAGGTTCAATAACAAGAGAATAATTCATAGGCATTTCATTACGTCTAGAGATGTTACCTACTCGTTGACATTCATCACATGATAAGAAAAACTTCCTTGCATCTTTGAAAAGGGTAGGCCAATAAAATCCAGATTGTAAAACCTTTTGTGTTGTCCTATCCCTAGCATGATGTCCTCCATAAGCACTGCCATGACATTTTCTCAATATCTCTTGTTGTTCAAATTCTAGAACACATCTTCGCATAATGCCATATACTCCTTCTTTATATAAGTGTGGGTCATCCTAAAAGTAATGCCTTAGATCCTAAAAGAATTTCCTTCTTTGCTGAGCTATAAAGGTTGGAGGCAAATACTTGGAAACAATAAAGTTAGCATAATCAGCATACCAATGACTCACATGCGGACTTACCCTTATTGCAGCTAACTGCTCATTTGGGAAACTATCATTAACAGTCAATGGGTCAAAAGAAATGTTTTACAAATGAGATAAATTATCAACAACATGATTATCAACACCTTTCCTATCCACAATATGCAGATCAAACTCTTGCAAAAGCAACATCCACCTAATAAGCCTAGGCTTAGCGTCCTTATTTGTCATAAGGTACTTAATAGCAGCATGATCAGTATGAATAGTAACCTTAGAATCAACAATATAAGGTCTAAACTTATCACAAGCAAAGATTACAGCTAAGAACTATTTTTTAGTAGTAGCATAATTCTTTTGAGCAGCATCCAGCATCTTGCTAGCATAATGAATAACATTCAGCTTCTTGTCAACACGTTGACCAAGGACAACACCCACAGCAAAGTCACTAGCATCACACATGATTTCGAAGGGTAAACTCCAATTAGGTGGTTGAACAATAGGAGCAGTTGTCAAAGCTTTCTTCAAAGTTTCAAAAGCTTCCTTACAATCATCATCAAAAACAAAAGGTACATCTTTTTGAAGAAGATTAGTAAGCGGCTTTGAAATTTTGGAGAAATCTTTAATAAATCTCCTATAGGAAACCAACATGACCAATGATACTACAAATACCTTTGATATCTCTAGGACAAGGCATCTTCTCAATTGCTTAAATTTTTGCTCTGTCAACTTCAGTGCCTCTTTCAGAGATTTTGTGTCCAAGAACAATCCCTTCATTAACCATAAAATGGCATTTCTCCCAATTAAGAACAAGGTTGGTTTCTTCACATCTATGCAAAACTTTATCAAGGTTGTGCAAACAGTTATCAAAAGAAGTTCCATAGGCAAAAAAATTGTTCATGAACACCTCCACAATTTCTTCACAAAAACCATGAAAGATAGCAGACATACATCTCTGAAAGGTAGCAGGAGCATTACATAAACCAAAAGGCATATGCCTATAAGCATAAGTACCATAAGGACAAGTGAAAGTATTTTTCTCTTGGTCTTGTGCTTTCACAGCAATTTGATAAAACCCAAAATAACCATCAAGAAAGCAAAAGTGAGTATTTTTGGACAACCTCTCACACATTTGATCAAAGGGCAAAGGATAATGATCTTTTTTAGTAACTTTATTAATATTTCTAAAATCAATGCACATTCTATACCCAACCACTACTCTTTGGGGTATAAGATCATTATCCTCATTAGGCACAACAGTTATTCCCCCTTTCTTGGAACACAATGAACAGGGCTAACCCATTTACTATCAGCAATAGGATAAATAATACCAGCATCAAGGAGTTTTAATACCTCATTTCTTACCACATCCTTCATCTTAGGATTTAGACGGAGTTGGTGCTCAACAACTGGTTTTGAGTCAGGTTCTATATTAATAGCATGCTGACATATAGTAGGAGAAATCCCCTTTAAATCATCAAGAGTATAGCCCATAGCTCCTCGGTGTTTCTTCAGTATCTCCAATAACCTCACTTCTTCCTTTCCTGAAAGTTTAGAACTAATAATAACAGGATATACTTTCTTATCATCAAGATAAGCATATTTAAGATCATCAGGTAAAGGTTTTAATTCGAAAATAGGATCCCCTTTTGGTGGTAGTGTGGTACCCAAATCTTCCACAGGTAGATTATGCTTGAATAACTCAGGCTGACGAAGGAAAGCCTCGTCAATCTCATTTCTTTCCTTCATGAAGACATCACTTTCATGATCTTCCATAAACAACTGCAAGGCATTGTTAGGAGCAAAAGAAATAGCAGAAAGTTGCTAAACCCTGAAATCCTCATCAGGCAGTTCATTTTCATAAGGAGTTTTGGCAAATTTGGAAAAATTAAACTCATAAGACTCTCCAGCAAACTTAGTCAAAACTTTTCCTTCCTATAGTCTATGATAGCCCCACAAGTATTCAGGAAGGGTCTACCAAAGATAATAGGATAGGTTTTACTAGCTTCTTTACCAAGTACTAGAAAATCAGCAGGATATTTAATCTTACCACAAAGGACCTCCACATCTCTTACAATTCCAATGGGGCAAACTTTCTCTCTATTAGCAAGGTGAATAACCACATCAATGTCCTCAAGCTCATAAGGACCAATCTTATGCATAATTTCCCTGTAAAGCTCATAAGGATAGCACTAGAACTAGCACCAATATCACATAAACCATAGTAGCTATGACTACCAATTCTAATAGAAAGCACAAGGACACTAGCTTTTCTAACTTTCTTAGGATGAGAAACAACATTAGTAGCGTCTTCACAGAAGACAATATGCTCATCCTCTATATTTCTAGTAACAAGATCTTTCACAATAGCTACCACAGGCTCAATATCAATAAGCTCATTGGACCCCCACAATTTTCTTTGCGCTTTTGCTAACCACATTAGCTATAATAGAATGTTCTCTTACCTTGGAAGGAAAAGGGATTTTCTCAACATAAGGTTCAGGCAAAATAGGATCAATGGTACAAACCTCTACGCTGGCAAGAACATGGGTAACAATGTCTTTATAAGGAGCATGGTACTTGTCCCACTCTTTCTTGGGAATTTCAATATAAGAGGCAAAATCCTTAAAACATTTTGCAAGAACTTGAGGATCAAGACCAAACTCATTTCTAATATTACGGAAGTCATCAGTTCCCATAAAATATTTAATGCATTCATAATCATAGTTTATACCTGACTTTCTTCCTTTGTCATTCTCCCAAGCTTCAGCGTTTTCTTGAATACGGTCTAGTAGATCCCATTTAGCTTCTTCCTTCATACGTGTGAATGATCCAGCACAAGAAGCATCTAGTAAATCTTTATCATGAAGAGAAAGCCTAGCATAAAAATTATTGATAATAATATTGTTAGGGAGTTCATAAATAGGACATTTAAGCATTAGTAACTTCAATCTCCCCCAAGCATGAGCTGTACTCTCTCCATCACGAGGCCAAAAGTTATATATAAGATTTCTATCTTTATGAATCTCACTGGGAGGATAAAATTTAGAATAAAAGAGAGATGCAATTTCCCCATTCCATGGAATGTCCATTCTTCAGCAGCTTATACCATTCTTCAGCTCTCACTTTCAAGGATATGGAGAATAATTTCTTCTTCACCTGTTCAGTTGTGATACCTGCACACTTAAACAACCCGCATAATTCATGGATAAAAAGCAAGTGATCACCAGGATGGACAGTTCCATCCCCTAAATAATAATTATCCATAACACGATCAACAATACTTGTAGGTATCTTAAAAGGATCTATCTCAATAGGTGGTGGTTCATCTACTACCATAGCAGTGGTAGTAGTTTTCCCAAACAGAAAACGAAGTGAGTTATCCATATTGGAAACAAAGCAACAAGCAGTAACAAAAGCAATACTCACAGTAGAAGTTTCCCTTACCAGTTCCACTCTTCAATAGCGCTTCACTCCCCGACAACGGCGCCAGAAAATAGTCTTGATGACCCACAAGTATAGGGGGTGTATCGTAGTACTTTTGATAAATATGAGTGTCGATCCCAACGAGGAGCAGAAGGTGCTGAACAATGGTATGGAGCAGGAAATACCTGTGAATACTTAGCAAACGAATTTTTAGTGGATTTCTGATAAAGCAACAAAAAAAAGTGCAAGTAATAAAGAACAAACGCAGCAAGTGGGCCAATCCTTTTTTTTAGCAAAGGACAAGCCGGTGGAAATACTTATAAGGACCAAACGTTCTCGAGGAAACATGAGAATTCTTTCAAGTGCTTTCGCTTCAAATAGCTGAGTACCCTTCTTTGATGTTGTAAGTGTTGTGTGGGTGAACCTATGCTAACATACCAACCTTACTTGGACTAATACATAATTGTGATTAAACCCCCTGCAAACATCTATAACTACATGAAAGTAATTAAGATATAAATCTAACCACAACCTTAAACTCTGAGATCCTACACTACCTTGTGCAAAGGTGTCCTAACGGGGGTTCAGGTTTCTGTCACTCCGGCAACCCCGCAATTAGTAGCCAAATACACAATGCATTCCCCTAGGCCCATAAATGGTGAAGTATCATGTAGTCGACGTTCACATGACATCACTAGAAGAATAGCACCACAACTTAAATACTAAACCATTGAATAATAACTCAACACAAATCCACTAATAACAATATGCCTTCTCCCATGTCCTCAAGAACTAAACGAACTACTCACAAGACATCATATGGATCAAGATCAAAGATGATATGGTAATGGATAACAATCTGAACATAAAAAATAATCTAATGGTTCCACTCACAAGCATCAACTACAATGGTAATTAACACCAGGAAAGTTTCCCCTAAGAACTAAAGCAATATCCAACACAATTGTTACAACGGGACAGAGTAATGATGATGGTGCTGGTGGAGATGATGGTGTGGATGATGATGATCCCGACGAAGCCTAGCTTGATGATGGTTTTAATGGCGATGATCTCCCCTCTTCGGGAAGGAATTTCCCTGGCAGAAATCTGTCTGCCGGAGAGATCTTTCTCTCTCGGTGTTTTCCGCCCCGTAGAGGCAGCGTAAATCTATCTTTGGTCGCTCCCCAGGTGTTAGGGTTTCGTAGGGAAGATATAGGCGAAAGGACGGAGTTGGGAGCCAGGCAGGTGGGCCAGACCTTCCCTTGGCGCGGTCCAGGGGGACCCGCTCCTAGGGGGGTGTCGGCCCCCTGCCGCCCTTCTTCGCATCTCCTTCTGGCTTCCTCTGTATTCTGGGAAAATATTATTTTTCTGCTATTTTTCTGATCTTCACGAAATTGCATCCAAACGCCTTCTTTTCCGTCAGAATCCAGACTCCGACAGTTCATCCTCCAAGAATCATCCAACATGCATAAATAGATGAAAAGACATAAGTAATACCCCATAATAAGACATATATCAATGAATAGAGGTAAATTATGATATAGAATGGTGATGTAAATTGGGCATATCATGCTCTAAGAGTGACTAAGTAAGAAACTTTGCGCTGTAGCCCCCAAGTCTGTAGTTTGAATGAATAATTCCAACTAGATACTCTTAGAGTAGCATACGCGGTGTTTGTAGATTTCAATACCATAGGCCCCAAGACTCTAGTTGAAACAAATGTAGTTCCAACTAGATGCTTAAAGGAAGACTAAGTATAGCTTTGAGTTAAAAAAATCGTACTGTAGCCCCCGAGCTTCTAGGTGGAACCTAATAATTCTGGCTAGATGCTCCAAGTAGACTAAGTACTTTTGTTTCTGTAGAATGAGAATGCTCGGAGGGTTATGGCCAACAAGAAGTTTCACAATATGCGCAAGGATCTTGAAGCTGAAAAGGGTAAAACCGCCTATTTGAAGGAACATATCAACAATAACAAGAGTCTATTTTCTTATCAGTTTCATTCTCGACTTGGTATTGTGCCTTCATCTTCTGACTACTTATTATGCTTTGTTATTTCTCCGACTTACAGAAGCTGTCACTAAGACCAAGGACATTGTTGAGAAATCCAAGCATATTTAGGAGCTCGATAGTGAAAACAAGATCTTGAAGCAGGAAAGGGATGATACCATTAATATGCATGAAGAGGCGATGGCAGCCATGCAAGAATCTGCCAATACGGAAATCAACCATCTTAAGGAAGAGAATTCCATCCTCATGGAGCAAAATAAAGCTACCGACGAGCAAAATGTGTTGGAGATATGCCCTAGAGGCAATAATAAATGTAGTTATTATTATATCTTTGTGTTTATGATAAATGTTTACATCCATGCTCTAACAGTATTAACAAGGAAACATTAATACTTGTGTGATTTGTAAACTAAATTAGAGTCCCTAGTAAAGCCTCTTCATAATACTAGCTTGTTGGTTAATAGATGATTGTGGTTTCCCTATCATGAACATTGAGATGTTATTAACAACAAGATCATATCATTAGGAGAATGGTATGATGGACATACTCCTATAGATAAGCGTAGCATAAAGATCAAGTCATTTTAATAGTTCAATTGCTATAAGCTTTCTGATACATAGTAACCTAATTCCTTCGACCATGAGATCATGCTTATCACCATCACCGGAAGGATTCTTTGATGACATCAAACACCGCACCGTAACTGGGTGGCTATAAAGGTGGCATTGAGTGTTCGGAAAGTATGGGTTGAGACACATGGATCAAGAGTGGGATTTGTCCATCCATATGACGGATAGATATACTCTGGGCCCTCTCGGTGGAATGTCATCCAATTAGCTTGCAAGCATGTGACTGGATCACAAGGTATCACATACCACGGGAACGAGAAAAGAGTACTTATCGATAACGAGGTTAAACTAGGTATGCAGAGATACCGACGATCAAAACCTCAGATAAGTAAACTATCGTGAGACAAAGGGAAATTGGTATCGTATGTAAGTGGTTCATTCGATCGCAAAGTAATCGTAGAAATATGTGGGAGCCATATGAATTTCCAGATTCCTCTATTGGTTATTGTTCGGAGAAGTGTCTCGATCATGTCCGCATAATTCACGAACCGTAGGGAGACACACTTAAGGATTCGATGTTGTTAAGTAGTTATGGAATGATGAGTAAGAGACCGAATGTTGTTCGGAGTCTCGGATGGGATCCGGGATATCACGAGAAGACCCGGAATGGTTCGGAGAATAAGATTCATATAAGGAAAGTCCTGTTTCGTAGTTGGGGAATGATTCCGGTGTTTTCATCGGGAATGTTCTAGAAGGTTCCGGAAGGTCCGGCACTCCGGAGGGGAAGGGTACATGAATGTGTCATGACAATGTGGAATGGTTGCATCATGTACTAGGTATCATGGCTGAGAAAAATAAAGGGATAAATCAAATCCTAGTTTGAAAAGTCAAACGCCAATTTGAAAAGTCAAACGCCAATTTGAAAAGTCAAACGGCAGTTTTGCTTGGTGGAGGGAGAGTAGGAAACCTACTTGGGGAGGAGTTCCTCTCCCTCCACCCGCCGTCCAAGGAGGCCGACTTGGGGGAGGACTCCCTCCCCTTGGCCGGCTCCCTCCCACCTATAAAATAAGGGGCAGGGGTGCCCCCTCTAACCTACACCTCTCTCCACCAAAACCCTAGCCCTAGCCGCCGGCCACCACAAGTCGCCCCCGCCCTAGGGTTTGCCCTAGCCGCCGAGTTGGAGCTCTCCCCAAGCCCTAGCCGCCGGCCTAGCCTCCTCCCTTGGTGCCTCTAAACCCTAGATCGCCAAGGCCTCTCTCATAGTCCACCATACTCGCTCCGGCTTAAGGCGAAGCCCTGCGAGATCTCCCCTCTACTTCCGGTACCACGCCGTCGTGCTGCCAGAATCACGAGGAGAGTGCTACAACCTCCGCTGCCTGCTGGAACAAGGGAGAGTAAGGTCTTCATCAAGTACCGAACGTGTGACCGACTGCGGAAGCGCTGCCGGAACGCAGCGCCTGAAGGATCGTCTACACGATCTTGAGATCGGCAAGAGTTCGACTACATCACCCACGAGAATCTGCTCTCTTTAACCGCTTTGGAATCTTCGAGGGTGAGTTCCTCCATCGAATCGTTGCTACAATCTAGTAGATAGATCTTGGCTTGTTTGTTTGCATGCGGTAGAATTTTTTTTGTTTTCCATGCTACGAACCCCTACAGTGGTATCAGAGCCGTGTCTATATGTAGATCTGTTGCACGAGTAGAACACAATGGTCATTGTGGGCGGTGGTGCTTTTATTATCAATTTCTTCTTGTGTACTTTGCATCTTGCAGTATGATGGGATGAAGCGGCCCGGGCTAGCCTTACATGACATCGTTCATGAGACTTGCTCCACGCTCAACATGCAACTTGTATTGCATAAGAGGCTTTGCGGGTGTCTGTCTCTCCCATTATAGTATAGATCCAATTTACAATGGGCACTTGATAGTTCAAACATCAACGTTGTGGTTCTTGTTCATAAGTTAGATCGACACTTATTGAAAGCCCCAAACCACATAAAATATGCAAAGAAAATTAGAGGCGTCTAACTTTGTTTTGCAGGGGTGTGTTGTGATGTGATATGGCCATGATTGTGATTATATTTGATGTATGCAATGTTCCTTATTGTAAGTTGGCAACCGACAAGAGCCATATGGTTGTCTTTAATTTCTGTTAAGACCCGCGTGTCTATTCAAAGTAGTTGTAATAGTTGGAGCTGGTGGACGACAACCATGAAACGACGCCATTGACCTTGACGCTATGCCGGTGATGATGGAGATCATGTTCGTGCTTGAAGATGGAGATCGGAAGCATAAGAAGAAAGGCCATATCATATCACATATTATGAATTGCATGTGATGTTAATCCTTTATGCATCTTGTATTGCTTAGTTAGCGACGGTAGCATTATAAGATGATCCCTCATGCACATAAATTTCAAGTTTTAAAGTGTCCATCCTTAGTAAGCACCGTTGCTAAAGCTTGTTGTTTCGAAGCACCATGTGATGATCGGGTGTGTTAGATTCTGCAAGTGTATACAACGTGAGCAAGCCAGATTTGCTCATGCGGAAGCTAAGGTTTGATCTTGACGAGCCTAGCATATGGACATGGTCTCGGAACACGGATCACCGAAAGGTAAAGCATGAATCATATAGTAGATATGATGAACATGTCGATTGTTCGCCATTGAAGCTACATCAACTCTCGTGATGATCGGTTTTGATGTGGTGGATTTGGTTCGTGTGATCACTAAAACAATGTGAGGGATATTGTTTTGAGTGGGAGTTCACCTAGATTAATTTAACTATTAATTAGAACTCAATTTGTCATAAACTTAGTCTAAACTATTGCAAATATGTTGTAGATCAATGGCGACCCCTACCATCAATTTTAATGCGTTCCTAGAGAAAGAAAAGTTGAAAAACAATGGAATCAACTTCGCGGATTGGTTCCGCAATTTGAGGATTGTCCTCAATCTGGTAATTTGACCTATGTCTTTGGATGCACCATTGGGTGACCGCTGCGGTGATGCTACCGATGAAGTAAAGAACGTTTACCTCACTCGAAAGAATCGGTACTCCACGATTCGATGTGCTATCTTGTATGGTTTGGAATCGAGCTTGAAGGTTTGAGAACCATGACCCACATGATATTGTCCGTGAACTCAAAGTGATATTTGAGGCTCACGCGGCAGTTGAGAGTTATGAGGCTTCTGAAAAGTTCTTTAACTGCAAGATGGAAGAGGGCAGCTCCGTTAGTGAGCATGTTCTTAAGATGTCTGGGCACGCAAACAAACTCCAAAGCTTGGGTATAGTAATTCCTAATACTTTGGGGATTTACCGTGTCCTCCAATCACTGCCACCAAGTTACAACAACTTTGTGATGAACTACAATATGCAAAATAGGAACAAGACGTTGCCAGAACTCTTTTCCATGTTGAAATCTGCAGAAGTGGAGATCAAGAAAGAGCACCAAGTGTTGATGGTAAATAAGACCACCAAATTCAAGAAAGGCAAGTCTAAGCAAAAGGGAAACTTCAAGAAGGGTGGTAAGAAAGTTGCCGCACCGGCGAAGAAGACCAAGGCTGGACCTAAGCCTGATACTGAGTGCTTTTACTGCAAGGGAGAAGGTCACTGGAAGCGGAATTTCCCAAAGTACTTGGTGGATTTGAAGAACGGCAACATCAAGAAGAAAGGTATATCCGATATACATGTTATTGATGTGTATCTCACTAGTACTCGTAGTAGTGCCTGGGTATTTGATACTGGTTTGGTTGCTCATATTTGTAACTTGAAACAGGTGCTGCAGAATAAACGGAAGCTAGCGAAGAACGAGGTGACGATGCGTTATGGAAATGGATCAAAGGTTGATGTGATCGCAGTCGGCACGCTACCTCTTCATCTACCATCGGGATTAGTTTTATACTTAAATAATTGTTATTTGGTGCCTGCGTTAAGCATGAACATTATATCGGGATCTTGTTTATTGCGAGACGGTTACTTGTTTAAGTCCGAGAATAATGGTTGTTCGATTTATATGAGTAATATGTTTTATGCACATGCACCTTTGATAGATGGTCTATTCTTATTGAATCTCGATAGTGGAAATACACATATTAATAACATTGAAGCTAAACGTTTGAAATTGAGCGATAACTCGACCTATATGTGGCACTGTCGTCTTGGTCATATCGGAGTGAAGCGTATGAAGAAACTCCATTCCGATGGACTTCTTGAATCACTTGATTTCGAATCACTTGAAAGATGCGAAGCATGTCTGATGGGTAAAATGACTAAGACTCCAATTTCTGGTATGATGGAGCGAGCTACGGACTTATTGGAAATCATACATACCGATATGTGTGGTCCAATGAGTGTAGCATCGCGCGGTGGTTATCGTTATGTTCTTACCTTCACGGATGACTTGAGTAGATATGGGTATACTATTTCATGAAACATAAGTCCGAAACTTTCGAGAAGTTTAAGGAATTTCAAAGTGAGGTGGAGAATCAACGTAACAAGAAGATTAAATTTCTACGTTTTGATCATGGAGGTGAATATCTAAGTTACGAGTTTGGCGAGCATTTAAAGAAATGCGGAATAATTTCACAATTGACACCGCCGGGAACACCACAACGTAATGGTGTGTCCGAACGTCGTAATCGAACTCTCTTAGATATGGTTCGTTCTATGATGTCACTTACAGATTTACCGCTATCGTTTTGGGGTTATGCATTAGAAACAGCCGCATTCACTTTAAATAGGGCACCATCTAAATCCGTTGAAACGACACCGTATGAATTATGGTTTGGGAAGAAACCTAGATTGTCGTTCCTTAAAGTTTGGGGTTGTGAAGCCTATGTAAAGAAGTTACAGCCGGACAAGCTTGAACCCAAAGAGGAAAAATGCGTCTTCATAGGATACCCGAAGGAAACTATTGGGTATACCTTCTATCATAGATCCGAGGGCAAAATCTTCGTTGCCAAGAATGGATCCTTTCTAGAGAAAGAATTTCTCTCGAAAGAAGTGACTGGAAGGAAAGTAGAACTCGACGAGGTTGTCGAACGTTCTCTCGAACTTGCGAGTAGCGCAACACCGGAAGAAGTTCATGTGGTGCCTACACCAATAATAGAGGAAGCTAATGATGATGATCATGAAACTTCGGTTGAAGTTGCTACAGAGCCTCGCAGGTCAACGAGAACTCGTACCACTCCTGATTGGTATGATCCTGTTATGAGTGTCATGTTGGTGGACAACACCAATGACCCTACGACATATGAGGAAGCAATGATGAGCCCAGATTCCAATAAATGGCAAGAGACCATGAAATCCGAAATTGGATCCATGTAAGAAAACCAAGTATGGACTTTGGTGGACTTACCGGATGGACGGAAGGCTGTCGAGAACAAATGGATTTTCAAGAAGAAAAGATCGATGGTAATGTTCTGTCTATAAAGCTCGACTTGTCGCAAAAGGGTTTCGACAAATTCAAGGAGTTGACTATGATGAGACTTTCTCACCAGTAGCGAAGCTAAAGTCCATGAGGATTATGTTAGCAATCGCTGCATATTACGATTATGAAATATGGCAGATGGATGTCAAAACAGCGTTCCTCAATGGAGACATTGATGAAGAGTTGTATATGATGAAACCCAAAGGTTTTGTCGATTCTAAAGATGCTAACAAGGTGTGCAAACTTCAACGGTCCATATATGGATTGAAGCAAGCATCCCGAAGTTGGAATCAACGTTTTGATAAGGTAATCAAAAGTTTTGGTTTTATACAAACTTATGGAGAAGCTTGTATTTACAAGAAAGTGAGTGGGAGCTCTGTAGCATTCTTAATACTATATGTAGAGGACATATTGTTGATTGGGAATGATGTAGACCTTCTTAATAGTGTCAAGGAATATTTGAATAACAGTTTTTCAATGAAAGATCTTGGCGAAGCAGCTTACATATTAGGCATAAAGATTTATAGAGATAGATCGAGACGCCTAATATCATTGTCACAAAGTACATATTTGGACAAAGTTCTAAAGAGGTTTGGAATGGAAGATAGCAAGAAAGGGTTCTTGCCCATGTTGCCCAATACGACCTTGAGTAAAACTCAAAGTCTAGCAATGGCGGAAGATAGAGAAAGGATGAGTAAGACTCCCTATGCCTCAGCCATAGGATCTCTAATGTATGCCATGCTATGTACTAGACCCGACATTGCATATGTTGTTAGTTTAACTAGCAGATATCAAAGTGATCCAGGTGTGGATCATTGGACAGCAGTCAAAAACATCCTTAAGTACTTGAGAAGAACTAAGGATATGGTTCTTTCCTATGGAGGTGATGAACAACTCGTTGTTAATGGTTACACCGATGCTAGTTGGAACACCGATCCAGACGATTCTAAATCTCAATCTGGATACGTATTTACTTTGAATGGTGCAGCAGTTAGCTGGAGGAGTGCAAAACAAAGTGTTGTGGCGAGATCTTCAACTGAATTGGAATACATAGCTTCTTCGGAGGCTTCACAAGAAGCGATATGGATGAAAGAGTTCATAACAGAGCTCGGTGTGGTTCCAAGTGCGCTGGACCCAATGTCTATCTACTGTGATAACATGGGCGCCATAGCCAATGCGCAAGAACCAAGGTCACACAAGAAGCTGAAGCACATCAAGCTACGTTTTCACGCTATTCGAGAACATGTCCAAGATGGTGACATAAAGATTTGCACAGTACACACATATCTGAATGTGGCGGATGCGTTGACTAAACCTCTCCCAAGGGCAAAACATGACCAACACCCCAAACTGCCATGGGTGTTCGGTATATTACCATGTAATCTAGATTAGTTGACTCTAGTGCAAGTGGGAGACTGTTGGAGATATGCCCTAGAGGCAATAATAAATGTAGTTATTATTATATCTTTGTGTTTATGATAAATGTTTACATTCATGCTATAAAAGTATTAACAAGGAAACATTAATACTTGTGTGATTTGTAAATTAAATTAGAGTCCCCAGTAAAGCCTCTTCATAATACTAGCTTGTTGGTTAATAGATGATTGTGGTTACCCTATCATGAACATTTAGATGTTATTAACAACAAGATCATATCATTAGGAGAATGGTATGATGGACATACTCCTATAGATAAGCGTATCATAAATATCAAGTCATTTTAATAGTTCAATTGCTATAAGCTTTCTGATACATAGTAACCTAATTCCTTCGACCATGAGATCATGCTTATCACCATCACCGGAAGGATGCTTCGATGACATCAAACACCGCATCGTAACTGGGTGGCTATAAAGGTGGCATTGAGTGTTCGGAAAGTATGGGTTGAGACACATGGATCAAGAGTGGGATTTGTCCATCCATATGACGAATAGATATACTCTAGGTCCTCTCGGTGGAATGTCATCCAATTAGCTTGCAAGCATGTGAATCGATCACAAGGGATCACATACCACGGGAACGAGAAAAGAGTACTTATCGGTAACGAGGTTGAACTAGGTATGCAGAGATACCGACTATCAAAACCTCGGATAAGTAAACTATCGTGAGACAAAGGGAAATTGGTATCGTATGTAAGTGGTTCATTCGATCACAAAGTAATCGTAGAAATATGTGGGAGCCATATGAATTTCCAGATTCCTCTATTGGTTATTGTTCGGAGAAGTGTCTCGATCATGTCCGCATAATTCACGAACCGTGGAGACACTTAAGGATTCGATGTTGTTGAGTAGTTATGGAATGATGAGTAAGAGATTGAATGTTGTTCGGAGTCTCGGATGGGATCCGGGATATCACGAGGAGATCCGGAATGGTCCGGAGAATAAGATTCATATAAGGAAAGTCCTGTTTCGGAGTTGGGGAATGATTCCGGTGTTTTCATCGGGAATGTTCTAGAAGGTTCCGGAAGGTCCGACACTCCGGAGGGGAAGGGTACATGAATGTGTCATGACAATGTGGAATGGTTGCATCATGTACTAGGTATCATGGCTGAGCAAAATAAAGGGATAAATCAAATCCTAGTTTGAAAAGTCAAACGCCAATTTGAAAAGTCAAACGCAGTTTGCTTGGTGGAGGAGTAGGAAACCTACTTGGGGAGGAGTTCCTCTCCTTCCACCCGCCGGCCAAGGAGGCCGACTTGGGGGAGGACTCCCTACCCTTGGCCGGCGCCCTCCCACCTATAAAAGAAGGCGGTGCCCCTCTAACCTCCTCTCCACCAAAACCCTAGCCCTAGCCGCCGGCCACCACAAGTCGCCCCCGCCCTAGGGTTTGCCCTAGCCGCCGAGTTGGAGCTCTCCCCAAGCCCTAGACACCGGCCTAGCCTCCTCCCTTGGTGCCTCTAAACCCTAGATCGCCAAGGCCTCTCTCATAGTCCACCATACTCGCTCCGGCTTAAGGCGAAGCCCTGCGAGATCTCCCCTCTACTTCCGGTACCAGCCGTCGTGCTGATGGAATTGCGAGGAGAGTGCTACAACCTCCGCTACCTGCTGGAACAAGGGAGAGGAAGGTCTTCATCGTGTACGAGGCGTGTGACCATTGCGAGCGCTGAAGGAGCATGACCGGAAGGATCGTCTACACGATCTTGAGATCGGCAAGAGTACGACTACATCACCCACGAGAATCTGCTCTCGTAACCGCTTTGGAATCTTCGAGGGTGAGTTCCTCCATCGACTCGTTGCTACAATCTAGTAGATAGATCTTGGCTTGTTTATTTGCATGCGGTAGAAATTTTTTGTTTTCCATGCTACGAACCCCTACAAAATGATCACAACTTTGAGGCATACAAGACTCTCCGACAAGACCGGGAATCCTTGGCGGAGGTTCTCTAGTAGACCGAGAGCAGCATATTTGGTAAGCTTCCTTCGTCTTTCATTTCTATAAGTCAGGTACTTAAAACTGATTTGTTGAACTCATGTGCTCAATTTCTTTGTCGAAAATGCAGCTCCCATTGGCCTAGCCAACTTGGGTGAAAGTGATCCTCTGCCAAAAGAGTGCATGGTTCTTGCCGACAACTTCATCAACACCGCGATCGTTCAGGCCAAAGAGATTTCCAAGCCCTTGGACATTAACATCAAGGTGGTGGACTCTTTAATTAAGTACTCGGAAATCCTCCGTCGAGCCCCCGAGCGTATCGTAAGCTGGAAAGCTTCATGTACCCGAGCTTGCACTAGGATGGCCTTGGCCATGGTCAAAGCTCACTATGACGATGCCGACATAGACATGGTGACTGCTGGTCTCCCGACATAGACGAAGATGGACAGAAAATCGACAACGATGCAATCTGGTCTTCTCTTGCCGGCTATGACACCAGGGTCACCCAGATGGTCAAGACGGACGTCTTTGTACCTCTAGAGGTATTTGATGCTGACCAAGCTGCCTCCGAGTCCGTGAAAACCACCAACTTTGTTAACGAGCAAGATGGCTCTCCTGTCGCTGATGACGCAGCCTCGAAGTCCCCTATGCTAGAAGAATGATTTTTTTTGTAATATTTGTTTATTCTGGCTATGTAATATGCAGAAAACAATGGTTTTTGTATAAGGCGGAAAACTTGGCTACAAGCCTCTAGCTAATTAAGAATTAGTTCTAGCATGTATGATTGTATATTATTTAAGCAAGTGTTGGCTTATCCATTACTTCGTCTTTTATACTTGACCTTTCATGAGTCGGAAGACTCTTAGTCAGAACCATGCACTCAAGTGATGATGTCCAATGGGACCGTCAAGAACCTGAGTGCAAAATCGCCGACTTTAAGTACCAAAATTCATTACTCCAGAATCCATATAAAAACAACAAAGAACGTGTAGACCAGAAAACTTAAGCTAACACCCGTAGGAGGAGTTTTCACAAGTGCAAATACAAAGCTTGTGCATAAAGAGTTTTACATGATCCAAAAATGAACACTAAAGGAGGTAAAATACTCAGGCATATGAGTGAACCAAAAGCTTTATTTCATTGATCATATAAGAGGTACATAGTAGATAATAAAATATGCTAAGTGTAAAAAGGATATAACTATGCTATGTTCCATGGCCGATCAAGCTCCGGATAGTCATCATCCAGTTCACGTCGCTTACGCTTATGATCCTTGTTTGGCCTATATTTCAACTCACGGTTATCGATGAGGTAATAGCCATTGAGTAGCGCCTTGCTTGTGATGAATGGTCCTTCCCATGGCGGGGATAATTTGTGTGACTTTTTCTGTTTAAGTCGGAGTACCAGATCCCCTTCTTTAAATGAGAGATGCCGAATGCGGTGACTATGGTAGCTACGTAGATTACGCTGGTAGATGACGGATCTCTGGCATTCCAGCATGTGTTCCTTCTCGAGCAGGTCCACATCTAAGTGTCTGGATTCTTTAGCGTCATCTCCATCATAGGCGGCAAATCTTGGTGTGGAGGATGTCGGAAGGTAGGTCAGCTTCTGCTCCATATACCATGAATAAAGGGGTATAGCCGGTGGATCTGTTGGGGGTAGTTCGTAAACTCCACAAGACAGATGGAAATTCCTCCGCCCAGGTTCCTGCTGCTCTATGTAGTGGTTCTTCTAGACGTGGCTTTATTCCCTGCAGAATTAGTCCAGTGTCCCGTTCAAGTTGACCGTTAGATTGTGGGTGAGCCACAAATGATAGATCAAGGCAGATGCCTTTCTCATAATAATAAGCCTCTACTTCTCCGAGTGACAAGTTTCTTCCATTGTCGGTGATGATGCTATGCGGGATACCAAATATGACCACTAAATCCCGGACAAACTTGAGGACAGTTGCCCCATCGAGCTTTCTAATGGGTTTAGCTTCTATCCATTTTGTGAATTTATCAACTGCTACGAGCAGATGCGTAAACCCACAAGGTGTTGTCTGCAGCGGTCCAACCATGTCAAGCCCCCAGACTGCGAACGGCCAAGTTATTGGTATGGTTTGCAATTCTTGAGCTGGTACATGTGGTTGCCGTGCATAATATTGACACCCAATACATGTTTCAACCAGATTGTTAACGTTCGCCTTCACGGTTAGCCAGTAGAATCATTGCCGAAAGGATTTGGAGACCAAAGATCGGGGAGCGACGTGATGTCCGCAAACTCTGAGTGAATATCACGAAGGATATTCATACATTACTGCTGGGAAACACACTGTAGAAATACACCCGTAGTGCTTATTTTGTAGAGCTGCCCATTTATTATGGTATAGACCTTTGCTCAACATACTATTTTCCGACTTTCGACCTTGTCTATGGGCAAAGTTCCGTGTTTGAGATAAGCCATGAATGATTTTGTGCAAGCCGGAGAAACTATTGTTACTGCATTAACAAATGAGTCAACTATATCTGGATTCTCGGGGTCCGCTCCTTCACAGATGGGGTCCGTAGATGCTCCAGAAAAACTCCTGGCGGAATTGGTTTGCAGGCAGATCCAAGCTTTGATAGCAGACCTGCCGCCTCATTTTCCTCCCTCTTGACTTACTTGACTTCGTAGCCTTCGAAGCACTTGGCTATCTCGTCTACTTCGTCTCGATATGCCGCCATCATAGGGTTTCGAACATTCCAGGTGCCAGCCACCTACTGGGCAACCAAGTCAGAATCTCCACAGCAAACTATGCGCTTGATGCCAATATCCTTGGCTACGCGAAGTCCGTGAATGAGTGCTTCATTTTCTACCATGTTGTTTGTAGCCTCAAAGTGAATTTGAAGGACATAATGTAGCTTTTCTCCTGTTGGTGATTGTAGCAACACACCGGTCCCCGATCCATTGAGTATCTTTGATCCGTCAAAGTGCATTACCCAATATTATGGCTCTGGTACATGAGCATATGGCATCTCTGTACAATATGCAATAAAATCTGCCAAGGCTTGTGACTTGATAGCGTCACATCTCTTATAGGTGATTTTGAAGGTGGCAAGCTCAATGTCCCACTTCGCCATGGTGTGCGCCAACTGTCGTGGTATTGCCGACGAGTATGCCATGGAGGGGTCCTCATAGTACGTGTTTAGAGACGCAGGGGAAGGAGGCAAGTTGGCGGGTACGAGGTAACAGAGCTTACCCAAGTTTAGGTCCCACGACAGTGGCAGAACCCTACTCCTGTTATAAATCACTATAAGGGATATACGCCGAGTTACAGGGATTGGCTTGTTGTGCGAGGTATTGAGTTGTATCATATCGTTGCCCTAAAGGCTCCCAGAGGTCCGGCTTATAAAGAGGCCAGAATCTAGGGTTACAGAGAAAAGTCCTAGCCGGACAGGTTACAGAGTCCTACACTAGTACTAACTAGTCTTCGTGTCTTGCACTCCAAGGCTCTGAGTATGTCGGTGACACCATCGTAGCCTTCTTTTATTCGGCATGGGCCTACCTTCTAGATCCATCTAACTAGGCCGTCCAGCAGGCCATGTACCTTGCTACCAACTTTGGGCCACCCGAGTTAGTCGGATTAGAGACATGCAATAGTGATACCCATTTAGCATATCCCCAAAAAATTCAGAATTAGAACGAATAAAACTTTGCAGTGTATTCTTAGGAAACTAAGAATACGTATTCCAGAACTACAACCAAAGGGGAAAATTCGTATTGCTCAAAGTGGTGATTTATCGAGAAGAGTTTCTCAATAAAAGAGTTAATGGGTAAATGTGAAAGCTCAAATAAGGTTGAGAACCTTGCCTCCAAATGTTAGTGTAATGAAACGAAACTAATTCTAGAGCAGAACTCTACAAATAGAGGAAAAACTAACGATAATGATCAAATGTTTCAGTGGGAGATTTTACTAAAAGAAAGTAGGATTCATGAATAAGTTCTACCTCATTGAAGAATTGAATTCATGGTTCAGTTGTCATGTTAATGAAACAATGGCATACCTAAGAACTACAAAGAAGCGATGGTGAACCCAAGTACGAGAAATGACTTAGAGTCATGAAATCCTCTACATTAAGTTACATTTAAGATTGTGAAGTAAATTATTACTTGATCTTATCAAAGTAAAGATATTACTTGATCTTCCAAAGGGACTGCTAGAGTAAGTGATCATGGGGCAAGGTCGAAAGCGTTCGTGCCTCCGTTCCCAAGTTCATAGTCTCTCTAGGTGAATATCAAGGAAGAAATGAAACTTAAAGAAAGACACAAAGCTCGATTTGTGTCAAGAATATCTTAAACAAATTCAATTAGTTGACTACAATATGTAGCCATGCTTAAGTCAGACAAATGGAATCTCGTAGATGGAATTATCTCTTTGATGTATGATTAAAGGATTTTGGGATTATACCTAGAATATTGAGAAGACCTGCATTTACAATAAACTGAGTGGGAGCTAGCTATATTTCCTAATATCTTATATGCGATTGACATTTTTTATTGGGAGCTTAATGAAACATTCATATATGTGATTGACATATAGTGAATGGTATAGTTGGTATTAGTAAATATTATGTGTATGAAGTTGAACATGTATTAAACATTGAGATCTATCAGGATAAATTAATATGTTTAATAGCATTAAGTCAGAATGTTTTCATGGATTGGATTCTGAAATATGTTTAGAATGGACAAGTCAAGAAGTAAGCTCTTGCCTATGTGACTAGGAGAAACATTGAGATAGTCTCGGTATGATGATGGTTAAAAGAAGGAAAATATGTGTAACATATACTATGCCTCAGTCATAGGATTCATCTTATAAAACCATGTTGTATACTCAACATAATATGGACCAAGTTCTTAATAAGAAGAACAGATTCCGAAGTGATATCTGAGTGAATCACTAAACAAGAAGTTAAGTATAGTATTCAGTGTATAGAGAGAACTGAAGGTATACATCTGATTTGTAAAGGATGGTGAACCTGATCGTAAAAGGGTTACGCTAGGATGTTCCACCCAACCTAGATGATTGGAATTCTCACAACATTGAGTGCCTTAGAATAATAAAGGCATGGTTAGAAATCTAAGTGGCATTTATTGCACTTTCATTAAGATTTACATTGACATAAGAATTATATGATTACTTCAAAGGTAAAATATGCAAGGTTACGGCTGGGGAAGTCCATCTTCCCACATAATGTGTTCCTAATGATCATGGAAATGAAAACGTCATCTTTTGATTGATTAATCGGATCTCATGACAGAATGAGCAAAAAAACACTGTCGCTGAAACATAAATATTTACACCGCAAGGTTATCATGTGATGATAAAAATAATGTCAAATTAGGTAACATTAACAATTCGCAAAGACATAAGGATCTATATAGTACAATCCGTAGACAAAACCTCTTCCATGAGCAAGCATGATTAAAACACCAAAAGTTTTATGGTGTAATGATTCGTATCAAATGCAGCTAGTTTATTGTACTCTAGTGTAAGTGGGAGACTGATATAAATATGCCCTAGAGACAAATAATACTATATATTATTGACATATTTCATTAAGTTCATAATAGATTTTATATCATGCTTTAATTGTATTGATAGGAACGTCAATAATGTGTGATATGTAAACCACCAGAGTCCCTAGTGATTCTCTATACACTAGTTCATTGGTCAATCGATGATCGACGTTTCCTGATCATGTACATTTATATCAATTGACAATGGGGTCATTTCATTTGGTAAATGAAAGTGATGGACATACCCAACATAGGAATTGTAACACAGTCAAGTCACAAAGTTCACTATTGCAATGTCTGGGAAACGTAGTAACCAATTCCTTAGACTGTGAGACCATATCTAATCACTATCATCCGAGAGTGTCGTGTTTGCATCAAACTTCACTTGGTAAAATGGTGATAATAAAGGTGTATTCAAGTATTGATAGGGGTATGTTTAGGAGTATGTGTCAAGAGCGGTATTTGTTCTTCTGCGTGACGGAGAGATACTCTAGGCCCACTCGAAGACATGCCATCCATAAATTGCAGCGTGTGACTAGGTCACGGGGATGGCATAGCTCGGAACGAGTAAAGTTGTACTTGTCGGTAACGAGATTGAACCCGGCATGGTGATGTCATTGATCAAGTATCAGACAATTCAAGTATCATAGTAATAAAGGGAATATGACTCTATGTTTAATGGTTCAATGACAAAGATTCTCATGGAATGCGCGAGGGTTATTAAGGGCATTCAGGTCCCGCTGATGATCATTGGTCTGAGAGGGGTCTCGACCATGTCTAGAGTGTTCCCAAACCATTAGGGTAGCACACTTAAGGGTTTGGCAACGCTTGGAGATCGTTTTGGTGTAATAGGAATCACCGAAGATAAGAGAAGGGAAAACCGGAAGGGTTACGAGAAAGTCCGGCGGGTGTCCAAAATTGTCTGGAAGGAGTTCCGATGCAACAGGAATTAAATAATATGTAAATATATTTTAATTATTGAATTATACATTTATTTATATTTATTTAATAATTTAAATATGATTTAATGGGCAACCCATGCCTAATGGGTGAATTCCCTAGGGAAAAAGGCCCAAGAGGGAGGGCAACCCAAAGGAGAGAGGGAGGGCTTGCCCGCATGGGACCTTGGTACCCCATGTGGGGCCCAAGAGAGCCTTGGCCGACGACCAAGGTGGCTTCCCACCCTCTCATCTCCTTTAGTCCCACATGGCTAGGCCAAGGGACTTGGGGGGCTCCCCTGCCCCTATATAAAGGAGGACATATGGAGGGATTTAAACACACCAATTAATCCCAAGCTTTGAGGCTTCTCCCTCCAAGTGTCCTCCTTTCTCCCTCTCTCTTGTGACCGCAGACCCATTGTAAGGGTTGTGCGAACGAGCGAGTTCTTCACCGCAGAGCACCGTCGTGCTGCGGGGATTTCGGATCTAGGAGATCTACTTCTGCAACCTCTGCTGGATCAGAGTCCAGGAGTCGTCAGCAAGAACGGTATGTACACGACCCCCTGCGAGGTGCTACACTTGTGGCACTAGAGTCGTCGAGCCATCGGAGTCATTGGAGCCAGTGGAGCTGAAGTTGGTGGAGCCATCTGAGTTCAGAACAAACTTGAGGTCGGCGTTGCTATGACTACATCACCCATTTTCCACGCGGAAGGTTAACCGGGTTCGGTCTTCAAAGGTATGAACACTGAATCCCCTCCCGTTACTGCATTACTCCTAGATAGATCCTGACACTCGGTGGTTTGTCTAGGAAAAATTATTGTTTGTATTGGCTAAATCCCAAGAGAAACATCGTGTACTAAGTCCCACCGAAATATTGATGGGTGTATGTTAACTGATCTGGCAAACGTGGGTGGAAGTGCGTGTGGAAACTTTGGTGCACCCATGCAGGATTAAATATTTTTGCAAAGCTGCGTTCGCGGTTATGAACGACTTGGAGCACAGTTTCTTGATCATAGACAACTTACACTGAAGAAGTACTATTATAATCTGACTTGGATCTGACATGACCAGTAAGTTGGACAACTACCATGGAATGACTCATAAAACCGCCAACCGTGTGAGTTTTCCTTGGAAAGACTTCCTCGTTTGGTCTCAAGGGAATCATGGGATGTGTATATTTGGTGTTAGTATCAGGTTGGTTTCAAATAGGTCTTTATTATCCCTCTCTGATAGCCGACAGTTGTATCGAGTCTCTATAGGTTGTTTAGTGCATGCTTTGTTGCCGCTTCATTCCACCATACCTATGTAGGCGAGAGCCGTTGAATTCTAAGACTCACCATGTACTTGGCTCAATACTGACCGCTTCCTTTTTAAATTTGTCCTTTACCGGCACCCCTTTTGCTTTGACAGGTATGAGTTCGATGACTTAGCAAGATTACCCTTACGGCTTGTCCTGGGCAGGGTTATGAACGCCATTGGTTATTCTTTAGGACTCTGAGTCCAATTTTCATCTTATTCATACTAAGATGTTTTCAATTTGATTTGGATTTTTGTAATGTATATTTTATTCTTGACTCACTGAGTCGTTGTTGTATATAAATGTTCTTGTGGGTTCCATCATGGACTATTGTGTAATGGTATTACTTCATTTTTCACATGCACGCAAGTGCTTAGTGGGCATCATCGAATCGTTTCTATGCGAGTTTGGCGGGAATCGCTGAAATCTGCATAGGACTGTACCGATTCGAGTGTTACAATATACTTAGTATTAAAATACCTAGTTTGATGTGCTATGATACCGTATCATAATATGATACCACCACCATCTCTTTCTTCATTAATTAGCATGCCACATCAGATATTTTCCAACATGGCATACATGATACTAGCTATGATACCTCCATTAGGGATAGACTTATGAGTTCCTTGCTTATACTTCATTGTTGCCTGCGTTAGTCTTGCACCCATGTTGATTATTACTCTATTTTTTAACGTTTTGGCCTACTCAAAAACGGAGAAGGAACCAACAACACCAATATCCTACTATCGTACAATCGAAACTCACGTGCTTTAGAGCATCTCCACTCGGGGGACCCTAAAGCTCCCCTAAAGGGATATGGGAGTACAGGCGCTCAAAATCATGCCTATCCACACCCCCTTCCCCCGTTTTCTTTTCACTCCGGCACGGTCCGTTTTGGCCCCCCAGGCCGAACCCAACCCACCGGAATCAAGCGGGGACGCCGAATTGAGATGAAAATGACACAAACCGCTCCTGACTGTGAGTTAGACGGCCGCGATAGCTGGCCGTCGACGTAGCAATTGCCGTCGGCCTTCGGGATGCTGATTCATGTAGTGATAGCATGACATGATAAACTAGCTGCGCTTAGCACGCGTTAAATAAAAAGATGTATACTAATAAAATTAAGAAATCAGAACTAAGATTCTCTCTCCCGGAAATCGAGAAGTCAAAACTAAGATGATGGTGCACCTCAACCAACTAGGTGCACCTCTAACAACACAATATTACTAGTGGTGTATCTTTACAATTGCTGTGGTGATACGGAATGTCAGTTTAAGGCCTCGTTGTGTATCGATCAATGCAGAGAGGCAACAAAATATTGAATTTAATGAAGTGTGAGCGTCCTCCGAGGAGCGATGCAGTGGAAGTGTGATGCATTCACGTGGCTTGCCACAACTTCGTCTCGCCATTCCAGCAAAGAGAACAAAGAGCTCCGAGGGCTCTACAAATCTTGTTTGACAATAGTGGCACACATGGTATTGTGTGCATGGGTGGTACAACTCGGAATCTCTACATCTTTAATCGATGTAAGGCTAGAGCGCAGTGAGTTCTTATGTCCAAATCGTCACATTAGACATAAGTCTAAACAATCAAGACCATATAATATAGGCCACAACTTCTATGGTTTACTTATACTTCCATTGTTTCTAAATATATGGTGTTTTAGACACTATCAAGTCTAATTTGCAACCTTGAAAATAATTTATCACATGTACACGCTTCAAAAGTATGAAAGAAAGTCATGGAAAATATAATGTGACATAGACTGGGAACGACTTATGTCCATTATGTGAGATCTCGGAAATTAGATCACACATAATGTTCACCTGTTCCGTAGCCCGGTTTCTATGAAACTTTATCCGAGAAGCCCTGCATCCTGCTTGTTGTCCCACCGAGACTTATGATGTACCTCTGTTTTTTTAGGCTTTTCGTGTTGTGGTCCTAGCTTATTGTTTTTTACTTTTCGCACTATGCTAAATTTTGCATGGATGGTTGCTTTATTTATAAAGCTGGAGAAAAGCCTGTTTTAAAAAAATAAATACAATTTGACTACTTTCATCTCACATCAACCTAATTTTTTTTATAGTTTAGTAGTGTGTATTCAGTATGAAATGGTATAATACATTCATATTTATCACACATTAGAAAAAATACGTACACATAGCTGGACTAAAGTTGTAGCCTCCAATGTGCAGTTTAGACACTACTTTAGTTCGTATGTTACACATAAAATGGGGCGTGAACGATAATGCTTCGTTGACCCAAAGGCTTAATTAGGATTTCCAAAATAATGATTGAAACAACTGAAAACTAAACTATACGATCCTTTTATGTGCTGGGTAGTTTATCATTCTGGTACTGTAGTAGTACTAGTTTGCTACTCAATGTGGGCCTACTTCTACATCGTTCTTTCTCTTTATGGTTTTTTTTGCTCAAGCGTCGAGCCGGTGGCGTTCCTTATTCGTGCACCACATGGTTGTTTCCTCCGTTTTTGCCTAGCGTTCTTGTTCAGGGGAGCACGTGAACCGTTGGCCATCGTATGATAGACAAGCTGCCAGCACCAGCAGCTAGCCTACTATGGTAAGCTAGTACGTTCAGAAATCAGAAACTGCATGTGATGCATTTATATGCCATAATAAATGCCATGGCAAAAATAGCATGCACGTTAGTAACTCGCTTGACAGAGATAATACTTTCTATAGATACAAAATGCTTCTAGTCTAAATATTTAATTAGATTCATACTAATCTAGACAAAGTTAAAATCATTAATATTAACCCAAGAAAGTACTAGAGTACAGAGTACGTATTATATTTTGATCTTGACATAATGTTTTCTGCACTTGTCTTCTTGTGCATGGCTTGGGTTCTCCTGTTCACTGATAAACTCGCGGTCACTAATGTTTCCCACCGCCTCTTTTACCGTTTGATTTACCTCGTGATTCGTGTAAAATAAAAATTACACATGAGTTGCAAGTCGGTTATGGCGAGAATTTAATGAGTTAACGTAAAGGCATCAGAATGAAAACTAAGACAAATGAAATGTAACCAGGCCAGAACCGTGAATTAAGACAAATATTAGAACGACTCAAATGACTTAGACATAATTAGTTCCGAGATGTCTGAGATCTTGACACTCTCGTAGTTTATTCATCGTATGACCGAAGCGAGCCGTGGCAACAAAGTAGTACGCCATAGGCCGGGGGATCGCTCGGCTTTGCGGCTGCCCGCCCTCCTCGCCCCGTGCGGGTCCATGTCGTGGTGACCAGAGCAATGACGAACCCACGGCTTTGGCCGCTAGCTAAAGGGTCGGTTTCCTTGCCCGATCGAACACTCGCCTCGCCGAGGTGGCCTCCGTAGGTGCCTCACACTTAGTCGCGGTATAGGTTTGTCGGTTTCGGCAGCGACGGTGACTACGATCGAGTTCGCTTGCTGATTCTGGAAACAGAACACATCGCGCGCGTACGTGATAGCTGCGCCGATCGACCGGGTAACTAGACTAGCTCGTCAATGGCGACCTTCTGGGTGGAGGAATCCCGGTTGGATATGCCTGGCTCGGTTGGGGTGACCACGACACTGGCCTTTTCTATTTTGTTACCTGACGGCTGGCTAGGTGTATGTAGCAGGGAAACTGGCCATTTGGGCGGTTAACACAAGAGGCCAGTGCCCAGGCCAAGTGCGCGGCACGCCGTCGTCGCCGGCTTCCACGCCGGTGTAAGCGGTGATCTTCGCTCCCATGTCGGAGGTCGAGGAGAAAGGTTACGAGCAGGGCCTTTCGCCGCGAAGCCCGGGGAAAAGCATATGAGAAGCAAGTGGGGTGCCGCCCCTGCCGGCGGTGACTGTTTTTTTTTTTGAACGGAACGGCCTCGAAAGGCCCAGGAGATTCATTCAGCGGTGGGTGTACAAATACAAAGAGGTCCAAGCAGAAAGAAAAATTACAAACTGACCCCTACATTTTACAACGAACACCCTAGGAGAGATCGCAAAAACGCAATCGAGTCCGATGCAACCGCCGGCGACTGACAACGGCGAAGAAGCCACCGCTCCCGCCGGGACAAGACCACTTGCGACGAGGGACATCAGCTCCGCCACGAGGAAGATCCTCCCGAAGAGGATAGAGAAGCTCGAACAAACCCTATTGCCGAGCACGGCGAGGCCTTTTCCGCCATGGATAGCAACGGCGACCATCGCCGCCGCTTGAGAACGCCATGGGAGGAATCTCCGAAGCTCCCAAAGCTCGCCAAGGAAAGAACAACACCCCGCACTCAGTCAACCTCCTCGCCACCACGCAGCCGTGTCTTCGAGTAGCGGGAGGGCCGCCAACAGTACCACGGCAGCATGAGATGCAGAGGAGATGGCCGTCTCACAAGATCCTTCTTGATCTCCTCGACGCCACGGCCGCCGAAGAAGAAGAGATGCAAAGAAGACCGAGAGCTCACGCCGCGCCGACGCATACACCAAAGACGAGGACTCCTTGCCGCCAAAGATCGAACACCAAGCTCCATTTCTTCCACTCCACACCACCACGGTCGGACAGAGGAAGAAGCCGGAGCCAAATAGCAACCCAGGCCAAGAGGCAACAAGCCCTAGATTTATTTAACGATGCGGTGGCCTCCGTCGCCTTCCAGAGCTCCGACTAGAGGAGCTTTAGAACACCGACGAGGAACCATAGAGCTAAGATTCGGGCAAGATCTAGAGCTCCGCATCCGGGCAAAGAGCCCACTACCGGCACAAGACCAACTACCAAACCTACTCTACAACCTAAGCCTACTCCGGCGACTCCCCGCCGCCACCTCCCGCCGGCTACTCCGGCGAGAAGGCCACGGGAGAGCCCTGGCCTCTCACGCACGACTCTCAAAGCAGCTAGGGAGGGGAGGGAGGGGAATGTGGAGAGTTCACAGTCTATGCCGGCGGTGACTGTGGGTCTGTGGCCACGGAGTCCTCGCCCATGATCGCGACCGAGCGGGAGTGATCCTAGGAGGTTAGAGAAGTGTTGACTTCTCTTCTTGTTCGATTGCGACTTTGCGAGCTGGCTAAACTGCACCGGTGCAGATGTGCGATAACTAGGATTGGTATTCGGCATTGTATTTTGTTGTGTGTGGAAACGGAGGCTAAACCCGGACCAGCCATTTGTGCCTCTGTGACCGGGAGTATTTCTTACGGTTTGTAAAAGAAAATGCTGGTATCCAGACTTTGACCTGGGAACAGGATATTTGAGCATCTCCATTCGTTGGCCGAATCCATGTCGAAATTCAGACTTTTTTTGGCCGGACGGCGCAAGTTTTCGGCCTGTATACGCCCAGTTTCCCATTCGGCCACCCAGGCCGAGTACCCAGACGGACACAAAGCGGCTATATTTGAATCTGCATAGTTTTCGCCGGCGAGTGCTCGGCCACAAGGTGTTCGACAGATGCGCCTCCATGTTCGGCGACATATTTTTATTACATAAGGGGAAACACGATCAGTCGTCGATGCGGCTCCTGCGGCGTGGCCGACGCGGCGTTGTCGTCCATCTCGCCGGCGAAGGCCCCAGGGGTGGAGGAAGTCGAAGCAGAGCTCAGAGTGGGAGCGTTCGGCGCTGGCACGTTCGGCGCAGGGGAAGGGGAAGGGGACGCCGTGGTCACTACTGAAAAAACCATCTTCGGTTCGATCACTGGAAGCCCAGCAGTCCCGGTCCGTCACGAACCGCGACTAGTGCTAGCACTAGTCCCAGTCCGTGAGGCCTCCAACGGCTAGAAATGGCCATAAGCATTAGTCCCGGGCCGGACCAGAGCATTAGTCCCGGTCCGTAATACGGCCCGGGACTAATAAGCTGGAGCGGGGCAACAGCTCTTTTCGGGGACTATTAGTCCCGGGTCGTATCACGGCCCGGGACTAATTGTCCATCACTATATATACAGCTCCCTGGCCAGCTGCCCTAAAGCATATGGTGGCCATTTTTCTCAAAGAAAGCAAGAGAGTTCATGCCATTTTTTTCTCAAGATTTGTCAAGATTTAGTTTGCAACACCTAAATCCAAAGCTTTAAAAGGTTAGAACTTCATTCTTTCATCTCTTATTGCTACTTTAGCTCTATATAATGCTCTAGAAGTATAGAGATATGGATCAAATGCATGCATGCTCTAGAAGTAGCTAGAAGGATTTTGATATATATGTGTAACAAATTTTGATTAGGCACATAGTTACTGAAAATTGAAATGTGCAATTTTAGAGTTTTAGAGCTTAGAATGGAATAAGGTTTTCACTGATGGAACAATAATAAAAAATTCCACATTTATCATGTTGATTGTTTTCTCCAATTCACAAATTGGTGCATGTAAATTTTTCAAAATTCAAAATTAATGCTCTAGAAGCTCTCAATATAACTTGTAATAATTTTATCATGTTGTGTAATGGTTTTTGATATACTTTTACTATAATGCAGATGGTCCTGGAATGGATGTACGGTACTGACCGACACTCTGGCGAGTTCATTAATGGCGTGCATGAATTTATCCGTGTTGCTGATGCAAACAAGCACAATGGTTTTGTATTCTGTCCATGTAATGGATGTAGGAATCAGAAGGATTACTCTGACTCAAAAACCCTTCACAACCACCTGTTGAAGTCCGGCTTCATGCCCAGTTATAATTGTTGGACCAAGCACGGAGAGAGAGGGGTTATAATGAAAGACAATGAAGAAGAGGAGGAGGATGACAACTATCATGGTTTCCCTGAGTACGGAGATACTTCCATGGGGGATGCTGAAGGGGAGGATGAAGAAGAGACACATGATGAACCCGCTGATGATCTTGGTCGGACCATTGCCGATGCACGAAGAGATTGTGAAATTGAAAAGGATAGGGAGAAGTTCAATCACATGCTAGAGGATCACAAAAAGTTGTTGTACCCAAATTGCGAAAATGGTCTGAAAAAGCTGGGCAGCACACTGGAATTGCTGCGATGGAAGGCTGAGTGTGCTATACCTGACTCCTCATTTGAAAAGTTTCTGAAAATGATGAAGAATATGCTTCCAAAAGATAATGTATTGCCCCAAGACATAAGCAAAAAAAGGTTGTACGCCCTCTAGGTTTAGAGGTTCGTAAGATACATGCATATGCCCTAATGATGCATCCTCTACGGTGAGGAGTATGAGAATTTAGATGCATGCCCGGTATGCACTTCACTTGTATAAGATTAGACGAGATGACCACTGGTGACGTTGAGGGCGAGCCCCTAAGAGGTTTCCATGAAGGTGATGTGGTATGCTCCTATAATACCACGGTTGAAACGCTTATTCGTAAAACAAAGAGCACGCCAAGTTGTTGCGATGGCATAAAGAGGAACGTAAGTCGACGGGATGTTGAGACACCCCCGATGGGTCGAATGGAGAAAAATCGATAGAAAGTACCCGGACTTTGCAGATGACGCAAGGAGTTTAAGGTTTGGTCTAAGTACGATGGCATGAATCCCTTTGGGGAGCAGAGCTCACCATAGCACTGCCCGTGACTCTATGCATCTATAACCTTCCTCCTTGGTTGTGCATGAAGCGGAAGTTCATTATGATGCCAGTGTTGATCCAAGGTCCGAAGCAACCCGGCAACGACATTGATGTGTACCTAAGGCCATTAGTGGAAGAACTTTTACAGTTGTGGCATGAACCCGGGATACGCGTGTGGGATGAGCACAAGCAGGAAGAATTTAACCTCCGAGCATTGCTTTTCGTAACAATCAATGATTGGCCTGCTCTTAGTAACCTTTCAAGACAGTCAAACAAGGGATACAATACATGCACACACTGTTTAGATGAGACTGCAAGTATATATTTGGAACATTGTAAGACGAATGTATACAATGAGCATCGTTGTAACACCCTCAGAATCGGACCTATGCAAGTTTGGGCAAAATTCACCAAACCCGCATAGAAACGATTCAAAGGTGCCCACCAGGCACTTTCGTGCGGGTGGAAAACGAAGTAATAACATTACACAACAGTCCTCGATGGGACCCACAGAACAGATATATATAACAGCGACTCAAAGAGTCAAGAATACAAATATAATATACAAGATCCAAATCACCTTGAAAATGGTAGAGCGTCCGACTATGGACAAGAAGCAAATGGGGCTAAGAGCCCTAGAGAATAACCAATGGCGTCCATAACCCTGCCCAGGCCAAGCCGGAAGGGTAACCCTGCTAACGGCGTCGATCTCAAAACCTGCTTAAACAAAAGGGGTGCCGACAAAGGGCAAAGGAAAAAGAGGAGCGTCGATCGAGGCCAGACAGGCGAGGCTAGAATTCGGTCCTCGCCACATAGGTATGGTGGATCGAGGCAGCAAAGATGCACTAAACAACCTATAGAGACTCGATACACATGGCGGAAAACAGAGGGATAAGAAAGACCTATTCGGGGTAACTGATTCTATCATCAAACAAACCCATCGGCGTTCCCTCGAGACCAAACGAGAAGTCAACCGAGAACGCATACGTTGGCGTTTTACTTATTCGTTATCGTGGCAGCAATTACTAGTCGAGTTTAGATAATCGCCCGTAAAGTAAGCAAAGGCACTTTTAGTTAGTCATTCCGTTATAGTGGCATCACTTACTAGTCAGATTCAATTATCATGAGATAACCCAAAACCCAGCAGTCGTTGATACTTTTACTTAGCCATGCCGTTGTAGTGAAGCTGATTACTAATCATATCGGATAAAAGTCAATTTAAAACAGTAAACTTTAGTTATAGTTGTCTATGATCGACAATCGTGTCCCAAGTCGTCCATAACCGCGACACGGCTTCTCGAAAAGATTTAACCGCAGGGTGCACCAAAGTATCCACAGCACTTCAACCCTTTTTGCCAGATCAGTTAACATACACCCATCGGTATGTCGGCGGGGCCTAAGTCACGACGTTCCCAGACCCAAAGCAAGAACGGGGGGCCCCCCCACCGCGTCGACACCCAACGGAGTCCGGTCTCCGAGACGGACTCGGGTTTGCCGATGGCGATATGACGACCGCCTCAAACGGGACCGCCATACCGCGAAACATCCCGCTTCCTAAAGACACGTGCACAAACGTAAATAAAGCGAACATGGCATAAGCAGAATAGTAAAACACCTCAAACTAGTTGTGGCCCCAAAGACAATACTTTGAAATCAGTTAATTATCAATGGGGCCCATATCTCCCCACCGTGGTTAGCGCTCGATCTCGGAAGTGTCAAGAACTCGGTCCCACGGACACAAGTGGTGATCGGAAACCAAAACTTACCCATCACCCACCGATGCCTCCGCTTAATTCAATTTTAGTTGTTAAACAGAATTAAAGTGATACAATAATTAAAGCCATGATCATCTCCAACGCCAACGTCGGCAATTCTCCAACAATGGTGGTACTTGACGTCACACAAACCTTGAGCAAGTATCACGACACGGTCCAACTATCTACCAAACAACAGGTAATAGGATGTGTCCAAGGCTATATATGGCTGCAAGGGATATCACGGGTACGAAATCTAGAGCATCGCAACACAGATAGCAAAGATCAATAGGAGGGAAGTAAATACTAGAAAAGTAAGATAGGTAGAAAGGGGGAGATGCTCGCCTGGAAACATTGTCGAAGGATCAACCGAAGATCGGGGCGAAGCTCACATCAACTCAACGGCCTTATCCGCGAAGAACCAAAACACTAGAAGAAACACCGGATGCAATATTTAATACAACGCCAGAAGATCGGCATGATGCATGTATGATGCATGGCATGACAAAGGTGCGATGCAATTAGGTCATATTAAGCGAAACCGGGGTCCTGACAATTTAATTAGATGATGCAAGTGATTTAGATCCCCGCAATTTAAATGTTGTTTAACAATGAAAGATTATAGTATTGGTTCGCTACTCAAGTTTAAATGAGGCCGATATGAGTCTAGATTTGCCCGCATATGGGCCCCATATTTAATTAAGAGGTGAATCGGCATAAGGCCCCCAACCAAAGATATGCATGCGAGATGAGAAAATAAGTATGCAACAAGTTGTTATTATGTTATCAAATAGGGTTTTCGGGAAGAGGGGTCACACATTAGAGGGGGCTCGACGATCTTGGAGGTTCCGGGGTTCGGGGTCTCGGGTCCGTGGTCTAGGGTTCACGGATCCGGGGTTCGGGTTCGCGGAAGCGTTCGGATTCGGGTAGATCTTGTTGTCTGTGGTGACCTCGACATCCGGAAGCAGACTTGGTTGCGCCGGGCGAACGGATTCTCCTGGTCGCTGCCGTTCTTGTCGTCATGCAGATCTCGTCGGTTCCCACGGGGTCGATCTTGCCGTTGCGAAGGTCTTGTCGGGTACCCAAGTCGAGTCGGTCTTGGCTTCGGGGTGAAGAACTTGGTGTCCGGGCGGAGTGCTTGTCATATCCATGAAGAAGAGCATGTCGGTCCACGGGGTTCGGCCTCCGGGGCGATCTCGGCGTCGGGAAACTTGGGGTTTGCGGGGTCCGATGACCGGTGTCGATCTTGTCGTCTCCACACCAACTCTTGGCACCGCTTGGTACTTCACAGGGACTTGCACTGATGAAGGCGGTTGACATCGGTGTCGACGTGGCTTGGGGTGAGCGGCGACGGCGGATGGGGCTGCCACGGAGGGCCCAGGCAGCGCTTGAGGCGGCTCAGGGACGCCGGCGACGCGGCGGCGGGACGCACTCGAGGCAAGCGGGGCACAGGGGTTCCGGTGGCGGCGGACGGGGCGGCAGGGTAGCCGGGCGCCGCGAGGTAGACGCGAGCTGGCGCGCGCCTGCAGAGCGCGGCTTCCTGGCCGGGCGACGGCAGCGCACGCAGGAGGGAGGAGGACGGCCGGGCCGCCGTGAGGAGGCGGACGGCGGCGAAGCCGAGAAGGCTGGCGGCGGAGGAACTCGGAGCGGGCGAGTCTGGCGCGAGGGCGAGGCGAGGTTGCTGGCGGAGCTGGGAGGCGGGCGGGCGGCGGAAGGAGGGTGCTCGGTGGCGCAGGAGGCGGGTCCGGCGACGGTGTCTGCCTGACTCAGGCGCCTGGCGGGGGCGCGGGAGAGGCAAGGCGGCGCATGTGAGCGCTGGAAGGAGAGGGCGCGAGGCTGGCGGTCGAGGGCGGGAGGTCCGGCGAGGTGGTCGCCGGAGGGGCGACGGGATGGGAAGAGGCGCCTTGGCGGGATGGTCGCTGGGGAAGAAGGGGCGGGCACGCGGCGTGAGGCGGTGCAGGCCGGGCTGGGCAGGCGCCATGCCGGAGAGGAGCACGTCAGGGAGAGCTGGGGAGGAGGCGCAGTGTCGGTGGCGTGGGGAGCCGCTAGCGGAGGAGGGGGAGGTGGTCGCGAGGTGGAAGACAGGGGGGCCAGCATGTGCGGGTCCTGTGGTGGGGCCAGGCGTTGGTGGCTGGGTTAGCTCAAGGGCGTGGGGGTTAGGCAGCAAGGCGTCTTTGGGAGGGAGGCTGTGTGGTGGGTCCAGGAGAGAGGGTGGGTTTGAGAGAGAGAGAGGTGGACTAGGTGTCGTCTTGGTTGGGTGAGGATAGGGGTTAGCTGAGGTGGCATGCCTATTGGTTGGGGTGAGGTGGAGGGTTAGGTTGGGTAGCTTTTAGGTGGATTTAGGATTAGATGGGGCAAAGGTTGGCCGATTTAGTTTTCGGTCGTGTCGTCAATCGCCCGCTCGACGCCCCGCAAAATAATTAAAACGTTTGTTTGTTTTAAACGGGCCGCCTCAAACCGATAGCGCCAAACAAAATATTCGGGACCCGGTTTTGGCGTTGAATAAAAGACGGGCGTTTAGAAAACAAAACGGCTTTGCAAACATAGTTTTGGCAAACAATGCATGATGATGACGATGCAATGCACAAATTCAACGCGATTTTCTAGTAGTGGTTTATGGATGCCACACCGACACCACTAACAATGGATCTCGCCCTCGAGATCCGCCTCATGGTACCGGAAGGAAAGGTCGGCGATCTTCGTCTTCTCGCTTCGTGTAGATCTTCGCGACACCACTAACAAGAGGTCGTTGTCCCTGGTCGTCGAGAGAACACTCCGGATAAACAACGGACGAAGTTAAAGGTAGGGCCACCTCTAACTTCCATGAAAGGAGTAAAATTGCATCGATCCACCATTCAATATACAAAGCAAATGATAAGAGTAGTGGTATGGTCGCGACTCCATCCCGCACTCAAAGCATTACTCTGTACACGAACAGATAGATTATGCAACCAACCCTCAGGATTCAGACGGAAGATCTCGACAAGCGAGGTTCGGATCAAAGGAGTGATGCAGACTCTGCATCGGATCTGGCGTAGAGGATGTCGTCGCGTCAGAAAACACCGGAAGGCACAAACAAGGAACAAAGAATGGTAACACCGTGGACGGATTCCTCAGGCAGCATGAACCCCGGATGGTAGAACACCGTTATCAAAGGAGGAAGCGAAACCCTGAAGGCACGACGGAACCCAACCACGAGAAATCCTGGACTCGAAGAAAAGATAAGAGAGCAGATTCAAAACACGTCGAGGTAAGAGGAGAACAGCAGGGGGTAAGGAGTAAAATCAGACCTATTCAGAACTATCCAACCGATTTTGCAAAAATAGTTTTGACACTCTACTTCGGCCGTTAGCTAGGTTATCCTACAGGCTGGACTTGTGGGGGTATCGCAACTGCTGAGCTCTGATACCACTCTGTAACACCCTCAGAATCGGACCTATGCAAGTTTGGGCAAAATTCACCAAACCCGCATAGAAACGATTCAAAGGTGCCACCAGCACTTTCAATGGGTGGAAAGCAGTAATAACATTACACAACAGTCCTCGATGGGACCCACGTAATGATATATATATAACAGCGACTCAAAGAGTCAAGAATACAAATATAATATACAAGATCCAAATCACCTTGAAAATGGTAGAGCGTCCGACTATGGACAAGAAGCAAATGGGGCTAAGAGCCCTGGAGAATAACCAATGGCGTCCATAACCCTGCCCAGGCCAAGCCGGAAGGGTAACCCTGCTAACGGCGTCGATCTCAAAACCTGCTTAAACAAAAGGGGTGCCGACAAAGGGCAAAGGAAAAGAGGAGCGTCGATCGAGGCCAAGACAGCGAGGCTAGAATTCGGCGGTCCTCGCCTACATAGGTATGGTGGACTGAGCGGCAGCGGCAGCATGCACTAAACAACCTATAGAGACTCGATACACATGGCGGAAAACAGAGGGGGATAAGAAAGACCTATTCGGGGGTAACCTGATTCTATCATCAAACAAACCCATCCTGGCGTTCCCCCTCGAGACCAAACGAGGAAGTCAACCGAGGAACGCACACAGTTGGCAGTTTTACTTATTCAGTTATCGTGGCAGCAATTACTAGTCAGGTTTAGATAATCGTCCTGGTAAAGTAAGCAGTGGGCACTTTTAGTTAGTCATTCCGTTATAGTGGCATCACTTACTAGTCAGATTCAATTATCATGAGATAACCCAAAACCCAGCAGTCGTTGATACTTTTACTTAGCCATGCCGTTGTAGTGAAGCTGATTACTAATCATATCGGATAAAAGTCAATTTAAAACAAGAACTTTAGTTATAGTTGTCTATGATCGACACTGTGCTCCAAGTCCATAACCGCGGACACGGCTTCTCGAAAAGATTTAACCGCAGGGTGCACCAAAGTATCCACAGCACTTCGACCCTTTTGCCGATCGGTTAACATACACCCATCGGTATCGGCGGGGCCTAAGTCACGCGTTCTGACCTAAAGCAAGCACGGGGCCACCCACCGAGTCGACACCGAACGGAGTCGGCCGGTCTCGAGACGGACTCGGGGTTTGCGTCGATGGCGATATCGACGTCGCTTCAAACGGGACTGCCCATACCGAAAACATCCCGCTCTAACGGACACGCTTTCGCACAAACGTAAATAAAGCAGTAAACATGGCATAAGTACAGAATAGTAAAACACCTCAAACTAGTTGTGGCCCCCAGTACAATACTTTGAAATCAGTTAATTATCAATGGGGGGCCCATATCTCCCCACCTGTGGTTAGCGCGCTCGATCTCGGAACAGGTGTCAAGAACTCGGGTCCTACGGGACACAAGTGGGCGGTCGGAAACCAAAACTTACCTATCACCCACCGATGCCTCTGCTTAATTCAATTTTAGTTGTTAAACAGGAATTAAAGTGATACAATAAGTAAACCATGATCATCTCCAACGCCAACGCGGCAATTCTCCAACAATGGTGGTACTTGACGTCACACAAAACCTTGAGCAAGCGTTACGACACGCTGGTCCAACTATCTACCAAACAACAGGTAATAGGATGTGTCCAAGGCTATATATGGCTGCAAGGGATATCACGAACGAAATCTAGAGCATCGCAAATACGTATAGCAAAGATCAACAGGAGGGAAGTAAATACTATAAAAGTAAGATAGGTAGAAAGAGGGAGATGCTCGCCTGAAAACATTGCCGAAAGGTTCATCCGAAGATCGGGGCGGAGCTCACATCAACTCATCGGCCTTATCCGCGAAGAAGCAAAACACTAGAAGAAACACCGGATGCAATATTTAATACAACGCCAGAAGATCGGCATGATGCATGTATGATGCATGGCATGACAAAGGTGCGATGCAATTAGGTCATATTAAGCGAAACCGGGGTCCTGACAATTTAATTAGATGATGCAAGTGATTTAGATCCCCGCAATTTAAATGTTGTTTAACAATGAAAGATTATAGTATTGGTTCGCTACTCAAGTTTAAATGAGGCCGATATGAGTCTAGATTTGCCCGCATATGGGCCCCATATTTAATTAAGAGGTGAATCGGCATAAGGCCCCCAACCAATGATATGCATGCGAGATGACAAAATAAGTATGCAACAAGTTGTTATTATGTTATCAAATAGGGTTTTCGGGAAGAGGGGTCACACATTAGAGGGGGCTCGACGATCTTGGAGGTTCCGGGGTTCGGGGCCGGTCTCGGGGTCCAGGGTCTAGGGTTCGACGGATCTGGGGTTCGGGGTTCGGCGGAAGCGTTCTCGGATTCCGGGGTAGATCTTGTTGTCCTGTGTCGGTGACCTCGACATCCGGGAAGCAGGACTTGGTTCGGCGCCGGGGGCGCAACGGATTCTCCTGGTCGCTGCCGTTCTTGTCGTCATGCAGATCTCGTCGGTTCCCACGGGGTCGATCTTGCCGTTGCGAAGGTCTTGTCGGGTCCCCAAGTCGAGTCGGTCTTGGCTTCGGGGTGAAGAACTTGGTGTCCGGGCGGAGTGCTTGTCATATCCGTGAAGAAGAGCATGTCGGTCCACGGGGTTCGGCCTCCGGGGCGATCTCGGCGTCGGGAAACTTGGGGTTTGCGGGGTCCGATGACCGGTGTCGATCTTGTCGTCTCCACGCCCAACTCTTGGCACCACTTGGTACTACACAGTGACTTGCACGGATGAAGGCGGTTGACATCGGTGTCGACGTGGCTTGGGGTGAGCGGCGACGGGGCTGCCACGAGGCCGGCAGCGCTTGAGGCGGCTCGACGGCACGCCGCGGGGACGCACTCGAGGCAAGCGGGGCAGGGGTTCGTGGCGACGGGCGGCAGCTGGCGGCGCCGGCGGTAGACGCGAATGGCGCTGCTCCAGCGGCTTCTGGCCGGGCGGCAGCAGCAGTGAGGGAGGGAGGACGGCCGGGCTGGCCGAGAGGAGGCGGACGGCGGCTGCGGCGAGCTGTGAGCGCGGCGGAGGAACCTGAGCGGGCGAGTCTGGCCGCGAGGGCGAGTTGGCGGCCGCCGGGCGGAGCTGGGAGCCAAGGGCATGGCGACGGAAGGAGGTGCTCGGGGTGGCGCAGGAGGCGGGTCCGGCGGTGTTGCGGCTTGCAGTGCAGCGCGAGCGCGGAGAGGAGAGGCGGCTTGTGCCAGGGAGAGGAAGGCGAGCGCATGCGGCGGGCGAGGCGTGAGGTCCGGCGAGGCGGGCGGTCGTGAGGGCGACGGGACGGAAGAGCGGCGCCAGCGGGATGGTCGCAGGGAAGAAGGGGCGGCACGCAGGCGTGAGGCGTAAGGGCGCAGGCTGGCCAGGCGCCATGCCGAGAGGGAGCACGTCGGGCAGGGAGAGCTGGGGGGAGGGGATGCGCGCGGTGTCGGTGACGTGGGGGAGGGGAGCCGCTAGCAGAGGAGGGGAGGTGGTCGCGAGGTGGAAGAAGGGGACGGGCCACAGGGCGGGTCCTGTGGTGGGGCCCAGGCGGTTGGTGGCCCAGGTTAGCAAGGCGTGGGGTGTTAGGCAGCGTGCGTGCGTGCTGGGAGGGAGGGAGGCTGTGTGGTGGGTCCAGGGAGAGAGAGGGTGGGTTTGAGAGAGAGAGAGGGTGGACTAGGTGTCAGGTACTGGTTGGGTGAGGGATAGGGGTTAGCTGAGGTGGCGCATGCCTATTGGTTGGGGTGAGGTGGAGGGTTAGGTTGGGTAGCTTTTTAGGTGGATTTAGGATTAGATGGGGCTGGCAGGTTGGCCGATTTAGTTTTACAGAAGCGGTCGTCGGTCAATCGGCCCGCTCGACCGCCCATAAAAATAATTAAAACGTTTGTTTGTTTTAAACGGGCCGTCTGCAAACCGATAGCGGCCAAAACAAAATATTCCGGGGACCCGGTTTTGGCGTTTGAATAAAAGACGGGGCGTTTTAGAAAACAAAACGGGCTTTGCAAACATAGTTTTGGCAAACAATGCATGATGATGACGATGCAATGCACAAATTCAACGCGATTTTCTAGTAGTGGATTTGCGGGATGCCACAATCGTCGATTTCTTTTGGCCAAGCATCCCTTAAGAAAGAAAGGCAAGCATTTCAACGGTCTGGCATGTCACCAGACGAAGCCTAAGGAGCGTACTGGTGCTGATATATTTGATATGGTCAAAGATTTGGATCAACTGGTAACCTTTGGAAAGGGTCCTGGAGGAAAATCTGTTAGAAAAGACGTCAAGGACACGCACCCATGTGGAAGAAGAAATCTATATTTTGGGAGCTACCATATTGGAAATTCTTAGAGGTCCGCTCTGCAATCGATGTGATGCATGTGACAAAGAATCTTTGCGTGAACGCATAGGCTTCTTGGGCGTATGGGCAGCCAAAAGATACACCGGCACGAAAGGACCATCAACGTATGAAAGACCCAGATGGCTGCATCCGAATGGTTTCAAGGTCATGCCACTATGCTCTTACCAAACAAGAGGAGGAAATATTTTTGAATGCCTAAGCGATTAAGGTCCCGTCGGCTTCGTCGAATATAAAGGGATAATAAATATGGCGTAAAAAAGTTCCAAAACCTAAAGTCTCATGATTGCCACGTGATTATGATGCAAATGCTTTCGATTGCATTGAGGGGCTTCTAGATAATGTTCGAGTACCCATTGTGAAGCTATGTGCATTTCTCAATGCAATCTCTCGAAGATAATCAATCTCAAGATCTACCAGTTCTGAGAATGATGTGGTCCAATGTCTTGTCGGTTTTGAGTTGGTATTCCCACCATCCTTCTTCAATATTATGACGCACTTGCTGGTTCACCTAGTCAAGAGATTTCCATTCTCGGTCTGTATTTCTACATAATATGTTTCCCTTTGAGAGGTTCATGGGAATCTTAAAGAAATATGTTCGTAACCGTGCTAGGCCAGAAGGAAGCATCTCCAAGGGCTATGGAATAGAGGAGGTCATTGAATTTTGTGTTGACTTCGTTCCTGACCTTAAGCCGATTGGTCTTCCTCAATCGCGGTATGAGGGGAGACTGAGTGGAAAGGGTACTCTAGGAAGGAAATCAATAATATGTAGAGACGGACATTCTTACACCGAAGCACATTACACCGTTCTACAGAATTCTATCTTGGCAGCCCCATATATCGAGGAACACAAGAAAATCTTACGCTCCAACAACCCTAGAAATCACGACTCTTGGATTAGAGATGAACACATGAAGAGTTTCGGCGGTTGGTTGCAACATCTCATAAAAAACAACACTCTTGGAGATCAGCTATACTTGTTGTCTAGGTCACCATCTTCGACTATATCGACTTTCCAAGGGTACGAGATAAATGGGTATACATTTTACACGATAGCCCAAGATAAAAAGAGCACCAACCAAAACAGTGGTGTCCGCTTTGATGCAAAAAACAACAATGGGTCAAAGACCACATATTATGGTTACATAGAGGAGATATGGGAACTTGACTATGGACCTACTTTTAAGGTCCCCTTGTTTCGGTGCAAATGGGTCAAGCTGACGGGAGGAGGGGTTGAGGTAGACAAGAAATACAGAATGACATTGTTGGATCTCAACAATCTTGGGTACTTAGACGAACCATTCGTCCTAGCCAATGATGTGGCCCAGGTTTTCTATGTGAAGGACATGTCTACCAAACCGAGAAAACGAAAAAATAAGAAAAAGAATACATAAGACGATGAGCCAAAGCGCCACATAGTTCTTTCAGGAAAAAGAAACATCGTGGGAGTGGAGGACAAGACAGACATGTTAGAAGATTGTGATAAGTTCCATGAAATTTCGCCCTTCGCGGTGAAGGATGACCCAACCATCATGTTAATGAATGAAGATGCTCCATGGATACGACGGGATCAGAAAGGAACACAAGCGAAGAAATGATATGTAATAATTGTAACATTTATGAGTTAAGATGTTCCATGCATGTGTCCATTTTTATAGTGTTGTCTGCAAACAATCTTGAGTGTGTTAGTCACGTTTTGTGGCTGGACCGGGACTAAAGGAGGGCCTTTAGTACCGATTCATACTTAGCATTAAGATCTGATCTCCAAACGCGTGATGTAACATATTAGGGAGTGCCTATATGACCAGTTTCTCGGAGATGCCGGAGGACTGGGCTCCCTCGGCATCTCCCTAAAACTGGCCGTAGTGGTGTCCCTGCTCTCGAAAACCATCTTGCAACTTGTAACTTCTCTAACTAGATCAATACGCCTAGGAGCTAACTAATTTCACATATTAGGGAGTTCCTCTATGACCAGTTTCTCGGAGATGCCGGAGGACTGGCTCCGGAATCTCCTGGGCCTGGCAGTAGTGGTGTCCCTGCTCTCTAAAACCATCTTGGAGATGCCTCAAACTGGCTGGAGGACTAGACTCACAAGGATGCCTATTTATAGTACAAGCAGCTCGGCATAATGTCGACACTCACCCCTATTATTAGTGCTGACTCATTTTTAGTCCCGGTTGGTGTCTCCAACCGGGACTAAAGGTTCATCTTTAGTCCCGGTTGGTGACACCATCCGGGACAAGGTACAAGCCGCAGGACATAATGTCGACACTCACCCCTATTATTAGTGTTGCTGCCCGATCTGCATAATCCCTTCAGTCGCGGTGGGTTTCTCCAACCGGGACTAAATATGAACCCTCTCTTTATATAGGCATTTCCCTCTATTTATTAGGTAACACTCAAGACATTTATTAATATTAAAAACCGGGACAAACCGGGACTAGCTAACACTCAGGACGAAAGCCCCCTTTAGTCATAATCATGCCTAGTCCTATAGTGCAACCCAGGGTCTTCATCGTCATCGCCGGCATCATCGTCGCCGTCACACCACTTGGGACCTCGGCCCATCCATGGCATATACAGGGGCCATTCCAGCCTCGGATTCACACGGGCGGGAGGGTCTCTGGAAGACGATGCTACTGGCCGGACGGTGTGGGGCTGTGGCGGGTGGACTCGTGGGCCGTGAGGATGGTCTCCCCCGGCGGTGTAGCGCATCACTCCGATGATAGTACGGTTCGCCCACCACAGACGACGGCCAGCTTCATTGTGGTTCACCGGTGGCGTGCCATCACCCTCGTACCTGGCGAGCTCCCTTTCCCGCCTATTAGCGAAGAAGGCATTCCAGGTGTCGTGGTTGCCGGGATCCCACTAGGGATCCATCCGCTACTCGGCGTGAGCTCGTGGTAGAAGTGGTTTGTGATGGCCTGGCGTCGGAACCTTGAGGGACAGGAGGGAGAACCCTCCGGCGCTCGACATCCAGCCGGGCGACGGTAGCCGGAGGACAAGGGTAGTTGGGCGCCTGATTGCCTCGGTCTCTTCGAGGGTCAGAATGGCCAAGTAGGCGTTGTCCATTGTTCTAAGAGAGGAAGGTGTGGATGTGTGGATAGCCATGGCGATCACCTAAATATAGAGGAAAGGCGGAAAACTTGGCGTGAAGATTTGGGAAATGGCGGGAAATATCTTTAGTCCCGGTTAGTGACTACATCCCGGACTAAAAGCTCTCGTAGAAAGGAAAGGGCGGGAAAACTTGGTGGGAAGAGGTGGGAAATGGCGGAAAATATCTTTAATCCTGGTTTGTGACTACATCCGGGACTAAAGGGGGCATATTATTATATTAAGATTCTTTATATTTTTCTGATAATAATAGACATATTATTTGTTTTATTTGGATTATTACAATAAAAGATATGATTTTTCTAAGTTTTTATATTAGTTTTGAATTAAAAAAGAAAATTTACAAATGAAATAATTTATAAATGATGCAAACAGATAAATGGATATTATATTAAGATTCATTATATTTTTCTGATAATAATAGACATATTATTTGTTTTATTTGGATTATTACAATAAAAGATATGATTTTCCAAAGTTTTTTATATTAGTTTTGAATTAAAAAAGAAAATTTACAAATGAAATAATTTATAAATGATGCAAACAGATAAATGGATATTATATTAAGATTCTTTATATTTTTCTGATAATAATAGACATATTATTTGTTTTATTTGGATTATTACAATAAAAGATATGATTTTTCAAAGTTTTTATATTAGTTTTGAATTAAAAAGAAAATTTACAAATGAAATAATTTATAAATGATGCAAACAGATAAATGGATATTATATTAAGATTCTTTACATTTTTCTGATAATAATAGACATATTATTTGTTTTATTTGGATTATTACAATAAAAGATATGATTTTCCAAAGTTTTTTATATTAGTTTTGAATTAAAAAAGAAAATTTACAAATGAAATAATTTATAAATGATGCAAATAGATAAATGGATATTATATTAAGATTCTTTATATTTTTTTGATAATAATAGACATATTATTTGTTTTATTTGGATTATTACAATAAAAGATATGATTTTTGAAAGTTTTTATATTAGTTTTGAATTAAAAAAGGAAATTTTAAAAAACAAGCGCGAATGGTCGTGGCTGGACCGACTAAAGGGTCGATCTTGTAAAAAGCAGCAGTAGAAAAGGGTCTTTAGTCACGGGCGAGGCTTAGCCCATGATTAAAGAGTCTTTAGTCGCGGGTTAAACGGCCGCGACTAAAGACCTTTAATCATGACGGTGGCTCAGGCCGAGACTAAGGGGTCCTTTATATACTCTTGCCGCCCTGGTTGTGCTCACCGCACTTGGAAGCAGCGAAGACAAGGCGTCGACGCAGAGAAGAAATCTTTGCCCGATTCCTGGCCGTACTTGTCTCCGTGGCCGCCGTCTGTGAGCCGCCTTGCCGTGTCACCGCCGCTGCATCTCGCCTGCCGCCCGCCCGTCGTCTGCCGTGCCCCGCGATGTCATGGCCATCGTCTGCCTCATGCTCAGCCCCGCCGCCTGCTGTCGCCGCCCGTCATGCCGCACGCCATTGTTCCTCTAGCCACCTCCGGAGGTGGCTATTTAGTCTAGTATTAATTAGTTAGTAGTTAGTGTAGTTAGTATAGTTAGTGTAGTATTAATTATATTTTTTTAATTAGTAGTATATTTAGGTTTTTGTAGTATATTTAGGTTTTTTAATTAGTAGTATATTTAGGTTTTTATATTTAGTGTAGTATATATTTTTTTAATTATTGTTTTAATTATAATTAGCTAGGGTTATTGTTTTAATTATAAATAGCTAGGGTTATTTTTTTAATTATTGTTTTAATTATAATTAGCTAGGATTAGGATTATATTGTTAGCTAGGGTTATTTTAATTTTAATTAGCTAGGGTTTTTTTTTGTTTTATTTATTAAGATTAGAATTAGGATTAGGGTTATTTTTTTAATTATTGTTTTAATTATAATTAGCTAGGATTAGGATTATATTGTTAGCTAGGGTTATTTTAATTATAATTAGCTAGGGTTATTTTTTTGTTTTGTTTATTAAGATTAGAATTAGGATTAGGATTAGGGTTATTTTTTTAATTATTGTTTTAATTATAATTAGCTAGGGTTATTGTTTTAATTATAATTAGCTAGGGTTATTTTTTTAATTATAATTAGCTAGGATTAGGATTATATTGTTAGCTAGGGTTATTTTAATTATAATTAGCTAGGGTTATTTTTTTGTTTTATTTATTAAGATTAGAATTAGGATTAGGATTAGGGTTATTTTTTGTTTAAGTTATTATAATTAGGATTATATTGTTTTAGTTATTAGGATTATTGTTTTTTCTAACCTGTTTAACTCTCTTTTTGTTATAGATAATTAAGTCATGGATCCATCCGAAGATCCTGGTCGCATCGGTGAAGGTTTTCTTCATGGCATGATAAGAGGTGAAAATCCTCTTATTACGGGCACGACCGAAGATATTTTGCTCGAGGAAGAGATATACTCATATCTGAATCCATCCGGTGATGGACTAGAGGAAAACCAAGGGGAAGACCAGATGGACGAAGGGCAAACAAATGACAACAATAATGATGGCCCCTCGGCGGGATCCGTGAGGTACATATATATATAAAGTCTCGTGTTACCTCTATTCATTAAGCGATCTAGATATATATTAATCACTCTCTCTTCTTCTTTTAGCCCACGGATCGAGCAATCGACATCTCGAGCGAAGCGAGGGCGAAAAAAAGTTGGATGGTAATCGAGGTTCACCATCGAAGAAATAGTCGATGATGGTGAACCGATTGCTCAGAGAAGCAGGAGGATGTTTATAAATCAATGCGGGGTGCTGGTTAGGGAAAACTCCGATCACCATCCAAGAATGGAATAAGTCAAAGAAACCGGTGAAGAATCAAACAGCTATGTCACCGATCTTGCCAAAGATGACCTTTGGCGAAGCTCATAGCGCATTTCATACTACCTCCAGTATGAGGAATTTGAGGTAGATGGTATTACCCCAAGGCGGTTGGGCTTGAAAATAGAGCGAAAGTCAAGGAGTGGGCACTAAGAAAGATGGCTGAACTGCAAGGAACCACAAGAAAAATTTATACTAAATATGTGAAAAGAAAACTCCAGACTTCACAGGAGTAAACGAGAAGTTGAGAGAACAGTGGCCCGATTTTGTACAATACAAGCAATCTGATAAAGCAAAGGCAAAGTCTGCAAAGAACGCGTTAAATGCTGCCAACAAGAAATACCATCATAAAATGGGGACATGTGGCTACAAGAGTGCCATCCCTAAGTGTGAAACTATGGAGAAGGATATGAGGGCTAGAGGCATCACTCCTGGTACAGATATATGGCCCGAGAGGTCAAAGCACTGGTGGTACGGGCACGGGGGATCCTTGGACCCAGAAATAGGGAAGACATTATTTCATGATAAAATTCTAAAACCCTCCCAAGACCTTATTAAAGCAATGAACGATGCTCAATTGGGATTGTTCCGTCCCGAGAGAGAGAACGACGAGCTGACACACGCCCTAGGGAATCCTAAAAAGGGAGGACGAACACAAGGCAAAGGCGCCGGTGTCTCGTGGAAGAAAGGGTTTCCTCTATACGATGCGATTCTGCCGTCGGAGAAAGAAGGACCGGAGGCGGACCAGATCTCCGGGTAGAGCAGACCTAGCTGATCGAAGAACCTCATGCATGAAATTAGCCAAAGGCCGTCGTCAACTCACCATGGTCCGATGATCCTGCATTGGATCTTAGCCAGCGAGAAGTAGCGTGGCTTCCACGGAGGTCCGTCTGATGATCAAGCACTTGGATGATGCACCGGCTCCTCACTACCCGTGGATGATGTCGAGAGATGGCACAATGTGAGCTACATCAGCCAATGAACAACCTGTCCTTCAAGGTGGCGATCGACTTTGCTTTACCTTGTCTACCTGGAGCACTCCACCATTCACTTCCGATTCCACCAGGCTATGCTCGTGTCACGGTGGATGACATAGTGGAGGATTTTGCGGACCTAGAGATTGAAATCGCTACGCCTGAAGGCCTTACGGAACTAGGAGATGTCAAGCACAACATCATTCTATGGAATAAGAAGTACATCAAGTTTCGGGCTCGGGCCAAGGCCACCGACTCAAGGAATCCAAATCCACCCGCATCGAATATCTTCAACCTCCAAGTCCACCCCAACCCGATTATCGCCAACCTCCAAGTCCACCCCCAGCGATCGCCGCGGCAATAGAGTACATCAACTCGATCTCGCCTCCGCCTCCGTGCAATACTACTACCTCGTCGAAAGCGGAAGTTCGGCGGTCCCGCGCCCACATCGAAGAAAGGTCAAACGTCAAGATAATCGATATCCGGCTCTTCCAAAGAGACCTTATGACAAGACCGAGGAAACTAACGCAGATGTGGCTGCCCAAGTTAAGGCGCATTTGCACCCAAAAGCCTGAGCCAAAGCGGTATATAACGAAAAACAAAAAGTGGGCTAAGTCCTTTCTTGAGCAACCATCCTAGATATCGATGAATGGAATGAGACTATGACCGGAGATTATTAAGCAAGCAGAAGAAAAAAGCACAAGTGCAAAAGCGGGAAGCAAGTTGCCCAGCTCGAGCACGAGAAGAATCAATCGGTCGCCCGCTCAAAGTCATTTCGGACCTCGACAAGGCCTTGAGCTGAAATGGATATGGACATGCAAATAATGGACCCTAGAGCCCGTAATAATGCCACTTATGGGAATCATCGTATCGGAGGCCAAAGCACTTGCTATGAAGCAAATATGTCTCTTGGTCAATATTTAGGCTATGAAGATACGCGGTGGGTCGAGATAATCTGACGGTATGTCCAAGGGCAGCCTCTAGTCAGTAATGAGGAGCTCGCGCGTCTATCCACAGATATGCGAAATCTGCATGAATGGTACATGTCGCAAGCAGAAAAAAAGCATCATAAAGATTGGTTTCCGGTGGACGTTAGAAAGGAGCATCACTTCAAACCACACTCGTCTGAGTTCGGATGACCGAACTGTTTAGTTATACAACCAGCGCCCGACAAATCTATCATTGGTTGCTACTCTATAAGTTATTTATTTCTATAATTAAGTTTGTAGCTTTAGCTCGTTCATTGCATTTCATATATTATCCTAACTATATATCCTTTTGTATGATGATATTATATTCCACGAGAATGAAGATGCTTGAATGCAAAAGAGCTAGAAGATCTGACGTTGGGTTCATTGACCCATATATCATTAATGAATATCGTTAAAGAATCACTCCAAAGGCGTGGAGGAAGACCTGTCCAGGTTCTTAACCGAGCATAATTTTTTAAGGAAATACTATTTCCTTACAACTTCAAGTGAGTGTTTATATCTTGTACACATTTTATTTTTGCTTTGGATGAGCTATGCATGTATGCTTATGTAAATGTCCATGATTCCTTTGGATCTTGCTCAACATTCAAGTTGACAAGTCCCTAGTTAAGTCCACGACTCATTAAGTTGGGACCAAGAGAAGTGGAGCGACATGAAAGCAATGCTCCATAAGTAATTTCAATCATTATCGCATTATATCCTCTTTCATTCATTTCACGATATCAAGTAACTAATAACTTCTTTGTTCATTTTCTTTGCGAGCGGTGTTGGACAAGGTTGACAGAAAATACCAGGTCCATTCAAAGAGGATCTAACTTATAAAATGGCGAAAAGTTTACAGCCCACGGAAACTCATTTATGTGGATACTACGTCATGCAGTACATCCGGAGTTGACGATGAGCGAAAGTTGACTCACATTATATTTATGATTTGCGGGAGACACTAGAGCCAGACCAGCGCATAAGAGCAATTCAAGAGGAGCTGGCGGGATTTATGATGAAGGAAGTCCTTGATGTACATGGAGAGCATTATGCGGATGACGTGGAACTCGATTTGCCTTAGTCATCTCCATGTAGCTCATATGATATATATATTCATCAATGACCATGTAATTTTGAAAACATTTCTTCCTTTTGATATGATTGATTATATGTATGCTTGCAAGGGATTGATCTTATATAAATGCATCGACGTGTAGTGTGTATGTAGTAGCGTATAATATGTCTACTGAAATATATGTTTGTTATAGTGAAACACAAAACGAAAAAGGAACAAAATGGCAAAAAAAAGGAAATACACAATCTCATGGCGAGAGAAAGTATGGTGTTCTCTGTGACAGAAAACCTTTTAGTTCCGGGTGGTGTTACAGCCCGGGACTAGAGGGTTCCGCCCCCCGCGGCGCTGAAACAGCCACGTGGCTGTTATCAGTCGCGGGCCTTTGCGAGCCGGGCCTAGAGGAGGGAGGGGGGATTCTAATCCCGTTTTCGCAGTCCCGGGCCCAAAACCGGGACTAGAGCCCGTTGCGGCCCGGGACTAGAGCCCCTTTTTCCACTAGTGGGTCATGCCCTCCAGGATGGCCTGACGTTGCGCCAAGTATCAGGCCTTGACCGGCGAGCTCATCTTCGACGTGTCCTCGCCGCCCATGAGGAACTTGAGGTCTGTGTGGTGCTTCTTGGCGGGGTAGTTGGACTTCTTTTCGGCGAGGCTGGCTTTCTTGTCGGCGAGGCTGACCTTGATGAGGGCCACCTTTTCCCCTTGTGTCTCCATCAGCTTCTTCCAGCGCTCCTCGCTCTTCTCAGCCCTCTTTTCGGCCTGCACCCTCGTGTCGGCGAGGCATTTCTCGATTGAAGCCTGGAGACGCTCGGCGGGAGGTCCCGCGACCTTGAGCATCTTCGCCTTCTTCTGGCCGAGCTCAGGTCTTCCTTCGCTGGCAGCAGCAGCCGGGGCCTCGGGGTTGTAGACGCCGTCCTTGCTCTTGGACAGACTCAGGCGAGTGTCCCGCCACTTCTCGCAATGCTCGATCTTCTCAAAGACATGATGAAACTTGAACTCCATCTTCATGTCCTCTCGAAACAGAATAAGTGCACGACGCAGCTACAAAATGGAAGTGTGTCAAGTTGTCCATATTCACGAGTGTGTCAAAAGAGTGCACGACAAAGTTAACGTTCGAGAGTACCTTGTTGTCCATGTTCTCCCCACTGGCTTGTGTGCGGTCGACTTCTTCCACGCAGCTGTGCCACTTGCTACACGCTGTTTGGATGATTTCCCAGTGGTTCGTTATTGCCTTCTCCCCTCGCTCCATGTGGATCTTGCGATACTTTGGGTCGCACAGGCTTCGCTCGTCGAATGCCGCCTTCACGCATCGCCAATAATTGTCAGAATTTTGGTTCGCACCCGTTATCGGATCCATGCTAACCGTCTTCCAAGCCTTGGCGAGGCAGGTGTCCTCGGCCACGGTCCATTTGACCCGAGCGTCCGCCGTCTTCTTCCCCTTCTTGCCTTTCGCCTCAGTCTCGACATCCTCTGGCTGCGTCTGCTCGGCCTGGGTCTCCTCGGCATCGACGTCGACGAGGTCCTGGGACTCGATGCTACGCTCGACGTCGGCCCGGTTCTGCTCTTCCGTGAAGAAGGAGGCGTGGTTGGAGGCCGAGCCTGTTGCGATCAGGTCCTCCATGTATACATCAGCCGTCATGCCGGCCGGAAGGGCGCCCGGCATTCCGCCGAACAGGTTGCGCGCGCCGGCCTCGCCGAAGGTTGCGCCGAAGGGCAGCGGACCGCGGCGAAGGGCGGGGCTTGCGTACGCCGGAGAGGTGGAGTAGGGGAGGTTGATGTCGACGCCGAAGGACGAAGGAGGGCGTGGCGCAGGGTAGGGGAAGAGCACGTTCGGGTTGAAGCCGCCGTCGAACTCCGGCGATGAGGAGTACCTCTGGCGAGCAGCCGCCTGGCTCTCCTGGAAGTTGGCCGGCGAGATCGGCGAGAAGCCGGCGGGCGATGCTGGCCGCTCCCGATGGGGGTGGGTACGGCGCGACCATCAACGCCGAACGCGTCGCCGCTACCTGCTTCGCCTTCGCCGTCGCCTGTTCTTCCGCCGCCGCCTTCACCATCGCCTTCTCCTCCTCCGCTTGCTGCTACCGGAGCTTCGCCCTCTCCTTCCTCTCCTTCCGCTCGGCCAACGAGATCTTCCTGGCGTGCTTCCTCTTCTCCCACTCCGCCGAGGACATGCCCTTCGGCTTGGTCGGCGGCGCTCTCGGCTTCCTCGCCTTCTTCTCCGCCGGACCCTCGCCGAGGATCGATCTGGGCTGGACGAAACTCTTGGGCGGCATGTCGGGCGCGGTGATCGGCGGGCTTCGGGTGTGGGGGGAATGGGGAAGAAAGGCGGGAGGAGGGGAGAAAAGGGCGGGGAGCTCGGCAAATTGGCGGGAGTGGTGCCTTCTCTCACCGACAGCGCTAGCCCACGCCCGTTTTCGCTGAGTCCGGCGTTCCCGGGATCCTGGGTACGGCCTGGGTAGGCCGGACTAAAACACGCCGAAATCCGGACGAAAACATGTCCTTGGGTATGCGACTGGGCCGATTTTCGGCGTCCGGACCAAAATTCGGCGTCCGGACGGGCGTCCTGGGTAGGCAAGTGGAGATGCTCTTAACCTGGCAGACAGCTCGGTGCGCGTGACCGTGATAAAATAGGGTTTGGCGGATGATTAGATGCATATCTGTATCGTAAATTAATTAACAAGTAAGAAAGTACTTCCTCCATCCCAAATTAGTACGCATATAATTTTTAGTCAAAATAAAAAATTTCAAAGTTTGATCGATTATATAGAAAAAAATATACACAGCTACGATACCAAATGCACGCGTTGACACTTTTTTCAACATTGTTGATCAAATTTTAAAAAGTTTAACTTTGACTAAAAACTACATGTATCCTAATTTGAGATAGAAGGAGTACGAAAGTCGGGCTAAAGTCTTGACCTCCATCATACAAGACACATCTGTAGTCCATATGGACCATATGGTGATGTGGGATGAAGGTGGGAAGTATTATTAGCAGTACCAAAAAAGTCATCAAATAATTTTGAAAGTTGTGTGTGAATCAAGAAATAATAAGCTCACAACAAAACACATACTCAGTTAAGAAGAACAAAAAACACAAAATGTTCGGCAAATAGTAGATTTGCCATTTATTGTTAGGCTACTATTCATAACAAAAATTGCATTTTCTGTATCTCGGTGTGTAAACCAAATTTGAATATGTACTCCTTAGACATGATGGATACATCTTGTGCCAATGTTTTGATTTTTTTTTGGTTTTGTTCACAACTTTCAAGTCGGTACCACGGGAGCGCTGTAACATACCAACCTTGTGTAATATTAGTGAAGACATGTTTGAGCATTGCATACATGCATTGCACTTGTACCTTGATTCAATAAAACAAACACAAATAAAACCCTAAATTTCCTTCTCTCAAAACCATTCAAATGGTTTTTGTATTTTGAAAACCACCCAAATGAGTGGAGCCCAAACTGACTAAAAGGGTTCCCACACTATCTTAATATGTTTGGAAAAGTTCTTATATTTTGGAAATATTCAAAACAGAAAAGAAATTGAAAATACAAATAGAAAACACAAAACGAAAAAAGAAAAAGGTTTCTGCTAAATTTTTTTAGAAACCCTAGCTATCTGGGCCACAGTCCAATTCCTCTCTTCTCTCTCTACCACTCGCGCGCGCAGCCTGCAGCCCGAACTGGCCCACCCGGGGCCCAAGCCAGCCCAGCTGCTGCCCGTACCGCTTCGCGCACCCGCCGTCGTCTTCATCCCCAACACGAAGCAGCTGCCTGGCAGCTCATCCGCCACTCGTGGGCGCCGTGATACGCACCGCGTGTCAGGATTTGTGCCGCCACCCGCCAGTGCCTACAAGACCCTCGTCGACGCCGCGGAGGAACCCTAGCACGTCTTTCCCCTTCCTCTTCTTCTCGCACAGAGACGGCCGAAACCCTATCTCGCCGGTCGCCGTCTTCCTCGTCGTCTCCGTCCACCCCAGCCCAAGCCGATGCCACCATTGGAATCGCCGTGCTCGACTCGTTCTTCCTATCCCCTCCTCGCACGCGCACGCGCCCCCAATCGACCGAATCTAGACCTCCTGCCGCCGCTCGTCGTCGATCCCCTCCATTCCGGAGCTCACCTCACCTCGCCATCAAGCCCGCCGCGCTCACGGTAAGCTTCTCGTCCGCGTGGTGCCCTCTGTTCCCTCTCTAGCTCCCTGTATCGTCCTCCCCGTGTGAGCCCAACCCCGCCGCCACTGGAGCTCGTCGGAGATGACGCTCCGGTGACCATTTGGGAGCGGCGCCGCCACCGTTTGGCTCAACGCACCTGCGCGAGTCCAACACGACCTGCAGCACCTCCCCGCAAGCCCCCTAGCGCCATCCCCAACCTTGATCTGCAGCTGATGGCACCGCTGGTGTCATGGTGACGCCAGCGTGATGTCATCCCGTGTTGATCAACATGAGGCAATATATACCTTTTCTTTATTTATTTTTTCAATTGTTTCTAAATTTATTAATATGACAGGTGGGCCCCCTTGGTAATTTAAATAAACATTTTCATAAAATGTTTTCTGAATTAGTAAAATGTTAAAGTAATTCCAAAATGTAATTCTTTTTTTTTAATATTTTAAAAATGATTTAAAATGAATTAAAAATGGATAAATTCATAACTAATCCATTTTAAATAAAAAAGACAAATAATATATCAAAATGTTCAGAAAAATGAGCTCTATCATTTAAAAAATGTAAGCATTCATATTCATACAGCTTTGGACCTTAACTTATTTAGTGGAACACCGACACCCCCTAAGTACCATGGGTTCAATGGTACACCTATTTAGGGCATTCTAGATCCATTTATATCGATGATGCATATCTAGGTATACTCTACGACATGTAATCCTTCATATCATCCATATTGTATGAGCATTGCACATGCCATGTGTAGAATGTTGTCTTTCTTTTCTGGTGATTGGTTCTTCGTGAATAGGAACCGAGCCCGAGGCTGAAGTCAACACCACCGAAGAGCAGTACCAGTCCAACAATGGACAAGGCAAGCGAAGCCCCACTCATACATATGAATCTTATGTTTACAAAATATTTCATTCTCGCCATATGCATGCGGTTCAACAGTCTTTTATCAGTAGATAGAGAAATCCTATCTGATGCATGTTTCCTTTGAAAATTATAATACCTGATCCACTGCTCCTAGCATAACTAGGGTTTGGCTTATGAGCATCGCTAGTGCCACATTTCAGTCGAGCTTAGCCATGCTTGGTGGTCCAAGAACGATCATCTATATGATGCATTGGAGATGCAAATGAACCTAGTATGATAGGATGTCGTGTTGTGATTAGATATGGATAATAAACATGCTAAGGAAGGTATGGGAGGCCATGTTGGGTGTGATTTTTTAGTCCCATGCTAGCCACCCTTAGGAACTGAGTTCTTGCCTCTTAAAGCAAGATGAGCGTACAACCACACGGGGGCTAGAAACCCCATCGACTCACTAACTTGCCTAGTAGATTCCATGAGTCACATAGTTTGGGCTTTCCATTCGACATACCCATCTTGGTTGTTCTTGAATGGAGGTGAAGGAGGTGCATTCATAACAAGTAGGTAATCGTGGCCGGGAACAAGAGAGGCATGACCTCCGTAATCTTGAACCCCGCACACATCTCTAGTGACCGGCTTCGGGACTTGACCCATTACGGCGTCATATCCTTAGTGCGTGACTCAGGGTCTCGGCAAAAGCAAGGTAAAGGTTGTTGGGAATATGCCCTAGAGGCAATCATGTATGATGATATTTCCCATTGTATTCATAAAGATATTAAGTTATCCTTGTATGAGCATCTGATGTATATCATTGAATATGTGATTCGGTTGTGGAACTATACATTCATGTTGTTTGTACTAAATGTCCTTGGTCATTGAGGTTGTGCTGGACACACAACTTAGACCAATGTGAAAGTCGGCTTGATGACTCGGTTCCACTTGTCATGGGCATGGTGATGCCATTTCGACTTACACAGATTCGGCTAAAGAGTTTAGCGAGTCGGATTGACCCATATTGAGGTATAACGAACAAGTTGTCATTTGTTTATCTCAATCAAAGTAATCCTTAGACCTGAGGTTGTTGCACAGTCCGAGTTGAGGATCACCGGCGAGGTTACATCAAACACCGATCCGTGGCAGTTATAAAGGCAGAGTTCGGGTCGACTGAGAATCAAGCTGCGTGATGTAAATAACCAAGATGGTATTTTGCCCCTCCACTTGGAGAGATATTCTCTGGGCCCTCTCGGATGATATGATTCGGAAAGCATGGCCATGCACGACTCGGTTAAGTGTTAACCGAGGCGATCGACTAAGAGTTAGTCGGATGAATCACTTATCTCAGATCGAGAAGAGAGTCGGACTATTTAAGGAATGACAATTATTCGCCTATAGTCTGACATGATATATCGTGAGGCAAAAGGGACTCAGACATAAGTCGCATTGGAAAGGCAAGTCATCATGACTCTTTGCTACTTGGGAGTCGGCACGTTCTGTTAGGAGCCGCTATCGACTGATCGATTGAGAGTCGGACTCTAATCATGTCCAAGTAGCCATGAACCTGCGGGGTCACACACTTAAGAGAGGGAGAAAGTTCAGATTAGATCTGAACCGGAAATACTGGTTGGGTTGGACCCGAGCCAGATTTGGACTGAGTCAGTGAGTCGGACTCATGGTGACTAATATTATATGGGCTTCATTGAATGGGCCACGAGAGTGGAGCCCACATTCACTCCCTATATATAGTGGAGCACAATAACCCAGAAGGGTTAATCGTTTATCGGTTAGGTCATTCCATGAGTTGGAAACCCTAGCCCACAACAGTCCCGCTGTCATAACGAACCTAGCAGTTCACCGCCGGTGCTCCTCCTTGTACGTGTGGACAACAACAGAGGCGTTGGGCCATCAGCGCTTGGATGATCGTTGATTGGATCGTGATCGCAAGGACTGCACTGCATCAACTGACGCGCTACATCAGAAATCTCCAACTACGCGTCTAGTGGTAATCCTCGTGGCCTTCTATCTCAGCTAGATCTTGGGATCACTATATTAGAGGAAAATTTTTTGTTTTATCTCTACGTGGCCCAACAAAGGTTGTGGTCAACCACTCTCTGTCGGCCTTCCAAGGAAGAGGGCTAATAATTTGGCATTAAGAATCGGTTGATACGTGTGGGTAAAGTTGTGCACCATTGCAGGGTTATAATATTTTCGAAAAACCGTGTCCACGGTTATGGACGACTTGGGAACGGATTCTGTGATCATAGAGAACTATAACCGCATGATAAAACTTAGCCAACTAATGAGAGATCTAGAATACTTCCTCGGGGTTGTTTGAAGGGGTAGTCCAGGAAGAGAGGTTCAGTTTATGATGGTACTTGGAGGATACCAAATATGATTCTAAGAGCTAGAGTTGTAGGCTTCTTATCCCTTTTAAAATGATCTGACTAGAATATCCTCTTATCCTTCTTGTTTTTTTAAAAAAGCTGAGTATGAAAAATAACTCCACTAGCCATAAGTCCAGCGGAGTACATCCTGTACTCAGCCTTGTCTCGTTGATATTTTTTTACAGATGAAGCTATGCCAACTGAAGGTGGTTTCTATATCGATGTCGACAAGTATTTGGGGTTACCGGGCAGCAGCTTAGGATCTATGGAAGGGTCATTACTTCTGTTTAAGGCCTCTTAGGCCCTTTGCTAAGTTTGCTGTTTAGAACAACTTGTTTTCTTTTGTTGCTTGTTGTAATGTTGGGTCTGTGACCCCTGGCTTGTATGACTGGTTTGTAACTCTCTTAAGAGTTTACCTTATTAAAGTCTAGTTTGTATGTTCTGTAATATTACTGATCATTCCCTGCGTGCTTCGGAATTTAGGTTAGTATTATGCCAGACGAAGATCTGGTATTTGTCTAGCCCTGATCCGGGCCATGACAGATTTTGGTATATGATGGCTGCAAGTGCACAAATAGTTTGTAGCTAGTTTTGAAGTTAAGATGCTGATCCCATAGGAAGCCCAAAGATAAGTATTTATTGGTGAAGTCTCTGTCGCACCCGAAGTTGTCACAGGTTTTTGAGTGAATTGACTGCAAATGTCGAAATAAGAATAGGTTTTGGATTAAACGAAAGTATTTAAATAAAACTAAAATGTAAATTTAGAAATAAAAGACATAAAAGTAAAGAACGATTTGTTTATTGTTTTATGCAGATGACGAAGTAGGCGCGGAGAGTTTCAGTCCATGGTGATAGTGAATGTGACGGGTGGATGAGTGATAAGTGAAGAACTATAATCTTATAAGTATGTGTGCAGGCAAGCAACCCATAATTAGCCGGAACTCCTTTTGGTAGATTTCATCCCAACTTCAATAATCCTACTAGCCTGTTTACCACAACCATGGTCAGTCACTAGACGATTAAGATCCTTCAGGTTGCTTATAAATTGTAACATCCCAAAAATATGAAACAATGATCATCAAACTCTAATCACTAAAATTAGGGTTAACAAAAACTTTGATTAAATTAAGACCAAATGAATGTATGGGTGTACGTGATGATTTGATAAATGCATGAATGGACTAGTGTGATTAACCTAAATATCAAGGAATGGTTTAAAGATGAAAACAACATCATCTAAAATATTTCTAAGCAGAAACAAATCAAGATAAAATAAAAAACAAATCAAATAAGGCAAATGGTCATTTTTGCCAATCTTGCTCACTAGGTCACTTTGAGTGTTTCTAGTCCAAGATTTCAAACAGAAACTTTTCCATTTCTTTTCACACCTTGCAAGACCAAGTAAAAGTGAATCAAAGCCCACCTTTCAAACTTGCAGAAACATTTAGCAACCCCATTCAAATGACAAGTCAAAATTGTATCTTTAACATATGTGAAGATCACACCTTTTCAAAACCCAACCAAACCAGTGCACCTTGACCAATCCAACAAACCCAATACTCCCTAGTATGTGCCTAGCAAAGCCACCAAGTTTGAATCCAAAATTCAAATTTGAATTTCTTTCGGCCATTTCATCAAACACATTGTCAGCAGCAAACAAACAAACACAAAACACTATAGTGAGCGGTGATCAGTGCCTAACTTGCTCCCTCTATAGCTCACTCTACACTCTCAGTAGATGATCAAAGTAATCTAGATAGCTTTAGCACCAGTCTGAGCAATCCTAGACATTGATGGTGACCATGCCGAGAGCACCATTGTCACCCCATGTCCAAGCCCTGAGCGCAGCACCGTCCACCGCGACAACCTGTCCAAGCCCTGAGCGCAGCCAGCCACTGGACCACCCGCCAAGCACGCGCCCAGTCTCTCTGCGTGCGAGCCGAGAGCACGCCAGTGCGCCGTCAGCGACACCAGCCCACAGACCACGCACCGCCCTCGCCGCGTGCAGACGTGCTCGCCAGCATCCCAGTAACCTGCCAGACAACCCTGTTCGCCGCCGTGCGGACCATGCATGCTGTGCGCCATTAAAATTGCCGTCGGACCCGCCCAGAGCTCCGCGACGTTCCGACCATCTCGCACCTCCCCACGCCTCGCCACCATGCCGTTGAGCGTCGCTAGGAAGCACAACACCACCCCTATCGTCGCCCATGCCAGTAGCACTCTGTGTCGTCGATACCGACGAGCTCCACCTGCGCCGTTTGGTCCTGTTCATCCACTATAAAAGGAGGCCTCCCCTGCTCGTTTTCTTCACACCATTTCACTCCCCACCTCTCACTGATACCCCCACTCACTCCCGGAGCAAGGTGAGCACCAGGTGGCCGGAATTTCACCGGCGTTCGCCATTGTAGAGGAGGAGAGGCGCCATCGATTGGAGCCGCCCAGAGAAGGGTGCCCCGGGAGAAGCTACCGATACCGTGAGAATCACCATCCGACTTCGCCGTCACGCCATCACCGACCAAATCCTGATCCCCGGTGAGCCTCCTACGACCCCCATCGGTCGCGCTAGGGTTCTGTCTCGCCGGCGCTGCCCGACGTGGATGATGAACCAGAGCCGTTCGATTAGAGTTAGATCCTACGATCCTAATCGCCCCATACCGCTTCGTCCCTCGTTGTCTCACTAACGAGTGGGGTCGCTCACTTGACCATCCCGCGTGTGCGCTGTGCGTAGTGGGACGGCCTAGTTAAAGATCCCGCGTGACCCACTAATTCAAAATTATATTTATTCATTTAATTTCAAACCTAGTTCTGTATCTAGATTCAAAAATCAACCCAACTCGATTCACTAAACCAAAATGCATAAAATCGATTTTGTTAGAAAGGTACTGAAATTCTTAATACAAGCCCGTTGGTTTCAAACTATTTAGATTTGTAGACCACTCAAGGTAAAAATAACAAGGCAACAGTTTTTCTGCATTCAAACATTTTTTAAAATTCAATCATAAGAGCTTTTGAGTTGACTCCAACTCTAAAAAATCACATTTAACCATACCTTTCAGAATATATAAAAATATATAGGTTTAGTTATAGAAATAATGATCAAGTAATCAAAGAATGCCACATAGGCATTTCTAGTCACTTTAATTAATTAAAATAAAAAGGTTAAACCTTATTAAATTGTGACACCACTTTAAATCACATTCCCATGTACTGAAATATGTGGTGATGACATGTGTCAACATGATCCCATGTTTGAGTTGGAGAATATTAAATCTTAAGTATTTTTTCAATGAGTAGAAATTACTTTTCTCAAATAAAATAAAAGGGACAAGTTCGTTAATCTTGTAATGTTAGTGATGATGCTAGATCATCTAGTATGAACCTTTGTGTGATGATTAGAAATATTTAAGTATTGTTTGGTGATTGTGTACCTTATATTTATTTATAGACGCTAGTACCGAGCAAGGATACAAGGAGGAAGGAGGATATTACGAGGAAGAAGCCGAGGAGAACTTCAACCACTGCTCTGCACAAGGCAAGCTTATACTAATATCTTAGCAAGCCAATAATTGCAAGCTACTCATCAAGAAAGCTACCACTTGCAAGCTCTACTTGTAAACTTATACCCATTGGATGATACCCAATCCTAGTTTTACTTGCAAGCTTAATACTTTATTTCTTTATCAACGCTTTCTCTTAGAGTTTACTTAGTAACTTGTAGATAATATAAGGATATTGGAAGGTAGCATAAAAATCATAAAACTTGGCCTAAGCAGATAATATTGATGTCATCCTGAGGCATGAGATTGAACTTAGATAAGATACACTTGTTTACCACCCCTCATTAGTATTTACCCACACTTGTAGATGCTAGTGCTAAGCATAAGACTTGATCAACTTTAGATGGGAATACTTGGTGAAAATGGTTATGAAAACCATAGAATGATGAGTCATTCTACTGAAATGTTTTGACATGTGTTTCCGAACACTAGATGATTTTGATGATGAAAATGTTAAGGCATGAGCCTTAGCCCTTTATAAAACTCATGGTTGTCTAGATGCGATACCATTCCAATTTTACCGTACAACCGCAATACCCGAAAATTGGGTAGGGCTTGACTGGAAATTTATATACCTTAGTATGGGTTCCCTTGCGGCCAAGGTCTGAGCTGAGGCTACCTTGTGAAGATTGTCCACCTGCGCAGTACCCAAGATGACAGTTGGTCATGGTTGGGAGGCCAAACTCACATGAGAGATGCCTATACTAGGGCGTGTAATTAAAAGGTTAGGATCGATTATCCGCATATTGAGTATGGTGAATTCAGGATTGTTACTGACGGATGTATCAAATGTTGTGGTGAAAGTGTACAATCTCTGCAGAGTGTCAAACTATTCGAATAGCCGCGTCCGCGGTTATGGATAGTTGGAGTGGCCATACTGTTCTATCGTCAGATGTTTTCAAAATGACTTATGAAATGATTTATGACTTTGACTTGACTACAATAGAGTTGTGATCTAAAATTCAAGTTCCCACTTAGGTGTTATAAAACTTTCAACTAGCTTTCCTTGCTTCTGAACTTAGTAGAGGTAAATCTGGCTTTTTGCAAAACAACCCTAGAGCTTAGTATATCCTATGCAAAACCAGTTCACTTGTTAGTATTAGTTTGCGAGTACTTAAAGAGTACTCATGGCTTTGTCCCTGTCTATTCTCGTGGCCAGACTATGAAGAGGAGTATCAGGAAGAAGGATAGCAGGAAGGTTACGACAACTAGGATCATCTCCCATTGTTAGCATTGCCTGTGACCATGAAGATGGAGCCTCGCCTACACTATCATTATTATTACGTTATTCCGCTGCTTGAATTGTATTAAGAACTGGATCATGAGATCCTTATTTGTGTAAGACCTTATGTATGGTTTGTAATGGATGATGTACTGTGATATCCAATCTGCTATGTCTCGCAAAAATGGTAATCCTGGGATTGCGATGTATGGCATAACAGGCATCTGTGATTAAAAATCCGGGTGTTGACAAGTTGGTATCAGAGCCATCCTAACCATAGGAGACCCTAGTTAGAATGGACGTTTGAATAGAAACTTAGTTTCAAAACCAAAGGAAGTGAGTATTTACAAAAACTTATTCTCATTTTTATCACTTGGATTCTTTCATGAAAATTCATGTTCTTAAAAAATTCTTGCAAACTTACATAAAATTTGACACACTTGATCACTCTACTAACTTACCCATACTATATTCTTATAGATGGACGTGAAGTACAACAAGTTTTATCAGTTGGGGAATGGAGGAGACCTCATCTTTGAGCGTGACTTGGGCCATCTGGCAGAAATGCTGGAGCGTCCGCACCCTGAGTTCTTCGGAGCTCAGTTCAATGATCAAGAAGGAGAAGATCTGCAGTGGTTAGTTGTTGCAAGTCTCCGACGAAAGATTGAACCCCCCAATGCAGAGGGAATTTAGTTCACCTTAAGAGAAAAACTGGCTCAATGGACTTGCCAGGGCCATGCAGGAAGCTCTTGCCCGTCTGTGTGGGCAGAGTATCAATCAAATCAAGGGTACCCGATTTGAGTTCTACCCAAGGCGTGATGGTATGGGACAGCCACTGGAGGCCCCATATCACCATGATCTGAAGACTCAGTTGGACCATCTTAGCTTCATGATGTATGACCGTCAGCAGGAGTTAGACAATGCCCGTTCCTACGCCAACCACAAGTACACCATCGCCATGCTAGCAATGGATCACAAGTCTCGTTGTCATCAGCTCGACAAGAAGGAGATAATCATTGCCCGTCTTCGCCACCGGATCACGGATTTGTAGGAGACCATCCATGAGAGAGACATGCAGTTGGAGGAGAGGGAGAATGCAGGGAAGACCTTCATGGAGACCCTACTCCTATCTCAGCGATGATGATGACTTTTTGGAGCATCAGGCCATGGACTTCTTCACCGATGAGGATGACTTCGCCTTCATCGATGATGATGATGAGGAGGATGATGAGGACACTGACTCCGAGGAGTAGTATCACTTGAGCACTAGCGTTAGTGAGTTGTATTCGGTCCCACTGTATCGTAGTTTCCCAGAATGGTTCTTAAAACCATCTGTTTTCCTTTGTTGTGGTGTGTGTTTGTATCATGTGCTATGAATGAATGAAAAGCAAGTTGCTAGAAAAATCTGAGTCAAACCTTGAAAACTTTAAAAACTTTTCAAAACCCCTGAACCTTAGAAGTTCCATCTTTTCTCATGATCTATCTCCATCTTCAAATGCCTCGCGGAGGAAGCAACTCAGCCCCGGACCTGATGTTGCAACTCTTGCAAATGTTGGTTTCTGACCGCGAAGCCAAAAGAACCAAACGTCAAGCCAACTTAGCCACCCTTCAACAGATAGATCAGATGGCCAACAACTATCAAGGCCATGGAAATCAGGACAACCATGGATCTAAGCTCAAGAATTTCCAGAACACCAATCCACCTGTTTTCACTAAGTCAGAAGAGCCCCTAGATGCGGATGATTGGCTGCAAACCATGGAGAACAATCTAGAAGTTGCAGGAGTGGAAGCCAACGAGAAAGTGTTGTTTTCTACCCACTAACTGGCCAGAGATGCAAGAGCATGGTGGAACATCATTCACGCAATGACAGGAGGTCAGTTGATGACTTGGGAAGAGTTCAAAGTCAAGTTCAGCAGAACCCATGTGCCACCGGGTTTAATCAAGAGGACGAGAGATGAATTCAAGGAACTAAAGCAAGGAAGGATGACAGTAGTGGAGTACCATGACAAATTCTTGTTATTGGCTAGGTATGCACCAGATGAGATAGACACTGAAGCCAAGAAGAAGGAGAGATTCCTGAATGGTCTGCATGATGAGATGCAGACAGTGTTAGTCAATATCCCCTTTGCTGATATTGAAGCCTTAGTTGACTCTGCCATTTAGATGGAAGGAAAGATCAACCAAGCTAATGAGAACCGCAAGTGTCGCATGATGCATCAACTAGGAACCCACCATACCCCAAAGTATCGCCCCAACCCATCTCCAGGATTTGCCCCAAGAACCAACAGACCCCCGATGAACCGTCCCACCTATCCCAATCGTGGAAACCCAAGGCCCGGAGGAAACCACAAAAACTCCGGCAATCCCAACAATTTCAACCGTGCACCACCCAAGTTCAACAACAACAATGCTGCCACCAACACCAACACTGGCCCGAGGACTGGAAGCAATGCTATGCCTGTTGCAGTAAAGGGCAAGTTGCAAGTGACTTGTTATGAATGTGGAACCAATGGTCACTATTCCAATGAGTGCCCCAAGAAGATTGCCATAGCCCCCAATGCAACTGCCCCAGCTCAACAACAACATTGTTTTCAGCCCGGAAGAAGGTTTGCCCCAGGGAATTCACTCAACCGCAACGGCCATCTCTTTCTCATGTATGCTGAAGAAGCGCAAGAAGCACCAGATGTCGTGCTGGGTATGTTTTCTGTTAACTCAGTACTTGCAAAAGTGTTGTTCGATTTTGGAGCATCGCACTCATTTGTTACTGAAGAATTTGCATGCACTGGTAAGATTCAACCAACCAAATTGAAGCATGTTATGATTGTTCAAATACCTGGTTCAACCACCAAAGCTAGAAAAATTTGCAAAGCCGTCCCTATCCGAATCCATGGCATAGATTTTTATGCTAATCTAATAGTACTCGGAACTAAAGGTTTGGAAGTAGTACTAGGAATGGATTGGATGTCCAAACACAAAGGATTAATTGACTGTGCCAAGAAAGCCATAACCATGACCAGTCCAGCCGGAATATCAGTCGAGCATGTATCTGAAACCTTTCCCCGTCAATTCAAGTGCAACAAGAGTATAGCCTAGCCAACCATTGACCAAGTCCGGATAGTCTGTGAATACCCTGATGTATTTCTAGATGTTTTGCCCGGTATGCCCCTAGATCGGGATATCGAGTTTATCATTGAACTAATACCTGGAACCGGACCCATATCCCAGAGACCATATAGTATGAACCCGTCTGAACTAGTGGAACTGAAGAAGCAACTGGATGCCATGCTGGAAATTGGATTGATTCAACCAAGTGCATCACCATGGAGATCGCCTATTTTGTTTGTGGACAAGAAAGATGGAGGTAACCATTTGTGTACGGATTATCGGAAGTTGAATGATGTCACCATCAAGAACAAGTACCCGTTGCCAAAGATAGAAGATCTATTTGACCAGTTGACTGGTGCCAAAGTGTTTTCTAAGATTGATCTTAGAACTGGCTATCATCAACTCAAGATTCGCGCAGAGGATATTCCAAAGAATGCCTTTACCACCCGATATGGATTATATGAGTATAATGTCATGTCTTTCGGATTAACCAATGCCCCCGCTTATTTCATGAACCTCATGAATAAGATTTTTATGGACTTCCTGGATAAGTTTGTCGTTGTTTTCATTGATGACATTCTGATTTATTCCAAATCAGAAGACGAACATGAGCTACACCTAAGGACCATTCTTGGAAACTTAGAGAGCATCAGCTGTATGCCAAGTTTAGCAAATGTGAATTCTGGTTACAGGAGGTAGGATTCCTCGAACATATTGTATCAGCCGGATGAATTGCCGTTGACCCTGCGAAGGTGAAGGATGTTGAAGATTGGCAAGCCCCAACCACTCAAACCCAAGTTCGTGCATTTCTCGGATTAGAGGGATACTACCGCAAGTTTGTAGAAGGATTCTCGAGTATTGCAAGACCCATGACCCAATTGCTGAAGAAGGACAAGAAGTTTGAGTGTACGGACAAATGTGAAGCGAGTTTTCAGGAACTCAAGAGGAGATTGATTTCAGCCCCAATCTTGATCATGCCGGATATCACAAAGCCCTTTGATGTGTATTGTGACGCCCCCAAGATCGGTCTCGGATGTGTGCTAATGCAAGAAGGCAAAGTTATATCTTATCTATCCCGACAACTGAAGCAGCATGAACAAATTTATCCAACCCATGACCTTGAACTAGCAGCCGTAGTTCTAGCCCTGAAGACATGGAGGCATTATCTCATGGGAAACCGTCGTGAGATTTATTCGGATCACAAGATCCTGAAGTATATATTCACTCAGAAGGAGCTGAATATGAGGCAGAGAAGATGGATTGAGCTAATCAAGGACTATGATCTGGTCATTCACTATCACCCCGGTAAAGCCAATGTGGTAGCAGATGCCCTTAGCAGATTGCCGTGCCGCTTGAACTCCATGCTTTTGAAGGAGCAACCAAGTTTGCACAAAGAGATGGAAGATTTCCGAATGGAATTAGTGAGTGAAGGATTTTTGGCTAGCATAGAACTTCAACCCACTTTGATCAGTCAGATCAAGGAGGCGCAGAAAGGAAATGCTAGTATCGACGGAATCAAACATCGTCTCGGTACAGACAAAGTACCCAGATTCACCAAAGACGAAGGAGTTCTGTGGTACAAAGGACGTCTCTGTGTACCAGCAGATTCGGAGTTGAAAGAAGTTATTTTGAAATAAGCCCATGATACTCTTTATTCTATCCACCCTGGAGGAACCAAGATGTATCATGATTTGAAGGTGCAATTTTGGTGGCATAAGATGAAGAGAGAAATTGGAAGCTATATCGCCAAGTGTGATATTTGACAGAGAGTCAAGGCGGGACATCAAAGATCCGCATGACTGTTGCAACCATTACAGATCCCGGAATGGAAATGGGATTCCGTTGGAATGGACTTTATCACCGTATTACCTACTTCTAGTAGGGGAAATGACTATATATGTCTCATAGTTGACAGATTGTCCAAAGTAGCCCATTTCTTACCAATCAAGACCACATACCAAAGTTCGAAGCTAGCAGAGTTGTACATCGCTAGAATTGTCAGTTTGCACAGAGTCCCCAAGAACATCGTATCGGATCGATGAACTCAGTTTACCTCAAGATTCTGGAAGAAAGTCCAAGAAGGTTTAGGAACCCGACTGGATTTCAGCACAACGTATCACCCTCAGACCGATGGACAAATAGAGCGAGTAAATCAATACTCGAAGATATGTTGAGAGCATGTGTGCTAGAGTATGGATCTAAATGGGAAGACTATCTGCCTTTTGCAGAATTTTCATACAACAACAGTTATCAAGCTAGTCTGCAAATGGCCCCATTTGAATTCATGTATGGTAGGAAGTGTCACACCCCTTTGAATTGGTCGGAAGTAGGAGAGAGTCAGATTTTTGGACCCGACATCCTACGAGAAACCGAAGAGAAAGTTCACAAGATTCGTGAGCACCTCAAGACCACCCAGTCAAGACAGAAGAGTTACACCGACAAGAGACGTCGAGACCTCGCTTTCAATATCGGAGATTTTGTGTATCTCAAAGTATCGCCTTTGAAGGGAGTGTAGCGTTTCCATCTCAAAGGAAAGCTAGCCCCCAGATATATCGGACCTTTCAAGATTCTGAATCGTCGAGGAGAAGTATCGTATCAATTGGAACTGCCAGAGGAGATGTCAGCAGTACACAATGTGTTCCATATATCGTTACTTCGCAAATGCCTTGAAGTTCCGGAGAAGACTGAAGTTTTCAAGAACATTGATCACCGGACCATAGAGATCAACGATGACCTGACGTATCCCGAAGTACCCATTTGTATTTTGGAAGAAGCTTTCAGAACCACCAGAACCCGAAGCATCAAGTTTCTCAAGATTCAGTGGAGCAAGCACATTGAATAAGAAGCTACCTGGGAGCGAGAAGATCACATCAGGACGGAGTTTCCCGATCTCTTTAAATCCTAGGTAATCTTTTTCTTATTTTTCAAATCTCGGGACGAGATTTATTTTAAGGAGGGAAGGTTTGTAACATCCCAAAAATATGAAACAATGATCATCAAACTCTAATCACTAAAATTAGGGTTAACAAAAACTTTGATTAAATTAAGACCAAATGAATGCATGTGTGTATGTGATGATTTCATAAATGCATGAATGGACTTGTGTGATTAACCTAAATAGCAAGGAATGGTTTAAAGATGAAAACAACATCATCTAAAACATTTCCATGCAGAAACAAATCAAGAGAACATCAAAAACAAATCAAATAAGGCAAATGGTCATTTTTGCCAATCTTACTCACTAGGTCACTTTGAGTGTTTCTAGTCCAAGATTTCAAACAGAAACTTTTCCATTTATTTCCACCCCTTGCAAGAACAAGTAAAAGTGAATCAAAGCCCACCTTTCAAACTTGCAGAAACATTTAGCAACCCCATTGAAATGACAATTCAAAATTGAATCTTTAACATATGTGAAGATCACACCTTTTCAAAACCCAACCAAACCAGTGCACCTTGACCAATCCAACTAACCCAATACTCCCTAGTATGTGCCTAGCAAAGCCACCAAGTTTGAATCCAAAATTCAAATTTAAATTTCTTTCGGCCATTTGATCAAACACCTTGTTAGTAGCAAACAAATAAACACAAAACACTATAGTGAGCGGTGATCAGTGCCTAACTTGCTCCCTCTGTAGCTCACTCTACACTCTTAGTAGATGATCAAAGTAATCTAGATAGCTTTAGCACCACTGTGAGCAATCCTAGCCATTAATGGTGACCATGCCGAGAGCACCATTGTCACCCCCATGTCGCCAGCGAGCTAGAGGAAGAACTAGCCTCACCAACCTTGTCTGGGACACGCAGAACTGTCCACTTCCACTCCCTGTCCAAGCCCCGAGCGCAGCCAGCCAATGGACCACCTGCCAAGCACGCGCCCAGTCTCTCTGCGTGCGAGCCGAGAGCACGCCAGTGCGCCATCAGCGACACCAGCCCACGGACCACACGCCTCCCTCGCCGCTTGCAGACTGTTGCCTGCCAAAACTCACCGGCGAGCAGCGACGAGCAACACGAAGAGCCGGGAGGCTCCCAGAACTGCTGGTGGGCCCTGGTCCCTCGGGCAACGGCCCGCAAAACTCCGGCACACGCCACGGCTTGGTTCGAGGCGTGCCACGACCTATACCGGTCGGAAGGTGAAGGATTGCTCGATTGATTTCTGCATGGTAAACAAGTATACATAAAATTGAGCCGTGACTGCTCCTGTTTTCACAGAATCGGCTCCTAGAGCCGATTGCCCCATGGTTACGCATTAGATTTACGATAACATGGGGTTTTGCTTGATCACTACAAGTTAAATCGATCTACGGCAGTTTAATGTTTTCACCACGTAATCGGAACGTCCTACGTAATTGAGCTGGTATGTACAAAGATGAAGAATATTAACCCTAGAGGAGGCCTAATAACCAACGTAAAGTCAATCGAACAACTTCTCTAGAACGAATAAGCCACGCCCCACGCATACTCTTGGATCGTTCAACCCGCTTGTAAGGCCCGACTACGTAGATATCAAACTAAACCTTGGCGAGCAAGGCACAACCATAACAGATCGAATCAGCTAAATAAAGATCATAAGGTGCTACCCTTGCACTTGGGAAAAGGTGCAAAGGTAGCGAGACAACTAGAGGTAGCAAAATCAAGCGATTATAACGAAGAACACCGATGCTAACCTCAACAGATCTATGATAATAATGTTACCGCCATCAACAAGGCTTCAAGACGAGTAACACCAAATAACGATATAAGTAAAAATCGCCTAGATCGCAAGATGCAATCTAGGCAACATGACACTTACTACAAAGAAACCCTCGAAAACAAGGGGTGGCGATGCTAGAGATTGTGTTTGTCGTGAACGTGATTGTCCTCCTTTTCTTGATAACCTTAGGTACATATTTATAGTACGGAGACTCTCTACTTTTGGAATAACTCTACAACTCTATCTTTACCTAAACTGAAACGGAACCTAAACTGAAACGAAACCTACTATGATACAAGATACACGGGCAGTTTAGCCCAATTCTACGTACTAGGCCGATCCAACAACACGTTGAATACACGCATCTTCCAAGCCCATCTTGATCACGGCCCATCTCCTTCGTTGGCCAAAATATGGCGATAACACATGCCCCCCTGGTTTTGGCAACGATAATTCCAAAACCACTCTGTGTTTTTTTTTCTCTTCTCCTCTTTTTTTTTGTATCGGGCTGCGTTGAGAATCGTGGCGAGCGTAACAGAATCGTCACGCTACCCCTTCATCATGATGCCTGTCTTCTCAACTCCTCCGCGGCATGATTTGACGATTTTGGCGTGTAACTGGGAAACCGCTATGGCATTGAACCGTCTCTCCACTATTCCCTTATTTAAATTAAATGCAGCAGCATCGCAGTCCCCATCTTCCTCCAGAGCAAAAACCCTCTTTCTCCGCCATGGCCTCCTACTTCCTCCGCCTGTCCTCCCACGCCTCCAACTCAATGAGCACCGAGAGCCGGCGCGGAGCACCACGATGGCGGCAGATAACACTCTTGCCCCACAATGGTGGGACGAGAGGGTTGGGACTTCGCCGTTTGGTCGGAGGACAGCGCCCTTGACCGACGAAAGAAGACTGCGGTTTGGCGATGGGGAACTGGAGGCGAGCAAAGACCGACGACGCCATGTCACGGGACGGCGTCGACTCCTCGAAGAAGAGGAGGAGGAGGACACCTCCTCAGGAGTACCAGCCGGTGAAGTACTTCCGCCGGGTCCAGAGGACACCGACGACAACGAGGACGAGGAGGCCCCTGCTGGCTTCTTCAGCAGCAGCAGCGAAGACGACGCCGGTAGCAGTGCTGAGGATAGCGCACGAGACGGCGGCGATGACAGCGACGACGACCTCGGCCTAGATTAGGAACCAGTAGTAGTAGTAGCAATAAGCTCCCTTTTGTAATCAATCGTCCTTTGTAAGCAATCATCTTTTGAATGAATGAAAATCTATTTCCCGAAGATTGCCTTGTTCGCCCCTGATTTTGCCGATAGCCACGATAGGCCGATGTCCTAGAAGCCAATAGAAACGCATCGGCTTTCACCTTGTTACGTTTACACAGTCAACCAAGCCACAACTCAAAGAGCCGATGCACATCGTATTTCCCAAAAACGTTCGACAAGGTCAAATTTGGTCGCATACTTGGGCAAACCCAAACGGCCACTTCAAATGGTAACCTACAACCCTCTTCAAAAAGGGCGACCTAGACCCCCAATTGCCCGTCGACCAGATCGAGCTCACAGCAACAAGAACCCCCAATCCTCAACTTGTATAGATCCATCTCCGCTGGCAAACCAGATGGCGGAATCGTCCAACACCAATCCAGAGGTCTCCGGTCTGAAGGTACGCCTACTCCTCGCAGTCTGATAGTGATGTTAGAACTTAATGGCAAACACCTGAATTAATGCCTTTATTCCACCATTAAACTTTCTAGGTTTCAGACATCCTGCTGCCGCATCCTTCTCTCCCAAATTCCCTTTGTCTTGGCCCTCATACAGATTCTAGTCCTGCCCATCTGATTTCTTGTGAAGCAAATAGAATCCCCTTCGTAAGCCAAGATCTAGATCTGAACTCTTGGGCCGACTGCTTGCGAGCCTGGCCTAATCCCCCCGAACATTGGGTTTCTTGGTTCAGTAGGGTAGCTAGAGCTTACCAATCCCAATGGGAAACTACGGGAATAGCCGATGCCTTGCACCTATCATTGTCTCCTCTTGAGAAACACGAGAATCTTCTCAAAACCATCGGCTACTTCTGGTCTGACGCTCTGAACCGTTTCATGTTCGGTCATGTCCCTATGTCACCAACTTTATTAGATGTGGTGATGATCACTGGTCTGGATGTTACATCACCCAGCCCTTCTGCCTTTAAACTGACCAAAGTCCCTTATGTTTGTCTTCTAAAACAGACTGCACAAACTGGGGTGCTTACCTCCAACGCCACATGAAAACAAAGGGTCCTGTTTCAGAGAAAGAACACACAGCCTTTCTCAACTTCTGGCTGGAGCATTTCATATTCTGTGGCCCTTCCCTTGCTCCAACCAAAACTATCTCCTTAGCCCATGAACGGCCAAAGGTACTCAACTTGGCCTCGCAACTGCTTCGGAGAAGTCTATCGATACCTCCAAATTAATGTCATCAACTGTTTTCGGCATAGCCAAAACATGTGGTCCTTGGTGGTTTATTCAGCTATGGGCTCATGTATTTCCAAAATCACATCCCAAACTTCCCCTTACGGCGAGTTGCACCTTTCCGATGTAAAGGAAACAGATCCGATGCACTAGTTATGGCCAAGCTTTGTATAGGCTGTCGGGCAAACTATCCTCAGAAGCATCCAAGTGGTTCAAGACTTTCTTCCGTGGCTGGACAACCCTACCTTCTTCCCTTATATGGAGGAATGGAACACTTTGAAAATCCACTCTCCTTGAGTGGACAATTTTGCCGATGACACTAGCACTGGCAGCTCTTTTCCTCCGTGATTCGCCTGCTTTCCTTCTAGTTGGCATGAGTCGTCCAAGAATAATCAAACCCGGTATGAATTCTACCACCAGTCTTAGTGGCTCGCCAATTGGCCTTGGACAAGTAGCTCCCCACTTCTTTCTCCATCATCTTACGGAGAGCGAGCCGACTGCTGATCCTCTCACCAGCCAAAGGTGTTACTCCTTCTTTGATGCTCGACCATCCCAATTCCCAACGACCTCACCTTTGCCTCATCAACCGATGGCTTGGAGATCGGTGGTCGATGTGGAAGACTCACGCCTTCGGAGAGCTACGGGACTGTTCTTTAAACAGCTCGACGCTGACTATGACATCCCCGTGGAACAGGTACCACCACTTGCAAATTTTCTTGATGCAGCTTGCAATTGATCCTTTATTAATCCATTCTTTCTCTTTGCAGCAACAAGATGGCCCTGAGCCTACACACAGTGATGGCTCCCCCTTCGAGTTCTTCCGCTGACTCTGTGGTTCTTTTCTGCAAAGACTCACCACCTCTGAAAAAGGTCATAATGCAGAAACAGCCGATAACACCACAATCGGCTTCCAAGAAACCAGCAACTCCTAAGTCAGCTGCCCCTCGAGTTCCGACTAAAACCAGAACGATGGTGAGGAAGGTAGCTGCTAGGAAGACCTTGAGGCGCCGGAGCCCTTCCCCCAACAGCTCGCATGTAAGCTAATTCAGGCCTTGGTCGATCCTCGTCATTCCTCCACTCTTGCAAACATACTCGCGCTTACTGGTTCTCCTCTTTTACAGGCTTCCATCGAAGACACCTCCAGTGAGGATACCCAGACTAATCGAGGAGAACTAGGCCCAACGGATTCTGAGAGGACCATCACACCGAACCAGCCAGATTCACCACCATCGGCTTCCAGAAAAAGGTCGGCTCCTGAACCTGCTGCCCCCCGAGCACCAGTCGAGGCGGGGCCAACTGCGGGTCCTAAGAGAGCTCGCAAAGGACAACAAGCTTCTTCGTCGAGCCAGGAGGTTTCAAAAAATCACCACCCTTCATACTCTTACTACTTGTTTCCTTTTGTCTGCCGATTTATCGTTATTTACACCGGCTAAGAACACCCTTCATGCGGCGATCGACGTCCTCGCCGGACATGGGGGGCAATGCCGACCGGATCCGGGATCCCCGAAGGTGTAGATGAAACGGCTACCAATCTGGCCAAGCCTCCAGCGACCACACACAAACCGATGGTCTCCTCATCGGCTATCCCCTCGATAGGAGAGGTACGTTTAAGTTCTTTTGGTCCATCCTTGCACGTTTAGACGCATACTGACGCTTTTCTGGCTGCCAGAGTTGTGATCTTTCAGGTTTGCTGTCGTTCGATCCTGAATCCATCGAACCAACTCCCTCTGTTGCCCACACTGAACCACAAGCCAGGGTTGCTCTTCCTCATTTCCAGCGTCTTAAAACCTTGCTGTCCTCCCCAATCGAGGAGTTGATCGAGGGTTCTGAGGAAGTGAAGAGCGTTCTTGCCGAAATCCAGGACCATCTTCCAGTAGAATTGCAGGTGAAGCTTTGGTCAGTTGCAAATCTGTCCTTTTTTGGGCCGCGGGTGAAGTTAGCTCGTGAAAGGATCAACCTGCGCCACGCCCAACTTCCATTGAAAGCCGATATTGCAGACAGATGTCAGCAACTCAACGAGAAAAAGGCGTCTCTGGATGCTAAAACTGACACCTCCGTCAGTACCGCCGATCTCGCATCCCTGAAAAGGGAGCTGGAAGATCTTGAGGAGAAGGTCCGGGTGACTAAACAGCTCATCCGCGACAAGGAAGAATCCATCGCCCGTTCCCAAGACGAGGCGGAAGGCCTCAAGGCTCAACTAAAGACCGATCTGGCAGACATACGTGCCCTGAACAAGCAGCTAGTGTCGGGTAAGGATGAAGATGACGAAGCCGAGATCGCCGAGGTGGACCGTGTCCGTGCTGACGCCCTCCATGCCTTCGAGGCATTTCTTCAGTAGCTCGTATGTGTAGGCTGACATCTGTTTGTAACCTGTGTGAACCTCTAAAGTCAATGACCGTGCATCGGCTATACATTTTGCTTTTATTCGGCCGATTTTCAGCATCGGCCCCCACATTTTTACTGTCCATCGTCTCACGTGCTTTTACTTAGCCGATTTCATGTATCGGCCCCTCAAGTTTTACTGTCCAACATCCCACATGCTTGGGAAATATTTCTTGAGATGTTGACCGTTGACCGCATCTGGGAATTTCACGTCCAGCTCCTCAAGCATGTACGCTTCCTCTTAAAACTTGGTCGACCATTTACGGCCGTGCCAATTTGGAGACCATTTACCATATGTTGCATCCTTAGTCCCCAAGGGCAACACAGCCCATACCAGATCACCAACGTGGAACTCCTTTGGCTTCACTTTCTTGTTGTATGCACGAGCTACTTTGGCCTTGTTCTCTTTGATTTTCTCCGGACCACAACGAGCTCGGTTAAATCCTCCACACCGTCACTCATCGGGGTTGCGTATTCTTGATCGTTAGATCGTCACGAAAAGTGACCCGTCTCGACCCGTAATTTCCCAAGGCAATACGGCTTCTTGTCCATATACCAGATGGTATGGCGAGGTTTTAATCGCCCCATGGCATGACATGCGATAAGCCCACAATGCCTCGACAAAACCTCGTGCAGCGCCTAGGGTGCTCATCGATTTTCTCTTGATCACTTGATGAGGCTCGTTGACGCTTGACTTGCCCATTCGCTGAGCATAGTATGGAGATGATCGATCGGCTTAATTCCGTGTCCTCGCAAAACTTTCTAAACTCACGAGAAATAAAGACCGAACCTCCATCGGTCGTGATAGTTTGGGGAATCCGAATCTATGGATGACATGTTCTTTCACAAAGTTGATAACATCCTTTGAGTTTCTTGATTTCATCGGGACAGCCTCCACCCATTTAGTGAAATAATCGTAATGGCCAAAATCCACATGTGGCCTTTGCTTGATGGGGATTGATTTGCCGATCATATCCATGCCCCAACCTCGAATGGCCAAGGCTTGATGATGGGGTTCATTGCCGACGGGTACCATCTGAATTTTCCCAAACTTCGACTTGCTTGGCACCCTTTGTAGTACTTGAAACAGTCCTCAAGCATGGTGGGCCAATAAAACCACGATCACCGATCAACCATTTCATCTTGTGAGCTGATTGGTGAGTTCCACAGCGCCTTCGTACCTCGTGTAGGAGCCGATTAGCCTCGGCTGTCCCTGACATTTGAGCAATAATCCTTCCAGTCTGTAGAAACATGTCATCCCCAATAAGCACATACTTCATGGCTTTGTACCTTATCCGTTTAGGTGCCCCCAGCCGAATCCTTCAAGTAATTGAAGATATCGGCTCTCAATCGATCTTCCAGAACTCAGACGAACATCGGCTCCTTCGCTACATCCTTGTAGCACGAAGCCATTGTGCAAGATCATTTGCCTCTCAGATTCTGCGATGGGATCCAGTGAAGTTTATGTACGGAATGCGCCATCAGCTCACGAAGGCAAACCATGATGGGAAGAGGGACTCGCTCTCACACTTGTACTCCTCCGTGAGTTGGGAAATCACCAACTTGGAGTCTCCAAAAATTTCCACTGCTTCTGCTCCGGCTTCGAGGAGTAACTCCATTCCCTTGCGTATCGCCTCGTACTCGGCTACATTGTTAGTGCGAGAGGTAGACAATCTGATGGAGAAGGAAAATGTTGCCCCCCGGGGCGACACGAGTAAAATGCCGATGCCGCAGCCATCGTCACAAACTGATCCGTCGAAAAACATAGCCCACGCTCTTATGGACAAGGTCTTGCTATGTTAGTGTTGATCCTTTCAGCGATAAGATCGGCGGCGCCTGTCCTTAATCGCTTTCGCGGGTTGATACGGATGTCAAACTCGATAATGCAAACATCCATTTGCCCGATCGGCCTTTTAACATAGGAGCCGACAAAGATGTGCTTTATGACGTCCGATTTGCATATGATGATGATCTCGGCGATAGCAAAATGTGGCGAGCTTGGTGCAGGTGAAAAACAGGCAGAGGCACAACTTATCGATATCGGGATACCTTGTCTCCGCATCCAGCATCCTTCTGCTTATGTAAAATACGACTCGCTCCAGCCCATCATAAACTTGCACTACCACCGAGGCGATGGATGTGTCGGCTACTGACAAGTAAATGTAGAACGATGCGTCCGGTGGGGTGGAACCAACACCGGCGGCTTTCACGATATTCTTTGATTTCGTCAAAGGCGTTGTTGTTCGCCCCAGAGAATTCCTCGCCGATTTAATTTTCACTAGTCCCATGAACGGCTCTATTCTTCCCGATGATTGAGATGAATCTTCCGACGAAGTTGATCTTGCCGGAGAGATCGCAGTTCTTTCTTTGTAGTGGGTGGCTTCATTGTTCGTGATCGCCTCGACTTTTCAGCCGATCTCAATCCCGCGTTCATGGACCAAAAACCCAAGAACCGACCGCCGTCACCTCAAGGCACACTTCTTTGGATTCATCCAGAGGCGAATTTTCTTGTTCGGTCCAGACGCGTCAGAGATCGTCTAAGTGTCCTTGCGCTTGAAGCGACTTGACCACCACGTCATCGATGTAGATTTCCACCAGCTTGCCGATCGATCATGAAAATATAATTCATGGCTCTTGGTGCGTACGCGGCATTCTTCACCAAACGTCATGACTACATACTCGAACAACCCCACGAACCGGACTCGAAAGTCTTGTGTATATCTTCGAGCCATAAAAATTTGGTTGTAACCGCATTGCCATCCATGAAGCTCAAGATCTTATGACCAGCCATTGCGTTGATTAACATTTCGCCACCGCATCGGATACTCATCCTTTGGGTAGCTCTGTTGAGATCCCGAAAATCTATGGCAACACGCCACCGCCATCCTTTTCTCTACAGTGCGATACTAGAAATCCACTCAAAGATACCGCATGGCCCGATTAACTTGGTCAACATTTTCTCGACCTCTTTCTTGACTTCTTCGAATTTCGCCTTCATTTGTCGTGCTTTCACGCTGAAATGGCAAATCCTTTTTGAGCGGAGTCGATGCTCAATGATGCTCTGTCTAACCTGGCATCTCTGTAGTCCTGTGCGAGCCTGGATATTGTTTCAACAGGGCTATCATCGGGCCCCGCAGATTCGGATCTAACTTTCTGCTGATAAATGTTGGTCGTGGCTTATCCCCAGGACCAATGTCGATCTCTTCTAGCTCATCAGCGGATGTAAACCCATACCCTAGCTTTCCGTCACCTGTCAAATCGACGCTAAACACAGGGCAAATAGTAGGTGAGGGTAACACAAATGATTTGGGCCGATTGCCTGAATCGGCCCCCTTTTTGATTGAATTAGTTAAGGATGGTTTACACCTTATTGTGTTACAATGGCAGGGCATCTCCCTGCTACGACTACGTGATCCGCTTGTCGTACGATTGGTGCTTCCTATTTTTAGTGGCCGATCGCGAGGATCGGCCGCATAACGACGCCGCGTGGACCTTGCTACTCTGTGCCGCGGATAAGACCAGCCTCACCCCGCTTTTTGTAGCTTCAATGCGCCATAGCCGCTTCAGACTGATTCCAGAGATCGGCTTTTGGTCTCCTGCTTCTGCACGTTCATGCCAGCTATGGAAATCTCGATAGAATCATCTCGCATGGATGACCTCCACTTCATCTCCGTCCCATCAGACAGTAATCGTGCATCGTGGATGGAATGCAACAATTAGCGTGAATCCAGTCTCTACCTAGCAAGACGCGAGGTACTTTTGCTGTCCACGAAAAATGACGTGGGTATGGTTTTCTGCCCACCGCCGATCCACGCTCAAGACGCCTTGCTTCAAGACCATTGAAGTCGCTTAACGTGACGTTGGTTTTGATCAGATCTGCAGGAGCGCCCCAAACGTCGTAGCATGGAGTACGGCATGATATTGATCGCCGCTCCGGTGTCCACCAACATCTTGGCCGACAGTTGCCCATTGATGTAACCTCGCAGGCTGTGGCTTTGATGTTTGTAACCCTTCTCACGTGGCTTCTCAAAGATAACGCCGTGGACCGCAATAAACTGCCATCGGTAGCTCATTGGTTCTTGGCGCGAATCGGTATACGAACACCATGTTTGTGCCACCGATGTCTCGTGCATCAGCTTTTACTGGTTTGGGCGCCATTCTTTCCTTGTCGGCGGTCTTCCGCTGTGGTCTCGCTTAATTTTGACGGCCGATCGGGCCGTGCTTTTAAAGCGTGAGATCTGCGCTCAGCTTCCTCCAAGTTACGCAGCCGCACTCTACGCTTTTGGGTGTGTCCGAGTCCGTCGACACCACCTTGACGGTGATATCTGTCTTCGTCTTTGTCATTCTTTGGCTTCTCGAGGTCTTCGCCGAGCGACTCCGTGAACGGCCTGGGGTGGAAGAGGCCCTAGACGCTTGAACACCGAATCGCCTCGTGTCCTCCTTCGCTGACCGCATTCCGGCAGTTGTCGATCGTAGGCAATCGGCTCATTCCCGCGTCCAGCAATACTTGAAGAAAGGACAATCCCAATGCTTGTCTGCGCCTTCCTTTTCTTTTAGACGGTCCCTTAGCGAGGTGCTCATATCCTTCATCGTCTCCATCGCTACGCGACGTTGGTCATCTTGACGCTCATACTTGTTAAGGAGATGGGTGGAATGTGGCCTCCGATACCGCACTCTCCTCACTTTCCTCCTCATTAAGTACCGCTTTGTCATTGTGGCTGGGCGGTCACGGACCAGCCTCCTTTCTTTCTTTGCCCCGAGAGCGACACCTCCTCCTTGTACGTGTCATGGTGGTACCTGCACCGCCATATTAACACCGAACGAAAAATCCAGTTGACGCCGCAGAGCGATCGAGTTCTACCATGTTGACGCCGGAAATGGGTTCGTGTCCACTTTCATGGCGAATCGCCCAAGGATCGACGGCCTTGTTCTATCGCCATTTGGATTTGGCGGCAAGCTCTTTGCACTCATTGGTGGTGTGGGTGAACGAGTGATGCCACTTGCAGATGGTCTCCTGCTCATTTCGAGCCGTAGGGATTTTGTGGCCTTCGTAACCTCACCGCTTCTCTTCAGAAGCAAATCGAATATCTGCTCGGCTTTGCTCACATCAAAGTCGAACCTTTGCAGGCCCTGCTGTTTCACCCATTTGCAGGCCAGTGATCTGCCCCGAGCCCATTCACCACGGCCACTTCACAGTCTGTAGGATCATCTTCTTCAGATCGACAGGCCTATCGGACGCTTGAATTTGTCTTGGTACAACTGTGGTGGCGCTGTTCATACATCGCCGCTTCGGGCCATGTGCGCCAATGAGTTGTACTCACTTGGAAAGCCAGATCCTTGATGGGTGCCGAGAGACCAACACCGCCAGCTCGACCGCTTCCTTCTCGATTAAACGAGTAACATCGGTTCTTGACGGTCCTAAAGCCGGATGTACTGCCAGCTCCTCGCCGCTTTCGCGCCAGTCCGCAATGCCAGCCTCGGTAGCCTCCGAATGGTACTTGGATGTGGAACTGCTTCCAGCTTGCTTCCGGTATGAATCGAATCAGTGGCAGAGGTGTACCACCCAAAAGCTGGTCTCGTGATTGCGCAAAAAACCTTACGCGCATCTGATCCGATGCCGAAATTATGTCTAGCTGTGCCAGGTATCGGCTTATGTGCTCGATCGAGCTTGACCCTTCTGACCCGCTAAACCTTGAGAACTCAGGGAGCCGATACTTGGGTGGCAGCGGAATTAGATCAAACTTGAGCTTGACCCTTCTCTTCGGCACGAAGCCGAACTGGTCTCTCAGGATGGTACGGATTTGTCCCACTGTTTGAGCTGCAGGGGATAGATTCTCATGACTTGTTCCAGTGGCATACTTGGCTAGCCACGCCTGTTGTCGGCCTCATCCCATATCGCTGCTCCGTAAACGCCGCCTCGAAGATCCTGCCCAGAACCCCGCCGTAAACTCCCGGTTGCAATCTGGTTGGTGCGTGTTATTGCATCCGCACGTAGGTGCATATATATCCGTGGGATTTCCTTAGGTGGCTCAAACAGGAATTGGCAATCGCTGGGTTGCCTCAGCCTTGTAGACGACGTGGCCGCTCCCGGCGGCTCGAGCCGCAAGTGTGAATGGAAGCTGTGGCCTGGTCCGAGCGGTCTTTCTCCCCGTGAGTTCCTAACGAGGCCCCGACGGAGAGTACGATGTTTCATGATCTCCGAACTACGCGAACCGACCCGCCGAAAGCGCTCACCAGCTCTCGTAATGGCGGTGCAGAATGAGCCACCATGTAGTTGACTTCCCGTCAGAGCTCGTGCGCCTCCGAAGGAATGCATGATCTACCTCATCAAGAGCACCTCGGGAGAACCCTCCACTTGATGCCATGCTTACGGGTCCTCTCAAAAGAGCCGATGAGATCGGCTCAAGAGATTTTCGATCTCATCATACTTCTCCTTGTGCTCTTGTGCAGCTCGTCATACGGATCGGGTCCGCTTCCATCGCAGCGTCGGATGTTGATGTAGACGTTGTTGAGTGTCCCACCGGGCGTGCTGTAATGTGTTGCTGCCAAAACTCACCGCGAAAGCAGCGACGAGCAACACGAAGAGCCGGAGGCTCCTGTAATCGCCGGTGGCCTCGTCCCTCGCAACGGCCCGCAAAACTCCGACACGCCCCGCTTGGTTCGAGATGCCACCTGACCTATACCTGGTCGAAGGTGAAGGATTGCTCGATTGATTTCTGCATGGTAAACAAGTATACGAAAATTCGATCCGTGACCGCTCCTGTGTTTCAGAATCGGCTCCTAGAGCCGATTGCCCCATGGTTCTGCATTAGATTTATGATAACATGGGGTTTTGCTTGATCACTACAAGTTAAATCGATCTACGACAGTTTAATGTTTTCACCACGTAACCGGAACGTCCTACACGTAATTGAGCCTGGTATGTACGAAAGATGAAGGATATTAACCCTAGAGGAGGCCTAATAACCAACGAAAGTCAATTACCTAACAACTTCTCTAGAACGAATAAGCCACGCCCCTACGCATTATCGGATCGCTCAACCCGCTTGTAAGGCCGACTACGTAGATATCAAACTAAACCTTGGTGAGCAAGGCACAACCATAACATCGAATCAGCTAAATAAAGATCAAAGGTGCTACCCTTGCACTTGGGAAAAAGGTGCAAAGGTAGCGAGACAACTAGAGGTAGCAAAATCAAACGATTATAACGAAGAACACCGATGCTAACCTCAACAGATCTATGATAATAATGTTACTCGCCATCAACAAGGCTTCAGTACGAGTAACACCAAATAACGCATAAGTAAAAGTCGCCTAGATCGCAAGATGCAATCTAGGCAGCATGACACTACCCGAAAGAAACCCTCGAAAACAAGGGTGGCGCGCCGAGATTGTGTTAATCGTGAACGTGATTGTCCTCCTTTCTTGATAACCTTAGGTACATATTTATAGTCCGAGACTCTCTACTTTTGGAATAACTCTACAACTCTATCTTTACCTAAACTGAAACGGAACCTAAACTAAACGAAACCTACTATGATACAAGATACACGGCGGTTTAGCCCAATTCTACGTACTAGGCCGATCCAACAACACGTTGAATATACGCATCTTCCAAGCCCATCTTGATCACGGCCCATCTCCTTCGTTGGCCAAAATATGGCGATAACACAGACGTGCTTGCCAGCATCCCAGTAACCCGCCAGACAACCCCGTTCGCCGCCGCGCGGACCACACACGCTGGCGCCATTAAAATTGGCATCGGACCCGCCTAGAGCGCCGTGATGTTCTGACCATCTCGCACCACCCCACACCTCGCCACCATGACGTTGAGTGTCGCTAGGAAGCACAACACTGCCCCTATCGTCGCCCATGCCAGTAGCACTCTGTGCCGTTGACACCGACGAGCTCCACCCACGCCGTTTGGTCCCGTTCAGCCACTATAAAAGGAGGCCTCCCCCGCTCGTTTTCTTCACACCAGTTCACTCCCCACCTCTCACTGAAACCCCATACTCACTCCCGGAGCAAGGCGAGCACCAGGTGGCCGAAATTACACCGGAGTTCGCCGCTGTAGAGGAGGAGAGGCGCCGTCGATAGGAGCCGCCCTAGGAGAAGCTGCCGGTACCAGGAGAATCGCCGTCATCGAATTCGTCGTTCGCCCCCGTCACCAACCATCGCCTGAGGCCCGATGAGACTCCCACGACCCCCACCGGCCGCGCTAGGGTTCTGTCTTGCCGGCGCTGCCCGACATGGACGATGAACCAGATCCATTCGATTAGAGTTAGATCCTACGATCCTAATCGCCCCATACCGCTTCGCCCCTTGTTGTCTCACTGACGAGTGGGGTCGCTCACTTAACTAGCCCGCGCGTGCGCTGTGCGTAGAGGGCCGGCCTAGTTAAACATCCCGCGCGACCCACTAATTCAAAATTAGATTTATTCATTTAATTTCAAACCCAGTTCTATACCTAGATTCAAAAATCAACCCAACTCGATTCACTGAACCAAAATGCATGAAACCAATTTTGTTAGAAAGGTACTGGAATTCTTAATCCAAGCATAAAGAGCTTAAAACTTGGCCTAATTTAGATAATCTTGATGTCATCCTGAGGCATGATATTGAACTTAGATAAGATACACTTTTTTTACCACCCCTCATTAGTATTTACCCCCACTTGTAGATGCTAGTGCTAAGCATAAGACTTGATATACTATAGATGCGAATACTTGGTGAAAATGGTTATGAAAACCTAAGAATGATGAGTCATTCTACTGAAATGTTTTGACATGTGTTTCCGAACACTAGATGATTTTGATAATGAAAATGTTAAGGCATGAGTCTTAGCCATTTATAAAACTGATGGTTATCTGGATGCGATACCATTCCAATTTTACCGTACAACCACAATACCCAAAAATTGGGTAGGGCTTGACTGGAAATTTATTTACCTTAGTATGGGTTCCCTTGCGACCAAGGTCTGAGCTGAGGCTACCTTGTGAAGATTGTCCACCTGTGCAGTACCCAAGATAACAGTTGGTCATGGTTGGGAGGGCAAACTCACAGGAGACGTGTGTTGGGCCACGCAGAGATAAAACAAAACTTTTTCCTCTAACGTGGTGATCCCAAGATCTAGCCGAGGTAGAAGGCCACGAGGTTTACCACTAGACGCGCAGTTGCGGATTACTGATAAAGCGTGTCAGTTGATGCAGTGAAGTCCTTTGTGATCCGATCGTCCTGGTGCTGATCGTACATCACCTCTGCTGGTATCCACACGTACAAGGAGGAGCACCGGCGGCGAACTGCTAGGTTTGATACGATGTCAGGACTGCTGTGGAGCTAGGGTTTCCAACACATGGAATGACCTAATCGATCAACGATTAACCCTTATGGGGTTACTGTGCTCCACTATATATAGGGAGTGAACGTGGGCTCCACTCTCGTGGCACATTCACTAAAGCCCATATAACACTAGTCACCACGAGTCCGACTCACTGACTCAGTCCTAATCCGGCTCGGGTCCAACCCGGCCAGATTTCCAGTTCAGATCCAATCCGAACTTGCTCCCGCTCTTAAGTGTGTGACCCGGCAGGCTCTTGGTTACTCGGACACGATTGGAGTCCGACTCACAACCGATCAGTCGGCAGCGGCTCCTAGCAGAACATGCTGCCTCCCAAGTACCAAAGATTCATGACGACTTGACTTTCCAATGCGACTTGTGTCCGAGTCCCTTTTGCCTCACGATATGCCTTGTCAGACTATAGGCGAATAATTGTCATCCCTTAAATAGTACGACTCTCTTCTCGATCCGAGATAAGTGATTCACCCGACTAACTCTTAGTCGACCACCTCGGTTAACATTTAACCGAGTCGTGCATGGCCATGCTTTCCGAATCATATCTTCCGAGAGGGCCCAGAGAATATCTCTCCGAGTGGAGGGGCAAAATCCCATCTTGGTTATTCACATCACGCAACTTGATTCTCGACGAATTAACTCGCTTTATAATCGCCGCGATTCACGGATCAGCTTGATGTAACCTAAGTCGGTGATCCTCAACTCGGACTATGCAACAACCGCAGGTCTAAGGATTACATCGATTGAGATATACAAATGACTACTTGTTCGTTGTACCTCAATATGGGTCAATCCGACTCGCTAAACTCTTTATCCGAATTTGTGTTAGTCGGAATGGCATCACCATGCCCATGAAAAGTGGAACCGATTCATCAAGCCGACTTTCACATTGGTCTAAGTTGTGTGTCCAGCACAACCTCAGTGACCAAGGACATTTAGTACAAACAACATGAATGCATAGTTCCACAACCGAATCACATATTCAATGATAGACATGAGATGTTTATACAAGGACAACTTTATATCTTTATGAATACAATGGGAAATCTCATCATACATGATTGCCTCTACGGCATATTCCCAACAGTCTCCCACTTGCACTAGAGTCAATCTTCCGACATCACATGTCTAGGCATCTAATGCCCATGGCTCTCAGGTGCGCCTCATGCTTCGGCTGTGGTAACGACTTTGTCAACGGATCCGCAATATTTGCATCCGTGTGTACCTTGCATAACTTTATATCACCTTGATCCACTTAACCGAATCGTGGTACCGCATGAGTATGTGCTTGTTCTTCTGGTGTTGTCTAGGTTCCTTGGATTGTGCAATAGAACCATTGTTGTCACAATACACGTCTAACGGATTGGACGAGCCTACCACACCAAGATCCATGAGGAAATTCCTCATCCAAATAGCTTCCTTTGATGCTTCCGAGGCAGCAATATACTCAGTGTTAGACCCCTCCTTTATAAAGGAATGGATCCCTGTGATTGAAATGCTAGTCCCTGGATCAATGCTAGCATCCACAGTTTAAGATGAAGTACACAGATACAAAGGTCGTTTATTACATTCATTCCAGAGATAAAACATAATCTTTTACAACTCAGGGCCATAGGCCTAATACAAGAGTTTAAGGAATAAGTAAATAAACACAAGTCTTCATCTTCATGTGCCACAGGCAAGCATGTTGAGTGTAGACTCATGACTCCTACTCATCATCGGAGTAACCTGCAACATCACAAGTTACAGCCACAGAGGGTCAATACTTTGGAATAGTATTGGCAAGTGATACCTTAGTATATTTTTAGTGGACTATATTACTATATGCATTTGGCTAAGTGTAGCTTGGCTTGCTTTGCTTAAAAATAGGTTTTACCTATTAGTTGAAAACACTAAGTTTTTCTTTATCAAAAATTTCCCAAGGAACCACCAATAGACATTGGGGTCCTTCACCCTTGTTCACCCACAAGTTTTATTTAGAAGTTGGAGTGATGAGATTCTTGTAGCTTCCATGTCTTGATGCTCAAGTTGTCCATTGCCTTGGACTAGGCTAAGTACTTACGTTTTGCATCTGCAGAGGTTGTGCACTTTCCCCACCAGACTTGGTTTCCCAAGACAGGACCCTTCAGAAGCCTTTCCTTAGTCAAATGGACGCGCTCCAACCTATCATTCCCACTACCACCAACTGTCCAAGTGACTAAGTTCTAGCAACCTATATGATCATGGTAGAGCCCATATTGCCAAGTGGTTGCACTATAAGCTTTCTCAACACTTGCCCTCCAAATCCCTTTGTGCCTGGGTGGCATACCACAAGTGAGATACACAACCCAAGTCCATGGCCTTGTGTAACCACTCAACATAACCCAAACCTTCCATTCCACCCAGGAGTTCATTTGACTTAGTTGTTTTATTAGGAAAAACTTAAGTCTCATGACTTAGAAATATAGCCAATATAGCATGAATGGTTATACCCACCCTTGTTTACTAATAGCTAGGCTAAGCATGGCATGGCAACTTTAACATAGGTAAAATTCCTTAGCAATTCTACTATTCTAACTACATAGGATTTCCCAACATATCATTTGACAAAAGTAGCATGCAAGACTTAGAAAAATTTCTAATGCTAGTACAAAACATAGGATAGAAATATTCATGAAAATATCACTTGCCTTGGTAGTGGGGAGAGTAGAACTCTTCACAATCACAATCACTAGTAAAATCTACACAAGAATTATAGCACACAATTACACACAATTATATACAATAAAAAATAATATGAATGCATGCATGCAAGAATTTACCAAGTGGTGATTTTTGAAAATTCTACCAAGCATGCACATGTTTACAGAACTTAACAAGTCACAAGTTTGCCAACTAAACTTATTTGGCACTAATACAATTTACCAAAATAAATCTATATTTAAAATGGCCTTAAACATGTTCCTACAAATAAAGTCATTTTAACTGTTACTATTTGTTAAACACATTGGATATTAGAAAGGTCTTGTTTCACTGAATCCAACGGTATAAAGTTTGCAAAAATCTAACGTGGCAGTCAAAAGTTATAAGCATTTGAAATTTGGATCAAATTCTGGTTTTAAATCTGTTTTTAGTTCTAACACATGCCACGCGTCGTGTTGTGATTTGCGCGTACCGGTTCGCACCGGATCAAGCTCTGAGTCAGAGGATCTAAATAGATCGCGCCCGATCGCGTACCTCTTCGCGATTAATGAATCTATCCTAACGCTTGATCAAGATCCAACGACGCAAGCAAGCTACCATGTCTGGCGGTAGCGCGTCAAGCGAAGCGGGCAGCTTCGGCCACGGCGCTAGCGTTCCAGATCGTTCTAGGATGCAAGAAGGTGCTTACCAGATCCGCAGAGGCGTGCTGAAGCTCGACGTGGTACTAGTTTGCGGAGGGGCGCGCTAACACGGCGAGGATTGCTCGTCGGAGTGACGGGCGGCGTCGGGTGGTTGTTGTCGGAGTAGTTGCCGAGGTTTCACGTCGTCCTAACACAAGCCAGGGGGTTTAGGTGATGCGCAAGAATGTGGCGAACAATCTCGTGTGAGTCAGAAGTGAAGGGGCGTACGGGACTTACGGATTTTGGTCGCCGGAGTTGAGGTGGTCGTCAGATGCTTGCGGCGTCGAGCGGAGACGGCGACCTGGGGCAGTATAGGATGAACGGGTGGGGTCAGGAGGTGCGCAAGAAGATTGCGAAGTGGCTCGAACGAATCAGAGAGGAAGGGCGCACGGGTCTTACCGGAATCGTTCGTCGGAGCAAGCTCTCTCTACGGCGGTGCTGTGTGAGTCGTGGGCAGCCTGGTGGCGTGAAGGAAGGAATGACTGGGAGAAAATGGTCGCTAGGAGGTGGGGATCTTATAGCCGGAGCCTCGACAGGAAACGCTCGCGGATTAATGCCCATTTATGCCACGCCATTACCGGCCGATCAGTCGCGACGTGGTCGCGGGCGCAGCTTGGGAAGACGGCGATGAAGGCAGTGGCCCGCCACAACGATGTGCGCGAAGTGAGGGCGGGGTCCGTCTGTCAGCGATAGGTTGCGTGCGCTTGTGCATGAGAAAATAAAAGGAAACCCCCGGGTGGGCTAGTTGGGCTCGATTCGATGCTGGGCCTAAAACCTGGCGCGTGGCCTTTTCTTTTGTTTATTTCTTTTTCCTTTTCCATTTTGATTTTCTGGGTAGATTTTCAAATGAAATCAAGTTCAATTTGAATTCAAACTTTCCTGGGATTTTTGTAGTGAGCAGTAGTCTCAAATATGGTCATATAACCATGGGGTAGCTTTGTAAAGGATTGGTCAAGTTTGGAGATCAAAATATCAGAGGCTATGCACTTGGTTTAAAATTTGAAAGATGGTTTTTGGAGCCCATTTCCATTTGAACAACTTGGTTTTAAATCTGCACTTAAATCTTATGCTCATAGAAGGCAACCTTCCTGGTTCACAACAATCAAACTTACAAGTGGTGTTGGCCATTTAAAATAAGTCTGTCCACATAAAATCATGATACCATATGTTTCTGTTTTCTGAAATGATTTGGGAGAAACCCTAAATGATGATGGATGCAAGGATGATATGAATGAGCTTTGAAACATGAATTTAGGGATGTTACACTCAGCCTCTGTTGTAGATGCAGACACAGTCTCTTGCTTGGAACTCTTCCAGCTCACAACACCTCCGTTTATAATAAACACGTATCCGGATTGCGAACGCGAATCATCAGAGTCGGTAAGATAAATCGCATCCGTGTAACCCTTTACAGTGAGTTCATCTTCACCACCATAAACCAAGAACATATCCTTAGTCCTTCTCAAGTACTTTAGGATATTTTTAGCCGATGTCCAGTGGATTTCTCCAGGATCAGCCTGGTATCTGCTCACAACACTTAGAGCATAAGAAACATCCGACCTAGTACAAATCATGGCATACATGATGGATCCCACTGCAGAAGCATACGGAATCGCACTCATCCAACTTCGCTCATCAATTGTCAAAGGACACTGAGTCTTGCTAAGTTTTACACCATGGGACATCGGTAAGAACCCCTTCTTAGACGATTCCATGTTGAACTTCTTCAACACTTTGTCCAAATAAGTACTCTGACTCAATCCAATGAGCTGTCTTGATCTATCTCTATAGATCCGGATTCCGAGGATATATGTTGCCTCACCCAAGTCTTTCATTGAGAAACTCCTTTCCAATGATTCCTTGGTTTCTTGCAACATCTGGACATCATTTCCAATCAATAATATGTCATCCACATATAAGATTAGAAAGTTTACTTTGCTCCCACAAAACTTCTTGTATAAACAAGAATCATGATCACTCTTGATGAAGTCAAACGATTTGACTACCTCATCAAAGCGAATATTCCAACTCCGAGATGCTTGCTTCAACCCATAAATGGATTTCTGAAGTTTACATACCTTGTCAGCATTAGATGGATCGACAAAACCCTCGGGCTGTATCATATACTCGTCCTCGGTTAAATTTACGTTAAGGAAAGCCGTTTTGACATCCATCTGCCATATCTCATAGTCTAAATAGGCTGCTATAGCTAACATGATCCGAACTGATTTAAGCATCGCTACAGGCGAGAAAGTCTCATCGTAATCAACTCCTTGAACTTGTCGGAACCCCTTCGCAACAAGACATGCTTTATAGACGGAAACATTTCCATCCATATCAGTTTTCTTCTTAAAGACCCACTTGCACTCGATGGGTCTTGCACCGTCTGGTAGATCAACCAAGTTCCAAACTTGATTTTCTTCCATGGAATTTAACTCGGATCTCATGGCTCCAAGCCTTGAATCGGAATCAGATCCCACCATCACTTCCGAATAATTTGCCGGCTCATCACTATCTAACCGTAATACATCACGAACACTTCACAATCTCGCCGATCTTTGTAGTATAGGTGCTGCTGCTAGCTCATCTACCACGACCGGCTCAACCTCCAAGGTTTTTGCCGACTCGCTACTAGCCGGTTCCTCTCGAATTTCTTCGAGTTGCACCGTGCTCCCACTTACTCCCTGACTGAGAAACTCTTTCTCAAGGAAGACACCGTTCCGAGCGACAAACACTTTGCCCTCTTCTCGGTTGTAGAAGTAGTAACCCAAGGTTTCCCTCGGATATCCCACGAAAATACACTTACCCGACTTGGCCGTAAGCTTGTCCGACTGAAGTCGCTTGAAAAATGCTTCACAAACCCAAATCTTAAGAAAAGACAAACTCGGCTTTTTGCCTGTCCACATCTCATGCGGTGTATTCTCTACTGACTTTGATGGTACTCTGTTTAGTGTGAACGCCGCTGTTTCTAGACAATAACCCTAAAATGATAAAGGCAGATCTGTCCGACTCATCATTGATCGTACCATGTCCAACAAGGTCCGATTCCACCTTTCCAAAACACCGTTCCTTTGCGGCGTTCCTAGCGGAGTAAGTTGAGGAACTATTCCACAACTTTTCAGATGGTCATCAAAACTCATGGCTCATGTACTCGCCTCCTCGGTCCGACCGAAGAAACTTTATTTTCTTGCAGAGTTGATTATGTGCTTCATTCTGGAATTCTTTGAACTTTTCAAAGGTTTCCGACTTATGTTTCATCAAGTAGATATATCCATACCTACTCAAATCATCAGTGAAGGTAATGAAGTACTCATAACCACCTCCGGCTGTCGTGCTCATTGGTCCACATACATCACTATGTACTAGTCCCAACAAGTCGGACGCCCTTTCGCAACTCTTTGCAAATGGTGTCTTGGTCATTTTGCCGAGTAGGCAAGATTCGCATGTCTCGGAACGAAGTTAGGAGTCCATCATCATGGAGCTTGTTCATGCATTTCCAACTTATATGACCAAGCCGACAGTGTCAAAAGTAAGTCATATTCAGATCATTTGGTTTCAACATTTTAACATTTATGTTATAAACCGACTCACCATCAAGATTCAAAATAAATAACCCATCCTGGACGGGTGCAAAGCCGTGAAACATATCATTCAAATACAAAGAACAACCATTATTCTTGATATTTGACTCATAGCCTTGCCTCATCAAACATGAAGCAGAAATAATGTTTCGACTAAGCACTGGAACATAATAACAATTATTCAGTTCCATAATGAATCTGGAAGGTAAATGAAGCTGCATCGTGCCGACTTCCAACGCAGCAACTCTTGCTTTTTTGCCGACTCGAATATCAACCTCACCTCTTGCTACGCTCCTAGTTCTTACCAGTCCCTACAACGAGTTGCAGATGTGAATAACTGATCCGGTATCATATACCCAAGAACTATTAGGTGCATCGGTAAGATATATGTCTATAACATTGCAAACAAGTGTACCCGAGTCGGAAATCATACCTCCACTCTTAGCTTTGTCGGCCAAATACTTGCTATAGTTACTCTTCCAGTGGCCATCCGCCTTGCAGTAGAAGAAAGTGGATCCGGCTGAAGGAGATGTATTAGTCCCTGAGGAAGCGCTTGGGACCGGGTCCTGAGCCTGCTTTCCTCCTGACTTAGCCTTCTTCTTAGTCCAAGAACTCTTCTTGAACTTAGCCTTATTCTGCACCATCAACACTTGACTGGAGCCCTTCTTGAGATCCGCCTCTGCCTGCTTGAGCATCCCATGCAATTCTGTGAGCTTCTTATCTATACCATGCATGTGGTAGTTTGAAATGAACTACCCATATGCACTAGGAAGAGAGTTCGGAATTATATCCGTAGCGAACTCTTCGCTAATGGGGTAGCCAAGCCTCTCCAGAGACTGCACATAACTAACCATTTTGATCACATGCGGACTCAGTGGATCACCATCCTTAAGCTTGCAACTCAGCAAAGCCTGAGAGACTTCATACCTCTTAGTCTTCGCCTGAGCCTGGAACATACTTTTGAGGCTTTCGATCATATCGTAGGCCTCAACATTCTCGAACTGCTTTTGCAAGTACGGTTCCATGTGACCAAGCATAAGACAACTAAGATCCGTGGACACATTCTTAGCCTTACGGTAGGCATTAGTGGCAGCGACAGTCGCATTCTCATTCGGCTCATCTGGAAGTGGGTTGTCTTGGACATGGTCCTTCTTTTCTTGTTTGAGAACAATTCTCAGATTTCGATACGAGTTGGTCAAATTTGTGTCGTTCAGTTTATCTTTCTCAAGAATGGTTCTCAATGCAAAACCGGATATTTGAGAGTGACTGCTACTTGGTGCCATGATCTACAACAGAAAATATGCAAAACACTTAAGACATGTATTCATAAAAGAGCAAGCATATTAAACATTTTAATATTTTATGCACCCACTAGAACCAACACCCCTCCGATGGTTACTTAGTGATTCAGGACCCTAAATAAGAAAGTCGGCTAGTGAGATTTAGCATCACCGCTAGCCGCCAAGTGATCTAGGTAGACAACTCCTTGTCAATCGCATCTCATACGAATCTTGTTGGACGGGTGGCATCACATGCCCCGGCTCCCATCCGACTTTTCCCCTAGCCCCACAACCGTTGTGATAGACCCTTCTAGCTTACCGAGTGTTTCCGTAGTAAGAGTCCGAATCGAAACCACCTAGTCGGAAAGAATTGGCATCACCTCAATTTTATGAGCCCACTATCAAAAATGTCCGACTTGTGATGGTGCAAACAATGGAGGGAGAACCGACTAGACCTTATTTGAGGGATTAAATTTTACCGACTATCTAATAGAGGTAAAACTGATACATAACAATAACACAAAATTAAGAAATTATAATGTGAAATGGTATGGCTCCCTTCATGGCGATCTCCATCTCCACAATGCATGTAATCTGACTCGTGCCAACTCTTGTCACTTACCGTCTTACTCCATGTCGCTGACATGTACATCGCCTTGCATGTCATCCAAATTCTCCAAACAGCTACACTAGCTTAGTAAAGTAAATTACAAGGAGAATCCGACATGCAGGTCGTTATACAATAAAATGACAGCACGTAGGCTCCAGCCGGCTGACAAAAACCGTGATTCGCAGATCACGTATGGATTACACACATACATCACATGCACATGAACCATACCATTCATAACTTCCTGCAAAAAACAAGCTATGCATAGATACGATATCTACCGGTGTTGTGAAACTCGCAACGACATCTAAGGCGCTATGACAGGGTGAAGCTGACGATTTTTCCGAAAACGTAGATCTCATCTACGACCCGGACATGGATTCCAACCATTGTTCCGATTCGATCAAACTTTTTGATCTTCGATCACCGCCTCTGGGTTTACGTGTCACAGTCTACCCCGATGGCGGAAACCGACCGGTAGGGGTATGTCGTTCCACGACCTTAGCAGTATGATCACGGAAATCAGATCTACCATTCCCCGAGTACAGTTGATCCAATCAACATCGTACAAAACCGATCTATCAAATAGACCGACCACCAAAACAGCACATAGATCTCATCTACAGCCAACCGCATATCACATATGAAAGATCTCGAGCCTAAAACCAGAAGCTATCACTCTGATACCACTGTTGGCCCATGCAGAGATAAAACAAAACTTTTTCCTCTAACGTGGTGATCCCAAGATCTAGCCGAGGTAGAAGGCCACAAGGTTTACCACTAGACGCGCAGTTGCGGATTACTGATGAAGCGCGTCAGTTGATGCAGTGCAGTACTTTGCAATCCGATCGTCCTGGTGCTGATCGTACCGCACCTTTGCTGGTATCCACACGTACAAGGAGGAGCACCGGAGGCGAACTACTTGGTTCGATACGACGGCAAGACTGCTGTGGTGCTAGGGTTTCCAACACATGAAATGACCTAACCGATCAACGATTAACCCTTCTGGGTTACTGTGCTCCACTATATATAGGGAGTGAACGTGGGATTCACTCTCGTGGACCATTCACTAAAGCCCATATAACACTAGTCACCGTGAGTCCGACTCACTGACTCAGTCCTAATCCGGCTCGGGTCCAACCCGGCCAGATTTCTGGTTCAGATCCAATCTGAACTTGCTCCCGCTCTTAAGTGTGTGACCTGGCAGGCTTTTGGTTACTCGGACACAATTGGAGTCCGACTCACAATCGATCAGTCGACAGCGGCTCCTAGCAGAACATGCCGACTCCCAACTACCAAAGAGTCATGACGACTTGCCTTTCCAATGCGACTTGCGTCCGAGTCCCTTTTGCCTCACGATATGCCTTGTCAGACTATAGGCGAATAATCATCCCTTAAATAGTCCGACTCTCTTCTCGATCTGAGATAAGTGATTCACCCAACTAACTCTTAGTCGATCGCCTCGGTTAACATTTAACCGAGTCGTGCATGGCCATGATTTACGAATCATATCTTCCGAGAGGGACTAGAGAATATCTCTCCGAGTGGAGGTGCAAAATCCCATCTTGGTTATTCACATCACGCATCTTGATTCTCATTCGACCCAAACTCTGCCTTTATAACTTCCTAGTTATGGATCAGCGTTTGACAAAACCTAAGTCAGTGATCCTCAACTCGGACTATGCAACAACCTCAGGTCAAAGGATTACATTGATTGAGATATACAAATGACTACTTGTTTGTTGTACCTCAATATGGGTCAATCCGACTCGCTAAACTCTTTAGCCGAATCTGTGTTAGTAGGAATGGCATCACCATGCCCATGACAAGTGGAACCGAGTCATGAAGCCGACTTTCACATTGGTCTAAGTTGTGTGTCTAGCACAACCTCAATGACCAAGGAAATTTAGTACAAACAACATGAATGCATAGTTCCACAACCGAATCACATATTCAATGATACACATCAGATGTTTATACAAGGACAACTTTATATGTTTATGAATACAATGGGAAATCTCATCACACATGATTGCCTCTAGGGCATATTCCCAAGGTGCCTATACTAGGGCGTGTAATTAAAAGGTTAGGATTGATTATCCGCATATTGAGTATGGTGAATTCAGGATTGTTCCTGACAAATGTATCGAATGCTGTGGTGAAAGTGTACAATCTCTGCAGAGTGTCAAACTATTCGAATAGCCGCGTCCACGGTTATGGACAGTTGGAGTGGCCATACTGTTCCATTGTCAGATGTTTTCAAAATGACTTATGAAATGATTTATGACTTTGACTTGAACAAAACAGAGTTTTGATCTGAAATTCAAGTTCCCACTTAGGTGTTATAAAACTTTCAACTAGTTTTCCTTGCTTCTGAACTTAGTAGAGGTAAATCTGGCTTTTTGCAAAACAACCCTAGAGCTTAGTATATCCTATGCAAAACCACTTCACTTGTTAGTATTAGTTTGCAAGTACTTAAAGAGTACTCATGGAGTTATGATTGGGGAACAAATTATACTTCACAGAAGTTTTACAAGCATTGTTTCAGGAATGTGATTACTCATGAGGATTTTAGGTGGATTTGGAAATCGAAATGTACACCTAAAGTTAAATTCTTTTGCTGGCTTCTTTTCTCTGACAGAATAAATACCAGAGACATGTTGAGAAGAAGACACTTTCATCTCAATTCTAGGTATCTTTTCCCTATCTGTGGACAAACTGAAGAGACTGCTGAACACCTGTTCATGAAGTGTGACTTTAGTAAATCATGCTGGCTTTCATTTGGTATATACTGGAACACTCATGGAACACCGCTGGATTGGATCAACCATGCTAAAAATAACTGGAATCAACCTTTATTCATGGAGATATTTATGGTGGATTCTTGGAACATTTGGAAGGAAAGGAATGATCTTATATTCAACTCAGTTATACCTTCCATAATCTCCTGGAAAACTGGATTCTCGAATGATTTCTCTCTTCTGGTTCATAGAACCAAGTCAGATCTGCACCCTACTATTCGTAGTATAGTCGGCAATTTGTAATTATACTTTTTTAGACCCTTTTGAAGTCACCTTGACTTCTACTTTTCTCTGTAATTATGTCTCAAAATTAATGAAAAATAGAAGGCAGTAGAACCCCCTGTGGGTTCTCTACTATCATAATTGCTCAAAAAAAGAGTACTCATGGCTTTGTCCTTGGCTATTCTCCTGGCCAGACTATGAAGAGGAGTATCAGGAAGAAGGACATCAGGAAGGTTACGACAACTAGGATCATCTCCCATCTAGCGTTGCCTGTGACCATGAAGATGGAGCCTCGCCTACGCTATCATTATTATTACGTTATTCCGCTGCTTGAATTGTATTAAGAACTGGATCATGAGATCTTATTTGTGTAAGACCTTATGTATGGTTTGTAATGGATGATGTACTGTGATATCCAATCTGTTATGTCTCGCAAAAATGGTAATCCTGGGATTGCGATGTATGGCATAACATGCATCTGTGATTAAAAATCTGGGTCTTGGCAGAAATTAAGCTCCTTGGATCGGACTAATGGAATAATCTCGGTGTCTCCTCGTTATCCTCGAGTCAAACTAGTTTCCCACTGATATCCCCGTGTCACTCAGGGGTCGCCGGTCTGCTAGAAAACAAGATTCTATCTGTGTACAACAAAGCATCATGTTGTCTGGGCCCTTAATTGGACTACAGGCATTAAGCATCCCATAGATAGTCAAGCACACATAATATAGTAATTAAAATCAACCACAAACTTAATGGAAAATATATACACACATCACATCTCACCAATCCCCTACACCTCCCACGCCCAAAGGAACTTACTCACACATGAGATAAGAAAGCATCATCGATATAATTAAATAAAGGGAGTTCTTCTCGATATTACTATGCAGATCCACAATAATAAATAGAAATAAATCCAACACAATTCAAGATGGGAAGAACAATCTTAAAACCTAATTTTTCAAGGTGGAGATCTCTCTCTCTCAAGTACGAGTAATGGCTATGGAGGTGTGGTGGCTAGGAGATCGAATATCGTGGAGCGAGATGAAGAACGTATTCTCCTTCTTCTCCAGATCTCTTCTTTCTCTCTTCTAGATGGGATGGAGGCTCGTGTGTTCTGTTTTCATCCACGGCCTCTTCACGAAAGTTGTCCCTTTTAATAAGACGAAGGAGATGGCAGTTATACGGCGGGAACTATACGACCGGAAAAATATTCCTGCCGTATAGTTGCTCGTTAAAGATTTAGTAAATTACCCTCTATTGCTTCCAAAAAGAGACTTGCTTGTTTTTTTGTAGTTAAATCCCTTTGTTGATGTTCAAAACCTAAAACACACATTAAAAACCAAGTTTTTCTTCGCTACCGAAGTATTAGCGTTAGGTAAAGCTAGAAAACCATCAAATCCAAGCGAAAACCATCGATAGAAACCATAAAAAATGTGTAGAATCTCACATCTATCAACTCCCCCAAGATTAGATGTTGCTCACCCTCGAGTGACAAGGAAATAAGAAAGGATAGCGGAGATTCAAAACTGAAATAAAAGAACTTACAAGCTTGAATTGGTGTCAAATTATTTTCTTCACATTACCTGCAATCTTAAACATGATCATACCAATATTCACAAGATTGCACTGAGTTCACTATCTAACCACGTATATCTTGCTAGCAAATAAATCATATGCCCGAGCGAGTGTCGAAAGTTTAGCTAGCAAAGTGAAATAAATCTTTTTGGCTTCTCTCTTGTTGAGAGATGAAAACTTTTTGCTCTTGTTCCTTTAATCAATTAACATCACTCAAGTTTTCACCAAGAACATTTAATTTAAGAATAACTCATCTACTCCCACGTCAAAATTTCAAGACTCTCAAAGAACCTTTTTCCTCTCCTTGTTTTTTAAAACCTTCAACTCTTTCATAGAGAAATCATGCCACTGTTTTAACATGTTAATTGGGGTTGTGTTGCGCACTCGTGACCATGCCAATAGATAGCTGTTGAGCAATAGTGGGTCATAGGAGTACTACAACTTCACTTGGAACGTAAAACCACAAGGAGTCTAAAATTTTTACACGTCATAGCATTGCAGCTACAGACATTTATATAACTCCATAGCCAAAATCAAGCGGTTTCCCACATTTAGATCGTTTCGTTGGCCAGCGGAGTTAACAGTTCCCCATGGAGTACGACAATATTGTAGTGACACGTGTAAAACAATATCCTACTATAATTATTAGAAAAAACAGTGGCATAATATCAACTACTTCGAAGTATCCATTTTATCAGACAATTTCATTCAAGGGTGCTATCGAGTCTATTTAGATTAAGCTCAATGGGATTGAGTAGTTTATAAATCAAATCCTTTGGGATAAACATGGACTCAAGTCATCTCTTGGATGATTTTTCTTGTTGTAAAAATGTCATAAATATTTTAACCAAGTTCATTGCTCATTGTTTCAAAGATAAAAGAGGGTACTAGCAAGGGAATATAATTTATAAGATAACAAGCTAGGTGGGGAGTGACTCAAGTGCAAGCGAGTAAATAATTGTAGAATCAATTTAAATTTGCAGGAGAGGTGATGAAAGGAATGTGATACCTCCTCTTGCTTGCTTCATTCTCATACTTGGGTCGAATCCTCTCTATATTTCCCTATTGCTAAGTCATCTAAAATTGAGCAGTCTCCAAGAAAGACAAAGAAAACAAATTGCAATGAAAGTAACAACTAATTTGTTTTGTGTGTTTTTGGTTTTAAGAATGCAAACTGAAAGTAAACATGCTATTCTTGGAAAATAAAACAAATCAAAAGAAGAAATAAAAATATGAATGCAAGGTTGGAGGTTTTCAAAAACCTCCCCAAGCTTAGGCTGTTGCAACGCTTAGTTATTGCCGTCGTTTGGTGGCGGCTGCTGGTGCTGCTGGTAGTAGTGGGGGAAGTAGGTCATGAAGGTACTGAAGGTGTTAGTTAAGGCACTCACATCTTCAGTTACTCCACATAGAGTTTGGTCGATCTCCCCAACATGCTGGTTGAGCTACAAAAAATCTTGGTAGGGGACATTGTTGAACCCATGCTGCTGATGGGGCCATTGGTCCCAAGGTTACACCACCTCCTGTTGTTGCTGCTGTCCTCCCATGAAGGGTTATGCTCCTTCTCATCCTTCTATCCTCCTTCTTCCTCTTCATTGGATTCAGGATAGAGCTCGGCCATGATCTCAGTCACTTGATCCTTGGTAAGGATCCAGTGGTCCCTTCCCTGAACCTCGAAGGCTTGCGGGCAAGGCAGTGGAACTTGATCATACTGCACAACATCAAGATAACCAAATTGATAGGCTCAGAGCCTCCTGTTAGCTCGATAAACACCAAGGAACACACAAGATGTTATATACTTGGCATCCATAAGTATGGAGCCATCAACAGGTTAAGCAATAGGAATTGCAATTTAAATGGCTTGGATTAGGTGGGTTACCATTCCATTGATGTGAATATCACCTTTCTGTTTGTTGCTCTGGTGGCGGAGGTGCTGGAGAAATAGAGTTGCAAGAGTGGGACTCTGCGGCGCATTAGGGAAGAGCACCTTGGTGATCATGGCCATGTCTGCATTGGCCATCGAGCCCGTTTCTCCTCTTCCTAACAAATTGTTAGCAAGAAACATAGCAAAGTAACAGATGGTTGGCTTCTGAATGGTGGACATCTTCTTCTGATAGAAGTTCCTACCACCATTAACATAAATAACCTCCCAAGTGTTTGCACTCGAGACGCTATAAAATTTTGTAATAGTTGATTCCCCTTCTTGAGGGAATCCATAAGCATCATAGAATTGCTGATAGGTAATTTGGTACTTCCGTTGGTGAACGGTGAAATTTATCATGCATGCATTACCTTTATCCCTGTAGTCGTCGTATAAGAAGGCAAGGAACTCATGGCTAAGCGCTTCGTAGGTGTAGTGGTTGGCATTGGCGAGGTTGGTGAGCCCTCCATTTGCACAGAGGTAGTCAAAGCCCTCCTTCAACTCTGCTGAGTTGAGAAATCCGTTATCGGCCCATCATGTGGGCAGCACCTTCCTCGCCAAAACCATGGCGTACTTGTTGTCGAGCATAGCCTGGAACCCCGAGACCTCACCACGTTGGTGCTTGCTCTTGCGAAAAATACTACTGATCTTGTTCATCTTGATGCACTAGGAAATTTCAACATAAAACCTTAGGCATATAGTTTCTACATGATATATGAACGATTCTACGTGGAGGAATTCAATCCGAACGTGAGAAAACAAAAGAGAAAATCAATCAAACTTGAGTTCATCCACTAATTCAATGAGAGGATTTCAACCATGGAATTCTGAAAATAAAGCATGGGTAGGGAGATAAACATACCAATCTATTGATTCCCCCAGTCAAACGAACGAAATCCACGAAGAATTGAGAGTTCTTTAAAGGTTTTGAGAGTTTAGGAGAGAGGGTTTGAGAAAAATAATGAGAGGAGGAAGAACCTTGCCCTGCCCCGACCTGTTTAAGTGGTCGGACCAAACTATACGGCGGGAGCTATACGGCCAGGTTAGGTAGCTCCCGCCGTATAGTTGTGGCGACGACGAGGGTTAGGGTTTCCCTTCGCCAGATGACAACTATACGGCCACAACTATATGGCCGGACCAAATGGTCCCGCCGTATAGTTGGTCATCAAACCTTCTGTATCTGAACCCCAAGTTTTGAGAATTTTGTCGATAACTATAGCAACTATACTTCTGGATAAATATTTTTGCCGTATATTTGGTCAGTAGACCTCCTGGAACATGCGTTTTCACCCAAATTTTCAGAGATGCATTTTTTTATCTGAACAATATTATTAAGCTAGTTTCTATAGATAAAACTCAAACTTTATTTTCTACTCTAAATTTATGCTTATTCAGTCGGTATTTCGACTACTTTTTGACAGCTGCATCTTTACGGGCGTGCTTCCGCAAAAATGTCTGTGAAAATGTTGTAGGAATGCGATGGACATCTTATTATCTAACTTTAATTTATTTTATTGATATGATGGGTCGACTCCCATTAAGCATTTTATTAAGAAAGGTTGAATATTTCAACTCCTTCTCTGTTCTCGAATTATTACCTTTGGCTGCCCTTTATAAATGAACTTACCACATGAACTCGTTTTGCCTGTGGAACATACCTTTCTCCTTCTTCTAGTTTCTTTGGAAAATACCGGATTATTTCAGCATCATAAATATTGAAGATTATTTTGCCTTCAGCACAGTCAACTGATGCTCCTGCAGTGCTAAGAAAAGGTCTTCCAAGTATTATAGATAATTTTTCATCCTTCGGCATTTCAAGAATAATAAAGTTAGTGGGAATGACTTGATCATCTATTCTAAGTAGAATATCCTCAATCATACCAACAGGTTGTTTAATGGAATTGTCAGCCATCTGTAAAGTGATAGAAGTGGGGGAATATTCCCCTAATCCTAACCTTTTATAGAGGGAGTATGGCATTACACTAACTCCTGCACCTAAATCACATAAAGCATTATGAATATCAGTTTTCCCTATTGAACATGAAATAGTTGGTATCCCGGGATATCCTGACTTAGACAATAGCCTCCCATTAGCGGGGTAACTAGTTACCATGGCGACAGTTTTAGTTATTTCTTTCTTCCTACTAAGAATGTCACGGAGAAATTTAGAATAGGCAGACACTTTTATTACGTCTGCAAATGGAATTTCTATACGAAGATCATTTCATGCCTTTGTAAAAGAGTTATAGATTGCCTCATATGGTGCTTTCTTTTTACGGTCTGGGTATGGAAGGTTCTTACCTTTATCTTTTACCTTTTGTGGAGGATCAGGATCTTTAATTGCTTTATTTTGTTGTTGCTTATTTTTCTTATTTTCTATTGCAACAAATTCATCTTCTTTGCTTGTGTCTTTTTCTCTTGGATCAACAGTTTCTGCATCAGAGTTATAACGGTCATCCTGTGCATCATTCTTATCCTCCAAGGTTTGATCTTGTGTATCTTGAGCAGTCTCATCTTGAGGATCCACCAATGTATCATCTTCCTGGCTTGCTTTGAGCAAGGCTTTTTTCCTTTCGATCTTTTTCAACTTCATATTCTGGTGGTCCTAATGGTCCTTTAACAACCACACCTCTTCCTGTAACAACATTAGTAGAAACAAGAATATTTATATCATCGCGAAGGAATAATTTGATAACCAGATGCTATTTGTTCACACTGGGTTTCAATCATACTGAGGAACTTGTTAAATAATTTTATTTCTTGGCCAATTTCCTCATAATTCTCTATAAGTTCGGCCAAAAAATTTATGTCTTTGAAATTGCTTATGAAAGTTATTATAAGACTTTGCTTATTGATGTTTCAATTCTTGAAAAACTTTTCTAGTTTCATCCTCTTCAGTAAAAACTTGTAACAAATCTACTTTGTTTTCCTTGACAAGTTCAGAAGGTATACATTTTTATTTCATGGTTTTGCATACTTCAGGCATAAGATCAGGATTTATACGAAGTATTCCCTTTTCTGGCTTAGTACCAAAATCAGGACTATATATAGAATCATTCTTGGCCCTAGTTTCCATTAATTCCAAACATGCTTTAATAGTTAAAGTATTTATCGATCCTCCTGCTGATGAATCTAGCAACTCTCTACATTGGGTATTAGGACCATGGTAAAATAAGTGGCAAACAGTTGACTCAGAATGGCCATGATTAGGAATACTATTGATCATTCCAAAGAATCTTTTTTAGGCTTGTGGGTAATTTTCTCCCATGTTCTGACTAAAGTTGCCTATATTCTTTCTAAGTTTTGTTACCTTCGTAAAAGGATTAAACCTGTTTATGAATTTTACAATGCAGTTTTCCCAACATTTAATATAATGGCGAGGGAGAGAATATAACCAGTTTAGAGCTTTACCTTTGAGAGACCAACGAAATAGTTTTAGACGAGAGAATTTTGGTCCAAGTGATGTTATCACATCGTTGAAATCTCTAAGATGTCTTCCTGGGTCTTCATCTTCCCTTCCGCTGAAAGCTTTTTCCTGCAAAATTTTATTAATCTCACCATCAAATCGATATTCCCTAACTCCAGGATTAGGAAATTCTATTAGTTATTTAGGAAAAGAAGAACTTGGAGCATTGTATTCTCTGAGAGTCTTCTCAGGTTTCTTGGGGGTTGTCCTATGAATGGACATGATTTCCATGAAGTCACTCAGGTTGTCAACTTCAACTTTATTTGACCTCAAAAGTTTTTCAATAATTTCCTCGCGCCTTTGAGTAGGTATGCGATCAAGATAATCTGGTAGATAATCCCTACTAGAGCGTGTAGACCCTTTGTCTCCTAGGGAGACCATCTTGTAATTGTAACACCTGAAATGTCAAGAGGCAAAACACTTAGCGCTTAGCTCCCCGGCAAACGGCGCCAGAAAATAGCTTGATGGATGCAAGTGCACATATCATTTGTAGCTAGTTTCGAAGTTAAGATGTCGATCCCTGTCGGGGGGATCACCCCCGGGTACGCTAATCGGACAAGATACAAAGCGGCACAACATGCCAGCCGGCTAGGCAGCCGAACGCAAGAAACTCGAAGGCAGGTCAGAAGGAAGGCCAGATAAAGACCAAGCTGGAGAAACAGTCAGCCGGATAAAAATCATCACCAAAGGCAGCTAGCCGGCTGGATCATGCCAGCCGGATAAAGCAAGACATACCAAGAGCGAGCCGACAGAACCATCAACCGGATAATAAGAAAGAAGACAGAAGAGTATCCGGATGGAACCTAACCACCCGGCCCAGACAGATCAGCCGGTTAGGCTACCCTAGCCGGCCATTCAAGACAGGCAAGGTACAAGATGACGCAGAGCATAGTGCGCAGTACGCGCCGGATGATGGACAAGACAGAAAGGAGACTCAGACACTCGACCCATACCTACAACTTTACCGATGACGGTTGTAACAGTGGACAATAGGTGGCACTGTGCATAACTACTCGCATGACGATCACTGTAGATGTCGTGGCATCATGGGCTTGACTGTGGGTACATGCCCTCCATGCCGGCCAGTGTAGATGACCTAGCCGGCTGGGGCCCGCCTGTGGGACCCGCCAGTCGGCCAGGACGTTGCCCAAGCCGCCTCGGCATATATAAGGGGCGGCAGGGGCAACTTAGCAAAAGGTTGGACTTTCTTTCACTACTAGCTAGACCAGATACAGCTCAAGGAGCCTTGTAGTTCTTTGTGTTCATCCTCATAGTCAGATCGGCAGGAGTACGAGATTTACCTCACCCCGAGGGCTCCGAACCTGGGTACATCTTGTGTCCCCGACGCTTGCATGTTCCCAATCCTTCCTGTGGACGCCGTCGCTTGCTTCCCTGCTTGCTCCCACACCTCTATCTAGCCTTCTTAGGCTCTGTCGTTTCCATAACGACGATAGTTGGCGCCCACCGTGGGGCTCAGATGGCGGCGACCGGAGTAACATTTTGCATGGGACTCCGCACTTCATCCGGCGAGCGCATGGCTCCGGCCTCGTGCTCACACTGGGCAAGTTCGACTGCATTATCGACAATGCGCGCTGCTTCACCGGTGCCAGTTTCCCGGCTGGTGGCTCCGTCCTGCTGTTCAACGACCTGCCCATCTAAGTCGCCACAGTGCCGGAGTGTTTCCCTCGGGAGATCGTATCCTGCGCCAAGCCGTTTCCCTCAGCCGGCAGCGCGCTCATCGCACCCAGCACCATGGAGGTGATGATGGCTGGGCTCTAGCTATAGCCGCCATCCCCCTCTCGAGCGTGGCAGCGGCTTAGGCGGCCCGTCCACTCCGGTGCGCGAGAAAGGCGTGGTGGACAAGGTTATTGAGGAACTCCTCGAGCCGGTCAACCCCGGGGAAAACCCGGGGGAAGCCATGGCTAAGATCGAGGCGGCGCAAGAGCGTCTGCTTCAGCAAGCGCAGGGCTTTTCCTCCACCAAGTACCGGATAGAGAGGAACATCCGCGAGTATCACCGCGCCCACAGCCTCACCCCGGCTAACAAAGATCCAAGCCGACTGGGCTCCATGCAGCGCCGTGGGGGAGAACTAGGCGCCCGCTTTGAGAAAGATGTCGAGCCGGCATCCCGCACGTACTTCCCACCGCCTATGTACGACACCGCGGTCAAGAATGTCCGGGCGGCGCGAGCCATCGCGGAAGACCTACCTCACCTGGAGGGAGAGGAAATGCTGCGCCAGTTCCAGCGAGTGCAGCACCTGCTACGCGTGGCCGACGAGCAAGCGGAGGCCGCTCGGATCGCATTCGAGGCAGGAGCCGGCTCCAGGGGGAACCGCCCGGCTGGGAACAGTCGGGGAGGACCTCGCCAGACCGAGTTCTACGCCTCCCTGGGTCAGCAACCCCCATGCTCCAAGCGTCGTCAGTCCGACAATATACAACCTCGCGGTGATCAAGGTGCCACGAGCCACCCACCGCCGGCTGGCCAGAACCCCCCTCCAGCATCCCGCCTCTTTGGCCGGGTGGGAACTCCCAATCCGGTTGAGCTGGATGCGTGCAACCGCATCGACCTCCTGATGGAAGCTCGCCACATTGAGGAGGAGGATGCAACCGGTCCTTTGCGCTTCGGACCGTGCATCCAGAAGGAGCCATTCCCCGATAAGTTCTCCCGGCCACGGGACACCCCCAAGTACGACAGTGGCATGAATCCGAAGGACTGGCTGACCGACTATGTCACCGTAGTCGTAATTGCCAACGGAAACAAGCGCATGGCGGTCCGCTACATCCCCCTCTTACTGACCGGCTCAGAAAGGACTTGGCTCAACAGCCTCGCGCCCAACGGCATCAACGCCTGGCCAGATTTCGAGAAAGTCTTCATCCGGAACTTCAACGGCACGTACAAGCGCCCGGGCAGGTCCCGTGATCTTTCTCTATGCGTCCAGGGAGACCGCGAGTTGGATCGCGCGTACCTCGCTCGTTGGACTGAGCTGCGCAACTCCTGCGAAGGGGTGGTGGAGAACCAAGGAATTGGTTTCTTCATTGAAGGGTGCCGTGAGGGCACGATGCTGCGCCATCGGCTGCTGTGCGACGAGCCTAAGACCATGGCAGAGCTGATGACCATCGCCGACCAGTACGCCATCGTGGATGTGGCGATGAAGAAGCCCCTCCGGGTAAACATGGAAGTACGGACGGTTCCCACCGAGCCGGCTCGAGAGAAACATGCCGGCCAAGGCAGAGATGCCAGTTCATCTAGACGGCACGGCAACGACGGCCGCTACTAGGGAAAGCGCCCGGTTGAGCAGTAGAGCCCGCGCTACCACCAGAGGTAGGTAAATGTGGTGCCGGGCGCACCGGTTAACAACGACAAGAGGCAGATGTTCGACGGGTCATGGAAGTACCACAACAGCGACACCAAGCCGGCTACGCACACCACTCGGCAGTGCGGCTAGACCCGACAGATCAAGGAGCAGGCTAGCCTACCTCCTCTCCCCCACCCCCTCCCGGCGGACCCCCACCACCGGCTAGGGCAGCCGGCAACAACCGCGGCAACGAAGGCTAGCCCCAGCAGCACGAGAACTACCACATCTTTGAGGCCGAGACGCTTGACAATCGTGTCCAGAAGCAGCGCAGCACAGAGGTGAACGCTGTCATCCCCCCGGTTCCCCTGCACCTCAACTGGTCGGAGACTCCCATCACCTGGAGCCAGGCGGACTAGCCGGATCTGTTCCCGAATCCCGGGGGCTACGCGATGGTGCTGGACCCCCTCGTCATCTCCGACGTACGCACCTGCCAGTTCTCGCGTGTGCTGGTGGACGGTGGGAGATGCCTCAACCTGCTCTATCGGTCCTCCATGGAGAAGCTGGGCATCAGGGAGTGCGACCTTCAACCCTCGACCACTGTGTTCGACGACATCGCGCCTGGGCCACCGTGCGTCCCGCTAGGCAAGATCCGATTGGGTGTCATATTCGGTTCGGAGGATAACTTCCGGCGCGAGCCAATCTGGTTCGAGGTGGTCAACCTCGCCAGCACCTACCATGTCCTTCTTGGGCGTCCTGCCCTCGCAAAGTTCATGGCGGTCCCCCATTATGCATACCTCAAAATGAAGTTGCCGGGGCCGAATGATGTGATCACTGTGGCTGACTGCTACAGACGATCCATGGCCTGCACAAAGGAAGGCGCCAAGATAGCGGAGGCCTTGCTCATGGCCGAGGAGAAGCGCGAGATGATGCGCAATGTTGCCATGCTGCAGTAGGAGGTGTCGGCTGGCATGAAGCCGGCTAGGGACATGCCGTTCCAGCCGTCCAAGGAGACCAGGAAAATCCCGCTCGACCCGGCTGACCCCTCCAAGTGCGTCACCATCAGTGCCGACATGGTTAGCAAATAGGAAAGCGCGCTCATCGACTTCCTCTGTGAGAATCGGGACATCTTCGCATGGTCTCCCAATGCCAGGTGTGCTGAGGGAGTTTGCCGGGAACTCGCTTCATGTGCGTCCTGATGCCAAGCCGGTCAAGCAGCCCCTCTGTCGCTTCGTGGAGGACAAGAGGAAGGTCATCGACGACGAGATCGCCCGGCTACTCGTTGCCGGCTTCATCATAGAATTGTACCACTCGGACTGGCTGGCCAACCCGGTCCTGGTGTTAGACAAGAACAAGACCTGGCGTATATGTATCGACTACACGATCTTGAACAAGGCCTGGCCAAAAGACCCCTTCGCTCTGCCCCGATTGATCAAGTGATTGACTCTACGGCCGGCTGCGATCTGCTTTCCTTCCTTGATTGTTATTCTGGCTATATTCAGATCCGACTGAATCCGGCCAATCAATTAAAAACGTCATTCATCACCCCGTACTGGGCTTACTGTTATGTAACCATGCCACTCGGCCTAAAAAATGCAGGTGCTACCTATTAGCGTTGCTTGCAGAAATGCTTGCACTCGCAGATCGGCCAGAATGTGCACGCGTACATGGACAATGTCGTCATCAAGACGAAGGAGAAGTAGACCCTGCTGGAAGATCTCGGCGAGACATTCGCCAACCTCCACCGGTACCAGATGAAGCTGAACCCGGAGAAGTGCGTGTTTGGCGTGCCAGCCGGACAGCTCCTCGGTTTCCTCATGTCGAGCCGGGGAATCGAGGCCAATCCGGAGAAGATCACGGCCATCGAGAGGATGCAGTCGCCCAGGAGCTTGCTCGGTGTCCAGAAGTTCACCGACTGCTTGGCTTCCCTCAGCCAATTCATCATCCGACTTGGGGAGAAGGCCCTTCCACTGTACCAGCTGATGAAGAAGACAAACAAGTTCACCTGGACGGCTTAGGAGGATGCTGCGTTCCACGACCTCAAGCGCATGCTATCCACGGCACCGGTTCTCGCTATGCCGGCTACGAAGGAGCCGATGATGCTCTACATAGACGCCACCAACCAGGTCGTCAGCATCGTCCTGTCGGTGGAGCGCCATGAGGAAGGCAAGGACCAGCCGGTTCAGAGACCCGTCTACTACCTCAGCGAGGTGCTCTCCCTCTCCAAGCAGAACTACCCCCACTACCAGAAGATGTGCTACGGCGTGTACCTGGCTTGCAAGAAGCTCAAGCACTACTTCTAGGAGCATCCTCTCACCGTGGTGTCCACCGCGCCGTTGGGCGAAATCTTTGGCAACAAGGACACCACGGGTCGGGTAGCAAAGTGGGCCATCGAGCTGGCTACCTACTGCATCCGGTACGAGCTGCGGATCACCATCAAGTCCCAGACGGTGGAGGACTTCTTCGTCGATTGGGCAGAAAGCTAGTACCTGTCGCCGGTTCCAGATTCCGACTACTGGAGGCTGCACTTCGACGGCTCGAAGATGCGCAAGGGCTTGGGAGCCGGCATCGTTCTCACCTCACCCAAGGGAGACCGGTTGGAGTATGTGCTGCAAATCCACTTCACGGCGTCAAACAACGTCGCCGAATACGAGGCTCTCGCGCACAGGCTCTGGCTCGCGAAAGACATTGGCATCCGCCGGATCCTTTGCTTCAGCGATTCGGATCTGGTGGTGCAGCAAGTATCCGGCATGTGGGACGCCCGGGATGCCAACATGGCCCTGTACCGGTTCCACGTGTAGCTGCTCAGTGCTGGCTTCGAGGGATGTGAATTCCATCACGTTCCCCGTGCCAACAACTAGGCGGCCGACGCGCTCGCGCTAGTCGGATCCGGTGCCGCGCGCACACGTACACCATCATCAACAAAGAGCTGTACAAGCGCAGCGCCGCGAGCGTCTTCCAGCGGTGTGTCGACGTGGATACCGGCTACCAGCTATTGAAGGAAATCCACCGGGGGAGTGCGGTCACCACGCCTCATCTCACGCCATGGTGTCGAAGGCAATGCGCCACAGATTCTACAGGCCCACCGCCGCGGAGGACGCGGACCATCTGGTTCACACATGCAATGGGTGCCAGCGGTTTGGTCGCCTAAGGCACTTGCCGACTTTTGCGCTCAAGACCATCCCGATTACGTGGCCCTTCGCGGTTTGGGGGCTAGACATGGTCGGCCCCTTCAAGCGAGCTCGAGGCGGCATGACCCACTTGCTGGTGGAGGTGGACAAGTTCACCAAGTGGATCGAGGTGAAACCCATCCGAAAACTGGATGGTGCCACCATCGTCACCTTCTTCCGCGACATCATCATCCGGTTTGGCTACTCCCATAGCATCATCACCGACAATGGCACGAACTTCGCCAAGGGAGCCTTCGCCCGGTTATGCCACAACAAGGGGATCCGGCTGGATCTCGCCTCCGCCGCTCACCCGCAGTCCAACAGGAAGGTGGAAAGAGCCAATGGCCTGGTGCTGGACGGAATCAAGCCCCAGCTGATCGAGCCACTAGAACGATCGCCCGACTGCTGGATCGAGGAGATCCCGGCTGTATTGTGGAGTCTCCGCACTACCCCGAACATATCAACCGGCTTCACCCTGTTCTTCCTCACCTACGGCTCGGAGGCAGTCCTCGTAGAGGACATCGAGTTCGAGTAACCCCGCAAGCTCCTTTACACGGAGAAGGAGAACCAGGAGACAATGGAGGATAGCGTGGACCTCCTTGAGGAGGCCCGCGAGCTGGCCTTGTCCAGATCGTCTATCTACCAGCAAGGGCTGTGCTGGTATCACTCCAACCGCATCCGGCCCTTAGATTTCTGGGAGGGCGACCTGGTTCTCCGGCTGATACAAGACACGAAGGGCATGCACAAGCTGTCCCCTCCGTGGGAGGGCCCCTTCATCATCAGCAAGGCGCTACACAACAACTCATACTACCTCATCGACACGCAGTAGCTGCAAAAGAACAAGATGGACAGGTCGGATGAGGAGACGGAGCGGCCGTGGAATGCAGTCCTGCTCCGACCGTTTTACACTTGAACGCAAAAATCAATGTATGTACCTAGAAGCCCGAATAAATGAAAGGTAAGGAACCCCGGCTGACGCTCGGGGGCTCCTTGCTAGTTATCCTGTTGTTATTCGTTTTTCGATTAAACCCTGCAATATGTTTTCCGGCTTCCGTCGACCCCCAATCGCAGGGGCTCGTTGGTTGGCCCGCCCTACCAATTTTGTAAACCGACTGAGTAGTGTGTGACGATGCCAGAGGCCCACTATTCATCTCAGCTACAGACCGCAACCCGGCTGTCCGGCTAGCAAGAGCAAAAGCCTGAGGGCACTCCGCACGAAAAACGGTGAAAGATGCGACAGATCGGACATTCCGGCTATATGCCTAGTTGGTGTTTTTCAGCTACTGAGCCTCTGTACCGTGTGCGATGTATTGTCAGGTCCCTTCGGCTCCGGCTCCAGTCCGCAACCCGGATGTTCGGCAAGGTGCAGCATAAACAACATTGCGCATGAGAAAGTGATCAAGTATTTAGACAAGCACGGGCTAGTTTTCGAAAAAGATAAATTCGGTCCGGATAGTAAAATACCGCGTAACATGACAATGTATTGACAAGAAATCATTTTTGTATGTTTCTTTTTGCACAAATCTGTAACATCCCAGCATTTAGGAACTAACGAAGGGTAGATTTAAGAATATGGAATGTTGCATGCATCCATTTGTGAAAGTGTGGGTAAAATTTTCGCCAAATAAAAACCTTAAGTGATCAATGTTTCTTTCATACTTTGAGATTAGGTTTAGTCTTAAAGGGTGATTGTTATAGACTTTGATATGATATTTAAGGGATTATGTGTTTTAAAATGAATTTGAATTTTAAACTTGAGTGTTTGAATTATAATTCAAATAAATTAGAGTTAAGTTTTGAATCTTAATTTAATTAAGAAATAAATATTATAACTTAAATTCTATCCAAAGAAAAACAATATTGAATATGAAACTTATTTCATATTATCAATATATAAACAAGTTACAAAGAATATAACTTACTGAAACCATTCTCAAACTTCACAATTTACAAAGAATAAAGAATAAGAATATTCTTTATTAATAATAATATAATCTTTATTACAATTGGATAAAATAAAAAATTACAAAAGAATAAGAAAATTACATTGGAACATTCTATAACTAAACCTAAACTAAATCTTCATTTGTATATCTGTACCTGCAAAACAAAGACTAAATAAAAACAAAAGAAGGTTACTGTTAGTATTATTTCTCTTAGACATGTCAGTGAAGTGCACTAGACAAATTCATCATTGAGAAATTTATATAAAAGGGGCAAGTTTCACCAATAGGAAAGAATCCATCTTTCATAAATTTAAAGCCAGAAGTCAAATGACAGCCAAGAGGGACAAATTTACCAGCCAGGTGAAAGTAACCTGGTGATAGTAAATTTCAAAATTCTGAACATATCCATAAGTGCACAGCAAGCACACACGAAGGACATACACCAACATGCATGTGGTGTGTTGTCAACCCCACAGAACAATCCAATCTCACAAAACCACAAGCACATCAGTGGAGGAGCACACTAGTGCATCACTCCACTGTTTGCCACAAGAACAGGCAGCCTAGACAGTAGCTTACCAAGCACAACATGTAAATCAAACCACCAAAGATCAACCAAACATCACCAGGATGGTGACATAAGGAGGGGGAAGGATCAGCTGGATAGCAAGGCCAAGTCCAGTAGCTAGGAGGATAAGGCTAGCTCAAGAGCAAGCATAGGAGTCCAGCAGAACAAGATCAAGATCATCACCAACTTACTCAATAATCATCAGATTTTGTGGTGAGTTTCATAAAACCTTCACATGATCTAATCATATTATTTAGAGAAAAGCATGTGTTGTTTTATAAAACAAACCCTCAGAAAGCACCCAAGTGGGGTGAATCCATCATAGGGATTTCTGAAACTCTAAAGGGAAACAACAAAGTACCAAGATCCAACAGAGCTCAGAGAAACATCCTTGCTCTAGTTGTCAAACTATATTTTACAATTCAATCATACATATACCTATGATCTATTCTAGGCACATCCCTAAAGGAAGGGTAGCACCTTAGAAACAAATCTTTGGGATCCATAGATTGATCAAGCTCACTATCATTTTTTCCAACCTTTGATTCAATAAAGAATAGCTGGTAGCACTACCAGGACTAACTAGATGAACCAATTAGATAAGATTTGACTCCCTAACCCTCAGACCAACATCATTGGTCTTAGGGAATTCAGAAAAGAACATCTATGTTTATCCCTCAAAGCCAAGTTTGTCATTAAGCATAAAACAACCCAATTCATGGGTTGGAATCAAACTTGTGTGCCATACATGATGGTGTCACAAGAACAATCGATTATGAATCAGGATAGACAGTAAATCATCATAAATCCAGACAATCAACGTACTAATCATTTTCCTGTTAAACACAGGAATCATAACTAGGATTCTTATATTAAACTTCACTGTTTGAGATCATAATGATCTCAAATCACACACTTGGTCTAAGCCAACAGCACTAGGACAGTGATTTTATTATATCATAACCATGATCATAGACCCAGAGGTGACAGTGAAAACTTATCAAGTCACTGACTTAATCAAACATGATTCCCAAGCAACTATATCATCTGAATCAGATGCAATCCAAGCATCAAATCATCTAGTAAGCCACCAGAAACATCATAGATCATCTTAAGCAACAAACCTCAGACCAATAATCATTTAGCATGTGTACAGACCATTCAAACATGATTCAATTCATCCAGTACATGATCAATCACATAACAGGAACCCTAAATGGATAATCATCCTAATCTGAATTAGACAGTAGCTAGAGAGGACACTGCCAGCATCTAGCATCAAATCAGTAAGCACAGAGATCACCAGGGGAGAGGAATCAAACTCACCATAGGTCCTCGCTGAAGAATAGAAGGGGAAGCAGAGGGGCCGACGACCATGGCGGCACGGGGAGCACCCCAGAGGGGGCGCTGTAAACCACACAGCGCCACGACAGCGACCCTGATCACGCCTAGAGGTGCAGAGAATCACCTCGACGCACGACGACCACGACACCACCTGGATCCATGCCAACCCCCAAACCCTAGTGTTCGGGACGGCATCGATCCATCGCAGGAGAGCCCTAGGCTGAAATCCAATTGGATAGAACGAATGAGCATCGCCGACAACCCCCTGTTGCACCACGACGGCGACCAGAACGGCTGACGACGGCGGGAATCGCGGCGGCGGATTCGCCGACCACAGGTTCGGGGTCAGAGGAGGAGAGGATAAACTCGAGGGAGAGAGATAGGCAGTGAGGAGTGGGCCGAGCTGGGCCAGACCCTTCGGGGTGGTCCTATTGTCCAGGACTAATGGGACACTTGGGCCCAATAATTATAACTAGCCTACAAACCTTTTCATGCCTGTTTTAATAAAAAGGAAAAGACCAAAATACCCTGGACTTAATTAAATCTTAGAAAATAAATAAAAGTCCAAAAATTATAAATAAAATATTTTTGGATTCACAATAATCCATACTATTCAAATAAAATAAAATATAAAATTTTAGACATTGTAAATTTTATAAGAATTTTGTAAATTATATATTCCTTATGGAATTTTACAAAATTATTGAAATATGATAAAAATAAATAAAAATCATTTTTATTATATATTAATATTATAGTATTTTTGAAAAATACTAAATAAATACTTAATAACAATTTTAATGTATAATTGATAATTCCTAAAAGAATTATTAAATCAATAAAAGTCAAATAAAAAGTAAATAAAATAAAATAATTCAATATATGTTATAAATATTAAAAAGTAATATTTATAAATCCTTTATTATTAAAAAGAACTTTTTATAATAATGGGGTGAATGCATATCAAGTTAAATGATGCATGACATTATTGCATAATCATTTTGCTTCTTTAAATATTGTCCTTACCGGGCAATAATGATGTTTTTGTAGAACTAGAAGCTCAAGGTCCAGTGCAAGCATCAGACTTCACTACCTTGCCATACAAAGCAAGTTCATTACTTGCTCGTGTCCTTTGAAGAGTCTTTATCAAAGTATTTGCAAATTGTGTGTTATCATATATGCTATAAAAGAAAGAAAATATTATTTCCACAAATAAAGAAATTATAGATATCATCCTAAGTGGTGATATAATGGAGCAATAGAACTTAGGGTTCTAGTTGCAAACAATGATGATCAAGTAGGGACTTAATAACCCCTAAAATCAGTGATTCTAGCGCCGTATATTATGCGTTAGCCATGATATTTGGAATGGGACAGAGAAGTCAGCTGTATCTTCTTCCTCTCGCATGAAGCCGGATGTGCAGGTCATGGCTGTTATCCTCGTAGAGTGCATATTAATTGGTAATTCATAGAGGATATGAAGCATATGGGTGGGAACCCTCATCGTCCCATGATAGTTCTGGCATCTAACGGTTTGTACAAACCATTGCCGTAATTCATTATGTGGGCATGGTGTACACCAAGGAGGCATGCGGGTCATGAAGGCGTGATTGGCTTGGACCAACTACTGGGCCCCACATCATGGAATTGTGGACGGGAAAGTACGCCCAGTTGTGCAACAAGGAGTTGATCTCTCATGGGTAAAGTAACGCACCTCTGCAGAGTGTAAGAACTGTAAATTGTTACTCCCTGTTCCGGGAAGGAGCTACAAACGCGGCAGGAAAGGAACTCCATGAAAGTTCTGGTCAACCTGTGAAGGCTGATTGTCATAGATTTTCATAATAAAATCAATCTTTGAAGAAATATTTACAATAGTGCCAAGCATTTATAATCCGAGGTGGTAGATAGAGCATCAAACTTCCCACCTTGCATATAATGAACTTGTTGGGTAACGCTATTACTCATTCTTTCCTTTGATCCCTTGCTTAGACTCTGAGGATTCCGAAGACGTGCCAATGTATGCAGCCGAATGCCAAGAAGATGTGTTCTACGAGGAACCTGATCTATCCGGAGGTGTTGAAGGAGTGGATTACGAAATCCGCTATGGTGTCGATGATAACGAGTCCAACTAAGTATCCTTAGTTAATAGTAACCAACGGAGCCGAGCAGCATGAACTCTATAGAATAAGTTGTTGAGCTCAACTCCTAGATGGATTTGTTACCTTTAAATTCCGCTGAAACACTTTATATTTTGGTTTGGAAGTTGAATCTTTTGGAAGTCTTGAACTTCCGGTATTGTAATACTAATAATGTGTGTACTTTTGTAATATGGACCCGCAATGTTTCTGTTGTACCACTCTGAGGGATGTGATATTTACGGAACGGTGTTCTGTGGATGTCATGTCAATGACTATAGTGTACTACACATGCAAGTATTGGGTCACCGATTGGTATCAGAGCAAATTGCTTTGACCTTAGGTTGGAAACCTAGTAAAGGGTATTACCTGTAGGAAAGTTAGCAACGATAAAGAATTCTCTAAAAGTAATATAATGGGTATTCAAATGAGAATATTCCGTTATATATTTTAGTGCGATAATTCTTTGTTATGATGCAATATATTATTTGATACTAATCAAAATTATTTTTCTGATATACAGAGATATGGCACCAAAGTTTCCAAAACAGACTTTGGTAAGGAAAGAGGAGACTCTTGATGATTATCAAGGATCGTTCATAGACCAACTTCGTCAACTTTTAAATCTCGTTAGTTGTCCAACTAGAATTCCAGTGAACACTATCACTTACCTTGATGGTCGAATGTTATCCAAGTATCGTGTGAGTATCCAAATTCTAGAGAATCTTGGATTATATCGTGATCTACCGATAGGAGAAGGTAGGAGTCATTTAGCAGCATATCGTGTTGCTGTTCTGGAGGCGATAGCTAATATCCGGGAGCAGAAAACCAAGGAGCTAGAAGGTAGCACATTCTCTGTGATACCTCATGATTCTATAGACTCGGAGCCTATACCGGATCATATTACTTTGGTTAAGAAGCATCCTAAGTTAGCTTCCATGCTTATGGATAGATACCGAACACTCGTTGCGTGTTTTTATAAGACGCATCAAGTGATTGTGGAAGACAAAAATGACATGTTAGAGGATCTAACCGATCCGGAAAGGAGGAAGCAGTTAACATTCCAGTTAGAGAGAGAAGCAAGTAGTAGTGCAATGCCTATCTTTAAGGATATACCTATAGATCCTGAATCTTTTATACCATATCCTTATTCACCAAGACCTGAACCTATACATGATCCTACTATGGATATGCGGTATGCAGTACCACAGGGCTCAGAGGATGGTTCTGACTCAGAACTTCCTATTGAGAATTTGGATGTTGGAGAATGGGATCATATGATGGATCTCATGAGCACCAGATGTTCACAGATGGTTCTGACAGAAATATTGGACAATCTAGTTGGATGGGTGCAAGAATGAACCCTAATAATAGTAGTAGAAATACCATGTCAATAGATAATCAGGATGAAGAAGAAGACCCTGAGGAGAGAGTGTTTGAATCATCAACATCTTCTCAAAACCCAGGGAATATACATTATCCAGTGTTTAATTATCTTGCCCACGAGAGCACCTGGGAAGCAGCAGGATCTGCGTATCCTGTTGATAACTCAAGAAATGAAGCTCAGGAGATGCAGACTGGAGATAATGTTGAATATGTTTTTGAAGACTTTTCAGTTGAGCTGGAGGGAGTCAATGTGCTCAGGTTGAGTAATGACTCAAGTCCTGACACTTCAGATACATAATATGTTCCTTCTGGAAGGCCATATGTTCCACAAACTGTGCGACGAACAACACGTCATCAAGGTTGGACATCAGGCATGTACGATGAGCATAGTTACTACTAGAAGGAGGTAATTAGTTAGTAATATCAAGTACCGTGTTTTGTACCCCAAGTAATAAGGTAGTTTTGTGATTACACCTATATGGTATATGTTGTAATGACTTTGTATCATTATGATATTATGTAAAATATGTGAAATGCATATTTGGATTTTCTTTGGATCTTCATTGTGTGACTAGTTCTGTGCGTAAATTCAAGCTGAGAACACATGTGGATGATGTAATTATGAGTATTCGCTTTATGTTGCAGGACTAGAGGGTCATGGATACGGGTGTAGAAATGGAAACTGAGCAGCAGCGGATGGAGCGAGAGGCCAAGGAAAAGGCCGATGCAGATGAAGCAAACCAAGAAGCATTACCACCACCACTACCAATGAGGCCGTTAATGGAGCAGGATTTTATGCAATGCATACAAATGATGCAAGATACCCAGAACAAGTTCATAGAAGAGTTGCTGGGGCGAGCAAATCAACTGCAGATATCTTTCATGCAATTCATGCAAATGATGCAAGATACCCAGAACAAGTTCATAACAAGTTCATATACTGGTGGATCTGCAGTTGAATTCAATGAAAGAAGTCAAATTGGAGGAGATTCCTATAGTAAATGAATTTCAAGTTGTTTTTCCAGCAGAGCTACCAGGAATGCCACCAGACCGGGAGATAGAGTTCACCATTGACCTAATTCCTGGTACAACACCAATATCTCAAACACCATATAAAATGGGACCAAAAGAGTTGAAAGAACTCAAGGAGCAAATTGATGAGTTAGCTAGAAAAGGATTTATTCAGGAAAGTGTATCTCCATGGGGAACACCAGTAATCTTTGTGGATAAGAGAGATGGTGGAAGAAGAATGTGTGGTGATTATAGAAATCTTAATAACGTGACTATCAAGAATAAGTATCCTTTACCAATAATTCAAGATTTGTTTATTCAAGTGAAAGGAGCTGGAGTATTTTCAAAGATCGATTTGAGGTCTGGATACCATCAAATAAAAATCAAACCGGAAGATGTTCCAAAAATAGCATTTGTCTCAAGATATGGACACCATGAGTATCTGGTAGTACCATTTGGTTTGACCAATGCACCGGCAATATTCATGAATCTGATGAACAAGATCTTCATGCCATATTTGGACAAGTTCGCCATAGTCTTTATTGATGATATTTTGATATATTCCAAGGATAAGGAAGAGCATGCTGATCATTTGAGAATAACATTGCAGACCTTAAGAGAACATAAGCTTTATGCTAAGTTTAGTAAATGTGAATTTTGGCTTGATGAGGTAGAATTTCTCAGTCATGTGATCAGTAAAGATGGAATTGCTGTGAATCCATCTAAAGTTCAGTCGATACTAGAGTGGACTGCACCGACCAATGTGAAGCAAATTCGTGGTTTCTTAGGAATGGCTGGTTATTATCGGCGATTCATTGAAGGTTTCTCCAAAATAGCCGGACCAATGACCAAATTATTAAGGAATAATACACCATTCAAGTGGGATGAGAAATGTGAAGCAAGTTTCCAAGAGTTGAAGACTAGATTAACCACAGCTCCAATCTTAGCAGTTCCTGAAATAGGGAAGGACTTCACAGTATACTGTGATGCATCTAAAGAAGGTTTGGGTTGTGTATTAATGCAAGATCGGAAAGTGATTGCTTATGGTTCAAGACAGCTGAAACCACATGAAGTCAACTATCCAACTCATGATTTAGAGTTAGCAGTAGTAGTTTTTGCACTAAAAGGATGGAGGCATTTTCTTTATGGAGCTAGATGTGAGTTATACACTGACCATAAAAGTCTCAAATATTTCTTCACTCAAAAGGAATTGAATATGAGACAGAAGCGTTGGTTGGAACTAATCAAGGATTATGATTTAACAATCAATTACACCCCAGGGAAAGCAAATGTTGTAGCAGATGCTTTAAGCAGAAAGAGTGCAGATATTCAGCCGAGCAATAGAGAGCTACCAAAAGACTTACAAATGGACTTGGAAAGATTAGAGCTTCAATTCATCAGAATAGAGGTTCTTGGAGGATTATCTACTATGCAGATAGTTGTAGAGAAGGACGGTGATCTTAAGCAAGAAACTTTTAGACATAAAAAAGAAGATCCTTTTATTGCTGAGGAAATTCGGAGGATATCTCAAGGGCAAAAATCAGTTCTTCGCCTTGGAGATTATGGGTCTTTATGGTTTAAAGACCATCTTTGTGTTCTAGATGTGACTGAGATTAGAAATGTCATACTCAAAGAAGCACATGATACACCATATTCTATACATCCAGGGAGTACTAAGATGTATATGGATTTGAAACAACTATTCTGGTGGAATAACATGAAAAGAGATATTGCTAAATATGTATCAGAATGCCATACTTGTCAAAGGGTGAAGGCTGAACATCAAAGTCCAGCAGGACCGTTACAACCCTTGGAAAATCCTGAATGGAAGTGGGAGGAAATAGGTATGGACTTCATCACTGGATTGCCCATGACACCAAGAAGGAAGGATATGATATGGGTAATTATGGACAGACTCACTAAGAGTGCACACTTTATTCCGGTGAATCAAAAGGGTAATGCCGAGAACTTAGTTGAAGTATATGTCAAAGAGATAGTAAGTAAGCATGGAGTTCCCAAAAAGATCGTAACTGATAGGGGATCAGTGTTTACTTCAGCATTTTGGAAGCAATTGCATGAAGCACTTGGTTCAAAGTTAGATTTCAGCACGGCATATCATCCTGAGATAGGAGGTCAAACTGAAAGAACAAATCAAATACTAGTGTTAGGGATATGCTATATGGGTATCCTCATAGCCTATCACCTATCCGGATAACCCTGGTGGCCCATAGTTGGTAGCATGGACCATGGCCTGCTGGGCGTCCCAGTTAGATGGATCCATAAGGGAGGCCCATGCCGGATAAAGGAAGGTTACGGTGGAGTCACCAACGTACCCGGAGCCTTGGAGTGCAAGATACACAAGACTAGTAATAGACGGTGTAGGACTCAGAATCTGTGTCGGCTAGGACTTTTCCTGTAACCTAGGACTGGCGACTATATAAGTCGGGCCTATGGGAGCATTTAGGCACAATCTCGCACAACCTAGTATCAATTCATACAACCTCACATAGTAACCAATCCACAGAACTTCCGTATTGCCCTTATAGTGATTTATAGCAGGAGTAGGATTACGCCACCGTCGTGGGATCTGAATCTGCAAAGTGGTTACCTCGTACCCGTCAACCGTCCGCCTTCCCCCACATCTCTAAACACGCACTGTGAGGACCCCTCCATGGTGTACTCATCGGCAATACCACGACAGTTGGCGCCCACCGTGGGGCAAGAGGCGCTTCAGGCTCTTTAGCGGGCGAGGACCAAGATCTTCGCGGGAATCGGCGAAACCGTAGCCATCGGTCGCGTTATCTTTTCCGGCAACGTTTCGATCGTCCCTCCCGACGAGTTCTGGACCCCGACGAAGACGAACCCTACGCGGTGCTCAATCGTTCCTATCAGAGACATCCACCTCTTCATTGGCAAAACCGACTCGGGCACTAGTTCCCTAGGAGTCGGAGGAGCATCAAGGCCCGCATGGACCGCCTACGGGCAGGATACGTTCGCGGAAGGATCAATGTCGGATCTCTCTTTGGAGTTTGCCGACAAAGATCAGAAAAACCCAAGGCCCGCATGGACCGCCTACGGGCAGGATACGTTCGCGGAAGGATCGATGTCGGATCTCTCCTCGGAGTTTGCTAGCAAAGATCGGAAAAATTCAAGGACCACCCAAACCGCCCCTGTGCAGGCTATAAAGGTGGAAGATCGCTGCAAATCCTCCGGCTTCGCCCGTGCGTCTGGACAGCAGAGATCCAAGTTTGCCGGAGTGGTTACCATCTTCGATCTGGCGCGTTGCATTCAGAGAGAGGGAGAAAACCCCCGCGATTACTTGGCCAGGTGGCTCGATATACGAGCCGATCTGGCCCACTACCCCGATGATAACGCTCTGTATCACTTCGTGGAAGGGCTGGACCGCGGAACGCTTCTCCGGCATTCTTTAAGATGGCAGTAGGCAATAGGACGCCTTACCCTCGAAGAGATGGTGAGCACTGTCAACAACTACGCGGAAGCCGACGCAACAGCCCAGATGGCGCTTGCGCTCATTGACGGAGACCCTCCGATTTAGCCGCCGCCACCATCGCTTCCGGCCGCTGTCGTCACAGCTGTGCCGCCACCTCCAGTCATCATCGCTGCTGTTGCACCTCCACCGCCCGTCATCTAGGAAGTCCTGGAACCCTCCGACTCTATTATTGACGCGCTTTACGCTGACTTCAGTGCAGATTAGAGGAGATAAATTTCAGTCCAGAAGAGCTAGACTCCGCCATGCAGGAGATGGAGGAGGAATACATGCGCGACGAGCAAGCCAACAACGCCGTCACGTCTCGAGGGGTGTTCATCACCATCGGGACGGCGATGGATGAAGATCAACCCGGACGAGCTCCGCCTACAGCGCTGGAGAAGGGGAAGGGGCCACTTATTGCTGCTGACGATGATCGCGCAAAGGTCATGCCTCCTCCGCCTAACCCAGTGTAGCAGCCGCGGGAACTCGGCACCGGCCCGAGCAACAACAACACCGCAAACTTACTGCCTCCGTCATCTACGTTTGCAGCATCCCAAGTTACTTCAGCTGATAGAGTAATGTACGGCAATCTCCTCGTCGAGCCGCTGACCGTCGCTCATATCCGAAACGTGACCCAGCTTGACGAGAAGTGCCAGCAGCTGCTGGAGGAAGCGCAGGCCATCGCGGAGCAAGGAGCTAAGCTAGATCGAGATATGGTCAACACGCATAAGTCCATAGAAAAAGCTAGAGCAATGGAGGCCGAGTACAAGACTTTGCTGCAGCAGCAGAAGGACAAGAAAGCTCCGGCTCGCGTCATCAACGATCCTGGTGTACGGTGCAACCTTGGATGGGCTCCCTCGAAGCTGGCACAAGCCAAGCCATACATTGACAGTGAAGGCAAGCAGGTGATGCCCACCCCACTCCTTAACCTCACCGTCGCCAAGACCCTTCTGGAGCAGGATAGATCGCCCGAGGCAGTAGAACAGGTCTTTGACCTAGTGGCCAAGGCGGTGAAGCAGCAGGAAAAGGCCACCTCTCAGAGGCTTAAGTCTGACCCAGCGCTCTGCCAATCTAGCCAGTATAAGCCGCCAAGGGACAGATCTCCTCTTGATGTCGGGTCACAGACGGGTTCATCAGAACGAAGACGGAGGGATGCGCGTAACAGGAAGGATGCTATCCCCATATCCTCCAACCATGGAGAAAAAGCCCAACCTCGTCGTCCATCGCCACCGCCCCGATCCTCCCGACATCGTGAAGATTACAAGGCTCACCATCGTATGGATGTGCCCCTACCAAAGCAGTGTGGCATCGTCATTCGCGACAACACGGAGCAGACCCGTCATGACGGAGAGCGCAACCAAGGACACAGGAGCAAGTCACGCCATGACCCTCCGCGTCCGGCAAGCAACCATGACAGGCGCGAGGCGTCGCAAGAGGGTAACAACAAGAAGGCTAACCCACCGCCACCTCCGCCTCCGTCACCACCAAGCACTCACCATGGCGGAGGAGGCCCGCGTCGCTCACGCAGCCCATCCCCTGTTGACAAGAAGAAGAACCCGGAGCCATACAATGCACGTTCGCGGATCGACAAGATCCACGAGGCCCGGGAAGGACCATACCGGGGACCACGTTGTTTTGGACCTACAATACGTTCCACAACTTACCCCAAAGGCTTCCGGATTGACAAGACCATAAAGCCCTATGACGGCACCGCCAAGCCAGCCACATGGTTGCAGGACTACGACAACTCGGTGGAGATTGCCGGAGGCAACCCCAACGTCGCCGTCAAGTACCTCCCATTAATGTTGGCGGGCACGGCCCGTCAATGGATCGACGACTTGCCGGAGAAATCTATCTACAACTGGTTGTACATGCAAGAGGCTTTCACCAAGAACTTTGAGGGTACATAAGCGTCCACCGCTGTGGCGATCTACAGCGGTGCGTGCAAGAGAAAGACGAGACATCTCGCGCCTACCTCTCTCGCTGGCTGGACATGAAGAATTCCTGCGCAGGAGTGCACGCTCAGACCGCCAAGGCCGCCTTCATTGATGGGTTGGAAAGGGGCACATTGCTCCGATAAAAGATGAAGCGCTTGTAGGACAATCACCAGCTTGACTTGAACCAGATGATTCAGTTGGCTAGTGAGTTCGCAGCTGCCGACGACGATGCTCGTGGCTCCTTGCCGGCAACAGCCGTTCCAACTCAAGCTCAGAGGAACAGAAGTACAAGGCGGAAAACCGCTCCAGAAGAAAAGCAATCTACCGACATGGTCGCTATGACTTTTGTAGGACGAGGTGATGGCAGACAACGTGGCCGAGGAAGGGAGCTGGTCGTGGGCAGCAGTGAGGAAGCAAAACTACCTCGGCGCCGCTCCGCGTTCCCCAAACCTACAAGGAGTTCCATGATATGCCGTCCCTCATACACCTCGACGTCAACGGCAAAGCCACCCACACCAATCGACACTGCAAGTTCGTCAACGACCTCAAGGAAGACCCGGAGTCCGGCTATAAGCAAAGTCGGAAGAACAGACCGCGAGGCAAGGGCAAGGGGAAGAAGAAGAAGGAGGAGTCCAAGGATTCAAGTGACATGGACGAGGACGTTGACCCCAAGAACGCCGCCAAGAGCGACGACAAGGGAAAGAACCCCTTCATGAAGAAGTCCCAAGTCTACCACACTTTCCTTGGCACCCCCACCGTCCGACAACAAAAGACCTCTCTGAGGATCCTGATGGCCACTCTCCCCCCAGTTACCCAGTTCCTGCGCTGGTCGGAGGTTCCAATCACTTGGGACAGGACGGACCACCCAGACCTTATACCTACGGAGAACCAGTACGCCATGGTCATCAACCCCTTGATTGACGGCGTGGAGTTCACCAAGTGTATGGTGGATAGTGGAAGCAGCATCAACATCATGTACCTAGATACACTGCAAAAGATGAACTTGACGGAGGCAAACCTAAGGCGGACCAACACCATCTTCCACGGCGTAGTTCCTGGTCGGGAGGCTCGGTCCCTTGGGTGCATTACACTTCAGGTTGCCTTTGGCGATGTTAACAATTACCGCCAAGAGCGCATGACCTTTGAGGTGGTCCCCTTCAAGAGCGTGTACCACGTCATATTCGGCCGCGACATATTCCACACGTTCATGGCCAAGCCATGCTTCGTCTACAACAGACTCAAGATACCCGGACCAAACGGTGTCATCACCGTATCCGGAAGCTTTACCAAGGCAAGGGAATGCGAGATCAATGAAGCAACTGTTGCAGAAGCTGTCCTCTACAGCGAAGAATTCAAAGAGATCTAGAGGAAGGTCGATGACTCAGAGATGCCCGCTTTGAAGAAAAAGATCTCCGACTCCTCTCCTGCGTTCAAGGCCGCCATCGAGACCAAGCCGGTGGAACTTGTGGTAGGCGATGCCTCCAAGGTCACCGCCTTTGGGACGAACCTGGATCCCAAATAGGAAAGCGCGCTCATCGAGTTCCTCCGTGAGAACAGGGACATCTTTGCCTGGCAACCTGCCGACATGAAAGGTGTACCTAGGGAACTTGCCGAGCACAGCTTAAACATTGATCCAAAATCCAAACTAGTGAAACAACATCTACGACGCTTTGGAGATGATAAGAGACGCGCCATTGGCAAAGAGATAGCTAGGTTACTTAAGGCTAGATTTATCCGAGAAGTCCTTCACACCCAATGGGTGGCCAATCCTGTACTTGTCCCCAAAAAGGGAACCAATGAATTAAGAATGTGCGTTGATTACACCGACTTGAACAAAGCATGTCCCAAAGATTCGTTTGCTTTGCCTCGCATTGACCAAGTCATTGACTCGACGGCTGGCTCGGAACTTTTGTGTTTTCTTGAAGCATACTCAGGATACCACCAGATCAAGATGAGGAAGTCGGACCAATTGGCCACTTCGTTCACTACCCCATACGGCACGTTTTGCTATGTCAAGATGCCCTTTGGGCTGAAAAATGCAGGTGCTACGTACCAGCGGACAATGCAACGTTGCCTTCACGACCAAATTGGTCGGAAAATTCACGCCTACGTGGACGATATTGCGGTGATGTCTAAAAAGTCAAATGACTTAACCTCTGACTTAAAAGAAACCTTTGATAATCTCCGGAAATACAACATGATGCTTAACCCTAAGAAGTGCGTCTTTGGGGTACCAGCCGACAAATTGTTGGGTTTCATCGTTTCCCATCATGGAATCGAGGTCAACCCGGAAAAAAGCAAGGACATTTTAAACATAAACCGTTCGACATGCCTAAATGACATCCAACGACTAACAGGTTGTGTTGCAGCAGTTAGTCGGTTCGTCAGCCGACTTGGAGAGAAGGCTCTACCGCTGTACAAGTTGATGAAGAAGGCGGACAAATTCACGTGGACAGATGAAGTAGACGCAACATTCAAGCAGCTCAAGGAGATTCTTTCCTCAGCGCCTATCCTTGCAGCACCCGAGCCTGGTGAGCCCCTGTTAATATACATGGCAGCAACCAACCGGGTAATCAGCATCGTCGTCGTGGTAGAGCGGAAGGAACCAGGCTATGAGCACGGAGTTCAACTACCAGTTTACTATGTGAGAGAGGTCTTGACGGAGTCCAAGCAGCGTTACCCGCATTACCAGAAGATAGCTTATGGAGTATTCCTTGCTTCTCGGAAGATGAGGCATTACTTTCAGGAGCACCCAATCACAGTAGTGAGCAAGACTCCGCTGTCCGACATAATCAACAACAGCGACGCTACGGGAGGGGTCGCGAAGTGGGGCATTGGACTTGCCGCCTTTGAGATCACTTACAAGCGACACGACGCTATCAAGTCACAAGCCTTGGTGGATTTTGTTGCAGATTGGACAGAGATGCCAGATACTACTCCGTTGCTGGAACCAAAGTACTGGGTGATGCACTTTGACGGATCAAAGCTGCTCAATGTCTCGGGGGCTGGTGTATTGCTATAGTCACCAACAGGAGACAAGCTACACTACATTCTGCAGATCCACTTCAAGGCTACAAACAATATGGCGGAGTATGAAGCACTCATTCACGGACTGCGTGTAGCCAAGGATATTGGCATCAAGTGCATAGTTTGCTGTGGAGATTCCGACTTGGTTCCCTAGCAGGTGGCTGGCACCTGGAATGCGCGGAACGCTATGATGGCGGCATATCAAGACGAAGTGGACGAGATAGCCAAGAGCTTCTTGGGCTACGAAGTCAAGTATGTACCTAGGGAGCAAAACGAGGCGGCTGATCTGCTGTCTAAGCTTGGATCAGGGCGCAAGCAAATTCCGCCAGGAGTTTTCCTAGAGCACCTGCGCACACCATCTGTGAAGGGAGCCGACATCGACAATCCAGATAGAGCTGACTCTTTCGTCAACATGGTGACCAAGGTCCCTCCGGCTTGGGCAAAGTTCCGTGTACTTAAGGCGGATCTTGACGGAGTCGCTCGAGAAGTTGTCCACGGAGATGTGGAGGCTATCCTTTCTATCGCTGGTATACTCGTGCATGAGCTTCGCGCGGTGCTGCAGAGGTTGAATTCGCCTGATGAACCAGCACATGGCTAGGTCCAAGCCGGTCAAACCCGTCTCTACGAACCATTCTATCTGCCTTATGGCTCGGGTAGCATCGAGGTCGGAGGGAAGGGAGGCCTGTGTTCTCCATGACGAGGCTTCAGTGGTGGCTCCGTCAATGAAGTCCGGGTACGTCACTTGTAGGCCATCCAGAGGAATGTCTGGGCCTTAGAAGTACGTCCGTTGCCAATTTTTGCAGGACTTGTGGCCGATGATGTCGGGGAACCGCCGACCAGGTCGAATCTTGAAGCTTATGGTGCCACAATTCCTAAGTTCTTCCTTACTAGCTCCGGCTTCACGTTTGACGGTGAAGAAGTACACGAAGAGGTCTAGCCTAGGCTTTATCCCTAAGTATCCCTCGCAGAGCGCCGCGTAGTTGCTAAGCACTAAGATACTATTGAGAGAAAGATTCTAGGGCTGGACTCTATAGTGATTCAAGACGGAGAGGAAGAAGTTGGAGATGGGTAGGGAGACGCCGCGTACTAGTTGGGCTTTGACGTACACCTTTTCTCCGGCTTGGGGAGAAGGTGTCACCTCGCCGGCCGGCGCCGCCTGCCAGGCGAGCCCCTCCGTCGCAGGGAGGTAGCCTTGAGCGATCAGCTCTTGGATATCACAGTCAGTGATGTTTGAGCCGCGCCAGTCGCCCTTATGCGAGTCCAGTTCCTCCTCCAACGGCTCCAGTGCCGCCATATTATGTTCGCCGCCGGTTGATTCGACCACCGCCGAAACGAGGGTGACCAAACCCTCTGGGGCACAACGACGGAGCTCGCCGGCTTCGGTCGACACCGCCATCGATGGGGAAGTGCTGCTGCTGGCCATGGAGTGAATATGGGGGTGACTGATGTGGATTGGGGCTAGGGTTTTTCGAGAGATTTCGCGGAGAGCTCGAGGAGGCACGCGCTGGAGGAAGAAGACGATGCGAGGAGAATGAGGTAAAAAGTGGAAATTCCACCACGGTTACTATTTATCATCTCCAGCGTCAAGATTCGTGCAGCTTGATCGTACGGTTGCCGCGTAGGCGACGTGTTCGCGAACATGCGCGGAAATTTCGCCACGTCTCCAACCGTCACCGCCAATGGTTCATATCGCTCGCGCAGGAAAATCGGACATGATTGCGTTCTCTGCATGTGTGAGTTACGAGGCGTCGCTGACCTAAGCCTACGTCGTCCTAGCTGACATAGGCTATGTCAGTTGAGCCGTCACATCGGAAGATTCCGGCATGGACGGATCCAGTCCGGCTACGGAAGAGTACGATGGAAGATTCAGCATTTCTCCGACTTACATATTGAAGACGGAGAAAACCTTGCAAGGTTCTTTGGGAGGACTACAAGATATTGCTTGACGATTTTCCGACATCCATCTAGACGGAGCATTCCACATAAAGAAGCAAGACGGCGCAAGATCTCGGAGTTCTCTGGGGGCTACTGTTGGGGATATGCTATATGGGTATCCTCATAGCATGTCACCTATCTGGATAACCCGGGTGGCCCAAAGTTGGTAGCATGGCCCATGGCCTGCTGGGCGTCCCAGTTAGATGGATCCAGAAGGGAGGCCCATGCTGGATAAAGGAAGGCTACGGTGGAGTCACCAGCGTACCCGGAGCCTTGGAGTGCAAGATACACAAGACTAGTAATAGACGGTGTAGGACTCTGTAACCTGTCCGGCTAGGACTTTTCCCTGTAACCCTTGGACCTGGCGACTATATAAGTCGGGCCTATGGGAGCCTTTAGGGCACAACCTATTATCGATTCATACACCCTCGCACTGTGAACCAATCCCTGTAACTTGGCGTATTGCCCTTATAGTGATTTATAGCAGGAGTAGGATTCTGCCACCGTCGTGGGATCGAACTGGTAAGTAGGTTATCTCGCACTTTCAACCATCCGCCTTCCCCCACGTCTCTAAACACGCACTGTAAGGACCCCTCCATGGCGTACTCGTCGGCAATACCACGACAATTAGAAGACATGTTAAGGGCTTGTGCCTTAGATTTTGGAGGAACATGGGAAGATCATCTACCATTGGTAGAATTTTCTTATAATAATAGCTATCAGAGTAGTCTGAAGGCAGCTCCATATCAGGTTCTGTATGGAAGAAAGTGTAAATCACCACTATGTTGGTATGAACCTGGAAGCAGCAAAGAGTTTGCGCCAGATTATATCAAGGAAAGACAAGACATCATTGATAAGATCAGGGATAGACTGAAAATAGCCCAGAGTAGGCAGAAAAGCTATGCGGATCAAAGTCGAAGATCATGGCATCCAGAAGTGGGAGATATGGTCTATTTGAAAGTAAGTCCAATGAAAGGGGTGAAAAGATTCGGAGTTAAAGGGAAATTGAGTCCAAGATATATCGGACCATTCAAGATACTGAGTCAAAACAGAACTATAGCTTATGATTTAGAGTTACCATCAAGATTGTCTCGGGTGCATAATGTTTTCCATGTGTCACAACTTCGTAAATGTTTGAAAGTTCCAGATGATGCAATCACACACCAAGAGATAGAAGTACAAGCAGACCTGGCCTATATTGAAAAGCCTTGTAAGATTTTGGAAGAAAACTGGAAAAGAATAAGGAACAGAGCAATCAGATTTTGCAAAGTACAGTGGGAACATCACCCTGAAAGGGAGGCCACATGGGAGAAAGAAGAGGATTTAAGAAAAGCCTATCCAGAACTATTCAGGTACATCTCCAAAAACTTTGGGACGAAGTTTAACTTAAGGGGGGAAGTCTGTAACATCCCAGCATTTAGGAACTAACGAAGGGTAGATTTAAGAATATGGAATGTTGCATGCATCCATTTGTGAAAATGTGGGTAAAATTTTCGCCACATAAAAACCTTAAGTGATCAATGTTTCTTTCATACTTTGAGATTAGGTTTAGTCTTAAAGGGTGATTGTTATAGACTTTGATATGATCTTTAAGGGATTATGTGTGTTTTAAAATGAATTTGAATTTTAAACTTGAGTGTTTGAATTATAATTCAAATAAATTAGACTTAAGTTTTGAATCTTACTTTAATTAAGAAATAAATATTATAACTTAAATTCTATCCAAAGAAAAACAATATTGAATATGAAACTTATTTCATATTATCAATATATAAACAAGTTACAAAGAATGTAACTTACTGAAACCATTCTCAAACTTCACAATTTACAAAGAATAAAGAATAAGAATATTCTTTATTAATAATAATATAGTCTTTATTACAATTGGATAAAATGAAAAATTACAAAAGAATAAGAAAATTACATTGGAACACTCTATAACTAAACCTAAACTAAATCTTCATTTGTTTATTTATACCTGCAAAACAAAGACTAAATAAAAATAAAAGAAGGTTAGTGTTAGTATTATTTCTCTCAGACATGTCAGTGAAGTGCCCTAGACAAATTCATCATTGATAAATTTATATAAAAGGGGCAAGTTTCACCAATAGGAAAGAATCCATCTTTCATAAATTTAAAGCCAGAAGTCAAATGACAGCCAAGAGGGACAAATTCACCAGCCAGGTGAAAGTAACCCGGTGATAGTAAGTTTCAAAATTCTGAACATATCCACAAGTGCACAGCAAGCACACAGGAAGGACACACACCAACATGCATGTGGTGTGTTGTCAACCCCAGAGAACAGCCCAATCTCACAAAACCATAAGCACAGCCGTGGAGGAGCACTTTAGTGCATCACTCCACTCTTTGCCACAAGAACAGCCAGTCTAGACAGCAGCTTACCAAGCACAACATCTAAATCAACCCACCAAATATCAACCAAACATCACCAGGATGGTTACATAAGGAGGGGGAAGGATCAGGTGGACAACAAGGCCAAGTCCAGGAGCTAGGAGGAGAAGGCTATCTCAAGAGCAAGCACAGGAGTTCAGCAGAACAAGGTCAAGATCATCACCAACTTACTCCACAATCATCAGATTTTGTGGTGAGTTTCATAAAACCTTCACATGATCTAATCATCTTATTTAGAGAAAAGCATGTGTTGTTTTATAAAACAAACCCTCAAAAAGCACCCAAGTGGGGTGAATCCATCATAGGGATTTCTGAAACTCTAAAGGCAAACAACAAAGTACCAAGATCCAACAGAGCTCAGAGCAACATCCTTGCTCTAATTGTCAAACTATATTTTACAATTCAATCATACATATACCTATGATCTATTCTAGGCACATCCCTAAAGGAAGGGAGCACCTTAGAAACAAATCTTTGGGATCCATAGATTGATCAAGCTCACTATCATTTTTTCCAAGCTTTGATTCAATAAAGAATAGTTGGTACCACTACCAGGACTAACTAGATGAACCAATTAGATAAGATTTGAATCCCTAAGCCTCATACCAACATCATTGGTCTTAGGGAATTCAGAAAAGAACATCTATGTTTATCCCTCAAAGCCAAGTTTGTCATTAAGCATAAAACAACCCAATTCATGGGTTGGAATCAAACTTGTGTGCCATACATGATGGTCTCACAAGAACAATCCATTATGAATCAGGATAGACAGTAAATCATCATAAATCCAGATAATCAACCTACTAATCATTTTCCTGTTAAACACAGGAATCATAACTAGAATTCTTATATTAAACTTCATTGTTTGAGATCATAATGATCTCAAATCACAGACTTGTTCTAAGCCAACATCACTAGGACAGTGATTTTATTATATCATAACCATGATCATAAACCCAAAGGTGACAGTGGAAACTTATCAAGTCACTGACTTAATCAAACATGATTCCCAAGAAACTATATCATCTGAATCAGATGCAATCCAAGCACCAAATCATCTAGTAAGCCACCAGAAACATCATATATCATCTTAAGCAACAAACCACAGACCAATAATCATTTAGCATTTGTACAGACCATTCAAACATGATTCAATTCATCCAGTACATGATCAATCACATAACAGGAACCCTAAATGGATAATCATCCTAATCTGAATCAGACAGTAGCTAGAGAGGACACTGCCAGCATCTATCATCGAATTAGTAAGCACAGAGATCGCCAGGGGAGAGGAATCAAACTCACCATAGGTCCTTGCTGAAGAATAGAAGGGGAAGCAGAGGGGCCGATGACCATGGCGCAAGACGGGAGCACCCTGAGGGCATTGCAACTTGACGGCGCCACGGCGACTCGATCACGCCTGGAGGTGCAGAGCATCACCTCGACGCACGACGACCACGGCAGCACCTGGATCCATGCCAACCCCCAAACCCTAGGGTTCGGGACGGCATCGATCCATCGTAGGAGAGCCCTAGGCTCGAATCCAATTGGATAACGAACGGCAGCCGCCGACAACCCCTCGTTGCACCACGACGGGCTTAACGGCCGACGATGGCGGCATCAACGGCCACAAGGTCGAAGGAGGAGAGGATAAACTCGAGGAGAGAGAGAGGCGTGAGGAGTGGGCTAGGCTGACTTCTGGGGTGGTTCTTTTGTCCAGGACTAATGGGCCACTAGGGCCCAATAAGTATAACTAGCCCAGAAACCTTTTCAGGCCTGTTTTAATAGAAAGGAAAAGACCAAAATACCCCTGGACTTAATTAAATCTTAGAAAATAAATAAAAGTCCAAAAATTATAAATAAAATATTTTTGGATTCACAATAATCCATACTATTCAAATAAAACAAAATATAAAATTTTAGACATTGCAAATTTTATAAGAATTTTGTAATTTATATATTCCTTATGGAATTTTACAAAATTATTGAAACATGATATAAATAAATAAAAATCATTTTTATTATATATTAATATTATAGTATTTTTGAAAAATACTAAATAAATACTTAATATCAATTTTAATGTATAATTGATAATTCCTAAAAGAATTATTAAATCAATAAAAGTCAAATAAAAAGTAAATAAAATAAAATAATTCAATATATGTTATAAATATTAAAAGGAATATTAATAAATCCTTTATTATTAAAAAGAACTTTTTATAATAATGGGGTGAATGCATATCAAGTTAAATGATGCATGACATTATTGCATAATCATTTTGCTTCTTTAAATATTGTCCTTACCGGGCAATAATGATGTTTTTGTAGAACTAGAAGCTCAAGGTCCAGTGCAAGCATCAGACTTCACTACCTTGCCATCACAAGGCAAGTTAATTACTTGCTCATGTCCTTTGAAGAGTGTTTATCAAAGTATTTGCAAATTGTGTGTTATCATATATGCTATAAAAGAAAGAAAATATTATTTTCACAAATAAAGAAATTATAGATATCATCCTAAGTGGTGATATAATGGAGCAATAGAACTTAGGGTTCTAGTTGCAAACAATGATGATCAAGTAGGGACTTAATAACCCCTGACATCAGTGATTCTAGCGCTGTATATTACGCGTTAGCCATGAGATTTGGAATGGGATGCATAAGTCACAGTATCTTCTTCCTCTCGCATGAAGACGGATGTGCGGTGTCATGGTCATATCCTCGAAGCGTGCATATTAATTGGTAATTGTAGAGGATATGCAGATATGGGTGGGAACCTCATCGTCCCACGATAGTTCTTGCATCTAACGGTTTGTACAAACTATTGCCGTAATTCATTATGTGGGCATGGTGTACACCAAGGAGGCATGCGGGTCGCGAAGGGGCAAAGTGATTGGCTTGGACCAACTCGGCCCCACATCATGGAATTGTGGACGGAAAGTATGCCCGCCAGCAACAAGGAGTTAATCTCTCATGGGTAAAGTAACGCACCTCTGCAGAGTGTAAGAACTGTAACTTGTTACTCCCTATTCCGGGAAGGAGCTACAAACGCGGAAGGAAAGGAACTCCATGAAAGTTCTGGTCAACCTATGAAGGCTGATTGTCATAGTTTTTCATAATAAAATCAATCTTTGAAGAAAGTTTTATAAAAATTGCATAGTGCCAAGGATTTATAATCCGAGGTGGTAGATAGAGCATCAAACTTCCCACCTTGCATATAATGAACTTGTTGGGTAACACTGTTACTCATTATTTCCTTTGATCCCTTGCTTAGAATCTGAGGATTCCGAAGACGTGCCAATGTATGCAGCCGAATGCCAAGAAGATGTGTTCTACGAGGAACCTGATCTATCCGGAGGTGTTGAAGGAGTGGATTACGAAATCCGCTATGGTGTCGATGATAACGAGTCCAACTAAGTATCCCTAGTTAATAGTAACCAACGGAGACGAGCAGCATGAACTCTATAGAATAAGCTGTTGAGCTAAACTCCTAGACGGAGTTGTTACCTTTAAATTCCGCTGAAACACTTCATACTTTTGTTTGTAAGTTGAATCGTTTGGAAGTCTTGAACTTCCGGTATTGTAATAATAATAATGTGTGCACTTTTGTAATATGGACCCACAATGTTTCTGTTGTACCACTCTGAGGGATGTGATATTTACGGAACGGTGTTTTGTGGATGTCATGTCAACAACTATAGTGTACTACACATGTAGTGGTATGCTGGGTCACCGCAAAATCGCACCGAACCGGAAATCAAAAGCAGGGAAGATTCGAAGCACCTATCTATGATAGCCACTCCGAATCTCGGGGGATACACCAATGAGGTCTTGGCGCACTTCATCGGAAGAGTGCTTGCGTCCGTCAAGGGTGCATTAGCGGAGAGAATGCATAAAAGTCGGACGAAATGCAAAGACGCCAACCGTCCCGCCCGACAAAGCACCGCTAGTCGGGCGCGTCAGGCAGACCTAGCCAGAAAAAGGAAAGAAAGAAAGAGAAAGATAGAGGGGAGAAAGAAGAGATAAGATAAGGAAAGTAATAGAGAAAAAGGTCCAGGGAGCAACCGGACGTGCATAGTCGGATTGCGGTGCAGCTTTCCTGATCCGGCTACGCCAGTGGTGATGGCGCCCAATACTTGTCGTGGAAAGCTTCGTTGGAAACCCCAAGAGCAAGGTATGAAGCAGCACAGCAACAAGTTTCCCTCAGTAAGAAACTGAGGTTATCGAACCAGTAGGCGGAAGGAAATGTCACACAGGTGTTGCTGGCAACATGGAGACCTGTACAACTCAAACTCAAGACTTTGTCCCAACGAATCATTGAGGTCGTCAAGCTCACTGGTTTGCTATAACAAAGGATTAAACGTATGGTGTGGAAGGTAATGGTTTGCATCAAGTAAACAAGTAACAGTGGAAGATGTATCAATGGTAAAGATTGGACCGGGGTCCATAGTTCACTAGAGGTGCTCTTCTTAGATAAACAACATGGCATGAAGGGTAAACAAATTACAATGGGCAGACAGAATCGAGGCAAGGCATAACAATGCAATTACTAGCCGAAAAGATCCTATGAAGTTGATTGGGCAATACAACAATATACATAGACCGTAATCCAACGCATCTATGACTAGAAGTCCACCTTGAGGTTATCATCCAACCCCTCCAAGATTAAGTTGCAAGCAATGCATAACCGCTTCAAGCAAAGTGTGTAAGGTAAACAGTCCACATGTTCCATGAACAAGAGACTATTGTTTTCTCCCTAGTAGCAACAACACATCTACAACCGAAGAGATTTCTGTCACTTCCCTTGGAAACTAGAGGCATGAACCCACTATCGAGCATAAATACTCCCTCTTGGAGTCACTAGCAACTACTTGGCCAAGATAAGCACTAGCAACGGAGAGCATGCAAGATCACAAACAACACAGACATGATAGAATCATAAAGATAGAACCATTAATCAAACCAACATAATAATCTCAATACCCATCAGATCCCCGCAAACACAACATGCATGATTACAAATAGATTAGATCTTGATCATGAACGGAGCTCACAAGATCTATACATGAAAGCACAAAGGAGGAGATACAACCATCTAGCAACTACATGGACCCATAGTCCAAGGTGGAACTACTCACAAATCATACCGGAGAGAAGGCCTCCAGGATGATCTCCCCTCCGGCAGGGTGTCGGGAAGAACTTTAGATCCCCCCCAATCTAGGGACGATGGTGGAGGCGGCTATAGACGATTTCGTGGATTTCTGATCGGGTATCGAGAGTTTCTACATCGTGGGCTTCTTATAGGCGAAGGGGCGAGTCTGGGAGGCGACCAGGGCCGCCAAACCCTAGCCAGGCGTGGGTCCACCTTACCCCACTCCTGGGGTGGGTCTGGCCCCCCTGGCCAGCCCCTCCAGCTCTCCTCTGGACTTCTTGTTCCCCACGGGAAGTTATTGACTTTGTCCTTCGTCCCGTCCAATTCCGAGAATATTTCTTTACTAACTTTTCTGAAACCAAAAATAGCAGAAAACAGGCATCTGGCACTGTTGCAACTTGTTAATAGGTTAGTACCAGAAAACATGTAAAAAGCACCTCAAAGTGTGGACAAGTAAAGCAAAGTAGATACTAAACAAGCATGGAGCATCAAAAATTATAGATACGTTTCCAACGTATCAGCATCCCCAAGCTTAACTCCTGCTCGTCCTCGAGTAGGTAAGTGATAAAAGAATAATTTTTGAGGTGACATGCACCCTCACAATAAAGATCCAACCATTTGCAAGCATTGAAAGATGGGATCAAAGAACTCTAAACATGTTCATGAAAGATGGAGTTCTAACAATAGGACGTAGTAACTATGCATGCAACATGGCAAGCTACAAACAAAGATCATGAATAATATGCATTGAAAACATTTGTTTATTTCACATGCAGAAAACATAGCATAGTGACAATCAGCTTGTCCCTCATAGATTAGCAATATAAATTCATAGGACACCTGCAAAGTTCACAAGGGTGACTAGAAACATATAGCACATGAACAAGTAATAACACAATATGCATCAATTAGTAAGCTTTGGAACATTGCACATAGAATGACAACTATGCTCTCTTAATGGTGCCGAAAGGTAGAAGGTGGAGACTCAATAATGGTGGAAGAAAGGCCTTTTTGTAAAGGAAGCAAGGGTTACAAGTTTCAAAAATATCTTCCAAAAATTATGGTACTTAGTTAGCTTTCAGCCCTCATTGCCCCTATCATAAGCATCTTGAAGTGGTTAAGGATAAAGTGGCAAAGCTGGAGTATATGCTTGACAAAGTATAAGTTGGCAATCTCAAGTCCCTTGACTATGAGGGCTACACCTCATGGATACTCAACTTAGGGCCCGGGTAAGTTCTTGTCACTTTAAGTATTTGCATATCATTGAGATCCTCCAATGGGGTACCCCTTGCACATGGTATAGGAGCTTTCCCATGACCAAAATGACAAGGCAAGCAGACAATGAGCATCTCAGCAATTCTTCTTATGTACCATGGGAATATGGTGCTTTTTTCTCTCTTTCCTCTTTTATCAATGTGTCTCTCTTTTTTTAATAAGAAGAATGCTTCATAGATGTCACTATGGTGATGCTGCAAGATTCCACCATGATTAGGCATGGCTTAGGCTAGCGGCCAGCGCTTTCTAACACGTAATACAAATTCCATGGACTTACAAGTTCCCACTTCATTTCACACCGGTAACATCCATATACAAAAGAGCATGATATCAACGGAGTATAAAAAGTACAAGTGCAATGTTGAAAATGTTCCCCGTCACAGCACGATTCTGCTAATCGCAACTTATAAGTGCAAGCATATACAAAAAACTTCCCTCAATGGTTCAAGTTTATTAGGGGCAAAGAATAAAATGTGCCATCAAGTTCGTGAGGGCTTTAATCACTAAGTTTTAACAAAATAGTTTTTAATTGGAAGATAGTTGAAAACAAGAATGTACTTGGAATGGTGTAACACACCATGCATAGGAGTTTATAGTGGACACTTTGGAATAACTTGGTTTCTTGGGAGTTGGAAACATGAGTAGAGCTTACTCATACAAGTGGAGGCTAGCAAAAGACTGGGAGCAACCAACTAAGAGAGCAATAATGGCCATAATTATGCAATGCAACAAAGCAAACTAATCAAAGCAAAGAGTGGTACTACAAGTCAAGGAATAAATGATCATAGAGGCTAATGGTGAATTGTCATGGTCGTAGCATAGTGTAAGCATGTGCCAAGTCAACCCAAGCAAAACATCAAAGGAGAATACCATAATACTATGCTTCTGCATGCTAAAGCAAACATAATTTATTCAAGGCACACTAAGCAATCCCAATTGTTTGGAACAAGACATTCTACAACAATAATCACTAAGCATAATGCTAAAACAACACCTAGCATGTCATGCTAAAGTCTAAGTCACAGTCAATGCAAGCTCCTCTTGCACTTCAAGCAAGAACTTACTACTCCTTTCCAAACACCAAGCAAACTTATTTGCAAAACAACACAGCGAGAAAGGGGGTACAAACTACTAAAGCAAACTAAAAAAACTAAGAAAAGCAAACGAAAACTAAGACGCTCCAAGAACAACACAACTATGCATGAAACAATAAAAGTGAAGTGTCTAGACAGACCTGGGCTTTTTATTGATGAAGAAGGGGATGCCTTGGGCATCCCCAAGCTTTGACGCTTGTACTCCTTGGATATTTCTTGGGGTGACACCATGGTGGCATCCCCAAGCTTGAGCTTTTGTTCATTCTTCATCTCATTGCATCATTCTTTCTCTACAACTAAAATTTTTCCTTCATACAAAACTTCACACAATCTTCATTACCAATATTAGCTTATTCAAAAGATATTAGACCGCTTGGCAAAGCTTTGGAACAGCAAGGATTTTCACTAAAAACACGATCTACTGTAGCAACTCCTTCAAAGAAACTCAATTTACCTGAAGATAGCTCAAAAAGGAATCAATAAGAAGCAAATGCAAATAATGGCAGAAATCTGTCAAAACAGACCAGCAGGTAGAAACGAATTTTTTCGAACATCTTCTGTTGCTCAAATCAAAAAGCGTTGAACTAACGAAAGTTATCTAACATACTGGGGGATTTATTTGTAAATTTTTAGCTCAATCCGAGTTACAGAGCCTCCTCACAAATATTTTTTGTGGAGGACAAAAATCTGTTTCGGGAAAGAAACTCCCCAAATCTTAGTTCCCTCTCATTAGAGGTCATTCTTGGCACCAAAAGCAAACAAAAAGGGATAAGGAGAGGTCATTACAGTAGTAATAACTTCCAAGACTCAAGGAAACTCTTGGGTTATCTCCCAACAAGTACTTTTCTTTAACGCCTTTAAGTTAGGCACAAGAAGCAAGAAGAATCAAGTATTTTCAAATGAAGAAGCATTAACCTCAAATCTTGCTTTCAAAGGAGGAGCAAAAAGCAACTTCTCTCTTCTCATAGGGAAATGTTCAATACCTTTATTGAATGGAAAATGATATTTGATGGTGCCTTGTTTCATATCAATGATGGCACCAACTGTTCTAAGAAAAGGTCTTCCCAAAGTAATAGGACAAGAAGCATTGTATTCAACATCCAAACATAGAAATAAACATGGACATAAGCATTGTTAACCATAATGAGAACACCATTAATACACCCCATGAGTTTCTTCTTAGCATTATCATTGAGTGGGACATTCAAACAATCTTCTAATGGTGGTAAATCAAGCATTTCATAAATCTTCCTAGGCATAATAGAGATACTAGAACCAAGATCACATGAAACTTTGAGATCAAAGTCATTCACTTGCATATTAATAATGAGTTCCCAACTATCTTCTACTTTCCTAGGAATAGAAGCTTTGTGTTTTAGCTTTTCTTTCTTAATCTTAACAAGAGCAACTGTAATGTGTTTGGTAAAGGCAACATCCATATCACTAGCATCAGGACTTCTAGCAAGCTTTTGTAGGAACATAATCACTTCAGAAATATTGCAACCATCAATATCAAAATCAAACTTAGCATCACTAGTAGTAAGATAAATAGGCTTAGGCATAGTATTAGGAGGAATAGGGGCTACTTGTGGTTTAGTGGTGATAGTGCACACACTATTATTTCCATCAATTTCAGCTTCCCTTTCCCACCTAGCATGAAGCTGAGCTAACAGCCTAACATTTTCATCAATAGTAACTTGTATGGCATGAGCAGTAGCAAAGGTATTTTCCATAGTTTCAGGTTTAGCAGCCATTTTATTAACAAAGGAAGTTTGAGCTTTAGATAAAGAGGATATATTTTTTTCAACAATTAAAAGATTTTCCTCTATAATCTTATTGAAAGTGGTTTGTTTAATAATAAAGTCCTTGAGCATGACTTCTAGTTCAGAGGGTGCACTTCTAGCATTATTGTAAGAGCTTCCATAGGAATTGCCATTATTAGGAGGATAAGGCCTATAATTGTTGTTGCTACCAAAATTATTCCTATAGGCATTATTGTTGAAATTGTTCTTTCTAATGAAGTTCACATCAACTTGCTCTTCTTGAGCAACCAAAGAGGCTAAGGTAACACTATTAGGATCTATAGGAGCTTTCCCATTAACAAGCATAGCCATAATAACATCAATCTTTTCACTCAAAGAGGAAGTTTCCTCAACATAATTTACCTTCTTACCATGTGGAGTTCTCTCAACATGCCATTCAGAGTATTTAACCATCATATTATCAAGGAGCCTTCTTGCAGCACCCAAAGTGAGTCCCATAAAAGTACCTCCAGCAGTAGAATCCAACAGATTTCTTGAGGAGAAGTTCAAACCTGCATAAAAAGTCTGGATAATCATCCAAGCAGTGATACATGAGTAGGGCAATTTTTAACCAAAGATTTCATTCTTTCCCAAGCAGGATCAACATGTTCACTATCAAGCTGTTTAAATTTCATAATATCACTTCTCATAGCAATAATCTTAGCAGGAGGGTAATATTTTCTAATAAAAGCATCTTTGCACTTAGTCCAAGAATCAATACTATTTTTAGGCAAAGAAGCAACCATTCTTTAGCTTTTCCCCTCAAGGAGAAAGGAAAAAGCCTGAGCTTAATAATATATCCATCTACATCCTTATACTTTTGCATCTCACAAAGTTCAACAAAGCTATTAAGATGGGCAACAGGATCATCAGAACCAGCACCAGAAAATTGCTATCTCATCACAAGATTCAACAAAGCATTCTTACTTTCATACAAGATAGCATCAGGAGCAGGTGGAGCAATAGGTGTGCTTAGTAAATCATTGTTGTTGGTGCTAGTGAAATCACACAACTTGGTGTTCTTAGTAGAGTTCATTTTGGCAAAGGTGGGCAAGCCAAAAACAACAACAGCTAGAGCAGGAACTATTTTTTTGTGTTTTTGAATAAGGCAAGCAAACCAAAGTTTGCCTAATTTGTTTTGGGTTTTTTGAAAAGAGGCAAACAAAATGAAGCAAAATAAACAAAGTAAACTAAAAACAAAGTAAAGAGAAAGGAAGTGAAGGACTCCCCTAGTGAAGACGTCCTTAGCCTCCCCGGCAACGGCGCCAGAAATTAGCTTGATGGCGCCCAATACTTGTCGTGGAACGCTTCGTTGGAAACCCCAAGAGCAAGGTATAAAGCAGCACAACAGCAATTTTCCCTCAGTAAGAAACTGAGGTTATCGAACCAGTAGGAGGAAGAAAATGTCACACAGGTGTTGCTGGCAACGTGGAGACCTGCACAACATAAACTCAAGACTTTGCCCCAAATAATCAGTGATGTTGTCAAGCTCACCGATTTGCTGTAACAAAGGATAAAACATATGGTGTCGAAGGTAATGGTTTGCAGCAAGTAAACAAGTAACAGTGGAAGATGTATCAATGGTAAAGATTGTACCGGGTTCCATAGTTCACTAGAGGTGCTCTCCTTAGATAAACAACATGGCATGAAGGGTAAACAAATTACAGCGGGGCAATTGACAGGAACTAAGCAAGGCATAACAATGCAATTACTATCAAGAAAGATCCTATGAAGTTGATTGGGCAATACAACAATATACATAGACCGTAATCCAACTGCATCTATGACTAGAAGTCCACCTTCAGGTTATCATCCGAACCCCCTCCAGTATTAAGTTGCAAGCAATAGAGAACTGCTTTATGAAAAGTGTGTAAGGTAAACAGTCCACATGTTCCATGAACAAGAGACTGTTGTTTTCTCCCTAGTAGCAACAACACATCTACAACCTAAGAGATTTCTGTCACTTCCCTTGGAAACTAGAGGCATGAACCCACTATCGATCATAAATACTCCCTCTTAGAGTCACTAGCAACTACTTAGCCAAGATAACCACTAGCAACGGAGAGCATGCAAGATCACAAACAACATAGACATGATAGAATCATAAAGATAGAACCATTAATCAAACCAACATAATAATCTCAATACCCATCAGATCCCTGCAAACACAACATGCATGATTACAAATAGATTAGATCTTGATCATGAACGGAGCTCACAAGATCTATACACGAAATCACAAAGGAGGAGATACAACCATCTAGCTACTACATGGACCCATAGTCCAAGGTGGAACTACTCACAAATCATACCGGAGAGAAGGCCTCCGGGATGATCTCCCCAATGGCAGGGTGCCGGGAAGAACTTTAGATCCCCCCGATCTAGGGACGATGGTGGCGGCGGCTATAGACGGTTTCATGGATTTCTGATCGGGTACTGAGTTCTGCATCGGGGGCTTCTTATAGGCGAAGGGACGAATCCGGGAGGCGACCAGGGCCGCCAAACCCTAGCTAGGAGCGGGTCCACCTGACCCCATGCTTGGGGTGGGTCTGGCCCCCCTGGCCAGCCCCTCTGGCTCTCCTCTGGACTTCTTGTTCCCCACGGAAATTTATTAACTTTGTCCTTCGTCCCGTCCAATTCCGAGAATATTTCTTTACTAACTTTTCTGAAACCAAAAACAGCAGAAAACATGCATCTGGCACTGTTGCAACTTGTTAATAGGTTAGTACCAGAAAACATGTAAAAAGCACCTCAAAGTGTGGACACGTAAAACAAAGTAGATACTAAACAAGCATGGAGCATAAAAAATTATAGATATGTTTCCAACGTATCAAGTGGCAGTCGGAAAGGAAAAGGAGGAAGGGCAGATCGTCGCCAAGTCAAAAGAAGCGAAACGCAAGTGAAGGTTTGCAAAGAGCACAAGACAAAAAGCAAGATAATGCCGGCTAGAGTGGACCAGCCGGAAAAGCTAGTCGACCAAGGCATAAAGATAAGGAAACTGCTGGGCGTCCCCCGGACGATGGGGAGTTCCCTTCATCCTCCTCCCCTGCGCGACATGTGTCCCAAAAATCGCCCCAAATCCCGTTTTTGCTGCAAAACGGCCCACTTTTGCTACATATGTCACTGTTTTTGCTTCGGAAGCAAAAAACCGGTTCGTTTCAGAAATAGAACGTCTCGCCGGAGACCTCGCCGGAGACGATGCAGCAAAAAATTGTGTTAATGCAGCAAACCCGACTTGGCCGGAAACATCGTCTGAAAAAACTCGTCGGTGACTCTCGCCCGAGATTTTGTCGCAAAAAGTTGACACGGTTGTAGGAAATACACGAGACGGTTGTAGCAACAAAGTTCTTCTAATGTAGCAAAAAACCTACTTCGCCGGAGACATCGCCGGAGAATTTAGCCGGAAGACTTCGTCGGAGAACTTGTAGCAAAATGTTTATGGTATTGTAGCAAACAAAAAACAGAGATAGCAAAAAAAATATAGTTATGCAGCAAATCCATAAATGTGACCCGCACCCCCCCACCACCACCCTTCTCCCCCTCCCGTCTGACTCCCACGCCACTCATCATGCGCACGAGCATGCACGACACACCATAGATCGATTCCGCTCGTCCTCCTCCGCTGCTCCATCGCTAACCCTCACGGTCTGTGGAGTGGATGAGCGGCTGCTTCGTAGCCGCTAGACCCATCGAGCTCTAGGACCGCCGCCAGGCATGGAGAGCGTCGGCGCGCAGCAGATCGAGGCACATGGGAGACGGAGGCGGTCGTTCGAGCGGGATGCTGTCCATTCCGCCGTCGATCATCATGGTCCGTGGGCTTGGAGGATTGCAACAAAGAGATAAGGTAGGGAAAGGAGAAAGGGGCGACGCACAGGAGGGTCCACATCGCGCGTGTCGTAACCAAGACGATGCGATCGTCCGGACGACCGGTATCATTTTCCAAAAGATAATGGGTGCACGAAGGCAAACCCAACCAGATAATTAAACGGTAGAGGACGAAGCCTCCGCATACCCAGATTGTTCAAAAGTGAAAGTACAAAAAGCTAAAGTTTTTTATAACTACGCCTGGCATCCCGGGGTCTTCTACTTCCTCAGGCGGCTGGGGCCTTGCCATGGGGAGCGATTGAGCCGGTCCCGCCCGAATCGGAAGATGCCTCTGCGCCATCTGCTCCCGCGCGATCCGCTCCCATGCTTCCGTCGCCGTCCGTGAGCACCTCGTCGATGGAGGCATAGCCGGCGATCGTGATGGCGGTGGAGCGGAGCCCGGGGTAGGCCTGGCGCATGACGGCAAGGTCCGCGCCGGCTCGGACGCCATCCACCAGCTTGTCAAGGCGGGCGTCCTTGTACCAGGAGAGCATGAGGGTCAGTGCCATTTCCGAGCCGACGTGGGCGGCCAGGTTGCGCAACCGGTCGATGGCATTCGGCGTGTTGCCTAGCTTGATCGCCAAGGCCCCCATGGTCTCCGGCAGGATCTCCCCCGGGAAGACGAGTTCATCGATGCCGGCCGTAGCTTTGCGCAGGTTGGCGACGTCCTCCCCGAGCTGCGCCACCAAGTCACAGACGGTAGCCTTCTCACCCGACCGCGACCTATTGCACCCGTTCGTAGGAAAGGGCATCTACTTGGGGGTAGAAGCATTGTGATCAGAAGGGTAAAGTCAAAAGAGTAGCCCGGCAAAAGCAGTCGGATGGAATGAAAAGGAAAAGGCAGAAAAATCACCCTTGGCAATGAGGCCGACGTTCATCAGCTCGTCATCCAGGAATTCGGCGTGCTCCTTCAGCCGGGTGGCCTCCTTATCCAGGAGGTCAAAGGCGGTGACCCGGCTGGCGTGGGAGTCGTCCCGCTCCTTGAGGGTGGCCTCCAGCTGGTTCACTTTGTTGTGCCACTCCTTGTTCTGGAGCCGGAGCACGGTGTTGTCCTGGCTGAGGCACACGTTGGAGCATTTCAGCTGGTCAATCTCGTGCCGAACACAAACCATGACGATTGCAGCAGGAGAAAAAGAGAACAAGTGAGGAGATATCCAGAAGCAGAACAAAGCGAAAAAAGCACAAGTCAGAAGTAGAGCGGAAGAAACTTACTCCGCGTAGTCCCTCGCGCCGCCGCCAGCTGCTTCCTCGTTGGCGCCGGCCAGTGTCACCCGGAGCTGCTTGCACTCCGCGAGCCCGACCTCGAGGTTCACCTCGAGGGTCTGCAGGGAGGCTCCCACCTCCACCAGCAGAGGCGCCAGCGGGCCGGCTAGAGCAGCCGGGGCGTCGCGAATGGCCGCCTGCCACTGCGTTGTCACCTCGTCGTCTGAGTCGACATCCTCCACGATCACCGTGTCCTTTCCACCGGGCGAGCCTCCCGCGCCGACTGATGATCCCCCACCCGGGCTCGAGGGCGTGTCCAACTGGCTCACCATGCGCTCGGGCGCGACGGGAGTCGGCTGGGCCGCGGCCTCCAGCTCTGGCACGGGCATGGTTTCGGTCGCGGGAGGCAGAGCGGCCGTCGCAGGGGCAGCTGATGGAGGAGGGGGATCGCGAGCGATGAAGCAAAGGGTGCGCTGCGAGCCGGGCTCGCAGCGAAGGAAAGAACAGAGCTACGAAATAAAGACAAGATCAGGAAAAGAGTAAAAGGCAGATACGAGAAGAAGAAAGTGCAAGAAAAAGAACAACGCAAGGAATTTACCCCTGCACCACGGGTGCGGACCTTTTCCGGCCACCCCTGGTCCGGCCGGGGTGCGGAGGAACCCCCACCCGGCTGCGCTTCGCAGCCGGGTCTTCAGCTGCGGCGGCGCTGCTCGAGGAGCCCTCACCGGCTCGCTTCCGGGTAGTCTCGGGCGGCGTGGTGCCTTCGCTCTCTTCCGGCGTGGGGCCGTGCGGGTCCTCCACTGCCTTGTCGCCCAGGCTAGGTAAGAATCCCTCCTTGCCATCTGAACCCTTGTCGCTGGTCCGGCACAGGCGCAGCTCGGAGAGGTCGGTGGTGAAGACCTGGAGGGGCGCGTCGCCCTACTCCCGGATGATACAGGGAAAAATCTGGAAGAAAAGACGGCAGTCAGAACCGGATAAGGAAGTGTATCCAGATAAGGCAAGAACGAAAGGAGAAGTGAGAAAAGGAGCAAGTATACTTACCCGGGGTGTGCGATTCTCGCACGTGTAAGGAGCAAGACCAAAGCGCCAGTCGGCCTAGATCTTCACCTTAGTGATCATCCACAACCATTCGTAAAGGTTGGCGAATGGGGGTACGCGGCGGGAGAGCCGGGTCGGGTCAAGCCACCCAGAGTAATAACACATCTTGTGCGCGCGCTGCTGCAAGGGCATCATCAGCCGGCTAGCCCAGCTCAGCATCACGACGACGCGGGTTATGGCAGCCATGACCAGCGCCCTCATCTTCTGGAGAAGATCGTCCGACTCCGTCTTGGCACCGAAGATCTTCTCTTCCCAGTGTGCCCGGCTGGACTCCGTGTCCTGGAAGGCCAGGAGATTTAGCCAGTCTTCAGACCCCAAGTTTCGTACATAGAAGTACGTTTGCTGCCACGGTTTAACTGTGTCGTGTAGCTTGAACTTGGGGTAGCCGGTCTGCATGCGGGAGTAGATGGAGGCTCCTTCGCAGGGCACGAGTGGTCCTTTGGCGTACTGCACCTGCTGCCAGATCAGGAAGAGCCGGCAGGAAAGCCCGAGATCCGGTTGGATCCCGAGATAGCATTCGCAGAAGGTGACGAAGTGGGCCAGAATGCCGATTGCATTTGTCCCGAGATGTTGGAGGCGGATATCAAAGTGGGAGAGAAAAGAGAGAAAAAGGCGCTGGCCGCAAAGGCCAGGCCACGCGCCAGGTGCGCGAGGAAAACTACGCGCTCGCCGGCTTGAGGAGCTGGCGAGATTTCGTCAGCCGGGCCAAGGCGGACCCTGACCTCGCCGGCAGTTGGCAGGAGGCATGACCGCCGGTACTTCTCCACCTGTGCCTCTGTCACGGAGGAGCCACACCAGGCACCCCTGCTTTCGGCCATGGAGACGGCGGCGGAGTGTGGCGGAGAGGAAGAAGGAGGAGGGGAAGGTGAAAGGGGAGCGGTGGAGGAGTACCGATGACCCATTGCTCCGACGAGGAAAGGGCTGGCAGCACGGGCGGAGTAGTGCGAGCTCACTGGTGTTGCAAGCACAAGGCGGAGGCAGAGAGAGGAGAGGGCGCGTGGCATCAAAGGCAAGTAAGAGGGGGAAAATGCTATGTAGGGGGCGGCAGGGTGCCGAGGCCTCTACTTAAAGGGGCTGGGAGGCAAACCGCTAGCTCGCCATGTGGCAGCGCTCCACAGCCCCAACGGCGCCCGGATCCTTTGTGACAGCACACGACACACAGAAGATCCCACGCGCGGGAGACGAGGCGTGGACAGCGGTTCCCAAGGCGACAGGCGACGCGAGCCCTCGATGCACGTTCTCCCACGACCATCATTGCGGCATGGTTGACATCAGTGATGACGCAGCTGGGCAGTTCAACCGCCAAAATCCATCCAGCAAAAAAATCAAACTAGCTTTTTGAGCCCACACACATTTTGCCTAAGGGCGGAATCTACGCGCGCTCGGGCGCTAGTGTCAGGTGGATAACCCCTAGGTAGGCTAACCAGACAAGATACAAAGCGGCACAACATGCCAGCCGGCTGGATAGCCGGACGCAAGAAACTCGAAGGAAGGTTAGAAGGAAGGCCAAACAAAGACCAAGCTAGTGAACCAGTCAGCCGGATAAAAATCATCACCGAAGGCAGCTAGCCAGCTGGATCAAGCCAACCAGATAAAGCAAGACATACCAAGATCAAGCCGGCAGAACCATCAGCCGGATAATAAGAAACAAGACAGAATACTAGCCGGATGGAACCTAACCACTCGGCCCATACGGATCAGTCGGCTAGGCTACCCTAGCCGGCCATTCAAGATAGGCAAGGTACAAGATGACGAAGAGCACATTGCGCAGTACGCACAGTACGATGGACAAGATAGAAAGGAGACTCAGACACTCGGACCATACCGACGACTTTACCGATGACGGTTGTAACACTGGACAGTAGGTGGCACTGTGCATAACTACTCGCACGGCGGTCACTGTAGATGGCGTGGCGACATGGGATTGACTGTGGGTACATGCCCTCCATGCCGACCACTGTAGATGACCTAGCCGGCTAGGGCCCGCCTGTGGGACCCGCTAGTCGGCCAGGCCGTTGCCCACACCGCCTCAGCCTATATAAGGGGCGGCAGGGGCAACTTAGCAAAAGGTTGGACTCTCTTTCACTACTAGCTAGACCCGATACAGCTCAAGGAGCCTTGTAGTTCTTTGTGTTCATCCTCATAGTCAGATCGGCAGGAGTAGGAGCTTTAGCTCACCCCGAGGGCTCCAAACCTGGGTACATCTTGTGTCCCTGACGCTTGCATGTTCCCAATCCTGCCTGTGGACGCCGTCGCTTGCTTCCCTGCTTGCTCCCACACCTCTATCTAGCCTTCTTAGGCTCTGCCATTTCCATAACGACGACAATCCCACAGGGAGCCCAAAGGTAAGTGTTTATTGGTGAAGTCTCTGTCGCACTCGAAGTTGTCACAGGTCTTCGCGTCAATTGAATGCAAGTGTAGAAATAAGAATAAGTTTTGGATTAAACAAAAGTATTTAAATAAAAATAAAATGTAAATTCAGAAATAAAAGGCATTAAAGTAAAGAACGATTTGTTTGTTGTTTTCTACAGATGACGAAGTAGGCGTGGGGAGTTTTAGTTCATGGCGATAGTGAATGTGTCGGGTGGATGAGTGATAAGTGTAACAATTATAATCTTATAATTATGTGTGTAGTCGAGCAACCCATAGTTAGCCGGAACTTCTCTTGGTAGATTTCATCCCAACTTCAATAATCCTACTAGCATGTTTACCACATCCATGGTCAGTCACTAGACGATTAAGATCCTTCATATTTCTTAGTAATTAAGCTCCTTGGATCGGACTAATGCAATAAGCTCGGTTGCTCCTTATTATCCTCGAGTTAAACTAGTTTCCCATTGATATCCATGTGTCACTCGGGGGGTCGCCGGTCTGCTAGCAAACAAGATTCTATCTATGTAGAACAAAGCATCATGTTTTCTGGGCCCTTAATTGAACAACAGGCATTAAGCATCCCAAAGATAGTCAAGCATACATAATATAGTAATTAAAATCAACCACATACTTAATGGAAAATATATAGGCACATCACATCTCATCGATCCCTTACATCTCCCACGCCCAAAGGAACTTACTCACACATGAGAGAAGAAATCATCATCGATATAATTAAATAAAGGGAGCTCTTCTCGATAATACTATGGAGATCCACAATAAGAAATAGAAATAAATCCAACACAATTCAATATGGGAATAATAATCTCAAACCCTAATCTTGCAAGGTGGAGGTCTCTCTCTCTTAAGTACAAGTAATGTCTATGGAGGTGTGGTGGCTGGGAGATCGAAGATCATGGAGAGAGATGAAGAACATCTTCTCCTTCTTCTCCGGATCTCTTCTTTCTCTCTTTTGGATGGGATGGCGGCTCATGTGTTCTGTTTTCATCCTCGGCCTCTTCACGAAAGTTGTCCCTTTTAATAAGACGAAGGAGATGGCAGCTATACGGCGGGAACTATATGGCCGGAAAAATATTCCCGCCATATAGTTGACCGTTAAAGCTTTAGTAAATTCCCCTCGATTGCTTCCAAAAAGATACTTGCTTGTTTTCATCTGAATATTGTGTTTTTGCTATTAAATACCTTTGTTGATGTTCAGAGCCTGAAACACACATTAAAACCCAAGTTTTCTTTGCTACCGAAGTATTAGCGTTAGGTAAAGCTAGAAAGCCATAAAATCCAAATGAAAACCATCTATAGAAACCATCAAAAATGTGTAGAATCTCACAACTATCAGTATGAGAGCAGGACTGCTTGTAGGAAACCCTTCTTACTGGTCGATGTTGAGTGTAGATATTGATAAAACTAATTGAAAGCTAAAAATTATTTGCAAAAATCTGAATAGGACTCTTTTTAATCCTTATCCAAGGTTGTTCTATTAATGAGTTATCTTACCTCGTTTGTTTTGCAAAGTTTTCACTACTCGTCTATCAGTTCAAACTTCTAGGATATACGGGTTTGGGTTATTTTCCCTAGTACTCCGTACCCGGTTGCAAAGCTTAGAGTTTCCAAGATACATCTTTGCATCTGAAGAATCTTTTTTCAACCTTGCTAAGGAAGCCTATACTTTGATTCTTTCTTCCTTGTCATTTTGTTGGTTTCATATCTTGCTTGCATTCCATTGTTATGCTTTGTATTTATGTTGGTAGTTTATACGTTTTTATGTTTGTTTTACTGCCATACTTAATGCATTGACATAATCTTAATTCGCATGTTCATCTCTACCATGATCTTTCGATCTAGTTTATGTCATCGTTTGATGTACCCTTGTAGCATCCCAGTTGTCTAACACCTGTAATGCTACATGTTATAATAATAAAATGGGCCACTTCCAACATATAATTGTTGCATCATCATCATATCATGCTCATACCATCATACCACCTTGCATTTGAGCATCATATAAAACCCTTTCTTGTTTGGTTCTTATCTCATGTGCATGATTAATTGTATTTGCCTCTTGATATTGTATTTGGCTCTTGATATATTGTTAAATGCCCAAGTTGAGTTGAGGGCATCTCTCTTATTGACTCCACCACCATTTATTTCACCACCTTACAATTCCACCATCCAACTAATCTGAGCTTGGCATTTTGTTGATTTATCTCTAGCTCATGATTGGTTGGTTGGGTTCCACCCATAATCTTTTGCTTGGCCTTTGCCCACCTTTTGGGAATGCAGATGAATAATGCCATATTAATATTATTGTTTTCACAAGGATAAATTTGGCATTAATTATTTTGCATGGGCCATGCAAGTGCCACCTTTTCTAGTATTTGGTTTTTGCTTGAATTCTAAGTGGATCATCTTTCCTTTGTTCATATCTTTTGTTGGCTTGTAGTTTTCCTTCACCATATCATCCATCTTCTTCCCCCTTTAGCTTAACCTCTTGTCCCCATGCCCCATGCACACACATGTTCTCATGAGGCATGCACCACCCTAAAACCCTCCTTGTCTCTTGGATCTTGCTTGTTCTTTGTTTGGATCATGCATGGACCAAACAACACCCCATCATCTCATCTCTCTCTCCCTCTCCCTCTTTTGCTTGCTTTGATCTTGTTAAGGCTGGTTTGACTAGCATGCATGGTCAATCAAGTACCCCTCCCTCTATCCTACCCTCTCTTAAACCTAACCCTAAGCCACCCTTCCTCTAATCTACATCTCCCTTAGCAAAACCCTAAGTACCCTCCTCCTTTCTAGCTTCTAGCTTGATCACCCCATGCCCTACTCCATCTCTCCCCTTCTCTCTTCCATGCAGGCCCCACCCGCACCTCTACAGCTACCCTTCCCCCACACCACTGGGGACCCCTAACCCTAGCCCTAGCCGGCCTCTCCCTCTCTTTTCTCTCCTCTAGCCTCACACCACGACCCTGGGGCCACACCCTGCCTCCACAGCCACGAGCTACCCCCAGGTCCACCTGTAAGCCACCCCACCTGCCTTGCCTTGCCCTGCCCTGACCGAGCCGAGCACGTGAGGGGAGGGATAAAGGTGGCCGAGGCCACCCTTATCCACACCGCCTCCTCCACGCCACCCCTTCCTCCGTCTCTGCCATGTCCCCTTCCCCACGCCTCCTCTAGCCTCGCCAGATCTGGCCGCGCCTTCTACCCCTCCTTCCGCCTCTCCGACCACCTAGCTACGCCGGCCGCCGCCAGCACCCTGCCATCCACGTTGCTCTGGACGTCAAGATCGTCGCGGGAGTGATCGAAGAGGGCGAGCTGGTCCTCTGCAGATCGCAGGCGGCCAAGGAGGAGAAGGACCGGAGCGCCAGGACCGACGCCGCTCCGTCGGAAAACCCTAGCTACGCCGGCGTCAGCCCCGCCGCCGTTCACGACCGCCCCGACCCGATCCAAGCACGCCACCGAGCCCGCGGTGAGCTCCTAGCCCTCCCAGACAACCTCCCGTTCGTAGTCGCTTCCTGGACGCGGTGATCGTTTTGTCGAGCGCCCTCCGTGCGCCAGAGTCGTCGACGTCTGCCGCTAGCACCGCGCGCCGTTTAGCCCTATCTAGCACGCGATCTATCCCCTAACATCAAACCGCAGCCGCCGCAGCGGTTCCGCCCACCGTGCGCACGCCCGCGACGCGGGATCGATTCCCCCCTCCTACGCTGCTTTTCTTTTCGCGGCGGGCGAGGAAGAAAGCGATGGCTGCGGCCTGCTTGCACAAAACCCCCTTCTTTTGTTCCCCGCGCTCCCCAAACCCCACTGCCGGTGGCTTGGCTTTATAAAAGGCTCCTGTGTTTCTCGAGGAGCTCGCATGTCCATCTTTCCCTCGGTAGGTGGGACCAAGCCTGGACCCCACATGGCGCTGTGGGTGTGTTGGTCCGAGTAGAAAATTTTAATACATTTAAATTCAAATTCTGTTTAAATAATTCCAAAGTTCAAATTCAATTCAGATTTCAATAATTTTTCCATAGTATTTCCAAATCAAACAAATGATATATGTTTGGATATCAGAAAATGCCAGGATTTCAAATATGACATACAATCTGCCTTTTGCACATTTAAAATTCCAAGTTTATTCAAATTACACATATGCCACTGGAATTAAATAAATTCACAACTTTTGTTTTATAATTCCAAATTTAGCAAATGATATGTCTAAAATGATCAGCTCGACGAGACCTTTCTGTTTATGATATCCATGACTTCAATTGCAGCATGCATCATATAAAAATATAGGGTACAGCAATGTTATGACAACAAAATGTGAACCAAAACTCCACTAAAATGTTGCTACTTGTCTTCCACACCTCACCATGCCATGCTACCTTATTGCCATGTAAATTGTGTATCATTCATCATGGCATGATTGTTTGCTTGACGCATCTTATTCATATGCTTTTGCTCTATATTCATGTTGGCCTTGTTTGTTTGGTTTTTCTCGGATAGACACTGAGCAGGGGTTATATCAAGAGAACCAGGAGCACTACCCAGATCCGTCCCTCGCTTCAACTGAGTTGACAGGCAAGCACTTCCACATGCTTGCATACATACAGTACCTATTGCCTCTATCTTATTCTTGCATCATTGAGTCACGATTGCATTAAATTGAATCCCAAGTATGCATAGCCTTTACTTTTAAACCCCACCAAGCTTGTTCCTCCACCCCACGAGCCACTACTATAGGAGTTGTTTGAGCCATGCGAGTCGTAGAACAACATGTGTAGGGTATGTGAGTCTGTATAATGAGGTACCTAAACAACTTAACTTTGAGTAGTTGGGATAACTAAAGAAAGTGGCACCGGTGAGCAACATCTGCTATTTGGTTTTTCCTGCTCACTTGTGTCTCGTAAGACCCCGAGTACTTGATTCCTGTTCCTTGATTTATCGCGCTATCCACATCCGGGAGGTATATGGGACCCCCCCTGAGCCAGAGCTTGATTCCGTCTTATTTCTTGGGGCCACAAACTAGTTTGAGGTTTTATTACTATCCTGTACATATGCCATGTTACTTTATGCATTTAATTTGTGCGAGGAGCACACTGTACTGTTAAGGTAAGCGGAGTGATTACGCGGTATCAACAGTCCCCGATTGGGGATCTGCTGTCGCTTACAGCCATTGTCGCAAACCTTGAGTCCGTCTCGAAGCTTGCCTACTTGCTATGGTGTACTCAAGGGTGGCCCCAAATATTCTGAATCTGTGATTGTTCGATCGTGAAAGCCTCGTTGGGTTTTGATTTGGTTTTTCCGAGGTTGATCGAGCGTGTGTTGCTATTGGTGCACCCGGGCCGGGTAAAACTGGCGGAAAGCCGTTGCCTCGGGTATGGACGACTTGGAGCAGAGTTTCTTGATCATAGACAAGCATAACTAAAGTACCGCTTTAATCTGACTAAGTAACTTGACTAGTAAATAGTGCAACACTCGTGGAATGGTTAATAAAATTGCCAGCGGATGGGGGGTTGTTCGTCGCTTCCTTGTTGGTAGCAGGGAGGAGGATGGATCGGATGAGATTACCACTATAACTGTTGTACTTAATTCACGGACATCCGCTCTATCATTGGTTAGGCGGATGGTTAGCGTTGTCTGTAGAATTGCTAGGGTTTATCTTTCGCTGCAATTCGTCACCCAGTTGTGTCCCCTTTAGAGGCATTAAGACTTCTGAGTACCCTTAGGGTCTCACGATAAATTCTTGGTTCGGATGGACATGTACCTTCACGGGACGGATCTTGGGTGGAAGAAGCGAAGATGTGGGCAACGATCGATTCGGTGTAGAGATTATGGAGCAGGGATCCGTGAGACCTGTAGTTGGGATGTGCTTATTTCTATGGCATCTTATGCCGATTTGCTTCTTATCCGTACTCGGATTTTGTTTGCCGCCTGCATGATACTCGATGTGTGTTGTATGAGGAAGTATCCTAAAATATAGATCTATTTAGGTCATTTGAATCTTAGTATGGCGTTGCTATATTTCCTTTCTTTCTAGATGGTATGGCTCGATGTACTCTTGTATGGTGGCTTGCGTACATACCCACTTGTGTCGTAGTTGATCCCTTCGCCGATTCGCCCGTCTGAGTCCCGTTGAGAGGGTAGTGGTTGGGACGTCTGAAAGGACTACCAAAGTGAGTGGCTTTTGGGGCCCCAGTACTATTTCAACCACTACCACTCATCCGAGCTTGTATCTAGGAGCGTAATTCACCGAGGTAGTTACAATTGGTATCGAGCCATCCCGACCTTGAGGTTTCAGCCAAATGGTCGTTGTCGATCTAGCAAATATTTTGGTAGTTATGTATATTAGGGAAAAACAAAACGCGAGTAGGACTGCTTCCATTTTCTTCTTACCCTCCCACCCACCCTTTTACGGTAAGGAAGTGCAGCGTTTTCAATTCTCGTCTCAAAGTTCAAACTAGGATTCACGTGTTACGGGTTTCCGTAGTACCATAGGTTGTGTGTGTGTGTAATCCCTTGTCTATGTTGCCTCCAAGTTGTTATCTTATGCCTTTGGTTATCTGTTGGTACATTCCATACCGATAGGCTTATGCAAACCAGCGCAATCTATCTTCCTCTTGTATCCGACGCTATCTTGTTTGGGGTGTTCGTTCGTAGTTACCAATCTTTAGGTTTAAATCGTGAGAAGAAGGGGTTAGGATATGTGTTCCACTTGTTCATGTGCGGAGTAATGATTTGAGTGCGGGATGGAGTCGCGACCATACCACTACTTGTATCATTCGCTTTTGTATATTGAATCGGTAGAGTCACTAATCTTGATTCGTTAAATAATTTTGCGCATCTATTGGTATTTTAATGCCGAAATTTGTGGAAAATTTTGTCTTTGATATATTTATGTACCACACTCCTTTTCAGTCGTGTGCGATATGCTTAATATCTTTTAGGTGCTATGAACTTTGCTGATATTTTCATATCATCTCAGTAATTGTATCCTTTAATCTTGGTTAATTCCATCTTGGTACTATTTTGGATTATTATCATTCTCCATTATAGTACTGACTTGAGTTTTATATCAATGTCAGGATGGCTCCACCACGCCGGACTGAGGAGGACATACCTCCGGAACTGGGCTCATGTTGTCAAACATAGCTAATGCTTTGGCGGCAATGCAAGAGAACCGGCGCTTTGAGGAGTGTCGGAAGAAATGAGTTTGCTCCACTTCCTCCACCTCCCAAGCGTGGTGACATCAAGAGCTTCCTCAAGTTCAACCCTCGTCGGTTTGATGTGTCGACCGACCTGGGCGGATGATTGGCTGCGTGAGATCTCAAGGTTGCTAGAGGCTGCGATGTTCGGAGTGGGTCAAGTGTGCTACCCACCTTCTCAAGGGAGATGCAGACTCTTTGGTGGGAGAACTACTTGAAGGCAAGCCTTTGGGTTCCGACCTACTTGGGAGAGGTTCACTGACTTTCAAGGCGGTTTCTCTCGAGAGATTGTGATGGAAAGGATGAAGGAGGCTTTCCTCAACTTTGAAGCGAAATGATAACGTCAACACCTATATCGGGAACTTCATGAATCTATCCGTTATGGTGGTGATGAGGTATCGATGACAAGAAGAAGCGAGAAAGTTCAGCAAGGGCTCAATCGTCGATCAAGTATGCAATCACGCATGCAAGACCGGCAACCTTCTGGAACTACGACTGCACACTACAAGAGGAGGCAAGCAGGCAAGTGTTCGAGAGTCCAAGAAACACAACGAGGATGCATCAAGCTCTGCGATTATGGCAGCTCCTTCTAAGCGGTGTGTGCGGGTTCCTAACACCCCACCGCTCCGGCTCCACCAAGACCTGCAAGTTACGTGCCAAGGCCATCAAACTTCACCACTGCGGCTCCCAGGGGCTACAACAACAACTACAGGCGCTGGCGGAGTCCCAGCTACTGCTCCATGTCCGGTGGTGCTCGCCGTGTGTGGAGATCACGGACATCAAGCTGGAACTGTCAATGAAGAACAAAGCTCTCCCTCCACCCCTTTAAGATCGCAACAAGCTCTCCTTGGTTCGTGCACCACTTTGGGCTCTCAACATCAACACCAAGCCGGTGCGGTTGTTCGCGTAAGCTAATCAACGCTTCTCAAGATGAGCTCACACCTGGAGTTGTAATGGGTATGCTATCCGTTAACTCAGTCCCTGCACGAGTTTTGTTCGATTCTGGTGCATCGCATTCTTTTCTTTCTATAAAGTTTGCAAGTGAGAATGGGTTAGCGTCGGATCCTCTTCCCAAGAAGTTAATGGTTCTTTCTCCTGGAGCAACAATGGCAGCTTCAAAAATCAGTCATGGCAATCAAGTTGAGATTGGTGGTTCTTCCTTCTTGGCTTCTTTGATTGTTCTGGGAAACTCTGACATTGATGTCATCTTGGGCATGGATTGGTTGACAGCAAATGCAGCTGTGATTGATTGTCTTTGAGCCTCGGTGTCTCTGAAGATTCCTAAAGGCCATATAGTCTTTTCTCCAAGTCTGACTCCTGCTGTCCAGCTCTTTTCCTTGGCAACTCTGAATGATGATGCCATGGAAGCTATTCAGAGGTACCGATTGGTGTGAGTTCCCGGATGTCTTTCTGAAGAGTTGCGGTATGCCTCCGGATCGCGAGGTTGAATTCGTGATTGAGCTTGAACTGGAGCGGCTCCTATCTCTAAGCGGCCATATAAAATGGGTCCTTACGAGTTGGCTGAACTCAAGCGACAACTTGATGAACAAGAAAAGTTGGGTTTCATTCAACAGCACTTCTTCTTGGGGTAGCCCAACAATCTTTGTGAAGAAGCGTGTGAACCGATAGGCTATGTGTTGACTACGGGCTCTCAATGCTAAAACCATCAAGAACAAATATCCTCTCCCACGGATAAATGATCTTTTGATCATTTGGTGGCTGTGGTGTTCTCTAAAATTTGGACTTGAGAAGTGGTTATCACCAAATCAAAATTCGCAAAGAAGATGTGCCCAAGACAGCTTTCACCACCCGCTATGGCTGTATGAGTACACGGTCATGTCTTTCGGCCTCACCAACGCACTTTGCTACCTTCTCGAGGCTGATGAACTCCATTTTCATGGAGTACCTAGATAAGTTTGGTGGTATATCTGGATGACATTACGGTTTATTCCAAGTCTAAGGAGGATCATGAAGAACACTGCGGTGTGTCTGAACAAGCCGTGAGAACCGCTTGTATGCAAAGTTCTCAAAGTGTGAGTTTTGGCTGCACTGAAGTAACATACAGGTCATGTTATCTCGCCAAGGGCATTGCGATCAACCCGGAAACCGTGAAGACAATAGTTGAATGGCTTCCTCACCTAATGTCAAGGAAGTCGGAGTTTTCTCGGCTAGCTATTGCCGTCGCTTTGTTCAAAACTTCTCGAAGATAGCAAAGCCTCTTACCGATCTCCTCAAGAAAAGCAAGAAGTACCTGGACTCACCTTGCCAAGAAAGTTTTGAGACACTCAAAGAGAAGCTCACTTCCACACAGGTCTTGGTTCCTCCGGATACATCTAAGCCTTTCCGGATATTACTGACGCCTCTTTGCAAGGATTGGGTGCGGTCCTTATGCAAGAGAGACAGGTGGTTGCTTATGCCTCTCGTCAGTTGAAGACGCATGAGATCAACTATCCCACACATGACCTTGAGCTAGCAGCAGTGATCTTTGCTTTGAAGCTGTGGAGGCACTACTTGCTTGGTAACCGTTGTGAGATCTTCTCGGATCACAAGAGTTTGAAGTATATCTTCACTCATCCTGATCTCAACCTTCGGCAGAGGAGATGGATTGAAGCAATCAATGACTTTGACGTGACCATCAACTACACCCCGGGCAAAGCAAATGTCATGGCAGATGCGCTTAGCCGTAAAGCTTATGTCAACAACCTCATGATAGAAGAGCAGAAGCCTCTCTTGTGCGAGGAATTCCATCAGCTCAACCTGGAAATTGTGGAACAAGGGCATCTCCTGAACCTTCTGGCTACTCCTCTCTTGGAAGAACAGATTCGCTCTCTTCAGCTTGGTGATCCGCACACCAAAAAGCTCATCTCTAAGCTTGACCTTCCGAAGTATGAGTCCTTCCACGTTGATGATCTAGGCACGCTCTTCTTTTAACACCGGATGTTTGTTCCAAACTACCCGGGTCTGAGAGACCAAGTTCTCAAGGAGGCACATGATTCGGTTCTTTCTATCCATCCTGGCAGCACAAAGATGTACATGGACTTGAAAACACAATACTGGTGGCCTGAGTTGAAACGGTATTGTGCCAAGTATGTCTCAGAATGTGATGTCTGCATGAGTCAAGGCATCCATCGAAACCATTTGGTCTTCTGACCATTGAAACCTCGGAATGGAAATGGGAGAAAGTAGAGATGGACTTCATCCGGCTTTCCAAGGTCGCATGAAGGGCAACAATGCAATTTTGTTGTCATCGACGGGCTTTCTAAAGTGGCTCATTTCTTCCCGATCAAAGAAACAATTTACGGAATTGGTTGGTGAGCTCTATATCAATGTAATTGTCTCTCTGTATGGGGTTCCACTTGAAATCAGTTCGGGTGGGAGCATCTTCACCTCAAAGTTACGGGAGAGTTTCCAAAAGCTTTGGGAACAAAGTTGAACTTCGACTGCTACCACCCTCGGTCCCAAGGACAAGTGGAGAGGATCAATCAGATTCGGAGGATATGCTTAGAGCTTGCGTCATCTCTTTTGGAATGAAGTGGGAGGAATGCCTTCCATATGCTGAATTCTCCTACAACAACGACTTCGGAAGAGTCGAAGATGGCACCATTCGAGGCTCTCTATGGTCGCAAGTGAGAACTCCGATTGGTTGGTCGGTGCAGGAGAAAGAATCTGGTTTGGCCGACATTGTAACACAAGCGAGGAGAAGGTGCATATCATTCGAGAACACGAAGATTGCTCAAAGTCGTCGGAAGAGCAACTATGAGGAAGCACACAGATATGGTGTATGCCTGGTGATCTAAATACCTTCGTGTCACTCCCATGAGAGGAACACACCGCTTAGGTATCAAAGGAAAGTTGGCTCCTAGATACATCGGCCCTTTCAAGATACGTGGTAGAGGAGAAGTTGCTTATGCCTTTGGAGCTTAGGAAAAACTCAAAGTCCATGATGTTTTCCACATCTCTCGCTCAAAAAGTGCTTCAAAGACCCCGCAAGACCGTGGACCATGAGCTAATCGACCTCCAAGAAGATCTGTCTTATCAAGAACATCCCACCAAAATCCTTGAGACCCATGAGCGAAGGACTGCAACAAGTCCATCAAGTTTTGCAAGGTGCGGTGGTCACACCATTACATTGATGAAGCCACATGGGAGCGTGAAGACGAACTCGTGCCAACCATCCTTCTCTCTTTGTATCTTCTTCTTCCTAGAATCTCGGGCGAGATTCTGTTTAGTCAGGGAGAGTTGTAGCATCCCGGTTGTCACACCTGTAATGCTACATGTTATAATAATAAAATGGGCCACTTCCAACATATAATTGTTGCATCATCATCATATCATGCTCATACCATCATACCACCTTGCATTTGAGCATCATATAAAACCCTTTCTTGTTTGGTTCTCATCTCATGTGCATGATTAATTGTATTTGCCTCTTGATATTGTATTTGGCTCTTGATATATTGTTAAATGCCCAAGTTGAGTTGAGGGCATCTCTCTTATTGACTCCACCACCATTTCTTTCACCACCTTACAATTCCACCATCCAACTAATCTGAGCTTGGCATTTTGTTGATTTATCTCTAGCTCATGATTGGTTGGTTGGGTTCCACCCATAATCTTTTGCTTGGCCTTTGCCCACCTTTTGGGAATGCAGATGAATAATGCCATATTAATATTATTGTTTTCACAAGGATAAATTTGGCATTAATTATTTTGCATGGGCCATGCAAGTGCCACCTTTTCTAGTATTTGGTTTTTGCTTGAATTCTAAGTGGATCATCTTTCCTTTGTTCATATCTTTTGTTGGCTTGTAGTTTTCCTTCACCATATCATCCATCTTCTTCCCCCTTTAGCTTAACCTCTTGTCCCCATGCCCCATGCACACACATGTGCTCATGAGGCATGCACCACCCTAAAACCCTCCTTGTCTCTTGGATCTTGCTTGTTCTTTGTTTGGATCATGCATGGACCAAAGAACACCCCATCATCTCATCTCTCTCTCCCTCTCCCTCTTTTGCTTGCTTTGATCTTGTTAAGGCTGGTTTGACTAGCATGCATGGTCAATCAAGTACCCCTCCCTCTATCCTACCCTCTCTTAAACCTAACCCTAAGCCACCCTTCCCCTCTAATCTACATCTCCCCTTAGCAAAAACCCTAAGTACCCCCTCCTCCTTTCTAGCTTCTAGCTTGATCACCCCATGCCCTACTCCACCTCTCCCCCTCTCTCTTCCCTCCAGGCCCACCCCAAAGACCTCTACCAGCTACCCTTCCCCCCACACGACCAGGGACCCCCTAACCCTAGCCCTAGCCCGAGCCGGCCCCTCTCCCCTCCCCTCTTTTTCTCTCCCTCTAGCCTCACCTGCCCACGACCCCAGGGCCACCTGCCTGCCTCCCTGGCCACGAGCTACCCCCAGGTCCACCTGTAAGCCACCCCACCTGCCCTGCCTTGCCCTGCCCTGACCGAGCCGAGCACGTGAGGGGAGGGATAAAGGTGGCCGAGGCCACCCTTATCCACACCGCCTCCTCCACGCCACCCCTTCCTCCCTCTCTGCCATGCTCCCCCCACGCCTCCTCTAGCCTCGCCTGGGCCGCGCCTTCTACCCCTCCTACGCCTCTCCGACCACCTAGCCACGCCGCCACCTTGACACCTGCCATCCACGTTGCTCTGGGCGTCAAGATCGTCGAGGAGTGATCGAAGAGGCGAGCTGGTCCTCTGGCAGTCAGTGCAGGCCAGCAAGGAGGAGAAGGACCGAGCGCCGGGCCGACGCTCCGTCGGAAAACCCTAACTCTGGCGTCGGCCCAGCCCGTTCGACCGCCCGACCGATCCAAGCACGCCCGAGCCGCGGTGAGCTCCTAGCCCTCGAGACAACCTCCGTTCGTAGTCGCTTCACGGGCGGTGATCGTTTTGTCGCGCCCTCCGTGCGCCAGTCGTCGGCGCTAGCACTGCGCTAACCGCTTTTAGCCCTATCTAGCACGCGATCTATCCCATAACATCAAACCGCTGCAGCCGCCATTGCCCACCGCGCCGCCGCGACGCTGGATCGATTCCCTCCGCGCTGCTCTGTTATTTTCGGCCGGCGGAGGAAGAAAGCGGTCTGCGGGCGCTTTGCTGCACAAACCCCCGCCTTCTTTTGTTCCCAACCCGCGCTCCCCAAACCCCACCTGTCAGTGGCTTGGCGCTTTTATAAAAAGGCTCCTGTGTTTTCTGGAGCTCAACCCGCGGTCCATCTTTCCCTCAGCCGCTGGCGCGTGGGACCGCAAGCCCTGGGGCCCCACCTGTAAGCGCCTGTGGGTGTGTTGGTCCGAGTAGAAAAAGTTTTCTGTGTCTGTTTAAATTCAAATTCTGTTTAAATAATTCCAAAGTTCAAATTCAATTCAGATTTCAATAATTTTTTCCATAGTATTTCCAAATCAAACAAATGATATATGTTTGGATATCAGAAAAATGCCAGGATTTCAAATATGACATCCAATCTGCCTTTTGCACATTTAAAATTCCAAGTTTATTCAAATTACACATATGCCACTGGAATTAAATAAATTCACAACTTTTGTTTTATAATTCCAAATTTAGAAAATGATATGTCTAAAATGATCAGCTCGACGAGACCTTTCTGTTTATGATATCCATGACTTCAATTGCAGCATGCATCATATAAAAATATAGGGTACAGCAATGTTATGACAACAAAATGTGAACCAAAACTCCACTAAAATGTTGCTACTTGTCTTCCACACCTCACCATGCCATGCTACCTTATTGCCATGTAAATTGTGCATCATTCATCATGGCATGATTGTTTGTAGCGCATCTTATTCATATGCTTGTGCTCTATATTCATGTTGGCCTTGTTTGTTTGGTTTTTCGGATAGAACCTTGGCGGGGTTATATCAAGAGAACCAGAGCACTACCAGATCCGTCCCTCGCTTCAAGCGAGTTGTGACAAGCACTTCCACATGCTTGCATACATACAGTACCTATTGCCTCTATCTTATTCTTGCATCATTGAGTCGCGATTGCATTAAATTGAATCCCAAGTATGCATAGCCTTTACTTTTAAACCCCACCAAGCTTGTTCCTCCCACGAGCCACTACTATATGAGTTGTTTGAGCCATGCAGTCGTGAAACAACATGTGTAGGGTATGTGAGAGTCTGTTGTATAATGAGGTACCTAAACAACTTAACATGAGTAGTTCTGGGATAACTAAAGAAAGTGGCACCGGTGAGCAACATCTGCTATTTGGTTTTTCCTGCTCACTTGTGTCCCGTAAGACCCCGAGTACTTGATTCCTGTTCCTTGTTTTATCGCGCTATCCACATCCGGGAGGTATATGGGACCCCCCTGAGCCAGATCTTGATTCCGTCTTATTTCTTGGGGCCACAAACTAGTTTGAGGTTTTATTACTATCATGTACTTATGCCATGTTACTTTCTGCATTTAATTTGTGCGAGGAGCACACTGTACTGTTTAGGTAAGCGGAGTGATTACGCGGTATCGACAGTCCCCGATTGGGGATCTGCTGTCGCTTACAGCCATTGTCGCAAACCTTGAGTCCGTCTCGAAGCTTGCCTACTTCGTTGCGGGTGTACTCCAAGGGGTGGCCCCCTGAAATATTCCTGAATCCTGTGATTGTTCAGTCGTGAAAGCCTCGTTGGGTTTTGATTTGGTTTTTCCGAGGTTGATCGAGCGTGTGATGCTATTGGTGCACCCCGGCCGGTTAAAACTTTCTGAAAGCCGTGTCCGCGGATATGGACGACTTGGAGCACAGTTTCTTGATCATAGACAAGCATAACTAAAGTACCGCCTTAATCTGACTAAGTAATTGACTAGTAAATAGTGCAACACTCAGGGAATGGTTAATAAAATTGCCAACGGATGGGGGTTGTTAAATCGCTTCCTTGTTGGTAGCGAGGAGGAGGATGGATCGGATGAGATTACCACTATAAGCTGTTGTACTTAATTCACGGACATCCGTCTATCATTGGTTAGGCGGATGGTTAGCGTTGTCTGTAGAATTGCTAGGGTTTATCTTTGGCTGCAATTCGTCACCCAGTTGTGTCCCCTTTAGAGGCATTAAGACTTCTGAGTACCCTTAGGGTCTCACACGATAAATTCTTGGTTCGGATGGACGGTACCTTCACGGAACGGATCTTTGGGTGGAAGAAGCCGAAGATGTGGGCAACGATCGTTGTGTAGAGATTAGGAGCAGGGATCCGTGAGACCTGTAGTTGGGATGTGCTTATTTCTATGGCATCTTATGCCGATTTGCTTCTTATCCGTACTCGGATTTTGTTTGCCGCTTCGCATGATACTCGATGTGTGTTGTATGAGGAAGTATCCTAAAATATAGATCTATTTAGGTCATTTGAATCTTGCCGTATGGGCGTTGCTATATTTTCTTTCTTTCTAGATGGTATGGCTCGATGTACTCTTGTATGGTGGCTTGCGTACATACCCACTTGTGTCGTAGTTGATCCCTTCGCCGATGCGCCCGTCTGGTCCCGTTGAGAGGGTAGTGGTTGGGACGTCTGAAAGGACTACCAGTGAGTGGCTTTTGGGGCCCCACCGTACTATTTCAACCACTACCACTCATCCAGGCTTGTATCTAGGAGCGTAATTCACCGAGGTAGTTACAACCCTTTTTGGTGAATCCATTCTCATGGTTTCTATTTTATACTTAGGATGTTGTCTAGTACTCGTGGTTCTGTTGGTCGTCTAGGAAACAACAACGCTAAACAGGAACTTACGCCACCTCCCACAATGGCCGAGGTTCTCAGCAACATTGAGAACAACCATCTGAGGAATGAACGCCTTCTTGAGCGTGTGGGGGCAGAACACGGAACGTCGTACCGACGACTGTGTCACACTTGGAGATTTAATCCGCTATTTTCCACCAATCTTCACCCACCCCAAGGAGCCCCTTGATGCTGATGATTGGCTTCACACAATAGAGCGAAAGTTTAGTGGTCTTCGTGTCCGTCCAAATGACCGCGTCAACTTCACCAGCTATCAACTGGAAGGCGAGGCTGGTGTTTGGTGGGAAGGTTTCCTGAATCTGCAATCTCAAGGACATGTTGTTACTTGGGAAGGGTTCATTGCAGCATTCTATGCCTCTTATATTCCTAAGCCCATCATGGATCTCAAAAGAAGGGAGTTTCTGGATCTGACTCAGGGGCGCATGGATATTTAAACATACGGGCGTGAGTTCAGTCGTCTGACTCGTTATGCAACTAGGGATGTGACCAATGATGAAGATAAGCAAGAGCTGTTCCATAAGAGACTTAACCCTACACTTCACTATGAGTTTTTGCCCTTCAAGTTCCAGTATTTCCAGGACTTCCATGACCATGCTCTTACTTTGGAGCATGGAAGGAAGGACATGGAAGTCTCTCAGAAGCATGTAGAAGGAAATTCTCGTGCGTCTTCCTCTAGTAACAAGAAGCGTTGTGTCTTTGTTCCATACAGTGTCATGCCTCATGCTCCTTATGCACCCAAGTCTTTTGGCAATGCTTCTCTGCAGCCAGAGTCAAATACTGGTGGAGCAAATTATCATCCTCCTGCTGGATCTTACTCTAGAGTTACCTGCTATTCCTGTGGTCAGCCTGGTCACTACTCAAGGGAGTGTCCCCAAAGGGCTGTCGGTCGTAATGATAAACCAGCGAAGTAGAATGATAAATCTCAAGGTGCTGGTTGTGGTCGTCTGACCCATGTCACTATTGAAGAAGATCAGGAAGATCCACGCGTAATTCTGGGTATGCTCCGTGTCAATTCAATTCTAGCAATAGTCTTGTTTGATTCTGGAGCATCGCATACATTCATATCACCAGAGTTTGCACGGGTGCATGATATACCTTTTGAAGCTATGGCCTCTCCTCTAGAGATTACCACTCCTGGGTCTCGTTGGCAGACCATCTGAGTTACTCATGGGGTTGAGATAGATATAGCATATCAGAAGTTTCCCACTTCCCTCATTGCACTCTAGTCAACTGAAATTGATGTCATTCTGGGCATGGACTGGTTAACCAAGTATCGATCATCATTGTTGTGCACTTAGACGATTCTTGTGACCTCTCCTGCTGGCATAACTGTCAAGTACTGGACTGATGGTTCAAAGTCTCCATCGGCAGTTTCTACCCCTTTCTCGAAGTTGTATGCCATGGATGTTCTACCACCTCTCTAGGTTCATGATGTCTAGGTAGTATGTGATTTTCCAGATGTCTTTCCTGAAGAATTTCCTGGCATGCCACCTGATCAAAATGTGGAGTTTGTCATAGAACTAGTTCCTGGAACTGCTCCTATCTCCAAAAGACCTTACCGTATGCCTCCTCATGAGTTGGTGGAGTTGAAAAAGCAACTGGAAGAGTTAGAAGGCCTAGGCCATATCCAACCTAGCACATCCTCTTGGGGTTACCCTACCATCTTTGTCAAGAAGCGGGATACAAATATTCCGAGATTGGTTGTTGGTTACCGTCCACTCAATGTAGTGACAATCAAGAATAAGTACCCTCTTCCCCGGATAAATGACCTCTTTCATCAATTAAGTGGTGCCACTGTCTTCTCCAAAATGGATTTAAGATTAGGGTATCATCAAATCAAGATCAGAAAGGAGGATATCCCAAAGACAGCATTTACAACTCGTTATGGTCTTTACGAGTACACAGTGATGTCTTTTGGGCTAACCAATGCCCCTGCCACATTTATGAGGCTCATGAACTCCATTTTCATGGAATATCTCGACAAGTTTGTTGTGGTCTACATCGACGATATTCTAATATACTCCAAGACCGAAGAAGAGCATGCCGAACATCTACGTTTGGTGTTGACTAAACTTCGTGAACATCGTATCTACGCCAAGTTCTCCGAATGTGAGTTTTGGTTGCAAGAGCTCATCTTCCTTGGTCATGTGGTGTCTACAAGTGGTGTTGCTGTCATACCGGATAAGGTTCAGACCATTATGGAATGTAAGCCACCTACCTCAGTCAAGGAAGTCCGAAGTTTTCTTGGAATGGCTGGATATTACCGCCAATTCATCAAGAACTTCTCCAAGATAGCCAAACCTATGACTGATCTTCTTAAGAAAGATAAGAAGTTTGAATGGTCAGAAAAGGCAGAAGAAAGTTTCCAAACCTTGAAAACCAAGCTAACCACTTCTCATGTGCTTGTACTTCCGGACACAAGCAAGGATTTTGTCATCAATTATGATGCTTCTCTTCAAGGGCTCGGTTGTGTGTTGATGCAAGATGGTCATGTAGTGGCCTATGCTTCTCGGCAATTGAAGCCACATGAGAACAATTAGCCAACCCATTATCTCGAACTCGTTGTTGTTATTCATGCTCTTAAGCAATGGCGACATTACCTCATCGGTAACCATTGCAAACTCTATTCAGATCATCAAAGCCTGAAGTATCTCTTTATCTAGCCAGATCTGAATCTCAAGCAAAGGCGATGGTTGGAACCTATCAAAGATTATGATTTGGGTCCCTACTATCAACCTGGAAAAACCAATGTCGTTTTTGATGCGCTAAGACGGAAGTCTGATACGTCGTAAACGTATCTATAATTTTTGATGTTCCATGCTTGTTTAGTATCCACTTTGCTTTGCTTTGTCTACACTTTGAGGTATTTTTATATGTTTTCTGGACTAACCTATTAACAAGATGCCACAGTGCTAGTTGCCTGTTTTCTGTTGTTTTTCGTTCTAGAAAATGAATATTCTCATAATTGGACGGGACAAAAGCCAAAGTCAATATTTCATCGAGGAGAAAACGGAGCCAGAAGACGAGACGGAGGAGGGCCTAAAGGGGTCCACACCCCCTGGTCGCGCGGCTAGGCCTGGATTGCGCCTAGGGGTCCAGCTGCCTTGGGAAACCCCTCGGCCTCCATCTTCGCCTATAAGAAGCCCCCGATACCTAAACCCTAAGTACCCGATCAATCTTCCATGAAACAGTCTGTAGCCGCCGCCACCATCGTCCCTAGATTGGGGGGATCTGAAGCTCTTCTCGGCACCCTGCCAGAGGGGAGAGATCATCCCGGAGGCCTTCTTCATCACCATGCCAGCCTCCGGTATGATGTGTGAGTAGTTCCACCTTGGACTATGGGTCCATACAGTAGCTAGATGGTTGTTTTTCCTCCTTTGTGCTACCATGTTTAGATCTTGTGGGATCCGTTCTGTATCAAGATCGTCTATTTGTAATCATGCATGTTGTGTTTGCGGGGATCCGATGGATATTGAGATTACTATGTCAGATTGATTAATGATTCTATCTTATTGATTCTATCATGTCTGTGTTATTTGAGATCTTGTATGCTCTCCGTTTATAGTAGCTATCTTGGCCAAATAGATGCTAGTGACTCCAAGAGGGAGTATTTATGCTCGATAGTGGGTTCATGCCTCTATTGAATCTGGAGAAGTGACAGAAATCTCTAAGGTTGTAGATGTGTTGTTGCTACTAGGGAGAAAACAATGATCTCTTGTTCATGGAACAATTGTATTGTTTAATTTACACACTTTGCTTAAAGCAGTTATCCGTTGCTTGCAAACTAATACTGGAGGGGGTTCGGATGATAACCTAAAGGTGGATTACTAGTCATAGATGCAGTTGGATGGCGGTCTATGTATATTGTTGTATTGCCAAATCAAATCTCACAGGATCATGAATGTCTAGTATTGCATTTTTATGCCTTGCTCAGTACTGTAAATTTCCCCACTGTAATTTGTTTACCCAGCATGTTATGTTGTTTATCTTAAGGAGAACACCTCTAGTGAACTTTGGATCCCGGTCCAATCTTTACCATTGATACATCTTCCACTGCTACTGTTTAATTTCTGCAATCCAGGATAGCCTTCCACACCAAATGTTTAATCCTTTGTTTTCAGCAAACCGATGATATTTACAACCTCACTGTTCGTTGGGGCAAAGTCTTGAGTTTGTGTTGTGCAGGTTTCCAAGTTGATAGCAACACCTTTGAGTCATTTCCTTCCTCCTACTAGTTCAATAACATTGGTTTCTTTATGAGGGAAGACTTGTTGTTGTGCTCATCATACCTTCCTCTTGGGGTTTCCCAACGAAGCTCTACAGTGATCTGAGCCGCCATCAACGAGTTTTCTGGCGCTGTTGCTGGGAGGCTAAGGACGGCTTCACAAGGGGAGTCCTTCACAACCTTTCTCTTTACTTTGTTTTTGTTTTGCTTAGTTTCTTTTGCCTTGTTTTGTTTGCCTCTTTTTATCAAAAATTCAAAAAAAAAATAGTTTGGTTTGGTTTGCTTTATCTTATAAAAAACACAAAAAAATTAGTTCCTACTATAGTTGTTGGTCTGTTGCGCTGCTTTGTCATGCTTTCTATCAATGGTTGGTTTCTTTGAAACTAGTTCTTATTTGCAAGGTGGGTTCACGGAAGAACAAAAATATTATTATAAGGAACACCGCTTGTCACAAAAAGGGAAACACTTATGGAAACAAATTGATAATTGAATATCATTGCTAGAGACGTGTGCTCTACTTATAATGTTACTTATTGCCTTGATAAAGCTTGTTGCTGTAGGAGGTATAAACACCTCACTTTTTAATGTGAGTATAATGATAATGTTACCATATCTACTTATGTTAAGGGAATTTGTGACTTTTATGATGTGGAACAAATTGAAGAATTTATTTCTTGGAAGGGTGCATTCGAACTTGCTAGTTTGCTTGAAAATATTGATGATTCACCTTATGAATATGAGGTTTATGATATACTTAAATTTTGCTTTGATAATTACAAGGAAGAAAATGGCTATATTCTTGAAAATTTTAGTAAATGCTTTCGACAAACGGAAGAGACTAATCTCTTGTAGGAGCCTATGGAAGAACAAATTGCTAAAACAGGAAGCTCATTAGATAAAAAAGAGGAGGACAGTGATGAACAAAAGTAGGAAGAATGGATTAGCTACCCATGCTACCTTTTAATGACAGTAGCAGTTTATCCCTTACATTATTTGATTTTCCTCCATGCTTACCAAAGGAGGATGAATGTTATGTTCCTGTTGTTGTCACTCGTTTTGGGCTCGTAGCTAATCAAGGCAAATGGCGAGAGAAACGCACTCGGAAAGGTCCATTACGAGGAATATTGATCATCAAAAAGACACCATATCAGGTCAAGCCATGATCAGGCTTAATAGCCGATTATGATAGTGCTTAGAGAAGATTTGCAGAGTGATATATAGAGGCTTCAACTATGACTCCTTCAAGATGAACTCAAATGAAAAAGTTCAAAACACTAAAGTCGTGCGTCTCGTCGAAACAATCAACTTTGTTTTTGAATCATCTCAATCCGAGTTAGTATCCGAAAGTTAGAGTCAAAATACTACCAAAGGCTAAATTGGCACGGACGGAACCGGGTTGTCGCTGGACCACAGACCTTGTCTCACCTTTGGCGTGGACGAAAGTGCAAAATTCGTCTGAAAACCGCTAGACTAACGCATCTGCTTACGAACAAGATTGAGAGATCAAGGTCAACTCGGATGAAAAAGTCATAAACAAAAAAGTTGTTCAGTTTTTCGAGGCGAACAACTATGCTTTTGGAATCATCTTCATCCGACCAAGTATACGACCTCCAGGTTCAAAATACAGCCGAATTGAGTTAAATTCGTTCGGTCACAATCCGACTTTGATACGAAAACAAGAGGAGAAGGCAACGAAGATCAGGTCATATGAAAAAGTGCAAAACATAAAAGTTCTTCATATTTTCGATACAAACAACTTTGCTTTTTATGACATTTTTATCTGAGCTCGTTTACTATCTCGAAAGTGGTCCAGAAGGTACATGCAAGTTTTTGACCGAACAGTTACGCAAATTTCGAGTTTATTTGTTTGAGTTGGACCCCAACTAGGGTTTTGGACGTGGATCCAGCCTTATTTCTTGCACAGAAAGTCCAGCCGCTCCTTATATACACGAGGGGTGATGACCGATTGAAAAACAACACACAATTGCAAAAACCAATCTACAAACCTCTATTTTTTTCTCTTCCGCCCTGGTTTTCTGCTCATCGTTCATCGACGTTCTTCGTGTTGGAGATCTTCGATCCACGAGGTCCTAGGGGCGGGCGAACTGACCTAGGGCAGCCCATCACCGCCGTGTGTCCAGACGGGGTCTCTCCCGGGCACGTGATGTTTCGGGTGCTGAAAAGATTTCGCCGGCTGTCTTGCGTATCACGCTTCCGGCGAGGCTCCTCCGGCGACGTGTCTTGCGTATCGCGCTCGACGCCGGAGGTACACGTGACGTGTTCATGTGCGAACACACTTTTTGGCGACTCTGCTGGGGACAACTATCATGTCGAATGGCCAGTTGCCCCAGCCTGCTGAAATCAGCACCGAAAACATCATCAAGCCTAGCTTCGGTGATCTTTCGGCGGAACAACTCGGAGCCTATGAGATGTTCAAGAAGCAGCGTCAAGAGCAACTTGATGCGCTGGAACAACAGCGCAAGGAGGAGTTCGAGGCGTTGAAGAAGAGGCAAGAGGAGGAGGACAGGGAGACGTTCCTCGCAAGCTTCAAGAAAGACCGCCAAGGCGGTGCTACCTCGCTTGGGGAGGTCAAGCTTCCACCAATGCTTGGCAATTCAGCCGGGCCCTCTGTGAGTACTAGTTTATTCTCTAATGATCAATTGGCTGCGATTAATCATTATGCTAGTGAGTCTAGTCGTCAGGCTTATGATGCCATGATAGAATATTTAAAAGCTAGTAAGAACACGCCTCATGACTTCTCTGTTAATGCTAGAAAAAAAGCTACTGTAGAAAGCCATAAACCAGTGCTACCTATCTCATCGGCACTTCCTCATGGTACGCCGATGAATCCTTACTATACCTAAGATGGTCAAATCGTAACTATGCCACTGTACCCTAGTCCCCTCAGGAGTGTGCCTTATTCGGCGGCACCGCTGAACCAGGTCACACCCCCTCTAACCACGACCATGGCGCCGAATATGAGTTCGGAACCGGTAGCACAAGTACATTCTACGGCTAATACGTCTATGGTTCCTGCACATCAACAACAAGTAAATTCATCCAGTATAGATGAGAACATGGCCACACTTAGGTCAGAACTGCAAAAGATGTTCTATGATAACTTCGGAATTGAGCCGAAGCCTGTAAGCCAGATGTATCAAAAGCCTTATCGAGAATACTTTGATGCTTTACCATACCCCCAAGGATATAAGGTGCCTGATTTTGCTAAATTTAATGGGGTAGATAGCAAAACAACTTGGGAACATGTTAGTCAACATTTAGCACAATTGGGAGAAGCTGGGAATAGTGATCCTTTAAAAGTCCGTCTATTTTCCTTGTCTTTAACTGGTACCGCTTTTTCATGGTTTTCTGCTTTACCTTATGGTTCTATTAATACTTGGTATCATTTAGAAAAAAAAAATCCATGAGCATTTTTATAGCGGTGATAATGAGCTTAAGTTATCACATCTTACATCGGTTAAACAAAAACATGATAAATCAGTTACCGATTATGTCAAAAGGTTTAGGGACACAAAAAATCGGTGTTATAGTTTAGTGATAACTGAAAGAGATATGACTGACTTGGTGCTCAATGGTTTAAGGATTCACATTAAGGAAAGAATAGAAGGTTATGATTTTTTGAATGTTAGCCAAGTTTTACAAAGGGCTTTGGCTCAGGAAGGCTGAAGCAAAGAAGCAAAAGATATACATAGGTCAAAATCTGATCGTCCTCGTATAAATACTGTTGGGTATGATAGCGAAAATTCAGAGGACGATGCTGATATGTATGCCGCTGAATTTGTTTGGCCCTCCAAGGCTAAACCTTATACTTGTGATGCTCTTAAGCCGATTCGCAAGAATCGTGAAGATGAGATGACTCAGTTTTGATGTGGCCAAATGTGACAGAATATTTGAGGCCATGTTGAAAGATAAATACATTAGAATTTCTCATACCTTACCGCCGTTTGAAGAGTTAAAACGGCGGGCTTATTGCAAGTATCATAATTCTTTCTCTCATTCTACTAACGACTGCAATGTTTTTCGACGACAGATACAATCGGCTATCAATGATGGACGATTGAGCTTTGCTGATATGCAAATTGACAAGCAGCCGTTCCCAATGAATACCTTGGAGCTGCATGGGAAAAGGGTATTAATTCGGCCAGAGGTGGCCAGATCCTCTAATAAAAATAATGTCGTTATTGGTGAACCCAGGAACAACAAGGGGAGCTACAAGATCTTGGGAAGGGAGATCATTCTTGGCAAACAACCCGATGGCAAAGAGACATTGAAGATCACCATAAAAAATCCTGCACTTGGGGGGCAACCTCAAGTGAAGAATGATGTTCGTGCGAGGTTCATTAAACCCAAGAGTCCAGAGGTTGGCAAGTGGAAGACCAATGAGGTTAAGGTACAACGCAAACGTATTAAGCCAACTTTCGACATGTTATTATCCAAGTATGCGAGCCAAGCGGCCGGTTCCAATGATAATCAGTCAACATATACGAAGCGTCCAAGATCACCTCCAAGGGAGAGGTCTCCATGGCACATGAGGCCGTATGAGTAATGGGCGCCAAGGCCATGGATGGCACCACCCCCGTACGCGCCATATTATTTCAATGGAGGATGGGGTAGGCTCCAATGGCGCCATATGCTTTTCATCCAGGATGGACAAAACCTAGAAGATCTGTTCATGATAGGATTTCACGACCAGTTCGGGACCGTTTGAGATACAATGATAATCGGTCATCGCAAAAATCTTCAAGCAAAATTAATCACAAGGAGTGGCGTCCTAAGTCATCATGTACTGAAATTCCAGAATCTAAGAAGAAACAAGAAGACAATTCAAATGCTAAAGCTATTGTGGTAGGCACTCATGAAACGAAGCTCAAAGAGACGGTTGTTGGTAATAAACCGGTTATTTCTAATAAACCTGTGTTGGTTATTGAGCCAAGATCATCGGTTAATGGTCATGAAGATAATACAAGTGAGGCTAAGCCAAAGGATTCTAAATATACTCAGCCCAAGTGGTGTCCTCCTGGATTAACCAAAACCAATAAGAGGAGATTACAGCGCATGAGGAACCAAGAGAAGGTGGAACATGAGGCGGAGAAAAGGAGAGATGAGTCTTTTAATGAGACTCGTCCCATGTTACCTTTCAAAAAATGGGTACCTAAGCAAGATGCTACAGTTCCCATGGTAATTACAGCAGCTCCTGTATCATCCGTGGAGGAAAATGTGAATATTGTTGCCTCGTCTACTCCACTCCCTACACTTCCCTCGATTGATGAAACTTCAGAGCCAACATCTGTAGTGGAGGGCGATGAGGAGATGGTGGACTTTGAGAACACACCGGCTCGGGAAGGTATGGATATGCATATGGTGTATTATTTACCTACTGAGTTTCGTGATGTAGATGAAGAAGGAGAGGTAGCACAGCTGGATTTTGGTCCCAAGAATGCCATATTTGAGAAACCAAGAGATCCAATGAAGCATTTGAAGCCATTATATGTCAAGGGACATATCAATGGATCATCGGTCGCGAGAATTCTTGTTGATGGTGGTGCTGTAGTGAATCTTATGCCATATTCAGTCTTCAAGAGATTGAGATTAGATGAGAGTAACTTGATGAAGACCAATATGGTACTCAATGGGTTTGAAGGCAAAGAAAAGACAGAGGCCAAAGGTGTGATGAGTGTGGAACTCACAGTGGAAAGCAAGACTTTGGCCACCACCTTCTTTATTGCTGAAGTGCAAGGTAATTACAATGTCATATTAGGCCGTGATTGGCTCCATGCCAACCAATGTGTGCCATCTACTTTGCATCGGTTCTTGATACAGTGGGTGGATGATGAAGTGGAGGTTGTCCATGCGGATAATTCAGCTTGCGTTGCTTTGGCTGATTCATTCGTAGATTGGCAACATCCCAATGCAACTAGCTTGACGGGGCGTGACCTTTCAGAATTTGATTTTCTTAGTGCCACAAGAAACAGTTTTGTTCCCGTGTCTTTAAAGCCGATTGGTAGTAATGGGCTCCCAAATATGTAATTAATGGATCCCAATGAAGAGTGGTTACGGAAGAGACTTATAGAGTATCGGTCTAATGAGAACGATATGTATGAGTCATTAGAAGAAATAGATGGTATGGATAAGTTGGGACAAGGTTTTACATCGTCCGATCCATTGGAAGAAGTAGATATAGGAGATGGTTCAATTCCTAGGCCAACATTTGTAAACAAAAATATGGAAGCCGATTATAAAGATGTACTAATCGGGTTACTTAAATAATATGTTGATTGCTTTACATGGGAGTACCACGAGATGCCTGGCTTGAGCCGAGAGCTAGTTGAGCATTGTTTGCCTATTAAGGCTGGTTTTAGAGCTCATAAACAACCGGCCCGAAAATTCAATCCAAGGATGTATGACCGGATGAAGAAAGAAATCGATCGTTTGCTTAAAGCTAATTTTATTAAGCCTTGCAGGTATGCAGATTGGATTTGTAATATTGTGCCAGTAGAGAAGAAGGAGTCCAACAAGTTGAGGGTGTGTGTTGATTTCAGAGATTTGAATAGAGCTACACCGAAAGATGAGTATCCTATGCCAATAGCCGATATGCTTATTAATGATGCCTCTGTACACAAAGTTATTAGCTTTCTTGATGGTAACACGGGATACAATCAAATATTCATGGCTGAAGAAGATGCATTCAAAACAGCCTTTCGCTGCCCTGGTTTTGTTGGTTTATTTGAATGGACAATGATGACTTTTGGCTTGAAAAATGCTGGTGCCACGTATCAAAGAGCTATGAATTTAATCTTTCATGATCTTCTCGGGGTCATACTTGAAGTCTATATTGATGATATTGTTGTTAAATCGGACGATAATGAATCTCATTTAGCCGATTTACGTTTATCTCTTGAGAGGATGAGGAAGTATGGGCTCAAGATGAATCCTTTGAAGTGTGCTTTTGGTGTATCAGCTGGTAAATTCTTGGGTTTTATTATACATGAACATGGTATATAGATTGATCCCAAGAAGATAGAAGCTATCCAGAAAGTACAAGCTCCAACATGCAAAAAGGATGTGCAGAAATTTCTTGGGAAGATTAATTATTTGAGGCGATTCATAGTGAACTTGTCTGGGAAAGTTCAAGCATTTACCCCTATCCTTCGGTTAAAGAATGATGCCAATTTTACTTGGGGGGCAAAACAGCAAGATGCATTCGAAAATATCAAAGTAAGTTTGTCTACTCCTCCAGTGATGAGAGCACCAAAACGCGGAGAGCCTTTTAGGATTTATATTGCTGCGGAGGAAGGCGTTGTTGGTGCTGTTTTGACACAAGAAACCGAAGGAAAGGAATATGTGATCACTTATTTGAGTCGACGATTTTTGGACGCTGAGACAAGGTATACCTCTATTGAGAAATTATGACTATGCTTATATTATGCTTGCACTAAGTTAAGGCATTATTTATTGTCTAGTATGTGCATTATAGCTTGTCAAACCGATGTTATTAAATATATGTTGCATAGGCCAATTCTTAGCGGTAGGATTGGTAAATGGGCTTATGCGTTAATTGAATATGATTTGGCTTATGAGTCTTTAAAATCTATGAAAGGCCAAATTGTTGCTAATTTTATAGTTGAACATCGGATTGATAACAAGCATGATGTAGATATTAATTTTGTCACTCTAGTACCATGGAGGCTATACTTTGATGGTTCAGTTTGCGACAATGGTGTCGTGGTGGTGGCACGGCAGATGCCATGGGTAGGATAAAGTATGGGGCCAATGGATGCTAGTGGGATCTGGGGAGGGAAGATGCAGTTGATTCTACACACAAAATACTAAGGCAAAGATCTTTATTTCTCCTTCCTTGGGATACAAGTGCTCCTTGAGCTGTATACAGGGAGAAAGGAAGAACTTTAGCAGCCTAATGGTACTAAATGAGCCGATGCCCTCCTCAGGATCCAAACCTCCCCTTATAAAGGAGAGCCTTGGGTTCCTTTAGGGCTGATGTGGCAAGCATATTCTAGGAATATGCTTGTCCCAATATAGTAGTTCGGTGCCCTCCTTTCCCTGTCGCTCCTCTAATGACGGCAAGGTTCCAGAGGGCCCCTCCTGCACGCCTCGGGCTTCTGGACTGTCATCTCCGTGACCTCCTTCTGCCCCTCTGTCGCTCTGCACATTTGTCCCTAGTGCTTGGCTCTGCTCAGATTCTCCCTAGCCTATGACTAGAGTTTGACTTTAGGCTTCTCCTTCTTCTGCAAGCTTCGTATCATTCGGCCCCGCCTCGCGTAACTCGGCTCGTCCTTTACCTGCATTAAGATTATTCGGGCTAACCCGGCCGACTCATACAGTACTCCGGCCGGGTAACGCCTTTCTATTATCATTGAGGTCTTGCCCCTTTCATACCTCGGCCGACATCTACATGATTCGGCCGACTAAGACAGTAACTCGGAAACTGGACGCGGAACGTCCTTCCGTCTTTCCCCGTCTTTACCCTATCCGAGGTCACCTCCCCAACATTAGTCCCCGAAGCTGGTATGGCCCTGACGTTAACTTCGGTCGGGCCGTAACAGTTTCATGATATTCCTTCTGCTTTGTTTCCGAGTTATCTTTTTCTCGTTCGAGGTATCATCATATCTTCTCACGTACGCCTCGTCCTACGTGTCATACTCATCATTGTTTGTCTAGTTTTTTGCTCCTCTACGATTTCTTGACAAGCTACGATAATCATCGCTGCGCTGCCGCGACGCCTCGTGTGCCGCTTCCATCGGGGATCGTGGCCTTCCTTTCCACCGTGTGGTCGTTGGTGTGGTTCCACTTAGCGTCGTGCGTTCATGCCACGTTCACGACCTACACGGTCAACCGCCACACCCACGATCCCTTTACCTTGCAGGTTGCGTGGTTATAAAGAGGGGCGCAGCGCTGGGGGATTCACTTTTTCCCTTCACTCACCTGCGCCCTTCTTCTACCTCTCGCCTCTGCGCCCGCTCGTCCTTCCGCCGCCGTGCGCTCGTCTGAGTCCTTGACGGAAAGGATCCCGTCGTACTGCTCCGTCGCCTTCGTCCCTGCTCGCTCGCTCCGGCACCGTCGCCGTTGAGTTCCACCGGTCCAATCGCCTAGCTTTTTCTCTAGAGATCTCTGTTTTTCTTCCGTACTCGCGCGGCGGTTATTTCTCTGCTCCGCCGCCGTTTTTGGGTAGAACCATGACGGGGCCTTGCAGTTCTAGATTTTCCTCCGCCGCTATCTCCTCATGCGTAAATTTCTCCGGCGATCTCATGTCGAGCTCGGTCAGCGAAGCGCTTGTTGAGGACGACGATACGGCATCTGGGCCCGAACGGGGCTCGTGGCAGGGCTCCTCCGTCACTCGCCGCGAGGTCGAGTGACTAATCCGGACTCGCCGTATTCCTGCCGAGGTAGCTTGTCGCTTACCCGGCAGCGAGTCCTCTCCAGACCTTAGGGAAGGCGAGTATGTAGTTTTTATGTCGCATTTCGCACGCGGCTTTGGTCTCCCTCTTAGTGACTTCGCTAGGGAGTTTCTCGATTATTTCGGCCTTCAGTCGCATCATCTTCCCGCCAACGCCATTGCCTCTCTCTCTCTGCCTTCATCTCTGCCTCGGAGGGATACTTCGGCCTATGGCCGTCCATGCATGTCTGGTCAAAGTTTTTCCAGATTCGTTCTAACGTCGTCCCAGAAAAATCTCTGCACCCCTCCGAGAAGTTGCTCACCCAATGTGGAGCAGCGTCCATCACACCTCGGAGGAAATCCAAATTTCCTCGTGTCGCGGGGATAGAATCATGTAAGAAGTGGCACAAGTCCTTCTTTTATGTCAAGAACACGGGAAATGAGGATAAGATTCGGCTCCCTGCCTTCTCCATTGGCCCTCCTTCCAAGCTGAACTGGACCTATAATCCGAGGAAAAGTCCTGCTTTGGCCGAGTCTTTTGAGATTCGGCTGAAGGAATTGATCCGCTCCGGGCTACGCGGCGAGGATCTGATGACTACCTTCGTCAGCAGCCGAATCTGCCCATTCCAGAAACGCACACACAAACTCTGCTACATGAGCGGTCCCCTCGACCCCAACCGAGTCTCGACGGTGGAGCTGGACAACTACCTCATCTTCAAGAGTGTCCGGGCTATCTTTAAAACGGAGATGCCGGAGGATTGGGCTTGGGGACTGAAGTCGTTAACCCGCGAGCATCCCCCACCCCAAGTAAGCTTGCTCATTAGTGTTTTGCTTCCTAATCGTGTTTGTAACTCTCTTTGCTAATTTTTCTCCTTCTTGTCCTGCAGAGGTTTGAGGAGCAGAAGAATGAGGACGCCGAGGTTTTGTCGCTCCCGTGGCCTGCGGATCGGAATACTCCGGACAGTGGGGAGCCGGACTCAGAAGAGTTTGTTCCCAAGTCTGATCTCGCTCCGGCCCGCGCTTGTGGCAAGACCCCGGCCCACGAGGAGGAAGGTGATTCGAACGAGTTCCAAGTTCTAGAGGTAGTTGCCGCAATGCCAATTTCTTATGCATTTCCGGCTTCTACTTTCTCAGCTAATCCGGCCGGTCAGGTTCACGACGCCGATCCTCTTGCCTCCCGGCCTCCTGTTACCTCGGGGAAACGTGGTGCTCCCGCTGCCTCGAAGCGTCCCCAAGAAGCGAATGAAGAAGCTCCGTATCCTCCCAGCGCAAGACCATGCCCGGGTCCTTTGGGTGAGTTGCTTTTGCTTGTATTTCTTGTTTTCTCTTTCGCTTTTGACTTGACCTTTTTTGTTTTCGCAGTGCTCCACTTTCTGTTAAGCCCAGCGGCCCCAGCATGACGAGTCGTACGACTCAGCCGCCGTCTCCTCCGCCTACTGAAGATACCAGATTCGAGTCACCTTTCGCTGCATCTCCTCCACTCGAATCGACGCCACCTCGCCATGATGCGCCTGAGATTCCTCCCGTTGATGCCGATACCACTCGGCCAACAGATATTTCTACCGAACCTGCTGCCTCCTCTGTGAACCCTAATGTCTCCACTGAGCCTCTTTCGACCCCCGCGGTCTCTACAGTGACTCCAACTCCGACCGAGGACGTCAATATCTCGGCACCCTCTGCAACCGTGATTCCTGCAGCTCCTAAAGACGCCGCTCCTAGTGCCGAGGTATCTCCTCCTATTGATGCCTCTTCTAAAACAATAAAGGTTGTCGTCATCAAGGCTTCCTCCTCTCAGAAAGGTCTTGCTGGCTCTTCTCAGCCTAGTATTGCCGATGCACTGCGCAAAGGGGTTGCTTCTGCCAAAGCCTCTGTTACCCCAGCCGCCAGCACCCAGCTCGCTCTTCACAAAAGCCCTACGGCAGCGGTGGCTACATAGCATGTCCGAGGTAAAGTCTTAAATCGCACGGAGAGTGGGAACAGCGTCGGCTCGCTGGTTGAGTATGCCAATAATTGGAATGCCGCCGATCAGTTCGAGGGTAATCCAAGCAGCCAGCCGTTTCAACTCTCCGACATCAAGAGCCACTTTGCATCGCTGCCAAGATCGTTCTTGAAAGTGACAAGATGAATGACGTAATTGTTTTTTATGGAGTTTTGATTAGTTCTCCGGATACTATTATATATACTCTAGTCCCCGAATCTTGCAACCGAATAACTTGTTATTCGTTTGGAAGTTTTATGATGCTTTACTTAGTTCAGTTTTATCTTAGAGTTCGAACCTCTGCCCAACTAGATCTGCATTAAATTCTGCTTGATTTGGGTATGTCTGAACCTTGAATATCCCTCCTCCTAGATCCGGGTTAAGTCTTGCTTGACTCGGATCTGTCTAAGCTTTGAATATCCAGCCACCTAGAACCGGTTTAAGTTTTGCTTGACTCGGATCTGTCTAAGCTTTGAATATCCAGACACCTAGATCCGGTTTAAGTTTTGCTTGACTCGGATCTGTCTAAGTTTTGAATATCCAGCCACCTAGATCCGGGTTAAGTTTTGCTTGACTCGGATCTGTCTAAGCTTTGAATATCCAGCCACCTAGATCCGGGTTAAGTTTTGCTTGACTCGGATCTGTCTAAGCTCTGATTATCCAGCCACCTAGATCCGGGTTAAATTTTGCTTGACTCAGATCTGTCTAAGATTTGAATATCCAGCCACCTAGATCCGGGTTAAGTTTTGCTTAACTCGGATCTGTCTTAGGCTCGAATACCTATTTACGATTTGCTCTATTGCTTAGGTTGCGCATGATCGGCGGACTGCCGAATTCCAAAGGCTGCTTTTTGCGCATATAAAATTGGAAGAAAAGTACGAGAAGGTTATTCCTGTGGTAAAGAAAGATGGTAAGTCGACAAACTCTTGTGTTATCTCCGAAGCTCTCATTGTTTTGTATACTAGATGTTGGCTCACTTTGTTGGTAAACAGGGAACGTCAATAATCTTAACATCCGTCTTGAGAAGAAGGTTAAGGCCCTGGAAGGTTAGTTACTCTTTTACTTTATATACTCCCCTTTGAAATGTGCACTAAGTTTCTTTTAACTCTTTTGGCTTTGGTAAAGCCGAGTTACAAACCTTTACAGCATCTCACCAAGATTGCACACCTATGCCTGATGTGATGCTGCATTTTTTAGAACAAAGCGCTACTCATTCGGCGCAGCTGAAAGAAAAAGATGACGAGATAGCTCGCTTGCGTGCCGAGGTGGAGTCCCTTAAGCTCTCTTAGAAGTCTGAATTAGAAAAGGTCGACCAGGATTTCTCCGAGGAGAAAAATCGGCTAGCTCTGCAATTGCAGAAAAATAAAGAGCTCCTCGAGGCTGCCGAACTGAAGACACGGGGGATGAGCGAGGAGATCACCCGCTTTGAGAAGAGCAAGATTGACTAGGCTAAAGATCTTCAGATAATGCTGAACTATATTCATCGTAAGCTTCTGACCGTGGCCGAGTTATCTTTTCCCTTACTTACTGCTTACTGACGCATTTGTGTTCTGCGCAGACCATTTTCCAGAGGCTAAGCCCGTGAGCTCTAAAGAGGTGATCAGTGCTCGTGTGCGCCGAGGTGTTCCTGTTGATGCGGACTCGGATTACTCGATGGAAGATTTCTTGGTTGCTATTGGCGCTGCAGTTGGTCCGATGAAGATTATGGGCCGAGATTTGGTGCAGGCAGCTATCCGAGCCTACCATGTTCTCTGGCCGAATACTTCTGGGACTCCTAACATTGATGAGGTCAAATTGTTGGTGGAAAGATTAATGGCATCCGAGAGACAGCTAAGTCTTTGGAGGGAATAGGACGAGACGGTGCTTGATATGGCTCTCCTCATCATCATGTCATGGTATGAAGATATTTATCTTGATATTTTGAGAAATTTGCGCACTGGTTCCCGTTGGGTTGAGGACCCAGACTTTGGCGCTCTCCGGCAAGCTCGTGCCTTCCAGCTTGTTGAGTATGCCGACGTGCATACCTGGAACGAAGGTCCGAGTTTCCTTCCTAACCCAGAGGACGAGGTCGTAGTTGAGGATGCTTCGGATAATAACTCGGCTGAACAAGGAGAAGATGAGGGTGACTCGGCTACTTCTGGTGATTCCAGTTCGAGCTCAGATGGTAACGGCGACGCTCGATCCTCCTCCAAAGGTACTGGGCATTCTACTCCGTAAGCTGACGCTCCTCAGCAACCTCGGGCTTCCTCCGAAGTCGCTCCTGGGTCTGTGGAGGGCGAGGCAACCTCAGTCGAAGTTCCCCCTACCTCGGAGTGCCCAGCCCCTGACCAAGTTATTGCCTCTCCAGCTAAAAACCTCTAAGTCATTTCTTACCCCTGGTATGCTGGGCGTGAGATGTAGGTGGAATACTTGTCCGTCTTTTGTACGGTATGAATTTATTTTTGCCGTGTGCCGCTGAGACATATATGGTTGTAATCGTTATTACTTTGTTTAACTGGTCTGGTTTGTACGAATCCTTCCTTTGGCGGCCTTCAACTTCTTGAGTTTGGATTATATATTTGCCTTTGTGCTCCCGTAGTTCGGCGTGTAATATCCCCTGACTTTGATAAACTTTGCCACTTGACCGCTGTGGTTTGGACTATTAATCTGGGTGTAAAGCTTGAAGACCGTAATTAGGGGGAGCGAATAATATCGCTCTGGGAACCGAAGTTTGATACCCACTCTTGCGACAAAGGATAACCCATACTTAGCAATAACGTAGGGTAGTCCCCGGGCCACCGCTCAAGGCAACAATGTTGAATATATAAACCAAACTTAGAAACAATATAGGACAGTCCCCGAGTCATTGCTCAAGGTGCCGAGGTTTAATATGTCGATCTCGAGCCTTTTGCTTTGGCTGAGGTTCAATACCTGAATCAAACTTAGAAACGATATGGGGTAGTCCCCGAGTCACTGCTCATGGTGCCGAGGTTTGATACATAACATGAAATTAAAAACAACATGCGGCAGCCCTCGAGTCACTGCTCTGGACGCCGAGGTTTGGTACATAACATGAAATTAAAAATAACATGCGGCAGTCCCTGAGTCACTGCTCTGGACGCCAAGGTTGAATATGTAAACCATAGTTAATAATAACATAGTTCAATCCCGACCCATTGCTCAAAGTGCCGAGGTTTGATACATAACATGAAATTTAAAAACAACATATGGAAGTCCCCGAGTCACTGCTCTGGACGCCGAGGTTCAATACATAGCTGGTTCTCCCTCTGAAGCACCATTTTACAATATGTCATGGATGACTCCTACGAGTAAAATGGACGAAGTAAGGCTACGTTCCATGGTCTTTTCGATTCTTCGCCGGCTTTGTCTTCCCTATTCTTTCCTGGTGATTGAGCATCGATTAGGTAATAGGAATCATTGTGCAATGCTTTGCTCACAATGAATGGTCCTTCCCATGGAGGCGACAGCTTGTGCATGCCGGCCGTGCGTTGCACCAGCCGGAGAACTAAATCTCCTTCTTTGAACACTCTTGGATTCACCTTCTTGCTGTGATATCGTCGCAAGTCCTGCTGATAGATAGCTGATCTTGATAACGCCAGCTCTCTGGCTTCTTCTAGCAGATCGACATCATCTTGCCGAGCTACCTCATTTACTTCAGCGGTTGTATACTGGGTAACCCTTGGCGAGTCATGTATTATGTCAGCAGGAAGTACAGCTTCTGCCCCATACACTAGAAAAAATGGTGTATAACCTGTTGATCTATTTGGGGTAGTCCTGAGGCTCCATGGTACTACTGGTAGTTCCTCAATACAATATCCTTCCGACCTTTGCAGTGGTTCGACGAGTCATGGTTTTATCCCAGACAGTACCAGTCCATTAGGCCTTTCCACTTGCCCATTGGATGCTGGGTGAGCCACAGAGACGATGTCTAATTTTATGTGCTTTTCTTGACAGAATCTAGCGAAAGCTCCTTCTGCAAAGTTTGTGCCATTGTCTGTAATAACACTGTGTGGGTACCCATATCTTAAGATAATATCTTTGAGGAATTTCACTGTTGTGGGCCCATCGCATTTCTTTATTGGTTTCACTTCAATCCATTTTGTGAATTTGTCCACCATTACTAACATGTGGGTCATCCCGCCTCGGGCCGGCTTAAATGGTCCCACCATATCTAAGCACCATACATAAAATGGCCAAGTAATTGGTATTGTCTTTCATTCGGACGAAGGAACATGTATTTTGCTGGCATATCTTTGACAACCATTACATTTTTCGACCAGTTCCTTGGCTTCTTTTAACTTGTTGCCAATAATAAAATCCATGCTGAACGCTTTGGCCACTAAGGCTCGGGATGAGGCATGATGTCCACATTCTCCTTGATGTATATCTAGGGCGATCTCTGCCTTACGAGCTCACACATCTTTGTAATATACTTGTGACACTTTTATACTGACTCATTGTTTATGATTGTATAAGCTTTAGCTCTTCTCACCGCTCATCTCGCCAATATCTCGTTATTCGGCAAAATCGCATCTTTAAGGAAAGAGAATATGGTTGCGCCCATATAGGTGTGATTTTCTCGGTGTAGTCTCACTATCTATTTCCATATTTTACGACATAACTACCTCGGATTTCCATACTCATACTTGCATCGGTGTCTTTATTTTTGGAAATTCCAGTTACATTGCTTATCAATTTCCATCGGCACATTATCTTCTCTTGATTTTGCCGGAATAAAGATGGATTCGGACTCTGGTGACGATGTTATTGATGGCTTCCTTAGGTGCTCCAGGGCGATACCTGGGGGAATTGATTGTCTAGTTGATCCGAGTTTTGACAATGTGTCTCATGGCGTCGTTTTACTTGAGGTACATGATGAAATTCACATCCTTCGAAGTATCCACTGAGTTTTTGCACATGAAATCTATACAAAGCCATATTACCATCCAACGCATCCCAATTTCCCGAGACTTGCTGTACTACTAGATCTGAATCTCCATAGCATAAGATTCGGCGTATGCCAATCTCTTTTGCCACCTTCAATCCATGGACTAGTGCTTCATATTCGGCTACATTGTTTAACGCGGCAAAATGTATCTGCAGCACATATCTCAGCTGATCTCTTTTTGGCGAGGTTAATACTATTCCTGCCCCCAAACTGTTTCTTAGTTTGGAACCGTCAAAGTGCATCGTCCAATAATTCGGATCTGGTAATGGTGGCTCATATTGTACCTCGGCCCAATCTACGAAGAAGTCGGCCACAGCCTGAGATTTGATTGCCTCTCTCCTATCGAATTGCGGAGCATAAGGTGACAATTAAATTTCCCATTTTGCTATTCGGCCACTTGCATCTTTGTTGCTCAATATGTCGGCTATGGGTGCTTCACAAATCACTTTGATGGGGTGCTCTTCAAAGTAATGTTTAAGTTTCTTTGCTGACATGTACACTCCGTAAGCCATCTTCTGATAATGTGGGTAATTTTGTTTTGAGGCTGATAGCAGCTCGCTTAGGTAATACACCGGCCTTTGTACTGACTTATCATCTTCAATTCGTTCCACCACGATCACAGCGCTCACTACTCTGTTGGTGGCTGCTATGTAGAGTATCATAGGCTCTTTCGATAATGGAGAAGCTAAGACGGGCGGTGTGACCAACATCTTTTTCAATTCATGAAATGAACTGTCTGCTTGCGGAGTCCAAATGAACTTATCCGATTTTTTCATCAGCTGGTAAAGTGGTAGTGCTTTCTTTCCCAGCCGACATACAAATCGACTGAGCGAGGCTAAACAACCTGTGAACTTTTGTACGTCATTTAGACATCTTGGCAATTACATCCTTTCCAGTGCTTTTATCTTAGTTGGGTTGGCCTCTATACCTCGGCTAGATACGAGAAAACCGAGCAATTTTCCCGCTGGTACCCCAAATGTGCATTTTTCCGGGTTAAGCTTCATTCGGAACCTTCTCAGGTTCGCGAAAGTTTGTCGGATATCATCCAGTAGCGTTTTTCTTTCTTTGGTTTTGATAACCACATCATCTACATATACTTGTACATTTTTCCCTATCTGGTCATGTAGACATTTTTGCATGCATCTACGTCGTTGCTCTGCGTTGCGCAGCCGAATGGCATGGTGCGATAGCAATAAGCCCGTCGGGGTAATAAACGATCTTTATTTGATCGGCCGGATTTAATGGTATCTGGTGAAAACCAGAATACGCGTCTACAAATGATAATAGTTCACAACCAGCGGTCGAATCAATGACTTGGTCTATTCTAGGTAAAGGAAAAGGATCTTTTGGACACGCCTTGTTCAGGTTCGTGTAGTCGATACACATTCGCCATACAATGGCTATATTTGGATCGTCCTTCTTATTTTCTACCAGCACCGGGTTTGATAACCAATCCGGATACAGCACCTCCATGATGAACCCGGCCGCTAGGAGCCGAGCTATTTCATCCCCTATTATTTTTCTCCTGCCTTCGGCGAAGCGGCGGAGAGGTTGCTTCACCGGCCTTTCTCCTGGCCTTACATTCAGAGAGTGCTCAGCCAACTCCCTCAGAACACCTTGCAGATCCTGAGTTGACCATGCAAAGATATCCCGATTCTCACGGAGGAAGTTGGTGAGCTCGCTTTCCTATTTAGCATCTAGGCCAGCACCAATAGTAACGATGCTCTCTGGGAATTGCTCATCTATCTGAAACTTCTTTGTTTCTTTAGTTGGCTGAAAGGATACACTTCCATGTGGGTTGGCTAATGCCGGCATATTCAGCTGTGCCGACTGAGCGAGGGCTGCTACCTCCTGAATCCTTCTTTTTTCTCTTGCTATTACCAATGACTCGGCCAAATTTGACCCGGCTGAAGCACATTCCATTGACTTCCTGTAATCCCCTGCTACTGTTATCACCCCTTATGGTCCGGGTAGCTTCATTTTCAGATAACTTACATGACAGCTGCCCATAAATTTGGCCAATGTTGGCCGTCCGAGTAGAGCATGATAACAGCTCTCTAGATTCACCACTTCAAACTCTAAGTTTTCTGCTCTGCAGTTATCTCTTGTGCCGAATAACACATCCACTCGAACCTTACCAATGGGTTCGCATGAAAGCCCTGGTACTATCCCATGGAAAGTGTTCCTCGTGGACTGCATCATGTTCTGCGATATTCCGAGTTTATGCATGGTATCTTTGTACATGATGTTGATACTGCTCCCATTGTCAATGAGTACCTTTGAAAATTTCACATTAATGCTTGGTCCGACAAACGTCGGATCTACCACAAGTGCATATGACCCCAGACTCGGCATTATCTTGGGGTGATCCTTTATGCTCCAAGTTACTTCTTGATCCGACCAAGGCACATACCTTGGTACTGCCGGCATAACAGCATTTACTTCCATATGCCGGCGCTGCACACTCTGCTTGTCTTGTTGTTCTGTTGTGAACACGCAATACGACTGATGATGTTCTCTATAATCATTGCGTCCATTACTTCCTGGATTTGTCCTTCCATCCTGACCTTGGTTCATCACTTGATGCACCGCATCCCTCCGGTCCGAGTTGTCATACCTCAGGGGAGGAGGTGGTAACATCAGTTACTGTGCATTTGCTCCAGTCAACTGCGGCTGATGCTGTTGATGTGCCTGGAGAGGCGCTGCATGTATGCCTGCAGGGTTTCCCATTGCATTTTTCATCCATGCACATTGGCGGGTCGTATGGTTGGCCGGCCTGGCTGGGTTTGACGTGTGAAATTTACACGGCTGGTCTAACATAGACTCGAACGTGTACTTCGGCCTCTCCTGCCATTGCTTCTTTTGTTCTGGTGTCCACTGTCTTTTTCCTTCATTTCTTGGTGTCCATTGCTGAGGACCATTATTTTTCCGTTGAGTAGTTCTGTGACTCGGCTGATCTTGCACTACAGCTGCCACCTGGGCTGAACCATATCTATAATCCGGTCTCTCTTCTCTTCTTCCTCTGAAGTTATTGCGCCTGGATGACCCGGCCACATCTCTTGCATATTGGTCTTGATGCTCCCGATGATCTCCGACATTAATTCTGGTTGCATCGGATCTCCCAATGCATAGGAATCTGCTATTATGATGGTTTCTGCCAATGTGGTTGGCATATCTCTTTGCAGTCGCTGCCATAACACACTGGCATAGCGGCATCTTTGAGCGAACCAAGCTATTGCTTGTGATTCTATAACTCCTTCACACGAGTTTCTCAGGTTACACCACCGAGTTAAAAACTCTCTGTCTGTCTCATTCGGCCTTTGTTTGCACATGGCTAACTGCTGCGGCCTGCTTGGCCTCTTGTAAGTACTGGTAAAGTTGCTAACGAACATTTCTTCAAAATCCAACCAGATTGATCTTTCTTTGGCAGATTATTATTCAGCCATACTTTAGTTGGTCCTTCCAACATTTGCGGGACATACCGCACTGCCCATCGTAAGTTCCCACCTTCTATCTTCACAGCAGTAGCATAATCAATCAGCCAGTCTTATGGTTTGGTGCTCCCATTATATGTTTTTGTGCCTCTTGCCAGCTGAAAGTTCGTCACAGGTGGTTCGCCCATGATCTCTGGTCCGAAGCATGTCGTACCCGGTGGACCCTGTTCTTCCAGCAACTCGGATCGGTATAGCCGGTCTAGCTTTACTCTGGCATCATTTGATGGCAAATCTCTGTACAGACCTCTGTCTTGCATTCCATAGTGGTTGTTTCCACCATGGATCGCATATTCCATCTCGGAATAACCATCATTGTACCTTTCATTTACTTGATTGTGGCGAGCTGGTCTCGCTTCTCTTTCCTGCCGAGGTTCATGTCTCAGCTGCGGGTTGTGCGGCGGTTCTCTCCTTCCTTCGACCGGGATATTGTTCTCGTGATTTCCTCTTCCGAGTTCTCCTCTACCGAGATCTCCATTGCCTCGGCTTCCGCCTTTTCTCAAAGACGGGGATTCCTCTCGCCACTGTTACCTCGGCTTCCATTGCCTCTATTCTCGTTTGCTTTCCCGGCTATCGCCGGATCATATGGAACAATTTGCTTGTTTCTCTTTCCCGAAGTTACCGCTCTGTCTTTTCGTGCATTGTTTCCGGGTGAAGATGCTGCTGCCACAGACAAGGAAGGTGCTGCTCCAGCTGAGTGAACCATTCGCGATGCCCCTGGCCTTGCTGGGTCTGCCCTGAGCATTTCTTCATTCTGCTGGTTCGCAATGCGCACCAGCTCAATCTCTTTCTTGCTATTTCTGCCGGGATTCGCCGGTCAATCCCTCTAACTCCAATGCTGCGGCATTTGCCGCTCTCAGGTTCTTTGTCCGGCATCAGACTCGCAAACCTAAATCAGCGATTACGCCTTACGAGCATCATGCTCCTTGTTGATATCATCCATGAGGTTCTTTCCTCTTAATCTTAACTCGTCAACCCGCTCGGGGGCGACGTCAAGCTTGTTTGCCTTGGCATATTCTCGCAGGGTCCTGTTTAAGGACTCATAAAACCGACACCTTTTTTGCCTCTACCAACACTTTTTGCCTGGTTTCTTCCAACTCTGCCTGAGCATTTGCCGGATCAAGTATCGCCGAACAGGTGTAGTCAGGTTATCTATGGTTGCCTGAAGAATATTTTCTGGTCTTTCCAGAGGTGGCCCTCTTACCCTTGGTGCCTTTGGGGTTGTTTCACCTCGGTCGGTGCTGGTCATTTGAAGAGATTACCTCGGTGGGTTGTGGAGCTGTCTGCCTAGGCGCAACCTGCACACCAGCCGCCGGGTCTCTGCTGGATCCGGCGCCTGCTGCTCCCGCTTGCACCCCGGCCGCGACCATCACCTCAACGCTGCTGACTGGGCTCTCTCTGCGCGGACGGATCGCGGCGCTAAGGGGAGGCTCTCCTGCAACAACAACCCGGTGAGGATAAACGCCGGAGATGTTGACGCCGACGTAGACCTGGTGCATGCCTAAGTTGATGAAGACACCGTTGCGTGGGGGAGTTTTTCCCTTGAAGCTGCTTGCATTGCCGCTGACGTAGTCGCAGAGATCACGTCTCCGGACCAAGCCAGAGACAATGCGCTCGCCAGTGTTGATGAAGTTTCCCGTCCGGATCATGACTCCAGCTAGCACCGCTGCTGGCCCCACGGTGGGCGCCAACTGTCGTGGTGGTGGCACGGCAGATGCCATGGGTAGGCTAAAGTATGGGGCCAATGGATGCTAGTGGGATCTGGGGAGGGAAGATGCAGTTGATTCTACACACAAAAGACTAAGGCAAAGATCTTTATTTCTCATTCCTTGGGCTACAAGTGCTCCTTGAGCTGTATACAGGGAGAAAGGAAGAACTTTAGCAGCCTAACGGTACTAAATGAGCCGATTCCCTCCTTAGGATCCAAGCCTCCCCTTATAAAGGAGAGCCTTGGGTTCCTTTAGGGCTGACGTGGCAAGCATATTCTAGGAATATGCTTGTCCCAATATAGTAGTTCGGTGCCCTCCTTTCCCTGTCACTCCTATAATGACGGCAAGGTTCCAGAGGGCCCCTCCTGCGCGCCTCGGGCTTCTGGACTGTCATCTCCATGACCTCCTTCTGCCCCTCTGTCGCTCTGCACCTTTGTCCCTAGTGCTTGGCTCTGCTCAGATTCTCCCTAGCCTATGACTAGAGTTTGACTTTAGGCTTCTCCTTCTTCTGCAAGCTTCGTATCATTTGGCCCCGCCTCGCGTAACTCGGCTCGTCCTTTACCTGCATTAAGATTATTCGGGCTAACCCGGCCGACTCATACAGTACTCCGGCCAGGTAATGCCTTTCTATTATCATTGAGGTCTTGCCCCTTTCATACCTCGGCCGACATCTACATGATTCGGCCGACTAAGACGGTAACTCGGAAACTGGACGGGGAACGTCCTTCCGTCTTTCCCCGTCTTTACCCTATCCGAGGTCACCTCCCCAACAAATGGCCAAGGGGTTGGTGTTGTTTATGTGTCTCCTCATGGTACTGTTTTTGAAGCCTCATGTTGCTTAGAATATTTTTGCACAAATAATCAAGCCGAATATGAAGCTTTATTATTCGGGCTAGGACTTTTAACCGCTATAGGTGCAACACATATTGAGGCTTTTGGTGATTCGTTGCTAGTAGTACAACAAATATCCAAGGTGTTCCAATGTCTCGATGGATCACTTAATATTTACCTTGATAAATGTCTAGATATAATTTCCACTTTGGATTACTTTAGCATTGCTCATATATCTAGATAAGACAACTCGAATGCAAATGATTTAGCACAGCAAGCATCTGGATATCATGTTTATCGTGGTATTTTTCATATATCTCATGAGCCGATGTTTATGCTTGTTAATATAAATAAGGCCGAATTAAATTCCATTGATTCGGCCACTAATGAGGGATCTAGTGCAGGTGGGCATGAAGATTGGAGAAAACCCATTGTTGAATATTTGCAAGATCCTAGTAAGAGGACAGATAGGGTTGTTCGGCGGATGGCTTTCAAATATACATTGATAGATAATGATCTCTATCGTCAAATGGTTGATGGTATTCTTTTGAAATGCTTGGATGAAGATCAGGCAAGGGTTGCTATGGGAGAGGTGCACGAAGGTATATGTGGTACTCATCAGTCGGCGCACAAAATGAAGTGGATCTTACGACGTGGAGGATTTTATTGGCCGACAATGATTAATGATTGCTTTAGGTATTATAAAGGATGTGAAGCTTGTCAAAAGTTTGGTGATATTCAGTTGGCTCCTGCTGCTATGTTAAATCCTATTATCAAACCATGGCCATTTAGAGGTTGGGGACTAGATTTCATTGGTATGATCCATCCTTCTTCTTCGAAAGGGCATCGGTTCGTGTTGGTAGCTACTGATTATTTTAGAAGTGGTCTGAAGCGATACCTCTCAGAAATATGACCCATAAAGAGGTGATCAAGTTCATAACTGAGCACATTATACATAGATTTGGTATTCCTCAAACATTGACTACAGATCAAGGCACATCATTTATGGCAAAGGAAGTAAAAGAGTTCGCCGAATCTTACAAGATAAAGATGCTTAGTTCATCTCCATATTATGCGCAAGCTAATGGACAAGCTGAGTCAAGCAATAAGATTTTGATCAAGCTTATCAAGAAGAAGATTGAAGATCATCCAAGAAAGTGGCATGAAGTATTGTCCGAAGCTTTATGGGCTCATAGAATCTCAAGGCATGGTGCGACAAAGGTAACTCCGTATGAACTTGTGTATGGACAAGAAGTTTTTTCAAAGGAGGTAATCGTCGCTTTGAGATTTGCTAAGCAAAATGACTTATCAGCAGTAGATTTCCATAACTTGATGATGGACAACATTGATGAAGTTGCCGATAAACGTTTATTTGCTTTGAAAGAGATAGAGAAAGAAAAGTTACGGGTAGCAAGAGCTTACAATAAAAAGGTAAAGTTGAAGAGCTTCCAAGTTGGCGATTTGGTGTGGAAGGTGATTTTGCCGGTTGGTTCGAAAGACAGAAAGTTTGGTAAGTGCTCTCCGAGCTGGGAGGGTCCTTTCAAGGTTGCGAGAGTAGTTCACGGGAATTCATATTTAGTGGAATCTATGAGAGGGAATTTACTGCCTTGGGCTCTCAATGGAAAATATCTAAAGAAATTCTACCCGAGTGTGTGGCAAGAAGCTTGAGCACACATATGGCCGATATGTAATTATCGCCCTTAGCACATATATGGCCGGTACATAGTTATCGCCCTAAGAACAAATGGCCAATGGAGTGTTGACATCGTCCTTAGAATAAAAATGATGCAAGTTATTTTCTGGCACGCAAGCTCTGCCAAAAAACAGGGGGGCATGTGTTGTCACTCGTTTTGGGCTCGTAGCTAATCAAGGCAAATGGCGAGAGAAACGCACTCGGAAAGGTCCATTACAAGGAATATTGATCATAAAAAATACACCATATCAAGTCAAGCCATGATCATGCTTAATAGCCGATTATGATAGTGCTTAGAGAAGATTTGCAAAGTGATATATGGAGGCTTCAACTATTACTCCTTCAAGATGAACTCAAATGAAAAAGTTCAAAACACGAAAGTTGTGCGTCTCGTCGAAACAATCAACTTTGTTTTTTGAATCATCTCAATCCGAGTTAGTATCCGAAAGTTAGAGTAAAAATACTACCAAAGGCTAAATTGGCACGGACGGAACCGGGTTGTCGCCGGACCACAGACCTTGTCTCACCTTTGGCATGGACGAAAGTGCAAAATTTGTCTGAAAACCGCTAGACTAACGTATCTGCTTACGAACAAGATTGAGCGGTCAAGGTCAACTCGGATGAAAAAGTCATAAACATGAAAGTTGTTCAGTTTTTTGAGACGAACAACTTTGATTTTGGAATCATCTTCATCCGACCAAGTATACAACCTCCAGATTCAAAATACAGCCGAATTAAGTTAAATTCGTTCGGTCACAATCCGACTTTGATACGAAAACAAGAGGAGAAGTCAATGAAGATCAGGTCATATGAAAAAGTGCAAAACATAAAAGTTCTTCGTATTTTCGAGACAAACAACTTTGCTTTTTATGATATTTTTATCTGAGCTCGTTTACTATCTCGAAAGTGGTTCAGAAGGTACATGCAAGTTTTTGACCGAACAGTTATGCAAATTTCGAGTTTACTTGTTTGAGTTGGACCCCAACTAGGGTTTTGGACGTGGATCCAGCCTTATTTCTTGCACTGAAAGTCCAGCCGCTCCTTATATACACGAGGGGTGACGATCGATTGAAAAACAACACACAATCGCAAAAACCAATCTACAAACCTCTATTTTTTTTCTCTTCTGCCCTGGTTTTCTGCTCATCGTTCATCGACGTTCTTCGTGTTGGAGAGCTTCGATCCACGAGGTCCTAGGGGCGGGCGAACCGACCTAGGGCAGCCCATCACCGCCGTGCGTCCAGACGGGGTCTCTCCCGGGCACGTGGGGTTTCGGGTGCTGAAAAGATCTCGCCGGCTGTCTTGCGTATCGCGCTTCCGGCGAGGCTCCTCCGGCGACGTGTCTTGCGTATCGCGCTCGACGCCGGAGGTACACGTGACGTGTTCATGTGCGAACACCTGTGGATTCTTTTGAAATATCTACTTTGGGTAAAACCTATGATAATAATTGTGCTCCTATTATCTATGATAATCCTATATTTGTGTCTAACTTCGAAATGCATGGTACTAAAGAGTTTTTATTAGAAATTTTTTATGATAAAACTCTAGATGATGGTCCTATATTGAATGATCAGTCACCTTGTTATAAAATTGTTAAAAGTGGGTTTGGCGGTTTTAATCTCACTATTTTTGAGCTTGATCGAAATTATGTGTTTCTAGATCATGAAAAGCATGCTTTATGTGATAGCTATATTGTTGAGTTTATTCATGAGGCTACTGAATATTATTATGAGATAGGAAAATACGGTTGTAGAAGTTTTCATGGTACTGAAACACCTCTCTATGTGATGAAAGTTTTGAAGTTACTCTTGTTTTATCTTCCTATATCTGTCACTTTGTTCTTTGTGAATTTATTTGCGTACAAGATAATATGCGTAGGAAGTGGGTTAGACTTAAATATGTTTTAAATTTGCTTCTTGATGCTCTATTTTACCTCAATTCATATTTCTTATGTGAGCATCCTCTCAAATTATCATGCATAACTTGAAGATGTAAAAGAAAAGTACTTATTGGGAGATAACCCAATATTTTTCTTGAGTATTGGAAGTTATTACTTCTATAATAATCTCTCCTTATCCTTTTTGTTAGATTTTTGTGCCAAGAATAACCTCTAATGAGATGGAAGTAAGATTTGGAGAAGTGTTGTCCTGAAACAAATTTTTGTGCTCCACTGTAAAAATTTGTGTAAAATCTTTGTAAGTCGAATTGATCTGTCATTCTCTGAATAAATCCCCCAGGTTCTTAGCTAACTTTCATTAGTTCAACACTTTTTTATTTGAGCAATAGAAGGTCTTTGAAAAAATCGGTTTCTACCTGCTGGTCTGTTTTGATAGATTTCTTCCATTATTTGCATTTGCTTCTTATTGATTCCTTTTTGGGTTATTTTTGGGAAATTGAGCTTTTTGAAGGAATTGCTACAGTAGCTTGTGTCTTTAGTGAAAGTTTTTCTGTTTCTGAAACTAAACCCAAAGGTATATTATATTTTGAATGCACTAATGTTGCTAATGAAGATTGTGTGAAGTTTTGTATGAAGGAAAATTTCCAGGTGTAAGGAAAGAATGATGTAATGATATGAAGAATGGACAAAAGCTCAAGCTTGGGGATGCCACCCCGTTTCACCCCAAGAAATATTCAAGAGGTACAAGCATCAAAGCTTGGGGATGCCCAAGGTATCCCCTTCTTCATCAATAAAAATCTCAGGTCTTTCTAGACACTTCGTTTTTATTGTTTCATGCATAGTTGTGTTGTTCTTGGAGAGTCTTAGTTTACGTTTTTGGTTTTTGTTTGCTTAGTTTGCTTGAATAAAGTAGTTGTACGCCTGTTTTCTCCGTGTTGTTTCAAATAATTTGATTGGTGTTGGAAAGAAGTAGGAAGTTCTTGCTTTAGTAGTACAAGAGGAGCTTGCTTTGACTATGACTTAGACTTTATCATGTCATGATAGATGTTGTTTTGACCTTATGCTTAGTGATTATTGTTGTAGCATGACTTGTTCCAAACAATTAGGATTTCTTAATGTGCATTGAAAGAATCATGCATTGTTTTAGCATACAAAAGCATAGTATTGTGGTATTCTCCTTTGATGCTTTGTTTGGGTTGACTTGGCACATGCTCATACCATGTTATGACTACGAACCAGTCACCTTAGCCTCTATGATTATTTAGTTTTTGACTTGTGATACCACTTTATGCTTTGATTGATAATGTTTTGTCGCTCTGCATGCTTATGGCCATTATTGATCTCTTAGTTGGTCGCTCCTAGTCTTTTGCTAGCCTCCACTTGTATGAGTAAGCTTTACTAATGCATCCAACTCCCAAGAAACCAAGTTATTCCAAAGTGTCCACTATAAATTCCTATGCATGGTGTGCCATTCCAAGTATATTCTTGTTTTATCTATCTTCCAAATTAAACTTGTTATGTGAAAGTTAGTGATTAAAGCTCTCACAAACTTGATGGCACACTTTATTTTCTTGCCCCTAATAAACTTGAATCATTGTTTCATCTATGTTGTATATGCTTGCACTTATACGTTAGAATTAGTAGAACCATGTTGTCATGGGGAAGGCTTTCAACATTGCACTTGTACATTGTACCCAATTGATATCATGATCTTTTGTTTGCGGATGTCATCAGTGATACATCCAAAACGTATCTACTTTCTCGAACACTTTGCTATTGTTTCTCCTCTAAACTTGTGTGATTTGGATACAACTAACACGGAGTGACGCTACTTTCAGCAGAATTACCTTGGCGTCTTGTTTTTGTGCAGAAAATCAACTATCAGGAAAAATCTCGGAAAATATGACAAAAACTATATTTCACCAGAAGTTCCACGGAGCCAGAAGGAGAGACGGAGAGGAGTCCTAGGGGGCCCACACCCACCCCAGACGCGGGCCCACCTGACCCCGTGCCTGGAGGGGGTGCCGCCACCCCAGGCACCCCCTCGGCCTCCCTCTACGCTTATAAGTTCCCTTTTGACCTAAAAACCGAGGGGGTTTTCGATAGTTTTCTAGAAAGAGTTCCGCTCCGCCTCCGCCACCAGAAACCAAGATTCGGATCTAGAAACTCCGTTCTGGCACCCTTTCGGCACGGGGAATTTGGAGAGGATCATCGCCATCGTCATCACCAACGCATCTCCATCAACCACCAATGTTTCCCTCATCCATGAGTGAGTAATCCCCCGTTGTAGGCTTGGGGATGGTAGGGATTGGATGAGTTCTATCATGTAATCAAATAAGATCTGTTAGGGCATAGTGCCTAGTATATCTATTAGTGCTATTTGACTTTGTTGCAACTTGTTGTGCTTAATGCTTGTCACTAGGTCCCGAATGCCATGATTTTAGATCTAAACTTATTATTGAATCATTATGATAGTATTTTTTATGATCTTTTCTGCAAGTTGTGTACACATATCATTGTCCGGATCCAAAGGCCCCAAAGTGACAATAATTGGGACAACCGGAGGGGATGGCTATGGTGTGAGGATCACATGTGTTCACGGAGTGTTAATGCTTTGCTTCGGTGATCTATGAAAAGGAACACCTTAATTGCCATTAGTTCCCTAGAGGCCCCGCTGCCACGGGCTGGCTGGACAGAAAATGTTGTGCAAGTTCTCATTGCGAGAATGTATGACTATATTTGGAGCACATGCCTAGGATTGTTTAGTACTTGGGATGATTGTTATTATTTATCTGCAATGCCCTAGATCTTGAAGTTACATGTTTAGACTCGTCCATGCAACGCCCGTCCATCCATCCCTATGCCTACGCTTTTCGAATCCTCTCATTACATTATTACTATTGCCACTATTTCACTGTTCTTTATTCTTTGCTATTGATTTCTTTGTTACTACAAACTGTTACTACTGATAAACTTTTGTGAGCAAGAACTATTTCCAGGTGCAACTGAATTGACAACTCAGTTGTTAAGGCTTGCAAGTATTCTTTGGCTCCCCTTGTGTCGAATCAATAAATTGGGTAATACTACCCGCGAAGACTGTTGCGATCCCCTACACTAGTGGTTCATCAATACTATTTTCTGGCGCCATTGCCGGGGAGCATAGCTTTATTTGTAAGTTCACTGGGATCTATTATTTTTCACTGCTACTCCTTTCATCATGGGGAAGTCTCATGATGGAAAGTTCCCTATTTTACCATCCACTACAAGAAGAGGTACATTCCTAAACACGTCTGTTACTCTTGATTCACCATCTGTTATAAGTAAGCTTGTCACACCACCACCACATACTCATGCTACACACACTGCTACTACTTCTGAATCTGAAACTGCTTTCTATGCTCATGATGTTACTTCTACTATGCTTGATGCGAGTGGTTCATTATGTCCTTTTCTAGATGCTACTATGGCTAGTCTAGGAAATACTGGAACTCCTAGTGAAGACACTGTTACACCTGTTAGCTCACCTCCTAGTGAAACTCCTAGTGAACCAGTCTGATATTAATGATGGTTACATTGAGTTCACTGATGAATTTGTTCAAGAGAGCATAAACACACATGGTACTAGTGCTATTAAGAGTCTCCTTGCTAGACGTACTATTATGCCTAAACTTTCCTCTGATCCTAAGTTTGCCACCTCTCCCATAGATATTAAAAATAAAGATTATGATTTATATCTTGATTTAACTTATTTAGATATTGTTGAGAAAGAACCTTTTTGTGGAACTGAAAATGAGAGTGTTGTGGCTCATATGAATGAGCTTTCTACTATGAGTGCTTTGTTCTATGATGATTTTATGATGCGCAAGTACTTTGTTACTAAGATTTTCCCTTTTTCATTAAAAGGAGAAGTTAGGGCTTGGTTTAATAGATTACCTACTGGTTCCATTGATAGCCCTGATTGCTTGATTGCTTCTTTCTTCCATAAATATTTTCCTCCCAGTGCTAGACATGCTGCTTTGTAGAGACTTTCTGATTTTAAACAGGGAGAAGAAGATAAATTGCCTGAGTCATGGACAAGGTTCTGTGCCTTGATTCATGCACATCCTGGATGTCCATTACCTAAGAATGAGCTTCTTGATATTTATTATAATGGACTAACTAATGATTCTAGTACATACCTAGATAGCTTTGCTGATTGTGTTTTCAGGAAAAGAACTCCTACAGATGTTGAAGAATTAATGGCTAAGATAAGCAAGAATTATGATGATTGGACTTCAACTGAGCTAAATACACATGAGACTATTACTCCTAAACCAGTTGTTCCTGAACTAGTTCCAACACCAACAACAAAGAAGAGGGGAGTTATGTAGCATCCCAGTTGTCTAACACCTGTAATGCTACTTGATCTAATAATAAAAGGGCCACTTCCTACATATAATTGTTGCATCATCATCATATCATGCTCATGTCATCATGCCACCTTGCATTTGAGCATCATACAAAACCCTTTTGTTTTGGTTCTTAGCTCATGTGCATTAATATTTGTATTTGCCTCTTGATATTGTATTTGGTTCTTGATATATTGTTAAATGCCCAAGTTGATTTGGGGGCATATCTCTTATTGATTCCACCACCTCTTCTTCACCACCTTCTAAATCCACCATCCAACTAATATGAGCTTGGCATTTTAATTGAGTTTACCTCTAGCTCATGTGGGTTGGGTGGATCTCTCTCCACTTCTTTGCTTGCCCTTACTCCAACTTGGGAGGATGCAAATAAACAAATGCCATGGAAGTTATTTTGTTTTCACAAGAGTAAACAAGGCATTAAATAATTTGCATGGGCCATGCAACCATCACCCTTGTTTTCTTTTCTTCCTTTTGCTTGTTCTTGTGGACCTTGTTTTTGATCTTGCTTGGTCTTGTTAATGCATGTAAGCACCATGATCTACCCCATCCTAGCTAAACCCTAATCTACACCTAATCTTAACCAAACCCTAAACCCTACCCCCCTCTAACCCCAACCCTATCCATGCATGAACATGTGGGCATGTATTAAAACCCTCTCTCTTTTCTACACCAAAACCCTAAAACCCTCTCTCTTAATTTCTTTCCTCTCTAAGCAAAACCCTAATCCCTCTCCCAATCCTATCACCATCCACTATCCTCTCTCTAACCTCACCCCTCTCCTCTCACCTCTCTCTATCTAACTAAAAACCTCTACCCTAACCCCACTTAATTCTAACCCGAGCCCCCCAAACCTAACCCTAGAACGAGCCCATGCCCTGTCCCTCTCTCGTCTCTCTCTGCCGGCGTGCCCCACCCGAGCTTCCTCCCCCTGGCCCTACCTGGCATCCTCCTCCCCCAGCTCTCCCCACCTAGCTACCCCTGCCCTGGCCGGTCACGTGAGGGAGGAGAAAAGGTGGCACCGAGGCCACCCTTCCCATCTTCCCCTCCCCCACGCAACCTCCCCTGCCCTCTCGTTCTTATCCTCCCCCCTCGCCCTCTAGCCTCCCTCAGATCCACCAGGAAGCCCCAGGCCCTCCCCATCCTCCTTCCTCTCCCCCTCTCCACCATGATCGCCCCTCGCCCATCTAAACCCTAGCTGCGACCCCCCTCTGCTCTCCTTCGCTCCCAAGCACGCCAAGGAAAGCCAAGTGAACCAGGAGCCTCCCCTGCTTCCCCTGCATCGCCTAGGACCGCCGGGAGTCACGGGACCTCGCCGGAGGAGCGTTGCCGCCGCCGTGTCCGTGGGCACCAGAAGCAATCCGGTCGCCAACCTCGACGGCGATCACCGACCCCTCTGCCCGAACCAACCCCACCGGCAAGCCTCTGGTGAGCTCATCGTCTCCCTAGACATGCCCCTTTTCCCCCTCGTGCATCGTAGCGCCGGCGCCGCCGTCGAACACCCTGCGTGCGTCGCGCGAGCTGGCCTCGGCGACAAGAACGATGCAGCGGTTGGGCCTCTTGCCGTCCCCCGCGCGCTACAGCCCTCCCCCGGAGTTGATCTCTGAACAAAAGTCGTAGCCCGAGGGTCCATCTTCGTTTTTCCTGTTTGGGTCGTCTCGTTTCGTCCAGCGTGCACGTCGCCATCGCCCGAAAGTCGCGATCCAGCGCCGCAGACGGCGTCTGCCAGCAAGACGGCCAGCACGCGTTCGGCGTTTAGGTCCCTGTAGATTCTCCCACCTAAACCCGCAGCCCCCGCGACCCCACCTGTCAGCGCCTGCTAGATCTTTGCAAATAGGGTCCTCAGCTTCTTTTGTTTTCCTCAGCCCCCTGGATCGCCCACGCACGCCATGGCTGCACAAGGCATGTGGCCTCTTGGCTCTGGACCCGCTGTCGACCTCTAGCTAGGTTGAGCCTCGGTGTGAAAAAAGCGGCGTGTGTGTCGGCCACCAGCTATGAGGCCCACCTGTCATTATCCTGGGTAGATCTGCCTGAGTAATAAAAGCCCAGAAAATCTGTCTGTTTCAAATTAAATTCTTTGCAAATTAATTCAATTCAAATTCAAATACAAATCTGTTTAAATTTAAATAAATTCATAACTTATTCCTGGTTTGGAATTTGAATTCAAACCTTATATGAAAAATGTTTTGTTTTTGAATGTTAATTCAAATCCATATTCAAATATTTTCAGAATTAATTTATTTAGTCAACCTTTGACTTTGACCCTATTTAATTATTTTTTACTTTAAAATAAATTTAAATTCATAATTTCAAATAATACAAATCATATATGTTTTTGAATCAGAAAAATGTGAGGAATTCAAATATTCCATTCAAAATATTATTTGAACACTTTAAAATTCCAAGTTGAGTTAAATTACAACAAATGCCACTGGAACTTAAATAATTAATAACTTTTGAAATATAACTCCGAATTTAGCAAATGATATGTCTAAAATGATCAGCTCGACGAGACCTTTATGTTTATGCTATCCTTGACTTCAATTGCAGCATGCATCATGTAAATATATAATATACAGCAACTAATATGACAATAAAATGTGGCCAAACCTTAATAAAATGACTTATTCTTGTATACCACACCTCACCCATGCCATGCTACTATATTGCCATGCAACTTGTGCATCATTCATCATGGCATGATTGTTTGCTTGATGCATTTTACCCATATGCTTGCGCACTTTATTTATGTTGGCCTTTGTTTGTTTGGTTCTTCTTCGAATAGACACTAAGCAGGGGATATATCAAGAGAACCAGGAGCACTACCCAGATCCGTCTCTCGCTTCAACTGAGTTGCCAGGCAAGCGCTACCACATGCTTGCATACATACAGTACCTATTGCCTCTATCTTACTCTTGCATCATTGAGTCGCGATTGCATTAAATTGAATCCCAAGTATTGCATAGGCTTTATTTTCAAACCCCACCAAGCTTGTTCCTCCATCCCATGAGCCATTACTACAGGAGTTGTTTGAGCCATGCGAGTCGTAGAACAGCATGTGTAGGGTATGTGAGAGTCTGATGGATAACGAGGTACCTAAACAACTTAACCTGAGTAGTAATGGGATAACTAATGAAAGTGGCACGGTGAGCAACATACGCTATTTGGTTTTTCCTGCTCACTTGTGTCCCGTAAGACCCAGTACTTGATTCTGTTCCAAGATTATTCGCGCTATCCACATCCGGAGGCTTATGGGACCCCCGAGCGAGCTTGATTCAGTCTTATTTCTTGGGGCCACAAACTAGTTTGAGGTTTTATTTACTATCCTGTACTTATGCCATGCTACTATCTGTATTTACGATTGTGCGAGGAGCACATCTTGCTTTAGGATCGGGACACGATTCGCGGTGTCGACAAGCCCAGTTTTGGGTTCCATCGTTCACTGACCGTCACCCAAACCTCGGGTCCGTCTCGAGTCAGCTAACCGTTTGGTGTACTCCAAGGGTGGCCCTGAAATATTTCAATCTGTGATTTCTTTGTCGTGAAGGCCTCGTTGGGTTTTGATTTGGTTTTTCCGAGGTTGATCGAGTGTGTGTTGCTATTTGTGCACCCCTGCAGGGTAAAACTTTCTGAAAGCCGTGTCCGCGGTTATGGACGACTTGGAGCACAGTTTCTCGATCATAGACAAGCATAACTAAAGTACCGCTTTAATCTGACTAAGTAATTGACTAGTAAATAGTGCAACATTCATGGAATGGTTAATAAAATTTCCAACGGATGGGGGGTTGTTCGTCCGCTTCCTCGTTGGTAAGCGAGGAGGAGGATGGATCTGATGAAATTACTGTTATAACTGTTGTCATTAATTCACGGACATCCGTCTATCTTTGGTTAGGCGGATTGTCGTGGGAATGGTCACGGCAGACGCTGCAATCGGCAGCGAGTAGTAGAACGAGGGGCAAGGGCGGCCAGCCATCTGCGGTGCGAGATGAGGGCAAAGACACAGGGTTTACCCAGGTTCGGCCCCCCGGAGGGTAAAGACCTACTCCTGCTAGATTGTATTAGGAGGTGTTACAATGGGAGCTCGGCTAGGCGAGTCGCTTAGGTGTCTGAGGAACGTGTCTCTACTCCCCCATAGGGAGGTTTATATAGGCTCACCTCCTAGGGTTTACATATCTCAACCGATTCTGTTACTTGAGTCGTTTAACCTAGTCCGATGGCCTATCTACTACTTTGGGCCTTGACCTTCGCTCGGTACCTTCTCGGGCTTCAATCCACTCGCTGTTCTGCAGCCCACTGCACAGGGGCCGGAACGCCCTGCCGAGTATACCCGAGGCGTATCCCCATCAAGAGTCCCGAGGCCGTCGTCGATTGGGCGTAAGTGGCTCGGCGATGGAGTATACGGCTTCGAGTAGGCATCCGGTCGAATCGTCGGCGGCTCTGTATGAAGAAGAAAATCCGGTGAACCAAGTCGCGTTTTAAGTCGAGTCGGCGAACGCGGTCGTGGTGATTGACCTAGCGAGCGAATGGCTGGAGTTGGACCGTCGGTGTGGTCAAACTAGCCGTTGGGGTAATCCAACGGTAACTTCGGCGTAATCATCGCGCTGTAACGGCCTCGATTGGCGGGTAACTCCCGCTATATAAGAGGAATGGCGGCAATCGCAGAGCCAAGCGCCCACCACTTCTTCCGAGTGCGCATTTTCCTTCCTTTGCTCGATCCAATCGACAAATCCTCCGATCTCCAACCAACCAACCTTCGGCTATGGCCCTTCCCACGAACCATGGGGCAGGTCCAAGTGCACGAGGGCGCTGGCCTCTTCGAGGAGGCTGGAATCTCATGAGCTTGTTGGCGTATCCCGCGGCCGAGAAACGACCCCAAACCCGCGAGAGGGAATTCGTCTGTTTCACCATCATCTCGAGGGGCTAGGGTTTCACGTCTTTATTCTTCCGCGTTTTTGCCTACTACGGATCCAGCCTTGATCTGGGTCCCCACAAGATTGAGCAGCTCGCCATCTTCGTGGCGTTGCTGCGAGTGCTACTTGCTGCCGCCCTACTTTCCCTTGTGGCGATCTGTTCCATGGACGGATCGGCAGCGAGCAAGCGGCCCAATGCTAGCCGCGGGCTTTGACGTTCCACTCAAGTCCAAAGCTTCTTTCTTGATCGATGCTACCCGCCAAGGCAGCGGCGACGGAAGAAGTCATGGTTCTACGTGGCGGCGACCGGAGGACGAGGTGGCGATCGCGATACTCGGCCAATCGTTCCGAGCCGCGCCATCTCCAAGTCGGCAAGCTCCCGACGACCAGCGGATGGTCGTTGACGAGATGCTCAAGCCATCCGTGGGTGCGAAAAAGAAGGGCCTTCGACAATAAACTTGTACAATTGCTTTGGCGGCGGCTCGTTCCACTCGCCCAACGACCACTACATGTATCGACACGGGCGGGAGACTCGGCGAAGGCCTGCCTCGACGAGTGGAAGCTGGAGGATTATCTCCCAGCGTTGAAGAAGATCACCGGCGGTGTACACGGATGCACAGGCCGGGTCGCCCCTACACCTTGACGCGTCCGGCCAACGGTAATTTCTTTACCTTGTTCGCGATGCAGCGTATGCGATCGCGGTAATTCGATTCTGCTTTTGTATTCATCGCAGCTATTCCAAGTGGTGGAAGGGTGGCTCCACCTTCGATGATGAGAGCCGGGGCCATCCGCCAGGACATAGGCGAATCGCCACCCGCGAGGCAACGAGGACGACGAGGACGAGTCCGAAGAGAAAATCGCGCTGGTCCGAAAAACCAGCGAACAGCGTCAGTGAAATCGGCGGCGAAGCCTCGGCGTCATGATGACGACGACGAGCTCCGAAACCACTCGGCGCAGCGCCACTCCTTCAAGAAGAAGAAGAAGGAAAAGGCGAGGCCCCCGAAGAGGAAAGCGAAGCCGTCGAGGATGGCCTCGCCGCCCGCGCTCGACGAAGCTCCGATGCTCCCAGCTCGGCGGTGTGGCGCCCCCAGCGACAACCGCGCTGACGCCCGGCCGTGGAAGTGCCGCTGGCCTCGATGCCTCCTCCATTCGGCCCGGTCTCTCGGCTGAAGGCTCGGCTGCGGCGACCGCCAGCAGGGAGGTTCGAATGTGGCAACCGCCGCAAGGAGGCTCGCGGCGGCTCACCGAGGAAGCCCCGCGGTGTCCTGCAGGCGCGACCGGCCTCAACGAAGAAGCCGTCCGTGTCTTGGGCAGCACGCGGCAGGGCTCGAACTCCGCCAATCGGCCCCGACTGGAAAACTGGCGCCGGCCTTAAATGCTACGTTTCATCGATCGCCAAGTGAGTGCGTTCACCCTTCCCTTTTTCATAACTATTTCGATTGTCTTTATTGATTCGATTGATGTGGGACGGAGTGAAAAGATGGGCCACCCGACACGGCGTCTAGCCGGCGAAGGATCCAGAAGCGGCGGACCGGACCCGGCAGCAGCGTCTCTGAAGGAGGGCGTTTCCCTTGCCTAGAAACGGAGGGCGCTTGGCCAGGTGCCTCGGCGCTACCTTCCCCGCCGTGACCGGCGGCCCCAGCGGAAGGCTGCCCCCGAGCCTCGCTCCGGGGCCGATGCTGAAGTCGACCAGCGTCGTGAGCTACGCACGGCGTTGCTTGCGCCCATGGACGCGATACAACTCCATGGCATGCTTGGTGCAGCCATCCGGTACATCCGGTCCCGAGGATCAGGTCGGTGCTTTGCAGCGGCTTGATTCTTATAATTTCGTCTTTTATTCTCGCATCGGTCCCGAGTGCGCGCGCTAAATTTTAGCGGGTGGGCACTTAGGAATTCTTGATCGCCGGTCCCCGAGTGCGCCGCGCGCTAAATTTAGCGGGTGGGCACTTAGGAATTTCTTGATCGCCATCCCGAGTGCGCGCGCTAAATTTAGCGGTGGGCACTTAGGAATTCGTTTTCTGACTTTTTGATGATATGCAGGGTCTGCAGCTTGAGTCGGCGGACCGATTGGCCACGAAACAGCGTGCTGAGAAGGAGCTGGCCACCATCCAGGAGGCGAACAAAGAGCTTCAGGCTGCTGCTGCGAAGGCAGAGGAAGCTCGCCAGGAGCTTGTCCCTGGTGAGTTGGTGGCGGCGATCTGCTCAGTGCCTGAGCAATGGTCGCCGACCTCGGCCTTGAACTGCGGCGAGAGAAAAGCGAGCTCGGCGGCCAGGCGAGCTAAGGCCGCCATTGCGGCGCGGAGGAGATCGCAAGGTGTCGGAAGTCCTTATTGAAGGGCGGGGCGACCACGCGTCAATTGCTTCATCACGGACTCGCCGCCCGTTGCTTGGTGAGTGCATCTTCCCTTTACATTAGTTGTGGTTTTTGTGGTGTCCGTCGTACTCATCATTGTCTCCTTCGCAGTCGCGTTATTGGTAGCCAAGAAGCGAGCTCGCCGATGAGCGGTGCGTAAGCATGCTCGTCGACTTCGGCGGCGTTGTCGGCGATGCATCGCGCCTACCTTCAAGAAATGTCGCCCACGGAGGTTATTCCCAGCGACCTTGTTGAGGTGTGGAATATTTGGAGAAGGCGCCCAGCGATCGTTGAGTTCATGGCGGTCGGCGTTTGGCGTGGGCGTCGACAGATCGCCTTGACTCGCCCACTTCCCCGAAGATTTCGACGTTGACGATGTGACGAGTGGGTATCCGTCGTCGACTGGCGCGGTGGATCTGTCCGAGGTTCTCAAGTTGCAGGAGCGTGCTGCCATGTACTCGGAGCGTGTTTGGGCGATGGGCGACCTCCTTCCCTACCAGGAGACGGTCGTCGCGCCGAACGACCCCGAGCCGATGCATCGTGACTTCAAGGTCGAGCAGCCTTTTCGCGCGGCGATGGCGGGTGAACTGACGGCGTATCCATCAAACCCGTACACCACGTTCATCCGTAATCGCCGGGATGCTGGCGAGTCGTCATCCAAGCCTGCAGAGTAGGGTGGTTTGACTTTGAAGTGTTAGCAGCAGTTCTGCCATGCGGGCATATTTTGTAACATAAGACAATGCGATATCACGATTGAATGGGACGTCGTATCTATTTTGCTATTCGTTTGTGTGCTTTGATTGATTTTGGGCCGAGTCCCCGAGCGTCCGCCCTTTTGTGGGGTTTACCTCGTATATGGTGTGTGTTGTTATCATGTGTTTTGTTGATTTGGTCGACTACTTGAGCTCGGAGAGCCGCAAGCGACTCCTTGAGTGCTCATGCTTTACCGTTTTCCGTCGTGAACGGGTCGGGTGGCCGAGTCCTGGCGTGGTACTTGGTAGTTCTAGCGACTCGAGGTGGTTGAGGACTTAAGCGTTGGCGTGGCGCGTCACTCCTGCCCGTGGGTCGGTCGCGTGAAGTCTGGGCATGCTCTCTTACTTGGCGTTTTCGATCGGTGATGACAACCGGTATTCAGTCCCCGGCGTGGTACTTAGCCGTTCAGTCGCTATGCCGAGGATGCGGAGGACCAAGGTCGCTGTGAAGCGAGGGCAGTTGTCTTGGCTCGTAAAACCGGTCGAGATAAGCGACTCAATGGGGCTCGGGTTGGCGTTTTGTGGACGATGCAAGACCTGAAGTGATTGTGCTCTTACACACTACTTAGCCGTGCCGATCGCTGTACCAAGGTTGACTTCTTCATTTTAGCGTGCCGCTGTTATTACAGTCTGAGTGGCACAAGTCATGGAGAGTAGCGCAATTTTGTATGATTTCTTTTATTTCATAGCGGAGGAGAGTACATGTGTGGGGTTCTAGGAGTAGAACTTCGGAGGAGGTTTACATTCCATGGTCGCTGACGTCGAGCTCGCGTCCCGTGGGCGTCGATGAGGTAGTAAGCGTCGTTGCAATCTGGCGCCCGATAGCGACGGGCCTCCACGGAGGAGAGCTTGTGCATGCCCTTCTTGTCTGGATGAGGCGTAACACCAGGTCGCCTTCTGGAAGGTGCGGGTTTTCACCGTCGGCTGTGGTAGCGGCGGAGTCCTTGCTGGTAGATGGCGGTGCGTGACCGCGGCGGTCGCGTGCTTCGTCGAGCTGGTCGAGCCCATCTTGGCCAGCTCGTTGCGGCCTCCGTATAATGGACGACCAGCGGCGAAGTCGTGTTCGAGGTCGGTGGGCATGAGCTTGGCGCCATAGACCATGAAGAAGGGGTGAATCCGTCGATCTGTAACCGAGTGCGGATTCCCCGGATAACGGAGGGCAACTCTTGACCCAGCACCCAGTGCGCTCGAGTGGTACGGGTCGCGGCTTCAGGCCGTGGAGGATGCTGCGTTGGCTCGTTCCGCCTGGCGTTGGATTCGGGTGGGCGGCGACGCGGATCGAGCGGATGTGGTGCTCTTCGCAGAATTCGGCCATTGCTCCCTTGGCGAAGTTTGTGCCGTTGTCCGTGATGATACTATTTGGGAACCCGTAGCGATATATGAGCTCGCGTAGGAATTTAGTGGCGGTCTTCCCGTCGCATTTCCGGACTGGTTTGGCCTCCACCCACTTGGTGAATTTGTCGACGGCGACTAGCAAGTGGGTGTAGCTGGAGGGGGCTTTCTTGAAGGGCCTACCATGTCCATGCCCCATCGGCGAATGGCCAAGTGATGGGGATCGTTTTGGCCGAGCTCGTGCGCGTCTGATTGGCGTGCCGGCACCCGCGCATTTGGGCGATGTCGACGGCGTCGGCGTGTCGGTGGGCGATAGAAGCCGTGTCGCATAGCCTTGGCGACCAAGGAGCGGCGGCGTGGTGGCCGATCACCGAGTGAATGTCGTGGAGGATTTTGCGTCCTTCACCGGTTGGGCTAGCGTTGGAACACGCCGGTGTGCCGCGCTTGTGTAGCTCGCCGTCGATGATGGTGTAAGACTTGCATCGGCGGCGATCATTCAGCGTTGTCTCGTCTGTTGGCAAGGTGCGGCTTCGGTAAGCGATGTAGGGCTTGGTCGATCGTGCGGCGTGATGAGTGCGACCAAGGCTGCCTCGGTTGGAGTGGGACTCGATGTCGATCTCCCTCGGGGAGACGATGGTTTGGAGATTGGGTCGAGGAACACGCGGCGGGTGGTGCGGTCGAGCCGACCCGATGCGAGAGGCGTCGGCCTCCTTGTTTTTCGCTGTCGATCCACTCGTGAGTAGCCGTGAAGTGGCCGCCCAACTTGTCCACCTCTTGGCGGTACGCCGCCATGGTAGGGGAGATGGCGTCGCAGGTGCCGGCGACTTGCCCCACGACGAGGTCGGAATCTCCGTAGCATCGAAGGCGATTGACGTTCATCTCCTTGGCGGCTCGCATGCCGTGGAGTAGGGCCTCGTATTCAGCCATGTTGTTGGTGCGGCGTGAATTCGGCGGAGGATGTAGCGGAGCTTGTCGCCTTTGGTGAAGTCAACACTATCCCGCTCTGCACCGTCCGTGTTCTTGGAGCCGTAGAAGTGCAGGCTCCAGATGGAGGTACGGCAGCTTCTCTCAGCTGGGCCTCCTCGATCAGCGATGAAGTCTGCGATTACTGCGACTTAATCGCCTTGGCTCAGATTTAATGTTGTGGACGCCGATTTCGGCCCACTTGGCGACCCGGTCGCCTCGCGATTCGAATGATGTCTTACGTGGCGCTGAGGAGACGACCGTGACGGGTGCTCTGGAAGTAATCTTGGCGGCCGCTGAGCCCTGAAGACCGCGTATACTAGCTTTTGGTACTGTGGGTACCGCTGGCGCGACTCGGTGAGGACCTCGCTGATGTAGTACACCGGACGCTGAACCGGGCGCTCCTTTCCTTCCTCTGGTCGTTCGACGACCATCACAGCACTGACGACGCGCTCGGACGCCGCGACGTAAACCAGCATAGGTTCTTTGTCGGCGGGGGAGGCGAGTAGTGGTGCGGCGAGTAGCACTTTTTTGAGGTCGCGGAGCGCATCGTCCGCCTCCTTGTCCCACTGGAAGGTGGGGTTCTTGCACATCAGGCGGTATAGGGGCATCCCCTTTTCGCCCAGGCGGGGGATGAAGCGACTGAGAGCCGCTACTCGCCCGGCCAGCTTCTGGACGTCACGCAGGCACTCGGGTTTGCCGAGCCGGGCGATCGTGTCGATCTTTGTTGGGTTCGCCTCGATCCCTCGTTTGGAGAGCGTACCCGATGGTTGTCCGGGTACACGAAGGTGCACTTGCTGAGTTGAGCTTTATCTTGTACCTTCGCAGATTGGCGAAGGTTTCCGCCAGTCGGCGAGTAGGTCGCCTTGGCGGCGGATTTCACGACCACGCCGTCGATGTAGACGTGGATGTTGCGGCCAATTTGGCTCGCGAGGCATTCTTGCATGCACCGCTGGTAGGTTGCCCGGCGTTCTTGAGGCCTAAGGTCATGGCGGTGTAGCGAAGGCTCGAATGGCGTGATGAACGCCGTCTTCTCCTCGTCTTCGACCATTTTGATCTGGTTGTACCGGAGTAGGCGTCGAGGAAACATAGCGACTCGAACCCGCGGTTGAATCGATTATCCGATCGATCCGGGAGGAATGAGCTCCTTTGGGCGGTATTCAGGTTTGTGTAGTCGATACACATTCTCCAGTCCGTTTTCTTCTCGACCAGGACTGGGTTTGCCACTTGAGTATTTGATTGGCGGATGAAGCCGCGGCGAGTAACGCTGCACTTCCTCGGCGATTGCTCGACGGCGTTCTTCATTGAAGGGCGTGAGCGACGCTGATGTCGCACTTTGGGGTCGACATTTAGTTTGTGCTCGGTGAGCTCCCTAGGGACACCGGGCATGTCGGAGGGTTTCCATGCGAAGATGTCCCTGTTCTCACGGAGGAACTTCGATGGCGCGCCTTCCTATCTGGGCTCATGCCATCCGATCGTCACCGTCTGGTGGAGTCGCTGGGACCAGCTCGACGGTGCGAGTGTCGTCGTGGCCTCAAAGGTTGAGGTGTTTCGCCTCGAGTTGGGCTTCTTGAGTATTGTGGGGTCGTCATTGTTGACCCCTCGCGTGTTAAGCGAGCTTCGGCGTGATTAGTCTCTGCCGCGATGAAGGCGTCGGCGAGTTCGGCTCCTTTGGCCTCGCATTCGGCGGCCATGTCGGGGTCGCCATTCATGGTGGTGACGCCGCACGGCCCGGGGAGCTTCATCGCGTTATGCAGCGTAGTGGGGTCTGCCATGAATTTAGCGAGCTGGCGCCCAGACGCGATGGTAAGGGCTGTCGAAGGGCACCGGCTCGAAGACGATCCGCTCGGTCGGAAGTTTGCGAGTACAAAGTGGTAGCGGCGTGACTTTGCCGATCGGATCGCCTTCCGACCGGGACGATGCCGTGGAGCGTGGTGTGGGTTGTCTCGATCGCCATTGCGGGAGCCGCGCTGAAGAAGGTGTCGAGGTAGAGGATGTTGATGGAGCTGCCGCCGTCCATCGTGTCTTGGGGCGAGAGTCGCCAACCTTGGGCTTGACCACCAAGGCGACTCGTCCCGGGTACTCGATGCGTGGTGAGTGGTCTTGCGGCTCGGTGATGGGTTGTTCCGACCAGTTCGAGGCGGGGGCGTCTGTTGCCACCGTATTGACGGTGACGGCGCGGGCGATGACCTTCTTCTCGCGCTTCGTGTTGAAGCCTGTGAAGGTGTGGAGCGAGCCGGCTACTTTGCCGAATTTTCCGCCATTTGGCGGGTCGTTGTCGGTGTCCTCCCGCGCTTGCCGTGCCTTCTCGATTTCCCTGAGGGTGTGGCAGTCGGCGGTGGTGTGTGTTGCGGGCTTCCCTTCCCTGCTATGGAACGCACATGGTTGGTTAAGGAGGGACGCGGGATCGAACCTTGGCTTGTTCTTGTAATTGCCGCCATCGCGCCGTTGCCCTCCGTCGCGGCGGTAGCTCTTGGGCTCGCGTTGTGCGTGCCCAGCATTGGCGACGAAGTCGACTCGCCCGTCGCTGCGGCGCTTGCTGAGGCGGTGCCGCCAGAGCGAGGGTCGGTTCGGCGTCCGCTGTCGTTGCCGCCCGTGCGGCGTTGTCCTCCTGACTCGTCGTCAGTTTCCTGGTTTGGATCTTCCTCGGCGCTTGCCAGTGAGGAGGTCGGGGATGTTGTCGAGTGTGCGGGAGTGTCGCTTGAGCTTGGCGACTAGAGGCTCGTAGCGGCACGAGGTCTTGAAGCAATGGATCGCGGTGTCCGGGTGGATGCCGACCGCGTTGTACCAAAGCTCTTGCCACCGTTGGACCCAGTTGCGGGTCGACTCGCGGGGTCCCTGGACGCATCGTTCCAGGTCCTCAATGGTGGTGGCGCGGGTGTAGGAGCACTCGAAGTGCTGACGGCGTCGCGCATTTCCTCCTGTGAGTCGATCTTGTCATGGGGAGTGTTGATCCATCGCACGCGTCCCTCCATCATCGATGGGAGGTAAGGCGGCGAGTAGGTCGATGTGACCCGCGATCCCCATTGCCATGAGGTATGTGTCGAGCCGGACTGGGGTCGTCACGAGTCGTATTTTCTATCTCCTTTGGCGCCTTGAAGTTTGGCGGGTACTTCTCGCCTCGGATCATTGGTCCGGCACTTAGGCCCAAGTCGTGGCGACCCCATAGGCTCGCCATCGCGGCGATTAGTTAGGGTGCCGCGAAGTCGTCGGCTGGCGTCGCGCCAGCTTTGGTTGTTGATGATGTGGGTGCGGGCGTCGATGGGTTGTCCGTTAGCGGCGGCAAGTTGGTCGCCGCACAGGATCGTTGGTGGAGAGTGCGCGTTCGCGGTCGGTGTTGGAGCTGCTGGCTCGGTGGCGGGCAATTGAGGGTGTTTGCCGCCGGGCGGCCGCCGGAGGCCGCTACGCTTCGAGGAACGCGAGTATACTCGAACTTGAGTCGGCGCCCGCTTTTGCTGCTCCGGCCTTCGCAAGCAGGGCCTTGACGTCTTGGATCCGTAAGCGCGGCGTCGCGGTGGCCGTGATGCTATCGGCTGCTGCTCGGCTGCCACGAGGTTGTCCATCGGGTGGAGAACGATGGGAGGCCGTTTGCGTCTCGCTCCGTGAGGAGACGACTATCCGGCTGGTCCACAGGAGGGTGCGGTTGGGTGGTGGTGGGGCACCCATCGCCGTCGATCTGGCGGGCGGCGCTTCCTCTGGTGGCGCATTCTCGCAGATCGCGCTCGGCTATCGGGCGGGTCGTTTCGTCGTCGAAGTTCGTGGCACGCCCTTGAACGGTGGGGTTCAAACGTGACTGATCCGCTGCTGGTGGTAGCGTGACAGCTCTGCGCGTCACACTCGGCGGAATTTTTCGCTCGGCCTGCTCCTTGCGTCCGCCTCCGATTTCAAGCGGAGTTCCTCGACCTCCGCTGCCGTGGCGTTAGGAGGATTGGGGTGGAGAAAGGATCCTCCGGCGGATCGGTGCGGTGGCCATGTAAGCGCGGCGTGGCGGCGGCTCCTTCGCGGAGGTCGGCGGAGTTCTCCGACCGGACTCGGTCGAAGATCCCGAGGATGGAGGGTCCTCAAGTCTCCCGCGTTGGAGACACAGGCGATGGAGCCCGCGGATGAGGCAGCGGTGATGGATCCGGCGAGTGACGCCGGGTCAGTCGGCGTCGGTGAGGCCGCATCTTCTGCGGCCGTTGAATTCGGCCACGTTGCTTGTGGGCGAGTTGTACTCGGAGGCAAGGCGGTGGATCGTGCGAACCTGGCTCTCGGAGAGCCGATCGGCGTGGCGACTTCGCAGATGCGAGCCGAGTCCTCCGAGATGGCGTCGGTGAGGCCGACGAAGAGGCTGATCGTGCGATTGGCGGGATCACGCCAGGCGTGACGGTCGCACCGCCGGACGTAGCTGCTCGGCAAGATCCGGAGCATCTCGCCGATCGCTATCATGCGGCCAGGCGGCACAGATGGGCGCCAGCCGTGGGAAATGTCACGGCAGGACGCTGCAATCGGCGGCGAGTAGTAGAACGAGGGCAAGGGCGGCCAGCCATCTGCGGCAGATGATGAGGGCAAAGACATGAGGTTTACCTGGTTCGGCCCGGAGTAAAGACCTACTCCTTCTAGATTGTATTAGGGAGGTGTTACAATGGGCGAGCTCGGCTAAGCCATGCGAGTCGCTTAGGTGTACGAGGAACGTGTCTCTACTCCCCATAGGGAGGTTTATAGGCTCACCTCCCTAGGGTTTACATATCTCAACCGATTGATTCTGACTTGAGTCGTTTAACCTAGTCCGATGGGCTATCTACTTTGGGCCTTGACTTCTAGTCGCTCGGTACCTTCTTGCTGGCTTCAATCCACTCGCCGTTCTGCAGCCCACTCGCCACCACAGGGCGATCGGAAGCGTCTGCGAGTATACCCCAGTAGGCGTATCCCCATCACGGATGGTTAGCGAGTATCTATAGAACTGTTAGGGTTTGTCTTTCGCTGCAATTGCGTCACCCCAGGTTGTGTCCCCTTTAGAGGCATTAAGACTTGCTGAGTACCCTTAGGGTCTCACACGATAAATTATTGGTTCAGATGAACAGGTACCCTCGCAGGACGGATACTGGGTGGAAGAGGCTGATGATGTGGGCAACGATCGTTCGGTGTAGAGATTCCGGGAACGGGGATCCGTGAGATCTGTGGGCGGGATGTGCTTATTTCTATGGCATCTTATGCCGATTTGCTTCTTATCCGTACTCGGACTTTTTTTGCCGCTTCCGCTTGATACTCTGATGTGTGATGTGTGAGGAATTATCCTAAAATATTATATCTATCTAGGTCATTTGAATCTTGCCGTATGGCATTGCTATATTTCCTTTCTTTCTAGATGGTATGGCTCTGATGTACTCTTGTATGGTGGCTTGCATACATACTCATTTGTGTATGTAGTTGATCCCTTCGCCTACCGATTACGCCGCCCGTACAGGTCCCGATGAGTTGGAAGTGGTTGGGACGGCCGAAAGGTCTACCCGTGAGTGGCTTTTGGGGCCCCACCGTACTATTTCAACCACTACCGCTCATCCAGGCTTGTATCTAGGAGCGTAATTCACCGAGGTAGTTACAAGTTATTGCATTAAATCATGAAGTGATGAAGGAAGCTAAGAAGTGTCTAAAGGAGAAAGGTATTAGAGCTGAAGATGTGAAGAATCTACCTCCTATAGAAGAGTTATGTAAGCCAATTCCCCACTCATCTACTATTGAGGTACACTCTCTCCAATTTAATGAAGGTGATATTCCTTATGGTAAGCCTCTTGATCAATGCTTAGAGGAACTTGACACATTTATTGTTAAACAAGGGTATTTTAATAAACAAGTTCAGAATCATTTATTGGAAAACTCTAGAGCTATCAATGAGTTGAAAGATATTGTGTAAAGAACTTCTAATGATATTAAAATGCTTTGTAAACACTTTCAAATGGTTCAAACCCAACTTGATCAACTTGCTAAGGTACAAAAGGATATGCTAGTTAATGCCTCAGGAAATAAACATGCTTATGGAATTATAACTAGGAGTGGTATAGCTACTCAAGATCCTTTATATCCTGAAGGACACCCTAAAAGAATAGAATAGGATTCCCAACAAGGTGAAGATAGTGGTAGTCCTCGTAAGAGGAAGAAGAAGAAACGTAAGATAGTTGAGGAATCACTTGAACCTGTTGTAGATCCTAATAGTATATATGTCTCTGATGCTGAAACTGAGAGTGGTAATAATAAGGAGTCTTCTGATAAGAAGGAAGGTGAGGAAGAACCTGAGAAGCACACTAATAACACTAGGTACACAAAGGAGGATTTTATTGCTAATAAACATGGTAAAGAGAGAGAACCTTGGGTGCAGAAACCTATGCATTTTCGAGGTAAAAAACACAAGTCAAAGGAGGAAGAACACTACAACAAGTTTTGTGAGTGGATGAAGCCTTTATTTTTGCAAATTCCTTTGACTGATGCTATTAAGTTGCCTCCTTATTCAATGTATATAAAGGATATTGTCTCTAATAAAAGGAAGATTCCTAATGAGGACATTTCTACTCTACTTGCTAATTACTCCTTCAATGGTAAGGTTCCAAAGAAACTTGGTGATCCAGGTATACCAACTATTCCCTGCTCTATTAAGAATAATTATGTTAGAACTACTTTATGTGATTTGGGAGCTGGAGTTAGTGTTATGCCTTTTTCTCTCTATAAGAGACTCCAGCTAGAAAAGTTGATACCAACTGATATATCTTTGCAAATGGCTGATAAGTCAACTACTATTCCTGTTGGTATATGTGAGGATGTTCCTGTTCAAGTTGCTCATAATTGCATGGTATTAACTGATTTTGTTGTGCTTGAAATGCCTAAAGATGATAATATGTCTATTATTCTTGGAAGACCTTTTCTTAATACTACAGGTGCTGTCATCAATTGCAATCAAGGAAAAGTAACATTCAATATTAATGACAAAGAGCACACTGTCTATTTCCCCAAGAAGGTTGTTAGAAGCTATTGCCTGAATTCCATTGAAAATATTGAGAGCATCAAGGTTGGAGAAATATATTGTCCCATTCCACAAGAAAATTTTGAAACTATTATGATTGGGACCATTGCTATCAAGTATGAGGTAACATAACCACCTTGTGTAATGCAAAGTTTTGTTTCATATAAGATTGTTTTGGTAACAATACTTTCTCAACCTTGTTAACAAAAGGATTTTAATGAACAAAATAATGTTTCCACTATGGTTATCCTTTCTTTCTTTTAATTTTCTCCTTCCTAGTCTTTGCTTTAGCTTTAGTTTTGCTAGTAGTTTGCTTGTTTGAGTTTCTTAGAGCTCCTGTAGTTTGGGTTTTGGTTTGCTTTTGCTTCTTCTGAAAAAACTGTTTCTGCGAGAAAATCAATTTTCATACCCTGAAAATTGGCCAAAAATATAGTTTCCCAAAAAATCCCAGAAAATTCAAAATAAATTTTTCCTCGAAAAAAGGGGCAGAGAGGCACCAGAGGTGACCCAGGGGCCCACCCCAGGCCACCACAACCATGGTAGGCGCGGCCTACCAGGGGGTGGCGCCTGGGGGAGGTCTGGCCCACCTAGGCCCCTCCAGGATGCCTCCTCAAAGCCACCTTCTTTCTCTCTCCCGAAAAACATCGGAAAACTTTATCAAGCTCAAGTTCTTGTTGTTCTTGCTCGCGATATTCTATCTCCTTTGTTCAGCCCATCTGAAGTGCTAGTTTTTGGAGGGATTGCTCCTTGGTATGTGCCTCCTCCACTTGTCCAATTAGATTTGTGATTGGTAGATTGTATCTTGAGTATTTTGCTGCTATAGGTGATAGGTTGTTTGAGCTTGCATGCTTGTTCTATGCTTAGAAACTTTGTTTTGATGCATGTGTAGTCCTCTAGCAAGTTCCTATAGTAGTTGATCATCATTTATCAACATAGAAATCACTTGGTTTGATGGTTGTCTAAAATTTTTAGCAAGGAAGATGAGTGCTTATCCACTGAATCAATATGACTTGATGGTGCATGAGCCAATGAAGGTTCATCGTGAGGAGGCAGTCTTTCCTTCCATATATCCATGCCATGAATTTATGAGAGCTGCGGGGATCCTCCAAGATTTCCAAACTATGGTTACAAATGCAGGGTTGGAACACTTTGCTGAAGGTGAACCATTCCAATATGTTAAGCTAACCATGGCTTTTGTACAGGACTTACGGTTCACTTGGTCTACTTCTAATCCCATGGTCCATTACAAAATATATAATATACCTGTCGACCTGCCTTTTGCTGATTTCTGTGCATCAATTAGAGTCCCTCAATGGGGATCTTGCGAGGAGATCAAGGAGAGGCCCAAGGCACTTGTGTATTTATATGCTAAGATTTTCCAAGGTTTCGACTTCTCGAAGGAAAGTGGTAAAATTCAGAACATTCAATTTCTAGCTATTAGATACTTTGCCTATTTCATTACCAAGTGTGTTCTTGCTAGAAAGTTGTCTTTTTTGATCTAGCTTTTATTGCATCTCCTCTGAATAGGAATAGGTCTTATAGTTTGGGTGCGCTGATAGCTCACCGTCTCACCACCAACCGTGAGAAGGGTGGAATTTGTGGAGGACTCATTTCTTCTAGGTTGCTAGCTTTCCATGGTTTAGAGCCTCACTAATCAGATTTTTAGTTCCCCATAGAGAGGCTGGATATTGAATCCATGATTCAGCATGGTTTTGTTTCCTTGGGGGCTAATGTGAGAAGTTTACCATTTGAATTATGTTTTCCCAGCAAGGCCGGAGAAAGGGTAGGACTGAGAAAATAGTTTATTTGCCTGTACTTGCTTTGTTTAACTTTGATAACAGGCAAGGATGGTCACTTACGGAGGAGGAGGTTGACTCTTATGTGGGGGAACTCTCCCAGCAAGAGGAGAAAGTTGAAGAGGATGACGAAGACAATTCAGTTTAGTCCTCCAACTTGGGAGAGTCTCCATACCAGCAGCCCTCATTTGATTGGGGCGCGTCTTCTTCTTCATCGCCGGCGCCTGACTATGATCATTACTATGATGACCCACCAGCATGGGGATACTATCCGCACTATTGAGCCCCACTTAGGCCAAAAGCCTAAGCTTGGGGGGAGGTATACCGATGTCACACTCATATATATATATATCATGTTCGGTCGGTCCTTTGTATATCCATGGTTTCGCTTTTTGGTTCTTGTTGCTTCTTTCTCAAAAACACAAAAATACCAAAAATATTTTCATTGTTTATCTTGGTTTGTTTCTTTTCTTTGGTTTTCCTTAAAATAAAAAAAATCCAAAAAGATTTTGCTTTGTTTGGTTTGCTTTGTTTTTGTTTGGTTTTTCTTTGTTTGCTTGTTTCTAAAAAATCGAAAACACCAAAAATATTTGTTCTTCTTCTTTGGTTTTGTGAGTTCTTTGCAGGGTTCAACCGTCCTCAGTGGGTTTTGGTTTCATGTTAATATTCAAGTCAAACAAGTGAAGGGCAATAATGAAGATTAAGACAACTCGAGGTGTGGTAAGAGGCTGGTAACAAACTCTATTTGTTTCATTTTTTTACATATACTCATCATCGCGAGCATGCTTAGCCTGTTTGTGTAAGGTGTATGTCATTATGGATGCTTAGTAGTTCTTGCTTGTCTATGATTAGCTCCAGCTTGCTAATAGTTTGTAGCATGTCATATGAATGTTTGCTTGCATTGTTTATTCATACTTTGGTATGATATTGTGGTATCCTCCTCTAACTGTTCATGTGAATCGACTTGGCACATGCTCACGCATGCATATGACTAATCAATAGTCAGTAAGCCTCGATGATTTATTTTGCCTCTGAGTTCTTGTATCACTTTCATTCCATAATTAGTCATGTTTTGTTGCAAGCATGATTATGACAGTTATTGCTCTCTCGTTTATCGCTCCCTCTCTATTGCTAGCCTTCACTTGCACTGAGTATGTGCTCTACCCGTGCTTCCAACTCCACAAAACCAATATTGCCAGTTGTGTCCACCATACCTACCTATTAGCATCATTTGCTACTTTAGTGCATATTTTATATATGCCGTGTTTTCTTCCAAAATAAAATGTTTGTCTATTTTGAGAAAGTTAGTTAGTAAAGCTCTCACGAACTTGATGCCACACTTTATTCCTTGCGCTTAATAATCTTGAACCATTGTGACTAGTCCATGAAAGTTATATGCTTGCTTATTATATGCTGGGAGTCAGCAGAACCGTGCTATCATGGGGAACTCTTTCAACACCTTTTGGATATCCTATCAAGTTGATACTTTGCTCTTTTGTTTACGGATGCCGACGATGTGAAATAAAAGGGGAGGTTGTGAGTTCATGGAGTTTATACATTGTGTTAGAGAAACGCCTGGTCCGCTAGCCTAAGCCATGCCTAATCATGGTGGAAACTTGCAACATCACCATAATGAGCATCCTCAATAAAAAGCTATGCATATGGTAAATAAAAAGATTGTTAAGATGCTCATTGTCTGCTTGCCTTGTCATTTTGGTTATAGGAAAGCTCATGTACCATGTGCAAGGGGTACCCCTTTGGCGGTTCTCGATGATATGCATGTATTTACAATGACAAGAAATTTCAGGTGACCAAAGTTGAGTAGCATGCGGAGCGGCCCTCGTACTCAAGGGACTTGGGATTTTCAGCCTATGGTCTGTCAAGCATATGATTCAGAGTGGACCTCACTTTCACCTTAACCACATGAAGATGCCTATGATAGGGGCAATGAGAGATCAAAGCTAATGAGTACCTTCCTTTCAACGTTGGGAAGCCTTTCAAACCTTCACAAAACCGTTTTCACAATTTTGTTGAGTCACCACCTATTCTATGAGCACCTTCTTAAGAGCATAGTTGTCATTCTTGTGTTTGTTCCAAAACTTGGTTAATTATGTCATGACTTTGATGCTTGTATCTCTGATATCTTTACTTCTAGTCTTCACTTGAACTTCAGAGGTGCCTTGGCATTGATATTGTGCTCTACAAACAAAGGCAAGCGAGATACCACTCTATCATACCTTATTATGAGCATTGCAATGTTGCTTATGTTTATGTTTCATGCTACTTATTATTATTGAGTTGGTTTCTCTTCATAGCTTGCAATGATTATTGAGTAGACTTAGTTGCATACTTCTTATTATGAATTGTCTAAGCACCTACTCCTGTGCTGAGAATATATACATCATATGAAGCAAAGTGTTCGTGAAAGTTCTTTTATTGCACTCAGTTTTCAACTGAATTGCTTGAGGAAAAGCAATAAGCTAAGCTTAGGGGAGTTGGTACGTCCAAAACGTATCTACTTTCTCGAACACTTTGCTATTGTTTCTCCTCTAAACTTGTGTGATTTGGATACGACTAACACAGACTGACGTTGTTTTCAGCAGAACTACCTTGGTGTCTTGTTTTTGTGCAGCAAATCAACTATCAGGAAAAATCCCGGAAAATATGCCAAAAACTATATTTCACCAGAAGATCCACAAAGCCAGAAGAAGAGACGGAGAGGAGGCCTGGGGGCCCACACCCACCCCAGGCGCGGGCCCACCTGACCCCACGCCTGGAGGGGGTGCAGCCACCCCAGGCACCCCCTCGGCCTCCCTCTGCGCCTATAAGTTGCATTTTGACCTAAAAACCGATAGTTTTCCAGAAAGAGTTTCACTCCGCCGCCGCCACCAGAAACCAAGATTCGGGTCCAGAAACTCCGTTCTGGCACCCTGCCGGGACGGGGAATTTGGAGAGGATCATCGCCATCGTCATCACCAAAACTTCTCCATCAACCACCGATGTTTCCCTCATCCATGAGTGAGTAATCCTCAGTTGTAGGCTTGGGGATGGAAGGGATTGGATGAGTTCTATCATGTAATCGAATAAGATCTGTTAGGGCATAGTGCCTAGTATCTCTATTAGTGCTATTTGACTTTGTTGCAACTTGTTGTGCTTAATGCTTGTCACTAGGGCCCGAGTGCCATGATCTCAGATCTGAACTTATTATTGAATCATTATGATAGTATTGTTTGTGATCTTATCTACAAGTTGTGTAGACATATCATTGTTCGAATCCAAAGGCCCCAAAGTGACAATAATTGGGACAACCGGAGGGGATGGCTGTGGTGTGAGGATCACATGTGGTCACGGAGTGTTAATGCTTTGCTCCGATGCTCTATTAAAAGGAGCACCTTAATTGCCAGTAGTTCCCTAGAGGCCACGGGCTGGTCGGATGAAGATGTTGTGCAAGTTCTCATTGCGAGCACGTATGACTATATTTGGAGCACATGCCTAGGATTGTTTAGTACTTGGATGCTTCTTATTATTTATCTACAATGCCCTAGATCTTGAAGTTGCATGTTTAGACTCGTCCATGCAACAGCCGTCCATCCATCCCTACTGCTACCGTTACTGTTACTATTGTCACTGTTTCACTGTTGCTGTTACAACTGTTGTTGCTACTACAAATTGTTACTACTGATAAACTTCTGTGAGCAAGAACTATTTCCAGGTGTAGCTGAATTGACAACTCAGTTTTTAAGGCTTGCAAGTATTCTTTGTCTCCCCTTGTGTCGAATCAATAAATTGGGTAATACTACTCATGAAGACTGTTGCGATCCCCTAGACTTGTGGGTCATCAGTCGATGTGAAATGAAAGGGGAGCTTGTAAGTCCATGGAGTTATGTATGTGTTCTAGAGAAACGCCTAGGCCGCTAGCCTAAGCCATGCCTAATCATGGTGGAAAATTGCAGCATCACCATAGTGAGAATTCTATGAAGCATTCTTCTTATAAAAAGATATTGAGAAAAGGAAAAAAGATGAGAAAAGAGGAAAGAGAGAAAAACACCATTTCCCATGGTAAATAAGAAGATTGTTGAGATGCTCATTGTCTGCTTGCCTTGTCATTTTGATATGGGATAGCTCCTGTATCATGTGCAAGGGGTACCCTGTTGGCGGTTCTCTATGATACACATGTACTTACTATGACAAGAACTATTCGGTGACTAAAGTTGAGTAGCATGAGGAGCGGCCCTCGTACTCAAGGGACATGAGATTTCCAACTTATACTTTGTCAAGCATATACTCCATAGTTTGTTCACTTTAACCTTAATAACTTCAAGATGCTTATGATAGGGGAAAAGAGAGCTAAAATCTAACAAGTACCATAATTTGGAAGCTCTTTATGAGACTTGAAATCCCTGCTTCCCTTTGAAGGGATTTTCTTCCACTTTAATATTGAGTCTCCACCTTCTATCCTTAGGAAACAATTAAGAGAGCATAATTGTCATTCTTAGTTCTATGTGCATTTTCCCAAAACTTATTGATTGATGCATATTGTTGGTATTGCTTGTTCTTGAACTATTTGTATCTAGTAACTCTTATGAACTTTGAAGGTGTCCTATTCATTTATGCTACTCCATGAGGGACAAGCTGAAAGCCACTATGCTATGTTTTCTGTATGTGAAACAAACAAACGTCTATCAATGCATTGTTATTCATGATCTTTGTTTGTATCCTTTCATGTTGCATGCATAGTTACTTTGTCTTATTGTTGGAATTTCATCTTTCATGCTCTTGTTTAGAGTACTTTGATCCCATCTTTCAATGCTTGCAAATGGTTTGATCTTGATTGTGATGGTGCATGTCACCTCAAAAATTATTCTTTTTATCACTTACCTACTCGAGGACGAGCAGGAGTTAATCTTGGGGATGCTTGACACGTCGTAAACGTATCTATAATTTTTGATGTTCCATGCTTGTTCAGTATCCACTTTGCTTTGCTATGCTTTGTCTACACTTTGAGGTATTTTTATATGTTTTCTCGAACTAACCTATTAACAAGATGCCACAATGCGAGTTGCCTGTTTTCTGTTGTTTTTGGTTCCAGAAAAGTCATAAAATGAATATTCTCGAAATTGGACGGGACAAAAGCCAAAGTCAATATTTCACCGAGGAGAACATGGAGCCAGAAGATGAGACGGAGGAGGGCCTCGAGGGGCCACACCCCATGGCCGCGCGGGTAGGCCTGGCCCGCGCCTAGGGCGTGTAGCTGCCTCGGGCACCCCCTCGTCCTCCCTCTTCGCCTATAAGAAGCCCGCAAAACCTAAACCCTAAGTACCCAATCAATCTTCCACGAAACAGTCTGTAGCTGCCACCACCATCATCCCTAGATCGAGGGGGATCTGAAGCTCTTCCCGGCACCCTGCCGGAGGGGAGAGATCATCCCAGAGGACTTCTTCATCACCATGCCAGCCTCTGGTATGATGCGTGAGTAGTTCCACCTTGGACTATGGGTCCATACAGTAGCTAGATGGTTATTTTTCCTCCTTTGTGCTACCATGTTTAGATCTTGTGAGCTCCGTTCATGATCAAGATCATATATTTGTAATCATGCATGTTGTGTTTGCGGGGATCCAATTGATATTGAGATTACTATGTCAGATTGATTAATGATTCTATCTTGTTGATTCTATCATGTCTGTGTTGTTTGAGATCTTGTATGCTCTCTGTTTCTAGTAGCTATCTTGGCCAAGTAGATGCTAGTGACTCCAAGAGGGAGTATTTATGCTCGATAGTGGGTTCATGCCTCTATTGAATCTGGGGAAGTGATAGAAATCTCTAAGGTTGTAGATGTGATGTTGCTACTAGGGAGAAAACAACGATCTCTTGTTCATGGAACAATTGTATTGTTTACTTTACACACTTTGCTTAAAGCAGTTATCCGTTGCTTGCAACTTAATATTGGAGGGGGTTCAGATGATAACCTGAAGGTGGATTGCTAGTCATAGATGCATTTGGATGACGGTCTATGTATATTGTTGTAATGCCCAATCAAATCTCATAGGATCATGAATGTCTAGTATTGCATTGTTATGCCTTGCTCTGTCCTGTCAATTGTCCCGTTGTAATTTGTTTACCCAACATGTTATGATGTTTATCTTAAGGAGAACACCTCTAGTGAACTGTGGACCCCGGTCCAATCTTTACCATTGATATATCTTCCACTGCTACTGTTTACTTTTCTGCAAGCCACCATTGCCTTCCACACCATACGTTTAATCCTTTGTTTTCAACAAACCGATGAGATTGATAACCTCACTGTTCGTTGGAGCAAAGTAATGAGTTTGTATTGTGCAGGTTTCCAAGTTTCTAGCAACACCTTTGAGTCGTTTCCTTCCTCCTACTGGTTCGATAACCTTGGTTTTTTTCTGAGGCAAGACTTGCTGCTGTGCTCATCATACCTTCCTCTTGGGGTTTCCCAACAAAGCTGTACCATGATCTGAGCTGCCATCAAAGTATTATTGCAATAATCTGATGATTTCACAAGCCCAACCTGCTCTCTATGAGGAAATCAAGCTTCTTAACCTTGAAGTAGTTCCTTGTGGATTCCTTGCTAACCTTCAAATAAAATCTTCTCTAGAGGACCAAATCAAGGAAGCTCAAAAACAAGACGGTGAGGTCACCAAGATCAAAGAACGTGTTGCAAGTGGTGAAGCTAAATGTTTCTCCATCAATGATCAAGGTACCCTCTATTTCGGTAATCGGCTAGTGGTGCCAAACAGTCAGAAAATCAAATATGTAATCCTACTAGAAGATCATGAATCAACTCTGACCATTCATCCTGGTGGTACCAAGATGTACCGTGATCTCCATCAAATATTCTGGTGGAGTGGAATGAAACCAGAAATCGCTCGCTTTGTTGCAGAATGCAACGTTTATCATCACATGAAGGCTGAACACCAAAGACCTGTTGGACTTCTGAAGCCATTGCAAATTCCTGAGTGGAAATGGGATGAAATTGGTAGGATTTTATCACTGGACTCCCAAAGACACAAATCGGACATGATTCCATATGGGTAGTGATTGATTGACTATCCAAAGTTGCTCACTTCCTTGCTATTCAGGAAAGCATTACTGCAAGTCAATTAGCAGAACTATATGTGTCCCGGATAGTCGTACTTCATGGTTTTCCCAAGAAGATCGTATCTGATCGTGGAAGTTTGTTCACTTCCAAATTTTGGGCTAGTTTCCAACAAAATATGGGAACTCATGTCTCCTTCAGCACAGCTTATCATTCTAAAACCGATAGTCAAACCGAAAGAGTAAATCAAATTCTTTAATACATGCTCAGAGCGTGTGTTATATCCTTTGGAAAGATTTGGGAGAATTGTCTTCCATTTATTGAGTTATCCTACAACAACAGTTTTCAATCTAGTTTGGGCATGGCACCTTTCCAATTCCTACACGGAAGAACATGTCGAACACCGCTGAACTGGATAGAAACTAGTGAACGACAATTCTTTGGACCGAACATGATCCAAGAAGCAGAAGATCAAGTTCGCAAAATTCGAGAGCGTCTGAAAGCCGCTCAATCTCGTCAGAAGACCAACTATGATCGTCATCATCTTGATGTTCATTATGAAGTTGGTGATCAAGTTTATATCTGGTTCACTCCTCTAAAGGTTGTCCATCGATTCAATATCAATGGCAAATTGGCTCTTCGCTATGTTGGTCCCTTTCGTATTCTCTCCAAATGGGGTGAGCTTGCCTACCAATTGGATCTACCTTCAACATTTCTAGAAGTTCATGATGTCTTCCACGTGTCCCAACTCAAGCGTTGCTTCAAAGATCCCATCCGGTGTGGATCATGAAACTTTGGATCTCCAAGATGATCTAACCTACCGGGAATACCCTGTTCATATTCTTGATGAAACCGAGCACAAGACTCGTTGTCAAACCATCAAGTTCCTGAAATTTCAATGGTCTCATCACTCTGAGTCAGAAGCAACCTAGGAACGCGAAGATCGTCTTCGATCAGAGTACCCTGCCTTCTTTTCTAAAACCTAGGAATCTCGGGTCGAGATTATTGTAATTGGGGTAGAGTTGTAACATACCAACCTTTTGTGTAATATTAATAAATAAATGGTTGAGCATTGCATACATGCATTACACTTGCACCTTGATTCAATCAAATAAAAACAAATAAAACCTTAAATTTCGTTCTCTCAAAACCATTCAAATAGTTTTTGAATTTTGAAAACCACCCAAATGAGTGGAGCCCAAACTGACTAAACGGGTTCCCACACTATTTTAATATGTTTGGAAAAGTTCTAGTATTTTGGAAATATTCAAAATAGAAAATAAATTAAAAAACAAATAGAAAACACAAAACAGAAAAAGAAAAAGGTTTCTGCTAAAAAATAGAAACCCTATCTATCTAGGACGCATCCCATCTCCTCTTCTCTCTCTCTCTCTCTCTCTCTCTCTCTCTCTCTCTGCCGCTCGCGCGCTCAGCTTGCATCCCGAACCGGCCCACCCGGGACCCAAGCTAGCCTAGCTGCAGCTTTCTGCTTCCGCGCACCGTGCCGTCTTCGTCCCTCGACAAGCGCTTAGCGGCCTCTCCGCTCACCGGCACCGCGATGCGTGTCGCACATCAGGATTCGTGCCGCCGCTCGCCGGTGCCTACAAGACCCTCATCGACGCCCTAGAGGAACCCTAGCATGCCTTTCCCCTTCCTCTTCTGCTCGCATAGAGACGCCCTAAAACCTAGCTCGCCGGTCGTCGCCGTCCTCGCCATCTCCGGCCACCCCAGCCCAAGCCGATGCCACCATTGGAATGTCGTGCTCGACTTGTTCTACCTAGCCCCTCCTTGCACGTGCACGTGCCCCCAATCTACCGAATCGAGACCTCTGGGCGCCGCTCGTCATCGTCGATCCCCACCGTTTCGAAGCTCGCCTCGCCGTCAAGCCTGTTGCGCTCACAGTGAGCTTCTCGTCCGCGTAGTGCCCTCTGTTCCCTCTCTATCTCCCTTTATCGTTCTCCTCGTGCGAGCCCGACCCCGCCGCGGCTGGAGCTCGTCGGAGACGATGCTCCGGTGACCAATTGGGAGCTGCGCTGCCACCGTTTGGCTCAGCGCACCCGCGCGAGTCTAACATGGCCCGCAGCACCTCCCCGCAAGCCCCCTAGCGTCGTCCCCGACCTCGATCTGCAGCCGATGACAACACCGGCATCATGGTGACGTCAACGTGTTGTCATCCCGTGCTGATGTCATGATGACATCAGCATGAGGCAATATATACCTTTTCTTTATTTATTTTTGTAATTGTTTCTGAATTTATTAATATGACAGGTGGGTCCCCTTGGTAATTTAAATCTGAATTAATAAAATATTAAAGTAATTCCGAAATGTAATTCTTTTTTAATATTTTAAAAATGATTTAAAATGAATTAAAAATGGATAAACTCATAACTAATCCATTTTAAATCAGAAAAATACAAATAATATATCAAAATGTTTAGAAAAATGAACTCTATCATTTAAAAATGTAAGCATACATATTCATATAACTTTGAACCCTAACTTATTTAGTGGAACACCGACACCCCCTAAGTACCATGGGTTCAATGGTCGGCCTATTTAGGGCATTCTAGATCCATTTAAATCGATGATGCTTCTAGGGATACTCTACTACATGTAATCCTTCATATCATCCATATTGTATGAGCATTGCACATGCCATGTGTTGAATGTTGCCTTTCTTTTTTGGTGATTGGTTCTTCTTAAATAGGAACCGAGCCCGAGGCTGAAGTCAACGCCACCGAATAGCAGTACCAGTCCAACGACGGACAAGGCAAGCGAAGCCCCACTCTTACATATGAATCCTATGTTTACAAAGTATTTCATTCTCGCCATATGCATGCATTCAACAGTCTTTTATTAGTAGATAGATTAATCCTATCTGATGCATGTTTCCTTTGAAAACTATAATACATGATCCACCGCTCCTAGCATAACTAGGGTTTGGCTTATGAGCATCGCTAGTTCCACATTTCAGTCGAGCTTAGCCATGCTTAGTGGTCCAAGACCGATCATCCATATGATGCATCGGAGATGCAAATGAACCTAGTATGATAGGATGTTGTGTTGTGATCAGAGATGGATAGTAAACATGCTAAGTAAAGTATGGGAGGACACGTTGGGTGTGGTTTTTGTAGTCCCATACTATCCACCCTTAGGAACTGAGTTCTCGCCTCTTGAACCAAGATGAGCGTACAACCACACGGGGGCCTGGAAACCCCCTCGACTCACTAACTTGCCTAGTAGATTCCATGAGTCACATAGTTCAGGCTTTCCATTCAACATACGCATCTTGGTTGTTCTTGAATGGAGATGAAGGAGGTGCATTCATAACAGATAGGTAAGCATGGCCGGGAACAAGAGAGGCACTGCCTCCATAATCTTGAACCCCGCACACATATCTAGGGACCGGCTTCAGGACTCGACCCATTACTGCGGCATCTCCTTAGTGCGTGACTCATGGTCTCGGCGAAAGCAAGGTAAAGGTCGTGGTCAACCACTCTCTTTCGGCCTTCCAAGGAAGAGGGCTAATAATTTGGCATTAAGAATCGGTTTGTACATGTGGGTAAAGTTGTGCACCCCTGCAGGGTTATAATCTTTTCGAAAAGTCATGTCCACGGTTATGGACGACTTGGGAACGGATTCTCTAATCATAGAGATCTATAACCGAATAATAAAACTTGGACAACTAATGAGAGATCTGGAATACTTCCTCGGGGTTGTTTGAGGGGGTAGTCTGAGAAGAGAGGTTCAGTTGATGATGGTACTTGGTGGATACCGAAGATGATTCTAAGAGCTAGAGTTGTAGTCTTCTTATCCCTTTTAAAATGATCCGACTAGATGAGCCTCTTATCCTTCTTGTTTTTAAAACAAAGATGGCTTTATGCAAATAACTCCACTATCCATAAGTTTTGCGGAGTACACCATATACTCAGCGTTGCCTCGTTGATGTTTTTCTACAGATGAAGCTATGCCAACTGAAGGTGGTTTCTACATCGATGTCGATGAGTAGTTGGAGTTCCCGGGCAGCAGGCTAGGATCTATGGAAGGTTCGTTACTTCTTTTTAAGTCCTCTTAGGCCCTTTGCTAAGTTTGTTGTTTAGAACAACTTATTTTCTTCCGTTGCTTGTTGTAATGTTGGGTCTGTGACCCTTGGCTTGTATGACTGGTTTGTAACTCTCTTAAGAGTTTACCTTATTAATGTATGGTTTGTATATTCTGTAATGTCACTAATCATTCCCTGCGCGCTTTGGAATTTAGGTTAGGCTTATGTCAGACGAAGATCTGGTATTTGTCTAGCCCTGATCCCTGGTCGTGACAAGCGCCCAAAGGGTTCGTAGTACTAGAACTCCTAGAATTTGAAGTTGAAATTGTGGAGGGCCTTTAGGTGCATCGCCTAATTCAAAGGTTGAAAGTAAATATTGTATTAATTAAAATAATAACAATAATAAATTCGTGCTAGGTGAAAAGTTAGGGTTTGCACGCTGCTCCCACGAGTGGCCAGTAGCCCTCCTTTCGCCGCCAACTCCAAGGCAGTCCCATCCCCCTCTTCGCCACCGCAATAGCGTGTCGCCGTGCGAAGCCTATCCAATATCGGTGGTGGCAATGAAAGAACATTTGATGATCTCTAGTGTTTTGTATGTTAGATAACAATTCCAAGGATTATTTAGTTTGATGTTTAGTGCTTCAGATTATTTTCCCCAAATGCAGCTAAATAGAGTTTTTGGGGGCGGATTATCCGCCCCTGCAAAGGCCGGATTATCCGCCCCTACCAAGATCGACAAAGGTGCCAAGGCATGTCATGCGTTATGAGGGGGTGGAGTTGTACCCCCGGATTTTTCATCCAGGGCCGGAGTTTTTACCCAGGCCGGATAATCCGCCCCTACAGAGGGACGGATAATCCGCCCCCAGGAAGTTTCTCAAGTCAAGCCAAGGCGCGTCAAGCAATATGGGGTGGATAATTTCCCGGATTGTCCAGCCACGATCGGAGTTTTTGCCAGGGCCGGATAATTCGCCCCACCAAGATTTTTCTCAAAGTCCGCCAAGGCGCGTCATGTAGTGTGAGGGCGGACATTTGGTCCGGATATTCTGTATCAGGGCCTAATGTTTCCTCGGCCGGATTATCCGTCCCCCATTAAGGCCGGATTGCCTAGCCCCAGATTCTTCCAACGGCATCATTCAGGCAGGGGCATATATACCCCATTTGATCCCCATTTCAGATCTTCTGGATACTATGAAAAAGTTCAGTGTTGTTCATTCCAATTCTCGCGAGACTCCACTTTCAACCACCCGAAGGTTTCGATCTTTGGGGAATCGAAGGAGGAGGCTTCGATCTTCATCGGCACCAATCAATATCTTGAATTACCCTCCATTCACTTGGTGGATTCTTGGTCTAATATTTCTTGCAAATATCTAGATCTCAATTTCGGTTATTGATAAACTTGTTTCTTGTGATAGCTTGTTGTCATCATAGGAGCATCCAATTCAGTTGTGGATGTGTGCCCTGGTAGTGTTGTAAAGGCACCGTTTCCGCCTCGAAGGGTACCAATAGTGGAAAGGTGGATCATACCTTTGGTGGCGAGATCCATCGATGAAAAGGGTGAGGCCTATTGTGGCGTGGTGGTCTTAGTGCCCTCACCCCTCCAACACAGACGTACTTCCCTTAACAAGGAAGGAACTGCAGTAAAACAAATCATGTGTCTCTGCGTGCTCCACTATGGTTACCTCGTTCCTCTCACTACCTTTACTCGCTTAGTAGATAGGTTGGTATATAGGGAAATTCATCTTAGTTGCATATCTAAATAATTTACCTTTGTGTCAAGCCTAAAACTGAAAAGGAATTAAAATTTAGAGTAGCACATGTTCACCCCTCCTCTAGGTGCCCATACGATTCTTTTCAGGTGGGACTTACACACCTCCTTGCTCGGTGGTTGGTGGTGTGGGACACGATTGACGGCGGGATGCGTCGATCGTCATGGTGTGGCGATGTGGTTTTGTGGAGGAGGCACATGAGCACGTCTTCTCCATCGACGACGTGGTTATGGTCACATCGTTGGCATGCTCGTTGTGTTAGTGGCCCTTTGGAGCATACTGCGGCAACGTGGGTTGTCTTCCCCTCTGCTGATTGCAGCCCCTAGGCTACTCGGGGGAGATCGGGGTGGCTGGTCTAGTAGGGAGGCGATTGGTGGTGTAGGGGTCTGCTTGTCTACATTGAATAAGGGCAGAGGCCATAGTGGCCTTCTTCCGTCAAAATCGATGTTCCGCTTCTTGTCGGCCGTCCTCAATTTGATCGTCGACGAGTTCTGGATTTCTTCGAAGTGGGATTCCATGGATTCACGCATGATGCTCAGCCAGTGGGTCTGCAAGGGGGCGTGTCGCGAAGCTCTGCTTTTCATTGACAACATGCGATATATATCAACAATTGCGGTGGTGGGTATGTCAAGATGGTCATGATGGAAAGACCAGAAAGGCCGGTGGGGTGGGTCTCAGATGCGTTGAAGAGATTGCTTCACAAGTGGTTGTGCGGGCATGGCCGAGGGATATTGTTCCTGCCCGAGCCCCACACATGGCGCTTGTGAGTCTAGTGGTTGTTGATGTTGTGCAACCCCTACCGGCTGACCGATCCCGAGGGTGCACCGCGTTGGGGAAGAAGACAAGCGTTGAAGGTACACAACAACGGCACAAAGTAATTGACATAGGGAATAGGGAGAAGCTCTTTTACTATTTTTTCTGGCACATCACATACAATAATTGCTCATCTTTATATACACTACTAAAAATAAAAAGATAACGATAGCCACTTGTAACATGCAGAGGCCACACGGATGGACCTCTATCGGCCTACTCCCTCCGTTTTAAAATATAAGATGTTTTAGGTTTGTGAATAAAATATATCTAGACTTCTTTTAGTGTGTAGATTCATTCCAACATAAATAAACCTATATATTAAAAGTATTCTAGATATATTTGCTTCACAAAGCTAAAATATTTTATATTTTAAAACGGGGGGAGTACTTCCCAACAGTTGATTTTCCGATCGACGTCAATATTGAGCTGGACGTAATTGGGAAGAACCAGTACGGCATTTGCCACGTCGAATCGTGAGATCCTGGCTGTTGTCTTCCACGATCGCTTTCAATCCCACGGTTGTCAACTCGTTTAATTTGCTCAATGTTTTAAAACTCGAACTGTTTCGCCTATTCCTTGCTCATGCGCTCCGCCGCTGCATGCGTCCGTTAGTCTTGCATGCACCCCATGTTAATTACTATGTTTTCTGCCCATGTTTTGGGCGTTTCCTTTTGTGCTAGTAGATGGAGAAGGAGCCAACGACACCAACAGCGTACTGTCGTACGATCGGAACTGACTTGCTGAAGTTCCCAGAAAAGTGCAGGACTATGCATGTGATGGATCCCTGCTCGCTTCACCACAATAAAAAAGAGGGGCCAGCACCTCGCGACTTGTCTCTTGTCTATGGACGCTCATGGTCACGGTCAAGGATAGATAGATATATAGGTCGCGCCGTGTTCCCGCGGTGGAGATGGACTTGAACCCCAGAAAAGAAACGGAAGACTCTGTACGTAGATACACTCCAATTCAGTCGTCCCACCTTCCACGCAAAAACCCGTGGCTCTGCGGCTGCGCGGTGCATGCGCCAAACGCCCAGATCATCTCGGAGTCAGTCTGAGACGCCCGGGGGTCGCTCGGCTTTGCGGCCCTCCATCTCGTGGTGAGCCCAGCAATGACGGCTTTGGCCGGTAGGAGGTTCCTTACCCGATCCGACAACTCCTCTCGCCGAGGGGTATACTTTTGTCCGTTTCGGCAGTGACGACGCAACGAGTTCGCTTGCTGATTATGGAAACAGAACGCATGGCGTACGTGATTTTTTTTGAACCAAGGAAGGTCCCGAAGGACCTAGATAGATGCATTAGTCAAAGCGGTGGAGGTACAAATTACATCGGGGTCACCAAGAAAAACAGGAATTACACACAAGCCCCTGAATTTTGCACAGAAGACCCTAGATTTAAAACTAGAAACGAGATCCGGTCCTCCTCCTTCTCCGATGTTGATGAGTGAACTCAGACTCCGGCCGCCGTCGCCTTCACCGGGGAGCAAGCCACTTGGGAAGGGGACGGCGAAGTGCGCCGTAGTCGACCACCAGCAGGCCTCCTATGGAGGTTGTAGTAGTGCATTGCCAGCACCGCGAGCCATCGATTCCCGACGTGAATCAGAGACTGGCACTCCGCCGACTCTGTGGAAGAACTCGCCATAGCAGCCATACGACCCCACCTCCGGTCGAGATCTGGATGAAGGACTCCAAGACATCACACGCCGCCCACGGCCGAGGTGATCTCCTCGTCAGCATCCAGAAACCACCGAACCAGGCGCTTATTTGGGGAGCTTGCACCCGAGGCAGTCGTAGCCTTCCACCATGGAAGGAACGGCAGCCTCTTCGAAACCTCCGCCGCTGAGCGCACCACCACCAGTAGAGGAAGGCTCCGGGCTTCAACTTTATTAATGGAGATGCCTGAGCTCCTACCTCCCGGCGTGTCGGGGGGATAACCCCCGGGTGGGGAAATCCAAGCACAAGTAGGCCGGCCCCAGAAGGAAAAGGCCGTCTGGCCCTCAAGAAGGACAACTCCAGCTGGTTGGCGAACACCGTCCGGCTGGGCTTATAACCTTCCAGGCTGGCCCGTCTAGCTGGTAGCCAGAAGAACCGACCGGGTGACCGCTTCCACCCGGCTCACCTCGGATTCGATGGAGAGCATGGAAGGGCTGACGCTCCTTGCGGGGTACGCCTCTGACTCTCCCTCGTCATCAGGCAAGCTGGCGTGTCGTCATGACCAGTGCTACCCGACGAAGATAAAGCAAAGTGGTAGGCTGACTGGAGAAAGCAGTCCGTGTGACTGTTAAAGTAAGGGTGACGCCCCAAAGGAAGCCCGGGTGACCGCCAAAGAAGAGGATGGCGCTAAAATAAGGGCGGACTAGGTCACAGCCCACCTGGGCCCCTCTGACCCGGCACATCCTAAACCCATATCCAAAGAGTAAACCCTAGGGCTCGATCATGTCGCCCCCGGAGAGATAAGGGAGGCGGGCTGTGGTTCTAGGTAGGCAACAATAGAAGAAGAGAAGTGTTGGTAGCTAGTTCCCATCTTCCTCTAGTTCTTGATGGTAGCTAAGGAAACAGCTCAAGGAGCATCTGTACTGGGTATTCGCTCCCTTATATAGTTCATCTTGCAGGAGTAGGGGTGTTATCTTACCGAGAGGACCCCGAACCTGGGTACGTCGCTGTGTTTGCAGTTTACCATGCCCAACCCGTTGCGTGAGCCACCGATTGCATCCGAGTGTCCCTTCTTTGCCATCACCGATGGCACTGCTGTGTTCCACACCACGACAGTTGGCGCCCACCGTGGGGCACAACGCTTCGGCTGGGATCATCTTCCGCACGGGACTTCCACTTGCCGGGGAACGCGTGGCCTCCGGCCTCGTTCTCAAGTTCGGCGCTTTCGACTGCGTCGTCGACAACGCCTCATGCTTCGCCGGGAACACCTTTCCCCACCAACGAATCCATCATGCATTTTGGAGACGTCCGCATCTACGTTGCCACTATCACTGAGGCTTTCCCCAGCGTGGTCACCTCGTCCTCGACGTACCCCTCGCCAACGGCCCAGCCGTGGTGAGTGGTTGCGTTGAAGTCATGGTGGTAAACACCCGCGAAAACCATCGTCCGCCTCAGGAGCGTCGGGCGGGAGGAGAGAACTCCGCGCCCGAGCAAGAGCAAGACCCGCTCACTTCCTCCATACAGCATTTGCGTGCTCCGGTCGTCGTCAAGGTGGACCAGGCAGCCGCCGCGGCCGCGCTCGAAGCTACGCGCCAGAAGCTCCTGGAGGAGGCCACCAAGGTCGCAGCCAACCAGCGTCGGCTGAATGCCACCGTGCATGAGTACAACGCGGCCCAAGGTTTCGTCAGGATGATCCAGCACCGGGGGCGCGACCTAGCGTCAGAACTGGACCGCACCGCCGATTCACATGCAGGTGTGGCGCAGCCCGTCTATAACACCCCCGCCAAGAACCTGAGGGTAGCCGAGGCGGCAGCCGCGGAGCTAAAGCACCTCGAGGGCGAGGAGCTTCGTCGCCAGCAGGAGCGCGTCCAGCTCCTCGTCGCCACCGCTAACAAGAAGCAAGCCGAAGGCACCCCCAGCCAGATGGGAAACTCCAGGGACATCGTCGTTCACAAAGGCGCAGACCAGACGACGCACGGGGGAAGCAAGCATCAGCAGGCATCCTCCCCAGGAGGATTCGGGCAAAACAGCCGCCCGCGTGGCGAATCTGGCAACTGTGGCTGCCACAACCGAGACGCTATCGCTTCCAGCGTAAGCCGCACTCCGGCAGCAGGAGCTTCCCAAGGGAAGAATATGCGCACCCCAGATGAAGCAGAAGACACGAACAAGGACCCACCTGCATCACACCTAAAGGGCCGGCTCGGCTCCCGAGAACCGGCTGACACGCGCGAGCGCATCGACCTCCTGGTGCAGTCACGCACGCTGGAAGAGGAAAGTCTGGCTGGCCCGAAGTGTTTTGGCCCGCGCATCCGGAACGAACCATTTCCGAAGGGTTTTTCGCTTCCAAGGGATAAGCCAAAGTACAACGGCACGATCAAGCCTGAGGATTGGTTGGTGGATTACACGACTGCAGTGGGAATCGCCAACGGAAACCTCCGCCTGGCCGTCCGTTACGTCCCCCTCATGCTCGTCGATTCGGCAAGAACATGGCGCAACAGCCTCCCTGACAACAGCATTAACGCCTGGCTGGACTTCGAAGAAGCGTTCATTCGCAACTTCACCGGAACGTACAAGCGGTCGGGTCGGCCTCGCGAGCTTGCCCTCTGCGTACAAGGCAAGGATGAGTCTGACCGCGCCTACCTCACCTGGTGGACTAGCATGCACAACTCGTGCGAAGGGGTGCGCGAGCACCAGGCGATAGACTTCTTCACCAACGGTTGCCGAGACGGCACCATGCTGAAGCATAAGCTCAGCCGGGAAGACCCGCAAACCATGGCCCAGGTCATGGCCATCGCGGACAAGTACACCACCGCCAACACGGACATGAAGAAGCCCATCGTGGTGGACGACAAAGGCCAAATCGTCACGGACGAGCAGGCGGAGCGCCGCCAGCTGGGCGACCATCAACCCAGGCGGCACGACCATGACAACCGCCACCGCAAGTGGAAAGACGACCAACCGGATAGCCGGTACAGCGCCAAGCAAGTAGCCATTGTGCATGAGGATCCGGCTGCAGGCGGCAGCCGGAGGCAGAGACCGGATGATAGGCCGCCTCGGCCTAAGTACACCATGGAGTCCATGCTCGATGGGTCGTGCAAGTTCCATAGTGGCGACAGCAAGCCCGCGAACCACACAACACGCCAGTGCAGCTGAACGAAGAAGATGGCCGAAGCCGGTGGGCTCCCACCACCACCTCCACCGCCAGCCGGAGGCCCACCAGACAACAGGGAGCGGCGCAACCGCCACGAGGACGATTAGGATGGTTACCCGTGACAAGTGGGCAACTACCACATATTCCTCACGGAGCCGGAAACAAAGCACGCCAAGCGGAGGCGCGAGGCGGAGGTGAACGCAATCGTCCCCCCCCCCCCCGTCTCCCAATACCTGCATTGGTCAGACTAGGCAATCACTTGGATTAAGGAAGATCAGCTGGCTGTGCTACCAAGCCCTGGCAGCTACGCACTGGTCCTCGACCCCATCATCATCTCCAAGAAGCACTCATGCCGCTTCTCTCGGGTGTTGATCGATGGTGGCAGCAGCATCAACCTCCTCTACTGGAGTAGCCTCGAGTGGCTCGACATCAGCGAATCCCAGCTGCAACCCTCAAGCACTTCGTTCCACGGAGCAGTACCAGGACCGTCGCACTCGCCAATCGGCAAAATCCGGTTGTACGTCATCTTCGGTTGCGAGAACAATTTCCGTCGCGAACCAATCTGGTTCGAGGTGGTGAACCTCTCCAGCGCCTACCACGCCATACTAGGGCGCCCAGCCCTCACCAAATTCATGGGAGTGCCACACTATGCGTACCTCAAGATGAAGCTGCTAGGCCCAAAGGGAGTGATCACCGTCGACGGATGCTACAAGCGTTCGACCGAGTGCGCCTCAGACGGCTCCAAGCTAGCCGAAGCAATGATCATTGCTGAGGAGAAGCGCGTCATAATGCAGAATGTGGCGGATCTGCAGAAGGATATGGTGGATGGAGAACCCAAACCGGCTGGAGAATCATAGTTCAAGCCCTCACAAGGAACAATGAAGATCCTGCTAAACGAGGAGGACCCAAGCAAGTTCGTCCTAGTCGGTGACGGCCTGGACAGCAAATAGGAAAGCGCACTCGTTGATTTCCTCCGTGAGAATCGGGACATTTTCGCATGGTACCCCAAAGACATTCCAGGTGTCCCGAGGGAACTCGCCGAGAACTCTCTTCATGTTCGACCAGACGCGAAGCCGGTCAACCAATATTTACGCCGCTTCACAGAAGAAAAAAGAATAACCATCGGTGAGGAGATCACACGGCTGCTCGCAGCCGGCTTCATCATGGAAGTTTTCCACCTAGAATGGCTCCCCAACCTGGTGCTGGTGCTGAAGAAGAACAAGACATGGCGCATGTGTGTTGACTACACCAGTCTCAATAAGGCATGCCCCAAGGATCCTTTCGCCCTACCGCGGATCGACCAGGTCATCGACTCCACTGCCGAGTGTGCTCTGTTGTCTTTTCTGGACGCTTACTTGGGCTATCACCAGATGAAGCTCAATGTAAACGATCAAATAAAGACATATTTCATAACCCCATATGGAGCTTACTGCTACACCACCATGCCCTTCGGCTTGAAGAATGCATGAGCAACCTATCAGTGTTGTATGCAGAAATGCCTATAGACGCAGATCGGCAAAATCGTGCATGCCTGCGTTGACGATGTCATCATCAAGACCAAGGAGCGTCACACACTCCTCGAGGATCTGAAGGAAACATTCGACAACCTCCGCCGTTTCCAGATCAAGCTGTGTTCGGCGTCCCAGCCGGCAAGCTCCTCGGTTACTCGTCTCCGAGTGAGGAATCGAGGCGAACCCGGAGAAGATCGGAGCCATTGAGCGCATGGAGATGCCTCAGAGCCTGCGCGACATACAGAAGGTCACCGGGTGCCTAGCCTCCCTCAGCCGGTTCGTCAGCCGGCTGGGTGAGAAAGCCCTTCCCCTGTACCAGCTGATGAAGAAGACGGACAAGTTTGTCAGGCAGACGAAGCTTTCCGAGACCTCAAGCGCATGCTCACCTCACCGCCCATTCTGGCGGCGCCATCAGCAAAGGAGCCTATGTTTATGTACATCGCTGCCACAAACAGAGTGGTTAGCATGGTACTGGTAGTGGAAAAGCCAGAGGAAGGGAAGGCCTAGCCGGTACAGCGCCCCGTATACTACCTGAGTGAGGTACTATCGCTCTCCAAGAAGAACTACCCCCACTACCAGAAGCTGGTGTATGGCGTATACATGGCCGCCAAGAAACTCAAGCACTACTTCCAAGAACACTCCATCCGGGTATTGGCATTGGCCCCGCTGGTGGAAATTATCGGCAACAAGGACGCCATCGGGCGCGTGGCAAAATGGGCCATCGAGCTCGCTGCGCATAACATCTAGTACGAGCCATGAACGGCAATCAAGTCCCAAGCACTGGCTGATTTCATCGTCGATTGGGCAGAGACACAGTACATGCCACCAGTGCCTGATTCAACTTACTGGAAGCTACACTTCGACGGCTCCAAGATCCGAGGAGGACTCAGAGCCGGAATCGTGATAACCTCGCCAAAAGGTGACCGACTAGAATACTTCCTCCAGATCCACTTCAAGGCATCCAACAATGTTGCCGAATATGAAGCGCTCATCCACGGGCTCAAGATGGCCAAGCAGATAGGCATCTAGAGGGTACTATGCTTTGGATATTCGAACCTGGTGGTGTAGCAGGTATCCGGTGAGTGGGACGCAAGGGACGCAAACATGGCTCTCTACCGTTTCTTCGTTCAGCAGCTGTGTGCCTGCTTCGAAGGATGCGAGTTCCACCATGTTCCTAGAGCCAACAACGAAGCCGCTGACGCCTTGGCCAGGGTCGGCTCAACGAGACAAGACATACCGCCTGGAGTCTCCCTCGAGCACTTGTGCAAGCCCTCCATCACCCCGTCACCAGAATCCGACTCCATCGTACGTGGCGTAGATCTAGGAACAGTCGACGCCATGCCGCACCCAGGGACTGCCTAGCCGCACCCGGGGACTGCCACGCCGCACCCGAGGACTGCCGCTCCGCACCCGAGGACTTCCACGCCGCACCCGGGGACTGCCGCGCCGCACCCGGGGACTGCTGCAACGCAGCCCGCGGTCGACACCAGCAAGCTACCACCCGACAGGCGTCCTGACATTCCAGAGCCCGCCATCCATGAGGAGATCAAGCTCATCATGCAGACGGTGCACACCATTTGGGAAACACCCAACTGGGCGAAGCCGTTCATGAACTTCTTGGACAAAGACGAACTCCTGACGGAGGAAGTGGAAACACGACAAGTTCGGCGAAGAACAAGCTCCTACACCATCATCAACAACGAGCTGTACAAGCGCAGTGTCGGGGGCATCTATCAGCGATGTGTAAGCCAAGAAGAGGGAATCAGGCTCCTAGCTGACATACACCAGGGCAAATGCGGACACCACGCCTCGTCAAGAGAAATAGCAGCCAAAGCCCTTCGACACGGTTTCTACTGGCCGACAATGCTGAAGGACGCCGCGGAGCTAGTCAAAGCATGCAACGGCTGCCGGCGATTCAGCCAGCTGAAGCACACACCGTCTTCAGCTCTAAAGATGATACCAATCACCTGGCCATTTGCAGTCTGGGGGCTAGACATGGTTGGGACGTTCAAAACAGCTCGAGCCGGCATGACACACCTACTTGTAGCCGTGGACAAGTTCACCAAGTGGATCGAGGCAAAGCCCATCAAGAAGTTGTATGGAGCGACGGGGATCAAGTTCTTCACAGACATCATCATCCGGTCCGGCTACCCGCACAACATCATCACATACAACGGAACCAACTTCACGAAAGGAGTTTTCGCTCGATTCTGTGGAGAAAAGGGCATCCGCCGACACAGCATTCAAGACCCACGTACCCAACGGACATGAAGGCGTAACAGACTGGTCCTAGCCGGAATCAAGCCAAGGCTGATCGAACCACTCATCAGATCACCCTGATGCTGGATAGAGGAGCTTCCAGCTGTGCTTTGGATCCTGGGCACCACACCCAACCGCTCAACCGGCTTCACACCATTCTTCCTTGTCTATGGGGCAGAGGCAGTTCTCCCCACGGACATCCAGTTCGATGCGCCCCAAAAGCAACTCTACACGGAGCAGGAAGCCAAAGAGAGTGGACTTGCTCGAGGAAGCACGTGAGTTAGCTTTGTCTAGGTCAGCAATCTACCAACAAGACCTGCGCTGGTACCACACGAGCCGGATCCGGCCTACCTCTTTCCGTGAGGGAGATCTGGTGCTGCACCTGGTCCAGAGCACAAAAGGAATGCATAAGCTGTCCCCGCCATGGGAAGGCCCATGCATCGTCAGCCGGGCGCTTCACAACAATTCATACTATCTGATCGACGCCCAGTAGCCGGTGAAGAACAAGGCAGATCGATCAGACCAGGAGACGGAACGCCCATGGAACGCGAGCCTACTCCGACCATTTTACACTTGAGAAAAAGTGTATGTACCTTCCTTTTCATGTAATAAATGAACAAGCTTGGAAGCCTCGGCATAGTACCGAGGACTTTGTCCCAATTCCGCGCACCACATTCACCTTCGTACCGGCTGGCCTGGACCCCCATGATTTCTACAGGCGGCATAATATTGTACAAGGTGCCTAGAGCAAACTCTTCGGTTCCGGCTTCAGACCGCACACCGGCTGTCGACCCAGCAAGAGCAAAAACTCAAAGTACATACTGCAAGAAAATGCCAACGCAGAAAGAAAGGGCGCCTGGGCGAACCGTTCATGCCTACACGAGCTAAGCCAACAACAACGAATCGAAGTATCGCGAGGCACACCAGCTCAGCTTCTCCTTCGGTTCCGGCTGCAGACCGCAACCTGGCTGGCAGCCGGCAAGGGCAACGCTCGAAAGGCCAATGCTCGTTGAGAAAAGGGGAGCTGCTAATGGACTAACTCGAAGGGGCGCACCTCTTCGTTTTTCTTTTGTTCAGCCCTAGCTAATGAATGAGCATACGCATAACGAAACTAACTCAAAAAACGCTATGTCTCGCACGACTCGAGCCACAACTTGACAGGAAATGCGACGACAAAGAGCTTCGACCCGGTTGGCTATCCCCAGCCGGCCCGAACCTCGAGGAATACACCCAGTGGGCGTGCTCCCGTGCACCCGTAAATTCAAGTCGAGATGGCGAAAGAGCTTCGACCCAGTTGGCTACCCCAGCCGGCCCGAACCTCGGGGACTACACCCAGTGGGCGCGCTCCTGCACTCCCATCAACATAAGTGAAGATGGCAAGGAGCTTCGACCCGGCTGGCTACCCCATTCGGCCTAAACATCGAGGACTACACCCAGTGGGCGCGCTCCCGTGCACCCATCAACCCAAGTCAAGGCGGCCAAAAGCCCGGACCCAGCTGGCCACCCAGCCGACGATAATCCCAAACACCAAAATTAATGAAGACATAACAACAGGCAGACGGAGTGTACTCAAGAACTCAAGGGGCACCAAGAGATTTAAGCAGAACACGAAGGTTCTGCGCTCAATTCAAAGTCTGACGATAAAAATCCATCAAAGGTGTAGCACCAACAAAAGACGAAGCTCACAAGTACACCTGGCATTCCGGGGATCAAGGTTCTGGAGCCGGAGCGGTGGAGGGAGCGTCAGCAGCAGGGGCAGGAGCTGGGCCAGCATCGTCTGCATGAGCTTGGCTGCTAGAGGCAACATCGGTGGGATTCCAGGGCACCGGGATCCAGTGGAACGGCTGTGGCTCACAGAGGACGCTAAAGTCACGGTCCAGGTCCACATAGGTGCCAATCTTCACCCCACAGGACTGGATCGCCGGAGTGCTGGCACGAAGGCCCTCATAGCTCGTCCCAAGACGGAAGCCACGAGTGAGCACGCTAAGATCAACACCCGGGTACCACGAATTCACCAGGGCCAGAGCCATCTCCACTCCGCCTCGGGCAGCCCATTCCTTCTGGATCTCCAGCACATCGAGGCCCTTGGAAAAGGCAACAGCTAGGCTGACAATGTCGTGCAGATCGCCCGCATCCGTCCAGATGTAGTGAAAGAGGTCATTGCCAACGGCACGAAGTCCATTTCTCTCTTCTGCCAGCACCTTAACCAAGTTGAGGGCGGTCAGGTCGCGGCCAGCCTCCTCCTTGGGCAGCTTTTCTAGAGCCATCTCGGTCGACTCAGGGTAATGAGATGCAACCAAGGGCAGAGTTGAATGGTCAGACCAGATTCAACCAACCATGAGACAACGAAGGAAGGAAACTGAAGAACATACTGACAACCATCTCCGAGATACTCTGGAGGTGCAAAGCCAGCTCCGCCTCCCGGGAGCGGAGAATCTTGATCGTCTCCTGTTGGGTGGAGATCGTCTAAAAATTCTTCAGCCCTTGGGATGTCGCTTGCTTTCACCCTCTCCACGCTAACCTTGTTGATGCTTGTCGCGGCTATTTAACTGCGCACGCACCTTGTTCGACTCTTCCAGTCGGGCAACCTCAGCCTTGAGGCGCTCCACCTCCTTCTCCTTGTCCTAGATAATGGCTGTAGGAGGATACCCGATGGTCAACAAAAAGCGGGAAAATGGAGCCAATCGCCAAGATAGGTCGGAAGAAGCAATCTTATAGCCTAGATCCTGGGTGTTCTTTACTGACTTCGCAAAAGCTCTACAGCAAGAAAACGAATAAGTAACGAAACGACAAACCGGCTAGAAGAACAGAAAGATGTTGGGGAGAATGACCTACCTCCATCAAGACAGATAAATTTTTGGCCTCGCCAAGGCCCTTCTCCATTCCCTCAACCAGGTGGCGAACCTGGTTGAGTGTGACGGGTGCCACGCCCGAGAGTTGGGCGAGGATCGCACCCGGCGTCAGCACAGCCGGGGTTGGCCTCGAGCCAGTGACGACAACCTCATCATCATCAGTAGCCGCACCCGAAGGCGCGGCCATCACCAACTCCCTCTCAGCCGGCGCGGAAGCGCCCGGCTAGCCGCCACCCGCCGCAGCCGCCTGCGCGGCCCCAGCCTCCCCCGTCACCTCCGTGATCATGGGCCTGGCGGAGCTGCCTGGAGCATCGCTCCAGGCCGGATTCACGCCAGCCCCAGGACGAAGGAGGGGGTCTCCGTCCCGACCCAAACAATGCCTAGCAGCGAGGACGCTGATCCGATGAAAGCCCCCGTGGTCGGAGAACCCTGAGGAGACCTAGGCGGGATTCAGAGCGCAGCTGCGGCCGGTGCAAATGCCGACATCACCACCTCCTCAACTGACGGAGGAGGGGGAGGAGCAACGATGGCGGCACCTCTGTCGCCAAGCGTCATCGTCTCACTACGGGGAACGAAAAATAAGAGAAGGCACCAACAGAGCCACAGAGCAGGAACAGAAATGCAAGAAGGATGCCAACTCGAAGACGGACGGTGGAGTAACGACTTCGCGCCCTTGGCGTGTCCTTTTCTGTTCAACTGGAGCGGGTGCGGCAACATGCGCCACCCTCTTCCCCCAGGCTTTTGCTGCGGGTTTCTCTCGGACGCCCTCCTCGTCGGTGACATCGACTGCAACAAAAACAAAGCCTCAAACCACAAATTCACGAGCCAGGACAAAAGAAGGAGCTGCAACCGGCAACTTACCATGAGGATCCGAGGGGCCATCGTCCACCGGACGGGAAACCCTTTAGGCTCCGTCTGGGGGTACTACTTTGGCTTCCTGTCTGCCAAGAAGTACGAAAGCAGGAAGTCACCCATACCATCCTCGGCCAGCTGTGCCGTGAACAACTACTCAAAAGGGGGAGCATAAGGAACCCAAGGAAAGCTAACAACGATGAAGAATAAAATGCAAGATAACCAGAGAACAACTCACCCGAGGCGGCAAGCGCGGTATGCATGAAAGGTGAGTACGCCTAGGTTGCCTCCATGCGGAACTTGGAGATCATGGAGACCCAATTCCACAGGTCCTGATAGGGCACCTCCTTCCGCGGCGTCCTCGACGGGTCATCGGCGGTAGACATATGGCACATCTTGTGCGACCGCTTCTGCAGCAGAAGCACGCGATATACCATCCACGACAGCGTGATGTCCCGGGCAGTGAGCCTCTCCGTCTCCACCATCGCCTCCACCCGGGTGGCCATCCGGTCGAGGTCCGCCGAGGTGCCCATACCTTTCGTCGACCAGCCCTTCTGCGTCGCGGGCACGTTGACGAAAGGCGGAAGGCAGATCCAGCCCACCTCTGTGGCCTTGCTCACATAAAAATATGAGCGCTGCCATAGCTTGACGGTGTCGGGAAGCTCGAAACGCGGCATCAGCGCGAGGACCGCGGATATATGGCGCAGCAGCCCGTTTGCGTTAGTTGTAACTACCTCGGTGAATTACGCTCCTAGTTACAAGCCTGGATGAGCGGAAATGGTTGAAATAGTATGGTGGGGCCCAAATGCCACTCACAGGTAGACCTTTTGGCCGTCCCAACCATTTCCAATTCATCGGGACAAGAACGGCGTGAATCGGCAAGCGAAGGATCAACTACATACACAAATGAGTATGTATGCAAGCCACCATACAATAGTACATCGAGCCATTCCATCTAAAAGAAAGGAATATAGCAACGCCATACGGCAAGATTCAAATGTCCTAGATAGATATAATAGTTTAGGATAACTCCTCATACATCAAACATCGAGTATCAAAGGAAGCGGCAAACAAGATCCGAGTACGGATAAGAAGCAAATCGGCATAAGATGCCCCATAAATAAGCACATCCCGCCACGATCTCACGGATCCCGCTCCTAATCTCTACACCAAACGATCGTTGCCCACATCATCCGCCTCCTCCACCCAAAGATCCATCTTGTGAGTGTACCTGCTCATATGAATCAAATAATTTATCGTGTGAGACCCTAGGGTACTCAAGAAGTCTTTATGCCTCTAAAGGACACAACCTGGGTGACGAATTGCAGCAAAAGATAAACCCTAACATTCTATAGATACGCTAACCACCCGCCTAACCAAAGATAGACGGATGTCCGTGAATTAATGACAACTTATAACAAAGAATACCACCAGATCCATCCTCCTCCTCGCTACCAACGAGGAAGCGATGAACAACCCCCATCCGCTGGCAGTTTTATTATCCATTCCATGAGTGTTTCCTATTTACTAGTCAGCCATTTAGTCAAATTAAAAGCGTACTTTAGTTATGCTTGTCTATGATCGAGAACTGTGCTCCAAGTCGCCCATAACCGTGGACACGGCTTTCAGAAAGTTTTACCGCAGGGTGCACAAATAGCAACACACACTCGATCAACCTCGAAAACCAAATCAAAACCCAACGAGGCCTTCACGACAAAGCAATCACAGATTCAGAAATATTTAGGGGGCCACCCCATTGAGTACACCGTTAACGGCTAGCCGACCGAGACGGACTCAAGGTTTGCGTTAATGGTCAGAAACGATCGGGAACCCAAAATGTGACTGGCTTGTCGATACCGCGAAAACACTCCGCTTACCTAACAAGACAGTGCTCTCGCACAATCGTAATAAAGCAAGAAAGCATGGCATAAGTACAGATAGTAAATAAAACCTCAAACTAGTTTGTGGCCCTAAGAAATAAGAATGAATCAAGCTCGCCTGTGGGGTCCCATAAGCCTCCTGATGTGGATAGCGTGAATATTCAAGGAACAGGTTTCAAGTACTGGGGTCCCACGGACAAAAGTGAGCAGAAAAACCAAATAGCAGATATTGCTCACCGTGCCACTTTCATTAGTTATCCCATTACTCAAAGTTGTTGTTTAGGTACCGCGTTATCCATCGACACTCACATACCCTAAACATGTCATTATACGACTCGCATGGCTCAAACAACTCCTGTAGTAATGGCTCATGGGATGGAGGAACAAGCTTGGTGGGGTTTAAAAGTAAAGGCTATGCAATACTTGGGATTCGCTTAATGCAATCGCGACTCAATGATGCAAGAATAAGATAGAGGCAATAGGTACTATATGTATGCAAGCATGTGGTAGTGCTTGCCTGGCAGCTCGCTTGAAGCGAGAGAAGGATCCGGTAGTGCTCCGGTCTCTTGATATATCCCCCGCCATTGCCTATTCAAGAAGAACCAAACAAACAATGGCCAACATAAATAAAGTGCACAAGCATAGGAATAAAATGCGTCAAGCAAACAATCATGCCATGATGAACGATGCACAAGTTGCATGGCAATAATGTAGCATGGCATGGGTGAGGTGTGGATTACAAGAATAAATCATTTTATGGAGTTTTAGTCATGTTTTATCCGCCTATTAGTTGATGTTTGCCTTATATTTATATGATCCATGCTGCAATTCAGATCATGAAATGCATAAACAGAAAGGTCTCGTCGAGCTGATCATTTTAGACATATCATTTGTTAAATTTGGATTTATAAAACAAAAGTTATTAATTAATTAAGGCCGAGGGCATTTTATTGTAATTTTATTCAACTTTGGAAATTAAAGTGTGCAAAATATATTTTGAAGGGCATATTTGAATTCCTCATATTTTTCTGATTCAAAAACATATATCATTTGTATTAATTGGTTTTGTATTTTAGAAGTTATTTTAAAACAGATTTAAAATTTGAATTTGAATCAATTTTGAAGAGATTTGAATTAAAACAGATTAACAGAAACCTTTTGTCACCCAGCCCAGTGCAGCTGTGAGCCACCGGCTGTGTGGGCCACCTTGGCCGACTGGCGACGCCACAGAGCTTTTTCACCACAGCTCGCTTAGCCACCGAGGTCTGCGGGTGGGCTATCTCGCAGGCCCACGGATGCAGCGAGGGAGACGGGGAATGACAGGTGGGCATGGAGCTGGAGCGCGGGTTGAGGCGGAAGAACTAGGGGGGCCTTTCTGCAAAACGAATGCTGAGGCCGACGGTGGGGCAGGCTGGACCGCGGTTCAGGAATAAAAATGTTTGGGGGGTTTTGTGAAAAACGGCCACGTGAATCGCTTTCTTTTCTCGCTTTATGCGCAGACGGAGCTCGCGCAGCTCAGAAGCGGGATTCGATCCCAGTTGCGGCGCGCTGCGAGGGGATGATCGGCTACCGTCCGGATGGTGACAGGAGGGCGGACGGGGCCTAGGTGAGGCGCTACGCGGAGCGCGAGCGTGCAGACGGCAGCGAGCGGCGGTGCACCGAGGGTGTTCGACCAAACGACCCACGGATCTAGACGACGGTGGCGAGGCGTAGCATGTCCAGGAGGTCAGGCAGGTCACCGAGAGTGTGTCGGTGAGGTTGGATCGGCTCGAGACGCAGAGGATCGGCGTCGAGGCAGACGGCCAGAGAATCTCGGGTTTGCGCTGCTCCGCGGCGGGTTCTGGGCTTCTTCGCGGCCTGCACGGGCTGTCAGGGTCTCCTGTCCTTCCTCGACGTCCACAACACCACGCCCGCCTCCTCAGATCAGTGGACGCCAAGCCGACGCTGGGTCGCCTGGGCAGACGGTGGTGAAGAGGGAGAAGGGAGGCGAGGGCAGGGCCCTGGGGGGTGGATCTGGCGAGGCAGAGAGGGGGAGAGGGAGTAGATAAGGACGGGGGAAGGGGTAGATGGCGTGGGGGAGGGGAAGGTGGCGTCGGCCACCTTTTTCTCTCCTTCCTCATGTGCATGGGTCGGGCAGGAGCAGGGGGAGGTGATGGAGGCTGCCAGGTGGGGTCAGGGCGAGGCCAAGGAGGCAGGGGTAGGCTCGGGCTAGGGGGCCACAAGGCAGGGAAAGAAGAGAGGGAGAGAGGGTAGGCTCGGGCTTAGGGTTTGGGGGATCCTCGGTTTAGGGTTGGTGTTAGGTTGGTGTAGAGTAGCTCGGGTTGGGGTGGGTGTAAGGAGTGGAGAGGGGGTGGTGGCCCCTTGCTGGCCGAGATATGAAGGAAGGGTAGCTTAGGGTTAGCTAGAGAGGGGTGGAGGTTTTAGATTAGGTGTAGATTAGGGAGAGGTTTGGAGAGAGGTGAGATGGGTAGATCATGGTGGTAGTAGGGTTTAGAGATAGCAATAAAGAGAGGGGGGTTTAGGTTAGGGCTTAGCTAGAAATAACCTTGACCATGCAAGGATGGAGGTGAGATGGGTGAAAGTTGAGGAAAAGAAAGATATAGAGAGAGATGATCCACTCAAACAAGCAACTAAAAACAAGGAGGACCAAAGGTGGCAAAGGTTGCATGGCCCATGCAAGATGAGAATGACCATGATTAAAATATTGTAGAAACAATAATATTATCATGGCATTATTTATTTGCATCCTCCAAAGTTGGAGTAAGGGTCAAGCAAAAGGGTTTGTATAATTGGACCCACCCTATCTCTCATGAGCTAGAGTAACAACAAAAGAAAAATAATTACAAGCTCATGGATAATGGGGTGGTGGAATTGTAAGGTGGTGAAAGAAAGGTGGTGGAGTTGAATAAAAGATATGCCCCCAACTCAACTTGGGCATTTAACAATATATCAAGAACCAAATACAATATCAAGAGGCAAATACAATTTACCATGCCTATGAGAGAAGAACCAAATCACAAAGGTTTTATATGATGCTCAAATGCAAGGTGGCATGATGACATGAGCATGATATGATGATGATGCAACAATTATATGTAGGAAGTAGCCATTATATTACTAAACCAAGTAGCATTACAGTTGTTAGACAAATGGGATGCTACAACTCTCCCCCACTAAACAGGAATCTCGCCCCGAGATTCTAGGAAGAAGAAGAAGACTCAAAGAGGGTAGGATAGTTGGCACGAGCTCATCTTCACGCTCCCAAGTTGCTTCATCAATGAATGGTGCGACCATCGCACCTTGCGTAACTTGATGGACTTGTTCAGTCCTTCTTTCTCGATCTCAAGGATTTTGGTGGGTGTTCTTGATAAGACATGTCTTCTTGAGATTGATAAGCTCATGATCCACGGTCCCCGCCGGATCCTTGAAGCACTTCTTGAGTTGAGAGATGTGGAAAACATCATGGACCTTGAGTTTTTCCGGAGCTCAAGAGCATAAGCAACTTCTCCTCTTCTTCCACGAATTTTGAATGGACCGATGTATCTAGGAGCCAGCTTTCCTTTGATACCAAAGCGGTGTGTGCCTTTCATGGAGTGACACGAAGGTAAACGAGATCACTGTGGACATACACCATGTCCGTAAGTTTTGTCATAATTGCTCTTCAGCGACTTTGAGCAATCTTCATTTTCAAGAATGATATGCACCTTCTCCTCCGCTTGAGTTACAAATGTCGTGGCCAAACCAGATTCTTTCTCCTCGCACCACCAACCAATCGGAGTTCTGCACTTGTACCATAGAGAGCCTCAAATGGTGCCATCTTCGCACTTTTCTCGAAGTGTTGTTGTAAGAGAATTCATCATAAGGAAGACATTCCTCCCACTTCATGCCAAAAGAGATGACGCAAGCACGAAGCATATCCTCCGTAATCTGATTGATCCTTTCAACTTGTCCTTGCGATCGAGGGTGGTAAGTCGCGGAAGTTCAACTTTGTTCCCAAAGCATTTTGGAAACTTTCCTAACTTGGAAGTGAAGATGCTTCCACGGTCCGAACTGATCTCAAGCGGACCCCATACAGAGACAATTGCTGATATAGAGCTTAGCCAACCAATTCCGAAATTGTTTCCTTGACGGGAAGAAGTGAGCCACTTTAGAAAGCTCGTTAATGACAACAAAGATTGCATTGTTGCCTTTATGACCTTGAAAACCAAAGGATGAAATCCATCTCTACTTTCTCCCATTTCCATTCCGGGGTTTCAATGGTCAGAGAAGACCGAAAGGTTTCGATGGACAGCTTTCACTGCAAGTACATCACACTGAGACATACTTGGCACAATATCGCTTCAAACCCGCCACCAATATTGTGTTTTCAAGTCCATGTACATCTTTGTGCCAGGTGGATAGAAAGAATGTAATCATGCGCCTTGATAACTTGCTCTCTTAGACCCGGTAGTTCGAACTAACATCCGTGTTCAAAGAAAAGCGTGCCTTGATCATCGACGGAAGGACTCATACTGAAGTCAAGTTTGAGATGATCTTTCGGTGTGATCACCCAAATGACGAGAGCGAACCTTTTCTTCCAAGAGAGGGGTTGCTGAAGGTTCAGGAGATACCCTTGTTCCACAATCTCCGTGTTGAGTCGATGTAATTCCTCGCACAAGAGAGGTCGTTGTTCTTCCATCATGAGGTTGTTGACATAAGCTTTATGGCCGAGAGCATCGGCCATGACATTAGCTTTGCCCGAGTGTAGTTGATGGTCAAATCAAAATCATTGATCGCCTAATCCATCTCCTCTCGCCAAGGTTGAGATCAGCCGAGTGAAGATATACTTCGACTCTTGTGATTAGAAAAGATTTCACAACGTTGCCCACAAGTAGTGCCTCCATAGTTTCAAAGCGAAGACAACCGCATGAGCTCGAGGTCATGTGTAGGATAGTTGATCTCATGCCTTCAACTGCCGAGAGGCATAAGCAACAACTTGTTTCTCTTGCATAAGGACCGCACCCAATCCTTGCAAAGAGGCGCTGTAATATCTGGAAAGGCTTAGAGGTGTCCGGAGGAACCAAGACTGGTGTGGAAGTGAGCTTCTCTTTGAGTTTCTCAAAGCTTGCTTGACATGCAGGGGTCCAAAGGTATTTCTTGCCTTTCTTGAGAAGATCGGTAAGAGGCTTCGCTATCTTCGAGAAGTTCTGAACGAAGCGACGGCAATAACTAGCCAAACCAAGGAAACTCCGCACTTCTTTGACATTAACAGGAGGAAGCCATTCAACAATTGTCTTCACAGCTCGGTTGACTGCAATGCCCTAGCAGATGACGTGACCAAGATAGGTTACTTGAGGCAGCCAAAACTCACACTTGGAGAACTTTGCATACAAGCGGTTCTCACGAAGCTTGTTTAGGACACACCGAAGGTGTTCTTCATGTTCTTCCTTTGACTTAGAATAAACTAGGATGTCATCCAGATAGACCATAACGAACTTATCAAGATACTCCATGAAAACTGAGTTCATAAGCCTCGAGAAGGTTTCAGGTGCGTTGGTGAGACCAAAAGACATGACCGTGTACTCATACAGGCCATAGCGGGTGGTGAAAGCTGTTTTAGGAACATCTTCCTTGCGAATCTTGATTTGGTGATAACCACTTCTCAAGTCAAGCTTAGAGAACACCATAGCTCCAAATAGCCGATCAAGAGATCATTAATCCATGGAAGGGGATATTTGTTCTGATGGTTTCAGATTGAGAGCCCGATAGTCAACACAAAGTCTATCACCTGCCTCGCTTTTCACAAAGATTGTTGGGCTACCCTAAGAAGAAGTATCAGGTTGAATGAAACCCAACTTCTCTTGTTCATCAAGTTGACGCTTGAGTTCACCAACTCAGCAGGACCCATTTTATAAGGCCGCTTGGAGATAGGAGCCGCTCTGTGTTCAAGCTCAATTACAAACTCAACCTCACGATCCGGAGGCATACCCGCAACTCTTCAGAAAGACATCCGGGAACTCACAGACCGAACACTCAATAGCTTCCATAGCATCATCATTCGTGAGCCACCAAGGAGAAAAGTGGATAGGTGAGTCGACTTGGAGAAAAGACTATATGGCCTTCGTGAATCTTCGAGAAACCGAGGCTCAAAGACAATCAATCACAACTGCATTTGTCAACCAATCCATGCCCAAGATGACATCAATGTCGAATTGGCCGTAACAATTAAGGACGCCGAGAACGAAGAGCCACCAATCTCAATTTGATTGCCATGGCTGATTTTAGCAGCTGCCATTGTTGCTCCAGGAGAAAGGACCATTAACCGCTTAAGGAGAGGATCCATAGCTAACTCATTTTCATTTGTAAACTTGTGAGAAACAAACAAATGCGATGCACTGTAATCAAACAAAACTCGGCAGGATCGAGTTAATCTGAAAGCATACCCATCACAACCTGTGTGCATGCTCAGCTTGAGCGGCGTTGAAACAGTTGGCACGAGCAACAGTAGACCCGGGCTTAGTGTTGATGTTGAGAGCCCGCGGTGGTGGTGCACGAACCATAGGAGAGCTTGCCGCAGATCTTGGAGGTGGTGGAGGAAGAGCTTTGTTTTTCAACGGACAGTTCCAGCTTTGATGCCCAGAGTCTCCACACGTGAAACAAGCACCAGGTGGACGTGGAGCAAGGTAGCTGTGGACTCCGCCAGCGCCCAGGTAGTGGTTGTAGCCCCGGGAGCAAAGAAGGAGGAAGTTTGGTGGCCTTGCCGCCAAGCTTGAAGGTCTTGGTGGAGCCGGAGCGACGGTGGGTATTGGGAACCTGCATACCACTCTTAGAAGGAGCCGACATAGTCAAGAGCTTGGTGCATCACGTTGTGTTTCTTCAAATCCTCAAACACTTGCCTACTTGCTTCCTCCGCAGAGTCAGATGCTGAAGTTCCAAAAGACGCCGCCTTGCATGTGTGATTGCATATTTAATCGATGCATTGAGCCCTTGCGGAACCTCTTTGCTTCTTCTTGTCATCGAGATCTCATCGCCACCATAACGAGAAAGATTCATGAAGTTCTGATGTAGGTATTGACATTGTCATTTCGCTTGAGGTTGAGAAACACTTCCTTCATTCTTTCCATGACAATTTCTCGACAGACATCGCTTTTGAATGCTCCAAAGGAACTGCTCCCAAGTAGGTCGAAACCAATGCGCTTTGCCTTCGTAATTCTCCCACCATAGAGCGCATCTCCTTCGTAAGGTGAGTAGCACATTTTACCCATTCTTGCTCAGAACATCGCAGCTCAAAGAGCCTTGACATCTCACGCAACCAATCATCAAGATCAAGTGGTTGATCGTAAACATCAAATTGGCGTGGTTGAACTTCGTGAAGATTTTGATGTCTCCTCGCTGGGAGGTGGAGGTAGCGAGCAAACTCATTCCTCCGACACTTTCCTCAAAACGCTGGTTCTCACTGCATTGCCAAGGCATTGGCGATGTTTGACAACACGAACCCAGCCTGTGGTATGTCCTCATCGTAACGGCGTGGAGCCATCATGTGATTGATATAAATACAAGTCAAGACTATAATGGAGAATGATAATAATCCAAAATAGTACCAAGATGGAATTAACCAAGATTAAAGGATACAATTTACTAAGATGATATTAAAATATCAACAAAGTTCAAAGCACCTAGATGATATTAAGCATAGCGCACGATCGAAAAGGAGTGTGGTACATGATATATCAAAGAAAAAATTCCACAAATTTCGGCATTAAAATACCAGTAGATGCGCAAAATCACTTAACGAATCAAGATTAGTGACTCTACCAATTCAATATACAAAAGCGAATGATAAGAGTAGTGGTATGGTCGCGACTCCATCCCGCACTCAAATCATTACTCCGCACATGAATAAGTGGAACACATATCTTAACCCCTTCTTCTCACGATGAACCTAAAGATTAGTAACTACGGAAACGAACACCCCAACAAGATAACGTCGGATAACAAAGAGTAAGACAGATCGCGGCGGTATACAACGAATCAGATAGATCGCGTCGGTTTGCAAAAGCCTGTCCGTATGGAATGTACCAACAGTTGATAACCAAAAGGCCGATTGTGATAACAACTTGGATGCAACAGATAGACAAGGAATTACACACACACACACACACACACTCACAACCTATGGTACTACGGAAACCCAGAACACGTGAATCCTAGTTTGAACTTTTAAGAAGAGGATGGAAAACGTTACACTTCCTTACTAGAAAAGGGTGGGTGGGTAAGAAGAAAAGTGGAAGCAGTCCTACTCTCGCGTTTTGTTTTTCCCTAGTATACATAACTACCAAAATATTTGCTAGGACAACGACCATTTGGTCGAGACCTCAAGGGCGGGATGGCTCGATACCAATTGTAACTACCACGGTGAATTACGCCCTAGTTACAAGCCCGGATGAGCGGAAATGGTTGAAATAGTACGGTGGGGCCCAAATGCCACTCACAGTAGACCTTCGCCGTCCCAACCATTTCCATTTCATCGGGACAAGAACGGGCGGCGTAATCGGCAGGCGAAGGGATCAACTACATACACAAATGAGTATGTATGCAAGCCACCATACAATAGTACATCAGAGCCATTCCATCTAAAAAGAAAGGAAATATAGCAACGCCATACGGCAAGATTCAAATGTCCTAGATAGATATAATAGTTTAGGATAACTCCTCATACATCAAACATCAGAGTATCAGGCGGAAGCGGCAAACAAGATCCGAGTACGGATAAGAAGCAAATCGGCATAAGATGCCCCATAAATAAGCACATCCCGCCCACAGATCTCACGGATCCCCGTTCCTGGAATCTCTACACGACGATCGCCCACATCATCCGCCTCCTCCACCCAGTATCCATCTTGTGAGTGTACCTGTTCATATGAATCAAATAATTTATCGTGTGAGACCCTAGGGGTACTCAGCAAGTCTTTATGCCTCTAAAGGGGACACAACCTGGGGTGACGCAATTGCAGCAAAAGATAAACCCTAACAGTTCTATAGATACTCGCTAACCACCCGCCTAACCAAAGATAGACGGATGTCCGTGAATTAATGACAACAGTTATAACAGTAATACCACCAGATCCATCCTCCTCCTCGCTTACCAACGAGGAAGCGGATGAACAACCCCCCATCCGTTGGCAGTTTTATTATCCATTCCATGAGTGTTGCCCTATTTACTAGTCAGTTACTTAGTCAAATTAAAAGCGGTACTTTAGTTATGCTTGTCTATGATCGAGAAACTGTGCTCCAAGTCATCCATAACCGCGGACACGGCTTTGAGAAAGTTTTACCTGCAGGTGCACAAATAGCAACACACACTCGATCAACCTCGGAAAAACCAAATCAAACCCAACGAGGCCTTCACGACAAAGCAATCACGATTGAAATATTTCAGGGCCACCCATTGAGTACACCCAAACGGTTAGCCGACTCGAGACGGACTCAAGGTTTGCGTCAATGGTCAGAAACGATCGGGAACCCGAAAATGTGGGGCTTGTCGACACTGCGAAAACACTCCGCTTACCTAAACAAAGACAGTGATCCTCGCACAATCGTAATAAAGCAGTAAAGCATGGCATAAGTACAGGATAGTAAATAAAACCTCAAACTAGTTTGTGGCCCTAAGAAATAAGAATGAATCAAGCTCTGGCTCAGGGGGGTCCCATAAGCCTCCCGGATGTGGATAGCGTGAATATTCAAGGAACAGGTTTCAAGTACTCGGGGTCCTACGGGACAAAAGTGAGCAGGAAAAACCAAATAGCAGATATTGCTCACCGGTGCCACTTTCATTAGTTATCCCATTACTACTCAGGTTAAGTTGTTTAGGTACCGCGTTATCCATCAGACACTCACATACCCTACACATGCTGTTATACGACTCGCATGGCTCAAACAACTCCTGTAGTAATGGCTCATGGGATGGAGGAACAAGCTTGGTGGGGTTTAAAAGTAAAGGCTATGCAATACTTGGGATTCAGTTTAATGCAATCGCGACTCAATGATGCAAGAATAAGATAGAGGCAATAGGTACTATATGTATGCAAGCATGTGGTAGTGCTTGCCTGGCAGCTCAGTTGAAGCGAGAGAAGGATCTGGGTAGTTCTCCTGGGTCTCTTGATATATCCGCTGCTCAGCGTCTATTCGAAGAAGAACCAAACAAACAATGGCCAACATAAATAAAGTGCACAAGCATAGGAATAAAATGCGTCAAGCAAACAATCATGCCATGATGAATGATGCACAAGTTGCATGGCAATAATGTAGCATGGCATGGGTGAGGTGTGGATTACAAGAATAAATCATTTTATGGAGTTTTAGTCATGTTTTATCCGCCTATTAGTTGCTGTTTGCCTTATATTTATATGATGCATGCTGCAATTCAGATCATGGAATGCATAAACAGAAAGGTCTCGTTGAGCTGATCATTTTAGACATATCATTTGTTAAATTTGGATTTATAAAACAAAAGTTATTAATTAATTAAGGCCGAGGGCATTTTATTGTAATTTTATTCAACTTTGGAAATTAAAGTGTGCAAAATATATTTTGAAGGGCATATTTGAATTCCTCATATTTTTCTGATTCAAAAACATATATCATTTGTATTAATTGGGTTTGTATTTTAGAAGTTATTTTAAAACAGATTTAAAATTTGAATTTGAATCAATTTTGAAGAGATTTGAATTAAACAGACGTAAACCTTTTGTCACCCATCCCAAGTGCTAGTGAGCCACCGCTGTGGTCCACTGATCTTGGACGGGCGACAGCAGAGCTTTTCTCACCACAGGCTCGCCTAGCCACCGAGGCTGCGGGGTGGGCCATCTGGCGCAGGCCCACGTGACAGCGGCGAGGGAGACGGGGAATGACAGGTGGGCCTGGAGCTGGAGCGCGGGTTGAGGCGGAAGAACTAGGGGGGCCTTTCTGCAAAACGAATGCTGAGGCCGACGGTGGGGCAGGCTGGACCATGTTCAGAATAAAATGTTTGGGGGGTTTTGTGAAAAACGGCCACGTGGTAATTTTCTCCTTTCTCGCCTTACGCGCCTGGGCGCAGTCAGCGGGATTCGATCCCAGTCATGGCGCTGTGAGGGCCGACCGCCCGGATGTCCGCGGGATGGTGACAGGAGGGCGGACGGGGCCTAGGTGAGGCGCTACGCGGAGCGCGAGCATGTAGACGGCAGCGAGCAGCGGTGCACCGAGGGTGTTCGACCAAACGACCCACGGATCTAGACGACGGTGGTGAGGCAGAGCATGTCCAGGAGGTCAGGCAGCTCACCGAGAGTGTGTCGGTGAGGTTGGATCGGCTCGAGACGCAGAGGATCGGCGTCGTGACGGCATGAGAATCTCGGGTTTCGCGGGCTCAAGGCTGGCGGCAGTTGGGCTTCCTCTTTGCGGCCTGCACGGGCTGATGCAGGGGGTCTCCTATCCTTCCTCGACGTCCACAACACCACACCCGCCTCCTCGTACTGCAGGTGGACGCCGAAGCCGACGGTGGGGTCGTCGGGGGTAGACGGTGGTGAAGAGGGAGAAGGGAGGCGAGGGCAGGGCCCTGGGGGTGGATCTGGCGAGGCAGAGAGGGGGAGAGGGAGTAGATAAGGACAGGGGAAAGGGTAGATGGCGTGGGGGAGGGGAAGGTGGCTTCGGCCACCTTTTTCTCTCCTTCCTCACGTGCATGGGTCGGGCAGGAGCAGGGGGAGGTGATGGAGGCTGCCAGGTGGGGTCAGGGCGAGGCCAAGGAGGCAGGGACAGGCTCGGGCTAGGGGCCACAAGGCAGGGAAAGAAGAGAGGGAGAGAGGGTAGGCTCGGGCTTAGGGTTTGGGGGAGCCTCGGTTTAGGGTTGGTGTTAGGTTGGTGTAGAGTAGCTCGAGTTGGGGTGGGTGTAAGGAGTGGAGAGGGGGTGGTGGCCCCTTGCTGGCCGAGAGAGGAAGGAAGGGTAGCTTAGGGTTAGCTAGAGAGGGGTGGAGGTTTTAGATTAGGTGTAGATTAGGGAGAGGTTTGGAGAGAGGTGAGATGAGTGGATCATGGTGGTAGTAGGGTTTAGAGATATCAATAAAGAGAGGGGGGTTTAGGGTAGGGCTTAGCTAGAAACAACCTTGACCATGCAAGGATGGAGGTGAGATGGGTGAAAGTTGAGGAAAAGAAAGATATAGAGAGAGATGATCCACTCAAACAAGCAACTAAAAACAAGGAGGACCAAAGGTGGCAAAGGTTGCATGGCCCATGCAAGATGAGAATGACCATGATTAAAATATTGTAGAAACAATAATATTATCATGGCATTATTTATTTGCATCCTCCAAAGTTGAGTAAGGGTCAAGCAAAAGGATTTGTAGAATTGGACCCACCCTATCTCTCATGAGCTAGAGTAACAACAAAAGAAAAATAATTACAAGCTCATGGATAATGGGGTGGTGGAATTGTAAGGTGGTGAAAGAAAGGTGGTGGAGTTGAATAAAAGATATGCCCCCAACTCAACTTGGGCATTTAACAATATATCAAGAACCAAATACAATATCAAGAGGCAAATAAAATTTACCATGCCTATGAGAGAAGAACCAAATCACAAAGGTTTTATATGATGCTCAAATGCAAGGTGGCATGATGACATGAACATGATATGATGATGATGCAACTATTATATGTAGGAAGTAGCCATTATATTACTAAACCAAGTAGCATTACAGTTGTTAGACAAATGGGATGCTACATTAGTGCACCGCCCTTGGCGGTGTTCTGGGCCTTGAAGTGGAAGAACTTGAGGAAGTTCGCCACCTCGGGTCACACCCCAAGGTACGACTCTCAGCAGGCCACGTGGTGCGACAACTACGCGATGGCATTGGCGCCTAGATGATGGAGTTGGAGGTCGAAGAAGACAAAGAGCTAGAGGAGGAAGGGGCTGACGGGAAGGCCGAAGTCGCGGGCGAAATGCGCCAGGAAGACGACGCGCTCCCTCGGCCGAGGGTCTGGCACCCGCTCCCCCTTCGGCGCATGCCGATGCTTCACCAGCATTGACGAAGGAAGAAATCTCCCCCGCCGATACTTGTGGACGAGGTCGTCCATGACGAACGACCCGCACTAGCCCCCGCGCTGCTCCGGCAACATCTCGACAGAAGAGGTGGCCGTGGTGGAAGATGCGTGGCGGCTCCGGCGGCAGCAGGGAGAAAGGGCGCAAGAAGTAAGGTGTGCTGGAAGAAGAGGAGAATATGAGCCGGAGGACGAAGAAGTGTGGGCATCGTTCCTCCTCCAGGGCTCTATTTATCCCCGCGGGCGGCACCGTCGCCCCCTCGGCTCCCGCACGACGCGTGGCATCGAGTCACCACGGCCGCACGCCGTTACGGCTTCGGATCCTTTGCGCCATCGTAACCACCACAGAAGATCCGCGGGCGTTACCGGGAGACGAGGCGTGCGTGCTCGCCCCGAGAAACCATTGTGGCAAGTTGCGTGCGCAGTTGCCAAAAACTGACGCAGCGACGGGGAAGTCCAACTGACGCGACATGCGCCGGAGCAGCAGTCATGGGTGACGACATCAACAGCATCATCAAGCTAACGCTTCGTCTCTAGCTTTGCCAGTCGGTCCCTGTCTTTGCCATCTACACCCAGTGGGCGGCCATCTATTTTGCAGCCGGTTAAATACAGCCGGAATGCAAAAGCAAAAGTTGCAGCCGGATGCGGTCAAACAATCACTTCAAGACGAAAAAAGAGCACGCAAGATCTTACCCACCGGCCAAGCCCATACGTGCTCGGGGACTAGTGTCGGGGGGATAACCCCCGGGTGGGGAAAGCCAAGCACAAGTAGGCCGGCCCCAGAAGGAACAGGCCGTCTGGCCCTCAAGAAGGACAACTCCAGCTGGTTGGCGAACACTGCCCGGCTGGGCTTATAACCATCCCGGCTGGCCCGTCTAGCCGGTAGCCAGAAGAACCGGCCGGGTGGCCGCTTCCACCCGGCTCACCTCGGATTCGATGGAGAGCACGGAAGGGCTGACGCTCCTTGCGGGGTACGCCTCTGGCTCTCCCTCGTCATCAGGCAAGCTGGCGTGCTGTCATGACCAGCGCTACCCGACGAAGATAAAGCAAAGTGGTCGGCTGACTGTCAAAAGCAGTTCGTGTAACCGTTAAAGCAAAGGTGACGCCCCAAAGGAAGCCCGGGTGACCGCCAAAGAAGAGGATGACGCTAAAAGAAGGGTGGACTGGGTCCTGACCCACCGGCTGGGCCCTACAGCCGGCCCTGTCCTGTAAACCCATATACAAACAGTAAACCCTAGGGCATGTTCTGTAATCTGCCCCCTCCCAGAACAGTATATAAGGGAGGGCAGAGCTGGGGTTCTAGGTAGGCAACAATAGAAGCAGAGAAGTGTTGGTAGCTAGTTCCCATCTTCCTCTAGCTCTCGATAGTAGCTAAGGAAAGAACTCAAGGAGCATCTGTACTGGGCATTCGCTCCCTTATATAGTTCATCTTGCAGGAGCAGGGGTGTTACCTCACCGAGAGGGCCCCAAACCTGGGTATGTTGCTGTGTTTGTAGTTTACCGTGTCCAACCCGTTGCTTGAGCCACCGATTGCATCCGAGTGTCCCTTCTTTGCCATCCCCGATGGCACTGTCGTGTTCCACACCACGACACAGCGGCAACCACCTCACCCGGAGCATAGCCACAAGAAAGAAGAAGACCAGGGCTCGCCGAAAGCGGTTGAGGACCTTCGGCGACCTACTCCTAGACACGGCCAACATGCCCAACCAAAACCTAGACTAGCCCTACCTACTACGGCACCGCCCTTCCCCGCCTCCGGCCGGCATCGCCGCCAGATTTGGATCGGGGGAGGGGGAGGAGGAGGAGGCTCGCACGGGAGACTCTCGAGGAGAAAAGGAAGAGGAGATGAGAGAAATTAAGCAGCTTTCCCAACAACTACTGCGTACGTGATAGCTGCGCCGACCGGCTAACTAGACTAGCTCGTCAATGGCGACCTTCTGGGTGGATAGATGGATCCCGGTTGGATATGGCTGGCTCGGATGGGATGAAATGGTATTCTCTTCGTTCAGAAATAACTAACTTGAGTTTGTCTAGATTTAAATATATCTGGACTCATTTTAGTGTATAGATATCTTTGAATCCGGATAAACCTCAAGTTAATTTTTTTTGGAGGGAGAAAATACAATACATTTATATTTATCACGCACACAAAATTTTATTTTTTTAGAAAAAAGTACACATAACTGAACCAAAGTTGCAATCTCCAATGTGCAATTTAGACACTACTTTACTTCGTATTTTACACATAAAATGGGACGAGAACGATAATGGTTCGTTGACCCAAAGGCTTAATTAGAAGAAGAGAGTTGGGATTCCAAAATAAAGATTGAAACAACTGAAAACTAAACGATACAATCCCCTTAAACGTTGCCTAGTTTATCATTCTCATACTAAACGATACAATCCCCTACTCCTCATGAACATTGCGCTCCGTGCCAGATGGTTGTGGTTGAAGCGTATGGAGGTGAACAAACCTTGGCACGGTCTTGACATGCGGGTGCCTAAGCTCTTAAGGCAAATTTTCAACGCGGCAACGACCTCGGTGCTGGGGACGGAGCCTCCACTCTCTTCTGGACGCACATATGGATGTCGTGTGGACAGTGATGTGACATAGCGCCAAACCTCCTTGCGGCTGTCCCGACGAGTGCTATCTCGACACGCCGCGTGCGCGAGGACATGGCTTCATGCCCCCCCCCCCCCCCCGACCTTGGTGCGGCAGCCATTAGGGAGCTACTTGACATAGCTAATCGGGTTGAGGAGATCACCTTGACAGAGGGGGTGCAAGATGTCTTTAAGTGGAACTGGGATCTGAGTGGTTGCTATACCGCTAAATCCTGTTACTAGGCCTTGTTCGCTGGACGAATCTCGATGGCAGGTGCCCTGCAGATATGGTGTTCTCGAGCCCCGACCAACTACAAAGTTGCGCTCTGGCTCGCTGTTAGAAACAAGTGCTGGACAACTGACAGACTGAGTCCTAGAGGGCTACAACACCCAGTTGCATGCCCGTTCTGCGACCAATGTGGAGAGACAATTGATCACTTGCTGCTGGGATGTGTCCTCGCCCGCGAAGTGTGGTCGACCTCCCTAGGATGGTGGGGCAAAAGCAGCTAGGATCCGGAGCAAGGCACGAAGCTTGTGGCGTGGCTCCAGGAGAAGCAGGGCGGGAAGGGCCGGGAGCGTGACCTCTGGAAGGGGATCGTCCTGGTCTGCTGGACACTCTGGCGCCACCGGAACGATGTTGTCTTTGAAGGGGCCGCCCCTTCTTCTGGAGGTCATCCGTAGGATCTCTACTGAGGCTGGCCTGTGCAGGTCAGCAGGGCTCTTTCGAGACTGCCTAGGACAAGTAGACATGTGAAGATGCCACGAGTAGTTAGATAGAATGTGTGTGCTGCCTTCGTGGCGGCATGGAGTTTGCGCTTTGGTGTCTGTACCTCGGCTCGTGGTAAAACTTGTTAGAAATAATGGGGCTAATCCATTTAGGCCCATGTGTATTTCAGATTTTCCCTAAATCTCAAAGCCCAAATTTGTGGCAGCCCATATGTGTTTGGGCCCATGTTTGTGGCAGCTCACATGGAAGTGGACTGGGAGCTCAAGTTTAGTCCCACATGGAAAGTTGGAGGAGAGTTGCACCACCTTATAAGGTGGAGTGTTGCACCACTTTGTAAGTGAGTAGCAATAAGAGAGATACACGCGCACGCTCCTCCTCCGACGACGACGCTTCGCCAGACGTCATTACGATGCTACCGCTGGTTATGGAATCTCGCCGAGCCGAGCTTTATTTTGCCGCCAGAAAACTATGAGGTTTTGACAGACGTGTCAAATGCTTAGCTTATTCGGTCTCTTCCGGATCATGGCTATCAGAATCGACCAACATGCGTAACATGGACTTGGCCCACGCCTCCGTTAGGGTTTCTGAGCCATCTATATAAAGTCCTGCGGCTACCGCCACAACACCACCAAAACCAATCTAGGGTTTTGCCATCCTCTACTTGCGCGCCACCGTAGTCTACTCCATCCCGCTTGCGGTGTGCAGCGGACAGGAGAGCAGGTCTCGGAACCACTCGCCCTTGTGATCCTGTCACGGGAGGCGAATAAGGTTTTTGGAAGCGCTGCGATCGCCGAGTTCTCCATCACGTCGTCTTCCATCCAAGTCAGCGGTCGCCACCGCCTCTTCGCCGCCATCTGCTGCGATCACTCTTCCCCAAAGTTTCTACTACGACAACCGAACGACGTGCTACGTGATCTTGTTTGGTTATTCATCATGTTCATGAGTACATGTTGTTGGTGTTTGTTCGATCATCCCGTTGTTTACTACATCTAGTATGTTCGAGTTACATGATCTAGTAGATGGTTTTGTCATGATTTATATTCTGGAATTAATCGTGGAAATTATGCCTAATAATCCAACAATCCAAAAACCTTATTATAGGCAATTTCCTGAATTAACAATGGCTGGTTTTACCGATGCAATCGAGGTCAGATAAGTTTACCGTGTGCACTTTAAGAGGTGGCGACAAGGCTGAGCTTTGGTGACCACGATGAAAGTGTTCCACATCAGTAAAGGCAAACCTGAGGGAACTATATCTGACGAGGATCAGAAGAAGTTCGAGGATGCTAATACTGTCTTTGTGGGATGTATTCTGAGCATTCTTGCTGACCGTCTGTGTGATGTGTTTATGCACTTAAAAGATGGGAAGGAGTTCTGGGATGCACTGGATGCAAAGTTTGGTGATGCGATCTTTGGCAAAGGAACTGTATATCATGGAGAGCTTTCATGATTTTAAGATGACAAAGGACCTTCTGTGGTTCAACAAGCTCATGAGATACAAGGTGCATTGCCAAAGAGCTCGAACTCCTTAAGTGTACCTTACCGACAAGTTTGTGGCGGGTTGCATTATGCTAAGTTGCCCCTTCATGGAGGAACTTTGCCACGACTCTCAAGCATTGCTGTCAAAACTCACCGGCGGGCAGCGACGAGCAACACGAGCGGGAGGCTCCAGGCGGCTGGTGGGCCCTGGTCCCTCGGTCGACGGCCAAGAATCTTCCGGCGCACGCGTCTGTCTTGGTTCGAGGCGTGCCACCTATACCTGGTCGGAAGGTGATGGATTGTTCCGATTGGTTTCTGCACGGTAAACAAGTATCGTAAAATTCGAGCCGTGATCGGCTCCTGGGTTTCGTAGAATCGGCTTTGAGCCGATTACCCCCATGGCTTTGCATTGGATCTTATGATAACACGGGGTTTTGCTTAATTACTACAAGCTAAATCGATCTACGATAGTTTGGTGTTTTCACCACGTAACCGGAACGTCCCACGCGTGGTTGAGCCTAATAGATACGAAAAGTAGTAGAAAACCGATCCTAGAGAAGGCCTAAAAACCAACATGACGTCAATTCCCGGAACATCCCCTCTAAGATCAACAAACCATACCTTACGTATTACCGGATCGTTCAACCCGTTTGTGAGGCCAAATCACGTAGATATTAAACTAAACCTTGATGAACAAGGCACAACTATAACAGATCAAATCGACTTAAGCAGAAATCAAGCAAGATGCCACCTTTACACCCGGGAGAAGGTGCAAAGACGGCGAGATAGCTAGAGGTAGCATAAATAAGCAATCATAGTAAAAGCATCGATGCTAGCTCTAACAAATCATGGTAAAGATGTTACTCGCCATCAACAAGGCTTGACGAGTAACACGGATAACGATAAGTAAATCGCCTAGATCGCAAGATGCGATCTAGGCAAGATTACTACCGAAAAACCCTAGAAACAAGGGGTATGGCGATCTTGAGATTGTGTTGGTTGTGAACGTGATTGTCCTCCTTTCTCAATAACCCTAGGTACATATTTATAGTCCGGAGACTCTCTACTTTTGGAATAACTCTACAACTCTATCTTTATCTAAACATCAACGGAACCTAAACAAATACGAATCCTACTAAGATACAAAATACACGGGCAATCCAGCCCAAATCTACGCACTAGGCCGATCCAACAACACGTTGAATATATGTATCTTCTAAGCCCATCTTGATCACGGCCCATCCCCTCAGAGGCCAAAATATGGCGATAACACATGCCCCCCTGGTTTTGGCAATGATAATTCCAAAACCACTCTGTGTGTTTTTCTTCTCCTGGGTTTTTCTCTTCTTTTTTTTTATCGGGTTACGCGTACGTCAGAACGCGTGGCAGAACAGGATCGTCACGCCACCCCTTCATCATGATGCCCTGTCTTCTCAACTCCTCCGCAGTGCATGATTTGATGATTTTGGCAGCACAATCTGGGAAACTGCTATGGCATTGAACCGTTTCTCCACTATCCCTCTTTATTTAAATCCGCCTGAACAGTTCACAGTCCCCATCTTCCTCCCGTAGCCAGAAAACCCTCTTTCTCCACCGGAAAAAACCCTTCTCTGCCATGGCCTCCTCTGCTTCCTCCGGTCTATCCTCTCATGCCTCCAATAGCATTAGTGACCGTGAGCCGACTCCGGAGCACCCACCTACGGCCACATATAGTACCTTCGCCCCACGATGGTGGGATGTCAGGGACTGGGACTTTGCCGTCTGGTCGGAGGACGATGCGTCCCTGACAGACGGCGAAGAGAACCTTCAGTTCCTGGTCGACGGGGAGCTGGAGGCGAAAAGTAGTGACGATGCCTGGTCGTGGGACGGCGTCGAGTCTTCAGACGAAGAGGAAGAATCGGAGGAAGACCCGTCCTCCGATGAGTATCCGCCGATGAAGCGCTTCCGCGCCGGGTCAAGCGAAGATACAGAAGATGACGATGAAGACGATGAAGACGATGAAGCCCCTCGGCTTCTTGAGAAGGCGGAAGCTGAAACGCTGGTAGCGCCGAAGACAGCGAAGAAGACGGCGGCGACGACAGCGGCGACGATCTCGCCCTTTAAATTAGGAATTAGCAACAATAGTAGTAGTAGTAGCCGGACCCCCCTTTTGTAATTGATCCGTATCCAAATGAATGAGAATCTGTTTCCTCAAAGATGCTAATTTTGTCGTCCCACTTTTGCCGATGTTGAAAACAAGTCGATGCTCCAAGATCCGATAGCAACGCATCGGCTTTTACCTTATCATGTTTTCACAGTCAACCAAACCACAACTCAAAAGCCGATGCATATCAGCTTTCCCCAAATTGTTGACAAGGTCAACCCAGCCGTATATTTAGGCAAAACCAAACGGCCACTTCCAAGTTTCAAACGGTAACCTGCGACTCTCTTCAAAAAGGGCGGCCTAGATCCCCAACTGCCTACCGACCAGATCGAGCTCATAGCAACAAGGACCTTCAATCCTTACTCCGCACAGATCCATCTCCGCCGGCGAACCAGATGGCAGAATCGTCCACCACCAATCCGGAGGTCTCCGGTCTGAAGGTACGCTTACCCCTCATAATTTTAACACAAAGTTAAAACTTGATGGCGAAACTTGAATTAATGCCTTTATTTCGCCATTAAATCTTCTAGGTTTCAGACATTCTGCTGCCGCATCCTTCTCTCCCCAATTCTCTCTGTCTTGGCCCTCGTACAGATTCTAGTCCTGCCCATCTAATTTCTTGCGAGGCCAATAGAATCCCTTCAGAAGCAGGGACCTAGATCTGAATTCTTGGGCCGATTGCTTAGCAGCCTAATCCCCTGAAATTTGGGTTTCTTGGTTCAAGAGAGTAGCTAGAGCTCACCAACCCCAATGGGAAATTTTGGGAATAGCCGATGCCTTGCATCTATCATTGTCTCCTCTTGAAAAACACGAGAATCTTCTCAAAACCATTGGCTACTTACGTCCGGCCTACGAATTGTTTCATATTCGCCATGGCCCTATGTCGCCAACCTTGCTAGACGTGGCAATGATTAATGGTCGGATGTTACATCACCCACCCTGCTTTCATCGACCACAGGTCCTTACAAACTATCTTCCAAAACAGTGCACAAGTCAGCGCTTATATCCAACGTCATATGAAAACCAAGGGCCTGTTTGAGAGAAAGAACATACAGACCTTTCTCAACTTGGCTAGAGCATTTCATCTTCGTGGCCCTTCCACGGCTCCCACTAAGAACTATCTTTCCTAGCCTCTGAATCGCCAAAGGTACCCAGCTTGGCATCGCAAACTGTTCCTTGGAGAGGTCTACAGATACCTCCGCTTGATGTCTAAACTGTTCTCGTGCACAGCAATCGTAATGTGTGGACCTTGGTGGTTCATCCACCGGCTCACTGCATTTCCAAAACCGCATCCTGCATTTCCTTCCGGCGAGTTGCACTTTCCCGACGTTAAGGAGGCAAATCCGATGCACCTATGGCCAAGCTTTGTATCGATTGCTGTAGTAAATCGACCTCAAGAGGCGCAAAATGGTTCAAAGATCTTCTTCCAAGGCTCGATAACCCCAACTTCTTCCCTTACATGGAAGAAGCAACATTTTGAGAATCCACTCTCCTTCAGCTAGACAACTTTGCCGATGACACCGCACGCAACTCTTCTCCACCGTCATCCGCCTGTTTCCTTCCAGGCATGAGCACATCTAACCGAATAATCAAACCTGGTACGAATTCTACCACCAACAGTGGCTCGTCAATTCGGCCTTGGGCAAGTAGCTCCCCACTTCTTTCTTCATCAACTCACAGAGTGTAGAGCCGATCTGCCTGATCCCCTCACCAGTCAGAGGTGCTACTCTTTCTTTGATGCTCTAACCATCCCAATTCCCACCGACCTCACCTTTGCGTCATCAACCAATGGCTTTGAAGACTGGTGGTTGATGTGGAAGACTCACGTCTTTAGGAGAGCTCTGGGACCGTCTTGAAACAGCTGACCGACTATGACATCCCGTGGACCGTACTCCTACTTGCGAATTTTCTCGATGCAGCCTGCAAGTGATCCTTTTATTAACGCACTATTTCTCTTCGCAGCAACAAGATGGCCCTGAGCCTACGCACAGCGATGGCTCCCCTTTCGAATTCTTCCCGCCAGCTCCTGTGGTTCTTTTCTGCAAAGATTCGCCACCTCTGAAAAAGGTCATAATGCAGAAACACGACAACACCACAATCGGCTTCCAAGAAACCAGAACTCCTAAGTCGGCCCTCGAGTTCGACTAAAACCAGACGATGGTGAGGAAGGTAGCTGCCGAAAAACCTTGAGGCGCCGGAGCCCTTCTCCGCATACTCGCATGTAAGCTTAACTTTAGGTTTTAGTCGATCCTTGTTACTTCTTTTGTTCTTGCCACACCCACGCCATCGACTCCTCCTTTGCAGCTTCGTCAAGATTCTTCCAAATGATGATACCCAAACCAATCGAGGGAGTTAGGTCCCACGATCGAGAGGACCATCACACCGAACCAGCCGAACTCACCACCATCGGCTTCAAGAAGAGGTTGGCCTCGAACCGCTGCCCCCAAGCATCACCGAGGGGGCCATCTGCGGGCCCCAAAAGAGCTCGCAAAGGACTGCAAGCCTTTTCGTCGAGCCAGGAGGTTCTGAAAAAATCCTCATTTTCTATGCTCCTGCCCCTTACTCCCTTTTCGATATTGATAAATTACCCTTTAAACAGGCAACTGATGCTTCTAGTGGCGGGGCCGTGCTGACGCCGGATCTGGGGAACACCGAAGGTGTAGATGGAACGGCTGCCAACCTGGCCGAGCCTCCAGTGACCACACACGAACCGATGGTCTCTTCATCGGCTATCTCCTCGATAGGAGAGGTACGTTTACATACTATTTTTCGCGTCCGTTCTTGTATGTTTAAACGCATCGACGCTTTTGGCTGCTGTTGCGATCTTTCAGTTTGCCGTCGTTCGACCGCATCCATCGAACCTACTCCTCTGTTGACCACGTGAACTACAAGCCGATTGCTCCACCTCAATTCCGCTACCGAAAACTTTCCGCCTTCCCGCCGAGGAGTTGATCGAGGTTCGAAGAAGTGAAGGGCGTTCTTGCGAAATTCAGGATCATCTTCCGTGCACATTACAAGTGAAGCTTTGGTCGGTTGCAACTGTCCTTTCGCCACGGTGAAACTCGCCCGTGAAAGGATCCACCGCGCCATGCCCAACTCCGCTGAAAGCCGATATTGCGTAAAGATGTCGCAGCTTAATGAGAAAAAGGCATCTCGGATGCTAGAACCGACACTTCACAAGATTGCCGAGCTCGCATCCTTGAAAAAGGAGCTGGAAGATCTTGAGGAGAAAGCCCGTGACTAAACAGCTCATCCGTGACAAGGAAGAATCCATAGCCCGTTCCCAAGACGAGGCGGAAGGCCTCAAAGCTCAATCAAGACCGATCCGCAGTATACGCGCCTAAGCAAGCAGCTAGTGTCGCAAGGATGAAGATGACGGCCGAGATCGCCGAGGTGGATCGTATCCGTCGACGCCTTCCACGCCTTCGATGCCTTCTTCGAGCTCATATGTGTAAACCGGCGAGCTCGTATGTAAACTGGCACTTGTTCGTAACTTGTGTTTTTTCATCGGCCGATTTTCCACATCGGCCCCCATATTTTTACTATCCATCATCCATTTAGGTGCCCCCCGAGCCGAATCCTTCAAGTAATTGAAGATATCGGCTCTCAGCCATCCGATACTCATCCCGTCAACCGATGCTAAACACAGGGCAAACGATGGGTGAGGACAACAAGAATAATTTGGGCGATCGCTGAATCGCCCCTTCTTGCATTCACAAGAACGGTTTACACCTTATTATTTTACAGGGCGTAGTATCCCTCGCTACGACTACATGAACCGCTTGTCGATGATCGCTGCTTTTATTTTTTGTGGCCGATCGCAGAGGATCGGCCGTACTACCTGATGATCGTGGGCTTTCCTACTCTGTAAGGCCTGGATAAGACCAGCCTCACCCCGCTTTTTGTAGCTTCAATACGCTCGCAGCCGCCTAGATTGATTCCAGAGATCGGCTCTTGGTCTTCCGCTTCCTGATGTTCATGCCAGTGGAAACCTCGATAGAATCGTCGCATGGACGACCTCCACTTCATCCCCGCCCCATCAGACAGTAATCGATGCATCGTGGATGGAATGCAGCGATTAGCGTGGATCCAATCCCTTCCTAGCAAGACGGCGTAGGTACTTTTGGCTTCACGACGAAAATGACGTGGGTATGGTCTTCCTGCCCACGCCGATCCACGCTCGTAACGCCTTATGCTTCAAGACCGCCGTTGAAGTCGCTTAACGTGACGTTGGTTTTGATCAGTCCGCAGAGAGCGTCCCAAACGTCGTAGCATGGAGTATGGCATGATATTGATCGCCGCTCGGTGTCCACCAACATCTTGCCGACGGTTGTCCATTGATGTAGCCCCGCAGTACAGAGCTTTCAGATGTTTGTAACCCTTCTCACGTGGCTTCAAAGATAACCGCCGGGCAGCTGTTGTGCCACGAGTAACTCATCGGTTCTTGGCGCAGGAATTCGACGGAGCACGAACACCATAAAGCGAGCCGATGCCTGCATCGGCTTTATTGGCTTAGCGCCACTCTTTCCTTGTCGCGCCCGCCTCCGTAGTCCGCTTACTTTGCCGCCAGATCAGGCGTGCTTTCTTTAGCGTGGAGATACTGCGCTTGACTTCTTCCAGTTACGCAGCCTGTACTCTACGCTCGTGTCTCGAGTCCATCGGGCACCACCTTGGACGGTGAAACCTGTCTTCTTCTTTGTCATCCCCTGGGCCTCTCAAGGCCCTTCGCCGACTCCTTAGGACGGCTCGAGGTTGGAGAGGTCCTAGACGTTCGAACACCGACATGGCCTCGTGCCCTTCTTTTGTTGTCGACATTTTATTTTAGCCGGTACATGGCTCATCCCCGTCCAGCAATGCTTGAAAAGAAGGCAATCTTAATCAATGTTCCGCTGCTTCTCTCTTTGGCGGTCCCTAACATGGTATATATCTCTTAATATCTACATGCGTCTTTGGCGGCGTTGGTCATCTGGCGGCTCATACTTATTAAGGAGATGTGGAATGTGGCTTCGATATCGCCCGTTATCACTGGCTGGGCGGTCGCGTGGACCAGCCTTCTCTCTTCTTTGCCCCGAGAGTGATCGCCCTACCTTGTAATGTCATGGTGGTACCCACCCAGCCATGTTGACACCGAACGAAAAGTCCATTGACGTCATGGAGCGATCGAGTTCTATCATGTTGACACCGGAACGGGTTCGTGTCCACATTCATGGCAAATGGCCGAGGATCGACGGCCTTGCTCTATAGCCATCCGGATTTGGCGAAGCTCCTTGCACTCGTTGGTGGGGTGAGTGAACGAATGATGCCACTTGCGATGGTCTCCGCTCATCTCTCGGGCCGTAGGGATTTTGTGGCCTTCGGCAACCTCACCGCTTCTCCTTCAGCAGAGATCGAATATCCGCTCAGCTTTGCTCACATCAAGTCGAACCTCTCGCAGGCCCTTGCTGTTTCACCCATTTAGAGGTCACAGGATCTGCCCCGAGCCCATTCAGCCACGGCCACCTCCTCGGTCCTGCGAGGATCTTCCTCTTCCGTGATCGACCGTGCTTATCGGACGTGAATTTGTCTTGGTACAACTCGGTGGCGCTGCTCATACATCGCCGGGCCGAGCCATGTGCGCCAATGAGTTGTATTCTACCCGGAATGCCACGCCCTTGATGGGTGCCGAGGCCCGACATCGCCACTCGATTGCTTCCTTCTCGCTAAACGAGCCGAGTAACATCTGCTTGATGGTCCTGGTTATGGATGTCGCTACAGCTTCCCCGCTTCGTCGTACTTGCGCCAGTCGCAATGCCAGCCTCGTAGCCTCCGAATGGTATTGATGTGGAACTGTTCTTCTAGTTACTCTGTGCGGATTGAATCGTGGTGGCGAGGTGTACCACCCAAAGGCTGGTCTGTTAGAGATTGTGCAAAAAATCTCACGCGCATTTGATCCGATGTCAAATCATACCTAGAGCTGTATCGCCACGTGCTCGATCGAGCTTGACCCTCCGACCCTGAATCTTGAGAACCTGGGAGCTTATATTTGGGCGGTAGTGGAATCAGGTCAAACTCGTTGGTACGGCTTTGAGTAGCCGACAGCGCCTTTTCGCACGGCCGAACTCGATCTCTCAAGATGGCGTGATTTGGTCCATCGCTTTGAGCTGCAGGGCTAGACTCTCATGGCTTGTTCCAGTGGCATACTTGGCTAGCCACTGCTTGTCGGCGTCCATCCTGTACATCGCCGCTCCAGAACGCCGCTCTCAAGATCCCGCAGAGAACCCCGCGCGGACACTCCTGCGGTTGCGACCGCTGGTGCGCTTAAGTTGTTGCGATCCGCACGAGGCACATATGTACCCATGCGGATCTCCTTGGGTGGCTCGAACAGGAATTGGCAATCACTGGATCGCCTCCGCCTTGTAGACAATGTATGCCGCTGATCCTGGCGGCCTGGAGCCGCGAGTGTGAATGGCGCTGCGGCCTGGTGTGGAGCGGTCTTTCCTTGGTGGGTTCCTAAAGTGGGCCCCGACGGAGAGTACTGATGTTTCATGATTTCTGACCACGCGAACCGCGACCGCCGAAAGCGTTCACCAGGCTCTCGAGTGGCGTAGAGAATGAGCCACCATGTAGTTGACCTCCGTCAGAGAGCCCTCGAGCCTCCAAGGAAGACAGATCCACTTCATCGAGAGCACCCTGGGAGAATCCTTCCACCGATGCCACGCTGGGTCCTTCCTCTCGAAAGAGCCGATGAGGTCGGCTTCGAAGAGCTCTTTAATCTCGTCATACTTGGCTTTGTGCTCAGCAGGAAGCTCGTCATACGTGACCGGCCTGTTCTCCATCGCAGCGTCAGACATTGATGTAGACGTTGTTGAAGGTCCCACCGGGCGTGCCAGAATGTGTTGCCTATCAAAACTCACCGGCGGGCAGCGGCGAGCAACACGAAGAGCCGGAGGCTCCCAGCTACCGGTGGCCTGGTCCCTCGACGGCCCGAATCTTCCGCACGCACGCGTCTGCCTTGGTTCGAGATGCCACCTATACCTGGTCGAAGGTGATGGATTGTTCCGATTGGTTTCGCACGGTAAACAAGTATCGTAAAATTCGAGCCGTGATCGGCTCCTGTGTTTCAGAATCGGCTTTGAGCCGACACCCCCATGGCTTTGCATTGGATCTTATGATAACACGGGGTTTTGCTTAATTACTACAAGCTAAATCGATCTACGATAGTTTGGTGTTTTCACCACGAATCGAACGTCCCACGCGTTGAGCCTAATAGATACGAAAAGTAGTAGAAAACCGATCCTAGAGAAGGCCTAAAACCAACATGACGTCAATTCCCGAACATCCCTCTAAGATCAACAAACCATACCTTACGACATCGGATCGCTCAACCCGCTTTGTGAGGCCAAATCACGAGATATTAAACTAAACCTTGATGAACAAGGCACAACTATAACAGATCAAATCGACTTAAGGTAAATCAAGATGCCACCTTTACACCCGGGAGAAGGTGCAAAGACGGCGAGATAGCTAGAGGTAGCATAAATAAGCAATCATAGTAAAAGCATCGATGCTAGCTCTAACAAATTGGTAGTAAAGATGTTACCGCCATCAACAAGGCTTCAGACGAGTAACACCGGATAACGATAGTAAATCGCCTAGATCGCAAGATGCGATCTAGGCGATGGCACTTACCCGAGAAAAACCCTAGAAACAAGGGGTGGCGATGCGCCGAGATTGTGTTGGTTGTGAACGTGATTGTCCTCCTTTTCTCAATAACCCTAGGTACATATTTATAGTCCGGAGACTCTCTACTTTTGGAATAACTCTACAACTCTATCTTTATCTAAACATCAACGGAACCTAAACAAATACGAATCCTACTAAGATACAAAATACACGGGCAATCCAGCCCAAATCTACGCACTAGGCCGATCCAACAACACGTTGAATATATGTATCTTCTAAGTCCATCTTGATCACGGCCCATCCCCTTCGTAGGCCAAAATATGGCGATAACACAAACACAAGAGACAGGAGATATCAGTTGAAAATCTGATAGCGTCCCTTGATGTTGAGGAGAAGGCCCGGGCTAAGGACACTACTAAGAAAGGAGAGAGTCATGCTACTGCCAACTTTGTGCAGAAAGGCAAATCTGTAGGCAAGAACAAAGGGAATTTCAAACCCTCCTTTAACAAGCCTGTAAAGACTACAACCTTCAAGAAGAAGAAGACGAACAGGGACAAGAGTGATCTGTCTTGTTACACTTGTGGAGAGCCCGGCCACTTTTCCAAGGACTGTAACACGCATCATGAGAGGGAAAAGGCCAAGACTGTCAACCGTCGTGACCGCTAGCAATACTAATGGGTATGGTAATTTATTTACTGTTCTTTCAGTATTTCAATCACCATGTTGGTGGCTTGATACGGGTGCTAATGTTCATGTGTATGCTGACATCTCTATGTTCACTTCTTATCAGGTCGCTCGGGATTCTTCCGTCCTAATGGGGAATGGATCACATGCTTCTATTCATGGTGTTGACACGGTGGATCTGAAGTTTACTTCCGGAAAGATCGTGTAGCTGAGGAACGTGCAGCATGTCCCTACTATGAACAAGAATCTCGTTAGTGGCTCCCTTCTTTGTAGAGATGGGTTTAAGGTTGTCTTAGAGTCTAATAAAGTCATTGTTTCGAAACATGGACAATTTATTGGTAAAGGTTATGAGTTCGGAGGCTTGTTCCGGTTTTCACTTTCAGAGTTTTGTAATAAATCCATGAATCATATTTGTGGTGGTGTTATTGATGATACCAGTATTTGGCAATCTCGTTTATATAACATTAATTTTGGTTTGATATCTCGGATGTCCAGCATGAGTTTAATTCCGAATTTCACTATTGCCAAAGGTTCTAAGTGCCATAGTTGTGTGCAATCAAAGCAACCTCGAAAGCCTCACAAAGGTCGCCAAGAGAGAAACTTGGCACCTCTAGAACTCATACATTCTGATCTATGCGAGATGAATGGTGTGTTGACAAAAGGTGAAAAGAGATATTTCATGACGTTGATAGATGATGCTACTAAATTCTGCTATGTTTACTTGTTGCAAACTAAAGATGAGGCTTTAGACTACTTTAAAATCTATAAGGCCGAAGTTGAAAATCAACTAGAGAGAAAGATCAAGCGTCTTAGGTCGGATCGTGGTGGTGAGTATTTTCCCAAAATATTTGACGAATTCTGTCAGGAACACGGAATTATTCATGAGAGGACGCCTCCCTACTCGCCCCAATCAAACGGGGCTGACTGACTTGGTGAATTCCATGTTAGCCATTGCTGGTTTATCAAAGGCATGGTGGGGGAGGCTTTGTTGACTTCATGTCATGTCCTGAATAGAGTTCCTAACAAGAATAAAGAAAAGACCCCTTATGAGGAGTGGGTTGGGAGAAAACCATCACTTTCAGATTCAAGACTTGGGGTGTTTGGCGAAGGTCAACATACCGATTCCCAAGAAACGCAAGCTCGGACCCAAGACAGTGGATTGTATCTTTCTAGGATATGCTCCACGGAGTGTAGGCTATAGATTTCTAGTGGTTAAATCTGAGGTACCTAATATGCATTTTGATACTATAATGGAATCTCGTGATGCAACATTCTTTGAGAATATTTTTCCTATGAAAGATATGCATAGCATTGGTAGGATTTCTTCTAAAATACTTCCTGAATCTAGTGCATCTATTGAGAATTCTGAACAACCACATGAGGAATTTCTTGAGAAGGATGACGATGAACCTCTCACGAGGAGTAAGAGACAGAGGGTTGCAAAATCCTTTGGTAATGACTTCATTGTGTACCTTGTGGATGATACTCCCAGATCCATTACTAAGGCATATGCATCTCCTGATGCAGATGATTGGAAAGAAGCTGTCCAAAATGAGATGGACTCGATTATTTCTAATGGAACTTGGGAATTATCATAACGACCATATGGTTGTAAACCTGTGGGATGTAAGTGGGTGTTCAAGAAGAAACTAAGGCCTGATGGTACTATTGAGAAGTACAAGGTGTAGGGTTTCGTAGCATGGAAAACAAAAAATTTCTACCGCATACAAACAAACAAGCCAAGATCTATATACTAGATTGTAGTAACGAGTCGATGGAATAACTCACCCTCGAAGATTCCAAAGTGTTTAACGAGAGCGGATTCTCGTGGGTGATGTAGTCGTACTCTTGCCGATCTCAAGATCGCGTAGACGATCCTTCGGCAAGGCTCCGGCAGGCCCCTTGTCGGTGACCGTTTGGTACTGACGTCCTTCCTCTCCTTGTTCCAAAGAAAATGGAGGTTCTATCATTCTCGTGATTCCTAAGACAACGGCGTGGTACCGGAAGTAGAGGGGAGATCTCGCAGGGCTTCGCCTTAAGCCGGAGCGAGTATGGTGGAGTATGAGGGATCTCCTAGGTGATCTAGTTTTTAGACACACCAAGGAGGAGGTGCTAGAGCCGGAGGCTAGGGTTTGGGGCACCCCAAGTCGGCGGCTAGAGCAACCCTAGGAGGCGGCGGTAGCTGCAGGAGGTGGTGGCGCCAAGCTAGGGTTTGGAGGAGAGGTACTTGTGCGTCCTAGGAGGAGCCTGCCTCCTTATATAGGTGGAGGGGCCGCCAGAGGGAGGAGTCCTCCCCAACTCGGCTTGGGTGGTGCGCCGGCTTGGGGAGGAGGGACTCCCTCCCCAACTCGGTTTCCCCTTCCTCCTCTTTTCCTCTTTCCAAATTTAGCCGTTTGACTTTTCAATTTAGCTATTTGACTTTTCAAACTAGGATTTGAATTAATCCTTTATTTGGAACAGCGATGACACTTAGTACATGATGCAATCATACCAACTTGATACAACACATCCATGTACCCTTCCCCTCCGGAGTGCCGGACATTCCGGAACATTCTAGAACATTCTCGATGAAAACACCGGAAACATTCCCCAACTCCGAAACGGGACTTTCCTTATATAAATCTTATTCTCTAGACCATTCCGGATCTCCTCGTGATATCCCGGATCCCATCCGGGACTCCGAACAACATTCGGTCTCTTTCTCATCATTCCATAACTACTCAAAACAACGTCGAATCCTTAAGTGTGTCTCCCTACGGTTCGTGAATTATGCGACATGATCGAGACACTTCTAACAATAACCAATAGAGGAATCTGAAATTCATATGGCTCACATATTTCTACGATTACTATGATCGAATGAACCACTTACATACGATATCAATTTCCCTTTGTCTCACGATATGTTACTTATCCGAGGTTATGATCGTCAGATATCTCCGCATACCTAGTTCAACCTCGTTATCGATAAGTACTCTTTTCTCTCCTGATATGTGATCCCTTGTGAGCCAGTCAAGCTTGCAAGCTAATTGGATGACATTTCACCGAGAGGGCCCAGAGTATATCTATCCGTCATATGGATGGACAAATCCCACTCTTGATCCATGTGTTTCAACCAACACTTTCCTAACACTCAATGCCACCTTTATAGCCACCCGCCACGGTGTGGTGTTTGATGTCATCAAAGCATCCATCCCAAAGGTGATATGCATGATCTCATGGTCAAAGGAATTAGATTACTATGTATCGTAAAGCATATAGCACTTGAACTATTAAAATGACTTGATCTTTATGCTACGCTTATCTATAGGAGTATGTCCATCATATCATTCTCCTAACGATATGATCTTGTTGTTAATAACATCTCAATGTTCATGATAGGAAACCACAATCATCTATTAACCAACAAGCTGGTATTATATAGAGGCTTTACCAGGGACTTCAAATTAAGTTTACAAATCACACAAGTATTAATGTTTCCTTGTTAATACTATTGTAGCATGAATGTAAACATTTATCATAGACATAAAGATATAATAATAACCACATTTATTATTGCCTCTAGGGCATATCTCCAACAGTCTCCCACTTGCACTAGAGTCATCTAATCTAGATTACATGGTAATATACCGAACACCCATGGCAGTTTGGTGCTGGTCATGTTTTGCCCTTGGAAGAGGTTTAGTCAACGGATCCGCCACATTCAGATTTGTGTGTAATTTGCAAATCTTTATATCCCCATCCTGGATATGTTCTCGAATAGCGTGAAAACGTAGCTTGATATGCTTGACTTGTGTGACCTTGGTTCTTGCGATTGGCTATGGCGCCCATGTTATCACAAGAGATAGACATTGGGTCCAGCGCACTAGGAACCACACCCAGCTCAGTAATGAACTCTTTCATCCATATCGCTTCTTGTGAAGCCTCCGGCAGCCATGTATTCCGATTTAGTTGAAGATCTCGCCACAATGCTTTGCTTTGCACTCCTCCAATAGCCGCACCATTCAAAATAAATATGTATCCATATTGTGATTTAGAATCATCCGGATCGGTTCCAACTAGCATCGGTGTAACCATTAACAACGATGTTCATCACCTCCATAAGAAAGAACCATATCTTTAGTTCTTCTCAAGTACTTAAGGATGTTTTGATCGCTGTCCAATGATCCACTCCTCGATCACTTTGATATCTGCTAGTTAAACTAACAAAGATATGCAATGTCGGGTCTAGTACATAGCATGGCATACATTAGAGATCCTATGGTCGAGGCATAGGAGTCTTACTCATCCTTTCTCTATCTTCTGCCGATGTCGGACTTTGAGTTTTACTCAAGGTCGATTAGCAACATGGGCAAGAACCCTTTCTTGCTATCTTCCATTCCAAACCTCTTTAGAACTTTGTCCAAATATGTACTGTGACAATGATATTTGGCTTTGATCTATCTCTATAAATCTTTATGCCTAATATGTAAGCTGCTCGCCAAGATCCTTCATTGAAAAACTATTATTCAAATATTCCTTGACACAATTAAGAAGGTCTACATCATTCCCAATCAATAATATGTCATCCACATATAGTATTAAGAATGCTACAGAGCTCCCACTCACTTTCTTGTAAATACAAGCTTCTCCATAAGTTTGTATAAAACCAAAACTTTGATCACCTTATCAAACGTTGATTCCAACTTCGGATGCTTGCTTCAATCCATAGATGGACTGAAGTTTGCATACCTTGTTAGCATCTTTAGGATCGACAAAACCTTTGGGTTGCATCATATACAACTCTTCATCAATGTCTCCATTGAGGAATGCTGTTTGACATCCATCCGCCATATCTCATAATCGTAATATGCAGCGATTGCTAACATAATCCTCACAGACTTTAGCTTCATGGTGAGAAAGTCTCATCGTAGTAAACTCCTTGAATTTGTCGAAACCCTTTGCGACAAGTCGAGCTTTATAGATGCGAACATTACCATCAAGATATGTTTTCTTCTTGAAGATCCATTTGTTCTCGACAGCCTTACTACCATCCCAGAAGTCCACCAAAGTCCATACTTGGTTTTCGTACATGGATCCAATCTCGGATTTCATGGCTTCTTGCCATTTATTGGAATCTGGGCTCATCATCGCTTCCTCATATGTCTCGTGGTCATCGGTGTTGTCCACCAACATGACACTCATAACGGATCATACCAACTGGAGTGGTGCGAGTTCGCTGACTGCGAGGCTCAGAGCAACTTCAACCAAGTTTCATGATCATCATCATTAGCTTCCTCTCTTGGTGCAGCACCACAGAACTTCTTCCGGTGCGCTACTCAAATTTGAGAGAAGGTTCGACAACCTCGTCGAGTTCTACTTTCCTTCCAATCACTTCTTCGAGAGAAATTCTTCTCTAGAAAGGATCCATTCTGGCAACAAAGATTTTGCCTCGGATCTATGATAGAAAGTATACCCAATAGTTTCCTTCGTATCCTATGAAGACGCATTTTTCCGCTTTGGGTTCAAGCTTGTCCTCAGAACTTCTTTACATAGGCTTCGCATCCCCAAACTTTAAGGAACGACAATTTAGGTTTCTTCCCAAACCATAATTCATACAGTGTCGTTTCAACGGATTTAGATGGTGCCCTATTTAAAGTGAATGTGGCTGTTTCTAATGCATAACCCCAAAATGATAGCGGTAAATCTGTAAGTGACATAATAGAACGAACCATATCTAAGAGAGTTCGATTACGACGTTCGGACACACCATTACTCTGTGGTGTTCCCGGCGGTGTCAACTGCGAAAGTATTCCGCATTTCTTCAAATGCTCGCCAAACTCGTAACTTAGATATTCACCTCCACGATCAGATCGTAGAAATTTAATCTTCTTGTTACGTTGATTCTCTACCTCACTTTGAAATTCCTTAAACTTCTCGAAAGTTTCAGACTTATGTTTCATGAAATAGATATACCCATATCTACTCAAGTCATCCGTGAAGGTAAGAACATAACGATAACCACCGCGCGATGCTACACTCATTGGACCACACACATCGGTATGTATGATTTCCAATAAGTCCGTAGCTCGCTCCATCATACCAGAAAATGGAGTCTTAGTCATTTTACCCATCGACATGCTTCAGATCTATCAAGTGATTCAAATCAAGTGATTCAAGAAGTCCATCGAATGGAGTTTCTTCATACGCTTCACTCCAATGTGACCAAGACGATTGCCACATATAGGTCAAGTTATCGCCGATTTCAAACGTTTAGCCTCAATGTTATTAATGTGTATTTCCACCATCGAGATTCAATAAGAATAGACCATCTATCAAAGGTGCATGTGCATAAAACATATTACTCATATAAATCGAACAACCATTATTCTCGATTTAAACAAGTAACCGCCTCGCAATAAACAAGATCCCGATATAATGTTCATGCTCAACGCAGCACCAAATAACAATTATTTAAGTATAAAACTAATCCCGATGGTAGATGAAGGGGTAGCGTGCGACCGCGATCACATCAACCTTTGATCCGCTTCCCACGCCGCATCGTCACCTCGTTCTTCGCTAGCTTCCGCTTATTCGCAGACCTGCTTCGAAGTTACAAATATGAGCAACCGAACCAAGATTAAATACCGTGCACTACTACGAGTACTAGTGAGATACACATCAATAACATGTATATCGATATACCTTTTTCTTGATGTTAACGCTTCAAATCCGCCAAGTACTTTGGGCAATTCCGCCCAAAGGACCTTCTCCCTTGCAAGAAAGCACTCAAGATCGGGCTTAGGTCCAGCCTTGGTCTTCTTACGGCGTGGTAACTTTCTTACCACCCTTCTTGAAGTGTCCCTTCGCTTAGACTTGCCTTTCTTGAATTTGGTGGTCTTATTGACCAACAACACTTGGTGCTCTTTCTTGATCTCCACTTCGCAGACTTCAACATGGCAAAGAGTTACGCAACGTCTTGTTCATGTTCTGCATGTTGTAGTTCATCACAAAGTTCTTGTAACTTGGTGGTAGTGATTGGAGGACGCGGTAAATCCCCAAAGCATTAGGAATCACTATACCCAAGCTTTGAAGTTTGTTTGCGTGCCCAGACATATTAAGCACATGCTCACTGACGGAGCTGACCTCTTCCATCCTGCAGTTAAAGAACTTTTCAGAAGCCTCATAGCTTTCAATTGCCGCATGAGTCTCAAAGATCCATTTGAGATCCTCGACAATATCATATGGGTCTAAATTCTCAAACCTTTTCTGAAGCTCCGATTCTAAACCATACAAGATAACACACTGAATTGTGGAGTACCGAGTCTTCCGAGTGAGGTAAACATTCTTTACTTCATCGGCAGCATCAGCTGCAGGTGGGTCACCTAGAGGGGCATCCAGCACATAGGTCAAATTACCAGCTGTGAGGACAATCCTCAAATTGCGAACCAATCCGCGAAGTTGCTTCCATTGTTTTTCAACTTTTCTTTCTCTAGGAACGCATTAAAATTGATGGTAGGGGCTGCCATTGATCTACAACATATTTGCAATAGTTTAGACTAAGTTTATGACAAATTGAGTTCAAATTAATATTAAAATTAATCTAGGTGAACTCCCACTCAAAACAATATCCCTCACATTGTTTTAGTGATCACATGGACCAAAACCACCACATCAACACCGATCATCACGAGAGTTGATATAGTTTCAATGGCAAACAATCGACATGTTCATCATATCTACTATATGATTCATGCTTTACCTTTCGGTGATCCGTGTTCCGAGACCATGTCTGTACATGCTATGCTCGTCAAGATCAAACCTTAGTTTCCGCATGAGCAAATCTGGCTTGCTCACGTTGTATACACTTGCAGAATCTAACACACCCGATCATCACATGGTGCTTCCAAACAACAAGCTTTAGCAACGGTGCTAACTAAGGGTGAACACTTTATGACTTGAAATTCATGTGCATGAGGGATCATCTTATAATGCTACCGTCGTCTACTAAGCAATACAAGATGCATAAAGGATTAACATCACATGCAATTCATAATATGTGATATGATATGGCCTTTCTTCTCTGTGCTTCCGATCTCCATCTTCTAGCACGAACATGATCTCCATCATCATCGGCATTGCATCAAGGTCGTTGACGCCTCCATGGTTGTCGCCCACCGCTTCAACTATTATAGCTACTTTGAATAGACACGCTGGTCTTAACATAAATTAAAGACAACCATATATTTCCCGCCGTTGCCAACTTACAATAAGGAACATTGCATACATCAAATATAATCACAATCATGGCCATATCACATCATCAAGACACCCCTGCAACACAAAGTTAGATGCCTCTACTTTCTTTGCATGTTTTACGTGGTTTGGGGCTTTCAATAAGTGTCGTTCTAACTTACGAACATGAACCACAACATTGATACTAGTATTGTTAATCACCCGTTGTAAATTGGATCTTAACTATGCTAGGAGAAACAGGCACCCGCAAAGCCACTTATGCAATACAAGTTGCATGTCAAGCGTGGAGCAAGTCTCATGAACGATGTCATGTAAGGTTAGCCCGGGCCGCTTCATCCCAACATACCGCAAGATGCAAAGTACACAAGAAGCAATCGACAATAAAGCATCAACGCCACAATGACCATTGTGTTCTACTCGCAACAGATCTACATATAGACACGGCTCGATACTAATTGTAGGGTTTCGTAGCATGGAAAACAAAAATTTTCTACCATACAAACAAACAAGCCAAGATCTATCTACTAGATTGTAGCAACGAGTCGATGGAATAACTCACCCTCAAAGATTCCAAAGTGTTTAACGAGAGCGGATTCTCGTGGGTGATGTAGTCGCTCTTGCCGATCTCAAGATCGCGAGACGATCCTTCCCAAGGCTGCGTTAAGCGCTCCCAGATTGGTCACACGCTTGGTACTGACGAAGACCTTCCTCTCCCTTGTTCCAGAAAATGGAGGTTGTAGCACTCTCCTCGTGATTCCGGCAGCGGAAGTAGAGGGGAGATCTCGCAGGGCTTCGCCTTAAGCCGGAGCGAGTATGGTGGAGTATGAGGGAGCTCCTCGGCGATCTAGGTTTTAGACACACCAAGGAGGAGGTGCTAGAGCCGGGCTGGGGTTTGGGGCACCCCAAGTCGGCCAGAGCAACCCTAGGAGGCGGTAGCTGCAGGAGGTGGTGGCGCCAAGCTAGGGTTTGAGGAGGTAGAGGTGCGTCCTAGGAGGGAGCCCCGCCTCCTTATATAGGTGGAGGGCCGGCCAAGGAGGGAGTAGTCCCTCCCAACTCGGCTGGTGGTGCGCCGGCTTGAGGAGGGACTCCTCCCAACCTCGCTTCCTTCCTCCTCTTTTCCTCTTTCCAAATTTAGCCATTTGAATTTTCAATTTAGCTATTTGACTTTTCAAACTAGGATTTGAATTAATCCGTTATTTGGAACAGCGATGACACTTAGTACATGATGCAATCATACCAACTTCATACAACACATCCATGTACCCTTCCCCTCCGGAGTGCCGGACATTCCGGAACATTCTAGAACATTCCCGATGAAAACACCGGAAACATTCCCCAACTCCGAAACGGGACTTTCCTTATATGAATATTATTCTCCGGACCATTCCGGATCTCCTCGTGATATCCCGGATCCCATCCGGGACTCCGAACAACATTCGGTCTCTTTCTCATCATTCCATAACTACTCAAAACAACGTCGAATAATTAAGTGTGTCTCCCTACGGTTCGTGAATTATGCGACATGATCGACACTTCTCCGAACAATAACCAATAGAGGAATCTGAAATTCATATGGCTCTACATATTTCTACGATTACTTTGCGATCGAATGAACCACTTACATACGATATCAATTTCCCTTTGTCTCACGATATGTTACTTATCCGAGGTTATGATCGCTTTATCTCGCATACCTAGTTCAACCTTGTTACCGATAAGTACTCTTTTCTCGTTCCGTGATATGTGATCCCTTGTGAGCTACCACATGCTTGCAAGCTAATTGGATGACATTTCACCGAGAGGGCCTGAGTATATCTATCCATCATATGGATGGACAAATCCCACTCTTGATCCATGTGTTTCAACCAACACTTTCGAACACTCGCCACCTTTATAGCCACCCGCCACGGTGTGGTGTTTGATGTCATCAAAGCATCCATCCGGTAAAGGTGATATGCATGATCTCATGGTCAAAGGAATTAGATTACTATGTATCAGAAAGCATATAGCACTTGAACTATTAAAATGACTTGATCTTTATGCTACGCTTATCTATAGGAGTATGTCCATCATATCATTCTCCTAACGATATGATCTTGTTGTTAACAACATCTCAATGTTCATGATAGGGAAACCACAATCATCTATTAACCAACAAGCTGGTATTATATAGTGGCTTTACCAGGGACTTCAAATTAAGTTTATAAATCACACAAGTATTAATGTTTCCTTGTTAATACTATTATAGCATGAATGTAAACATTTATCATAAACACAAAGATATAATAATAACCACATTTATTATTGCCTCTAGGGCATATCTCCAACACAAGGCGCGTCTTGTAGCTAAGGGATACACTCAGAAAGAAGGCGAAGATTACTTCGACACCTATTCACCTGTCACTAGACTGACCACCATTCGAGTACTACTATCCCTGGCTGCCTCTTATGGTCTTCTCGTTCATCAAATGGACGTGAAGACAACTTTCCTTAATGGAGAGTTAGAAGAGGAGATCTATATGGATCAGCCGGATGGGTTTGTGGTAAAAGGTGAAGAGACAAAGGTGTGTAAGTTATTAAAATATTTATATGGCCTGAAACAAGCACCTAAGCAATGGCATGAGAAGTTTGACAGAACTCTACTTTCTGCTGGATTTGTCATTAATGAGGCTGATAGGTGTGTTTACTATCGCCATGGTGGAGGCAATAGCGTTATATTATGTTTGTACGTGGATGACATTCTGATCTTTGGTACAAACATGAAAGTGATAAATGAAGTCAAGTCTTTCCTGTCAAAGAGTTTTGATATGAAAGATCTGAGAGAGGCTGATGTCATTCTGAACATCAAGCTTATTAAGAACGAGAATGGGATTACTTTAACGCAATCTCATTATGTTGAGAAGGTCTTGAGCCGATTTGGCTTTAATGATGGCAAGACTTCTCCAACACCTTATTATCCCAGTTTGACATTACGGAAGAATAAGAAGGAACCAACAGATCAGCTGAAATATTCATAAGTTGTTGATTCTCTCATGTACTTAGCAAGCGCTACAAGACCCGATATCTCTTTTGCTGTGAGCAAGTTGAGTAGGTTCATGTCTAACCCGGGTATTGATCATTGGCATGCACTTGAAAGGGTCATGCGCTATCTATGTGGTACAATGAGCTATGGGATTCACTATTTAGGGAATCCTGCTGTGCTTGAAGGATATAGTGATTCGAATTGGATCTCGACGTTGATGAACTCTACGCCACGAGCGGTATGTGTTTACCCTTGGAGGTGGCGCAGTTGTCATGGAGGTCTCAGAGACAAACCATATTGACGAGGTCAACTATGGAAGGAACATCGCTTAGACACAGCCACTATTGAGTCGAATGGCTGCGTGAGCTCTTGATGGACTTGCTCGTGGTTGAGAAACTCGCCGACAATCCTTTTGAATTGTGACAACCAAATTGTTATTGTCAAAGTGAACAATTCTAAGGATAACGCAAGTCGCAAGACACGTGAAGAGACGTTGAAATCTGTCAGAAATTGAGAAACTCCGAGTAATAATCGCACGTATATTCAAACAGACAAAAACCTGGCAGATCCCTTTATAAAGGGACTATCACGAAATGTGATAGAAAGTGCATCGAGGGAGATGGGGTTGAGACCCATGGATGTCACACCTTAGTGGTAACCCAACCTATGTGATCGGAGATCCCGTGAATTAGGACCTGGGAAGAACAAGCTAGTGGTTTGACTGAGGAGACTATTTTGTAACCCTCTCTATGTGAAGATGCATGACTCTTGTAATCTGTAAGGCAGGTTGGCAACATGCCTTAATGTGTTTCTGTTGGCTTTAATTAGCAAAGATGTCGTCCTACAGTGCATTCTTGAAAGAACACACCTATATGAGCTCGACTGTAAACGTCGCGGTCTATGAGATTTGGGTGATCTCTATTAAACTCATGAAGAGACCAGAGAGTATGACGCATATGCTCCAACCCGCGGGATAGGCTACTAACAGCCAAGTACTAGTTATGATTTTGAGCGAAATCTATTGACACCAAACTTGCAATTCAAGGTTCGTCCATTTTTCAAGTTGTTGATAGACGTAGTTCAAATTCTAGGCGGAAGTTCAACTTAACAGTCTCTGCTGAAACACTGGTATATAAACAAGTAGCAAGGATTGGCAAATCTTCAAATGGGCATTTGAGATCTGGTGGGGGATTGTTAGAAATAATGGGGCTAATCCATTTAGGCCCATGTGTATTTCAGATTTTCCCTATATCTCAAAGCCCAAATTTGTGGCAGCCCATAAGTGTTTGGGCTTGGCAGCTCACGTGGAAGTGGAGTGGGAGATCAAGTTTAGTGCCACATGGAAAGTTGGAGGAGAGTTGCACCACCTTATAAGGTGGAGTGTTGCACCACTTTGTAAGTGAGTAGCAATAAGAGAGATACATGTGCGCGCTCCTCCTCCGACGACGCTGCCGCTCGCACGTACGTATGCACGCCCGCTCGTCTTGTCTCGTCACGTCACGACGCGCGCGCGCGCCGCGGGTTGGAAAACTGTGAGGTTTTGACAGACGTGTCAAACAGTTAGCTTATTCGGGTCGCTTCCGGATTGTGGGCTACTGTAACCGACCCGAACGTGCGTAACGTGGACTCGGCCCACGTTCGCCTCCGTTAGGGTTTCCTGAGCCGCTCTATATAAAGTCCTGCGCGTCTACCGCCACAACACCACCGAAAACCAATCTAGGGTTTTGCCATCCTCTCTACTTGCACCATCACCGTAGTCTACTCCATCCCGCTTGCCGGCACCGCGGACGGAGAGCAGGTCTCGGAACCACTCGCCTTGTGATCCTGGAGAGGGCGAATAAGGTTTTGAAAGCGCTCGCGACCGCTTGAGTTCTCCATCACGGTCGTCTTCCATCCAAGTCAGCGGTCGCCACCGCCTTCGTCGCCATCTGCTGCGATCACTCTTCCCCAAAGTTTCTACTACGACAACCGAACGGTACGTGCTATGTGATCCTGTTTGGTTATTCATCATGTTCTGCGAGTACATGTTAAGCTGCTATTTGTTCCCGATCATCATGTTGTTTACTACATCTAGTATGTTCGAGTTACATGAGCTAGTAGCTGGTTTTGTCATGATTTCTATTTTAGAATTAATCGTGGAAATTATGCCTAATAATTCAACAAAACTTAGCCGCTTGGCCCTTCTTCTATGAAAACGATAGCCTTTAAAAAAATCATTCTGATATTGTACTAGTTTGCTACTCAATATGGGCCTGCTTTTACATCGTTCTTTCTCTTTATGGTTTTTTTTCTTGCTCAAGCATAGAGCCGGTGGCGTTCCTTATTCGTGCACGGTGCACCACAGGGTCGTTTCCTCCGTTTTTGCCAAACGCTCTTGTTCCGGTGAGCACGTGAAACCGTTGGCCATCGTATGATAGACAAGCTGCCAGCACCAGCAGCTAGCCTACTATCCTGCGAGTAGGACGATCTGAAGTTGCATTCGATGCATGTGATACCGGAGAATGGTAGAGAGAGTGGACAACGAGGAAGAAGAAAACATATGACACAGTGGGCCAACTTAGTCAGCGAGAGCGGAAGAACTTTTTGTTTGGGATTTTTTTTATAGCAAGGAAATTAAGTCGAGGGTTCGATTTAGACCGGGATTCACACGTTTAGGGTGCCAACGACTATGATTTTGAGTTGAGGGTTCGATTTGTCCGACCTCTACGAATTCAGGGTTTAGAATATACTTTTTTCCAGAATAAATGCCACGGCAAAAATCATGCACCATAATAACTCGCTTGATAGAAATAATATTATTACTCCCTTCGATCCGCTTAGATTTATCTAGATTTGGATGAATCTAGACACTATTTAGTATATAGGTTTATCCAAATTTTAACAATTTCAAGTCAACTAATATGGGTCGGAGGGAGTACTAGTACTCCTTATTATCTTTTGATCTTGACATAATGTTTTCTGCACTTGTCCTCTCGTATTCTGCTGTGGGCTCTCCTGTTCACTGATAGTAATTCATAGTTGCTCTATGTTCCCCACGGCAGAGCGAGTCGAACCCCGATCGACAAAGAACACGATAGTTTACTCCTAAAACGATAGTTTATTTATCGTATATGCCCGAATCGAGCCGTGGCAACAAAGTATAAGTACGCCATACGCCGCGGATCGCTTGGCCGTGCATGTCCATCTCGTGGTGACAAGAGCAATGACGATTGACGAACCCGCGGCTTTGGCCTCTAGCTAAAGGGTAGTAGGTTCCTTGCCCGATCAGGACACTAGCCTCGCCGAGGTGGCCTCCGTAGGTGCCTGCCTCGCACTTAGTCGCAGTTTATATATGTTTGTCGGTTTCGGCAGCGACGGCGACTACGAGCTCCATCGCTTGCTGGTTCCGGAAACAGAACTCATCGCGTACGTGATAGCTGCGCCGATCGACCGGCTAGATAGACTAGCTCGCCAATGGCGACCTTCTGGGTGGAGGTATCCCGGTTGGATACGCCTGGCTCTGCTGGGAGTAGGGACGTAAGTGGCACACAATTTAATCCCGCGTAATACCGTTTATTAGTACTCTAGTTTAATAAAGTTTGTCTTTTTTAAAATAAAGAACTAAGATATTAAATAAATGGGACTCGCGGATGCCATTTAAGTGCCATTTACATCCCTAGCAGCTGGGAGTGACCGCGACACTGGCCTTGTCTATCTTGTAACCCGACGGCTGGCTGGCTAGGTGTATGTAGCAGGGAAATTGGCCATTTGGGCGGTTAACACAAGAGTTCAAATGTCCATCGAGGCCCGGCCGGTGCGCGGCACGCAGTGGTCGCCGGCTTGGACGCGGCTCCCATATCGTTCGGAGGTCGTCGCCAGCTTTCGCCGCGAAGCCCGGGGAAAAGCATATGAGAAGCAAGTGGGGTGCCGCCCCTGCCGGCGGTGACTGTGGGTCTGTGGCCACGGATTCCTGGCTGGCTAGGTGTATGTAGCAGGGAAATTGGCCATTTGGGCGGTTAACACAAGAGGTCAATGCCGATCGAGGCCCGGTGCGCGGCACGCCGTGGTCGCCGGCTTGGACGCGGCTCCCATATCGTTCGGAGGTGTCGCCGGCTTTCGCCGCGAAGCCTGGGAAAGCATATGATATGAGGAGCAAGTGGGGTGCCGCCCCTGCCGGCGGTGACTGTGGGTCTGTGGCCACGGATTCGTCGCCCATTATTGCGACCAAGCGATCCTACCAGGTCAGAGAGGTGTTGACTACTCGATCTGCTGGTCCGATTGCGAGCAGGCTAAACTGCACTGGTGCAGATGTACCATGTGGAGCAGGCTAAACTCGGCTTTGTATTTTTTTTTTTTTGGTAACGGAGGCTAAACCCGACCGCTCATCGTTCATTCGTGTGTGCAGTCATTTTGTGCCGAAGTGGGAGGCTAGTTTTCTAGTTGGTCTCCGTGGCTCCATATGCCTTCTACAGTTCTACTTCTAGTAGTAAGCAGTATTTTCGTTACAGTTTCTAAAGGAAAATGCTCGTGTGTGCAGGAATAGGATATTAACATGGCAGACAGCTCGGTCCGCGTGACCCGGGATAAAATAGGGTTTGGCGCGTGATCAAATGCATAGCTGTATCGTAAATTAATTAAAAGTCAGAACGTACGTACTGGGCTAAAGTCTTTGACCTCCATCAGGAAAGGGAATTCACACCTGCAGTCCATATGGTGACGGGGCATAACCAGATAGGCCGACAACCTTTTTATATACTGACGGTAGCGTAGCTTGACGGGTCATCGGCCCAGTTCTGCCATCGGCGTAGGATAAATAGGCCGATGACAGCCGTCGACGTAAACAGGACAGTCGGCATAGACTATTAGGCTAATGGCAGAGCAACAGCGTCAAGTCTACACCGACGAACAAATCCGTTGGAGTAGGTTTCACATTTGCCGTCGGCGTAGCTATTTTTCTTTTTCACATTAATCTTAGAAAAATCATAACTAAATCATGTAAATTCAGAAAAATACATATAATATATCAAAATTTGCAGAAAAAAGATCTATCTATATAAACTCAAATATTACATATTTTTTCAACAAAATATATAAAAAATACAAATACTTTTATATAACATATTTTTCATTTTCCAAGTGCAATAAACGGAGTGTTTTGTGAAGCAACCACCAAATGAAAGTTTCGAAATGATACTACCCCATTTCTCAAAAATAGTAGACCATCTTGAATGGACAATTTCTCAATTTGGATATCTCAAACCTTTTCGTCCATCCATCGTGAAAAAGACAAATTCCTGCCGAATCGGCGGAAAATGAGTTAGATTTGAACTACAGGTAATGATGCTCATGATTTTTGCAAAACTCAGTTTTAGTTTTATAATATACTATTTCATCAGATCTCCAATGCAAATTTAGTGAGGATCAGCCCCGAGCTAAGAATCTTCATGCCCCTCGATATAAAAAGTTTGACGATAGTTTGAAACGAGCATACAAAATTCAAAAAAGACCGGAACAATGCAAAACCTTCGCGTGGTGTCGTATTATGTGCCATAGTTGCATGGAAAAATATCAAACTTGGTATATTGATTGTGTCTCAAAAAACCTTCACAAAATGACTTATCTCAATCGAGGTTTTCTGGATTTCAGGTCAAATGACCAATGTTATTGCTAGAATCATAGTATAGTTTGCGATAATGTGCCCATATTATGTATTCATGTGTATCATGGGAGGGCGAACAATGTTGCAGGAGGAAGTTTTCCTTTTTGTCGCACCAAAAAGCCATTTTTTATTTTCCGATTGCAAAAAACGGGGTGTTTTCTTAAGCAACCACCAAATGAAAGATTCAAAATGATAATACCACATTTTTAAAAAATACTAGACCATTTTGAATGGATAATTTACCAACCAGGGTATCTCAAAATTTTCCGTCCACCCCTCGTGAAAAAGACAAATTCCTGTCGAATCGGTAGGAAATGAGTTAGATTTGAACTATAGGTACATGATATGATGCTCATGATTTTTTTCAAAAAACATTTTTAGGTTAGCAATATGCTATTTCATCAGATATCCAATGCAAGTTTAGTGAGGCTTAGCTCCGAGCTAAGAATCTTCATGCCCCTCGATTTAGAAAGTTTGACGATAATGTGAAACAGGCATAAAAATTCAAAAACGATCGGAACAATGCAAAACCTTCGCGTGATGTCATATTATGTGACATAGTTGCATGAAAAATAACAAACTTGGTATATTGATTGTGTCTCAAAAAACCTTCACAAGACCTATCTCAATCGAGGTTTTCTGGATTTTAGGTCAAATGACCAATGTTATTGCTAGAATCGTAGTATAGTTTGCTATCATGTGCCCATATTGTGCACTCATGTGTATCCTGGGATGGCGAACAATGTTGCAGGAGGAAGTTGTCCTTTTTGTCGCACCGAAAAGCCATTTTTTAATTTCCGAGTACATAAAGGGGTGTTTTGTGAAGCAACAACCAAATGAAAGTTTTAAAATGATAATACCACATTTTCAAAAAAATACTAGACTATATTGAATGGACAATTTACAAACCTGGGTATCTCAAACCTTTCCGTCCACCCCTCGTGAAAAAGACAAATTTTTGCCGAATCGGCATGAAATGAGTTAGGTTTGAACTACAGGTACATGATATGATGCTCATGATTTTTTGCAAAAATCATTTTTAGGTTCACAATATGCTATTTCATCAGTGATCCAATGCAAGTTTAGTGAGGCTCAGCTCCGAGCTAAGAATCTTCATGCCCCTCGATTTAGAAAGTTTGCAACATACATAAAAAATAAAAAACGATCGGAACAATGCAAAACCTTTGCATGGTGTCATATTATGTGACATAGTTGCATGGAAAAATACCAAACTTGGTATATTGATTGTGTCTCAAAAAAGCTTCACAAAATGACCTATCTCAATCGAGGTTTTCTGGATTTTAGGGAAAATGACCAATGTTATTGCTAGAATCACGGTATAGTTTGTAATAATGTCCCCATATTGTGCACTCATATGTATCATGGGATAGCGAACAATGTTGCAGGAGAAAGTTTTCCTTTTTGTGGCACCAAAAAGCCATTTTTTATTTTCCGAGTGTAAAAAATAGGGTGTTTTGTGAAGAAACCACCAAATGAAAGTTTCAAAATGATAATACCACATTTTTAAAAAATACTAGCATTTTGAATGGACAATTTACCAACCAGGGTATCTCAAAATTTTCCGTCCAACCCTCGCGAAAAAGACAAATTCCTGCCGAATCGATAGGAAGTGAGTTAGATTTGAACTATAGGTGCATGATATGATGCTCATGATTTTTTTTGTAAAAATAATTTTAGGTTAATAATATGCTATTTGTTTAGAGATCTAATTCAAGGTTTCCTTTTTGTCGCACCAAAAAGCCATTTTTTATTTTCCGAGTGCCAAAAAGGGGTGTTTCATGAATCCTAACATAGTTTCAGTTGGTCTAATATTAAAAAGTTATGATATATAATTAAATATATGATAGAGATGTCATATTTGGATTCCTCTCATTTTTCTGATTGATTTGGATATATTATTTGTCGAATTATGATTTACGGATTTGTAGATATGAATTATTCAATTTTAAATGAAAAAAAGCAAAATAAATAAAATTTATTTTATTTTTATTTGAATTCAAGATTATTATTACTTATTCATTGTTGTTTACTAAAATAATTGTATGGAATGTAAAAAATAAAGACGTCTAACATTATAGTCCAATGTTTAATAGGATTGGTATGGTAAGATTCACAACAAGTTCTAATTTCTTTATCGGAAGCTCATGTGGAAGAAACGGAGAAGTTAAGCATGTTGGGGCTGGAGAAGTGTTAGAATGGGTGACCGATTGGGAAGTTTGACTACTTGTAAAATTTGAATTAAGACTAAGTGTACTTAGAATTAAAAATGTCCATGTGAGATTAAGAAGTAAAACAATTCAAAAATGTTAAAAAATTGAAAAAAAAAATATTTTTTTTGGAAAAATGTAGGCCGACGGCAAAGCCGTCGGCGTAGCCAAACCGCTATTAGTCATCTATGTGGAACCCATATGGTCTACGCCACCGATGGCCATACGCCGGTCACAACCGTCGGGCTAGCCTACGCCGACGGGATTTAAGGGCTACGCCGACGGGACCGTGCCATCGGCGTATCCGTCTTCTCCTGTAGTGAAGGTGGGAAGTATTACTAGCAGTGCCAAAAAATTCCTCAAGTAATTTTGAAAGTTGTGTGTGAATCAAAAAATAATACACTTTTTCTTTGGTCCCTCCCCCCCCTACCCTTCCCCTTCTTTCAAGCTTTGACAAAAAAACTTGATCCGATTGTTTAGAGGATCGTACAAATCCACCCGAAGTCCGTATGGTCCTCTTAGACATATACTCATAGTATACGTATACTCATGTGTATACCGAAGGAGAAAATCAGAAGTTATATAATAGCAAGAAAAAAATTTAAAATATGACATGCAAAGACGTAGATCGTGATAATGGGAGGTGAGATTAGTGATACATCCAATTTGCATCACCATTCTATATCATAATTTACCTCTATTCATTGATATATCTCTTATTATGAGGTCTTACTTATGTATTTTCCTCTGTTTTTGCATGTTGGATGATTCTTGGAGGATGAACCGCCGGAGTCTGGATTCTGATGGAAAAGGAGGTGTTTTGATGCAATTTCGCGAAGATCAGAAAAATACCAGAAAAATATTGGAAAATTATATTTTCCAAAAATACGACGGAAGCCAGAAGGGAGAGTGGCCTGGGGCCCACACCCCCTAGGCGGGTCCCACAGGCCACGCCTAGGCGTGGCCCACCCGCCAGCCTCGCCCTCGCCTATATCTTCCTCTCGAAACCCTAATGCCAGGAGAGTGACCACAGAAAGATTTCCGCCGCCTTTGCGGGGCAGAAAACACCGAGAGAAAAAGAGCTCTCCTGCAAACAGATTTCTGCCGGGGAAATTCCTTCCCGGAGAGGGGAGATCGTCGCAATCAACACCATCGTCAAGCTAGACTTCATAGGGATCATCATCATCATCATCCACACCATCATCTTCCGTAGCACCACCATCACCACTCCATCCTGCTGTAACTATCGTGTTGAATACTTTCATAGTTCTTAGGGGGAACTTTCCCGGTGTTGATTACTATTGTAGTTGACGCTTGTGAGTGGAACCATTGTATTATTTATTATGTTCAGATTGTTATCCTTCACCATATCATCTTTGATCTTGATCCATATGATGTCTTGTGAGTAGTTTGTTTAGTTCTTGAGGACATGGGAGAAGTCATGTTGTTAGTAGTGGATTTGTGTTGAGTTATTATTCAATGGTTTAGTATTTAAGTTGTAGTGTTATTCTTCTAGTGGTGTCATGTGAACATCGACTACATGATACTTCACCATTTATAGGCCTAGGAGAATGCATTGTGTACTTGGTTACTATTTTTGGGGTTGGCGGAGTGACAGAAATCTAAACCCCCGTTAGGACACCTTTGCACAAGGGAGTGTAGGATCTTAGAGTTTAAGGCTGTGGTTAGGTTTATATCTTAATTACTTTCCTATAGTTGCGGATGATTGCAGGGGGTTTAATCACAAGTATGTATTAGTCCAAGTAAGGTCGGTACATTAGCACATGTTCACCCACACAACACTTACAACACCAAAGAAGAGTACTCAGCTATTTGAAGTGAAAGCACTTGACAGAATTTCCGTGTGTCCTCGAGAACGTTTGGTCCTTATAAGTATTTCCACCGGCTTGTCCTTTGCTAAGAAAGGCTTGGGCCAGTTGCTGCGTATGCTCGTTGTATTTATTACTTGCACTTTGTTTCTTTGCTTTATCAGAAAACCCCTAAAAATCCGTTTGCTAAGTATTTACAGATATTTCCTGCTCCATACCACTAGTCAACACCTTCTTCTTCTCGTTGGGATTGACACTCCTATTTATCGAACGTACTACGATACACCCCCTATAATTTTGGGTCATCAAGACTATTTTCTGGCGCCGTTGCCGGGGAGTGAAGCGCTATTGAAGAGTAGAACTGGTAAAGGGAACTTCTACTATGAGTATTGTTTTTTGATTCTGTTTGTTGCTTTGTTTCCAATATGGATAACCCACTTGGTTTTCTGTTTGGGAAAACTACTACCACTGTTAGGGTAGTAGATGAACCACCACCTGTTGAGATAGATCCTTTTAAGATACCTGCTGACATGGTTATACCCCACGGGTACACAGCATTGCCATACCTAGTCCAGCCCAAGGAAGGCCCATGACAAGATACGCGGCCTACAGAGATTTCGGGTGGTCCAAGCCCATGACGTCTTTGGATCCTTGGATAACAAGACTAGAATAGATAGAATTTTGAAGGGGACAAACCCTAATCTGTAACCAACTCGACCTACGCCCGGGACCTGCCTATCTATATAAAGGCTAGGAGGGCACGGCGAGGAGGGCGCTTCAACTCACCTCATGCCAGATTGCATCTGCGCACCCCTGTAACCTTCGGTTCCGCCATAATCAAGAGCAGACAAGCAGGAGTAGGGTTTTCCCTCCGGGGGCGTGAACCTGGGTAAACCTCGTTTCCCCGTGTTTCTTGTCTATAACCATTCCACGATCTCTAGCATCCCCATCTTCTCCAAAACCCAAGTCCATAACAATGGGAATTGACGAGATCGTACCTCGTCAATTGGTGCCGCCTGTGGGAACTGGGGCCGCTGATTGTGCGATCATGATGGTCCCATCCGGAGCGATCTACAACTCATCGGCGACGGAGAGTCATCTCCTCTTCGGCACCTTCGACTCGACCGCCTACTCGCCAGCCACCATGAGAGATTTCGAGCCCGTAGGTGATGGGCTCGAGATTATGTTCGGGAGCTTTTGCTTCCAGGTGGGGCAGACTAGCACCCTCCGCCTCCTAGAGCAGGTGCCGCCACCATCCATCAGGCCCGCTTCGTGGGTTCCACCCATCGGCGTGTTACGCACGTCGACACTGACAGATGAATCATATGACAGCAGCAACTGCAATTCAGATCTGTGCGGCCCTCCCTCACATGAAGGAACCTACGGTTTTGGATCCGAAAGCCACGGCAGCAGAGATCCAACCATCGGACGCTACCAATGCGCCGTGGGCATCCAAAGCGAAGTAGAACCGTCACCATGTTCGAGTGCAGCAAATCCACCGCCCAACCCAACCCTCAACCCGCAAGCCGGGAACAGAGGAAATGGGGGGACCCGCCTCTCAGGCCCAACGAAGGTGATGCTAACGCCTACCAGAAGATCAACCTCAACAAGGACGAATGGCGCCAGGCATGCGAAGCCATAGCGGGCAACAAGATCCTACATGTGAATGCTTCACGGGATCTACTGATGGCATACCTCCTCATCGGCGAGCATAACCGAAAGGTAAAACTGCAGGAGGAGCTCGAAAAACTCAAGCAGGCGGCTTCGGAGTCTAGCGCGCGGTGAGCTGCTCTCTCCGCCGCTGTTGGCTCCAGTTCGCACGCCAACCATGCTAACAAGCATCATTCTCGCAGAGAGCACATGGACCCCCCCACGCGACATGAGGTCACCAAGACTCTCAACACGTCCTTCATGGCGATGGACGCCAATGGCAACGTCACGACGAAAACGCCACAGGCTGCGATCATGGCAGCCACCACCAATATCGTATCCCATCCGCCTCTGGCAGATGACCCGAAGAGTGACATGCACAAATCCGCGCTAGCAGGCCTCGGACTTGTCGGATCTGCTCTCCACAACGAAGCTCCTGCTGAGCCGACGAAGAAATCTACTGTCAGGTTCAACCGTAGTACTACTCCCTCATCCGAAGAAGATGAGGACGACATGCCCTGACGTCGTAGGAGCCCGCGGCACCGCGGCAGTGACTACGACGCTCAAAACAACCTCACTCAACGCAAGATCGACAAGGCACACGCCAAGCACGCGTGCTCGACCGAATCTGATGAAGAAGATGACGGAGAACTATGCGGAGCCAGATGCTTCAGCAGATCCGTTTGGCGAATGTGGATGCCAAAAAAATTCAAGCTCCCTTCGGAAACTCCGAAGTTCGATGGGACGCAGGACCCGAAGGCCTGGCTCAGCGACCACCTCTCATCCGTCAAGCTGAACGGTGGTAACAGGAACACCGCTCTACAATGCCTTCAGCTGCATCTAACAAGCGCAACCTGAATCTGGCTTAGCAGCGTCTCCCCAGGTTCCATCCGAAGCTGGGAAGAGCTGGCGTATAATTTCATTCGAAACTTTAAGGGAACCAGCAAGAGGCCAGCCTCGATCGAGGAACTGCGGGCCTGCACCCAACGAACGGGAGAGTCCATTCACCCGTACATACTACGGTGGTCCAACATCAAGAACTCCGCCGCGCACATCTCCGAGGAAAGGACGATCAATGCCTTGAAGGACGGTGTCAAGCGCCCGGACTTCAAGGAAGAACTTGGGCGTGTCAAGCCCAAAATGCCCGATCACCTCATGGACATCGCCAACAGGTGGGCAGATGGCGAGGATTCCCTCCACCGAACGCATTCAGATGACGAGGATGACTACGGCCGCAGACGCGAATGCCGCAGCAAATGAATATCGCGCGTCTACGACGATCGCGGTGGTGTCGACATGGTTGCGGCCGGCTACGCCGATCGACGCAACGACGGATACCGCAACATCGGATACCGCGGAGGCAACTTCCGCGATGGAGGGCGACCAACACAAACATGGCAACGTCACAGCCGCGACGACCAGCCCTCGGCATACGGCAAGCTGTCTGGTCCTGCACCATCCACTTCTACATCAACAAGCAAGATGGCAAAAAGAAGGCCAGTCACATGCTAAAGGACTGCCGCGAGTTTCAGAAGCTCAGCGAGGGCTTCACCCAGATGCGACGCCAGATCGTAAACCCTGGGTTTGGAACCTCACCTACACCAAGTGACATTGCCCATGGAGCTCCTCCACCTCCACCTGTTAGACCTTCGAATCCAGCAATCGCACCCGCGCCAAACAATGGAATGGGAGGGTACCTGGCACCAAAGGGGTCCCTAATGATCCAGAAGGGACGCCTGACAAACAGGATGCAAAATAAGATCAACCGCCAAGTTAGCCTGGCCGTGACCACTCCGCTCGCCATCCCTGAGTACCTTAGTGGCTCGGAGTCCTGCATCACATTCGATCGTTCAGATCACCCCCGCTAGATCCCTCGCCCAGGTCATGCTGCCCTAGTGCTCGAGGCGTAGATCAGAGGGTTCGAAATGAGCCGTGTCTTCATGGACGGCGGCAGCGGCATCAACCTGATGTTCGCCAGCACCCTCGCAGCAATGCGGATCCCGCTGTGCAGCCTGGAACAATCCGACACAACGTTCCACGGCATTGTCCTAGGGAAGAGCATATATCCCCTAGGGAAGATATGGATCGATATCATCTTCGGCCAACCTGAAAACTTCAGGCGCGAGCGGTTAGAGTTCGAGGTGGTGTACTGGCCATCCCAATACCACGCCATCCTCGGGCGCTTGGCATTCGCAAGATTTCTGGCAGTACCACACTACGCGTATCTGCTACTCAAGATGCCAGGGCCCAGGGGCGTCATCATCGTCCAGGGAAGCTTCACCCGATCCGACCATTACGATAGAGACTTCAACATAATCTCCCAATCGTTCGGTATGTAGGAGGAACTCACGAGGCTCCGAGAGGTGACAGACAATGGGGCACCCCCAGTCTCTAGGCAAAACGCACCTGACATATCGTTCGACTCCACGGTCAACACGAAAAAGGTGCAGGTCCACCCGACGGACGCCTCCAAGACGGCGCTAATCGCCAACGACCTCATCCCCGCATAGTAAAGCGCGCTCGTCGAATTCCTCCGTGAGCGCTGGGAAATCTTCGCCTGGTGTCCTGCGGACATGCCAGGAGTTTCTAGAGAATTCGCCGAGCACACACTCAATGTGTTCCCCAACGCGAAGCCTGTAAAGCAGTCGATCCGACTACTGTCCGAACCAAGAGTTGAAGCCGTTGGAATCAAAGTCAATAGACTGCTCGATGCCAACTTCATCCTGGAAATCAAGGAGACCGAGGGGCTAGCCAATACTATGTTGGTCCCCAAGAAGGACACGGACATCCTACGAATGTGCGTAGACTTTACATCGCTCAACAATTACTGTCCCAAGGACCACTTCCCTCTACTGCGGATCGATCAGATCATCGATTCGACTGCAGGATGCAAGAAGCTCTCCTTCCTCGACACCTACTCCGCCTACAACTAGATTCGGCTGAAGGTTGAAGATTAGAAGAAAACAGCATTCATCACGCTGTTCGGAGTATTCTGCTATAACACCATGTTCTTCGGGCTGAAGAACGCAGGCGCCACGTATCAGAGGTGCATGCAGGCATGCTTGAAAAACCAGATCGGTCGTAACATCCAAGTCTATGTAGACGACATAGTGATCAAGACCAGGGAAGCTAAAACGCTGATCGATGATCTCCGCGAGACGTTCGATAACCTTGATCACTATAAGATCAAGCTGAACCAAGAGAAGTGCGTCTTCGGCGTTCCATCTGGCCAACTACTCGGCTAATTCATCTCCCAGCGGGGGATGGAGGCGAATCCGAAGAAAATCCGGGCCATACTGACCAGCAACTCGTCGGGCGCATCGCGGCGTTGAGCAGGTTCATCAGTCGCATGGGTGAGAAGGCCCTGACTTTCTACAAACTACTGCGCAAAGCTGACAAGTTTGAGTGGACACCCGAAGCAGACGACGCATTCGAAGACCTCAAGCAGCTGCTCATCTCCACCTCACCTGTCCTGGTCACACCAAAGGAATGCGAGCCTCTGCTGCTATACATCGCAGCCACGCATCAAGTGGTAAGCACCATACTCATGGTCGAACGACCCGAAGATGGAAAGACCCACGGGGTACAACGCCCAATCTACTACCTCAGTGAGGTCCTAACACCAACAAAGTAGAGGTACCCTCAGTATCAGAAGCTCGCCTACGGTGTATTCATGACGGCTCATCGGCTGAGCCACTACTTCCAAGAGCACCAGATAATGGTCGTTAATGAGGCGCCATTGTCCAACATCCTGAACAATCCCGAAGCCACGGGACACGTAGCCCTGTGGGGCATCGAGCTATCCCCTCTAGACATAGTCTATGAGCGGCGTAAGGCCATCAAATCGCAGGTCCTCCCTGACTTCCTCGTCCACTGGATGGAGCTCCAGCTGCCAAACACTCCGGACATGACGCAGTCATGGATGATGCACTTCGACGGCTCCAGGCGCGAGGCCGGAGTAGGAGCTGGCGTCATACTGATGTCCCCTCAAGGCGATAAGATGAAATACGTCCTTCAGATGAAATTTCACGCCTCCAACAACAAGGCCGAATACGAGGCCCTCATCCACGGCATGAGGATGGCCAAGATCTGCGGCGCAACGCGCCTAGTCATCTACGGTGACTCAAAACTTGTCGTCCAGCAGACGATGAATGAGTGTGACGCTCACAGCGCCAACATGATCGCGTACCGCGCGCTCTACAACTCACTCGAAGGAGACTTCGACGGCTACGAGCTTCGGCACGTTGGAAGGGAAAGCAACGAGGAAGCCGATAGACTCACCAACATCGGCTCCACCTGCGCACGGGTGCCACCAGCTGTGTTCCTCGAACAATTCTGTGTACCCTCTATCAAAAGGAAATTCCCTAAGGGATCACCCGAAGAAGCAGAGCACTCAGGGGCTGCGCCACCCGAAGGACATGAAGGACCCAAAAATCTCAACATCGAGGCCGAGCTGGTCAGCCTGGTACAGGTCATGGCGATTGAAGAAACATGGACACAGCCGTACCTTCGGTACCTGATAAACAAAGAGTTTCCCGATGAATCGACAGATGCCCGTCGCATATATCGTCGGTCCAAGGCCTTCACCATCATCAATGACGAGCTATGCAAGCGCAACATTTTGGGTTTACTCCATCGGTGCGTCACCATCGGGGACAGCAAAACCATCCTTCAAGACATCCACGAGGGCATCTGTGGCCATCATGCAGGCAGCCGCGCCCTAGTATCCAAAGCTCTACGAGCTGGATTTTATTGGCCAACATCCATGAACGATGCCAATGACCTCTTCCAAAGGTGCAACGCCTGCCAGAGGTACGCGGACAAGCCACACGCACCAGGATCCGAGCTAAGGCCCATACCATTGGCCTAGCCTTTCGCCCAATGGGGCCTAGACATGATCGGCAAACTGCCCAAACCATTGAAAGGAAGCAACGTCTACCTCCTGGTCGCAGTCGACAAGTTCACCAAGTGGATCGAGGCCATGCCCGTCACCAACCAAAGCGGCAAAATTGCCATCAAGTTCTTCGAGTCCATAGTGTACAGGTTCGGTGTGCCCCACAGCATCAGCACGGACAACGGCTCGAACTTCATCTCGAAGGAATTCCAAGACTTCTGCGAGGGCCTCGGCATCAACATATCATACGCCTCTGTGGCGCACCCGCAGACCAATGGACATGTCAAAAAGGACAACGGCCTCATAGGCAGCGGCATCAAGAAACGCCTGCTATGCCCATTCGAAAGGCTCGCGGTAGCTTGCCTGGAGGAGCTACCCTCCGTACATTGGAGTCTGCATACGACACTGAATAGTTCAACTGGCTACACGCCCTTTTTCATGGTGCACGGAGCCGAAGCCGTGCTACCTGTAGAATTACCCCACAAGGCCCTGCGGGTCGTTGCCTATAGCGAAGCCGAATCATCGGCCGCACTCGAAGACGCCGTCGACATACTCGATGAAGCACGCGACATCGCCGCAGCTCGCTCATCGGTCTACCAGCAGAGCCTCCGCAACTACCACAGCCGTCAGCTGCGCCCAATGTTCTTCGTCGAAGGAGACCTCGTTCTACGACTCAAACAAGAGCAGCCAAAGAAGCTCGAGTCACCCTGGGAAGGACGCTACATTGTCACCGAAGTCATCCCAGGTGGCGCCTACCGCCTCATGGACGTCAAGTCAGGAGTCGAATACTCTAACCCATGGAACGTCGCACAACTGCGACGCTTCTACCCCTAGCTACCTATTTACTTTCAATAAGGCTACTCGGCCGAATAATGTACCTCCTCGTTACGATATGAATAAAAGCTAAGTCCCCCCTCCGAAATTTCTTTTACCTTGCATTACTTTGCGCTATAACACGCTTGGGGGCTATGCCTCACCTCACGACTTCGTCGACTGAGAACAAAGCATACAACTTGAGTAGCTGGCCACGTTAGGCTAACGAAAAGGACATGCATACGACAAGGCACAACGTGCAAATACAAATAAACTTTACACAGGGCACAACAAGCCCACTTGAATACATACAAGTTTTACATCAATCTATTTCTTTACAGGGTCCGCCTATTCTGAAGAATCACGCTCGCCCGTTGCTCGAAAAGATCCACGATCACTTGGGCATACTGCCTAACAGCCACATAATGCGGGCGCATATCCTAGAGACTACCATCAGGTCGAAGGGGTGGCCCAGTCGCCACCGCAGCGAGATCAACATGACAGCGATGCAGCCAAACAAGCGAAAGAGCGGCCTTCACCCTAGCAACTAGCTGACACCGCACCAACTCCTTGATTTGGCCCACATCCCGAAACTTTGCCAGCAGACCACAAAGGTTGGAAGGTTCCTCATCCAGGGGAAACATGACGACCCAAATGGACGCCAGGGAAATCCTCGCCTGCCTCAGCACCCGAGAAACCTGATGCACGTGATCTTGCACCGTCGCAAGGACGATGGCTCGATCGCGGTCCATCCAAAAGAAGCCGCCAGCCTCCAAGTCCTGCTGGGTCAGACAATTCATCCAAACTACAACACACTCCTTCTCTTCCCTCGGAACGATATTGACGCCTGCACGAAGTACATAATAAGATGCCACGCAAACAAGATGCATCCGAAAAGAAGAGTAGTTCACGAAGACTTACACTGCAGTTGCTCGCTCATCTCCCGCAACTCCCCCATCAAAAACTCCTCCCTGGTAGTGGCCTGCTCAGCCTTCGACTTCCATACATCCGCGTGGCCGCGAATGCTAAGGATATCCTTCTCCATACTGCGGACACGGTCACGAAGGAATGCGAGCTACGATGCATCGTCCAATGATGGTCGCGGCTCTGGAGCAGCCGAAGTACCAATGGATGTCCCACCTGAAGGACCCTAAAGGCAAACAACTCAAGACATAAATACCACAAGCACCTCTAGTAATAGCTTGAAACATAATTTATATACATAAAGGCCACCTCGTGGCATAAGTTAAGATTGTTCATCAGCAAAATATTACACCACAAAGACAAAAGGGTAAAAATATCCTAGATACAGCACATGGGCTTAGGCACCCGCATCCGGAGTGGCCTTAGAGCCAGATTGCCTGCTCTTGGCCTCCTTCTGCTTCTTCGCCGCGTACTCCATCAACAGATCAATGAGTTTCGGCCTGTAACGCTTACCGATAAGCAAAGAGGGAGAAGGCTACCTCTGAGCCGTCTGCAGTCGTCGGCATCTGGGAGGTAATGTGCGGCAGTTCCAGCTCTGTTCCGGACGCCATGGCCAACCCCATGGAGGCGCCGATGCCCTTCTACTTGCTCTTGTAGGCCGCCGGAGCATCCTCCGACAGGGCATCCGCCAGAGCATCGACATCCTCAAGAGCAGCGCCCTTGGGGACAACCTCCTTGTAGAAGCGTCGGAGCACTTCCTTGGCCTTCGCCAAGGAGCCAACAGCAGTACAGCAGCGATCTTCGACCGCTGCGGTGGCATCATCCAGAGTATTTCCATGCTCCAGCACACCACGATCAAATGCGATGCCTGACGCATCTGAGACAAAGAAGAAAAGGACCCGAATAAGAACATGGCAAGGATCAAGTCAAAAAAAATACAAGACCAACTCAAGTGAAAGATACTCACCGGAGAAAGCCTTGGCCGCAGCCATCAGCCTATCGGGCATCTCCTTCTCGCGAGTGGTAGCTGTAGCAGCAAGCTGCTCCTCGCGATCCGTAGACTCCATCCGCAGGCGCTCCTGAGCTTCAGCAGCGTCAGCCACCTCCTTCTGCAGGCGCTCTTTCGCCTCCCCGGGATGAGGGCTAAACAAATTCTAGACCTCCGTCTGACATAAGCTTAACCTTGAGCTCGAGAATATCCAGTGGAAAATCAGTAACACAACAGTGACCCTACGACACAAAATTTATTACAGCAAGCTCATAACTGAGCAAAGAACCAAATTATTACAAGCAGAGGTATTACAAAAAGAGGTCACTGACCACAAACATCAAACAACGGAAGGCAAATTATGGTATTAAGTATAGCAAACTTAACAAATGGCCTAAGAGGCCTGAAGCATAACGATGACATCCCAGCCAATAGATTCCAGGCTGCCGGCCGGGAACCCCAAGCTACTCTTCGGTGTCGATGTAGTATGGAACTCGTCTTCTGGTGAACACTTACTCTGCCAAAATTATCAACAAAGCAAGGGTGAGTACAGGGTGTACTCCGCAAGACTTATGGCTGGTGGAGTTGTTTTGCATAAAGCCATCTTTGTTTGTAAAGCAAGGGAGATAAGAATTTGGTCTAATCAGAATATTTTAAAAGGGGATAAGAGAACGACAACTCCAGAGTATTGATCATCTTTTGATATCCACCAAATCATCATCTCAACCTTAACTAGGATCAGCCCCTCGTATCCATGAGGAAGCATCCTTAAACACACGTTGATGTAGCAAGTTTTAAGATTAGGTTCATGTTCTCTATGATCTCACGTCCGTTCCCAAGTCGTCCATAACCGTGGACACGGCTTTTCGAAAATATTATTACCCTAGAGGGGTGTACAACTTTACGCACACGTACTAACCTTCTCTTAATGACACTTAAGATTATCCCTCTTCCTTGGAAGGCCGACAGAGGGTGGTTAGACACGACCTTTACCTTGCTTTCGCCGAGACCATGAGTCACGCAATAAGGATGGTTCCGCCATAACGGGTCAAATCCCGAAGCTGGTCCTTAAAGATGTGAGGCGAGGTTGGTTTACCAGGTCACCATCTACCCCAAGCAACCCTGGCCATGCTTACCTACCTGTTATGAATGCACCTCCTTCAACGCCTTCGAGAAGATCCAGAATGCATGTCGAATGGAACGCCCGAACTATATGACTCATGGAATCTACTAGGCAAGTTAGTCAATCAGGGGGTCCCCATAAACCCCGTGTGGTTATACGCTCGTCTTGGTTCAAGAGGCAAGAAACCGGGTCCTTGTGGTGGCAAGCATGGGACTATAAAAACCACATCCCACCGTGGCCTCCCATACAAGCCTTAGCATGTTTAATCTCATATCACCTCTGATCCCATCTCATCATGTTCTCCTATCATACTAGATTCTATGCATCTGATACATCATCTGGATGAACCAGCACTGACAGCTATGCATGGCTAAGCAAGACACAGATATAAGCTCTAGTAGTGCACACAAGCCAAACCTAGTTATGCTAGGAGCAGTGGATCGGGTAATATAAGCTCAAAGGGAGTAATGCAACAAATAGGATACTCTATCTATCGATAAAAGACCACATTAGAATCATATGCATCATGGCAGGAATTGAAATGCTTTTGAAATCATAGGATTATATCATGGTGGGGCTATGCTTGCCTTTGCCAGTTGATAACCAATAAGCAGGTCTTCGGGAATCTTGTACTTGACTTGGTTACAATTGGTCAAGTATTGATCCTTGATCTTCGACGGTGTTGATCTCCGTCTTCAATCTCGATCTCAATCTCGATATCGTATTCTACCAGAAAGAACCAAACACCAGAAATAAAGGGGAAACAATCAACACATGGCATCGATGCTATGCTCAAGCAAGTATGATGATATGGCAAGTTGAATTGTATTGAATTGAAACCCTAAAACATGCTCGACAATTTAATCGGGATTCCGAGGGGTGAAAACCCTGACTCGGGAAAACTCCGGATGTACACGAGAGGGGTTGATTTGTTCTTCTAATTAAACTTGTCATATAAGTTGATTAACAATGCATGATGATATCTTAAAGAGGTATTTTTCATTTTTCTAAACATTTTTATTTATTATACACATTTTTCTAAGTTAATATGAATAAGTTATTGAATTTACAAGTTTATATCAATTTCTGAAAATATTAAAAAGGTTTATTACATCTTTATGATGTCATCCAGGGCTGGGGAACATTTCTCACTGGGTCTGGGGCTACCTGTAACACCCTCAGAATCGGCCCTATGCACGTTTTAGCGAAACCCGCCAAACCTTCATAGAAACGATTCAAAGGTGCCCACCAGGCACTTTCGTGCGGGTGGAAAACGAAGTAATAACATTACACAACAGTCCTCGATGGGACCCACAGAACAGATATATATAACAGCGACTCAATGAGTCAAGAATACAGATATACAATACGAAGATCCAAATCACCTTGAAATTGACACAGCGTCCGACTACGGACAAGATGCAAATGGGGCTAAGAGCCCTGAAGAATAACCAATGGCGTCCATAACCCCCGAGCCAAGCGGAAGGGTAACCCTAACGACGCCGATCCCAAAACCGCTTAAACAAAAGGGTGCCGACAAAGGGCAAAGGAAAAGAGGAGCGTCGATCGAGGCCAAGACAGCGAGGCTAGAGTTCGGCGGTCCTCGCCTACACAGGTATGGTGGACTGAAGCGGCAGCGACAGCATGCACTAAACCACCTATAGAGACTCGATACAACTGGCGGCTATCAGAGAGGGGTAAGAAAGACCTATTCGGAACCAGACTGACACTAACACCAAACAAACCCATCCTGGTGTTTCCCCCTCGAAACCAAACGAGGAAGTCAACCGAGGAACTCACGCCGTTGGCACTTTTATTTATTCAGTTATCGTTGCAGCTATTACTAGTCAGGTTTAGATAATCATCCTGATTAAGTAAGCAGTGGGCACTTTTAGTTAACCATTCCGTTATAGTTACAACACTTACTAATCAGATACAGATAGCATGAGATAACCCAAAACCCAGCAGTTGTTGGTACTTTTATTTAGCCATTCCGTTGTAGTGAAGCTGATTACTAGTCATATCGGATACAAGTCAATTTATAATAGTAAACTTTAGTTATAGTTGTCTATGATCAAGCACTGTGATCCAAGTCGTCCATAACCGCGGACATGGCTTCTCGAAAAGATTTAACCCTGCAGGGGTGCACCAAAGTATCCACAAGCACTTGACCCTTTTGCCGATCGGTTAACATACACCCATCGGTATGTCGGCGGGCCTAAGTCATGACGTTCCTGCACCCAAAGCAAGCACGGGGCCACCCACTAAGTCTACCCATAACGAAGTCGGCCGGTCTCGAGACGGACTTAGGGTTTGGGTGACGGTCAGAACAAGCAAATCCCAAATGGGACGTCGACACCGGCGTGTCCCGATCCTAACAAGATACAGATGTGCTCCTCGCACAATCGTAAATAAAGCAATAAAGCATGGCATAAGTACAGGATCGTAAATAAAACCCCAAACTAGTTTGTGTCCCCAAGACAATACTTTGAAATCGTAATAATCAATGGGGGCCCATATCTCCCCACTGTGGTTAGCGCTCGATCTCGGAGCAGTGTCAAGAACTCGGGGTCCCACGGGACACAAGTGGTGATCGGAAACCAACATTGTCTATCACCCACCGATGCCTCTGCTTACTTACTTCAATTTTAGTTGTTAAACAGTAATTAAGTGAACGATAAGTAAAGCCATGATCATCTCCAACATTAAACATGCGGCACTTCTCCAACAAATTGTGGTACGGACGACGCAACAACACTTGAGCAAGCGACTACGACGCGCGGGTCCAACTATCTACCAAACAACAGGTAATAGGATGTGTCCAAGGCTATATATGGCTGCAAGGGATATAACGGGTACGAAAACTAGAGCACCACAACACAGATAGCAAAGATCAACAGGAGGGAAATAAATACTACAAAAGTAAGATAGGTAGAAAGGGGGAGATGATCGCCTGAAAACATTGTCGAAGGTTCATCCGAAGATCGGGGCGAAGCTCACATCAACTCAACGGCCTTATCCGCGAAGAAGCAAACCACTAGAAGAAACACCGGATGCAATATTTAATACTACGGCAAAAGATCGGGCATGATGCATGTATGATGTATGACATGACCAAAATGCGATGCAATAAGGCAATATTAAGCGGAACCGGGGTCCCGACAATTAATTAAACGGTTCAAGTTGTTTAGATACCCCGCAATTTGATGTTGTAGGAACAAGGAAAATAAGTTACCGGTTCGCTACACAAATTTAAATGAGGCCAATATGAGACTAGACTTGCCCGCATATGGGCCCCATATTTAATTATATGGTGAATTGGCAAAAGGCCCCCAAACCACAGACAAGCATGCATGCATGAACAATTCAATATGCACAAGTTTATATTTCATTTATAAAAATAGGGCTCGAGGAAAAGGGGTCACACATTAGGGGGTCTCGATGAACTTGGGGATCCGGGGGTTCGGGGTTCGACAGGGTCCAGGGTTCGACGGGTACGGTCTCGGATAACGGAGTAGATCTGGCGTTCCGGGAAGAAGTACTTGGCGGTCTTCGGCTCCACCCAGGTCGGGGCCGATCTTGTCGTCGCGAAGGTCTTGTCGCGTCCTCGTGTCGGGTCGGTCTTGGCGTCCGGGGTGAAGAACTTGGCGTTCTGCGTCGGTGTCCTTACCGTCTGGGTTCTCGAGCCTCGCATCCGGGAAGGAGTGCTTGTCGTTCAGGGTCTCGATGTCCGGGGTGAAGTACTTGTCGTTCCATGGCGATCTTGGCGGCTCGGAGGGGTTCGAGGAATCGGTACGGTCTTCGGATTCCGTGAGGGATATCATGGCGTCGGTGTGGTCGATCTTGTCGGTTCCACGGTTTCAGTTGTCGGTGTCGGACTCGGGTTCCGGCACTGGGAGATCTTGGTTTCCGAGGTTCTTGTTGTTCCTTATTGAAGATCTTGGGGTGTGGCACCACGTGGCCGTGATGGCGAACTCGGGGATCCGTGTCGTCGGCAACAAGGTTCCGCGGGTTTCGGGGATCGGCCTTCGGGAGATCTCGGCAGGAGGACGATTCTCGTCGGTTCATCTGGATGGCACTACGGAGGGCCTGGGAAGCGTGTCAGCGCAGGGAGGTTGGGGAGGGCGTCTTGCGGCGCCGGAGGAAACTCGAGGATGGCCCAGGCGCTCATGGCGAGGCGCTGGGACACGCTGGCGGATCAGGGCAGCTTCGCGCTGCGAGGCAGGCGGCGAGGCCACCGGTGGCGCAAGGCTTGCTGGAGCCGGGAGGCGGTGAGCGAGCGCGGCGACCGCTGAGGCTCGGCGAGAGGCGGCGGGCGGAGCTTGGAGGAGGCGGAGAGGCGGCTCCAGCGAGCTGGCGGCGGCGGGCTGAGGCAGCTCGGGAGAGAGGGCTGGCAGACGGGCGGGCGGCGTCAGGCGTCATGAGAGGCAGCAGCCAGCGAGGCGGCGCAGAGGCTCGAGGTCGGCCAAGGGCTGCCAGCCTCGCCATGTGGAGAGGAGGACGAGTGGGGCTCGCGTGGGGGAGGTCGGCGGGGCTGAAGCTCATGATCGGGGCCTCCCGGGCGGCAGGCGGTCGGGAGGCGGCAGGAGGAGGCCGAGGCCCTTGGCGAGGCGCAGTGCTCGGCAGGGCGCTGAGGCAGAGGGCGGAGGAAGAGGACGGGGAGGCGCGATCGGGAGGAGGAGGCAGTCGGCGGGCGTCAGAGGTGGTGGCGGTGGGAGAGGGAGAGGGAGGAGACGACCGCGGGGTGGGGTGGCTGCGCGCGTCGGGGGTGGAGGTTGCGGGAGGAGGAAGAGAGGAGGGGGCAGGCGGGGTCAGGGTGGGACCAGGTGGGACCGCGGGCCAGGGGCGGGGTCGGTCAGGGGAGGTTGACCAGGGGAGGTGGCTGCGGTTGGTGGGGTGAGTGGGGGAGGTTGGGGTGATGTGGCAGAAGTTGGTTGGTGGGGATTTGGGGAGGGGTGAGGTGGCGACATAGGATAGGTTGGGGTGAGGTGGCTGGAGGGGTGGGTAGACTAGGTTGGGTAGATTAGGGATTTTTGGGGTGGACCGTTTTGTTCTGGGGGTGGTCGTCCGGGTCGATTTGGCCCGTTCGACTGCCCCCACTAAAATAATTTAATATTTTATTTGTTTAAAACACGGCTTCTGCAAACCGATAGCAGACAAAACAAAATAGTCCGGAGACCCGGGGTTTTGCGTTTGAATAAGACGGGGCGTTTAGAAAACTAATTAGGTTTTTCCGAAAATAGTTTTATGCGAACAGATGCAAGATGATGACGATGCTCAAATGCAATGTGGCATGATGACATGAGCATGCGGTCATGATGATGCAATGCACAAAAACAACGCGATTTTCTAGTAGTGGTTTTTGCGGGATGCCACACTACCCATAGTGACTGACCAGTGGGGCCGAGGCCACATCGACAAGCCACATAGGCAAAGTGGGACCATAGCTAGGTTTGACTAGGCTGACCCTGCGCGACTGACGTCAGCGTGACGTCACACCGGCGGTGAGCCTCGGATCAGGGGCGGGGACGGCGATTGGCAGCGAACTGGGAAGCATAGAGGGGTGCGTTCGAACAAGCTCGTCGGGCGGACCTAAATATGGTGGCGCCTCTCTATTTTGGTAGCCGGAGGTAGCTGAACAACGACGACGAGCGGTGGCAGCGACAGATGCACGACGACAGAGCGATATAGGGTGAGAGGGAGCGACATAAAGGGTCCAGGAGGACCGCATGCTCACCCTAGAGCTGAAGGGGTCGACAGCGAGGCATGGGATGGACCGGAGCAAAGGGGAGGTCGTCGGCAAAGATCATCGGACTTGGGGAAGAGACGATCGATGCGGGCGGTTGCAGGCACCTGAGATTGATTCCTTCGGGTAGGTGACTGAGTCCACCATGGCGGAGCTTCCAGGCACCTCGGTTAGGCAAGGGGATACCGGTAACGGCGAGCCGCCGGCAAGGCAGAGAGCTAGGGTTTCTGGTTCCAAAAGGGAACAAGAGAGGGAGGTCACTGGACAGAGCGAGAGGGGATAAGGATGGGGCAGGGGTGTGGCACGGTCTTATCCTCGTCAGGGAACTCGTCGGACGACCAGAAGGAGGCGGTGGTGATCAACGGCGGCGCCGCGGACATAGAGGAGCTCGGCGTCGGGGAGGAAGACGACAAAGCGATGGCGAAGCGGTATCAGGCCACGATGGGTTGCGCTTGGGCCAGTAACGGGCCGCAGCAGAGCTTGCTGGCTGCGCGGGTAGGCGGCAGAGAGGAAAGAGGGAGATGGGCCAGCCTGGGCTGCTGCTCTGCGTCTGTATTTCTTCTGAAAATCCTTTTCCTTTTTCCAAAATCTGTTTCTCTTTTGTAATTTCATTTGAAATTCTGTTTTAGGTATTTAAAAAATACCAGAGGTTTTATAAAATATATGCAAATATTGCAGTGGCCCTTATAACAATTTGGGCTCCAACATATTTTGTATTTTTCAAAATATCAAAACCATTTTTGAATGTTTCAAAAAGAGGGGAAGGATTAGGGTTTAAGGTTTTGCCTTATTTCCTTTTGCATGCATTTTTAAAATATGATGCTCATGAATGTGCAATCAAAACCCTAATATATAATCAACTAAAACTGGGGTGTTACAGCTCTATCCCCCTTACGAGAATCTCGACCCGAGATTCCAAAGGTAGAAAGGGAGACTGAGAGGGGAAGAAACAGGGTCACTCTAAGGATAAGAGGGAAACACACTAGACAACACAATGAGTATCTCATGGTCAACTCATGGATGGAGTGTTCAAAAGCAACTCTGAGATGACGACATGAAACACATAAAGGTAACGTAGGAAACAAGAGGGGAAGGTTTCAAATTATTAGATAGATGGTATTCATATGGATTCGGACCATGGATCTTACAGAAGATTTTGAAGCTTCTGGAGAGGAAGGTTCCAACAGGAAGAACACAACCATAGACGACATCTACTAAACGACTTAAGTAGATATTTTAGGTTGCATAGATATGGATCAAGAAAACCAAGCTGTTGAACTACTTTTGAAACAGAAGGATCAGTCTTTCATTCAACAGAAAGCCAAGACTGGAAGTTTTTTATAGAGAGGACTCGTAAGAGTCACAGGATCATGTATCAAGAGAAACTTCTGGTTACAAAAATTGTAGTCACTCTTAAAACATGGCCAAGAAAATGAAGGAAACTCTTTATTCATCCAGATTTATCAAAATCTTTGCCAAAGATCGTGATATCACGTTGCACCACTAAGATGAATAGTTAAGAAGATTCCTGATAACACGAGCAGAAAGAAACTTCATTCTCATACTTCAATTATTTGGCACAACAATAGACAACGTAAAAGGGTCTGGAGGATTGACCGAGAGACATTTAGCAACTCCACTTTAAATATTCTCCTTGATGTTTGAGAAATCAAACATCAAGTGAAGGTCAAACTTCGGATACAAAGGAAATCACAAGCACATCTTCTAGAATAAATCCTAGAAGAAGCCTCATGAAAAGTGGTTGTTATTGCTAATTCAAAGGAATATGGAAAAAGGTCTTTCCGGCTAAGTGTGTAAACCATTACATCAATCTTGACAGATTTACAAAGAGACCTATGTCAAAACCTTGAGGAACACCAACCATCGTTCCCGCTTGAGATTCAACTTTGGTTAAGTGAAATGATACTCCAGACTCAGCATGTCCGAATAGAAAGTTTGCAACATTTACATCAAAAGTAAAGTTACTAGATTCTCAAGATATGGACTACAATGTCAAGCTCCAAAAGACTGAGCTAGATTTCTATACCCATGTATTTAGCAATTTTGTCGAAGGAAAACTGCACACGCATTAAGTACTAACAATAACACACATGTGTCCTTAAGGGAAGGAAGATAACTCTACTCGAATCCACGGCGACATCTTTCAACAAATGCACGTGAACTAGAGAAAGTTACTACTAGCATCCGAAACACATACTTCGAGATGACTCGAAGATGGTTCTCAAAAGTTTCCAACATTAATGCCAATTGTTCCATATGAATACAATGTAACATGGAGAAGATAAGGATATTGTCGATCGGCTCAATAACAAACTTATCAAAACACTCCAAGAAGATGAACTCGTATGTTGTATGAACAAGGCAAGCTATTGGTCAGACCAAATACATGAAGATATACTCAAGTGAAACATCACAAGTAGAAACATCATCAAGATAGTCCTTGGAACTGAGTTTGATTTGACGATAACCCAAATCAAATCAAAGGTGGGGGAAGGTAACATATCCACGAAGGAAATACTATCTTTCTTCAACACAAACAAAACTAGACATCCCTTTTATAAGAAACAAAGTTAGATAGAACTTTTGTCTTACAACTCTCCAAGTTTTTGGTTAAGCTCAACTAACTAGTTCAGGGGTATCCAGTATGGATCCTTGGAGAAAAGAGCAGTTCATAGAACTTGCTGGCTCAAGAACTTGACAACACGGTCATGTGGCGACATGGCGATACTTCTTGAAGACAACTAGAATATCACGAACCACCGGTATGTCACTTAGTTCGAGAGGAAACTTGCTTGGTAAAGCAAGCAGACATAGTCTCGGAGCTTCAGCACAATCATAACTATTTGACCGAAGAGAGTGTACCAAAGTAACGGACTTGGTAGCACAGTCATCCTTTGCTTAGTGATAAGGTTAACCAATCACGCTAAGAACGACTCAAATGTCCTTAGAGTTCAAAACAATAATAATTGCTAAGAATCTCAGATGACCACATTATTATGCACACGCATCATTCACGAGAATGAAATCTCGTGGAAGGGTGGATAAAGAGGTGTAGAAGCATCACTTCATTAAGGGGTCATGGAACTCAGCACGACCTCTTAGTATAAAAGGGTGTGATACGTTAGGGTAGAACATATGAAAGACACTCAATCCCTCTTAACTTGCGAATTACAACACTTTGACATGGTCCTATATATGACGAGGTACTAGAGTTTGTTTCTCCTGACATCCCAAAATGGTTTGTCATGATGGACCATAGGAGTATCTTGCATCGAAAGACACCGATGCACATTTACTACTTGGATACCAACTGGTAGACAAAGGTCAGAAAACGACAAGTGAAAAGGGACATGCTCAGGATGGAATCCCGAAATGTGGATGCATAAGTCAACAATCTTCCAAAAACCAATGCAGAGAAGGGGTAAGGTGTGGCAGAGTCACGAGTTTAGATGCGAGACTCTCGAGGAGTACTCTTGTTGTGATCTATTTGGTTCCATTAAAGAACATCTGCCATAGCTAGTGGTAGGTGAAGTCCTTAGTTGTCACAACTCAATCGCAACAAATACCACAAGCTTGAAAGCTAGAATTGTAGTACTAGCCATCCTGAGGTAATGTGTGAACATTAACGACAGGGGTCAAAGGAATGGTTCTTGGTTTAAAGGCCAGCTTCATGTACAAGATTCACAACACCAGAATCTAGCACAATCAGGGATCTTAGTTTCAAGTCCAAGGGTTAAAACCCGAGAAAGGAGTAACTACTACTTTAGTTACATAGCATACACTGGAATATAGTAATCATGAGGTAGCTTACAAGAGAAGAAACAACTTCTGAAGTACACAAACAACAAAAGGGAGGCACACGAGGAGAAAGGAGACCTCGAAGCCTAGAACAGAACACTATGGATCATTATATTGTAGGATCCATAAAACAGAGAGATCATGATGGAAAGGAATCTCTCTTATGAACAATAACAAGGGGAACAAGGAATTCACAACACACACGACTCTAGAGAACTCAACACTAGGTCAGCTGGTTGAGAAACGACATGCCCAACAAGCACCTAAGCTTTGAAAGAATAGAGGAGAGATATCAAAAAAATTTCAAAGTCAACACCAGATAAGTGTTAACACCCGGATTTTTAATCCCAGATGCCTGTTATGCCATACATCGCAATCCCAGGATTACCATTTTTGCGAGACATAACAGATTGGATATCACAGTACATCATCCATTACAAACCATACATAAGGTCTTACAACAAATAAAGGATCACATGATCTAGTCTTAATACAATCATAGTAGCGGAATAACGTAATAATAATGATAGCGTAGGCGAGACTCCATATTCATGGTCACAGGCAATGCTGACGATGGGAGATGATCCTAGTTGTCGTAACCTTCCTGCTGTCCATCCTCCTGATAGTCCTCTTCATATTCTGGCCACGGGAATAGCCAGGGACAAAGCCATGAGTACTCTTTAAGTACTCGCAAACTAATACTAACAAGTGAGTTTTTGAGTGGGAAATGCTAGGCTCTAGGTTGTTTTGCAAAAAGCCAGATTTATCTCTACTGAGTTTAGAAGCAAAGAAAACTAGTTGAAAGTTTTATAACACCTAAGTGGGAACTTGAATTTCATATCACAACTCTGTTATGGTCAAGTCAAGTCATGTAACATCCCAGCATTTAGGAACTAACGAAGGGTAGATTTAGGAATATGGAATGTTGCATGCATTTATCTCTGAAAATGTGGGTAAAATTTTCGCCAAATAAAAACTTAAAGTGATCAAGGTTTCTTTCATACTTTGAGATTCAGTTAGTCTTAAAGTATGATTACTATAGACTTTGATATGATATTTGAGGAATTAAGTGTCTGAAAATTGAATTTGAATTTTAAACTTGAGAGAGTTTGAATTATAATTCAAATGAATTAGGGATAAGTTTTGAATCTTAATTTAATTAAGAGATAAATATTACAACTTAAATTCTATCTAAAGAAAAACAATAATGAATATGAAAACTTATTTCATATCGTCAATATATAATCAAGTTACAGAATTGTAACTTATTGAAATCATCCACACAATTCACAAAAGCAAATATATAAAGAATAAGAATATTCTTTATTAATAATAATTTAATCTTTATTACAGAAGAATAAAAGGAAGATTACAAGATAATAAAATGAAAATTACAAAAGAATAAGAAGATTACATTGAATTATTCTATAAAAGAAAAACTAAACGACAATCTTCATCTTCAAATCTGTACCTGCAAGATAAACATTAATAAAACAATAATAAGGTTAGAGTTAGTATTATTTTTCTCTCAGACATGTCAGTGAAGTGCATTAGACAAATTCATCATTGAGAAATTTATAAAAGGAGCAAGTTTCACCAAATATAAAAGAATTTATCTTTCATAAATTTCAAGCCAGAAGTCAAACTACAGCCAAGAGGGGAAAATTTCACCAGCCAGGTGAAAGTAACCAGATAACAGTAAGTTTCAAAATTCTGAACATATCCACAGGTGCACAGCAAGCACACAAGCAGGACACACAACTAAATGCATGTGTTGTGCTGTCATCCTCACAGCATAGCCCCAAACTCACAAAACCACAAGCACAGCCGTGGAGAGGCACTAGTGCATCTCTCCACTGCGCTTAAGAATGACCACTTTGGACAAAGAGCTTACCAAGCACAACATCCAAACTAAACCACCAAATATTAACCAAACATCACTAGATGGTGACATACGGAGGGGGAAGGATCAGGTGGACAGCAAGATCAAGTCCAGGAGCTAGGAGCAGCAAGCTAGCTCAAGAGCAAGCACATGAGTCTAGCAAAACCAGATCAAGATCATCACGAACTTACTCCACAGTCATCATATTTTGTGGTGAGCATCATAAAACCCTCACATGATATAATCATCTTATCTAGACAGAACCATGTGTTGTTTAATGAACAAACTCTCAGAAAGCACCCAAGTGGGGTGAATCCATCATAGAGATTTTAAACTCTAAAAGAAAACAGCAAAGTACCAGGATCCAACCAGATCTCAGAACAACATCATTGCTCTGGTTGTCAAGCTATATATTACAGTTCAAGCATAAATATAGCTAAGATCTAATTTCTAGGCACATCCCTAGAGTAAATGTAGCACCTTAGAAACTAATCCCTTGGATCCAGATCATGATCAATCTTATCATCATTTTTCCAAGCTTTGATTCAAGAAACAATAGCTGGTACCACTACCAGGACTACCTATATGAATCAACTAGATAAGATCTGAATCCCCGAGCCTCAGACCAACATCATTGGTCTTAGGGAATTCAGAGGAGAGCATCTCTATTTATCTTATAAAGCCAAGTTTTCCTTTAGCTTAAGCCAACCCAATCCATGGATTAGAATCAAACCTGTGTACCATATCAAGATGGTGTCACAAGAGCAACTCCTACATGAACTAGGATAAACATTTAATCATCACAGATTCAATCAATTAACTTACTAATCATTTCCCTGCTAATACAGGAATCATAACTAGGATATTCCTATGTTCATCTTCACTGTTTGAGATCATGATTATCTCAAACCACATGTTAATTCCCAAGCCAACAACACTAAGACAGTAGTTTCATCATATCATAATCATGATCATAAATCAAATAACAGTGGAAAGTTATCAAGTCATTGGCTTTACCAAGCATGGTTCCAAAGCAACTATACCATCTGAATCATATGCAATCCAAACATAAAAGCATCTAATAAGCCACCAGAACCATCATAGTTCATCTCAAGCAACAAGCCTCAGGCCAATAATCATTTAGCATGTTTACAGACCATCCAGACATAATCTAATTCATCCAGTATATGATCAACCACAGGATAAGAACCCTAAATGGATAAATCATCCTAATCAGAACCAGACAGTAACCAGAGAGGTCACTGCCAGCATCTAGCATCGAATAAGCAAGCACAGAGAGCACCAGGCAAGAGGAATCGAACTCACCGTAGGTCCTCGCTAAAGACTAGAAGAGGAAGCAGAGGGGCCGACGACCATGGCGGCACGGGGAGCACCCCAGGAGGGGCGCTGCAACCCATACGACACCACAATGGCGACCATGAACACACATAGAGGCGAGGAGCATCACCATGACGCACGACGGCGGCGACAACACCTGGATCCACGCCAACCCCCAAACCCTAGGGTTCGGGACGACATCGATCCATCGCAGGAGAGCCCCAGGCTCGAATCCAGTTGGATAGATAGGACAAGCATCATCGACAACCCCCTGGTGCACCACGACGATGACCAGAACGGCCCACGGCGGCGGGAATCATCGGCGGCGGCATCGCCAGCCATGAGGCCGGGGTCAGAGGAGGAGAGGATGAGCTCGAGGGAGAGAGAGAGAGGCAGTGAGGAGTGGGCCGAGTTGGACGAGACCCTTTGGGGTGGTTCTTTTGTCTATGACTAATGGGCCACTAGGGCCCAATAAGATTAAACCATCCCAGAAATCCTTTCAGGCCTGTTGGAATAAAAAGGAAAAGACCCAAATACTCCTAGACTTAATTAAATTCTAGAAAATAAAATAAAAGTCCAAAAATTATAAATAAAATATTTTTGGATTCACAATAATCTACACTATCCAAATAAAATAAGATATAAAATTTTAGACATTTAAATTTTATTAAGGATTTTGTAATGTATATATTCCTTCTGGAATTTTACAAAATTATTGAGAGATGATAAAAATAAATAAAAATCACTTTCATTACATATTAATATTGTAGTATTTTTGAAAAATACTAAATAAATATTTAATAACAATTTTTAATGTATAATTGATAATTCCTAATTCCTAAAAGAATTATTACATCAATAAAAGTCAAATAAAAGGAAAAATAAAATAAAATAATTCAATATATGTTATAAATATTAAAAAGTAATATTTATAAATCCTTTATTACTAAAAAGAACTTTTTATAATAATGGGGTAAATGCATATGAAGTTAAATGAAGCATTACATTATTGCATAATCATTTTGCTTCTTTAAATATTGTCCTTACCGGGCAATAATGATGCTTTTGTAGACATAGAAGCTCAAGGTCTAGTGCAAGCATCAAACTTCACTACCTTGCCATCACAAGGCAAGTTCATCACTTGCTCATATCCTTTGAAGAGTCTTTATCAAAGTATTTGCAAATTGTGTGTTATCATTTATACTCTAAAATAAATAAAATATTAATTTCCCAAATAAAGAATCATAGATATCATCCTAAGTGATGACATAATGGAGCAGTAGAACTTAGGGTTCTATTTGCGCCGTATATTACACGTTAGGAATGAGATTTGGGATGGGACAGAGAAGTCAGCTGTATCTTCTTCCTCTCGCATGAAGCCGGAAGTGTAGGTCGTGGTTGTTATCCTCGTAGCGTGCATATTAATTGGTAATTCATAGAGGATATGCAGCATATGGGTGGGAACCCTCATCGTCCCATGAGTTCTGGCATCTAATGGTTTGTACAAACCATTGTCATAATTCATTTTGTGGGCATGGTGTACACCAAGGAGGCATGCGGGGTCACGAAGGGGGCAGTGATTGGCTTAGACCAACTACTAGGCCCCACATCATGGAATAGTGGACAGGAAAGTACGCCCGGTTGTGCAACAAGGAGTTGATCTCTCATGAGTAAAGTAACGCACCTTTGCAGAGTGTAAGAACTGTAACTTGTTACTCCCTGTTCCGGGAAGGAGCTACGAACGCGGCAGGAAAGGAACTCCATGAAAGTTCTGGTTAACCTGTGAAGGATGATTGTCATAGTTTTTCAGAATAAAATAAATCTTTGAAGAAAATTTACAAAAACTGCATAGTGCCAAGGATTTATAATCCAAGGTGGTAGTTAGCGCATCAAACTTCCCACCTTGCATATAATGAACTTGTTGGGTAAAGTTGTTACTCATTCTTTCCTTTGATCCCTTGCTTAGACTCTGAGGATCCCAGAAACGTGCCAATGTATGCAGCCGAGTGTCAAGAAGATGTGTTCTACGTGGAACCCGATCTGTCCGGAGGTGTTGAAGGAGTGGATTACGAAATCCGCTATGGTGTCGATGATAACGAGTCCAACTAAGTATCCCTAGTTAGTAGTAACCAATGGAGACGGGCAGCATGAACTCTATAGAATAAGCTGTTGAGCTCAACTCCTAGTCGGAGTTGTTACATTTAAATTCCGCTGAAACACTTTATATTTTGGTTTGTAAGTTGAATCTTTTGGAAGTCTTGAACTTCCGATATTGTAATAATAATAATGTGTGTACTTTTGTAATATGGCCCCGCAATGTTTCTATTGTACCACTCTGAGGGATGTGATATTTACGACTATAGTGTACTACACATGCAGTGGTATGCTGGGTCACCGCAAGTCATGAATCATTTCACAAGTCATTTTGAAAACATCTGAAGACGGAACAATATGGACACTCCAACTGTCCATAACCGCGGACGTGGCTATTCGAATAGTTTGACACTCTGCAAAGGTGGTACACTTTCACCACAACATTCGATACATCCGTCAGGAATAATCCTGAATTCACCATACTTAGTATACGGATAATTAATCCTAACCTTTCAATTACACTCCCTAGTATAGGCACCTCTCCTATGAGTTTGCCCTTCCAACCATGACCCACTGTCATCTTGGGAACTGCACAGGTGGACAATCTTCACAAGGTATCCTTAGCTCAAACCTTGGATGCAAGGGAACCCATACTAAGGTATATAAATTTCCAGTCAAGCCCTACCCAAATTTCGGGTATTGTGGTTATACGATAAAATTGGAATGGTATCGCATCCTGATAACCATCAGTTTTATAAAGGGGCTAAGGCTCATGCCTCAACATTTTCATCATCAAAATCATCTGGTGTTCAAGAAAACATGTCAAAACATTTCATTAGAATGACTCATCATTCTAAGGTTTTCATATCCATTTTCACCAAGTAATCCCATCTAAAGTGATCAAGTTTTTATGATTAGGACTAGCATCTAGAAGTGGGGGTAAACACTAATGAGGGGTGGTAATCAAGTGTGATTATCTAAGTTCAATCTCATGCCTCAGGATGACATCAAGATTATATAACTTAGGCTAAGTTTTATGCTCTTTATGATACCTTTAAAAATCTTTCTAAGCTCTAGAAGATAAAGAAATAAAATAATTAAGCTTGCAAGTAAAACTGGGATTTGGTATCATCAAGTGGGTATAATCACATATGCTTAATGCATCTAGTTTACATAGTTGTCATGCAAGGGTTAACTTGCAAAGTCAATAGCTTGCATAGTCCACTGGTAGTGTTAGGATTGCCTTGTGCAGAGAAGTGGTTGAAGTTCTCCTTGACTTCTTCCTTGTAGAATTCTCCTTCCTCCTCGTATCCTTGGTCGGTACTAGCGTCTATAAATAAATACGAGGTACACAATCACCAAACCATACTTAACTACTCTTATTTATCACACCAAGTTTTTCACTAGATGATCTATCATCATCACAAACATTACAATCATCAAAGTACTTGTCTTATTTATTTTATTTTTCGAAAAGTAATTTCTACTCATTGAAAAACTACTTAAGATTTAATATTCTCCAATTAAAACATGGGATCATGTGGACACATGCCATCACCACATATTTCAGTACATGGGAATGTTATTTAAAGTGGTGTCACAATTTAATAAGGTTTAACCTTTTTATTTCATTAAATAAAGTGACTAGAATTGCCTATGGGGCATTCTTTTATCACTAGATCATTATTTCTGCAAGTAAACCTAGATATTTTTATATATTCAGAAAGGTCTTGTTAGATGTGATTTTTGAGAGTTGGAATCAACTCAAAAGCTTTTGTGATTGAATTTTGAAAAATATTTGAATGCAGAAAATCTTCTGCCTTGTTATTTTTACTATAGGTGATCTACAAATCTAAAGGGTTTGAATCCAATGGGCTTGGATTAAGAATTTCAGTACCTTTCTAGCAAAATTGGTTTCATGCAATTTGGTTTAGTGAATCGACCTGGGTTGATTTTTGAATCTAGGTACAGAACTATGTTTGAAACTAAATGAATAAACCTAAATTCAAACTACTGGGTCACACGGGAATGTAAATGGGAAGGCCCATGGCGCACAGCGCACACGCGGGTGGGTTTAAGTGTATGACCCCACCAGTCAGCGAGACAGGGGTGTGAAGCAGTATCGGCTGATCTAGACCATGCGATCCACATCTAATCTAATGGATGTGGTTCATCGTCCACGTCAGGCAACACCAGCGAGACAGAACCCTAGCATGGCCAGTGGGGGTCTACGGGGCTCACCAGGGCTCATGCGATGGTCGATGATGGGGGAGAATGACGAAGTCGACGACGACGAGCCTCCTGGTACTGGCGGCTTCTCCTGGGGCGGCTCCATTCGCTGGCTCCTCTTCTCCTCCTCTGTGGCATACTTCGGGCAAATTCTGGCGACCTGCTGCTCGTGTTGCTTCGGGAATGAGTGAGGGTGGTTTTGAGAGAGAGGGGAGTGAGATGGTGTGAAGAAATCAAACGGGGGTGGCCTCCTTTTTTATAGTGCTGCGAGGGGACCGAAGGGCGCGGGATGAGCTCGTCGATGTCGTCGGCACAGCAAGCTAAAAGCATGGGCGATGGTAGGAGGCAGTGTTGTGCTCTCTAGCGAAGCTAAACTGTGGGGTTACACGGCATGGGGCGATGTGAGACGGTCGGAACACTGTGGTGCTCTAGGCAGGTCCGATGGGAAATTTATGGCGCACGGGCTCTCCTGGTCGCACGGCGATGAACGGGGTTGTCTGGTGGTCCCTTGGAACGGTGGTGATCACACTTGCATGCGGCGAGGGCGGCATGCGGTCTATGGGCGCGTGTCGCATGCGGCGTGATGGTGCGCTCTCGGCATGGCGCAGAGGCATAGGGCGTGGCGTTTCTAGAGTGGTCTAGTGGCTTGCTGCTCGTCGGCGTTGGACAGGGGGTGGCGGTGGACGGTGGTTAGTGTCCCAGACATGGTGGCTAGGCTTGGTGCTGCTCCTAGCTTGTTGTCGACCAAGGGGTGGCAGGTGAGGCTCGGCATGGTCACCATTGAAGGCAATGGCAAGCTCACAATGGTGCTAGAGCTTGTTAACTAAGCTAGATGATCTATTAAATGTCTTCTCTGAGATAGAGAGGGGACAAGTTAGGCCAAATCACTTCTCACAATAGTGTTTGATGTTTGTTTGTTTTATGTTTGCAAGGTGTTTGATGAAATGGCCAAAAGAGATTTGAATTTGAATTTTTGATTCAAACTTTGTGTACTAGTTACATACTCAGTAGTCTCTGGTTAGTTGGAAAGGTCAAGGGGAATTGGTTTGGTTTGTTTTTGAGAATTGGGTGATCTTCCCATATGAACTAGATTCAAAATTGAATTGTCATTTGAATCAAGTTGCCAGATGTTTCTGTAAGTTTGAAAGGTGGGATTGGGTTCACTTTTACTTGGTTTAGCAAGGGGTGAAAAGAAATGCAATTGTTTCTGTTTGAAATCTTGGACTAGGAACACTCAAAGTGGCCTAGTGAGCAAGATTGGCAAAAATGACCATTTGACTTATTTGGTTCGTTTTTGAACTTCTCATGATTTGATTCTGCTTGGAAATGATTTAGATGATGTTGTTTTCATCTTTGAACCATTCCTTGTCATTCACAACAATCACACAACTCCATTCATGCATTCATACAATCATCACATACACACATGCATTCATATTGATTTTGATTAACAAAAGTTTTGTTAACCCTAATTTTGGTGATTAGAATTTGATAATCATTGTTCAATATTTTTGGGATGTTACAAACCTTCCCTCCTTAAACAAAATCTCGTCCCGAGATTTGAGAAAGAAGAAAAGAAGAAAACTAGGATTTAAAAAGATCGGGAAACTCCGTCTTGATGTGATCTTCTTGCTCCCAGGTAGCTTCTTCTTCCATGTGGTTACTCCACTGAATCTTGAAAAATTTGATGCTCCGGGTCCTGGTGGTCCTGAAAGCTTCCTCCAAAGTACGGATGAGTACTTCGGGATACGTCAGGTCATCGTTGATCTCTATAGTGCGGTGATCAATGTTCTTGAAAACTTCAGTCTTCTCCGGGACTTCAAGGCATTTGCGAAGTAACGATATATGGAACACATTATGCACTGATGACATCTCCTCTGGCAGTTATAGTAGATACGATACTTCTCCTCGACGATTCAGAATATTGAAGGGTCCAATATATCTGGGGGCTAACTTTCCTTTGAGCTGGAAACGCTGCATTCCTTTCAAAGGCGACACTTTGAGATACACAAAATCTCCGATATTGAAATCAAGGTATCGACGTCTCTTGTCGGCATAACTATTCTGTCTGGATTGGGCGGTATTGAGGTGCTCACGGATCTTGTGAACTTTCTCTTCTGCTTCTCGTAGGATGTCGGGTCCAAAAATCCAACTCTCTCCTACTTCCGACCAATTCAAAGGGATATGACACTTCCTTCCATACATGAATTCAAATGGGGCCATTTGCAAACTGGCTTGATAACTGTTGTTGTAAGAAAATTCTGCGAAAGGCACACAGTCTTCCCATTTAGATCCATACTATAGAACACATGCTCTCAACATATCTTTGAGTATTTGATTTACTCGCTCGGTTTGTCCATCTGTCTGAGGGTGATAAGCTGTGCTGAAATCTAATCGGGTTCCCAATCCTTCTTGCACTTTCTTCCAAAATCTCGATGTAAACTGAGTTCCTCAATCCGATACGATGTTCTTGGGGACTCCAGGCAAACTGACGATTCTAGCGATGTACAACTCCGCTAGCTTCGAACTCTGGTAGGTGGTATTGACGGGTAAGAAATGGGCTACTTTAGACAGTCGATCAACTATGACCCAAATAGAGTCATTTCATCTACTAGATGTAGGCAATCTGGTGATAAATTCCATTCCTACTGAATCCCAGTTCCATTCTGGAATCTACAATGGTTGCAACAGTCCTGCGGGTCTCTGATGTCCCGCCTTAACTCTCTGACAAATATCACACTTGGCGATATAGCTCCCGATTTCTCTCTTCATCTTATGCCACCAAAATTGCTCCTTTAAATCCCGGTACATCTTTGTTCCTCCGGGGTGGATAGAATAAATAGTATCATGGGCTTCTTTCAAAATATCCTACTTCAATTCTGAGTCTGATGGTACATAGAGACGTCCTTTGTACCACAGAACTCCTTCATCCTCGGTGAATCCGAGTACTTTGCCTGTACCGATGCGACGTTTGATTCTGTCGATACTAGCATTTCCTTTTTGCGCCTCCTTGATCTGACTGACCAAAGTGGGTTGAAGTTCTATGCTAGCCAAAAATCCTTCACTTACTAATTCCATTCTAAAATCTTCCATCTCTTTGTGCAGACTTGGTTGCTCCTTCAGAATCATGGAGTTCAAGAGGCACGACAATCCGCTAAAGGCATCTGCTACCACATTGGCTTTACCGGGGTGATAGTGAATGTCCAGATCGTAGTCCTTGATTAGCTCTATCCATCTTCTCTGCCTCATATTCAGCTCCTTCTGAGTGAATATATACTTCAGGATCTTGTGATCCGAATAAATCTCATAACAGTTTCCCATAAGATAATGCCTCCATGTCTTTAGGGCTAGAACTACAACTGCTAGTTCAAGGTCATGGGTAGGATAATTCTGTTCATGATGCTTCAGTTGTCGGGACAGAAAATATATTACTTTGCCTTCTTGCATCAACACACATCTGAGACCGATCTTGGATGCGTCACAATACACATCAAAGGGCTTCGTAATATCCGGCATGATCAAGATTGGGGCTGAAATTAATCTCCTCTTGAGCTCTTGAAAACTCGCTTCACATTTGTCCGTCCATTCAATCTTCTTGTCCTTCTTCTGTAATTTGGTCATGGGTCTGGCAATACTCGAGAATCCTACGAACTTGCGGTAATATCCCGCTAATCTGAGAAATGCACAAACTTGGGTTTGAGTGGTTGGGGCTTGCCAATCTTCAACATCCTTCACCTTTGCAGGGTCAATTGCAATTCCTCCGGCTGATACTACATGTCTGAGGAATCCTACCTCCTATAACCAGAATTCTCATTTGCTAAACTTAGCATACAACTGATGCTCCCTAAGGGTTCCAAGGATGGTCCTTAGGTGTAGCTCATGTTCTTCTTCTGATTTGGAATAGATCAGAATGTCATCGATGAAAACAACGACAAACTTATCCAAGAAGTCCATAAAAATCTTATTCATGAGGTTCATGAAATAAGCAGGGGCATTGGTTAATCCAAAAGACATGACTGTATACTCATACAGTCCATATATGGTGGCAAAGGCATTCTTTGGAATATCCACTGCTCGAATCTTGAGTTGATGATAACTAGTTCTAAGATCAATCTTAGAAAACACTTTAGCACCAGTCAACTGGTCAAACAGGTCTTCTATCTTTGGCAACGGGTACTTGTTCTTGATGGTGACATCATTTAACTTCCAATAATCCATACAGAAACGGTTACCTCCATCTTTCTTGTCCACAAATAGAACATGTGATCTCCATGGAGACACACTTGGTTGGATTAATCCTATCTCCAGCATAGCATCTAGTTGCTTCTTCAGCTCCACTAATTCAGACAGGTTCATACTATAGGGTCTCTGGTCTATGGGTCTGGTTCCAAGGATTAGTTCAATGATAAACTCGATATCCTGATCTGGGGGCATACCGGGCAAAACATCTGGAAATACATCATGGTATTCACAGACTATTTTGACTTGGTCAATGGTTGGTTGGGCTATACTCTTGTTGCACTTGAATTGACAGGGCAAGGTTTCAGATACATGCTCTACTGATATTCCAGCCATACTGGTCATGGTTATGCCTTCTTGTCACAGTCGATTAATCCTTTATGTTTCGACATCCAATCCATTCCTAGTACTACTTCCAAACCTTTAGTTCCGAGTACTATTAGATTAGCATAAAAATCTATGCCATGGATTCGGATAGGCATGGCCATGCAAATTTGTCTAGCTTTGGTGGTTGAACTAGGTATTTGAACTATCATAACATGCTTCAATTTGGAGGGTTGAATATTAATAGTGTATGCAAATTCTTCAGTAACAAACAAGTGCGATGCTCCAGAATCAAACAACACTCTTGCAAGTACTGAGTTAACAGAAAACATACCTAGCACGACATCTGGAGCTTCTTGGGCTTCTTCAACATGCACGAGAAAGAGACGACCGTTGCGGTTGAGCGAGTTCCCTGGGACAAACCTTCTTCCGAGCTGAACACGGCGCTGTTGCTGAGCTGGGGCATTTGCATTGGGTGCTGCGACAATCTTCTTGGGGAACTCATTGGAATAGTGACCCTTGGTTCCACATTCATAACAAGTCACCTGAGACTTGTCCTTTGCTACAACAGGCATAGCCTTGCTTCCAGTCCTCGGGGCAGTGTTGGTGTTGGGTGCGTCATTGCTGTTGTTGAACTTGGGCGGGGCACGATTGAAATTGCTGGGGTTACCGGGGTTGTTGTGGTTTCCTCCGGGCATTGGGTTTCCTCCTCCACGGTTGGGATAGGTCGGACGATTCATCGGGGTTCTATTGTTTCTTGGGGAAAATCCTGGAGATGGGTTGGGGCGATACTTTGGTGTATGATGGGTTCCTGGTTGATACATCAGGCGACGCTTGCGGTTCTCATTGGCTTGGTTGATCTTGCCTTCCATCTGAATGGCAGAGTCCACTAAGGCTTCAATATCAGCAAATGGGATATTGACCAACAATGTCTGCATCTCATCATGTAGACCATTCAAGAATCTCTCCTTCTTCTTAGCTTCGGTGTCAATCTCATCCGGTGCATACCTAGCCAATGACAAAAAATTGTCACAGTACTCAACGACTATCATCCTTCCCTGTTTCAGTTCTCTGAATTCATCTCTCATCCTCTTGATCAAACCCGGTGGCACATGGGTTCTGCTAAACTTGACTTTGAACTCCTCCCAAGTCATCATTTGACCTCCATTCATGGCACGAACGATGTTCCACCATGCTCTTGCATCTCCTTCCAGATAGTGGGTGGCAAATAGTACCTTCTCGTTGGCTTCCACACCGGCAACTTCTAGGTTGTTCTCCATGGTTTGCAGCCAATCATCGACATCTAGGGGCTCTTCAGACTTAGTGAAGATAGGTGGATTGGTGTTCTAGAAATTTTTGAGCTTTGATCCATGGTTGTCCTGATTTCCATGGCCTTGGTTGTTGTTGTTGGACATCTGAGCGATGTGCTGAAGGGTGGCTAAGTTGGCTTGACGTTCAGCTCTTTCAGCTTTGCGGTAAGAAACCAACATTTGCAAGATTTACAACATCGGGTCCGGGGATGAATTGCTTCCTTTGCGAGGCATCTAAAGATTGAGATAGATCATGAGAAAAGAGGGAAATTTCTAAGGTTCAGGGTTTTGTAAAGTTTTTGAAGATTGACTCAGATTTTTCTAGCAACTTGCTTTTCATTCATTCGTCACACATCATACAACACACACCACAACAAGGAAAAACAGATGGTTTTAAGAACCATTCTGTGAAACTACGATACAGTGGGACCGGATACAACTTTCCTAACGTTAGTGCTCAAGTGCTACTACTCCTTGGAATAGGTGGCTTCATCCTCACCATCCTCATCATCATCAATGAAGGCGAAGTCATCCTCGTCGGTGAAAAAGTCCATGGCCTGGTCCTCCAGAAAGTCATCATCGTCACTGAGATAGGAGTAGGGGTCTCCACGAAGTTCTTCCCCTGCATTCTCCCTCTCCTCTAGCTGCATGTCTCTCTCGTGGATGGTCTCCTCCAAGTCTGTGATCTGGTGACAAAGACGGGCAATGATGCGCTCCTTCTTGTCGAGCTAACGGTGATGAGACTAGCGATCCTTCACTAGCATGGCAATAGTCAGATCCTTCTTGGTTGCGATGGCGTACTTGTGGTTGGTGTAGTAGCGGGCATTGTCTAACTCCTTCTGACGATCATTCATCATGAAGCTGAGGTGGTCCAATTGACTCTTCAGCTCATGGTGATATGGTGCCTCTAGTGGCTGTCCCATAACATCACGCCTTGGATAGAACTCAAACCGGGTACCCTTGATCTGGTTGATACTCTGCCCACACAGACGGGCGAGAGCTTCTTGCATGGCCCTGGCAAGTCCATCGAGCCAGTTGTTCTCTCTCAAGGTGAACTAAATTCCCTCTGAGGTGGGGGCTTCAATCTTTCCTCGGAGACTTGCAACAACCAGCCATTGCAATTCCTCTCCTTCCTGATCGTTGAGCTGAGCTCCGAAGAACGTGGGGTGCGGACGCTCCAGAAGTTCCGAAATCTAGTCCAAGTCACGCTCAAAGATGAGGTCTCCTCCATTCCCCAACTGATAGAACTTGCTATACTTCACGTCCATCTATAAGAATATAGGATGAGTAAGTTAGTAGAGTGATCAAGTGTGTCAAATTTTATGTAAGTTTGCAAGAATTTTTTAGGAACAAGATTTTTCATGAAAGAATCTAAGTGATAAGAATTAGAATAAGTTTTCATAAATACTCACTTCCTTGGTTTTGAAACTAAGTTTTTGATAAGAATGAGAATAAGTTTTCATAAATACTCACTTCCTCTTCATAATCTGGACACGGGAATAGCCAGGGACAAAGCCATGAGTACTCTTTAAGTACACTCAAACTAATACTAACAAGTGAAGTGGTTTTTGAGTGGGAAATGCTAGGCTCTAGGTTGTTTTGCAAAAACCCAGATTTATCTCTACTGAGTTCAGAAGCAAATAAAACTAGTTGAAAGTTTTATAACACCTAAGTGGGAACTTGAATCTCATATCACAACTCTGTTGTGGTCAAGTCAAGTCATGGATCATTTCACAAGTCATTTTGAAAACATCTGACGATGGAACAGTATAGCCACTCCAACTGTCCATAACCGTGGACGCGGCTATTCGAATAGTTTGACACTCTGTAGAGGTGGTACACTTTCACCACAACATTCGATACATCCGTAAGGAACAATCCTGAATTCACCATACTCAGTATGCGGATAATAAATCCTAACCTTTCAATTACACGGCCTAGTATAGGCACCTCTCCTGTGAGTTTAGCCTCCCAACCATGACCAACTGTCATCTTGGGAACTGCACATGTGGACAATCTTCACAAGGTAGCCTGAGCTCAAACCTTGGCCGCAAGGGAACCCATACTAAGGTATATAAATTTCCAGTCAAGCCCTACCCAAATTTCGGGTATTATGGTTGTATGATAAAATTGGAATGGTATCGCATCCGGACAACCATCAGTTTTATAAAGGGGCTAAGGCTCATGCCTCAACGTTTTCATCATCAAAATCATCTGGTGTTCAAGAACACATGTCAAAACATTTCATTAGAATGACTCATCATTCTAAGGTTTTCATAACCATTTTCACTAAGTAATCCCATCTAAAGTGATCAAGTTTTTATGCTTAGCACTAGCATCTACAAGTGGGGGTAAACACTAATGAGGGGTGGTAATCAAGTGTGAATTATCTAAGTTCAATCTCATGCCTCAGGATGACATCAAGATTATCTAACTTATGCCAAGCTTTATGCTCTTTATGCTACCTTTAAAAATCTTTCTAAGCTCTACAAGTCACTAACTAAACTCTAATAGAAAGCGTTGATAAAGGAATAAAATAATTAAGTTTGCAAGTAAAACTAGGATTTGGTATCATCAAATGGGTATAATCACATATGCTTAAGGCATCTAGTTTGCATAGTTGTCATGCAAGGGTTAACTTGCAAAGTCAATAGCTTGCATAGTCCACTGGTAGTATTAGGCTTGCCTTGTGCAGAGCAGTGGTTGAAGTTCTCCTCGGCTTCTTCCTCGTAGTATTCTCCTTCCTCCTCATATCCTTGGTCGGTACTAGCGTCTATAATTAAATACGAGGTACACAATCACCAAACCATACTTAACTACTCTTATTTATCACACCAAGGTTTTCACTAGATGATCTAGCATCATCACAAACATTACAATCATCAAAGTACTTGTCTTATTTATTTTATTTTTGGAAAAGTAATTTCTACTCATTCAAAAACTACTTAAGATTTAATATTCTCCAACTAAAACATAGGATCATGTGGACACATTTCATCACCACATATTTCAGTACATGGGAATGTGATTTAAAGTGGTGTCACAATTTAATAAGGTTTAACCTTTTTATTTAATTAAATAAAGTGACTAGAATTTCCTATGGGATATTCTTTTATTACTTGATCATTATTTTTGCAAGTAAATCTAGATATTTTTATATATTCAGAAAGGTCTTGTTAAATGTGATTTTTGAGAGTTGGAATCAACTCAAAAGATTTTGTGGTTGAATTTGGAAAAATGTTTGAATGCAGAAAAGCTTCTGCCTTGTTATTTTTACTATAGGTGATCTAAAATCTAAAAGGTTTGAATCCAACGGGCTTGGATTAAGAATTTCAGTACCTTTCTAACACAATTGGTTTCATGCAATTTGGTTCAGTGAATCGACATGAGTTGATTTTTGAATCAAGGTACACAACTATGTTTGAAACTAAATGAATAAACCTAAATTCAAACTACTGGGTCACGCGGGAATGTAAATGGGCTGGCCCACAGTGCACAGCGTACGCGCGGGTGGGTTTAAGTGGATGACCCCACTAGTCAGCGAGACAGGGGGTGCGAAGCGGTACGGGGTGATCTAGACCGTGCGATCCACATCTGATCTAACGGCTATGGCTCATCGTCCACGTCGGGCAACATCGGCGTGACAGAACCCTAGCGCGGCCAGTGGGGGTCTATGGGGGCTCACCGGGGCTCATGTGAGGGTCACCGATGGGGGTGAACGACAAAGTCGATGATGGCGAAACTCCTGGTACCAGCGGCTTCTCCTGGGGCGGCTCCAATCGCTTGCTCCTCTTCTCCTCCTCCACGGCAGACTCCGGCCAAATTCCGGCGACCTGCTGCTCGCCTTGCTTCGGGAATGAGTGGGGGTGGTTCTGAGAGAGAGGGGAGTGAGATTGTGTGAAGAAATCAAGCGGGGGTGGCCTCCTTTTATAGTGCTGCGAGGGGACCGAAGGGCGTGGGCGAAGCTCGTCGGCGGGGTTACGCGGCGTGGGGCGATGCGAGACGGTCGGAACGTTGTGGTGCTCTAGGAGGTTCCGACGGGAAGTTTTATGGCGCACGAGCTCTCCTGGTCGCGCAGCGACGAACGGGGTTGTCTGGCGGTCTCCGGGAATGGTGGTGATCACGCTTGCATGTGGCGAGGGCGGCACGCGGTCTATGGGCGTGTGTCGCGTGCGGCACGCTGGCGCGCTCTCGGCATGGCGCAGAGGCATAGGGCGCGACGTTTCTAGAGTAGTCCAGTGGCTTTCTGCTCGTTGGCATTGGACAGGGGGTGGCGGTGGACGGTGGTCAGTGTCCCAAACATGGTGGCTAGGTTTGGTGCTGCTTCTAGCTTGTTGTCGACCAAGGGGTGGCAATGTGAGGCTCGGCATGGTCAACATTGATGGCAATGGCAAGCTCACAGTGGTGCTAGAGCTTGTTAACTAAGCTAGATGATCTACTAAATGCCGTCTGTGAGGTAGAGAGGGGACAAGTTAGGCAAAATCACTTCTCACAATAGTGTTTGATGTTTGTTTGTTTTGTGTTTGCAAGGTGTTTGATGAAATGGCCGAAAGAGATTTGAATTTGAATTTTTGATTCAAACTTTGTGGGTGTACTAGTTACATACTCAGTAGTCTCTGGTTAGTTGGAAAGGTCAAGAGGAATTGGTTTGGTTGGTTTTTGAGAATTGGGTGATCTTCCCATATGAATTAGATTCAAATTTGAATTGTCATTTGAATGAAGTTGCCAAATGTTTCTGTAAGTTTGAAAGGTGGGCTTGGGTTCACTTTTACTTGGTATAGAAAGTGGTGAAAAGAAATGGAATTGTTTCTATTTGAAATCTTGGACTAGGAACACTCAAAGTGGCCTAGTGAGCAAGATTGGCAAAAATGACGATTTGCCTTATTTGGTTGGTTTTTGAATTTATCATGATTTGATTCTGCTTGGAAATGATTTAGATGATGTTGTTTTCATCTTTCAACCATTCCTTGTCATTCACAATAATCACACAAGTCCATTCATGCATTCATACAATCATAACATACACACATGCATTCGTATTGATTTTGATTAACAAAAGTTTTTGTTAACCCTAATTTTGGTGACTGGAATTTGATAATCATTGTTCAATATTTTTGGGATGTTACAATAAGATAACCCAGAGTTAGAGAGAAACTGGATAAGGAGAAAAAGAAGCTTAGTAGAGTTTTCACACATACTTTTTAGCTTTTAAAATAGTTTTCACAAAAACTGGACTCAACATCGACCAATAATAAGGTTTTCTTACGGAGATACCAAAACATGTGACACCGCCGGGATCAGGGCTAAAAAAATTCCAGACCCATAAGCTTAGAATTGAGTTCGAGAATATCCAGTGGAAAATCAGTAACACAACAGTGACCCTACGGCATAAAATTTATTACAGTAAGCTCATAACTGAGCAAAGAACCAAATTATTACATGCAGAGGTCACTGACCACAAACATCAAACTATGGAAGGCAAATTATGCTATTAAGTATGGCAAACTTAACAAATGGCCTAAGAGGCCTAAAGCATAACGATGACGTACGTCCCAGCCCATAGATTCCAGGCTGCCGGCCGGGAACCCCAAGCTACTCGTCGGTGTCGATGTAGTACGGAACTCGTCTTCAGGTGAACACTTACTCTGCCAAAAGTATTAACAAAGCAAGGGTGAGTACAGGGTGTACTCCGCAAGACTTATGGCTGGTGGAGTTTTTTTTTCATAAAGCCATCTTTGTTTGTAAAGAAAGGGAGAGAAGAATCTCGTCTAATCAGAATATTTTAAAAGGGGATAAGAGAACGACAACTCCAGAGTATTGATCATCTTTTGATATACACCAAATCATCATCTCAACCTTAACTAGGATCACCCCCTCGTACCCATGAGGAAGCATCCTTAAGCACACGTTGATCTAGCAAGTTTTAAGATTAGGTTCATGTTCTCTATGATCTCACGTCCGTTCCCAAGTTTTCCATAACCGTGGACACGGCTTTTCGAAAAGATTATTACCCTGCAGAGGTGTAAAACTTTACCCACACGTACTAACCTTCTCTTAATGCCACTTAAGATTAGCCCTCTTCCTTGGAAGGCCGACAGAGGGTGGTTAGACACGACCTTTACCTTGCTTTCGCCAATACCATGAGTCACACAATAAGGATGGTTCTGCTGTAACGGGTCAAATCTCGAAGCCGGTCCTTAAAGATGTGAGGCGAGGTTGGTTTATTATCTTTCAACCATCATAGTTGAAAAGAAAGCTTGAGACCAAAAGAAAGCGTTTGGTGAACCTTAGAATGTTTAATCTCATGTCACCTCTGATCTGAATTTAATCGGGGTTCCAAGGGGTGAAAACCCTAACACGAGAAAACTCCGGATGTACACGAGAGGGGTTAGTTTGTTCTTCTAATTAAACTTGTGATCTCAGTTAATTAACAATGCATGATGATAGTTTAAAGAGGTAGTTTTCATTTTTCTAAACATTTTGATATATTATACACATTTTTCTGAGTCAATATGAATAAGTTATTGAATTTAGAAGTTTATATAAATTTTTGAAAAATATTAAAAAGGTTTATTACATCTTTATGATGTCATCCAGGGCTGGGGAACATTTCTCACTGGGTCTAGGGCTACCCACAGTGACTGACCAGTGGGGCCGAGGCCACATCGACAAGCCACGCATGCGAAGTGGGACCATGGCTAGGTTTGACTGGGCTGACCCCGCGCGGCTGACGTCAGCGCGACATCACACCAGTGGTGAGCCTCGGATCAGCGGAAGGGATGGCGATTGGCAGCTAACTGGAAATCGCAGAGGGGTGTGTTCGAACAAGCTCGTCGGGGTGGACCTAAAAATGGTGGCGCCACTCTATTTTGGTAGCCGGAGGTAGCTGAACGACGATGACGAGCGGTGGCAGCGGAAGATGCACGACGGAGGAGCGATACAGAGCGAGAGGGAGCGAGATAAAGGGTCCAGGAGGACCGCGTTCTCACCCTGGAGCTGAAGGGGTCGACGGGGAGGCATGGGGTGGACCGGAGCGAAGGAGAGGTCGTCGGCGAAGCTCGTTGGACTTGGGGAAGAGATGGAAGATGCGGGCACCCGAGCTCGATTCCTTTTGGTAGGTGACCGAGTCCACCATGCCGGAGCTACCAGGAACCTCGTTTAGGCAAGGGGAGGCCAGTAACGGCGAGCCACCGGCAAGGCAGAGAGCTAGGGTTTCGGGTTCCAAAAGGGAATGAGAGAGGGAGGTCACTGTATAGAGCGGGAGGGGATAAGGATGGGGCAGGGGCGTGGGCACGGTCTTATCCTCGTCAGGGAACTCGTCGGACGACCAGGAGGAGGCGGTGGTGATCAACGGCGCCGCCGCGGACATGGAGGAGCTCGTCGTCGGGGAGGAAGACGACGAAGCGATGGCAAAGCGGTATCATGCTGCGCTGGGCTATGCTTGGGCCAGTAACGGGCCGCAGCAGAGCTTGTTGGCTGCACGGGTAGGCGGTAGAGAGGAAAGAGGGAGCTGGGCCGGCCTGGGATGTTGCTCTGCTTCTATTTTTCTTCTGAAAATCCTTTTCCTTTTTTCCAAAATTTGTTTCTCTTTGGTAATTTAATTTGAAATTATGTTTTAGGTATTTCAAAAATACCAGAGGTTTTTTAAAATATATGCAAATATTGCAGGGGCCCTTATAACAATTTGGGCTCCAACATATTTTGTATTTTTCAAAATATCAAAACCATTTTTGAATGTTTCAAAAAGAGGGGAAGGATTAGGGTTTAAGGTTTTGCCTTATTTCCTTTTGCAAGTTTTTTAAAAATATGATGCTCATGAATGCGCAATCAAAAACCTAATATATAATTAACTAAAACTGGGGTGTTACAACCCGGCGCTTGAGAAAGGTGCAGATGATATCGACACCGTTGACTTCCTTTCCTGGGACCAGCTGAAGAGCCTCCACTCGCTGGTAGAGCCTATACACCTCCGCAACTTCGACCTCCAAGATGTGGTTCTTCCCCGATCTCTTCGGCACGTTCTTCTACTCGGAGTCGAAGGGGGCAAGACCAAATTGCTGACCGTCCATCTTGACATCGCGGATGTAAAACCACTTACGATGCCAATACTGGACGGACTCACAAATAGATAAGGAGAAAATTTGGACAGAAGGACGAAGGGAGATGATGCAGCCACCAAGCGCATAGGCTCCGCCGGTGCCGGACTGCCTCTTCACGGAATAGATCTTCCAGAAGAGGCCAAAGTGTGGTTTGATGCCGAGACAACACTCGCAAAGAATGATGAAGCACACAATGTTAAGAAGAGAATTGGGAGACAGATGGTGAATCAGAATCCCATAGAAGAACAGAAGTCCACGAAGGAAATCGTGGACAGGAAGCGAAAGACCGTGAAGAATGAAGGCAACGAACATCACCCGAAACCCTACGGGTGGTCGGGGGATTACCTCGTCGCCAGGAATCTTGACGTCCTCCTTGTTTTACGGGATCAACCCCGCATTGCCCAGCTTGCACAGATCGGTGTCACGCACCTCCGTGTGCCTCCACTTGCCATTAGTGGTGCGAGCAGGAGCGGCAACCTTCTTGCCGCTGGCAGCGGCACTCGAGCCAGATCCAGCAGGTCCCTTCCTCGACTTGCCCATGGCGCGACGTCGAGTGCGGCGATGAGCACGGAGAAAAGAAGAAGGAAATGATCTGAGAACGTCCAGTGCGCAAAGGGAAGAGATGCGATGCTCGAGAAAATGGAGGCAATGGAGAAAGCAAATGGCAAGGGGGTGAAACAGAATCACTGTTTCCCCACGGTTATAAAAGACGAGGACGATAAACAAGAGTCGTCGATCCAGAAGCCCTAAAATGCAAGCAAAATCCAACCTTACACATGTCAGCACGGCAACGAACCTTCGCTAGCACGCCGTCCACTACGCACGAAAACCTAGGAGATGCTGTAATTCTCGCCACGCCGCGCATGACTAGTCAACTCCAAGTCAGGAAGTGGGACCCACGATCATCCTGTCACGTCATCTCTGGTGCCGCAGATAGTTGAGATCACCGATCGTCAGCACTAACGTCATCAAGACCAATCTAGCAATGGATGGAAATCTTCGGCTGACAAATCAAGTACTTACTCGAATCTATGATTCGAACAACTACTCGGGGGCTACTCCTATCAGGAGCGCTAGCCGAGCACCCGAGACATGATTAAGGTACTGCACCTCTAAACTATCTTCGAGTCCCACATCGAGTCTACGAGTCCACTAAGGACTAGGGGCTACTCCCATTGGGAGGATTGATCAAGCATCCACAAAAATTGTGTCCTTCGGACCAGAACTAAAAACAGCTAAACTAAAGTCTCTGCTGGAGTCTACGACTCGAACAGACACGGGCTACTCCCATAGGGAGCGCTGGTCGCGCACCCTATGAATCTTTCGACTAAGATCCTTCGGATCAAAATACAAAATTTTTCTGGCAACTTTTCCCAAACAAACGCTAAGTGAGAAACATTCTCCTTGGCCACCCGAAACACCTCCGCGGTGATAACATTTCGGATGTTGTGTCTACGACGCAAGGATAAGACCTACAGATATCATTTGATGGCCTGGTAACACACCTGACTGTGCTCTGCCAGTAAAATACCATGTCAACAGACACGATAAAAAATCCTGACGGACACGTTGGGTATATCACTCGAAAACCACTGGGATTCGATTCCTATAAGACCTCAACGGCCGTAGTCGAATTACGCCAGCATTCGTTCCAGATTCGAGTATAGGGACTCGAGTCTGAAGAAGATCGTGTTGTTTTGTCCTATGGCAGTTAACCAAACCTGATCCGTCAGGAGAGTCAGGCACACGCATCAACAATCCCTGCAAACTAAATCATTTTCCCTTTAAAACAGGTCCAAACTGCACCCGAAAAATTGAAGAGTCCTCAGTCGAATCTATGATTCAACTAAACACTCGGGGGCTACTGACATGGTTATACCCCACGGGTACACAGCATTGGCATACCTAGTCCAGCCCAAGGAAGGCCCACGACAAGATACGCGGCCTGTGGAGATTTCAGGTGGTCCAAGCCCATGACGTCTTCGGATCCTTGGACAGCAGGACTAGAATAGATAGAATTTTGAAGGGGACAAACCCTAATCTGTAACCGACTCGACCTACGCCCCGGACCGGCCTATCTATATAAAGTCTAGGAGGGCACGACGAGGATGGCACTTCAACTCACCTCATACGCACCTCACGCCAGATTGCATTTGCGCACCCCTGTAACCTTTGGTTCCGCCATAATAAAGAGCATACAAGTAGGAGTGGGTTTTCCCTCCGGGGGCCTGAACCTGGGTAAACCTCATGTCCCCGTGTTGCTTGTCTGTTAACCGTTCCACGATCTCCAGCATCCCCATCTTCTCCAAAACCCAAGTCCATAACAATGGGCATTGATGAGATCATACCTCGTAACCTACAAGTATTGTTGATCGTGTTATGGATAATTATTATTTAGGGGATGGAACTGTACATCCTGGTGATCATTTGCTTTTTATCCATGAATTATGCGGGTTTTTTAAGTGCAGTATCACAACCTAGGTGTGAAGAAGTTACTCTCCATATCCTTGAAGGGGAGAGCCGAAGAATGGTATAAGCTGCTGAAGAATAGACAATCCATGGAATGGGAGGAGATGGCATCTCTCTTTTATTCTAATTTTTATCCTCCCAGTGAGATTCATAAGGATAGAAATCTCATATATAACTTTTGGCCTCGTGATGGAGAGAGTACAACTCAATCTTGGGGGAGATTGAAGTTACTAATGCTTAAATGTCCTATTCATGAACTCCCTAACAATATTATTATCAATAACTTTTATGCTAGGCTTTCTCTTCATGATAAAGATTTACTAGATGCTGCTTGTGCTAGATCATTCACACGAATGAAGGAAGAAGCTAAATGGGATCTCCTAGACCATATTCAAGAGAACAATGAAGCTTGGGAGAATGACAAGGGAAGAAAGTGAGGTATAAACTATGATTATGAATGCATTAAATCTTTTATGGGAACTGATGACTTCTGTGATATTAGTAATGAGTTTGGTCTTGACTCCCAAAGTATTGCCAACTGTTTTAAGGCCTTTTCCTCTTACATAGAAATTCCCAAGAAGAAGTGGAATAAGTACCATGCACCTTAGAAAGATGTTGTTAGTCATGTTCATGTTAGAAGTACTGAAGTTTGTACTACTAATCATATTGTGTCTGAACCTCATGTTGAGAAAATACCTTTCCCAGCTAAGGTAAAAGAGTATTCTATGATGATTAGTGCAAATAATAAAGGTACTAAGAAAACTGTGGAGCCTGATGAGCAATTGAATATTGAACCTGTGGTAGCTACTGTGAAAGACCCTGTCACTAGAAAATAGTGGATGAGCACATTGTCTTCTGTGAATACACTTCTAATATTATCTCTCATCCTAGTAAAACTAGAAAATATAGTGTTCCTGTGCTTTCTGTTAAAATTGGTGATCATTGCTATTATGGTTTATGTGATATTGGTGCTAGTTCTAGTGCTATTCCTTATGAGCTTTACAGGGAAATTATGCATGAAATTGGTCCTTGTGAGCTTGAGGAAATTGATGTGGTTATTAACCTTGCTAATAAGGAAACCATTTGCCCTATTGGAATTGTAAGAGACGTGGAAGTTCTCTGCAGTAAGATTAAGTATCCTGCTGATTTTCTAGTGCTTAATTCAGCAGCTAGCAAAACTTGTCCTATCATTTTTGGTAGACCTTTCTTGAACACTTGTGGAGCTATTATAGATTGTAACAAGGATAAAGTTTTAACTAAGTTTGATGGAGATTCTTATGAGTTTAACTTTTCCAAATTTGCTAAAGCTCCTTGTGAAAATATCTTGCCTAATGAAGATTTTACGATGGAACAACTTGCTTCTATTGATTCAGTTTTTGACCTTGGACCTCTTTTTGATGACTCTAAGTATGCTCATTCTGATGATAAAGTTGTTGCCAGTGACAGTTATATTGTCAACTTTATTCAAAGTGCTACCGAAAGTTATTATGAGAGAGGGAAACATGGTTCTATGCACCTCAATAATGTTAAGTTTTCCCGTTTTATGTTGAAAGTTTTGAAGTTGCATTTGTTTTGTCTCCCTATTCTAGTGGCTTTTTGTTTCAACAATTCATTTTCTCATGATACCCCCATGCATAGGAAGTGGGTTAGACTCAAATGTGTTGGTTATTTTCTTCTTGATGCTCTCTTTCACTTCAAATATTTATCTCCTATATGAGCATCTTTGAAAGTTTCAAGCCTAACTTAAAGGCAGTAAAGAAAAGTACTTCTTGGGAGATAACCCAAAAGTTTTGTCGAGTCTTGGAAGTTATTACCTTAGTAATAACCGCTCCTTATCCTTTTTGTTTTGGTTTTTGAGTCAAGTTCAACTACTATTGTGAAGTAGAGGAGTTGTGAAAAGTGGCTGTCCTGGGATAGATTTTTGTGCTGCATTGTAAAAATTTGTGAGGGAGCTTAGTACTTCGGATGGAGCTGTATTTTTCTAAGCTTGTTCTCCAAGTCGTTACCCAACTTTCATAAGTTTTGCACTTTTTTATTTGAGCAACAGAAGGTTTTCGAAAAAATCAATCTTTACCCGCTGGTATGTTTTGACAGGTTTATGTTATCATTTGCATTTGCCTCTTACAGAAGCCTTTGTTTTGATGGATTTCAGTTGAAGTGTGAACCTAAAGGTTTATTGTTTTTGCTTACACTAATGTTGCCATTGAGGTTTGTGTGAGACCTTGTAGGAAAGGAATTTCCAGGAGAAAGAGAAAAGGAGTCTGCAGAGTTCGTCTTTGACTAGGTAAAAGTGGCGAAAACAGAAGGTTCATAAAAGCCCAATCTTTTTATATTTTTGATGCTTTTAATACATATAGAAAGTTACGAGACTGAATAGAGGAGGAAACGGAGTCCGGGGTGGCCAAACCCACCCCAGGCACGGGCCCCAGCTGGTCGCGCCTGGAGGGGGTGTGAGCCCCCGAGCTCCGTCTCTGCCTCGTTTTCATACCAATACCTACCTTATGCATTGGAACTTCGTAATATATAACCCCGGATCCCCCGAGGTTAGTGCCCAGTGTTCTCGTCGTGTTTTTGTTTCGATCTGTTTCTGTCAGGAACTCTTCTCAAGTTTAGAGCACCGTGGTCTCCGCCAATGACAAAGGCAAGAAGCCCGTGGAAGAAGAAAGGATCGCTACTAGGTGCGAGAACATGGATTAGAGCGTCGAGGAGGAAGTTAAGATGGACGAACAAACCACCACATGGTCAAGGGCAAGGAAACCTACTTTTGTAGGAGAAATTAACACGAGACGTGCTTTTTCTCGTAACATGCAGGGGATTATAGCCTCCATTCTAGACTTCAGATCCTGCCCTGAGGCAGTGGAAGCCCTTCGAACCACTGATGAGTTCTGTGACAAGTACCGTGCTTTGAGGATGAAAGTGGATATACTTCAAGAGGAGAACAACAGGCTTCGTAAGATGCTGGAGGGTTCTCTTACCCTAAACAAGGGACCGCCACCGAAGGAGTAATTCGTCATCAGGTTTGGCATCCCCTTGGCTTGTTCCAAGCTTGGGGGAGTGCCGCGGTATCACCATTATTATCTTTTATCTTTTACCTTTTTAGTGGATTCATAGCTTTGGTAGAGAAGTTATCTTATAGATTGGTTTGCATGTGGAAGTATCTCTCATTTAGTTGATTATCTATGTATCCCTTAGTGTGAGTGCCTTTATGGAATATTATTGAGAAGTCTCATCTTTTACTTTTTTGCACTTCTTATTTTAGTTTGCAATCTCTATTATATGATTGATCTTGTTGATCAATATTGGCATCACTTTGGGAGCATCAAGTAAACCTAAATTGGTTTGAAAAATCGAGCTCTGGTTAGTAGCGACACTTTGCGAGGTTTGAAAGGAAAAGAGAAAATCTTATAGGTATTTTGTTTCATTTATTTTCTTTCTTGATTGGCTCATAAGCTTAGTATTCTTTATTTAAGGTCTTTTGCGTCTTCAAGGAAGATTGCTTGTTTGGCTTTATCAAATGTGTGTTTGCTTGTTTCTTTCAACTCTCTTGCTTGCTACCCAGCCTTGCTAGCCAATAACCTATTTTGAGAAGGCTTACTTCTCATGTTTTCAATCCCTTTGAACCAAAACCTGTGCCATTTGTGTCCACCATATCTACCTATTAGCATTATTGCTATTCCAAGCAAATTCTTAAGCTTCATCTATCTTTCAAATTAAAAAGTATTTTATTATGTGAAAACTAGTTAGTAAAGCTCTCACGAACTTGATGGCACACCTTATTTTCTTGCCCCTAATAGACTTGAACCATTGTGTCATCTAAGTTGTATATGCTTGCATCTATACGTTGGGATTAGCAGAACCGTGTTGTCATGGGGAACGCTTTCAACACTTATGGATACTCATCCATTTGATATCATGCTCTTTTGTTTGCGGATATCGATGGTGTGAAATAAAGAGGGAGCTTGTAAGTCCATGGAGTGATGTATGTGTGTTAGAGAAACGTCTGGGCCGCTAGGCTAATCCATGCCTAATCATGGTGGAAACTTGCAGCATTATCATAATGAGCATTCTATGAAGCATCCTCAATAAAAATCTATGCACATAGTAAATAAAAATATTGTTGAGATGCTCATTGTCTTCTTTCCTTGTCATTTTGGTTATGGGATAGCTCCTGTGCCATGTGCAAGGGGTACCCCGTTGGCGGTTCTTTATGATACACATGTACTTACAATGACAAGAACTTACCGGTGACTAAAGTCGAGTAGAATGAGGAGCGGCCCTCGTACTCAAGGGATATGAGATTGCCAACTTATATTTCATCAAGCATATAGTCCATCCTTGTTCACTTTAACCTTAATCATCTCAAGATGCCTATGATAGGGAAATGAGGGATCAAAGCTAGTAAGTACCATAATCTTTTGGAAGATCTTTATGACTTGAAATCCCTGCTTCCCTCTATGAAGGGACCTTTCTCCTATTTTCTAAGTTGAGACAGTAAATCTACTTCCTCTCTATCTCCATCAAGCATTTGAGTTGTTTTGTTTCAAGCATTCATATGGTGATTTATTCAGTCATGTTCTTTATCTTCCTTGTTTGCACAAAACTCTTATCTATTGAGTATTACTTTGAAAGCCTTCATTGTGAAAAACCTTTTTGAGCAAAGAGTGCTCCTATTTTAAAGACTTCTACAAATATCTTTTTGAGAAACTATTTGCCAGGTTTTCTCTGACCAAGAACAAAGTTTGCCAATTCCAATTATGATTTATCTTTATGCATCTCTATTGTGACTCCTGTACTTGTTGCAAGCTCAGTTATATAATGGTGAGTTGCTTTCTTCTATGAGTTGTGTAATGGTAAGTATGATGCTTCTTGTCTGTATTCCTTTATCGACACTTCACTCCATAAACCTGTGGACATGTTTACTTCGATTTTTAAGCAGGGACAAGCGAAGGTCTAAGCTTGGGGGGAGTTGATACGTCCAATTTGCATCACCATTCTATATCATAATTTGCCTCTTTTCATTGATATATGTCTTATTATGAGGTGTTACTTATGTATTTTCCTCTGTTTTTGCATGTTGGATGATTCTTGGAGGATGAACTGTTGGAGTCTGGATTCTGATAGAAAAGGAGGTGTTTTGATGCAATTTCGTGAAGATCAGAAAAATACCAGAAAATTATTGGAAAATTATATTTTCCTAGAAGACGAAGGAAGCCAAAAGGGGAGGCGTAGCTGGGCCATAGGGGGCCCACACCCCTCCGAGGCGCGGGTCCCCCCTGGGTCGCGCCTACGGCAGGTGTGGCCCACCTGGCCGGCCTCTGACTCTTCCCTCTCGCATATATATTCCTCTCAGAACCCTAATACCAGGGGAGCGACCACAGAAAGATTTACGCCGCCTCTGTGAGGCGGAAAACACCGAGAGAGAAGGAGCTCTCGGGCAGACAGATTTCTGCCCGGGAAATTCCTTCCTAGAGAGGGGACATCGTCACCATCAACACCATCCTCAAGCTAGACTTCATCGGGATCATCATCATCATCATCATCATCATCATCATCATCCACACCATCATATCCACCAGCACCATCATCACCACTCCATCCCGCTATAACAATCGTGTTGAATACTTGCATAGTTCTTAGGGGAACTTTCCCGGTGTTGATTACTATTGTAGTTGAAGCTTGTGAGTGGAACCATTGGATTATTGTTTATGTTCAGATTGTTATCCATCAGCATATCATCTTTGATCTTGATCCATATGATGTCTTGTGAGTAGTTCGTTTAGTTTTTGAGGACATGGGAGAAGTCATGTTGTTAGTAGTGGATTTGTGTTGAGTTATTATTCAATGGTTTAGTATTTAAGTTGTGGTGCTATTATTCTAGTGGTGTCATGTGAACATCGAATACATGATACTTCACCAAATATGGGCCTAGGGGAATGCATTGTGTACTTTGTTACTAATTGTGGGGTTGCCGGAGTGACAGAAACTAGAACCCCGTTAGGACACCTTTGCACAAGGGAGTGTAGGATCTCAGAGTTTAAGGCTGTGGTTAGGTTTATATCTTAATTATTTTCTTGTAGTTGCGGATGCTTGCAGGGGGTTTAATCACAAGTATGTATTAGTAGGTGGTACATTAGGGTTTCACCCACACAACACTTACAACACCAAAGAAGAGTACTTAGCTATTTGAAGTGAAAGCACTTGACAGAATTCCCGTGTGTCCTAGAGAACGTTTGGTCCTTATAAGTATTTCCACCGGCTTGTCCTTTGCTAAGAAAGGATTGGGCCACTTGCTGCGTTTGCTCGTTGTCTTTATTACTTGCACTTTGTTTCTTTTCTTTATCAGAAAACCCCTAAAAATCTGTTTGCTAAGTATTTACAGAGATTTTCTGCTCCATACCACTAGTCAACACCTTCTTCTCCTCGTTGGGATCGACACTCCTATTTATCGAAAGTACTATGATACACCCCCTATAAATGGGTCATCAATTAGCCGACCAAAACGTGGATTATATCCAGTTCGGCCAAGTACATATATATGGAGATATACGTGGCCTCGATATGGGTTTCGACGGGTCAAAAATATAAAACGGCTCATGCAGCTTAAGTTTAAGAGGGGGACCGAAGCACACCTCAAAAGAATAAGGTCATGACACATACTCAATTAAGATGGACAAAAAAGACAAAACATTCAGGAAATAGTAGATTTGCCATTTATTGCTAGGCTACTATTCATCAATAAATTGCATTTTTTATTTCAGTGTGTAAATAAAATTTGAATATATACTCTTTTGACATGATGAATACATCTAGTGCGAACCTTACAATTTTGTTTTTGATTTGTGTGTGAATAAAAAAGAATAAGCTCACAACATAAAACATACTCAATTTCCCCAACGTCTCTAGTGTCTCTCCCCTGGGAGGCGCTAGGGGCTAACCCTACCGCCGCCGAACCACCCCTCCCGAGCGGATCTTCATCGTCAGCCTTGTCCATGATGGCGGCGGGCCCTAGACCCGAAGGTATTGTGGGGAGAGGGCGGCGTGAGGCTTCCTGTCGCGGAAGGTGGCTGGGGCGGAGACCCTTGGTCGAGCGGGCGGTGTTGATCTCCTTCTTCAACGGTGCATGTCAGCGTTTGTGGAGGGGCGATGATGTGGATCTAGGTCCCACCAAGATTGACCGAGACGGTAGATCGTCTGGCAGTGTGTGGCAGAGACCATGTCCAGCGATGTTTCGGGGTGGGGGACGCGACGCATCCTCTGCCCATAGCCTGTATGTGACCTCCCTAGACCGGGTGGGTTAAAGCCAGAATATGATGTGCCCTCGATTGGAATAAAGGCGGTTTGCCCTGTTGGGCGCTTGTGAACCGCGTTGAGGTGACGGTCCTAGGGTTCTTCTCGCGATAGTATTCTATTTGAAGCCTACCCTTATTGATCTGGCCAGTGACGACTTTCGAAAGGCTCCACCGGTGATCTCCATTGGATGCCTCAAGACTAGAGATTGTTGGATCAGATGAGATTCGGTCGTGCACACCCTTGTTTTTCTAATAACTCAGTTCAAAGAGGGAGCGACGTGCACAGTACATGTCTTTTCTGTTCCATACTGAAGTCAGAGGCGAAGAATGTCGTGGAGGCTCATATCTAAGGAGTATTAATGGTGGTTCGAGTCTTCGAAGCGATGAGTAATTTTCTTGGTGATTCGTGACACGTAGCAGCGGCATAAGCAAGTGGAGGTGACTGCACATGAGAAGTACACTGTCTTTTCTTTCAGTGTAAAAATCCAAAGTCTATTGTTGGTGCTTTGTTTTAACAACATGGACTTTCTCTCAGGTGAAAACCTATGGTCTATAATCAAGGGATGACGATGCTTGTGCATAGTTTTCTTCTTAGAGGCGTCTCTTTTGCAGACTCTGGATTTCGAATGTTGTTGTGGTGGTGTTTGTTCTACCGCTACAAGGAATAAATCACTACAGAGGGACCTTCTTCTTCTTCGTCTTTTTAGGGTCATGCGCATCCATAATTCTTTTAGGGCATTACGTTGTTGTAGAACTCGGTGTAATTGGTATCTTCATACTATTAATATATCTTATTTATTAAAAAAATACTCAGTTAAGATGAAAAAACAGAATGTTTAGCAGACAGTAGATGTTCCATTTATTGCTAGGCTATTATTTGTAACAAAATTTGCGTCTTTTTGTATTTCAATATGTAAATAAAATTTTCATATATACAATTTTGACACGATGGAAGCATCTTGTGCCAATGTTATGAATTTGTTTTACTCCTAGACATGTTCACCAGTTTCAAATTGGTACCACGGGAGCGCCAAAAGGGTCCATAGCACGAGAACTCCTAGAATTTGAAGTTAAAATTGTGGAGGGGCTTTAGGTGCATCCATGGATGGGTGCATGTTGCAAGTTAATAATGTATTTTATTAAAATAATAAATTCGTGGTAGAATACTGTGCCCTTAGAATACAATGCATCTATAGTGGGCAATTTGGCTAGAAATAACCCCTATAAAAAATTCACAAAATAAACTCTGCCGAAAACAAATTTACTGGACTAACCCTTTTTGCAATGCCATACATGGTGGCGTCGCACCATAAAGCGCAACACCATTGCCCATGGCGTCGCGCTCCTGCCAGCATGGCTCGTCCATGGTCTTGTGGGCCCTGGTTCCAACACCATTGACCATGGCATCGCGCACCTGCCATCATGGCTCGTCCATGGCCTTGTGGGCCCCGGTTCCATAAATGCAGCGCCACGTCTCATGGCACCGCACTGTGTAGTGCAACGCCACGTTCGGTGGCGCCGCACTTTAGGGCTAGTAAAGCGTGCCCCGCCGGACCTGTCCTGACTCGGCCCTCACTTGTCTCCCCCATCCACCACAATACAGCGGTGGCGGCGGCTCGGCTCATTCCTCAACCTCCTCCCTCCTAGTGCCCAAATCGGAAGCTTCTCTCCGTGGATTTTGATCCCCCAAGTGCCTTGAAATATTCTTCCCGTTCTTTGATTTCACCCATTGAATTCTTGTTTTGGGCCATATCTTGCAAACCCTAGGTTGTTTTGTAAGATGCATGGTAGAATGTGATACGTCATAAACATATCTATAATTTTTGATTCTCCATGCTTGTTTTATATCATTTGTATTATGTTTTCTCTACACTTTGAGGTATTTTATACACTTTATGGAACTAACCTATTGACAAGATGCCACAGTTCCAGTTGCCTGTCTTCTGCTGTTTTTGGTTTCAGAAATGCTAAAAAAATGAATATTCTCGGAATTGGACGAGACAAAAGCTAAAGTTCATATTTTCCCCGGAGTGATACAGAAAATCGAAGACGAGACGGAGGAGGACACCAAGGTGGCCACACCCTAGGGTGGCGCGGGCCCACCCTGGCCGCGCCACCAGGGGGTGTGGGACCCCTGGGCCTCCATCGACCTTGCCTCTTCGCCTATAAGAAGCCCCCGAATCAGAAACCCTAAATAATCTGGGAGAAAGCCATGAAAAGTTCTGCTGCTCCGCCGCCACCGAAGGGGGGATTCAAGGGACAGAAAGTCTTTGTTCCGGCACCCTGCTGGGACAGGGAAGTGCCCCCGGAGACATATCCATCGATCCCATCACCATCTCCATCACCGTTGTTGATTCCCATGATAAGGAGGGAGTGGTTCTTCCTCGAGGCTCAGGGCTCTACTGGTAGCTATGTGTTCATCTCTCTCTCTCTCTCTCTCTCTCTATGCATGATCATGTTGTGATCATGAGCTTTGTAATCAAGTAGATATGCTCTGCTACTCAAGTGCTTTAATAGATCTCTGCTCTCCCCACGTGTGTGAAAGTGACAGCATGCACGCTGTGGTGGCACTTAGGCTAGAGTTCATAAATCCTTATCATGAGTATATTTGGAGTTGAAGGTATTTATAAAATTGTGGTGTTTGTTGGAACCATCTATCGCTCAAGGTGAAAGTGTGGGGTTATCTAGATTGGGAAAGGCGAACTTTGAGGTGTGTTGTTATAGCCCTACTATGGATTAGAGTGTCCAATGATACGTCGGAAACGTATCTATAATTTTTGATGTTCCATGCTTGTTTAGTATCTACTTTGCTTTGCTTTGTCTACACTTTGAGGTGCTTTTTACATGTTTTCTGGTACTAACCTATTAACAAGTTGCCACAGTGCCAGTTGCCTGTTTTCTGTTGTTTTGGTTCCAGAAAATCTAGTAAGGAAATATTCTCGGAATTGGACGGGACAAAAGCCAAAGTCAATATTTCACCGAGGAGAACACGGAGTCCAGAGGAGAGACGGAGGGGCGCCACAGGGTGGCCACCCCCCAGGCGCTTCTTAGGTGGGTCGCGACTGGGGTGGGTGTGGGCCCCCTGGCCGCCTCTCAGCCTCGCCTCTTCACCTATAAGAAGCCCCTAATGACTAAACCCTAAGCACCCAATCAAAACTCCATGAAACCATCTGTAGCCACCACCACCATCGTCCCTAGATCCGGGGGATCTGAAGTTATTCCCGGCACCCTGCCGGAGGGGAGATCATCCCGCGGGCCTTCTTCTCCGATATGAAGCGTGAGTAGTTCCACCTTGGACTATGGGTCCATGTAGTAGCTAGATGGTTGTATCTCCTCCTTGTGCTTTCATGTATAGATCTTTTGATCTCCATTCATGATCAAGATATAATCTATTTGTAATCATGCATGTTGTGTTTGCGGGGATCCGATGGATATTGAGATTACTATGTCATATTGATTAATGGATTTGTCTTATTGATTCTATCATGTCTATGTTGTTTATGATCTTGCATGCTCTCCGTTGTTAGTAGCTATCTTGGCCAAGTAGTTGCTAGTGACTCCAAGAGGAGGTATTTATGCTCGATAGTGGGTTCATGCCTCTAGTTTCCAAGGGAAGTGACCAAAATCTCTTCGGTTGTAGATGTGTTGTTGCCACTAGGGAGAAAACAATGGTCTCTTGTTCATGGAACAAGTGGATTGTTTACCTTACACACTTTGCTTAAAGCAGTTGTCTGTTGCTTGCAACTTAATACTGGAGGGGGTTCAGATGATAACCTGAAGGTGGACTTCTAGTCATAGATGCAGTTGGATGGTGGTCTATGTATATTGTTGTATTTCCCAATCGAATCTCATAGGATCTTTTTGTCTAGTATTGCATTGTTATGCCTTGCTCATTTACTGTCAATTACCATGTTGTAATTTGTTTACCCTTCATGCCATGTTGTTTATCTAAGGAGAGCACCTCTAGTGAACTATGGACCCTAGTCCAATATTTACCATTGATACATCTTCCACTATTACTGTTTACTTGCTGCAAACCATCATCACCTTCCACACCATACAGTTAATCCTTTGTTTCACCAACCGGTGAGACTCACAACCTCACTGTTAGTTGGGGCAAAGTCTTGAGTTTGTGTTGTGTAGGTTTCCACGTTGCTTGCAGCACCTTTGGGACGTTTCCTTCCTCCTACTGGTTCGATAACCTTGGTTTCTTACTGAGGGAAAACTTGCTGCTGTACCGCATCATACGTTCCTCTTGGGGTCTCCTAATGAAGTGCTGTTGCACGCATCAAGACATTTTTGGCGCCGTTGCCCGGGAGGCTAAGGACGTCTTCACAAGGGGATTCCTCCTCAACCTTTCTCTTTACTTTGTTTTTAGTTTGCTTAGTTTCTTTTGCTTGGTTTTTTTCCTCTTTTTATCAAAAACTAAAAAATAATTAGTTTAGTTTGGTTTGCTTTCTCTATTCAAAAATACACAAAAAAAACTAGTTCCTGCTCTAGTTGCTGGTCTGTTATTGCCTTGCCTTGTCATGCTTTCTATCAATGGATGGTTTCTTTGAAACTAGTTCTTACTGGCAAGGTGGATTCACAGAAGAATAAAAGTATTATTATAAGGAGCACCATTTGTCACAAAAAGGGAAACACTTATGGGAACAAATTTATAAATTGAATACTATTGCTAGGGAGGTGTGCTCTACTTATAATGTTACTTATTGCTTTGATAAATCTTGTTGCTGTAGGAGGTATAAACACCTGCCTTTTCAAAGTGAGTATAATGATAATGTTACCATATCTTCTTATGTTAAAGGAAATTATGATTTTTATGATGTGGAACAAATTGAAGAATTTATTGCTTTCAAGGGTGTATTTGAACTTGTAACATCCCAAAATTTTCCAAATTTTGAAATGTGAAACATAAATAAACAAAATAAAAAATTGTTGAAATTTAGGGTGAAAAGAAACTTTTTGTTTCTAAATGGAAACATCAAAACCCTTCTTGAACAAAATTTGAATGAAAATGGAACCCAACAAAATTTCAATCAAGTGAAATGCATCCAGCAATTAATGTATCTTGAAATTTAAACACTTGGAAAAACAAACCAAATCCCTAATGGAAGAAAATCATTTCCAAGATCTCTCTAAGACTATGGATTTGATCCATATAAAAATTCATCAACAAACATTTTTTAAATGATCAAGAATGATAAATAAAAATATTATAAAACCATAGAAATTGGTTTCACTTAATTTGGAGCCATGGATAAAAACTTATGAATTTATTAAGATAAAAGGAAAATAAATTTCAAAGCTAATAAAGCTCCTATCTAAATCCATACCAAATCTTGAGCAAATTAATCCTAAAGGGATTTAAAAGGATAAACAAATATTAAATAGAATTATACAAATTGGAATCACCAATTTTGGATATACAAATAAAAAGATATGGATTTTATAAGACAAAGAAAGAAATAAATAAATAAATAAGGAATATTTAAAAGCCAAATTAAATCTTGGCCCAATCCATAAACAAATGAAAGATTATTGAATAATAAAAAGGAGTAAAAGATTATTTAAATAAAATCATATGGATTAAACCATATTCAAATTTATTTAAATAAAAACTAAATAATAAATCCCAATAAAATTATTTAGAAGATAATTTAAAACTTGAACCAAATCTATAAGCAAATGGAATAAACATAATCCAAATAAAATAAAGGAATAAAGATTATTCAATTAAAATTTTATGGACTTTAACTAAATTCAATTCTATTTGAATGAACACAAAAATCCCTAATATAAATGATTAATTAAATCATGGGAAGAATAAATTGGAATTTACCAAAGTAGATTAAAAGTTATCCAAATAACTTAAAAATAATAAAAGAATAACGAAAAAGATTAATATAGATTGGAACCATATTTAAAATCCTATTTAATAAAGATAAAATGTCTATTTAAAATAAATAATAAACCTTAAGGGAATAAAATAATTATTCTAAAATGGACTTTATAATACATAAATAAGCAGATTAAAAACCTACTAAATATTTGGAAAATATTTGAAAAAGAAATCTGAAATCAAAAGAGTGTTTGAATTTGAAAACATAAAAACAGACAAGAAAAGGAAAAAACAATCAGAAAAAAATGAAAGCAAACCATCCCAGCAGAACCCAGCCCAACTAAGCCCAACAGCAACCCTCTCCTTCTCCCCGCGCGAAACTTTTTCTTACCGCAAACTCCACCCTCACAGCTCACTGACGAATCGACCCCATGCCACGTCAACTGCCTCGTCATCATCTCTTCCACCCTCGCGACCAGTTCTTCCCTTTCCCCCTCGCCCGTTTCTGCCTTGATTCCGCAGATTAAATTCACCTTAATACCGCGTTGATTCAGCCCTGCAACCTCGCCCATTTAAGCGCCCATGTCCCCTCTACCTTTCCCCCATACGCCATTCCCTCTCCGCCTCCAGGCTGTCCCAATTTGAGCTCGAAACCGCCAATGCTCCGATGACATTTCTGGCCGATTCCGGCGACACCCGGCCTCCCCACTGCCTCTGGAACCCACTATATTGCTCCCCATATCCTTGCGCACCTCCCAGGAGCACTATCTCACTCGCGCGTGCCCCGAAACGTCGGCAAGAACAACACCATCTCGCCACCGACGGCTAGCTCAACTCCGGCGAGCTACTGATGCCAACCCCAAGCACCCCTCGTGTTCTGGTGAGTGTCCCTATGACCCTCGAGTTCATGCGCATCCTCTTGCTCGCTTGCATCCCAGGCACTCGTCTCTGACCATGTCCGTGCGTACCCGAAGGAGGCAGAAACTCCGGCGAGCAATCCCCGATGTCACCATGCTCCCCTATCCCTGCAACGACCACCTCGAGAACCATCACTCCAAGGCGAACCTGGTGAGCCTCCCCATCCTCTCTCTCGCTTCCTTTTTTGGCCGGAACCACCACGAATAGAGCGCGCCGCCGCTCGTCGCCAGATAGCACCGCCCACCTTTGGTCAAATCGCTAAGAGCCATCAGATCTGGATCAAAGGGATACGACAGAACCATTTAAATGAATCGTTATGCTTAATCTGAGCCATGCGATACACTTTAGATCTAACAGCCCACGTTAGTCGATCCACCTGAACCGGTACCGTCCAATGAGGTTAAGACACGTGGCCCAGACTTTGTGTTAAAAACAGAAAAGGTTCTATTAGATGTTTAGATTTGAACAATTCATAACTTTTAATCTACACGTCCAAATTTTGCGAATTTTATATCAATCAAATCAGCAAAAAGAAACGTTTGCAACCATGCCCTTACTTTATTATTTTGCTTCAGTAAAATTGGTTGTTTTTGCAGAAACATTTCTAGGCCTAATTTGGTTATAAAATTTATTCTAAAAATTTTTTTGAGTAAAATCTTTTGCAAATGGTTTGTTTTGAACCTACTAACCATAAAAACCAAACTTTGGATTTAAAAGTATGTTTTGTGACACTTAGGAATTATTCCTTGAATAAAAGAATTTCTAGTAAAACAAAAATTGTTGATTATGTTTTACAAATAATTTTTGAGTAAAACCTTTTTCAAATGGTTTGATTTAAACTCTCTGACCCTAAACACTAATTTTTGGATTTAAAAATTTATTTGATTAACCCTAGAAAATTATTACTTTGATTAAAGGCATTTTTAGTAGAATAAAAATGCTGCCTTGATTTAAAAATGGTTTAGAGTGAAACCTTTTGAAAATGGATTTGATTTAAACAACTTGACCATAAAAACTAAAAATTGTGTTTAAAAATATATTTGGCAAACACTAGAAATTATTACTTTGATTTAAATCATTTCTAGCAAAACAAAAATGATTTAAATGGCCATTTTCACTATCTTAATTTTTAAATGGTTTTTCCACTTTTATAAATGACCAATAGGCATTTTAAAATGTTTATAACCTATTAGAAACCGCCTTTCCAAATAAAACAATCTTTTGCATGCTTGCATGCATTGTTTTGTTTTCTTTATTTTGTGTGGTGAATTGTTTGAATGCTAGATTGAATTTGTGCCTTGATTGAATTGTAGTGAACTTTGAAGAGTGTGACCATTGCAAGATCAAGGAGTGAACCTATATTCTCTACCAAAAAGGAAAGTGGTGCTTCATAATTTTGTCCCATTAATTTCACTATGCATTAGTGATATTTTGAGTAGGACTTGCATGGAATTTTCTAAGTATAAGCTATGCCTTGGGAAATCCTAGTAGATGATGCCTTAGTAGAATTTTCCCTAAGTTAAAATTCTTGCTACTATTATGCTTAGCCTAGATAGTAGAAAACAAGGGTGTACTATATTCATGCTATGAAATATTTCTAAGTCTATGACTTGATTTTTGTTTAATAAAACAACTATGTGAATGAATCACCTGGGTGGAATGGTGTGAATGGATTTATTTTGAGTGGTTACACAATGCCAATAAACTGGTGAATACTTGTGTATCTCACTTGTGAAAATCCACCCAGGAACAAAGAGATTTGAGATGTCAAATGTTGAGAAGATTCAAGTGCAGCCACATGGTATTATGGGCTCTTCCTGGATCATATAGGTTGCAATAACTTAGCCAGATGGACAGTTGGTGATAGGGGGTGATAGGTTTGGAGCGCGTCCATTTTGGTCTAAGGGAAGGCTTCTGAAAGATCTTGTCTCGATGCATGTCGAGTCTTGTGGGAAAAGTGCACCACCTCTCGAGAGAGTAAAATCTAAGTACTTGGTCGTGTCCCCGGCAATGGACAATTTGAGCATCAAGACATGGAAGCTATCAAGGATCTCCTCATCCCAATTTAGTTAAAAGCTTGTGGTTGAACAAGGGTTAAAGGTTAACCAATTCTGTTGGTTGTTCCTTGGGTGATTTTGATAAACAAAAACTTAGTGTTTTCAAAGGATAAGGAAAATCTATTTTGATCAAAGCAAGCCTAAGCTCCACTTAGCCAAATGCATATAGAATATAGATACCACTACTCTACCATAGTATCACCTGCCAATACAATTCAAATGTATTGACTCTTGCGACTGTAACTTATTATGTTGCAGGTTTGTTTGATGTTAGTGAAGTGTGTTGAATAGGATTACAAGTCTACAACTAACATGATTGCCTGTGGCACTTTGAAGATGAAGGACTCCATGCTATATAGATATTTCTGCTGCATTGTAGTGAGATAGCCAAATGAGCTATGTAAGATGTAAAGTATTATTTTATTCCGGGTTATAAAGTTGTATTCTGACCTTTGTTTCTTGATATTACATCTTAAACTATGGATGCTAGATATTGATCCAGGGACTAGAATTGTAAACACAGGGATCTCTACCTTATCAGGTTGGGACCTCTACATATGGTATCAGAGCACTGAGTTGCCTGTAGGATTCTAACCCTAGGATTGGACAAAACCCCTTAGAAAAATAGGAGTTTATTTGTTCAAACATATTTACAAACAATCTTGTAAACTCTTTCCTCAACCTTTTTTGTTTTGATTCTACATCTCTCCCTTTCAATTTGATGGACAAAGACTCCACCATGAGCAAAGACTTCACCAACACCAATGACTTCCCAACTTTAGTTTCATCAAGGACTTCAACTTGGACATCACTAAGGACTACAAATGAGATAAGAAGAATACTCAAGACTTGAAGACTAAAGAAACACAACCTAGAAGGAACCATCATCACCTTTGAAGCTTTGTGGCCAAGATGCAAGATTTTTTTTTCAAGGAAACCATGATCTCATTCATGAAGAAACAACCAAGAAGAAGGGAATGATCTTAAGTGATAACCCTAGTTGGACCACCATACTAGTGTTTAATTAGATCAATCACACCAACTTAGGTGGTGTAGGAAAAATATTTTGCTTCCTAAAAATATGCTTGAATATTGTTGTTTGAGTGGAATGTTTGTTTGTAATTGCATGCACATTGCTTGTGTGAATTTTTATGTGTGTGATTAGACTTCTTCCCTAGAAATCTTTTGCCTATTCTAATCCCAATCCAACCCAAACAGATGACTTATCCAAGAAACTCCAACATCAAGGATGGTGACAACAATAACCAAGAGATGCACATAAGAGAACAACTTCTAGAAACCCAAGCCCAGTTGAATCAAGTGATAACTCAGTTTTTAGCCAACAACGATGAGTTAGACCCAACCATGCAAAAGTTTTTGGAAACCCAATCCCAATTGTTGCAAAGGATGACCAATCAAATGATCAACATGAGAAGCAACCTTTTCTAAGGAGATTGTGACAACAATGATATCAAGGATGATATTATAGAAGGAACGCAAGCTTGCAATATTTGTGTAGACATAGGACACACTTATAAAGAGCATGTGGACCAATGCCCTAATTGTGAAGAGAAATATCTAACTAAACAATACCCCACATCTCAAGTGACTTGTTTCCTATGTGAAGGAAATGATCATGCACCTATCCAATGCCCCATCTATCCTATAGTTAAACAAATGAAACAAGATGGAATGCATCAAATGTTTGGAAAACTCCATGAAGGAATAACTTCTACCAAGAAGGATGAAGAGAAAGGAAAATCTCAGTTTTCACCTCCATACATTGTGACTCACTATGGTGGACAAAAGAGGAAACATGGATGTTATCCTAGGAATCGTTCAAGGAACCGAGGAAGTTTTCCCACCTTCGAGGTGAGATATGAAGAACATGAACTAGAAGAACTCCTAGCTTTGGAGAAACCCAAGAAGAAGAAGGACAAAAGCCAAGTGCAATGTTACAATTGCAAAGAGATGGGACACTATGCCAGTGAATGTCCAGAAAAGAAGAAGAACCAAGGAAACAAACAAGAGGCAATGATACCAAAGAAGAAGGGCCAAGAAAACCAACAAAAGATAGTGAAACCAAAGATGAGGAAGGATATTAGCTAAGTTATGTGCAACCACTTCAAAGAGCTAGGACATTATGCATCATATTTTCCAGAGAAGCCACCTCAAGATCTTAACCTTATCACATGTTTCAAATGTGGAAACAAAGGACACTATGCAAACCTCTGTCCAGAGAAGTTACATCAAGATCCCAAGTAAGCCAAGATGTAATCTAGTTGAAAATTTTGAAGGGTGGTAGTAACCTAGTTGTTTTGAAGCCAACTTGTAACCTCTAGCCTTCCCAAATCTCGGGACGAGATTTTTTTTAAGGGTGGTAGCCTGTCATATCCCAAAATTTTCCAAATTTTGAAATATGAAAAATAAATAAACAAAATAAAAAATTGTTGAAATTTAGGGTGAAAAGAAACTTTTTGTTTCTAAATGGAAACATCAAAACCCTTCTTGAACAAAATTTGAATGAAAATGGAATCCAACAAAATTTCAATAAAGTGAAATGCATCCAGCAATTAATGTATCTTGAAATTTAAACACTTGGAAAAACAAACCAAAACCCTAAAACCCTAATGGAAGAAAATCATTTCCAAGATCTCTCTAAGACTATGGATTTGATCCATATAAAAATTCATCAATAAACATTTTTTAAATGATTAAGAATGATAAATAAAAATATTATAAAAACAAAGAAATTGGTTTCACTTAATTTGGAGCCATGGATAAAAAATTATGAATTTATTAAGTAAAAAGGAAAATAAATTTCAAAACTAATAAATCTCCTATCTAAAATCCATACCAAATCTTGAGCAAATTAATCCTAAAGGGATTTAAAAGGATAAACAAATATTAAATAAAATTATACAAATTGGAATCTCCAATTTTGGATCTATAAATAAAAAGATATGGATTTCATATCACAAAGAAATAAATAAATAAATAAATAAGGAATATTTAAAAGCCAAATTAAATCTTGGCCCAATCCATAAAAAAATGAAAGATTATTGAATAATAAAAAGGAGTAAAACATTATTTAAATAAAATCATATGGATTAAACCATATTCAAATTTATTTAATTAAAAACTAAATAATAAATCCCAATAAAATTATTTAGAAGATAATTTAAAACTTGAACTAAATCCATAATCAAGGGGAATAAAGATAATCCAAATAAAATAAAGGAATAAAGATTATTCAATTAAAATTTTATGGACTTTAACTAAATTCAATTCTATTTGAATGAACACAAAAATCCCTAATATAAATGATTAATTAAATCATGGGAATAATAAATTGGAATTTACCAAAGTAGACTAAAAGTTATCCAAATAACTTAAAAAGAATAAAAGAATAATTAAAAAGATTAATACAGATTGGAACCATATTTAAAATCCTATTTATAAACACAAAATGTCTATTTAGAATAAATAATAAACCCTAAGGGAAGAAAAGAAATTATTCTAAAATGGACTTTGTAATACATAAATAAACAGATTAAAAACCTACTAAATATTTGGAAAAGATTTGAAAAAGAAACCTGAAATGAAAAGAGTGTTTGAATTTGAAAACAGAAAAACAGAAAAGAAAAAGGAAAAAGAATCAGAAAATATGAAAGCAAACCAGCCCAGCAAAACCGAGCCCAACTAAGCCCAACAACAACCCTCTCCTTCTCCCTGCGCGAAACGTTTTCTTACCGCAAAATCCACCCTCACAGCTCACTGACGAATCGACCCCACGCCACGTCAACTGCCTCGTCATCATATCTTCCACCCGCGCGACCAGTTCTAACCTTTCCCCCTCGCCCGTTTCTGCCTTGATTCCGCAGATTAAATTCTCCTTAATGCCGCGTTGATTCAGCCCTGCAACCTCTCTCATTTAAGCGCCCATGTCCCCTCTACCTTTCCCCCATACGCCATTCCCTCTCCACCTCCAGGCTGTCCCAATTTGAGCTCGAAACCGCCACTTCTCCGACGACATTTCCGGCCGATTCCGGTGACACCCGACCTCCCCACTGCCTCTGGAACCCACTAGCTTGCTCCCCATCTTCTTGCGCACCTCCCAGAAGCACTATCTCACTCGCGCGCGCCCCGAAACGATGGCAAGGACAACACCCTCTCGCCACCGACGTCTAGCTCAACTCCGGCGAGCTACTGACGCCAACCCCAAGCACCCCTTGTGTTCTGGTGAGTGTCCCTACGACCCTCGAGTCTGTGCGCATCCTCCTGGCGCATCCTCTTGCTCGCTTGCATCCCAGGCACTCGTATCCAACCACGGTAGTGTGTTCAATCTGAGCCGTGCTCAATCTGAGCCGTGCTCAAAACCACTTAAACGAATCGTTGTGCTCAATCTGAGCCGTGCGATACACTTTAGATATAACAACCCACGTTAGTCGATCCACCTGAATCGGTACCGTCCAATGAGGTTAAGACACGTGGCCCAGACTTTGTGTTAAAAACATAAAAGGTTCTATTAGATGTTTAGATTTGAACAATTCATAACTTTTAATATACATGTCCAAATTTTGCAAATTTTATATCAATGGAATAAGAAAAAAGAAACCTTTGCAACCATGCCCTTACTTTATTATTTCGCTTCTGTAAAATTGGTTGTTTTTGCAAAAACATTTCTACGCCTAATTTGGTTATAAAATTTATTCTAAAAATGTTTTTTTGAGTAAAATATTTTGCAAATGGTTTGTTTTGAACCTAATGAACATAAAAACCAACCTTTGGATTTAAAAGTGTGTTTTGTGACACTTAGGAATTATTCCTTAAATAAAAGCATTTCTAGTAAAACAAAAATTATTGATTATGTTTTAAAAATAATTTTTGAGTAAAACCTTTTGCAAATGGTTTGATTTAAACTCTCTGACCCTAAACACTAAGTTTTGGATTTAAAAATGTATTTGATTAAACCTAGAAAATTATTACTTTGATTAAAGGCATTTTTAGTAGAATAAAAATGTTGCCTTGATTTAAAAATGGTTTAGAGTGAAACCTTTTGAAAATGGATTTGATTTAAACAACTTGACCATAAAAACTAAAAATTGTGTTTAAAAATATTGTTGGCAAACACTAGAAATTATTACTTTGATTTTAATCATTTCTAGCAAAACAAAAATGATTTAAATGGCCATTTTCACTAACTTAATTTTTAAATGGTTTTTCCACTTTTATAAATGACCAATAGGCGTTTTAAAATGTTTATAACCTATTAGAAACCGCCTTTCCAAATAAAACAATCTTTTGCATGCTTGCATGCATTGTTTTGTTTTCTTTGTTTTGTGTGGTGAATTGTTTGAATGCTAGATTGAATTTGTGCCTTGATTTAATTATAGTGAACTTTGAAGAGTGTGACCATTGCAAGATCAAGGAGTGAACCTATATTCCCTACCAAAAAGGGCAGTGGTGCTTCATACTTTTGTCCCATTATTTTCACTATGCATTAGTGATATTTTGAGTAGGACTTGCATGGAATTTTCTAAGTATAAGCTATGCCTTGGGAAATCCTAGTAGATGAGCGTGTCCATTTTGGTCTAAGGGAAGGCTTCTGAAAGATCTTGTCTCGATGCATGTCGAGTCTTGTGGGAAAAGTTCACCACCTCTCGAGAGAGTAAAATCTAAGTACTTAGCCATGTCCCCGGCAATGGACAATTTGAGCATCAAGACATGGAAGCTATCAAGGATCTCCTCATCCCAATTTATAAGTTAAAAGCTTGTGGTTGAACAAGGGTTAAAGGTTAACCAATTTTGTTGGTTGTTCCTTGGGTGATTTTTACAAACAAAAACTTAGTGTTTTCAAAGGATAAGGAAAATCTATTTTGAGCAAAGCAAGCCTAAGCTCCACTTAGCCAAATGCATATAGAACATAGATACCACTACTCTACCATAGTATCACCTGCCAATACAATTCAAATGTATTGACTCTTGCGGCTATAACTTACTATGTTGCAGGTTTGTTTGATGTTAGTGAAGTGTGTTGAATAGGATTACAAGTCTACACCAACATGATTGCCTGTGGCACTTTGAAGATAAAGTACTCCATGCTATATAGATATTTCTGTTGCATTGTAGTGAGATAGCAAAATGAGCTATGTAAGATGTAAAGTATTATTTTATTCCTGGTTATAAAGTTGTATTCTGACCTTTGTTTCTTGATATTACATCTTAAACTATGGATGTTAGCTATTGATCCATGGACTAGCATTGTAAACACAGGTATCTCTACCTTATCAGGTTGGGTCCTCTACATAACTTATCGGTTTGCTTAAAAATACTGATGATGCACCTTATGAATATGAGGTTTATGAGATACTAAAATTTTTCTTTGATCATTACAAGGAATAAAATGGCTATATTCTTGAATATTTTAATAGGTGCTTTTCACAAATGGAAGAGACTAATGCCTTGCAGGAGCCTATGGAAGAAGAAATTGCTGAATCTGAAAGCTCGTTAGATGAAAAAGAGGAGGAGAGTGATAGTCAAGAGGAGTAAGAATGGATCTACCCATGTCTACCTTCTAATGAGAGTAACTCTTTACCTCCTACATTATTTGATTGTCCCCCATGTTTACCAAAGGAGGATGAATGTTATGTTCATGTGGATTCTTTTGAAATATCTGCTATGGGTAAAACTTGTGATAGTAGTTATGCTCCTGTTATCTATGATAAACCTATGTTTGTGCCTAACTTCGAAATGCATGGTACTAAGGAGTTTTTCTTAGAAAATGTTTATGATAAATCTCTAGATGATGTTCCAATGTTGAATGATCAGTTACCTTATTATAAAATTGCTAAAAGTGGGTTTGAAGGTTTTAATCCCACTATTTTTGAGCTTGATAAAAATTATGTGTTTGTAGATCATGAAAAGCATGCTTTATGTGATATTTATATTGTTGATTTTATTCATGATGGTACTGAAAGTTATTATGAGAGAGGGAAACATGGTCTTATGTATCTCAACAATATTAAGTTTCCCCTCTTTATGTTGAAAATCTTGAAATTGCACTTGTAGTGCTTTCCTATGCTTGTTACTTTGTGCTTCTTTGATTTTTTTATTACAAGATTCCTATGAATAGGAAGTGGGTTATACTTAAATGTGATTTGAATTTGCTTCTTGATGCTCTCTTTTACTTCGATTCATATTTCTTATGTTAGCATCTTCTCAAACTATCAAGCCTAACTTAAAGGCGTTAAAGAAAAGTTCTTGGTGGGAGATAACCCAAGAGTTTCCTTGAGTCTTGGAAGTTATTAATTCAGTAATGACCTCTCCTTATCATTTTTGTTTGCTTTTTGTGCCAAGAATGACCTCTAATGAGAGGGAAGTAAGATTTGGGGAGTTACTGTCCCGAAACAGATTTCTGTCCTCCACCATAAAAATTCGTGAGGAGTCTCTGTAATTAGGATTGAGCTAAAAATTTATGAATAATCCCCCAGTATGTTAGCTAACTTTCGTTAGTTCAGAACATTTTGATTTGAGCAACATAAGATTTTTAAAAAATTAGTTTCTACCTGCTGGTCTGTTTTGACAGATTTCTGCCATTATTTGCATTTGCTTCTTATTGATTCCTTTTTGAGTTCTCTTTTGGGTAATTGAGATTTTTGAAGGATTTTCTACAGTAGCTTGTATTTTTAGTGAAAAATTTTGATGTTCCAAAGATAAGCCGAAAGGTCTATTATCTTTTGAATACACTAATGTTGCTAATGAAGATTGTGTGAAGTTTTTTATGAAGGAAACATTTCAGGTGTAGAGAGAGAATTGTGTAATGAGATGAAGAATGTACAAAAGCTCAAGCTTGGGGATGCCACCCCGGTGTCACCCCAAGAAATATCCAAGAGGTACAAGCGTAAAAGCTTGGGGATGCCCAAAGCATCCCTTTCTTCATCAATAAAAAGCCCAGGTCTGTCTAGACACTTCGTTTTTATTGTTTCATGCACTGTTGTGTTGTTCTTGGAGCATTTTAGTTTTCGTATGCTTTGCTTAGTTTGTTTAGTTATCTTGAATAAAGTAGTTTGGACCCCCGTTCTCGTTGTGTTGTTTCAAATAAGTCGATTGGTGTTGGAAAGGAGTAGAAAGTTCTTGCTTGGAAGTGCAAGAGGAGCTTGAATTGACTATGACTTAGACTTTAGCATGACATGCTAGCTAGGTGTTGTTTTGACATTATGATTAGTGATTATTGTTGTAGCATGTCTTGTTCCAAACAATTGGGATTACTTAGTGTGCCTTGAAGAAATCATGCGTTGTTTTAGCATACAAAACCATAGTATTGTGGTATTCTCCTTTGATGCTTTGTTTGGGTTGACTTGGCACATGCTCACACCATGTTATGACTATGAAAAGTTAGCATAGCCTTTATGATCATTTAGTCCTTGACTTATAGTACCACTCTATGCTTTGATTAGTAATGTTTTGTCGCTCTGCATGATTATGGCCATTATTCCTCTCTTAGTTGGTTGCTCCTAGTCTTTCGCTAGCCTCCACTTGTATGAGTAAGTTCTACTCATGCTTCCAACTCCCAAGAAACCCAGTTATTCCAAAGTTTCCACTATAAATTCATATACATGGTGTGTTACACCATTCCAAGTATATTCTTGTTTTCAGCTATCTTCCAATTAAAAAGTATTTTGTTATGTTAAAACTTAGTGATTAAAGCCCTCACAAACTTGATGGCACACTTTATATTCGTTGCCCCTAATAAACTTGAACCATTGTGTCGTCTATGTTGTATATGCTTGCACTTATACGTTGGAATTAGCAGAACCATGCTGTCATGGGGAACGTTTTCAACATTGCACTTGTACTTTGTACACAGTTGATATCATGCTCTTTTGTCTATGGATGTCACCGGTGTGAAATAAAGAGGGATCTTGTAAGTCCATGGAGTTATGTATTTTGTGTTAGAGAAACGCCTGGGCCGCTAGCCTAAGCCATGCCTAATCATGGTGGAAACTTGCAGCATCACCATAATGTGCATTCTGTGAAGCATCCTCAATAAAAAGCTATGCACATATTAAATGAAAAGATCGTTGAGATGCTCATTGTTTGCTTGCCTTGTCATTTTGGTTATGGGATAGCTCGTGTACCATGTGCAAGAGGTACCCTGTTGGCGGTTCTCTATGATACACATGTACTTACTATGATAAGAACTTACAGGTGACTGAAGTTGAGTAGCATGAGGTGTGGCCCTCATATTCAAGGGACATGAGATTGCCAACTTATAATTTGTCAAGCATATACTCCATATTTTGTTCACTTTAACCTTAATCACTTCAAGATGCTTATGATAGGGGAAATGAGGGTTGAAAGCTAACAAGTACCATAATTTTTGAAAGCTCTTTTTGAAACTTGAAATCCCTGCTTCCCTTATGAAGGGCATTTCTTCCACTATTATATTGAGTCTCCACCTTCTACCTTTAGGCACCATTAAGAGAGCATAGTTGCCATTCTTAGTTCTATGTGCAGTGTTCCAAAACTTATTGATTGATGCATATTGTGATATTACTTGTTCTTGTGCTATTTGTATCTAGTCACTCTTATGAACGTTGAAGGTGTCCTATGCATCTATTTTCTACTCTGTGAGGGACAAGCTGATTGCCACTATGCCATATTTTCTGTGTGTGAAATAAAAAAACATTTTTCAATGCATGCTATTCATGATTTTTGTTTGTAGACTTTCATGTTGCATGCATAGTTACTTTATCTTACTGTTAGAACTCCATCTTTCATGCACATGTTTAGAGCTCTTTGATCCCATCTTTCAATGCTTGTAAATGGTTTGATCTTGGTTTTGATGGTGCATGTCACCTCAAAAATTATTCTTTTATCACTTACCTACTCGAGGACGAGCAGGAGTTAAGCTTGGGGATGTTTGATACGTCGGAAACGTATCTATAATTTTTGATGTTCCATGCTTGTTTAGTATCTACTTTGCTTTGTTTTGTCTACACTTTGAGGTGCTTTTTACATGTTTTCTGGTACTAACCTATTAACAAGTTGCCACAGTGTCAGTTGCCTGTTTTCTGTTGTTTTCGGTTCTAGAAAAGCTAGTAAGGAAATATTCTCGGAATTGGACGGGACAAAATCCAAAGTCAATATAACACGGAGTCTAGAGGAGATACGGAGGGGCGCCACAGGGTGGCCACACCCCCCAGGCGCGGCCTAGGTTGGGCCCGCGCCTGGGCAGGGTGTGGGCCCCCTGGCCGCCTCCCATCCTCGCCTCTTTGCCTATAAGAATCACCCTATGCCTAAACCCTAATAACCCAATTAAAACTCCACGAAACCGTCTGTAGCCGCTGCCACCATCGTCCCTAGACCGAGGAGGATCTGTAAGATCCCTCCTTTATAAAGGAAAAGGATCCCTGTGATTGCAATGCTAGTCCCTGGATCAATGCTAGCATCCACAGTTTAAGATGAAGTACACATAAACAAAGGTCATTATTACAGTCATTCCAGAGACAAACATAGTCTTTATGACTCCAAGGCCACAGGCCTAGTACAAGAGTTTAAATAAGTAAATAGATAAAAGTCTTCATCTTCATGTGCCATAGGCAAACATGTTGAGTGTAGACTCATGACTCCTAATCCTCATCAGAGTAACCTGCAACATCACAAGTTACAGCCACAGTGGGTCAATACATTGGAATAGTATTGGCAAGTGATACCTTAGTATAATATTGGTGGACTACATACTATATGCAATTTGGATAAGTGTAGCTTAGGCTTGCTTTGCTCAAAATAGGTTTTGCCTATTAGTTGAAATCACTAAGTTTTTCTTTGTCAAAACTTTTCCCAAGGAGCCACCAATAGACATTGGGGTCCTTCACCCTTGTTCACCCATAAGTTTTACTTAGAAATTGGGATGAGGAGATTCTTGATAGCTTCCATGTCTTGATGCTCAAGTTGTCCTTTTCCAGGGACATGGCTAAGTACTTAGATTCTTCCATCTGCAGTGGTTGTGCACTTTCCCCACAAGACTTGATTTTCACCAAGACAGGACTTTTCAGAAGCCTTCCCTTATACCAAATGGACGCGTTCCAACCTATCATCCCACTACCACCAACTGTCCAAATGGCTAAGTTATTGCAACTTATGTGATCCAGGCAGAGCCCATATTGCCAAGTGGCTTCACTAGAAGCTTCTTAACATTTGGCCTCTCAAATCCCTTTGTTCATGGGTGGATTTCCACAAGTGATATACACAAGGTAAACCATAGAAATGGGCCTTGTGTAACCACTCAACATAAACCATTCCTTCCATTCCACCCAGGTGTTTCATTCACTTAGTTGTTTTATTAAGCAAATACACAAGTCCATAGACTTAGAAATATTTTTCCATAGCATGAATAATTCACCACCCTTGGTTTCTACTAGCTAGGCTAAGAATGGCATAGATAAGTATCTTAACTTAGAAATTTCTAGCAATTCTACAACTACTAGGATTTCCCAAGCATAGCATATAAGCAAAATATAACCATGCAAGACTAGAAAAATACTTCTAATGCATAGTAGAAAACATAGGGATAAAAATATCATGAAGCACCACTTGCCTTGGTAGGTTGGAGAGTAGCTACACCCCTCACAATCACAATCACTATTGGCACCAAAATCTACACATAAAATCATAGCAACAAATCACATACAAAATAAATACAAACAAAAATATATGGATGCATGCAATATGATATGTGATGATTTTCTAAACTTAACAAGACAAGTGCACAGTACTGGTTCATAATCAAATTCAAAACTTGCCAAACAACATTTATTTTAACACTAAAACATATCTCAAATAATTTATATACACAAAATAGGCCTATACATGTTTCTGTACATAAAACCATTTTAACAGAAGCAAAACATTAAACACATTGCATATTTAGAAAGGTCTTGCTCTCCTGATTCCATTGATATAAAATTCATCAAATTTGAACGTGGGAATCAAAAGTTATGGCTAAAACAAAATCAAACAACTAATATATTCAAATTCTGTTTTTAAATCTAATCCCTAGCCACGCGTCATGTTCTGATTGGTGCGTACCAGTTCGCTCAGGATCACGCACACAGGCGTTAGATCTAACTCAATCTGCTCATACCGTTTCGTTAAGTGATCTATTCCTACGCGCTGGATCTAGATCCAACGGTCATCGATCAAGCGACCACGGATGGGTGGCGCTGGTGGTGGCAACTGGCGGCGGCGAGCTCTGTCTATGGTGGAGCGGCGCTACAGGGGGTTCTGGGGTCGTCGGAGACGCTTACCAGGTTCGTGGCAATGCACTGATGCTCAACGTGGCGACGGCTGGGCAAGGGGCGCACGGACACGGCTGCACGGGCTCGTCGGAGTTGCTGACAGAATCGGGCTCGGGTGGACGGCGACGTTGGCGACGTTCCTGGTCACCCTAGCACGAATCAAAAGCATCAGGGGGTGCGCAAGGCTACGGCGAACACGCTCGTGTGAATCAGAGGCGAAGGGGAACACGGGGCTCACTGAATTTAATCGTCGGAGTTGAAGACGTCGTCGGGACCTTGCTGTGCTTGACGGAGTCGACGACCTGGGGCAGTATAGGATGAACCAATGGTGTCAAAATGTGCGCAAGGAAGTTGCGAGGCTGTCTGCATGAACTAGAGGGGAAGGGGCACATGGGGCTCACCGGGATTGGCCGCTGGAGTGAGCTCTGTCTGCGGCGGTGCAAGGGCGATTGCGGGCAGCCTGGGTGCGCTCTGTTCTCGGGGTCTGGGGGAAAATGGAGAGGGGGCAGAGGGGGTTTAAGTGGCATGATCGCGAGCATGGTTTACTCGGGCATTCAACGTAAATTGACGCCGTGAATCAATACAGAGAACGGCCGGCATAATTTGGGGATTGAGCTGTTAGCGGGGTGGAGACGATGACGCCGCGAATCAATACAGAGAACGGCCAGCGTAATTTGGGGATTGAGCTGTTAGCAGGGTGGAGACGATGACGCCGTGTGGGCCGCGGTTGTCAGCGAGAAAAACAGAGAGGGGGTGGGGTCCTGGCGTCAGTCACTCGGTGGGTTCGTTTGCGAGTAAAGAAAAACGGTTCGCGGGGAGGGGTTGCTAGGCTAGTTGGGCTGGTTGGGCCAGATTCGACTGTTTGCTTATTTTTTTCCTCTTTTAACTTTTTATTTTTCTATTTGATTTTCTAAACTGATTTCAAAACTCCCATTCAAATTTGTTTGATTTCAAAACTTCTCTGGACTTTTGTACAATAAATCTTGTACTCAAATAAGTGTCAACCACATCTGTTCACTCAAACCTACTTGAGTCAGTTGAAAAATAAAATAAAATCAAGCCTTTTGGAGATATAATAAAAGCCATAAACTTTGGTTTTATTTCATACTTGTTTTGAAACTTGGCTCAAACCTTTGGAATCATTTAAGTTAGGATTCAAAACTATATTGATAGAATATAAGTGCCTTTCTCAATAGTATGTAGCACCAAGGCTAGAACATTCATCCATAAAATAATGAGCATATATGCTCCTGTTTTGAAATGATTTTTGAAAATGGAATCTTATATGATCATGGATGCATGTATGATATGCATGAGTTTGAAACATGATTTTAGGGATGTTACAAATCTAACCCCCTTAAGGTGAATCTCGCCCTCGAGATTCGGATTGGCTAGCAAATAAGTGAGGGTGGTCTTTCCGAATATCATCTTCTCTTTCCCATGTTGCTTCTTCTTCGGAATGATGATTCCACTGAACTTTGCAGAACTTGATAGTCTTAGTCCGTGTGACTCTTTCTGCAGTCTCAAGAATCTTGATAGGTTTCTCCTCATAAGTGAGATCACTCTCCAATTGAACCTCTTCCAAAGGTATAGTATCCTTCAAAGAAGTTTCTTCCATTTCTGGATGACATTTCTTAAGCTGACTCACATGAAACACATTATGAACAGATGACAAAGACTCTGGCAATTCAATCTCATAAGCTACTTCTCCTTTGCGACTCAGAATCTTGAATGGTCCAACATATCTTGGGGCCAATTTACCTTTGACACCAAATCTCTTCACTCCGCGAAGTGGTGACACTCTAAGATAAGCTCTATCACCAACTTCATAGGTGACTTCTCTACGCTTAGGATCTGCGTAGCTTTTCTGTCGGTACTGTGCTATCTTTAATCTGTCCTTAACCAGCTTGACTTTCTCTCCAGCTTCTTTGATAAGTTCTGGTTCGAACAAACTTCTTTCTCCCACACCATTCCATAGCAATGGGGTGGTACATTTCCTCCCATAGAGAAACTCAAATGGTGCCATTTCAATACTGGCTTGATAGCTGTTATTGTAAGAGAATTCTTCGTAAGGCAGACTTTCATCCCAACTGGCTCCATAGTCTAGGGCACATGCCCTCAACATATCTTCAAGAATCTGATTAGTCCTTTATGTCCATCCGGTTCGAGGATGAAAAGCGTCTTGAATTCCAACCTCGTTCCCAATGACCCATGTAATTGCCTCCAAAAATGAGAAGTGAATTGGGTTCCTCTATCTGACACAATACTCTTGGGTACTCCATGTAGACATACAATTCTACTCATATAGATCTTGGCTAACTTAGCACTTGTATAGGTTGTCTTCACGGGTATGAAATGAGCCACTTTAGTTAGGCGGTCCACTACTACCCAAATAGAATCATATCCTGACCAGGTCCTTGGTAATCCGGTACCAATATTGTCCCACTTCCAATCAGGAATAGGTAGTGGTTGAAGCAAACCTGCTGGTTTCTGATGTTCCGCTTTCACTCTACTACACACATCACACAAAGCAATATGTTCGACGATGTCCTTCTTGAGATTATTCCACCAAAATCTTTCTTTCATATCCATGTACATCTTGGTGTTACCCGGATGAATAGAATATGGTGAGTTGTGTGCTTCTTGTAAAATCAGTTTCCGAAGCTCCGGATCTTGTGGAACATGAATCGTTTCCCATATGCCATAAAGTACCTTGTTCGTCTTCATGGAATCCTTTGGCTTTTCCCTTGCCAATCTTTTCCTTGATCTCTTCAATTTCCTTATCAGTCTTCTGGGCTTCTTTAATCTTGTCCAACAAAGTGGGTTGAACATCCAAAGACATGAGATGTCCTTCAGGCACAATCTCCAATCTGAGGTCTCTAAATTGGGCACACAGATCATCTGGCAATTATCCCTTAGTAAGGCCATTCACGAAAACCTTACGGCTTAAAGCATCCGCTACAAAATTTCCTTTACCGGGGTGGTATTGCAAACTCAAGTCATAGTCCTTGATGAGTTCTAGCCACCTTCTTTGTCTCATGTTAATTTCCTTCTGGGTGAAGATATACTTCAAACTTTTGTGATCTGTGAACACTTCACATCGCTTTCCCAAAAGATAGTGTCTCCATGTTTTGAGTGCATGGACAACAGAGGCTAACTCTAAATCATGAGTAGGGTAGTTTACTTCATGAGTTTTGAGTTGTCTCGAGGCATAAGCCACAACTTTTCCTTCTTGCATAAGTACTGCACCTAGTCCATGATGAGATGCATCACAATATAGTTGGAAATCTTTCTCCAAATCTGGCAAACATAAGACTAGTGTTGTCACTAGTCTCTTCTTCAATTCTTGGAAACTGAGTTTACAACCTTCAGACCAAGCAAATTTCTTGTCTTTCTTTAGCAATTCTGTCATAGGCTTAGCTACCTTGGAGAAATTCTCAATGAACCTTCTGTAGTAACCTGCTAAACCAAGGAAACTACGAACTTCTTTCGCTGACTTGGGAGATTCCCATTCAGTTACAGCTGAAACTTTAGCAGGATCAACTGATACACCATCTCCTGACACAACGTGTCCAAGAAATCCAACTTCATTAAACCAAAACTCACACTTACTGAATTTAGCGTATAGTTTATGCTCTCTGAGCTTCTCAAGTATTAAACGCAAATGCCCTTCACGCTCTTCTTTGCTCTTGGGGTAGATTAAAATGTCATCGATGAAAACGACAACAAACTTATCAAGAAATTCCATGAACACCTTATTCATAATATTCATGAAGTATGCTGGTGCATTGGTCAAACCAAATGGCATCACGGTATACTCATACAATCCATACCTTGTGGTGAAAGCTGTCTTAGGTATGTCTTGCTCTCTTATCTTGAGTTGGAAATAACCTGACCGAAGATCAATCTTTGAGAACACACAAGCTCCTTCTAGCTGATCAAACAAGTCATTGATTCTAGGCAAAGGGTATTTGTTCTTGATAGTCACCTCATTGAGTGAACGGTAATCTATACATAGCCTTTGACTTCTATCCTTCTTTTCCACAAACAACACTGGTGCTCCCCAAGATGAATAACTTGGTTGAATAAATCCTTTCTACAACTGTTCTCCCAGTTGTTTCTTAAGTTCTTTCAGTTCATCAACTGACATCTTGTACGGTCTCTTTGCTATTGGTCCAGATCCTGGTAGCAAATCAATAAGAAATTCCACATATCTATCTAGTGGCATTCCCGACAATTCTTCCGGAAACACATCCGGATATTCACTCACAATTGGCACACTGTCCATGCTAACCCCCTTAAGAGAATTTAGCTTACTCCTTTTTGCTTCAAAATTGGTCTTGAATCTGATCCTTTTATTTTCTAGAGTTGTGAGTGAGACAGTATGGTTGGCACAATCTATCACTCCATTGTATTTAGTCATCCTGTCCATTCCCAAAATGACATCCAATCCTTGGGAGTTTAGGATTATCAAGTTAACGGGAAACTTATACTTCCCAAACTCTATGACTAGATCATGACACCCTGAATTCACTATCATTTCTCCGCCAGTAGAACTTACTTTTATAGGACACCCAATAGTTTCTACCGGTATTTCATTTCTTTCAACAAATGCTCTTGATATGAATGAATGAGATGAACCAGTATCAAAGAGAACAAATCTTTGGAATGTAATTGAGTTTGAACTTACCAAAGACATCGGGCTCCTCATAAATTTCCTCCACATTGATGTGGTTCACTTGTCCCTTTTGAAAAGGGTTGGGCTTGTTAGGTCCTTCAACTTTCTTTTCTGGGCATTCATTTGCATAATGCCCCATCTTCTTGCACTTGAAACACTCAACCTGACTAATATCCTTCTTGACAGGCTGGCTTCCACTTCCACTACCACTGTGGTGGCTCTTGTATCCACCCTTGTGATTCTTGTACTTGTCATTGTCATGACTACGGTGACCCTTGTTGTCATGATGATGGTTGTGGTTGTGGTGCTTGTTCAATTTCCCATGCTTGTGGGATCCTGAGCTTCCACTATCATCATAATGGGAACGTTTGTGAGACGATCCCGAGCTGTGCTTGTCCGAGTTCTTTCTCTTCCTACTATCAACTTGCTTCATTTTGTTCTCCAAAATGGTAGCCTTATCACAAAGAGACTGATAAGTGGGAACATAGGCCACTGATAGCTGCAGGTTCAGTTCATCATTCAACCCTTCAAGGAACTTTTCGTTCCTCTTAGCATCAGTGTCAACTTCATCCGGTGCATAACGCGCCAGATTGTTGAACTCCTCAATATATTCAGCCACGCTGCGGTGGCGCTGTTTCAGATTATGGAACTCTTTCTTCTTCAAACTCATCACTCTGGATGAGATGTGAGTAGTACGAAAACCATCTTCAAAGATAGCCCAAGTCACATCCTCAATGGGAGTGGTGATTTGGAAGTTATCCCACCAAGTGGTTGCTGGTCCTTCCAACAGGTGAGCTGCAAATATGACTTTTTCTTCATCAGTACAGCCAACTGTTACCAAGTCCTTGTTCACAGAGCGTAGCCAATCATTGGCTACCATGGGATCAGTTGTTCCTGAGAACTTTGTTGGCCTCAATCTCAAGAACTTGGTAAGCATGTCAAAACCCGGTGGGTTGTTGTTGTTGTTGTTATTGTTGTTATTGTTGTTGTTCTGGTTCTGGATGAACGTAGTCATCATTTGCATTAGCTGAGTCTGAGCTGTCATCATTTGCTGCATCTCAGGGGTGATGTTGTTGTTGTTGGGGTTGGGATTGGCACGACGGGGAGGCATATATGGTTGGTTCAATAGAGATAAGAATGAGATACCCATAGATTCTAACATGCACATTACATCACATAAAAAATCACCAAACATGCATCACAATAATAAAGGTTCAACAACAAGATAACAAGTTTGCAAAGTAAACACACCAATAACAAGCCATCCACATGTTGGATGATCATTGCGACTAAAATAAAGTATGTTAAATAAATGATAAATGAGTAGTCATCACTACTCCTCGGCATCAACCTCCTCCTCAACAAAGGTAAGACCTGCATTCTCCATAGCGGTCTTGTATTCCTCGACATTGGTGGTAAAGGTCTCTACTTTGGCTTTGAGAGCCCTCTTCTGAGAACGAAGCCTCTCAATCACAGTCTGCTAATGCTCGAGCTCGAAGTCCTTGGCCTCTAGTTCTGCAGTCATGTCTCGAATCCTCTTGTTCTTGGACTCGCTTCTCTTGACTCTTGAACTTGCTGTCCTGACTCTCAAACTTTGCCTCCATATCCTTGACTATCTCATCTTGCTCCATGAAGAGCTTGTCCTTCTCACGAAGCTGCACCTGGTGTTCGTCATTGCTGAGCATGACGTTGGTCCTATCAGTGTCCACGTGCCTAAGAAGAACCTCTAAGTCCTGGAGGTATAGGCGAATCGGCTCTGCTGTCTCCCTCGAAGTGTCCTCGAAGTCGATGGCCTCTCCATACTCATCACGTCTACCGAAGACGTGGAAGTGAGTACCTCTAACATGTCGAGAGTGTCTCCCTAATAGACGTCCAATCAAGTCCTGCATGACTACCTCAAGGCCTCTCTCCTTGTCATCGTGCATGAGCTTAAAGATGATAGCCTCCGTGGTAGGCTCAGTCTGGCGTCCGGGCTGATTGACCCCCCAAAGGTCTTTCCTCTCAAACTTGGTGAGGGGAAGCACCATGATGGTAGGAAGAGGGAGATTGAGCAAAGTAGTGAGCTCAATAATACGAGGGCCAAAACGAGTTCCTTGGAAATCCTCAACAGTGCTGATGGTAACATTAGGCATCTATTTAATAAGGTAGAAAAAGTTAGAATCAACACAATTTTAAGACAAGTCACAAGACAAAGCATCACAAGCATAACTTTGGAAATCAAACACACAAGTCATGGCATACATGGATCCATTACATATAACCAAGGTTCAACTTATTTCAAGCAACATTTGGAAAATAAGGTGATAAGAGTGGTGTTCCAACTAATGTGGTACATTACAATCCCATCTCACTTGCCAAGTTGGCTAACAGGGCATCCCTAGAGGCAATCTGTTTGTCTAGATCACAAGACTCCATTGCTAAGTCTATGATGTCCTTCCTTAGGCTTTGGTTGGTAGCCTCTAACTCTTGGGCATGTTTCTTCTCTTCCTTAAGATCATTCTGAGTGTTAAGAATTCTGCACTTGATTCTATCACCAAGTTCTTTGATGGCCCTCCAAGCTGCATCCCTTGCTGAATCAAAGAATGTAGTGTGCATCATTGTGTTGGTGACCATGCAGAATCCCGAGTCCTTGTGGTTGTCTTCCTTGTTTTTATACAAGTGAAGTTGCACCCACCAGTACTCAACTCCTTCATCCATCACAGGAAAACCTTTGTACACAGCTGCACCATGTATTTCCATTGCAACCATGAGGTCCTTGAGAGCCTTGGGAAATTCTGTTTCACACTCCAAAGTCATTGTCATGACTGGTCCCTTACTTACGGCTTCGTTGATGGAGTTCATCTAGAAATAGAGATGAGAAAGAAGATTAGAAAAGTTTACGAGAAGAATAGATAAGTGTGGAAGTTGTTGAAAAATTTTCCTTAGTGGTTTCCAATCCTAGGGTCATAATCCTACAGGCAACACAGTGCTCTGATACCATCTGTAAGATCCCTCCTTTATAAAGGAAAAGGATCCCTGTGATTGCAATGCTAGTCCCTGGATCAATGCTAGCATCCACAGTTTAAGATGAAGTACACAGAAACAAAGGTCATTATTATAGTCATTCTAGAGACAAACATAGTCTTTACAACTCCAAGACCACAGGCCTAGTATAAGAGTTTAAATAAGTAAATAGATAAAAGTCTTCATCTTCATGTGCCACAGGCAAACATGTTGAGTGTAGACTCATGACTCCTAATCCTCATAAGAGTAATCTGCAACATCTCAAGTTACAGCCACAGTGGGTCAATACATTGGAATAGTATTGGCAAGTGATACCTTAGTATAATATTGGTGGACTACATACTATATGCAATTTGGCTAAGTGTAGCTTAGGCTTGCTTTGCTCAAAATAGGTTTTGCCTATTAGTTGAAATCACTAAGTTTTTCTTTGTCAAAACTTTTCCCAAGGAGCCACCAATAGACATTGGGGTCCTTCACCCTTGTTCACCCATAAGTTTTACTTAGAAATTGGGATGAGGAGATTCTTGATAGCTTCCATGTCTTGATGCTCAAGTTGTCCTTTTCCAGGGACATGGCTAAGTACTTAGATTCTTCCATCTGCAGTGGTTGTGCACTTTCCCCACAAGACTTGATTTTCACCAAGACAGGACCTTTCAGAAGCCTTCCCTTAGACCAAATGGACGCGTTCCAACCTATCATCCCACTACCACCAACTGTCCAAATGGCTAAGTTATTGCAACTTATGTGATCTAGGCAGAGCCCATATTGCCAAGTGGCTGCACTAGAAGCTTCTTAACATTTGGCCTCTCAAATCCCTTTGTTCCTGGGTGGCTTTCCACAAGTGAGATACACAAGGTAAACCATAGAAATGGGCCTTGTGTAACCACTCAACATAAACCATTCCTTCCATTCCACCCAGGTGTTTCATTCACTTAGTTGTTTTATTAAGCAAATACACAAGTCCATAGACTTAGAAATATTTTTCCATAGCATGAATAATTCACCACCTTTGGTTGCTACTAGCTAGGCTAAGCATGGCATAGATAAGTATCTTAACTTAGAAATTTCTAGCAATTCTACAACTACTAGGATTTCCCAAGCATAGCATATAAGCAAAATATAACCATGCAAGACTAGAAAAATACTTCTAATGCATAGTAGAAAACATAGGGATAAAAATATCATGAAGCACCACTTTCCTTGGTAGGTTGGAGAGTAGCTACACTCCTCACAATCACAATCACTATTGGCACCAAAATCTACACATAAAATCATAGCAACAAATCACATACAAAATAAATACAAACAAAAATATATGGATGCATGCAATATGATATGTGATGATTTTCTAAACTTAACAAGACAAGTGCACAGTACTGGTTCATAATCAAGTTCAAAACTTGCGAAACAACATTTATTTTAACACTAAAACATATCTCAAATAATTTATATACACAAAATAGGCCTACACATGTTTCTGTAAATAAAACCATTTTAACAAAAGCAAAACATTAAACACATTGCATATTTAAAAAGGGCTTCCTCTCCTGATTCCATTGATATAAAATTCATCAAATTTGAACGTGGGAATCAAAAGTTATGGCTAAAACAAAATCAAACAACTAATAGATTCAAATTCTGTTTTTAAATCTAATCCCTAGCCACACGTCATGTTCTGATTGGTGTGTACCGGTTCGCTCAGGATCACGCACACATGCCGTTAGATCTAACTCAATCTGCACGGCCCAGATCTACTCATACCGTTTCGTTAAGTGATCTATTCCTACGCGCTGGATCTAGATCCAACGGTCATCGATCAAGAGACCACGGATGGGCGGCGCTGGCGGTGGCATCTGGCGGCAGTGAGCTCTGTCTACGGCGGTGCGGCGCTACAGGGGGTTCTGGGGTCGTCGGAGACGCTTACCAGGTTCGTGGCGATGCACTGATGCTCAACGTGGCGACGGCTTGGCAAGGGGCGCACGGACACGGCTGCACGGGCTCGTCGGAGTTGCTGACAGCGTCGGGCTCGGGTGGACGGCGACGTTGGCGACGTTCCTGGTCACCCTAGCACGAATCAAAGGCATCAGGGGGTGCGCAAGGCTACGGCGAACACGCTCGTGTGAATCAGAGGCGAAGGGGAACACGGGGCTCACCGAATTTAATCGCCGGAGTTGAAGACGTCGTCGGGACCTTGCTGTGCTTGACGGAGTGGACGACCTGGGGTAGTATAGGATGAACCAATGGTTTCAGAATGTGCGCAAGGAAGTTGCGAGGCTGTCTGCATGAACTAGAGGGGAAGGGGCGCACGGGGCTCACCGGGATTGGTCGTCGGAGTGAGCTCTGTCTGCGGCGGTGCAAGGGCGATTGCGGCAGCTGGGGCGCCTGCTCGGTCCGGGGAAAATGGAGAGGGGGCAGAGGGGGTTTAAGTAGCATGATCGTGAGCGTGATTTACTCGGGAATTCAACATGAATTGACGCCGCGAATCGATACAGAGAACGGCCGGCGTAATTTGGGGATTGAGCTGTTAGCGGGGTGGAGACGATGACGCCGTGTGGGCCGCGGTTGTCAGCGAGAGAAACAGAGAGGGGGTGGGGTCCTGGCGTCAGTCACTCGGTGGGTTCGTTTGCGAGTAAAGAAAAACGGTTCGCGGGGAGGGTTTTCTGGGCTAGTTGGGCTGGTTGGGCCAGATTCGACTGTTTGCTTATTTGTTTTCCTCTTTTAACTTTTTATTTTTCTGTTTGATTTTCTAAACTGATTTCAAAACTCCCATTCAAATATGTTTGATTTCAAAACTTCTCTGGACTTTTGTACAATAAATCTTGTACTCAAATAAGTGTCAAACACATCTGTTCACTCAAACCTACTTGAGTCAATTGAAAAATAAAATAAAAACAAGCCTTTTGGAGATATAATAAAAGGCATAAACTTTGGTTTTATTTCATACTTGTTTTGAAACTTGGCTCAAACCTTTGGAATAATTTAAGTTAGGATTCAAAACTATACTGATAGAATATAAGTGCCTTTATCAATAGTATGTAGCACCAAGGCTAGAACATTCATACATAAAATAATGAGCATATATGCTCCTGTTTTGAAATGATTTTTGAAAATGGAATCTTATATGATCATGGATGCATGTATGATATGCATGAGTTTGAAACATGATTTTAGGGATGTTACAGGATCTGAAGTTCTTCCCGGCACCCTGCCGGAGGGGAGATCATCCCGGAGGCCTTCTTCTCTGGTATGAAGCGTGAGTAATTCCACCTTGGACTACGGGTCCATGTAGTAGCTAGATGGTTGTATCTCCTCCTTGTGCTTTCATGTATAGACCTTATGAGCTCCGTTCATGATCAAGATCTAATCTATTTGTAATCATGCATGTTGTGTTTGCGGGAATCCGATGGATATTGAGATTACTATGTCAGATTGATTAATGGTTTTGTCTTATTGATTCTATCATGTCTCTGTTGTTTGTGATTTTGGATGCTCTTCATTTTTAGTAGCTATCTTGGCAAAGTAGTTGATAGTGACTCCAAGAGGGGGTATTTATGCTCGATAGTGGGTTCATGCCTCTAGTTTCCAAGCGAAGTGACAGAAATTTCTTCGGTTGTAGATGTGTTGTTGCCACTAGGGAGAAAACAACGGTCTCTTGTTCATGGAACAAGTGGATTGTTTACCTTACACACTTTTCTTAAAGCAGTTGTCTGTTGCTTGCAACTTAATCGGAGGGGTTCGGATGATAACCTGAAGGTGGACTTCTAGTCATAGATGCAGTTGGATGGCGGTCTATGTATATTGTTGTATTGCCCAATCGAATCTCATAGGATATTTTTGTCTAGTATTGCATTGTTATGACTTGCTCAGTTCCTGTCAATTGCCCTGCTATAATTTGTTTACCCTTCATGCCATGTTGTTTATCTAAGGAGAGCACCTCTAGTGAACTATGGACCCTGGTCCAATCTTTACCATTGATACATCTTCCACTGTTACTATTTATTTGCTGCAAACCATCATCACTTTCCACACCATACAGTTAATCCTTTGTTACAGCAACCGGTGAGATTGACAACCTCACTGTTAGCTGGGGCAAAGTCTTGAGTTTGTGTTGTGCAGGTTTCCATGTTGCTTGCAACACCTTTGGGACATTTCCTTCCTCCTACTGGTTCGATAACCTTGGTTTCTTACTGAGGTAAAACTTGCTTCTATACCGCATCATACCTTCCTCTTGGGGTCTCCCAACGAAGTGCTGTTGCACGCATCATCCAACCGGAGAGTAGTTCAGGGTAGTATCATGAAGAGAATATATTTATTGAGAGTGTTCACTAGTGAAAGTATGATCCCTAGGCCTTGTTTCTAAGCATTCAAACACCGTTTGCATCTAGATCTATTGCATGTTTGCTTGCTTCCATATTTATTTTAGTTTGCCTTTAGTATTTCCCACATCAACAACAAGTCCAAAGTTCTTTTTTGGCACCATTACCACTTGTATTTCACTATCTCTTCGCCAAAATCGTGCACCTATACACCTGACAAGTGTATTGGGTGTGTTGGGGACACAAGAGACTTCTTGTATCTGGATTGCAGGGTTGCTTGAGAGGGATACCCTTGACCACTTCCTTACTGAGTTCGATAAACCTTGGGTAATCCACTTAAGGAAAACTTTCTGTTGTTCTACAAACCTCTGCACTTGGAGGCCCAACAACTGTCTACAAGAATAGAAGTGCGTAGACATCAAGCTATTTTCTGGCGTCATTGCCGGGGAGGTAAGGTAAAAGGTACTCACATCCTCTTGGTGTGTGAGTGCTCGAAGTTATTTCCTTTAGATTCTGCAATTTTGTCTTTTTGTTTCTTGTTTTCACTAGTTAGGCTTAATGGAAAACAAAAAAAAATTAGAGAGCTTTATAGTATTTATCTTGAGTTAGGACATGAAGTGTTTGAAGAGAAAATTAAAAAACCTATGGAATTTTATTTGCATGCTAATAGCAATGTTATTAGTATAATTTCTTTGGACAACATTATTGCTAATGCTATGGAAACGTCTAAGCTTGGGGAAGCTAGTTTTGATGAAAATGATCTTTTTAGTTCCCCAGCTTTCCAAGATAGCTATTATATTGCTTATGACGATACCAAACCTCCAATATATGATGATTACAATGATGAATATGATATTTTCAGTCCACCTACTATTGAGGAGGAAATTAATTGTGATTACAATATGCCTCCTATATTTGATGATTATGGTGATGAGAATAATAGTGATAGCTATGTTGTCGAATTTGCTCCCACTACAATTAATAAGAATGCCTTTGCTTATGTGGAGAGTAATAATCATTATATGCATGTGGCTCATGATAAGAATGTTTTATGTGATAGTTATATTGTTAATTTTATCCATGTTGCTACTGAAAGTTATTATGAGAGAGGGAAACATGGTCTTATGTATCTCAATAATATTAAGTTTCCCCTCTTTATGTTGAAAGTCTTGAAGTTGCACTTGTTTTGCTTTCCTATGCTTGTTGCTTTGTGCTTTCATGACTTGTTTATTTACAAGATTACTATGCATAGGAAGTGGGTTAGACTTAAATGTGTTTTGAATTTGCTTCTTGATGCCCTCTTTTATTTCAATTCATATTTCTTATGTGAGCATCTTCTCAAACTATCAAGCCTAACTTAAAGGCGGTAAAGAAAAGTACATCTTGCGAGATAACCCAATAGTTTTCTTGAGTCTTGGAAGTTATTAATGATGTAATAACCTCTACTTATCCTTTTTATTTGATTTTTGTGCCAAGTATAACCTCTAATGAGAGGGAACTAATATTGGGGAAGTTGTTGTCCCGAAATAGATTTTTGTGCTTCACTGTAAAATTCGTGTAAAATCTGTGTAAGTCGGATTGAGCTGTAATTTTCTGTATCAATCCCCTAGGTTGTTAGCTAAATTTCGTTAGTTCAACACTTTTTGATTTGAGCAACAGAAGGTCTTTGAAAAAAAAATTCTACCTGCTGGTTTGTTTTGACAGATTTCTGCCATTATTTGCATTTGCTTCTTATTGATTCCTTTTTGGGTTCTTTTTGGGAAATTGAGATTTTTTAGGGAATTGCTATAGTTGCTTGTGTTTTTAGTGAAAGTTTTGCTGTTCTAAAACTAAACCCCAAAGGTTTATTATCTTTTGAATACACTAATGTTGCTAATGCAGATTGTGTGAAGTTTTGTATAAAGGAAAATTTTCAGGTGTAGAGAAAGAATGATGTAATGAGATGAAGAATGGACAAAAGCTCAGGCTTGGGGATGCCACCCCGTGTCACCCGAAGAAATATTCAAGAGGTACAAGCGTCAAATCTTGGGGATTCCCAAGGCATCCCCTTCTTCATCAATAAAAAGCCCAGGTCTTTCTAGACACATCGTTTTTATTGTTTCATGCACTGTTGTGTTTTTCTTGGAGCGTCATAGTTTTCGTTTTGTTTGCTTAGTTTGCTTGAATAAAGTAGTTTTGACCCCCGTTCTCACTGTGTTGTTTCAAATAAGTTGATTGGTGTTGGAGAGGAGTAGAAAGTTCTTGCTTGAATAGTACAAGCGGAGCTTGCTTTGACTGTGACTTAGACTTTAGCATGCCATGCTAGATGTTGTTTTGACCTTATGCTTAGTGATTATTGTTCTAGCATGAATTGTTCCAAACAATTAGGATTGCTTAATGTTCCTTGAAGAAATCATGCATTGTTTTAGCACACAAAAGCATAGTGTTGTGGTATTCTCCTTTGATGCTTTGTTTGGGTTGACTTGGCACATGCTCACACCATGTTATGACTATGAACAAGTCATCATAGCCACTATGATCATTTAGTCCTTGACTTGTAGTACCACTTTATGCTTTGATTGGTAATGTTTTGTCGCTCTGCATGATTATGTATATTATTGCTCTCTTAGTTGGTCGCTCCCAGTCTTTTGCTATCCTCCACTTGTATGAGTAAGCTCTACTCATGCATCCAACTCCCAAGAAACCAACTTATTCCAAAGTGTCCACTCTAAATTCCTATGCATGGTGTTTTACACTATTTCAAGTATATTCTTGTTTTCATCTATCTTCCAATTAAAAATTCTGTTTGTTATGTGAAAACTTAGTGATTAAATCTCTCACGAACTTGATGGCACACTTTATTTTTCTTGCCCCTAATAAACTTGAACCATTGTGTCATCTATGTTGTATATGCTTTCACTTATACGTTGGAATTAGCAGAATCATGCTGTCATAGGGAACGCTTTCAACATTTCACTTGTACATTGTACCCAGTTGATATCGTGCGCTTTTGTCTATGGATGTCGTCGGTGTGAAATGAAAGGGGAGCTTGTAAGTCCATGGAGTTATGTATGTGTGTTAGAGAAACGCCTGGGCCGCTAGCCTAAGCCATGCCTAATCATGGTTGAAACTTGTAGCATCACCATAGTGACATATATGAAGCATTCTTCTTACAAAAAAGAGATAGAAAAAGTGATTTATAAAAAGAAAAAAAATATGAGAAAAAGAGGAAAGAGAGAAAAAAAGCACCATATTCCCATGGTAAATAAGAAGATTGCTACGATGCTCATTGTCTGCTTTCCTTGTCATTTTGATTATGGGATAGCTTCTGTATCATGTGCAAGGGGTACCCCGTTGGAGGTTCTCTATGATACACATGTACTTACTATGACAAGAACTTGTAAGTAACTAAACTTGAGTAGCATGAGAAGCGGCCCTCGTATTCAAGGGACATGAGATTGCCAACTTATACTTTGTCAAGCATATACTCCATAGTTTGTTCACTTTAACCTTAATCACTTCAAGATGCTTATGATAGGGGCAATGAGAGCTGAAAGCTAACAAGTACCATAATTATTGTAAGATCTTTTTGAGACTTGAAATCCCTACTTCCCTTTGAAGGGCCTTTTTCCCACTTTTATATTGAGTCTCCACCTTCTATCCTTAGGCACTAATTAAGAGAGCATAGTTGTCATTCTTAGTTCTATGTGCATTGTCCCAAAACTTATTGATTGATTCATAATGTTGATATTGTTTGTTCTTGAACTATTTGTATCTAGTCACTATTATGAACTTTGAAGGTGTCATATGCATCTATTTGCTACTCCATGAGGGACAAGCTGAATGCCATTATGCTATGTTTTCTATATGTGAAATAAACAAACGTTTTTTAATGCATTGTTATTCATGATCTTTGTTTGTAACCTTTCAAGTTGCATGCTTAGTTACTTTTTCTTATCGTTAGAACTCCATCTTTCATGCTCATGTTTAGAGTTCTTTGATCCCAGCTTTCAATGCTTGCAAATGGTTTGATCTTGATTTTGATGGTGCATGTCACCTCAAAAATTATTCTTATTATCACTTACCTACTCGAGGACGGGCAGGAGTTAAGCTTGGGGATGCTTGATACGTCGTAAACGTATCTATAATATTTGATGCTCCATGCTTGTTTTATATCATTTGTCTTATGTTTTGTTTACACTTTGAGGTATTTTTATACACTTTCTGGAACTAACCTATTGAAAATATGCCACAGTGCCAGTTGCCTGTCTTGTGCTGTTTTTGGTTTCAAAAATGATAAAAAATGAATATTCTCGGAATTGGACGGGACAAAAGCCAAAGTTCATATTTTCCCCGAAGCGATACAGAAAATCGAAGACGAGACAGAGGAGGACACTAGGGTGGCCACACCCTAGGGTGGCGTGAGCCCACCGTGGCCGTGCCACTAGGGGGTGTGGGCCCCTTGGGCCTCCACCGACCTTGCCTCCTTCGCCTATAAGAAGCCCTCGACTCAAAAACCCTAAATAATCTGGGAGAAAGCCTCAAAAAGTTCCGATGCACCGCCGCCACCGAAGGGAAGATTCTGGGGACAGAAAGTCTCGGTTCCGGCACCCTGCCGGGACGGGGAAGTGCCCCCGGAGCCATCTCCATCGATATCCATCACCATCTCCATCATATTTTCTAATTCCCATGATGAGGAGGGAGTAGTTCTTCCTCGAGGCTAAGGTATCTACCGGTAGCTATGTGTTCATCTCTCTCTATCTATGCATGATCATGTTGTGGTCATGAGCTTTGTAATCAAGTAGATCTGCTCTGCTACTCAAGTGCTTTAATAGATCTCTGCTCTCCCCACGTGTGTGAAAGTGACAGCGTGCATAACGTGGTGGCACTTAGGCTAGAGGTTACATAAGTACTCAAGTGCTTCAATAGATCTCTGCTCTCCCCACGTGTGTGAAAGTGACAACATGCAGGCCGTGGTGGCACTTAGGCTAGAGTTCATAAATCCTTATCATGAGTATATTTGGAGTTGGGTGTCTTTATGAAATTGTGGTGTTTGTTGGAACCATCTAGCGCTCAAGGTGGCAGTGTGGGGTTATCTAGATTTGAAAAGGAGGACTTTGAGGTGTGCTGTTATAGCCCTACCATGGATTAGAGTGTCCAACCGGAGAGTAGTTTAGGGTAGTATCATGAAGAAAATTTATTTATTGAGAGTGTTTACTCGTAAAATTATGATCCCTAGGCCTTGTTTTTAAGCATTGAAACATCGTTTGCATCTATATCTGTTGCATGTTTGCTTGCTTCCATCTTTATTTTAGTTTGCCTTTAGTCTCTCCCACGTCAACAACAAGTCAAAAGATCTTTTTTTGGCACCGTTACCACTTGTATTTCACTATCTCTTCGCCGAACTAGTGCACTTATATACCTGACAAGTGTATTGGGTGTATTGGGGATAGAAGAGACTTCTTGTATCTTGATTGCAGGGTTGCTTGAGAGGGATACCTTTGACCACTTCCTCCCTGAGTTCGATAAACTTTGGGTAATCCACTTAAGGGAAACTTGCTTCTGTTATACAAACCTCTTGTGGCATCCCGCAAAACCACTACTAGAAAATCGCGTTGAATTTGTGCATTGCATCGTCATCATCATGCATTGTTTGCCAAAACTATTTTCGCAACACCCGTTTTGTTTTCCAAACGCCCCATCTTTATTCAAACGCCAAAACCCGGGTCGCCGGATTATTTTGTTTTGTTGCTATCGGGTTGCAAACGGCCCAATTAAATTAAATAAAAGATTTAATTGTTTTAGTTGGGGGCAGTCGAACGGGCCGTATGACCCGAACGACCACCCCGTATTAAACAGATCGGTCCACCCCAATCAGCCCCACCTAAATCCTAGTCCCACCAAATTCTATCCTACCCACTTGCCACCTCACCCTCTCACCCTTTTCCTACCCACTTGCCACCTCACCCATCCAGCCACCCTTTATTCCTAAACCTACCCAGAAAATCTACCCTCCCCCAGCCTCCACATCACTCCCTCCTATCCTCGAGACGCCACCTCGTGACCCTCTACCCTCACCCAACCACATCCCGCCACGTGGCCTCCCTCACCATCTCTCTTCTCTCTCTTCCTCTCACCCACCTGCCAGCTCACCCCGCGGCCCACCTGTCACACTCACCCACTCAACCGCGCGGCCCCACCCAGACGCACACGCACACCACGCCAAGACACCGCCCACTGGGGCCCCACGCGCCCCACACCAACACACACCACCCACTCCCCTAACACCTCCCTAACACCTGCCCAGTTCCCCACGTCACCCTGCCCGTGGGACCCCACTGGCCCCACGCGCTGCCCCACCCTTGCCTCCTCTTCCCATGCCTTCCTCGCTCTCCACAGCGTCACTGTCGCCTCGGCCTCGCTCTGCGCCCGCCTTCTCTCTCCCGGCCGCTGCTCACTTCCTGGCCTTGGCTTCTGCCACCTCTGCACCTCGCTCCTCCTCCCTCCCGCCAGCTGGCCCTGCATCACCGCCGCCCCCTCGCTCCCCCCTCACCTCCAGCCGCCTCAGCTCCTCTCCCTCCTCTCTCCATGGCTCTCGCTCACCGCCCCGCTGCACCGCCACCGCCAGCCCCTCCCTCGAGCCCGTCGGCCCGGCTGCCGCCGCCACGCCTCGACCCGACACCGTCATGGCGCCGCCTCCAACCTCCGCCCCGCCCTACCGTGAGCTCCGCCACCACTCGCGGCCTCAGGCCCGCTTCGCCTTCCGGTCGTCCGCGTGCCCGCGTCTCCGACCCTCTGCTCCGGTCCCTGTCAACCATCGCCGCCGGGCGGGCCCCTCCACCGAGCTGCTCCTCTGCGGTCCCCTCCGTCGTCCGCCTCGACCATGCCGTGAGCCGTGCCCCGACCGCCCTTGTGGACCGCCCCGCCGTCATGCCTGAACCCCGTACCACGCGTCCTTGCCACGCGGTGTTCTCGCTATTGCTACAAGTCGAGAAGCCGATGGCGGATGGTAAAGCGTCGTCGAGTAGCTCTGATCGAGAGATGGCCAAGTGGAGCTCGTATGTCCCCACCGTGCGTTGAGCTGCTCAAGCTCAATCGGGAAGATCAAGGTCTTCGTGCGGTAGCTCACCGGCAAGACCGGCTCGATCCGAGGTTTGCGAAGGAGGTACATGTACATGGTGCCACCAAGATCTACGAACCGAACCCTCGGGACCGCCAAGTTCGCCGAGACCCTAGACGCAAGATCTTCTTCTTGGGACGACAAGTACTCCGGCACGGACCCTGGAGACCCCGGCGTCGAGCCCCAAGTTCGTCCCCGATAATCCAGGTGGAACCCCAAGACCCCGAAGCCCCGATCCAAAGGCCGATCCGAAGCGCCAAGGCCTCCGCCATGGAATCAACAAGATCAACACGATACGCCGAGTACTTCTTTCAGGACGCCATGATCGTCGACATGACCCGAAGACCGCGAATGCGACAAGAACGGCACCGACGCAGAACGCCTAGTACTTCTTCCCGGAACGCAAGATCTGCCCCGTCACCGAGAGCGAGAGAACGACCTCGTCGAACCCTGAACCCCAAGACCGACCCCCGGACCCTGTCGAACCCCCGAACCCCGGAACCCCAAGGTCGTCGAGCCCCCCCTCAATGTGTGAACCTTTCCGAAACCCTATTTCATAACATAATAACAACTTGTTGCATATTGAATTGTCGTTCCTCTCGCATGCATATCTGTGGTTTGGGGGCCTTATGCCGATTCACCTAATAATTAAATATGGGGCCCATATGCGGGCAAATCTAGTCTCATATCGGCCTCATTTAAACTTGTGTAGCGAACCGGTATCTTATCTTGCCTTGTTTTAAACAACATTTAAATTGCGGGGTATCTCAACAACTTGAACCATCTAATTAACTGTCGGAACCCCGGTTCCGCTTAATTTGACCTAATTGCATTGCACCTTTTGCCATGCCATCCATCATGCATGCATCATGCCGATCTTCTGCCGTGTATTAAATATTGCATCCGGTGTTTCTTCTAGTGTTTTGCTTCTTCGCGGATAAGGCCGTTGAGTTGATGTGAGCTTCGCCCCGATCTCCGGTTGAACCCTTCGACATGTTTTCAGGCGAGCATCTCCCCCTTTCTACCTATCTTACTTTTATAGTATTTATTCCCTCCTGTTGATCTATTGCTATCTGTGTTGCGATGCTTTAGTTTTCCGTACCCGTGATATTCCCTGCAGCCTTATATTGCCTTGGACACACCCTATTACCTGTTGTTTGGTAGATAGTTGGACTTGCGCGTCGTAGTTGCTCGCTCAAGTGCTGATATGTGTCGCCATATGCCACAGTTGCTGATGTATTGCCGCATGTTGATGATGGAGATGATTCTAGTTTTACTTATCGTCACTTTAAATTCTGTTTAACAACTAAAATTGAATAAGCAGAGGCATCGGTGGGTGATAGATAATATTTGGTTTCGAGCATACTTGTGTCCCGTAAGACCCCGAGTACTTGATACCTGTTCCTTGTTTTATCGCGCTATCCACATCCGGGAGGTATATGGGACCCCCTGAGCCAGAGCTTGATTCCGTCTTATTTCTTGGGGCCACAAACTAGTTTGAGGTGTTTTTACTATCCTGTACTTATGCCATGTTTATCGCTTTATTTACGATTGTGCGAGGTGCACACTGTACTGTTTAGGATCGGGACACGTTTACGCGGTATCGACAAGCCCAGCCACACTTTCGGGTTCCCAGTCGTTTCTGCGTCCACCCAAACCTTGAGGCCGTCTCGAGCTTGCTTACTCGTTCAGGATTCTACTCTAAGGGGTGGCCCCGAAATATTTCTGAATCTGTGATTGTTCATCGTGAAAGCCTCGTTGGGTTTTGTTTTGGTTTTTCCGAGGTTGATCGAGCGTGTGTTGCTATTGGTGCACCCCGGCCGGGTAAAACTTTCTGAAAGCCGTGTCCGCGGATATGGACGACTTGGAGCACAGTATCTCGATCATAGACTAGCATAACTAAAGTTTACTGCTATAAATTTGACTTATAATGACTAGTAATCAGCTTCACTATAATGGAATGGCTAATTAATACTGCCCACAATTGCTTGTTTGTTTGTCGCTTGCGACCATTGTACCTGACTAGTAAGTATGGCAACTACAACGGAATGGCTGAATAAAAGTACCAACAACTGCTGGGTTTTGGGATTATATCATGCTATCTGTATTTGATTAGTAAGTGTTGCAACTATAACGGAATGGTTAATTAAAAGTGCCCACTGATTACTTTATCAGGACGATTATTTAAACCTGACTAGTAAAGTGCCGCAACTATAACTGAATAAGTAAAACTGCCAACTGTGTGAGTTCCTCGGTTGACTTCCTCGTTTGGACTCGAGGGGGAAAACACCAGGATGGGTTTGTTTGGTGTTAGCTTCAGGTTGGATCCGGTTAGGTCATTCTTATCCCTCTCTGTTTTACCGCCAGTTGTATCGAGTCTCTATAGGTTGTTTAGTGCATGCTGCCGCTGCCGCTTCAGTCCACCATACCTATGTAGGCGAGGACCGCCGAATTCTAGCCTCGCTGCAATCGGCCTCAAGACGACGCCTTCTTTGTTTCTCGCTTTGCCTTTGTCGGCACCCCTTTGTTAAGCAGGTTTTGAGATCGACGCAAGAAGGTGGTTACCCTTCCCGCTTGGCCCGGCAGGTTATGGACGCCATTGGTTATTCTTCGTGGCTCTTAGCCCCATTTGCATCTTGTCCGTAGTGGACGCTCTATCGCTTTCGTGGTGATTTGGATCTTTGTATATTATATCTGTATTCTTGACTCTCCGAGTCTGTTATATATCTGCTCGTGGGTCCCATCGAGGACTGTTGTGTAATGTTATTACTGCTTTCACCCGCACGAAAGTGCTGGTGGGCACCTTTGAATCGCTTTCTATGCGGGTTTGGTGAATTTTGCCCAAACTTGCATAGGTCCGATTCGAGGGTGTTACAGTGGTATCGAGCTCAGCGGTTGCGATACCCCACAAGTCCAAATTGAGGATAACCTAGGCGACTCAAGTAGAGTGTCCAAAACTATTTTGCAAAATCGGTTGGATAGTTCTGGTTAGGTCTGATTTTACTCCTTACCCCTCTGCTATTCTCCTCTTATCCCGACGTGTTTTAAATCCGCTCTCTTCTTTTCTTCGAGTCCAGGATCTCTCGTGGTTGGGTTTCCGTCGTACCTTCAGGGTTTCGAATTCTCCCTTTTGTAACGGAGGTGCTACGTTCATCAATCGGCAACTTGTCTGTTGAACCTTCCTCCAATCTTTTAATCTTGAGCTCTTTATCCATCTGTGTTCCTTGCTGGACATCAGTGACGTTGAAAAACATCTGAGAAGGACGAGCTTTGGTGAAGTTGGAGTCGACCCTGAGCATGTGTTGTTCATGCCAATGGAACCATCGCGGAACCTAATCAGTGTGTCTTTCATACGATTTCTGCTGGCATCCTATCTTTGTTAGGATCACGCCTATGAAGATCTTCGCCTAATTCCGAGAGTTGGTTGCTTAATCACTATTCGTGCAGTAGTAATGGTTTGAGTGCGGGATGGAGTAGCTACCATACCACTACTCTTATCATTCGCTTGTACATCGAATCGTGGAACCAGCAGTTTTACTCCGGCCCACGGAAGTCGTGGTGGCTTATTTGTTGATACCTCTACCTTCGACCTTTTTTCGAGTGTTCTCGACGATCACGGACAACGAACTCTTGTTAGTGGTGTCGCGAGGATCTACACAAAGCGAGAAGCCAGATCGCCGACCTTCCTTCGGTACCATGAGGCGGATCTCGAGGGCGAGATCCATTGTTAGTGGTGTCGAATTGTGGCATCCCGAAAACCACTACTAGAAAATCGCGTTGAATTTGTGCATTGCATCGTCATCATCATGCATTGTTTGCCAAAACTATTCTCGCAACACCCGTTTTGTTTTCCAAACGCCCATCTTTATTCAAACGCCAAACCCGGTCGCCGGATTATTTTGTTTTGTTGCTATCGGTTGCAAACGGCCCAATTAAATTAAATAAAAGATTTAATTGTTTTAGTTGGGGCGGTCGAACGGGCGTATGACAACGACCACCTCAGACAAATGATCGTCCACCCCAATCAGCCCCACCTAAATCCTAGTCCCACCAAATTCTATCCTACCCACTTGCCACCTCACCCTCTCACCCTTTCCTACCCACTTGCCACCTCACCCATCCAGCCACCCTTTATTCCTAAACCTACCTAAAATCTACCTCCCCACCTCCACATCACTCCCTCCTATCCTCGCAGACGCCACCTCGTGACCCTCTACCCTCACCCAACCACAGCCACGTGGCCTCACCATCTCTCTTCTCTCTCTTCCTCACCCACCTGCTCACCCCGCTGCCCACCTGTCACACTCACCCACTCACAAGCTGCCCCACCCAGACGCACACGCACACCACCAAGACACCCGCCTGTCACTGGGCGGCCCCACGCGCCCCACCACACCAACACACACCACCCCACTCCCCCTCCCAGTAACACCTCCCCGCCCTGCCCCACGTCACCCTGTGGACCCCACTGCCCCACGACGACGCCCCACCTCAGCTGCCTCTTCCTCATGACGCCTCGCTCTCCACTGGCTACTGGGTCGCCAGCCTCCGCTCAAGGCTTTCTCCTCTCTCAAGGCCACACAAGGCGTCCAGAACCGCCTGCACTCGCGCCTCCTCCCACCTCCCGCCTCCGCAAGCGAGCCTCGCCGCCGCCGCCTCATCTCGCCTCCCGCCTCACCTGCAGCCGCCCGCAGCTCCTCTCCTCCTCTCTCAGCTGGCCATGCCTCACGCCGCCACCGCCCCGCTAGGCCCGGCCCTCCGAGCCCGCGTCGGGCCGCCTGACGCCGCCAGCCACTCGACACTGCCCGCGAGCGCCGCCCAACCTCCGCCCCGCCTACCGGCGAAGCTCGCCACCACCTCGCGGCTTCCTCCGACCCCGCCGCCTTTTCCCAAGGCCCCAGACGCTGCTCCGACCTCTCGCCCGTCCCTCGCTAACCATCGCCGCCAAGGGCCTCCACCGAGCTGCTCCTCTGCGGGCCTCCGTCGCCTCGACCGTGCTGTGAGCGTGCCTGACCGCCTTGTGGACCGCCCGCCATGCCGAACCCGTTCACGCGGCCCTGCCACGCGATGTTCTCGGCTTGGCTGCTAAGTCGAGAAGCCGATGGCCGATGGTAAAACGTCGTCGAGTAGCTCCGATCCAGATGGCCAAGGGAGCTCAGATGTCCCCACCAAGGCTGGAGAGCTGCTCAAGCTCAATCGGAAGATCAAGGTCTGTGACGGTAGCTCACCGCAAGACCGGCTCGATGCTGAGGTTTGCGAAGGAGGTACATGTACATGGTGCCACCAAGATCTACGAACCGAACCCTCAGGACCGCCAAGTTCGCCGAGACCCTAGACGCAAGATCTTCTTCTTGGGACGACAAGTACTCCAGACGGACCACGAGAACCCGGCCGAGCCCCAAGTTCGTCCCCGATAATCCAGGTGGAACCCCAAGACCCCGAAGCCCCGATCCAAAGGCCGATCCGAAGCGCCAAGGCCTCCGCCATGGAATCAACAAGATCAATACGATACGCCGAGTACTTCTTTCAGGACGCCATGATCGTCGACATGACCAAGACCGCGAATGCGATAAGAACGGCACCGACGAACGCCTAGTACTTCTTCCCGAACGCAAGATCGCCCGTCACCGAGCGAGAGAACGACCTCCGAACCTCGAACCCCAAGACCGACCCCGGACCGCCGAACCCCGAACCCCGAACCCCAAGGTCGCCGAGCCCCTCAATGTGTGAACCTTTCCAAACCCTATTTCATAACATAATAACAACTTGTTGCATATTGAATTGTCGTTCTCTCGCATGCATATCTGTGGTTTGGGGCCTTATGCCGATTCACCTAATAATTAAATATGGGGCCCATATGCGGCAAATCTAGTCTCATATCGGCCTCATTTAAACTTGTGTAGCGAACGGTATCTTATCTTGCCTTGTTTTAAACAACATTTAAATTGCGGGTATCTCAACAACTTGAACCATCTAATTAATCCGGAACCCGGTTCCGCTTAATTTGACCTAATTGCATTGCACCTTTTGCCATGCCATCCATCATGCATGCATCATGCCGATCTTCCGTGTATTAAATATTGCATCCGTGTTTCTTCTAGTGTTTTGCTTCTTCGGATAAGGCCGTTGAGTTGATGTGAGCTTACCGATCTCCGGTTGAACCTTCGACATGTTTTCAGCATCTCCCCTTTCTACCTATCTTACTTTTATAGTATTTATTCCTCCTGTTGATCTATTGCTATCTGTATTGATGCTTTAGTTTCGCACTGTGATATTCCCGCACTTATATTGCCTTGGACACACCCTATTACCGTTGTTTGGTAGATAGTTGGACTTATGCGTCGTAGTTGCTCGCTCAAGTGCTGATATGTGTCGCCATATGCCATGCTTGATGTATTGCCGCATGTTGATGATGGAGATGATTCTAGTTTTACTTATCGTCACTTTAAATTCGTTTAACAACTAAAATTGAATAAGCGAGGCATCGGTGGGTGATAGATAATATTTGGTTTCCGCCCACTTGTGTCCCGTGAAGACCCCGAGTACTTGATACTGTTCCTTGTTTTATCGCGCTATCCACATCCGGAGGTATATGGGACCCCTGAGCGAGCTTGATTCTTCTTATTTCTTGGGGCCACAAACTAGTTTGAGGTGTTTTTACTATCCTGTACTTATGCCATGTTTATCGCTTTATTTACGACAGCGAGGTGCACACTGCATCTTAGGATCGGGACACGTTTACGCTGGTATCGACAAGCCCAGCCACACTGGGTTCCCATTGCCATCGTCGCCCACCCAAACCTTGAGGCCGTCTCGAGCTTGCTTACTCTGCGGATTCTACTCTAAGGGTGGCCCCTGAAATATTTCAACTCGTGATTGTTCACCGTGAAAGCCTCGTTGGGTTTTGTTTTGGTTTTTCCGAGGTTGATCGAGCGTGTGTTGCTATTGGTGCACCCGGCCGGTAAAACTTTCTGAAAGCCGTGTCATGGATATGGACGACTTGGAGCACAGTATCTCGATCATAGACAAGCATAACTAAAGTTTACTGCTATAAATTTGACTTATAATGACTAGTAATCAGCTTCACTATAATGGAATGGCTAATTAATACTGCCCACAATTGCTTGTTTGTTTGTCGCTTGCGACCATTGTACCTGACTAGTAAGTATGGCAACTACAACGGAATGGCTGAATAAAAGTACCAACAACTGCTGGGTTTTGGGTTTATATCATGCTATCTGTATTTGACTAGTAATTGCCGCAACTATAACGGAATGGTCAACTAAAAGTGCCCACTGTTTACGTTATCGTGATTATTTAAACTCGACTAGTAAAGTGCCGCAACTATAATCGAAGTAAAACTAACCGTGTGAGTTCTCGGTTGACTTCCTCGTTTGGACTCGAGGGGAAACACCAGATGGGTTTGTTTGGTGTTAGCTTCGTGGATCCGGTTAGGTCATTCTTATCCTCTCTGCTTTACCGCCAGTTGTATCGAGTCTCTATAGGTTGTTTAGTGCATGCCGCCGCCGCCCATCCACCATACCTATGTAGGCGAGGACCGCCAATTCTAGCCTCGCTGCATCGCCTCAAGATCGACGCCTTCTTTGTTTTCTGCTTTTGTCGGCACCCCTTTGTTAAGCAGGTTTTGAGATCGACGTTAAGGTGGTTACCCTTCCGCTTTGGCTCGCAGGTTATGGACGCCATTGGTTATTCTTCGTGGCTCTTAGCCCCATTTGCATCTTGTCCGTAGGACGCCTATCGCTTTCGTGGTGATTTGGATCTTTGTATATTATATCTGTATTCTTGACTCTGAGTCGTTATATATCTGTTCTGTGGGTCCCATCGAGGACTGTTGTGTAATGTTATTACTTCGTTTTCCACCCGCACGAAAGTGCCTGGTGGGCACCTTTGAATCGTTTCTATGCGGGTTTGGTGAATTTTGCCCAAACTTGCATAGGTCCGATTCTGAGGGTGTTACACCTCTGCACTTGGAGGCCCAATAACTTTCTACAAGAATAGAAGTGCGTAGACATCAGAATGTTGTTGCATTGGCATATGGGTTGGGCATTTTGTTCATGGTAGCATTTGTATATATTGAGTATGTTGACCATGGTATTGTTGTTCTGATTATCTTTGGCATGACAAGAAATTTTCATGTTCACCATGTAGACAAGGATGCTTTTTTGAGAGGTAACATAGAACCGGACCCGGACGAGCTTGATTTGGTGTTTGAGCGTACTCCAACCTATGCCGAGGTCTTGGAGCAATTGAGGATTGGATCGAAATGGATGGACCCAAATGATGTTGTTGAGTTGGAGGGAAGACATAATATTGTCTTGAGAATGCATGTCCGTTGGAAGATCATGCGTATCTTCTCCGAGGCCCGTTGGCTTGCATACAAGGAGGTGGTGGCCAAATCACTAGACAAGGCTCTTGAGCTATTTGCCACCAAGAAAGTTGATAGTTCATTCCCTTTGGACTTAAACTGTCTTGCCTCGCCATTGCATACTAGGAGTCGTCCACCCATAGACCAAGAGCTATGGAGTGAACCTCCTTTAACCCAAACATTGAGCCCGATTTCAAGACACCAAGACGAAGTGTTGGAAGAGGACAATGATGATTGTGGGGTGAAGATGATGATGTTGAACTTCACGACAACAATGTTGGAGATTTGGACAAATATATCACGCAAGATGACATGGACCGTGACCTCTCATATTCTCGAGTCTATGCATCGGACTCGGATGATGATGGTCCCGAAGAAGAATTTGACGAGGAGGGGTTCACGGCTAGATATGTCGAAATCCACGATAGCGTATTGGGTCGGGATCATCGGGTGCCTTTGTTTCGTGATCTTAGTCTCGCGGATGAAGCCACAGTTGATGGTGGTAAGGGCATAGTGCTTGGACCAATGACAAATTCTTACCGGGATGGCAATCACATGAATAATGACTTTTGCAAAGGATTAAGGTTTAAGACCTTGTTGGAATTTAAGCAATGGATAAAGGACTTTTCGGTGAAGCATCATCGTCCTTACACGGTCGTGCACTCGGACATCAAGAAGCATTACACGGTGAAGTGAGAGGAGGAAGAATGTCCTTAGGCTTCTGGCCGGGCCGAAAAAGCCCGCCACATATATCCTAGGCCCGAGCCTGGCCCGCCATGGCTTGGCCCGTGCTGCACGAAAACCACAAGACAATCGGGCTGGGCTACGAAATTTTAGTAGTTCAAAACTCTATGTCAATAGCAATAATCATGGTGACTTCAGTAACCTACGCACCTCTAGTCTTTCTGTAAGTTTTGTATGAGTGTGTGCATACACACTAATAAAGCAAATACTACTACCGTCTCCCGAAATTCTAGTACTACTATAATGTTTGTGCATGTTTTGTACGGAGGGGAGGCGATGGGACATTCAAGAATATTCAAAATTACTTAAAAGTACACGTTTCTATCAGTCCTCCGTACTTTATGAAATTTTAGTCTTTTTCGTTATCCCACTCTTTTTATTTGGGATGTCAATATTGAGTTGAGGAGAGAATGGGCTCATCATTTGACACGTGGAATGGTGAGATCTTGGCATGCAGTTGCCATCCACGATCGCTTTCAATCGGACGGACGGACGGACGCTTGTCAACTCGGTTGCTCAATGTTTTAAAACTCGAACACTTGGCTCCTTATAAAGTTCCTTGCTTATGCTTCGCTGCTGGCGTGCGTTAATTTTGCACCCCCATGCTGATTATTACTCTGTTTTTTTCCATGTTTTGGGCGCTTCCTTTTGTACTAGTATGACGGAGAAGGAGGAGGCAATGCCAACAGCCTCTGCTATCGTACGATCGTAACTGACGTGCTTCAGTTCCCCAAAAAATGCACGGCTATGCATGTGATGGATCTCTGCCTGAAATAAACGCGATCAAAAAAGAAATGATTGCACCTTCACCACAATAAGAAAAGAGGGGCCAGCACCTCGCGACTTGTCTCTTGTCTATGGACGCTCATGGTCACGTACGGTCACGGATAGATAGATAGATAGATAGATAGATAGGTCGCGCCGTGTTTTCGCGTTTTTTATAAATATGATCCTCTGCAATTCGTCATCGCCAAAAATACCTTCCTCGCGCCGCAAAAGCTAAAAATGCACTGGCGGGAGGCTGGAAAGGCGACATGTGTCACCTCCCGCCACGGGGGATGGGGGGATGTTCCTCCCGCCACAGGGGGTGGCGGGATGTTCCTTCCGCCATGGGGAATGACGGGATGAGGTGGGCCCCACGGCCAGGACAACGGGGAGGTTCGACTTGGCGCTGGCGGGAGGTTCGACTTCGTGCACACACTGGTGGGCCCCACGGCGTCATTCCGTCACCGCCAAAGGCGGAAGGAACATCCCGCCACCCCCCGTGACGGGAGGTGACACGTGTCGCCTTTTCAGCATCCCGCCAGGACATTTTTGGCTTTTGCGGTGCGAGAAGGGTATTTTTGGCGATGGCAAATTACAGAGGGTCATATTTATAAAAAAATCGTGTTCCCGCGGTGGAGATGGACTTGAACCCCAGAAAAGAAACGGAAGACTTTGTACGTACGTAGATACTCCCTCCAATTCAGTCGTCCGACCTTCCACGCAAAAACCCGTGGCTCCGCGGCTGCGCGGTGCGTGCGCCAAACGCCCAGATCATCTCTGACGCCGGGGGATCGCTCGGCTTTGCGGCCGTCCGGGTAACGTCTCGTGGTGAGCCACAGCGATGACGGCTTTGGCCGGTAGCCAAGCAAGATAACGTAGGACCTACGTTCAGTTTCCTTGCCCGATCCGACGACAACTCTCGCCGAGGTACAACATCACGCCTCGTCGCGGCGTATGGACGTATGGTTGTCCGTTTCGGCAGCGACGACGACTACGAGCTCCTTTTCCCTTGCGTGCTGGCTCTGGAACGCAGCGCACGCACGGTTGCTCCGCAGATTGGCTTCGCCGAGCTTAGCTTGTCAGTAGCGACCTTCTGGATGAATGGGTGGATCCTGGCTGCATACTCTCGGCCCGGATCAACCGATCGATCGATGGCGATGCCGGCCTTTTGTTTCTTACCGCTGCCTGGCGCACGGCCATTTGGGCGGTTGCCACAAGAAAGCAGTGCGATGCAGCTACCGCTGGAAAGTACGGCCTGTGGAGCTTTCACTCCTGGAGGAGTTCCAGAAGATCGATATATACAATCCAATTCGTCTCTCGGCAAACATGATGAACTCGTCAAATTAATAGTATCGCATGAAGACAGCCCATCAGTAGTTCCATGCGCTGTATAATTGGTCCGAGAGCAGCTTGTAGGAAGAATATATAATTTTTGTTTGTCTGCTTTGTTTGTGCATCTCGTGGCATTTCTTTCTTTCTTTCTTTCTAATGATCTCGTGGCCACTAAGGAAAAGGTAGCTTGTAGTAGAAGAATACGCGCGCGGATACAGTTATCGGGCTTACATGTAGCTTGTACTAGAAGGCAAGAGCCGTAACATCGCTTTCAAAGTAGTACAAAACATATATCCTATAGACTTAAGCTTGGTGGCAAAGCATTTTGAGGCCATGTGAAAGATGTGTATTTATCATGACCCATTATTATGTGTATACTTGGATCCAAGAATAAAAATATTAAATATGGGCTAGCTCAAAGAAAATAAGAAATTATTCAAGGCCTGTATGGGAAAAGCTAACGAACATAGTTAAAGCATCTTTAGCATACGCATACAAAAATCCATCGATGCACAAACAACCGCTATTATTTAGAGCGGGGGCAAAAATTGTGCTCCACGGAAAATAAGTCACGTACAAAACAATTTTGGGCACGCACATAAAAAGCGTAATCCCCAGCTGCAAATTTAGTGTGCCAGCTAGCGCTGCCCAACCGCTAAACTAAAACTTCCGTGCGTGACTTCCCGCATCCCGCCTCGACGGCTGCCAGGAAAAAATCACCCATGGACAACTATTCCGCCACTCCCCCAACTCACCTTATCCTCTGCCCCACGTCTGCCGATGGAGCAGTTTCGCCGACGCTCACAACACCACCACCCCCCTTGATGCACCCAACCCTAACGCCGTCATCGTCTGCGGATAGATGTTTGCTCCTCCACGGCCGGCGAATGCGCATGCCATCGTCCACCATCCGCCTTTAAGCCAAGGAATGTCATGCCCAAACGGCCGACATCTACGCTGGTGCCCGGCTAAAAGAAGGGAAAGATTGGCGCGGGTCCGCATGACAAACCTTCGGCAGGGCCTCCTAGGTGTCGCGCGGTCTCCTCTATTGAAGACACCGTCAGGCGCCCGACCACGCGGGAGGTAGGAGAGAAAGTCTATCACATGGTCAAGTTGGAAAAAATTTAAGTACCGTGCCAAAATTTAAAACGGTTATTAAATCTCATGTAGTTCTTGAAGTCTTGAAGACCTGGGTCCGGTTTAATTGAATGTCTCCTCAATGCCAACATGATATGATTCCGCCGGTACCCAAAAGAACTCATGTCTTGTGTGTTGTACTGAACTCAAATAGTTTGACATCCGTCAATAAATAAATAACGAAATGGTGTTAAATAAGCCGTACGTTATTCTCCGGATGGCTAGCCGACCGTCTACGGTGAGAAGCATGAAGAGATCGAGAAGGCCCGACCGCTAAAGAAGGGCTTGAGTGTCTCATAGACAATGACACTAGAAACACATGCATCCAGTGTTGTCACAAAATAAAACGTCGTTTAGTGAACCGTAATAATCACACTACGTGTCAACGCCATGCAGATGGCGTGGCAAAACGCGCGTGTCCATCTAGTTATATGTAAGGGTGGAATTTTTTGCTTCAGGTTTGGATTGGTATGCGAAGCTTCCTCCAGATGATTCAGAAGGTCGATCCTTGTGATCCTCAGAATTAAAACAGCAAAGATATACTACGTACACACGAGCAAGTCGCTCGTGCACGCAGTGACCGCGGCAGTTGAACGGACAGTGCCCCCACCTTCACAATCGTGGAACCTGGATATGTAGTAAGCAGGAAGCTTGTTCTGATGGCATAAATCGTGACAGTGTCGTAAACGTTTTCATGGCGAACTATGATTAGGCTTGTTTACTTCTCCTGTATTTTTATTTTCTAAAAAATGTAAGAATATACAGAATTTGGTATTCACTCAATACTTTCCAATATTTTAGAATATTCTTCCCTGAAAATACTCTACCATGATAGAGAGTTTTTAATCTAGCCAAAAAATACTCTACGTGGAGGGGATTTGTGGGGATATTCCGGAATTATCCGCTCCAAACCCGGCCTAGTAACCTATCAGAGAAATTACGGGATACCAAATAATTCCCTCCCATCCCCTCAAATACCTTAGAAGTAAACAAGGCCTTATAATTAATGTCTAACAGACAAGGATAGAATCATCAATTGGATTATGGATGTAATATATATTTGAGAAGCAAATTAACTTTATTTTTAGAAGCAAGTTTACCTAAAAACTCGTTTATAAGCAGCATATTATAGTTGGACGGTTCTTTGATGAGTTACAGCTTAGAGCATCTCCACCCGCGTTCTCAAGACGGTATTTTCAGGGCCTTTTTTCATCCGGATGCCGATTTGTTCCGGATTTGGCCCAACTTTCATCTAGTGTTTCCAAGACGATCTCGGGGCGCTGAAAACTCCCTAGGAATGCCGGACGGAGCGAAAAAGCGAGTGGGCCAACCCTGTCGGCGACTAGAGGCCGAGCTCCTGCCCTTTTCTTATTCCTCTCCCGCCTTTTCTCTCCATTCCCCCACATCTTCTGCCAGTTCGCCGAGGTCCCGACCACCATGCCGCCCAAGGGTTTCGTCAAACCTCGATCCGCCATCGGCGAACCAAAGGAGAAAAAGGCGAGGAAGCCGGGAGCGCCGACGCCGAGGCCGGATGGCTTGACCGGCGCCGAGTGGCTGGCCCTTGTCCGGAAGAGGAATGTCCGTACACTCGGCATGTACCGGGATGACACTAATATGGAGTTCAAGTTCCATCACGTGTTTTCCGTGATAGAGAAATGCCAGAAATGGGTGGACACTCACGTGAGCCTCGCAAGACCAAGGACGACGTGTATAACCTGGAGGCTCCTCCCCTGCTACCAGCGAAGGAAGGCCGGATCTTGGCCAGAAGAAGGTGAAGATGCTCAAAGCCACAGGACCTCCCGCCGAGCGTATCCATGCATCCATCGAGAAGTGTATCGCCGACTCCAAGGCCCATGCCGAGAAGAGGGAGGAGAAGGCCGACGAGAGGTGGACGCAGCTGCTCCAGAACCAAGACCGGAAGCTCGACCTCCTCAAGGCGAACTTCGCCGCCAAGAAGAGGAACACGGATCTCTAATTACTCATAGGTGGCGAAGACAGCTCGGCGATGAGCACGCCGGTCAAAGCCTGGTACATGGCGCGTCGCAACGCCATCCTCTAAGAGGACATCACCGCTAGCACGCCAAGATCTGAGCCGATCGTATCCACCGTCATGCCTTCGTCGAACTCTGCTTCCACCTCTTCCAATCCTTTGGACGGCCACGGCGCCGATGAACCCATCCCTTGTAGGATTCGCAGCATAGAAAACAAAAAATTTCCTACGATGGGAACAACTATGTACCAAGATCTATCTACTAGATACAAGCAACGGGTGGATATACATCCATAGAGAACGTACCCTTGTAGACCAACAAAGTTTAACGAGGTTGTACTTGTGAATGATGTAGACTAACGCTTGCCGATCTCAAGATCAAGAAGAAGTCCAGCGCCACAAATCAACAGTGCATCCGTGCTCGCACACACGTCCAAGCACCGAGCAACCTCCGCCTCCTCGCTCCAGCGATGCAGCGGAAGCAACAACTCTTTTTTGCCAAAAACACATCGGAAACATGTATCTCGCTAGTCCGAGACCATGGGGGATAAACTAGAGAGGGAGAGAGATCCGTCACGAGGAGGTGTGAGTGTGAGAGAGGGAAAGGAGGGCTTTATATAGGAGGGAGGGGCACCCTAAGGGGGTGGCCGACGCATGGGGCTGCCCCCTCCCCTCCTCCATTCATGTGGGTGGAGCTCCCAGTCACAAATTAGCCCCTTCATTTCTCCACTCAAAATCCCACTCAAATTACCCATTAAATTTCCACCAAATTTAATGCAATATCTCTTTAAATAAAACTCCTTTTATTTATTTATTCAGAATTTTGTCAATTACTTTAATGGACAAACATTCACATAAAACCCCTTGCTAGTATTCTATTTCACATGCAGAAACACTTTTAGCAATTTCACCGAAACAATTCCAGTGTCTAGTGAAATAAATTCCTATGCTTTGTAAATCTTTTCGACATGAAACTATTTTTTCCAAATGGTGTCGGTGTCTCTTAAGTGTGTCACCCTACGGTTCGTGAATAATGCGGACATGATCGAGACCCCTCTCGGATCAATAATCAGAAGCGGGACCTAGAGATCCATACTGACTCCCACACATTAAACGATGACTTTCTTGTGATTGTGAGAACCTTTTACGCTAGAATCTTAATCCCTTTGTCTCACGATATATTACGTGTCTGAGATTCGATCATCGGTATCTTCATACCTAGTTTGATCTCGTTACTTACATGTACTCTTTTATCGTTCCCGTGATATAACATTCTAGTGATCAAATCACTTGCTTGCAAGCTAACCAATGTGATATCACCGAGAGGGCCCAGAGTATATTTATCCATCATGGGGATGGACAAATTCCACTCTTAATTCATGGGCCTCAACATAACACCTTTGTAGCACTGAACCCATCTTTATGGTCACCCTATTACGGTCTGACGTTTGATGTTATCAAGATACTCTTCCAGTGTTAGTGATTGACATGATCTCATGGTCTAAGGATTAGGATTACTCCTGAAAGGATCGTATGGGCACCTAGAGGGGGGGAATAGGTGCTACTTCAAATTTTCTTCCTTTTCAAATTAGGGTTTGACAATAAGGTAAATTATCTAGATAATGCAACTAAGGTGAATTTACCCATATGACAAATAAGCACTAGCTAACACAACACTAAGCACGAACAAGTAAGTAAAGTGCGGTAAAGGATAGAAGTAACCAAAGTGGTGGACGCGGAGACACACGGATTTGTTTCCCGTAGTTACTTCCTTTTGAGGGGAAGTGCGTCTACCTTTGGAGAGGGGGTGGTTTCAAACCACCAACGCCATGAGAGGCCTCCCTTGTTCTCCGATGAATCTCACCCCAACGGGATCGATCCACCTTCCACTATATCGACAACCTTCGAGGTGGAAGCCAGCACCTTTACAACAAGTTCAGGGCACTCATCCACAACTTAATTGGAGGCTCCCAAATACAAGCAAGCTGCCAATACAAATCAAAGACAAGCTTGTAAGAACCAAATCTAGAACTAGGGTTTCCAAAGAAAACGCTAGAGCAATGGGGCCCTCATGTGAATGAGGGGGAAATGAAGATCACTTTTGGTGAAGTAGTAGATTAAGGCCTCCTCCTTCGATTATCCAAAGATCAAAGACTTTGGGTGGTGGAGTGAAGAGATCTTGGCGATTTGGTGGCTCAAATGGAGGTAGTAGTCTTCAATGCAACGAGCACCTTGTCCCAAGGTAGGTGGAGGGGTATTTATAGCTCCCAGATCCAATCTGACCGTTGGAGCATTTAATCCAATCTGACCATATAGTATGAACCCGTCTGAACTAGCAAAACTGAAGAAGAAACTGGATGCCATGCTGGAAATTGGACTGATTCAACCAAATGCGTCACCTTGGAGATCACATGTTTTGTTTGTGGACAAGAAAGATGGAGGTAACCGTTTGTGTACGGATTATCGGAAGTTGAATGATGTCACTATAAAAAACAAGTACCCATTGCCGAAGATAGAAGACCTGTATGACCAGTTGACTGGTGCCAAAGTGTTTTCTAAGATTGATCTTAGAACTGGCTATCATCAACTCAAGATTCACGCAGAGGATATTCCAAAGACTTCCTTTACCACCCGATATGGATTATTCGAGTATACCGTCATGTCTTTTGGATTAACCAATGCCCTCGCTTATTTCATGAATCTCATGAATAAGATTTTTATGGACTTCCTGGATAAGTTTGTCGTTGTTTTCATCGATGAAATTCTGATTTATTCCAAATCAGAAGAAGAACATGAGCTACACCTAAGGACCATTCGTGGAACCCTTAGAGAGCATCAACTATATGCCAAGTTTAGAAAATGTGAATTCTGGTTACAGGAGGTAGGATTCCTCGAACATATTGTATCAGCCGGAGGAATTGCCGTTGACCCTGCGAAGGTGAAGGATGTTGAAGATTGGCAAGCCCCAACCACTCAAACCCAAGTTCGTGCATTTCTCGGATTAGCGGGATACTACCACAAGTTCGTAGAAGGATTCTCGAGTATTGCTAGACCCATGACCCAATTGCTGAAGAAGGACAAGAAGTTTGAATGGACGGACAAATGTGAAGAGAGTTTTCAAGAACTCAAGAGAAGATTGATTTCAGCCCTAATCTGGATCATGCCGGATATCACGAAGCCCTTTGATGTGTATCGTGACGCATCCAAGATTGGTCTCGAATGTGTGCTAATGCAAGAAGGCAAAGTTATATCTTATCTGTCCCGACAACTGAAACATCATGAAAAGAATTATCCAACCCATGACCTTGAACTAGCAGCCATAGTTCTAGCCCTGAAGAATGGAGGCATTACCTGATGGGAAACTGTTGTGAGATTTATTTGGATCACAAGAGCTTGAAGTATATATTCACTCAGAAGGATCTGAATATGAGACAGAAAAGATGGATTGAACTAATCTAGGACTATGATCTGGACATTCACTATCACCCCAGTAAAGCCAATGTGGTGGAAGATGCCCTTAGCAGATTGCTGTGCCGCTTGAACTCCATGATTTTGAAGGAGCAACCAAGTTTGCACTAAGAGATGGAAGATTTCTGAATGGAATTAGTGAGTGAAGGATTTCTGGCTAGCATAGAACTTCAACACACTTTGATCAGCCAGATCAAAGAGGCGCATAAAGGAAATGCTAGTATCGATGGAATCAAACGGCGCATCGGTACAGGCAAAGTACCCGGATTCACAGAAGACGAAGAAGGAGTTCTGTGGTACAAAGGACGCCTTTGTGTTCCAGCAGATTCAGAATTGAAAGAAGTGATTTTGAAAGAGGCCCATGATACTCTTTATTCTATCCACCCCGGAGGAACGAAGATGTATCAGGATTTGAAGGAACAATTTTGGTGGCATAAGAGGAAGAGAGAAATCAGAAGCTATATCGCCAAGTGTGATATCTGTCAGAGAGTCAAGGCGGGACATCAAAGACCCGCAGATCAAGGTAACCTATAGGTTCCGGAATGGAAATGGGATTCCGTTGGAATGGACTTTATCACTGTATTGCCTACTTCTAGTAGGGGAAATGACTCTATCTGGGTCATAGTTGACAGATTGTCCAAAGTCACCCATTTCTTACCAGTCAAGACCACATACCAGAGTTCGAAGCTAGCAAAGTTATACATCTCTAGAATCGTCAGTTTGCACGGAGTTACCAAGAACATTGTATCGGATCGAGGAACCCAGTTTACTTCGAGATTCTGGAAGAAAGTCCAAGAAGGTTTAGGAACCAGACTAGATTTCAGCACCGCATATCACCCTCTGACCAATGGACAAACCAAGCGAGTAAATCAAATACTCGAAGATATGTTGAGAATATGTGTGCTAGAGTATGGATCTAAATGGGAAGCCTATCTGCCTTTCACAGAATTTTCATACAATAACAGTTATCAACTAGTCTGCAAATGGCCCCATTTGAATTTATGTATGGAAGGAAGTGTCGCACCCCTTTGAATTGGTCGGAAGTAGGAGAGAGTCGGATTTTCGGACCCGACATCCTACGAGAAGCAGAAGATAAAGTCCACAAGATTTGTGAGCACCTCAAGACCGCCCAGTCAATATCGGAGATTTCGTGTACCTTAAAGTGTCGTCTTTGAAAGGAATGCAACGTTTCCAGCTCAAAGGAAAGTTAGCCCCCAGATATATCAGACCCTTCAAGATTCTGAATCATTGAGGAGAAGTATCATATCAATTGGAAGTGCCAGAGGAAATGTCCACAGTGCACAATGTGTTCTATATATCGTTACTTCGCAAATGCCTTGAAGTTACGGAGAAGGCCGAAGTTTTCAAGAACATTGATCACCGGACCATAGAGATCAACGATGACCTGACCTATCCTGAAGTACCCATCTGTATTTTGGAAGAAGCTTTCAGAACCACCAGGACCCGAAGCATCAAGTTTGTCAAGATTTAGTGGATCAACCACACTGAAGAAGATGCTACTTGGGAGCGAGAAGATCACATCAGGACGAAGTTTCCCGATCTCTTTAAATCCTAGGTAATCTTTTTTATTCCTTTTTCAAATCTCGGGACGACATTTTATTTAAGGGGGGAAGGTTTGTAACATCCCAAAAATATAAAACAATGATCATCAAACTCTAATCACTAAAATTAGGGTTAACAAAAACTTTGATTAATTAAAATCATATGAATGCATGTGTGAATGAGATGATTTAATAAATGCATGAATGAACTTGTGTGATTAACCTAAATAGCAAGAAATGTTTTAAAGAGGAAAATAACATCATATAAAACATTTCCATGCAGAAAAAATCAAGAGAAAATCAAAAAAAATCAAATAAAGCAAATGGTCATTTTTGCCAATCTTGCTCACTAGGTCACTTTGAGTGTTTGTAGTCCAAGATTTCAAACAGAAACTTTCCCAATTCTTTTCACCCTTGCTAGAACAAGTAAAAGTGAATCAAAGCCCGCCTTTCAAACTTACAGAAACATTTGGCAACCTTATTCAAATCACATTTCAAAATTGAATCTTTATCATATGTGAAGATCACCCATTTTCAAAACCCAACCAAACTAGTGCCCCTTGACTAATCCAACTAAACAGACACTCCCTAACATGTGCCAAGCAAACCCACCAAGTTTGAATCCAAAATTCAAATTTCTTGCGGCCATTTTATCAAACACCTTGCAGATACAAATCAAACAAACATCAAACACTATAGTGTGCAGTAATTTTGGCCTAACTTGTTCCCTATCTAGCTCACTCTACACCCTCAGTAGATCATCTAACTTGTTTAACCCCTCTAGCTCACTGTAAACCAGACCATGCCCTTAATGGCTAGCATGCCGACCCTCACCTTGCCACCCTATTGTCGACAGCAAGCTAGGAGCAACACCAAGCCTAGCAAGCATGTCTAGCAGGCACTCCACCGTCCATCGCCACTCCTCCCCAGCAAGCCAGGCGGCCTGGACCACACGACAAGACAATGCCAAATCTCTGTCAAGGCCCGAGAGCGCTGCACCACCTCGACCAGCACCCTGCATCACAGTGTCGCCCTCGCCAGCGTGCGTGATCACCACCGCCCCAAGAACCCCCGCAGACATGCCCGTCGCCGCATGGACCACGACGCCTACAACATTAAAATCGTCGCCGGACCCACCTGAGCATCGACGCTGCTCCGACCGATCAGCACCGCCCACGCCCGCCACCACGCCTGCTGAGCCGCCATGAGCACAAAGACGCCTCACCGCCGCCCATGCCAAGAGCACTGGCTGTCGACCACGGCGAAGCTCATCGGTCCCCTTCAGCCACTATAAATATTAGCCTCCACCGCTCGTTTTCTTCACACCAGTTCACTCCCCTCTCCCTCAGAACCACCCCACCTCACTCCCGGAGCAAGGCGAGCAGCGCATCATCGGAATTTGGCCGGAGCCCGTCGCTGCTGGAGGAGAAGGGAGCCGTCGATTGGAGCCGCCCTAGGAGAAGCTGTCGGAACCAGGAGAACCGCCGTCGTCGACTTCGTCATTCTCACCCGTCGCCGACCCTCGCTTGAGCCCCGGTGAGCCTCCCACGACCCCCACCTATCACGCTAGGATTCTATCTCACCGGCGCAGCCCAAAGTGGACGATGAACCAGAGCCGTTCGATTAGAACTAGATCCCACGGTCCACATTGCCCCGTACCGCTTCGCCCCTCACCTTCTGACTAACGCGTGGGGACAACCACTTAACCAGCCCGCGCGTGTGCTGTGCGTAGTGGACCGGCCCAGTTAACCGTCCCGCGTGACCGAACAATTCAAATTTACTTTTATTTATTTATTTTCAAACACAGTTCTGTATATAGATTCAAAAATCAACCTAGCTCGATTCACTAAACCAAAATGCATGAAACCATTTTTTTTAGAAAGGTACTGGAAAGCTTAATCCAAGCCCGTTGGATTCAAACCATTTAGATTTACAGATCACCCCTGGTAAAAATAACAAGGCATAAGCTTTTCTGCATTCAAACATTTTTAAAAATTCAACCATAAAATCTTTTGAGTTGATTCCAACTCTAAAAAATCACATTTGACCATACCTTTCAGAATATATAAAAATATATAGGTTTACTTATAGAAATAATGATCAAGTAATAAAATAATGCCACATAGGCATTTCTAGTCACTTTAATTAAATGAAATAAAAAGGTTAAACCTTATTAAATTGTGACACCACTTTAAATCACATTCCCATGTACTGAAATATGTGGTGATGACATGTGTCAACATGATCCCATGTTTGAGTTTGAGAATATTAAATCTTAAGTAGTTTTTCAATGAGTAGAAATTACTTTTCTTAAATAAAATAAATGAGACAAGTGTTTTAATCCTTGTAATGTTAGTGATGATGATAGATCACCTAGTGTGAACCTTTGTGTGATGATTAGCAGTAGTTAATTATTGTTTGGTGATTGTGTACCTCGTATTTATTTATAGACGCTAGTACCGACCAAGGATACGAGGAGGAAGGAGGATACTACGAAGAAGAATCCGAGGAGAACTTCAACCACTACTCTGCACAAGGCAAGCTAACAATTGCAAGATACCCTACTTATGCAAGCTACTACTTGCTTGTTACTATGCCAGCTATATGCCTTAAGCATATGTGATTATACCCACTTGACCCACCATCCTAGTTTTACTTGCAATCTTAGTATTTTATTTTCTTTATTAAAAGCTTTCTATCAAAAGTTTACTTAGTGACTTGTAGATTCTAGAAAGATAATTGAAGGTAGCATAAAGAGCATAAAACTTGGCCTAAGTTAGATAATCTTAATGTCATCCTGAGGCATGAGATTGACTTAGATAAAATGCACTTGTTTATTACCCACCATTAGTATTTACCCCCACTTGTAGATGCTAGTGCTAAGCATAAAACTTGATCAACTTTAGATGGGAATACTTGGTGAAAATGGTTATAAAAACATTAGAATGATGAGTCATTCTACTGAAATTTTCTGACATGTGTTCTCTAACACCATATGATTTTCATGATGAAAATGTTGAGGCATGAGCCTTAGCCCTTTATAAAACTGATGTTTGTCTAGATGCGATACCATTCCAATTTTACCGTACAACCAAAATACCCAAAAATTGGGTAGGGCTTGACTGGAAATTTATATAGCTTAGTATTTGTTCCCTTACGGCCAAGGTCTGAGCTGAGGCTACCTTGTGAAGATTGTCCACCTGTGCAGTACACAAGATGACAGTTGGTCATGGTTGGGAGGCCAAACTCACAGGAGAGGTTCCTATATTAGGGCGTGTAATTGAAAGGTTAAGATTGATTATCCGCATACTGAGTATGGTGAATTTAGGATTGTTCCTGACGGATGTATCGAATGTTGTGGTGAAAGTGTACAATCTTTATAGAGTGTCAAACTATTCGAATAGCCATGTCCGCGGTTATGGACAGTTGGAGTGGCCATACTGTTCCCCCGTCAGATGTTTTCACAACAACTTGTGAAATGATTTGTGACTTTGACTTGACCACAATAGAGTTTTTATATGAAATTCAAATTCCCACTTAGGTGTTATAAAACTTTCAACTAGTTTTATTTTCTTCTGAACTTGGTAGAGGTAAATCTGGCTTTTGGCAAAACAACCCTAGAGCTTAGTATCCTACTACAAAAACCCCCTTAACTTGTTAGTATCAGTTTGCGAGTACTTAAAGAGTACTCATGGCTTTGTCCCTGGCTATTCCCGTGGCCAGACTATGAAGAGGAGTATCAGGATGATGGACCGCAGGAAGGTTATGACAACTAGGATCATATCCCATCGTCAGCATTGCCTGTTACCCCGAAGATGGAGCTTCACCTACGCTATCGTTATCTTTACGTTATTCCGCTGCTTGAGTTGTATTAAGAACTGGATCATGAGATCCTTATTTGTGTAAGACCTTATGTATGGTTTGTAACCGATGATGTACTGTGATATCCAAATCTGTTATGTCTAAAAAAAAATGGTAATCCTGGGATTGTGATGTATGGCATAACAGGCATCTGGGATTAAAAATTTAGGTGTTGACAAAAGACCATAAAATGGGGTATGAACTAAATATCGAAACATTCTCTTGACCGACATCAAATGTCTTTCTTTAGGAGCCGCTTTATATCTTGCACACACACCTACACTCAACACAATATCGGGTCTAGATGCACAAAGGTAAAGCAAGGAACCAATCATAGACCAGTATACCTTTTGATCCACATCTTTACCATTTGGATTTTGTTCTAGATGAGTCTTTGTAGCCACGAGAGTAGGAGCTCCATTTAAATATTGCATTTTGAATCTCTTGAGCATATCTTGAGTATACTTGGCTTGGTTGAAGAATGTCCCTCCTCTAACTTTCTTGATCTCAAAACCAAGAAATACTCTCAACTCCCCCATCAAAGTCATCCGGAACCTAATAGTCATAAGCTTTGAGAATTCATCATTAAAAGCTTTGTTAGATGAGCCAAAGATAATATCATCAACATATATTTGGCATACAAAAAGCTCCCCATTGACCTTCTTAGTAAAAAGAGTGGGATCAATTTTCCCAACCTCAAACCCACAGTCAAACAACAACTCTCTAAGGTTCTCATACCACGTGCGTGGGGCTTTCTTGAGTCCATAGAGTGCCTTATCAATTTTGTAGACATGGTTTGGAAAGTTGGGATCCTCAAATCCCGGGGGTTGCTTTACATATACCAACTCATTTAATGGACCATAAAGAAATGCACTTTCTACATCCATTTGTTGCAACTTAAAGTTATGATGTGCCACATAAGCAAGAAGGATACGGAAGGACTCAAGGCGAGCCACGGGTGCATATGTCTCTCCATAGTCAATTCCTTCAATTTGAGAGAACCCTTGTGCAACCAATCTAGACTTGTTCCTTACTATAATTCCATGCTCATCTTGCTTGTTCTTGAATATCCACTTCATGCCTATAACATTGCGGCAATCCTTTGGCTTCTCAACTAACTTCCATACTTTGTTCCTCTCAAAGTTGTTGAGATCTTTGTGCATAGCTTCCAACCAATCCGAATCTTCAAGAGCTTCCCACACTTTCCTTGGTTCAATCATGGAGATGTGTGCTTGGTGTTCACTGAACCTCTTCAATTGTGCTCTTGTGTAAATGCCTTTTCTTAGGTCACCAACCACATTTTGTAGAGAGTGGTCTCTCAATTCCAACATTCTCTCCTTTCTAGCTTCACGACGAGCGTGGATCTCCAAGTTGTTTCTTGGGGGACACTCTTCATCATTTTGGTCCTCGTCTTGATCACCAACTTGACCTTGATCATCACCGGTATCATTCTCTTCATTAAGAGGCAAAGATTGACCTTAGTCTTGATCAAGCGCTCTTCTAGCATCGATTTGAGCTTGTCTCAAGGCATTTTGTACGGATCTTCCTTGAACAATTGACTTGGCACCACTTGACATCCTGGAGAATGAATCAAGCTCCTCTTGACTAGAGTCGGTGCTATGATCAACATGTTGAGGGTACACATATTGTCTTTGGCTTGAGTCATTTCCCTCCTCGGTGGATGGAGCATGTTGAGGTTGTGAAGATGAGGGCTCCACTTGAGTGGAGCATAGTTCTTCTCGATCCGCCATAAGGGGTTCCTCAACGGGGCGGATATATCCCACACCCATTCTTCCTATGGCATCCTAAGGCATTTCATCATCTACATCACAAGCATCAACACGCCCCCCCTTGGGGACCATCATATTCTTCAAAGGTCACACTACAAGATTCTATGACGGCTATAGAGAGCTTATCATAGATTCTATAAGTGTGAGATTCAAGACCATAGCCAACAAAAATACCCTCTAATGCTTTAGACTCGAATTTGGACAAATGAACACCTTTTATGAGATATAAACACTTACAGCCGAACACCCGGAAGTAGGATATGTTGGGCTTGTTACTGGTAAGTATCTCATATGGAGTCTTGTTGATTTGTTTGCGGAGGTAGAGCCGGTTTGATGCATGGCAATCAGTGGAGATGGTTTCGGCCCAAAAGTTGTATGGAGATTTAAACTCCGCCAACATGGTCCTAGCCATCTCAATAAGAGTCCGGTTCTTCCTCTCGGCCACACCATTTTGTTGAGGGGTGTATGCAGCGGAATACTAATGTTTTATCCCCTCATCACTAAGAAAATCATTCAAGGTGTAGTTCTTGAACTCGGTTCCGTTGTCACTTCTTATAATCAACACGGAAAGATTGTATTGACGTTGAACCATGTTGATGAAGTCTATGAAGGTCTTTTGGGTATCACTCTTCAACTTGAAGAAATATACCCATGAGTATCTTGAAAAGTCATCAAAATCACCAAACTATATTTCTTCCCACCAAGACTTGCATGAGAAGGAGGACCAAAGAGGTCCACATGAAGGAGCTCCAAGATCTTGGTGGATTTGATGCAGTTCTTTGGCTTGTGGGGAGCATCATGCATTTTTCCTAGAACACAAGCCCTGCAAACACGATCTTTGGTAAAGGAAACATTTTCTTTTAGTCCAATAATATGGCCCTCCTTGTGGAGACTTTGCAAAGTTATCATATTGACATGGGCTAGTCGGCGATGCCATAACCAACCCACATCGGCCTTTCCGAATAAGCACATCGCACTTGTAGTGGTTTGCCCCGAAAAGTCCACCACATACAAGTCATGTTCAACGTACCCAACGAAAGCGACCTTGAGAGACTTGCTCCACATGAGGACCACAATATCATTATCAATAAAGACGGCAAAGCCCATCTTTCCAAGAGCACAGACTGAAAGTAAATTGTATCCAAGGGTCTCAACAAGCATGACGTTCACGAGTGTAATGTCGTGAGCAACCACAACCTTGCCGAAACCCATTACCTTAGACTTTGACTTGTTGGCATATGTCACAGTGACTTGGTCATCATTTGGCTTTAAGTCCTTGACAATAGATGAGCTTCCGGTCATATGACTTGTGCAACCACTATCAAGCACCCACTTTGACCCTCCGGAAGCATATGTCTACAAAAGATCAAGCTAATTTTTAGGTACCCATTTTTCAATGGGTCCTCTTTTGTTAGCAACAAGGGTCTTGGGGACCCAAATAGACCAAGCAATATAACCATCATATGGGCCAACATATTGTGCATACACATCACCATAATAATCATGCATTAGAACATAGTAAGGGTTTGCACTTCCCGCAAAATCATCATGAGACATAGTTTTACCACTTGTGGTCTTACTATCCACAATGGCCTTGTTCTTCTCTTGTGCGGGTTTGGCCTTCTTCTTGTGATTCTTCTTCTTGGCCTTGGAGTCAAAACCAATGCCCCCTTTCTCACCACAAGGCCTTTTCTTACTCAAGAGATCATCAATGGACTTGTTACCTTGTGGAAATGTGGCTTTGGCTAGCCCCCCCTTCAACCTAGCATTTTCTTCAAGTATAGTTGTACTACTAGAAGGAATGAAATTATTAGGTGAAGGAATATTGGTCAATTGAGTTTGAAGCGTTTCATAGGACTTTGTGAGAGACAAGAGTTCACTTTCCATAGCCTTGTAAGCCTTGTCAAGTGAACTAAAGTCCTCGACAAGTTTTTTATGAACCACACCAAAATCAATCTTGTCCTTTTTAGCCTTTTTATATTTAGCAATAGCATGATCACGTTCCTTGATGAGTCTATTAACAATTACATCATTGGCCTCATCAAGCCCTTCAAGTTTTAGTTCAAGAGACATTCTAGTCTCTTGTTCTTCTTCTAGAGCATTATTTAGGGCTTCTAGTTCAATCATGTGTTCATGCCCAAGTTTACATCTTACATCTAGAAGCTCTTGTGTGTGGGAAATTTGATCTAATATGCTCCCAAAATGTGTCTTGGCCTCCCCTTGTAAGTTAGTCACAAACTCATCAAAAGCAATTAATTCCCTTTTTTACTTCAAGGGACATCTCCTCATCAATTTCATCATTAGCTAAGGGGGTGGAGTGAGATCATGAGGATACCTCTGTTCCTCTTGCCATAAGGCAAGTGACGTTCTTGTTGCGAGCATTCTCATTTGGAGAATCGAAGAGTGAGAATGTTGGAGTAGAAGTAGTGGCTAGAGAAGCCACACCACTTGATGTTTCTTCTTCCTCATCTTCATTGTCGAAGGAGAATTCTTCATGAGTGATCAAAACAATTTTGCTCGTATTCTTGTTGATGGGATTCTTCTTGACGAAGGGTTTCTTGTAAGGAGCTTTGGGGGTTTTCTTCAACACAAGCTTGCCCCCATGATCTTCTCTCTTCTCATAGGGGCAACTTGCCACAAAGTGATAGCGGTCACCACAATTGAAGCAAGTTCTCAATTTAGTGGTATTTTATCTTTTCCCATTTGGGTTGCTTCTTCGTTGAATTTACATCTTGGCCTTGGCGGGGTTACTCCAAAAGTTCTTTGCATGGAACACCATATATTGACTATGAGCAATCTTGACATCATCGGGGTGGTCCATGGAGAGGCCTTCATCACTATCATCTTCATCACCATGTTCCACAACTTTGGCCTTCAAAGCAACATTGACAACATTGCTCATACCAAGTGCACGAGCATGGGCATCTTTGGCATTCTTGGCGGCAACCTTGAAAGAGGCCATCTCTTGCATAACTTCATTGTAGGTCATGAGATGGTAGTTGTGTCTTCCTTGTAGGCTCTTCAAGTTGGTGGGATCAAAGGGCATGAGTGCACTCACATATTTCCTTTTTATCCAAGCATCATCCACATGTGAGGCACCCACATTTTTGAAAGCGGTGGCGGTGGTCTTGAGCCTACGGTACATGTCTTCATGATCTTCACCTTCCTTCATGTAGAAGCATTCGTCTTCATTGATCAGTGCATCATACCGGTTCCTTCTCATGCTCTCATTTCCAACAAACAACACCATGAGAGCATCCCAAGCTTCCTTGGCGGTGCTGAGGTGCTCAATGTGTGGGTAATCCTTTGTACCCAAGCCTTGTTGAATCATGTGCAAAGCGGTGGCATTGAGTTGACTATTGACAACTTCTCTTCTTGTCAAGTTGTTTGGATCCCCAATATAGAGTCCTTGTTCGATGATGTTCCAAAGTTCAATGCAAGAGCTGCGCACATGAGTTTTCATTAGAGATTGCCATTGAGAAAAAGTAGTAGATGCTTCAATCTTAGGTGGGTCACCTCTATTGTTTACATGAGGGTGAGGGATTGGAGGGCCGGGAGAGTACCATGAATCACAGTGCTCACCTTTCCCACCATCATTTTGTGTGGAGCAATTAGTGTTGTCTTGTTTACCCCCCACTGCCATACCCTCGGGTGATACCGGAGTATTACCCTTGGGTACCACAAATGGAGGATCCTCTTGAGGAGAAGGGTATGATGAGCCATCCTTATATTTAACAAGTTGCTCAAGTAACTTGTGCAATTGTTTAACCTCGTTTCCCAAGGTAGAGCTCAATCTTAATTCCAAGTTATTGAGATCATCCATGGTCACCGATTGGATAGACTCACCATCACCTTCCCCTTCTTTGCTACCCATATACTCTTAGGCGGTAAAGCCCGAATAAAGAGCTGAGGCTCTGATACCAATTGAAAGGATCGTATGGGCAGCTAGAGGGGGGTGAATAGGTGTTACTTCAAATTTTCTTCTTTTTCAAATTAGGGTTTGACAATAAGGTAAATTCTCTAGATAATGCAACTAAGGTGAATTTACCTATATGACAAATAAGCACTAGATAACACAACACTAAGCACGAACAATTAAGTAAAGTGCGGTAAAGGGATAGAAGTAATCAAAGTGGTGGACACGGAGACACAAGGATTTGTTTCCTGTAGTTCCTTCCTTTTGAGGGGAAGTACGTCTACGTTTGGAGAGGGGGTGGTTCCAAACCACCAACGCCACAAGAGGTCTCCGTTGTTCTCCGATGAATCTCACCCCAACGGGATCGATCCACCTTCCACTATATCGGCAACCTTCAAGGTGGAAGTCGTCACCTTTACAACAAGTTTGGGGCACTCATCCATAACTTAATTGGAGGCTCCCAAATACAAGCAAGCTGCCAAGACAAATCAAAGACAAGCTTGTAAGAACCAAAACTAGAACTAGGGTTTCCAAAGAAAATGCTAGAGCAATGGGGGCCCTCAAGTGAACAAGGGGGAAATGAAGATCTCTTTTGGTGAAGTAGTAGATCAAGGCCTCCTCCTTCGATTCTCCAAAGATCAAAGACTTTGGGTGGTGGAGTGAAGAGATCTTGGCGATTTGGTGGCTCAAATGGAGGTAGTAGTCTTCAATGCAACGAGCACCTTGTCCCAAGTTAGGTGGAGGGGTATTTATAGCTCCCAGATCCAATCTGACCGTTGGAGCACTTAATGCAGCGGTAGTACCGGAACTTCTAGCGGTACTACCAGAAAACTCCTTTACTACCAGGCCTGGTACCGGAAGAGCAATCTTCAAACCACATATGCCCCAGCCACCAGCGGTATCAATTTGTGGTGCTACCGTAAAGCGGTAGTACCGCCCCTGAGATACAGTACTACCGGACGCATGCAGTAGTGCCGCATTTTGATACCGCCGAGGGCAGTGGACTTTGCAAATTGCCAAAAACTCTCTGCCGCGCTAAGTACTAAAATGCGGTCCTACCGCATTTTAGTACCGGGGTGGGCAGTGGCTTTTGACAAGTTGCAAAAAGCTTATGCTACCGCATTTTAGTACCGGGGCGGGCAGTAGCTTTTGACAAGTTGCAAAAAGCTTCTGTCATGCTAGGTACTAAAATGCGGTACTACCGCTTTTTAGTACCTAGCTTGGCAGAGGCTTTTTGACAACTAGCCAAAACCTACTGTCACGCCAGGTAGCAAAAAGCGGTACGGTACCCCGTCAGGCAGAAAGTTTTGGACAGTTTTTCCAACCACACTGCCACACTTAGTAGCAACTGCCAGTACACCCGGTACACTGCAAACCCTTTTTTAATACAACCTGTGTTACACTTGGAAAATAATTAGTCTGATATGTGTGTTGTTATAAAACACCAAAATCACTAGGGATAGGAAATGCTCTTTCAACTCCGTATGATGTTATAGCAATATAAACACAATGACTTTGATCGTAATGCTATACTTAGGATCAATGTTCATCACACCATTCCAATAATGTTGTGACCTCATTATTAACAACATCCAATGTCTATGACCAGGAAACGTTGATCATCTTGTAATCGACGAGCTAGTTTATAAGAGAGTCATAACTAGGAACTTTCTGTTTGTTTATTAAACACACGTGTATTAACATTTCTGTATTAATACAATTATAGCATGTAAAATAAACATCTATCATATACTTGGAATATACATAATAACAACTTTATTATTGCCTCTCAGGGCATATTCCCTTCAGTCTCCCACTTGCACTAGAGACAATAATATAGTTACATAGTGATAAATCTAACACCCATGAAGTTCTGGTGTTTATGATGTTTTTCTCTAGGGAGACTTTTAGTCAACGGATCTTATACATTGAGATCCGTGTGTACTTTACAAATTTTTATATCTCCATTCTTGACATGCTCGCAGATGGAGTGAAACCGGCGCTTAATATGCTTGGAATTCTTATGAGACGTTGGTTCTTTGGCATTGGCTATGGCTCCATTGTTGTCACAATAGATCACCATTGGGTCCAACGCTCTAGCAACCACACCTAGTTCGTTTATGAATTCCTTCATCCAAACTGCTTCCTAAGCCGCTTCCGAAGCAGCAACATATTCGGCCTCCGTTGTTGATCCCCCAACCACGGGTTGTTTGGAACTCCTCCAACTAACCGCTCCACCATTCATGAGAAATACGTATTCGGATTGAGACTTAGAATCATTCGGATCGGTGTCGAAGCTAGCGTCAACATAACACTTAGCGACGATCTCTTCTTCACCTCCATACACGAGAAACATTTCCTTAGTTATTCTTAAGTACTTAAGGATATTCTTGACCGCTATCCAGTGTTTCGATCCTGGAGTAGATTGGTATCTACTAGTCAAACTAATAGCATGTGCCACATCCAGTCATGTACATAGCATGGCGTACATTATAGAGCCTATGGCTGAAGCATAGGGAACTTAGTCCATTATCTCTCTTTCTTCCACTGTAGCCGGACTTTGAGTCTTACTCAATATCTTGCCTTGCAACATAGGTAAGAACCCTTTCTTACTTTCGTCCATTTTAAACTTCTTTAAATTTTTATCAAGGTATGTACTTTGTGATAGCCCTATTAGGCGCCTTGATCTATCCCTATAGATCTTTATGCCTAATATGTATAACGCTTCACCTAGGTCCTTCATTGAAAATTTGTTGTTTAGATAACTTTTAACACTGTTTAAAAGATCTATATCATTTCCGATCAGTAATATGTCATCCACATATAATATCAGAAATGCCACATCGCTCCCACGTACTTTCTTGTAAATACAAGCCTCTCCATAAGTTTGGATAAATCCAAACTCTTTGATCACCTCATCAAAGCGGAGATTCCAACTCCGGGATGCTTGCTTTAGTCCATAGATGGATCGCTGAAGCTTGTATACCTTGTCAGCATCCTTAGGATCGACAAAACCCTTTGGTTGTACCATGTACAACTCTTCTTCAATGTTCCATTGAGGAACGCAGTTTTGACATCCATCTGCCATATCTCATAGTTGAAATATGCATCAATTGATAACATAATCCTAACTAACTTTAGCATCGCTACGGGATAGAATTTCTCATCGTAGTTAACTACTTGAATTTTTCAAAACCCTTTTGCGACAAGTCGAGCTTTATAGACGGTTATGTTACCATCAGCATCATTTTTCCTTTTGAAAAGCCATTTATTCTCCACAACCTTTCGGTCGTGAGGTAAGTCCACCAAGGTCCAAACCTGGTTTTCGTACATGGATTCCATCTCGGATTTCATAGCTTCTAGATTTTTTTTGGGATCCGGCTCATCATCGCTTCTTCATACGTCGTAGGGTCATCAATTTCATCGACCATGAAATTCATAACAGGATTTCCGTACAGCTCGGGAGCTGCACGTGTCCTGCTTGACCTGCGAGGTTTGGTACTATTCTCTTTCGGAGCTTCATGATCGTTATCATTAGTTCCCTCTTCATTTGGTGAAGTCAACTCTAGAACAACTTCCGGTGCTGCGCTACTCACCATATTATGAAGAGAAGGTTCAACAACTTCTTCGAGTTCTACCTTCCGACTACACACACCTTTCGCGAGAAAATCTTTCTCTAGAAAGGATCCATTCTTGGCAACAAAAAACTTGCCCTTGGATCTGTGATAGAAGGAATACCCAATAGTTTCCTTAGGGTATCCTATGAAGACGCATTTTTCCGCTTTGGGTTCGAGCTGTAAGGTTGAAGTTTCTTCACATAAACATCACATCCCCAAACTTAAGAAATGACATCTTAGGTTTGTTTTCAAACCACAATTCATGCGGTGTCTTTTCAACGGATTTAGATGGTGCCCGATTTAAAGTGAATGCAACAGTTTCTAGTGCATAACCCAAAAATGACAGTGGCAAGTCCGTCAGAGACATCATAGATCGAACCATATCTAGTAAAGTACGATCACGACATTCCGACACACCATTTCGCTATAGTGTTCCAGCAGGTGTGAGTTGTGAAACTATTCCACACTCTTTCATATGTGTGCTAAAATCGTAACTTAGATACTCACCTCCACGATCAGACCATAGAAATTTGATCTTTCTATTACGATGATTTTCCAATTCATTTTGAAATTCCTTGAACTTTTCAAAGGTTTCAGACTTGTGTTTCATCAAGTATATATAACCATATCTACTCAAATCATCTATGAAAGTAACAAAATAATGATATCCACCTCGCACTGACACACTCATTGGACCACACACATCAGACTATATAATTTCCTATAAATCTGCCGCCCGTTCTGTTGAACTGGAAAACAACATTCTAGTCATCTTGCCCATAAGGCATGGCTCACATGTATCAAATGATTCGAAATCAAGTGATTCCAAAAGTCCATATGAATGGAGCTTCTTCATGTGTTTAGCGCCAATATGACCTAGACGGTAGTGCCACATATATGAGAATATATCATCATTAAGTTTAATCCTTTTAGCATCAACATTATGAATATGTGTAACACTATTATTGAGATCCAGCAGAAATAAACCATTCATCACAGGTGCATGACCATAAAAGATATCATTTGTCGTGGGAATGGCCATGGTAGATGCTGCAATTGGCAGTGAGTAGTAGAACGAGAGGAAAGGGCGGCCAACCATCTGCGGTGCAAGATGAGGGCGGAGACACAAGGTTTTACCCAGGTTCGCCCCCCGGAGGGTAAAGACCTACTCCTGCTAGATTATATTATCGAGAGATTATAGTGGTGGCGAGCTCGGCGAATAGGAAGCGAGTCGATGGGGTGTATCATGGAACATGAGTACGAGATCACCCTAGGGAGGCTTATATAGGGGTACCTCGCTAGGGTTTACAGATCTACAACCAAATTGGATAAGGACTCAGAGGGTTTTGACCTAATACGATTGGGCCTAGCTATGTTTCTAGGCCTTCAGCTTCCAGTCGTCTGGCTCCTTCTTGGGTCGTGATCGAGTCACCATCCTACATTCCCACTCGCTGGGAGTTGGATCCAGTAGGGAATGTCCTGCTGGGTATACCCCACTCGTCATATCCCCATCAGTAGTCCGCGAGGCTGTTGTTTATTCGTCGCAGGTGTTCTTTGGTAGTCGGAGTACACAGGTCCATTTTGGACGCCCAGTCGAATCGGCGGTGGAATCCCTCAATGAAGGAAGGAATCCTTAGCATATATCTTCAGTCAAAATATCGGCGACCCGTCGAATCGCCAATTTGGCAAGTAGTCGAGTCACAGCTTTGGCGAATGGGTCGGCGAGCCGAGTAGACGAAATTGGACTGTCATTTAGTCAAACTAGCTGTTGGGTAATCCAACGGTAATATTGGCATAATTACCGCGGGGTAACGGCTCCTCCGAAACTGGCAGGAAGAAACCACTATATAAGGAGAGTGACAGGGGAGTTGCGAGTCTTCCTCACATTTCCTCCGATCCCGCGCACCCTTAAGTCTTCCATTTCCTCCCGATCCGGATTTTCCAGAGCGAGCTAGCGAACCCAGATCCATTCTCTGATGGCGCCTCCGAAGGAGCAGTGGGGCAAGTCCAAGTGCACCACGCAGTCATTGAAGTCGTTCCAAGATGCGGGGATCCTCTGCAAGGGGAAGTGGTGGATCCCCCCGGCCGGAGAGACAGAGCCGGATCCTCGCGCCGCCAAGTTCATCTGCTTCACTGTGGCATCCCGCAAAACCACTACTAGAGAATCGCTTTGTTTTTTTTATGCATTGCATCATCATGACCGCATGCTCATGTCATCATGCCGCATTGCATTTGAGCATCGTCATCATCTTGCATTTGCTTGTATAAAACTAATTGCGGAAAAACCGGTTCTTGTTTTCTAAACGCCCCGTCTCTGTTCAAATGCAAAACCGGGTCACCGGATTATTTTGTTTTGTTCGCTAGTTTGCAAAACTCGTGTTAAATAAATAAAATATTTAATTATTTTTAGTGGGTCCGAGCGGGCGATTCGACCAACGACCACCTGTAAATAAAATCGGTCCAACCTAGAAACCTTTTTCTACCCAACCTAACCTACCCAGCCCCTCTCCACCTCACCCCGGCCAATCCCCACCTGACACCCCACCCCCCCCCCTCCCCCAACCACTCCCACGCCGCCACCTGGCCCTGCCACATCACCCCACCAGCCACCCACACTCTCCTCCCACCCCACCAACCACCAACCACACCCACAGCCCTCACTGCCCCTGGTCCCACCGACACGGCCCACCCACCTGACCCATCCGGCCTCGCCTGCCCGCCTTCTCCTCGAGCCCGCACCGCCCCGCCCCACATCTCCTCCTCCCTAGCGCCGCCGCCGGCCTCCCTTCCTCCCGCTTGCAGCCGCCTCTTCTCCCGGGCTCCGAAGCCGCTCCTGCCTCGCTTTTCCTTGGCCCTTTCTCCTTCTCGCTGCCGCCTGCTCAAAGCGCCGGCCTCCGCCTTCTTCCTTGCCGCCTCCCGCCTGGCTTCTGACGCCTCTCGCCCTTGCTTTCTGCCCGAGCCGCCTCCGGATCCTCCACTGCTGACCGCGTGGCCCGGCCAGGCTCGCTGTCCGTCTGGCCCACCGCCTTGTTGCCCGCCCGCTGACGCGACTCCGTCGCCTCGCACCATCCTTTCGCCTTCGCCTGCGCATCGTGCCGTTTCGACCTTCAAGACCCCTTGATGCGGTGCCCTTCCTCCGTGGCTTCGCCGTGCACGTCTTGCCGTCGGTCTTGCCGCCACCGCCCAGCTTCGCCTCCGCTCGACCACGTCTTCACGGGCGACGCCGCCGTCGCTGCGTGGCTTGTGTGTTTGTGTTGTAGTACCCGCAGCGATGGCGTCACATTCTAAGATCTTCGACACGAATCAAGACCGCTGAACCCAAGATCGGCGAACGCCAAGATCGCCTTTCACGACGCGCCACGGATTTGGAGGAACCCTCGGACGCCAAGTTCGCCTCATGAACCCCGAAGACCCGAACCCCGATGAACCATGATCTCCGCTGCAGAACAGCAAGCCCTTCGGAGTGAAACCAACAAGATCTACCGCCGGACGCCAAGTACTCCTTCACGGACCCGAGGATCCGAAGGCCTTCTTCCCGGATCCGGAGACCGAACCCGGGGGCGCCAAGCTCTTCGAGCCAAGACCCCGGTGCGACAAGTACTTCATCCCGAACGCCATGACCGTCTACGCGGACCCCAAAGACCACGGATGCGACAAGGACGACACCGACCCGGAAGAATCCGATGCGCCCTGTAGCATCCCAGTTGTCTAACCCCTGTAATGCTACATGTCATAATAATAAAAAGGGCCACTTCCAACATATAATTGTTGCATCATCATCATATCATGCTCATGTCATCATATCACCTTGCATCTGAGCATCATATAAAACCTTTTTCTTGTTTGGTTCTTATCTCATGTGCATGATTAATTGTAGTTGCCTCTTGATATTGTATTTGGTTCTTACTAAATTGTTAAATGCCCAAGTTGAGTTGGGGGCATCTCTCTTTTGACTCCTCCACCTTTTCTTTCACCACCTTATAATTCCACCATCCAATAATATGGGCTTGGCCTTTTATTGAGTTATCTCTAGCCCATGTTGTTGGTTGGATCCACCCATATATCTTTGCTTGGCCTTGTCCACATTTTGGAATGCATATGAATAAATGCCATGGACATCTATTTTGTTTTCACAAAATAGATCCTAGCATTATTAGTTATGCATGGGCCATGCAACCACACCCCTTGGCCTCCGTCTTTGGTTTGTTTTGTTATGCTTAGTAGGAGCTTGGTTTTCTATAACAACTAGGTGCTCCTTGTTTTGGGATCTCTTGGACCACTTTTTAAAGCTACCACCTTGTTTGGCTAAACCCAAACCCTAACCTCCCTCCCCCTCTTCCTTTTGCCACCTCTTGTTGTGCTTCCAAACCCTAGCTACCATCAATCCCCTCTCCCCTTCCTCTCCTCTTTGCTTGCTTGGATCCTGTGAAAGCTAGTTGGAGCTTGCATGATCCACCTAAGCACCCCATCTCTTTCTACCCCTCCTAGTAAAAAGCCCTAAATCTACCCCATGCCATAACCTTCCTAGCTAAGAGCTCTAAACCCCACCTATTTTACCACAACCCAAGTTACCCCTCTATCTCTCCTCTTTTTCCAAACCTCCTGGTAGTAGTTCATAGTTTTCGAAATCAGTAGCTGGTTTGAACTTGCATTGGTTTGAAAATAAACAAATCAACAAATAAAAGAGAAAAGAGAAAAGAGAAAAGAGAAATAAAAAGGGAGAGAGAGAACCTGGCAGCCCACCCTACGCTGACACTCAGAGCAACCCCACAGCCCTCCGCCCACTCGTCCTCCCGGCCCCAACCTCTCACGGCCGTTGTCCTGTTTCTCCCCGCCACCCCTTCTCTCCCTGGCTGACGGAAAGCAAGCAGCGGAGCAGGTGGCCGTCCTCGCCGTCCAGCGTCGCACGACACGTGAGCCCCGCCCTTCTTATCCCAATCGCGCAGCCTCCCCTCAACCCTAGCCTCCTCTCTGCCTGAGCCGCCTCCCTTTCCCTTCCGGCCTCATCCCCACCTGCCGGGCTGCCAAGGAAGCTCCAGGAGGAGGAGAGGAGCCGTGGCCTCGTCGGGACTGCAGCAGGGGCAGCCTGACGCCACTGCGTCAAGCGAGCCTGCGTCAAGGTTCGTCGCTGGCGCCGCTTCGCTGATCAACCTCCCTTCGCTGCGTCTAGGCACGCCCGGCACCGCACCACTGCCTCAACACCCTCCCGGTGAGCACCCTTCCCAAGGCCATTGTGCCGCCGCCTGGCGCCACGCCACAGGCCACCGCCAGCCCGCGAACGCAAGCATCGCGATAATGCAATTTAGCCCTCTGCCGACGTGCCCTGCTCGCTGTAGACTAGATCCGTCGTCGCACTCTTAACGAAATTTGTAGTTGGTACGATCCTCTACGTTTTATGTTTTTACAGTTCAGCGTAATTCTTCGTCGTTCGCTCGCCCTCGTCGTTGGCATCTCGAGCCAGCTCGCAGAGTCACGCTGTCGAAAGTTCAGTTCGTCAGGTTTCAGAACGAACAGCCCCAGACGTTTTTATGCTTAAGCCCCTAGAGCCCCTGGATATCCACCCAGATCCCCTTGGCCTCTGTCGGCTGCTTGGCCTTTTATGAAAAGGCCCCGGGCTTCTGAGCTCAACCCGCGGTCCCGCCTCTCCTATCCTCCGACATGTGGCCCTGTGTGCCCGTGTCACGCCGCTGGCCGAGCTAGCCCCGGTGTAAACAGTTTGACTGAGTCTGTTTAGTTATTTAAACCTTTTCTGAAAATTTAAAATTCAAATAAATTTCAGATTTGAATAACTTTGCAATGGTAAATCCAAATTAGACAAATAATATATGTTTGGATATCAGCAAGATGAGAGGAATTCAAATATGCCATCCATTTTGTGTTTTGCACAAGTAAAATTGCAAGTTATGTTAATTACATCAAATGCCACTGGGTTTTCAATAATTAATAACTTTGGTTTTACAATTCCAAATTAAGCAAATAAGTAGTCCAAATTGATCAGCTCGACGAGACTTTTCTGTTTATGCTATCCATGACTTCAATTGCAGCATGCATCATATAAAAATATAACGAACAGCAACTATTATGGCAACAAAATATGACTAAAACCCAATTCAAATGTTACTTTCTTGTCCTCCACACCTCACCCATGCCATGCTACTTATTGCCATGCAACTTGTGCATCATTCATCATGGCATGATTGTTTGCTTGACGCATTTAATTCCAATGCTTGTGCTCTATATTCATGTTGGCCTTGTTTGTTTGGTTTTTTCTGATGAACGAAAGGTGGGGTTGTATCAAGAGCACCAGAGCACTATCCAAAGACTGCCCTTGCTTCAACAGAGATACTGTGCAAGCACTTCCACATGCTTGCATACATATACCTATTGCCTCTATCTTATTCTTGCATCATTGAGTCGATTGCATTAAATTGAATCCCAAGTATGCATAGCCTTTACTTTTAAACCCCACCAAGCTTGTTTCCCTCCATCCCATGAGCCACTACTATAGGAGTTGTATGAGCCATGCGAGTCGTAGAACAGCATGTGTAGGGTTTGTGAGAGTCTGATGAACAATGAGGTACCTAAACAACTTAACCTGAGTAGTTCTGGGATAACTAAAGAAAGTGGCACCGTGAGCAATATCTCGCTATTTGGTTTTTCTGCTCACTTGTGTCCCGTAAGACCCCGAAAGTACTTGATTCCTGTTCCTTGATTTATCACGCTATCCACATCCGGAGGTATATGGGACCCCCGAGCGAGCTTGATTCCGTCTTATTTCTTGGGGCCACAAACTAGTTTGAGGTTTTATTTACGATCTGCATTTATGCCATGTTTTCCGCTTTGATTACGATTGTGCGACGATAGCACCTGTCGTTTAAGATCGGGACACGTTCTGTGGTGTCGACAAGCCCCGCTTGGGGTTCCTCGGCCACGGCCGTCTACCCAGACCTTGAGGCCGTCTCGAGCTTGCTTACTCGCTATGGATCTACTTAAGGGTGGCCCCGAAATATTTCGAATCTTGTGATTGCTTTGTCGTGAAGACCTCGTTGGGTTTTGACTTGGTTTTCCGAGGTTGATCGTGTGTGTTGCTATTGGTGCACCCCTGCCGGTAAAACTTTCTAAAGCCGTGTCGCATGGATATGGACGACTTGGAGCACAGTTTCTTGATCATAGACAAGCATAACTAAAGTACCGCTTTTAACCTGACTAAAGTAACTTGACTAGTAAATAGTGCAATACTCATGGAATGGTTAATAAAATTGCCAACGGATGGGGGGGTTGTTCGTCCGCTTCCTTGTTGGTAAGCAGGGAGGAGGATGGATCGGATGAGATTACCATTATAATTGTTGTACTTAAATTCACGGACATCCGTCTATCATTGGTTAGGCGGATGGTTAGCTTCTCCAGAGAATTGCTAGGGTTTATCTTTTCTGCAATTCGTCACCCAGTTGTGTCCCCTTTAGAGGCATTAAGACTTCTTGAAAATTCTTAGGGTCTCACACGATAAATTCTTGATTCAGATGAAGGTACCTTCTCGTGACGGATCTGGGTGGAAGCCGATGATGGGCAACGATCGCTCGTGTAGAGATTCCGGAACGGGATCCGTGAGACCTGTAGTTGGGATGTGCTTATTTCTATGGCATCTTATGCCGATTTGCTTCTTATCCGTACTCGGATTCTCGTTTGCTTCCGCATGATACTCGATGTGTGTTGTATGAGGAGTTATCCTAAAATATAGATTTATCTAGGTCATTTGAATCTTGGGATATGCTATATATTTTCTTTCTAGATGGGATGGTGATATACTCTTGTATGGTGGCTTGTACATACCCACTTGTGTACGTAGTTGATCCTTCGCCGACCACGCCGCCTGCAGTCCCGTTGAGAGGGTAGCGGTTGGGACGTCTGAAAGGACTACCAGTGAGTGGCTTTTGGGGCCCCGCCGTACTATTTCAACCGCTATCACTCATCCAGGCTTGTATCTAGGAGCGTAGTTCACCGAGGTAGTTACAATTGGTATCAGAGCCATCCCGACCTTCAGGGTTTCAGCCAAACGGTCGTTGTCAGTCTAGCAAATGTTTTAGTAGTTATGTATATAGGGAAAAACAAAACGCGAGTAGGATCGCTTCATTTTCTTCTTACCTCCCACCCACCCTTTTCTCGTAAGGAAGCGTAACGCTTTTCAATCCTCTTCTCAAAGTTCAAACTAGGATTCACGTGTTCGGGTTTCGTAGTACCATAGGTTGTGTGTGTGTGTATGTGTGTAATCCCTTGTCTATCTCATTTGCATCCAAGTTGTTATCTTATCGCCTTTGGTTATCAACTGTTGGTACATTCCATACCGTGCTTTTTGTAAACCGATCTATCTTCCTTTTGCATCCGACGTTATCTTGTTTGGGGTGTTCGTTTCGTAGCTTCCAATCGTAGGTTTCTGCCGTGAGAAAAAGGGGTTAGGATATGTGTTCCACTTGTTCATGTGCGGAGTAATGATTTGAGTGCGGGATGGAGTCGCGACCATACCACTACTTGTATCATTCGCTTTTGTATACTGAATCAATAGAGTCACTAATCTTGATTCGTTAAGTAATTTTGCGCATCTATTGGTATTTTAATGCCGAAATTTGTGGAAAATTTTTCTTTGATATGTTTGTGTACCACACTTCTTTTCAGTCGTGTGCGATATGCTTAATATCTTTGAGGTGCTATGAACTTTGTTGATATTTTTATATCATCTCAGTAAATTGTATCCTTTAATCTTGGTTAATTCCATCTTGGTACTATTTTGGATTATTATCATCTTCCATTATAGTACTGACTTGAGTTTTACATCAATGACAGGATGGCTCCCCATGGATCGAGGAGGACATTCCTCGGAATCGGGCTCAATTGTCAAGCATAGCTAATGCTTTGGCGATGCAAGAGAACCAGTGCGCTTTGAGGAGAGCGTCAGAAGGAACGAGTTCACTCCACTTCCTCCACCTCCCAAGCGTGGTGACATCAAGAGCTTCCTCAAGTTCAACCCTCGCCAGTTCGACGTGTCTGACCGACCTCTTGACGCGGATGATTGGCTGCGCGAGATCTTAAGGTTGCTCGAGACTGCTGATGTGCCAGAACAGGAATGGGTAAAGTGTGCTACTCACCTTCTCAAGGGAGACGCAGCTCTATGGTGGGAAAACTACTTGAAGGCTAGTCGCCGGGTTCCAGCCTACTTGGGAGAGGTTCACCAGCTTTTCAAAGAACAGTTTCTCTCGAGAGATTGTGATGGAAAGGATGAAGGATGCTTTCCTCAACTGAAGCGAGAAATGATAACGTCAACACCTATATCAGAACTTTATGAACCTGTCGCTATGGTGGTGATGAGGTATCGATGACAAGAAAAAGTAAAAGATTCGTGCAAGGGCTCAATGCGTCGATCAAGTATGCACTCACGCATGCAAGACCGCAACCTTCCTGAACTGCAGCATATGGCACTGCAAGAGGAGGCTAGTAGGCGGATGTTCGAGGAGTCCAAGAAACACAGAGGGATGCATCAAGCTCGTGACAATGGCAACTCCTTCTAAGCGGCGTGTCTAGGTTCCTAACACCCCACCGCCGCCCCGGCTCCACCAAGACGCAACTTACGCCAAGGCCATCAAACTTCACCACTGCGGCTCCTGAGGCTACAACAACCCTTACCTGAGCGCTGGCGGAGTCCTCAGCTACTCGCCCACGTCCACCGGTGCACGCTTCACGTGGAGATCCTGGACATTCCCACTGGAACTGTCCAATGAAGGACAAAGCTCTCCCTCAACCCCCGCCAAGATCTGCATCAAGCTCTCCTTCGGTTCGTGCACCACCGCCTCGGGCTCTCAACATCAACACTAAGCCCGGGTCTGCGGTCGTGCGGGCCAACTGCGTCAACGCTTCTCAAGCTGAGCTCGCACCTGGAGTTGTAATGGGTATGCTATCCGTTAACTCAGTCCCTGCACGAGTTCTCTTCGATTCTGGTGCATCGCATTCTTTCGTGTCACACAAGTTTGCATGAGAGAATGAGTTAGTCCTGGTTCCTCTCTCTAAGCGGTTGGTGGTACAATCACCTGGTTCAAACATGAGGGCTGAGCTTATCAGTCATGGAAATCAAGTTGAGATTGGTGGTTCTTCATTCTTGGCTTCTTTGATTGTTCAGCAACTCGACATTGATGTCATCCTGGGCATGGATTGGTTGACGACAAATGCATTGTGATTGATTGTCTTTGAACGCTCGGTGTCTCTGAAGATCCTCAAGGCCATCTAGTCTTTTCTCCAAGTCGGCTCCTCTTGTCAGCTCTATTCCTTGGCTGCTCAATAATGATGATGCTATGGAAGCTATTCAGAAAGTACCCGATGGTCCGTGAGTTCCGGATGTTTTTCACGAAGAGTTGCGGTATGCCTCCGGATCGAGGTTGAATTCGTGATTGAGCTTGAACCTGGAACGGCTCCTATCTCCAAGAGGCCATACAAAATGGGTCCTTCTGAGCTGGCTGAACTCAAACGACAACTTGATGAACAAGAGAAGTTGGGTTTCATTCAGCATAGCACTTCTTCTTGGGGTAGTCCAACAATCTTCGTGAAGAAGCGTGACAGAACCGATAGGCTATGTGTTGACTACCGGGCTCTAAATGCTAAAACCATCAAGAACAAATATCCTCTCCCTCGGATAAATGATCTGTTTGATCAGCTAGCAGGAGCTGTGGTGTTCTCTAAGCTGGACCTGAGAAGTGGTTATCACCAAATCAGAATTCGCAAAGAGGATGTGCCCAAGACAGCTTTCACCACCCGCTTTAGCCTGTATGAGTACACGGTCATGTCTTTCGGCCTCACCAACGCACCTGCTACCTTCTCGAGGCTGATGAACTCCGTTTTCATGGAGTACCTGGACAAGTTTGTGGTGGTATATCTGGATGACATTCTGGTTTATTCCAAGTCCAAGGAGGAGCATGAAGAGCACCTGCGGTGTGTCCTGAACAAGCTTCGTGAGAACCGATTGTATGCAAAGTTCTCCAAGTGTGAGTTCTGGTTGCCTGAAGTAACCTATCTGGGACATGTCATCTCTGCCAAGGGCATTGCAGTTAACCCGGAGACCGTGAAAACAATAGTTGAATGGCTTCCTCCTGCTAATGTCAAGGAAGTGCGGAGTTTTCTCGGTTTGGCTAGCTATTGCCGTCGATTTGTGCAGAACTTCTCGAAGATAGCAAAGCCTCTTACCGACCTCCTCAAGAAGGGCAAGAAGTACCTGTGGACTCCTGCTTGTCAAGAAAGCTTTGAGACACTCAAAGAGAAGCTCACTTCCACGCCAGTCTTGGTTCCTCCGGATACATCTAAGCCTTTCCAGATCTTCTGCGATGCCTCCTTGCAAGGATTGGGTGCGGTCCTTATGCAAGAGAGACAGGTGGTTGCTTATGCCTCTCGTCAGTTGAAGACGCATGAGATCAACTATCCCACACATGACCTTGAGCTAGCAGCAGTGGTCTTTGCCTTGAAGCTATGGAGGCACTACTTGCTTGGTAACCGCTGTGAGATCTTCTCGGATCACAAGAGTTTGAAGTATATCTTCACTCAACCGGATCTCAACCTTCGGCAAAGGAGATGGATTGAAGCCATCAATGACTTTGATGTGACCATCAACTACACTCCAGGCAAAGCAAATGTCATGGCAGATGCACTTAGTAAAAGCTTATGTCAACAACCTCATGGTAGAAGAGCAGCAGCCTCTCTTGTGCGAGGAATTCCGTCAGCTGAACCTGGAAATTGTGGAACAAGGGCATCTTCTGAACCTTCTGGCTACTCCTCTCTTGGAAGAGCAGATTCGTTCTCGTCAGCTTGGTGATCCGCACACTAGAAAGCTCATCTCTAAGCTTGGCACTCCGAAGTATGAATCCTTCCATGTTGATGATCAAGGCTCGCTCTTCTTTGAACATCGGATGTTTGTTCCAAACTACCCGGGTCTGAGGGACCAAGTTCTCAAGGAGGCACATGATTCGGTTCTTTCTATCCATCCTGGCAGCACAAAGATGTATATGGACTTGAAAACACAATACTGGTGGCCTGGGTTAAAAAGGTATTGTGCCAAGTACGTCTCAGAATGTGATGTCTGCCGCAGAGTCAAGGCTGTCCATCAGAAACCATTTGGTCTTCTACAGCCATTGAAACCTCCGGAATGGAAATGGGAGAAAGTTGAGATGGACTTCATCGGCTTTCCGGTCGCGGAAGGGCAACAATGCAATATTTGTTGTCATCGATGGGCTTTCTAAAGTGGCACACTTCTTCGATCAAAGAAACAATTTACGGACTTCAGTTGAACTCTATATCAACAGGATTGTCTCTTTGTATGGGGTTCCACTTGAAATCAGTTCGGACCGTGGGAGCATCTTCACCTCAAAGTTCGGGAGAGTTTCCAAAAAGCTTTGGGAACAAAGTTGAACTTCACGCTACTTACCACCCTCGATCGCAGGACAAGTGGAGAGGATCAATGATTCTCGAGGACATGCTTAGAGCTTGCGTCATCTCTTTTGGCATGAAGTGGGAGGAATGCCTTCCATATGCTGAATTCTCCTACAACAACAGCTTCCAGAAGAGTCTGAAGATGGCACCATTCGAGGCTCTCTATGGTCGCAAGTGCAGAACTCCGATTGGTTGGTCAGGTGCAGGAGAAAGAATCTGGTTTGGCCCTGACATTGTAACCCAAGCGGAGGAGAAGGTGCATATCATTCTGGAGAACCTGAAGATTGCTCAAAGTCGTCAGAAGAGCAACTATGACAGGAAGCACACAGATATGGTATATGCCCCTGGTGATCTCGTCTACCTTCGTGTCACTCCCATGAGAGGAACACACCGCTTCGGTATCAAAGGAAAGTTGGCTCCTAGATACATCGGTCCTTTCAAGATAAGTGGTAGAAGAGGAGAAGTTGCTTATGCACTGGAGCTTCCGGAAAAACTCAAAGTCCATGATGTTTTCCACATCTCTCAGCTCAAGAAGTGCTTTAAAGACCCCGGCAAGACCGTGGATCATGAGCTAATCGACCTCCAAGAAGATCTCTCTTATCAGGAACACCCCACCAAAATCCTCGAGACCATGAGCGAAGGACTGCAACAAGTCCATCAAGTTACGCAAGGTGCGGTGGTCACACCATTACGTTGATGAAGCCACATGGGGCGTGAAGATGAACTCCGTGTCAACCATCCTTCTCTCTTTGTATCTTCTTCTTCTTCCTAGAATCTCGGCTGAGATTCCTGTTTAGTGGGGGAGAGTTGTAGCATCCCAGTTGTCTAACCCCTGTAATGCTACATGTCATAATAATAAAAAGGGCCACTTCCAACATATAATTGTTGCATCATCATCATATCATGCTCATGTCATCATATCACCTTGCATCTGAGCATCATATAAAACCTTTTTTTTTGTTTGGTTCTTATCTCATGTGCATGATTAATTGTAGTTGCCTCTTGATATTGTATTTGGTTCTTACTAAATTGTTAAATTCCCAAGTTGAGTTGGGGGCATCTCTCTTTTGACTCCTCCACCTTTTCTTTCACCACCTTATATTTCCACCATCCAATAATATGGGCTTGGCCTTTTATTGAGTTATCTCTAGCCCATGTTGTTGGTTGGATCCACCCATATATCTTTGCTTGGCCTTGTCCACATTTTGGAATGCATATGAATAAATGCCATGGACATCTATTTTGTTTTCACAAAATAGATCCTAGCATTATTAGTTATGCATGGGCCATGCAACCACACCCCTTGGCCTCCGTCTTTGGTTTGTTTTGTTATGCTTAGTAGGAGCTTGGTTTTCTATAACAACTAGGTGCTCCTTGTTTTGGGATCTCTTGGACCACTTTTTAAAGCTACCACCTTGTTTGGCTAAACCCAAACCCTAACCTCCCTCCCCCTCTTCCTTTTGCCACCTCTTGTTGTGCTTCAAACCCTAGCTACCATCAATCCCTCTCCCTTCCTCTCCTCTTTGCTTGCTTGGATCCTGTGAAAGCTAGTTGGAGCTTGCATGATCCACCTAAGCACCCCATCTCTTTCTACCCTCCTAGTAAAAGCCCTAAATCTACCCCATGCCATAACCTTCCTAGCTAAGAGCTCTAAACCCCACCTATTTTACCACAACCCAAGTTACCCTCTATCTCTCCTCTTTTTCCAAACCTCCGGTAGTAGTTCATAGTTTCGAAATCAAGCTGGTTTGAACTTGCATTGGTTTGAAAATAAACAAATCAACAAATAAAAAAGAAAGAAAGAAAGAAAAAAGAGAAATAAAGAGAGAGAGAACGGCAGCCCACCCAGCCGGCGACCAGCCCCTGCCCATCCGGCCCTCCCTGGCTTAACCCCCTCTCACGGCGCCGTTGTCCCATTTCTCTTCCCGTCATACCTTCTCTCCCTGCATGACGGAAGCAAAGGGCGAGCAGGTAAATCCCTCGCCGTCGTCGCGTCGGCACGCCGCAAGACGTGAGCTCCCCTTCTTATCCCAATCGCGACCTCCTCAACCCTAGCCTCCCCTCTCTGCCCGACCGCCTCCCTTTCCTTCCCTTCGCCTCATCTGTCAAGCCAGTGAAGGAAGCTCAGGGAGGAGGAGAGGAGCCGTGTCGCCTCGTCGGACTGCGGCCGAGGCAGGGGCGCCACGATCCCATGCACTGCGTCGCGAGCCGTTATTCAGGAGTCTTGGCGTCGCTCGCGCTCGCTGATCAACCTCCCTTCGCCGTCGTCTAGGCACGCCCCGGCACCGCACCACCGTCTCCAACACCCTCCCCCGGTGAGCACCCTTCCCAGGCATTGTCTTGCCTCGCCGCTGGCCTTCTGGCGCTCCGCCTTTCGCCGCGGCCACCGCCACAGCCGAACGCGGCATCGCGCGAGTAGCTTTTAAGCCCTACGTTACGCCGACGTGCCCTGCTCGCTGTAGACTAGATCCGTCGTCGCACTCTTAACGAAATTTGTAGTTGGTACGTTCCTCTACGTTTTATGTTTTTACAGTTCAGCGTAATTCTTCGTCGTTCGCTCGCCCTCGTCGTTGGCATCTCGAGCGCCTAGCGAGTCACCTGTCGAAAGTTGATTCGTCGTTTGACGAACAGCTCCAGACTTTTTATGCTTAAGCCCTAGAGCCCTGGATATCCACTTGAGTCCCTTGGCCTCTGTCGGCGTCGTTGGCCTTTTTATGAAAAGGCCCCAGGCTTCTGGAGCTCAACCATGGTCCTGCCCCCTCCTATCCGCTGACATGTGGCCCAGTGTGTCCCCCACTGTCGATGGCCAGAGCTAGCCTGACCCGGTGTAAACAGTTTGTTGATGCCATTTAGTTTATTTAAACCTTTTACGAAAATTTAAAATTCAAATAAATTTGATTTGAATAACTTTGCAATGGTAAATCCAAATTAGACAAATAATATATGTTTGGATATCAGCAAGATGAGAGGAATTCAAATATGCCATCCATTTTGTGTTTTGCACAAGTAAAATTGCAAGTTATGTTAATTACATCAAATGCCACTGGTTTTCAATAATTAATAACTTTGGTTTTACAATTCCAAATTAAGCAAATAAGTAGTCCAAATTGATCAGCTCGACGAGACTTTTCTGTTTATGCTATCCATGACTTCAATTGCAGCATGCATCATATAAAAATCTAACGAAAAGCAACTATTATGGCAAAATATGACTAAAACCCAATTCAAATGTTACTTTCTTGTCCTCCACCTCACCCATGCCATGCTACTTATTGCCATGCAACTTGTGCATCATTCATCATGGCATGATTGTTTGCTGTGATTTAATTCCAATGCTTGTGCTCTATATTCATGTTGGCCTTGTTTGTTTGGTTTTCTCGGATAGACGAAAGCGGGGGTTGTATCAAGAGCAGGCACTATCGATCGTCCCTTGCTTCAACAGAGATACCGTGCAAGCACTTCCACATGATTGCATACATCACATTCTATTGCCTCTATCTTATTCTTGCATCATTGAGTGTGATTGCATTAAATTGAATCCCAAGTATGCATAGCCTTTACTTTTAAACCCCAAGCTTGTTTCCTCCATCCCATGAGCCACTACTATAGGAGTTGTATGAGCCATGCGAGTCGTAAACAACATTTGTAGGGTTTGTGAGTCGATGAACAATGAGGTACCTAAACAACTTAACTTTGAGTAGTTCGGGATAACTAAAGAAAGTGGCACGGTGAGCAATATACGCTATTTGGTTTTCTGCTCACTTGTGTCCGTAAGACCCAGTACTTGATTCCTGTTCCTTGATTTATCCGCTATCCACATCCGGAGGTATATGGGACCCCCAGGCGAGCTTGATTAGTCTTATTTCTTGGGGCCACAAACTAGTTTGAGGTTTTATTTACGATCTGTACTTATGCCATGTTTTCCGCTTTGATTACGATTGTGCGACGGATACTTTGTCTTTGTTTAAGATCGGGACACGTTTACGCGGTGTCGACAAGCCCCGTTTGGGGTTCCCAGTCGCTCACAGCCGTCTACCCAGACCTTGAGGCCGTCTCGGAGCTTGCTTCCGTTGCGGGATCTACTTAAGGGTGGCCTGAAATATTTCTGAATCTTGTGATTGCTTTGTCGTGAAGACCTCGTTGGGTTTTGACTTGGTTTTTCCGAGGTTGATCGAGTGTGTGTTGCTATTGGTGCACCCCAGCCGGGTAAAACTTTCTGAAAGCCGTGTCCGCGGATATGGACGACTTGGAGCACAGTTTCTTGATCATAGACAAGCATAACTAAAGTACCGCTTTTAATCTGACTAAAGTAACTTGACTAGTAAATAGTGCAATACTCATGGAATGGTTAATAAAATTGCCAGCGGATGGGGGTTGTTCGCTTCCTTGTTGGTAGCGAGGAGGAGGATGGATCGGATGAGATTACCATTATAAGCTGTTGTACTTAAATTCACGGACATCCGTCTATCATTGGTTAGGCGGATGGTTAGCGTTCTCTGAGAATTGCTAGGGTTTATCTTTTCTGCAATTCGTCACCCAGGTTGTGTCCTTTAGAGGCATTAAGACTTCTTGAGTACCTTAGGGTCTCACACGATAAATTCTTGATTAGGATGAGCAGGTACCTTCTCGGGCGGATCTTGGGTGGAAGAAGCGATGATGTGGGCAGCGATCGTTCGGTGTAGAGATTCGAGCGAGGATCCGTGAGACCTGTAGTTGGGATGTGCTTATTTCTATGGCATCTTATGCCGATTTGCTTCTTATCCGTACTCGGATTACATTTGCCGCTCGCATGATACTACGATGTGTGTTGTATGAGGTTATCCTAAAATATAGATTTATCTAGGTCATTTGAATCTTCTTGGTATGGCGTTGCTATATATTTTCTTTCTTTCTAGATGGGATGGCTGTGATGTACTCTTGTATGGTGGCTTGCGTACATACCCACTTGTGTACGTAGTTTATCCCTTCGCGCCTCACGCCGCCCGTCTGGTCCGTTGAGAGGGTAGCGGTTGGGACGTCTGAAAGGACTACCAGTGAGTGGCTTTTGGGGCCCCACCGTACTATTTCAACCGCTATCACTCATCCAGGCTTGTATCTAGGAGCGTAGTTCACCGAGGTAGTTACACGCCCCCGACACCGAACCAAGTCCTGCTTCCCGGATGCGACAAGACCTCCCTCTGTTATCTGAGGACATTTTTCGTCGGACCCTGGACCCTGTCGAACCCCGAACCCCCGGAAACCCAAGATCGCCGAACCCTAATGTGTGAACCCCTTCCCGAAACCTATTTTATAACATAATACAACTTGTCGCATATTAAACATTCATCTTGCATGCATATTTGTGTGGTTTGGGGGCCTTATGCCGATTCACCTTATAATTGAATATGGGGCCCATATGCGGGCAAATCTAGTCTCATATCGGCCTTATTTAAACTTGTGTAGCGAACCAGTACTATCTTTTGCCATGTTAAAACAACATTTAAATTGCGGGGTAGCTAAATAACTTGAACCGTTCAATTAATTGACGGGACCCCGGTTCCGCTTAATATTGCCCAATTGTATCGCACCTTTGCCATGTCATACAACATACATGCATCATGCCGATCTTCTGCCGTTGTATTAAATACTGCATCCGGTGTTTCTTCTAGTGTTTTGGTTCTTCGCGGATAAGGCCGTTGAGTTGATGTGAGCTTCGCCCCGATCTTCGGTTGAACCTTCAACAATGTTTTCAGGCGAGCATCTCCCCCTTTCTACCTATCCTACTTTTATAGTCTTTATTCCCTCCTATTGATCTATTGCTATCTGTGTTGCGATGCTTTAGTTTCCGTACCTGTGATATACCGTGCAGCCCTATATTGCCTTGGACACATCCTATTACCTGTTGTTTGGTAGATAGTTGGACTCAGCGTCGTGATCGCTTGCTCAAGTCTTTGTGCGTGTCGTCATGAACCCACGATTGTTGTAATGCGGCCGCATGTCATTCTTGGAGATGATCATGGCTTTACTTATCGTTCACTTTAATTCCTGTTTAAGAACTAAAATTGAAGTAGCAGAGGCATCGGTGGGTGATAGATAATATTTGGTTTCGAGCAGCCACTTGTGTCCCGTAGGACCAGTACTTGATACATGTTCCTTGATTTATCGCGCTATCCACATCCGGAGGTATATGGGACCCTGAGCTAGAGCTTGATTCAGTCTTATTTCTTGGGGCCACAAATTAGTTTGAGGTTTTATTACTATCACACTTATGCCATGCTACTTCTGTATTCTGATTGTGCGAGGAGCACCTTGTCTATTTAGGAATTGTGACCCGTTTAGCGGTATCGACAAGCCAGTTTTGGGTTCCCGATCGCTTACAACCAGCCCCACAAACCTTGAGTCCGTCCGGAGCTAGCTTACTGTTGGGTAAGACTCCAAGGGTGGCCCCTGAAATATTCTGAATCCTGTGATTGCTTTGTAGAAAGCCTCGTTGGGTTTGATTTGGTTTTCGAGGTTGATCGGCGTGTGTTGCTATTGGTGCACCCGGTAAGGTAAAACTTTCAAAGCCGTGTCATGGTTATGGAAGACTTGGAGCCTGATATCTCGATCATAGACAAGCATAACTAAAGTAGTGCTATAAATTTGACTTTATAATGACTAGTAATCAGCTTCACTATAATGAAATGGCTAAATAATACTGCCCACAATTGCTTGTTTGGTTGGTCGCTTGCGACAATTGTAGCTGACTAGTAAGTATTGCAACTACAACGGAATGGCTGAATAAAAGTACCAACAACAGCTGGGTTTTGGGTTATCTCATGCTATCTTTATCTGATTAGTAAGTGTTGTAACTATAACGGAATGGTTAACTAAAAGTACCTTGCTTATTAGGATGATTATCTAAACGACTAGTAATTCTGCAGCGATAACTGAATAAGTAAAGCGCCAGCGGTGTGAGTTCCTCGGTTCACTTCCTCGTCGGTCTCGAGAAACACCGAGATGGGTTTGTTTGATGGTAGAATCGGGTTGGTTCGAATCGGTCTTTCTTACCCTCTCGATAGTTGCCGGTTGTATCAGTCTCTATAGGTTGTTTAGTGCCTTCGCTGCTGCGCTTGATCCACCATACCTATAGGCAAGGACCGCGAATTCTAGTCTCGCCGAGTGTCTTGGCCTCGATCTTGGCGCTCCTCTTTTTCCTTTGCCCTTTTGGCACCTTTTTTGTTGGCAGTTTGAGATCGGCGCCGTTAGCGGTTACCCTTCCGGCTTGGGCAGGGTTATGGGCATTGGTTATTCTTGGGCTCTTAGCCCCATTTGCTTCTTGTCCGTAGTCGGACGCTCTACCGTTTTCAAGGTGATTTGGATCTTGTATATTATATCTTCTTGACTCTTGAGTCATTGTTGTATATATCTGCATGGGTCCCATCGAGGACTGTTGTGTAATGTTATTACCGTTTTCCACCCCGAAAGTGCTGGTGAGCACCTTTGAATCGTTTATGCGGGTTTGGCGGGAATCGCTAAAACTTGCATAGGGTCGAGGTGTTCAGTGGTATCGAGGACATCGGTTCGGCCCACAAGTCCAGCCTATAGGATAACCTAGCTAATGGCCGAAGTAGAGTGTCAAAACTACTTTGCAAAAATCGGTTGGATAGTTCTGATTAGGTCTGATTTTACTCCTTACCCCTCTGCTGCTCTCCTCTCACCTCTACGTGTTTTGAATCCGCTCTCGTCTCTTTCTTCGAGTCTAGGAATTCTCGTGGTTGGGTTTCCGTCGTACCTTCAGGGTTTCGCTTCCTTCTTTGATAACGGTGTTCTACCATCCGGTGTTCAAGTTGCCTGAGGAATCCGTCTACTACGGTACCATTCTTTGTTCCTTGTTTGTGCCTTAGGTGTTTTCCGGCGACATCATCGCGAGATCCGATCTGATGCATCCCTCTTGTGTTCGAACCTCGTTTGTCGAGATCTTGATGCGATTAGAGAATGGTTGCACGCTTTTCCACTGATTGTGCAGAGTAATAGTTTGGGTGCATGATGGATTGGCCCCCATGCCGACTACCCTTTCTATTCGCTTTTGTACATTGAAGTGTTTGAGAATGCATCGGTTCCCCCTTTCCATTGAAGTTAGGGGTGGCTTATTTGTGGATGCCTCTACCTTCGCCCTTTTGTTTCCGGAGTGTTCCCCTCCACGATCACGGACAACGACCTCTTGTTAGTGGTGTCACGAGGATCTACGCAAAGCGAGAAGACACAGATCGCCGACCTTCCTTCCGGTACCATGAGGCGGATCTCGAGGGCGAGATCCATTGTTAGTGGTGTCGAATTTTGGCATCCCGCAAAACCACTACTAGAAAATCGCGTTGTTTTTTTTATGCATTGCATCATCATGACCGCATGCTCATGTCATCATGCCGCATTGCATTTGAGCATCGTCATCATCTTGCATTTGCTTGTATAAAACTAATTGCGGAAAAACCGGTTCTTATTTTCTAAACGCCCCGTCTCTGTTCAAATGCAAAACCGGGTCACCGGATTATTTTGTTTTGTCTGCTATCGGTTTGCAAAAACTCTGTGTTAAATAAATAAAATATTTAATTATTTTTAGTGGGGCAGTCGAACAGGCCGATTCGACCCGAACGACCACCCCAGAAATAAAATCGGTCCAACCTAGAAACCTTTTTCTAGCCAACCTAACCTACCCAGCCCCTCTCCACCTCACCCCGGCCAATCCCCACCTGACACCTCACCCTCCCCCTTCCCCCAACCACTCCCACGCCGCCACCTGGCCCTGCCACATCACCCCACCAGCCACCCACACTCTCTCTCCACTCCCCACCCCACCAACCAGCAGACACACCCACACACGCACGCTGCAGCCCTCCCCCCTTTGGTCCCGACAGCGGACCCACTCCCTAGCCCACAGACCCACGCCCACCGCCTGACCCGCGTCCCCGCTCTCTCTCCTTCGTCCTCGCTTCCCCTCGAGCCCGCACCGCCCCGCCCCACATCTCCTCCTCCCTAGCGCCGCCGCCGGCCTCCCTTCCTCCCGCTCGCCACAGCCGCCCCTTCTCCCAGCTCGGCTCCTCCTCGCCCGCTCAGGCCCCCTTGGGCCGCCTCGTCCCGCCCTTCTCTCCACGCCTCCACGCACGCCTCCGCCGCCCTGCTCCACACCCTTCCTCGGCTCCGCCCGCTCCGCCTCTTCATCCCTCGCGCCTCCCTTCTCCGGCCCCTCGCCCTCCCGCTCCCGGCCGCCCTTTGCCCTCCGTCTCCCGCCTCCCGCCGCCTCGCAGCCCCCACCGGCGCCCGGCCGCCTTCCAGCGTCTCCCGGCCGCGACCCTCGCCTCCGCCCTCATTGGCCTCCCTCCTCGCCGATTCGCCCCTTGGCAGGCGCGCCAGCGCGCCGCGCCCTGCAGCGCCCTCCTCGCCAGGCGCCCCTCGCCGGGAGCCGCCTCTCCCTCCACCCCTGCTTAGGCCGTGGCGGCCCCCGCCGTCCTCGTCGCGCCACCGCCTTGTTGCCTGCCGCGGGCGCGACCGTGCCGCCTGCACCACCCACAGCCTGCCCTCGCCTCGGGCCGTGTGCCATCGTCTGCCCTGGACCCCTTGATCGGTGCCTCCTTCTCCTCCGTGGCTCGGCGTGCCGTGCGCCCGTCGGTCTTGCCCTCCAGCGCCACCTAGCTTCGCCTCCCGTTCGACCCACGTCTTCACAGGCGGCGCGCGCGTCACCGTGCTGCTGCGTGGCTTGTGTGTGTTGTAGTACCCGCGGCGATGGCGTCATTCTAAGATCTTCGACACGGAACCGAAGACCTGAACCCCAAGATCGGCGAGCATAAGATCGCCTCCGCAGACGGCGCCTGAATTTGGAGGACCCTCGGATGCAAGTTCGCCTCATGACCCGAGGCCGAACCGATGAACCATGAGTCTCATTGCAGAGCAATGGCAAGCCTTGGAGTGAAACCAACAAGATCTACCGCGGGCGCCAAGTACTCCTTCACGGACCGAGGATCAAAGCCTTCTTCCGGATCCGGGAGACCGGAACCAGGCGCCAAGCTCTTGAGCCAAGACCCCGGTGCGACAATACTTCATCCCGAGCGCCATGACCGTCTCGCGCGGACCCCAAAGACCACGGATCGACAAGGGCGACACCGAGCAGGAAGAATCGATCGCAGAACGAACCAAGTCTGCTTCCGGATGCGACAAGACCTCCCTACATTATCCGAGGGCGTTTTTAATTCGGACCACAGACCTGTCGAACCCCGGAACCCAAGATCATGAACCCTAATGTGAACCCCTTCCCGAAACCTATTTTATAACATAATACAACATGCATATTAAACATTCATCTCGCATGCATATTTGTGTGGTTTGGGGGCCTTATGCCGATTCACCTTATAATTAAATATGGGGCCCATATGCGGGCAAATCTAGTCTCATATCGGCCTTATTTAAACTTGTGTAGCGAACCAGTACTATCTTTTGCCATGTTAAAACAACATTTAAATTGCGGGGTAGCTAAATAACTTGAACGTTCAATTAATTAGCGGGACCAGGTTCCTAATATTGCCCAATTGTATCGCACCTTTGCCATGTCATACAACATACATGCATGCGATCTTACGCGTTGTATTAAATCATCCGGTGTTTCTTCTAGTGTTTTGGTTCTTGGCGGATAAGGCCGTTGAGTTGATGTGAGCTTCGCCCGATCTTGGTTGAACCTTCAACAATGTTTTCAATGAGCATCTCCCCTTTCTACCTATCCTACTTTTATAGTCTTTATTCCTCCTATTGATCTATTGCTATACGTATTGCGATGCTTTAGTTTCCGTACATGATATCTGCAGCCCTATATTGCCTTGGACATCCTATTACATTGTTTGGTAGATAGTTGGACACTTGTCGTGATACGCTTGCTCAAGTCTGTTGCGTGTCGTCATGAACCACGATTGTTGTGATGCGACCGCATATGCATTCTTGGAGATGATCATGGCTTTACTTATCATTCACTTTAATTCACATATAACAACTAAAATTGAATAAGCGAGGCATCGGTGGGTGATAGATAATATTTGGTTTCGAGCGCCCACTTGTGTCCCGTAGGACCCAGTACTTGATACATTCCTTGATTTATCGCTATCCACATCCGGAGGTATATGGGATCCCCAGCGAGCTTGATTAGGTCTTATTTCTTGGGGCTACAAACTAGTCGAGGTTTTATTTACTATCTGTGCTTATGCCATACTATACTGTATTCTGATTGTGCGAGGAGCACACTGTCTTTGTTAAATTGTGACCCGTTCTGCGGTATCGACAAGCCAGTTTTGGGTTCCCGATCGCTTCTGACCCGGCACAAACCTTGAGTCCGTCTCGGAGCTAGCTTGCCGTTGCGGGTAAGACTCAAGGTGGCCCCGAAATATTTACGAATCTGTGATTGCTTTGTCGAGAAAGCCTCGTTGGGTTTGATTTGTTTTCAGAGGTTGATCGGCGTGTGTTGCTATTGGTGCACCCGGCGGGTAAAACTTTACGAAAGCCGTGTAAGCGGTTATGGAAGACTTGGAGCACAGTATCTCGATCATAGACAAGCATAACTAAAGTAGTGCTATAAATTTGACTTTATAATGACTAGTAATCAGCTTCACTATAATGAAATGGCTAAATAATACTGCCCACAATTGCTTGTTTGGTTGGTCGCTTGCGACAATTGTAGCTGACTAGTAAGTATTGCAACTTCTAGCGGAATGGCTGAATAAAAGTACCAACAAGCTTTGGGTTTGGGTTATCTCATGCTATCTTTATCGATTAGTAAGTGTTGTAACTATAACGGAATGGTTAACTAAAAGTGCCTTTGCTTACCTTATCGGGATGATTATCTAAACGACTAGTAATTCTTTAGCGATAGCTGAATAAGTAAGCGCCAGCGGTGTGAGTTCCTCGGTTGACTTCCTCGTCGGGTCTCGAGGAAACACCGGGATGGGTTTGTTTGATGGTAGAATCAGGTTGGTTCGAATTGGTCTTTCTTACCCCTCTACGATAGTCGCGGTTGTATCGAGTCTCTATAGGTTGTTTAGTGCATCTGCGGCTAGCTTGATCCGCCATACCTATGTGGCGAGACCCAAATTCTAGCCTCGTAGTGTCTTGGCCTCGATCTTGGCGCTCCTCTTTCCTTTGCCCTTTGTCGGCACCTTTTGTTTAAGTAGGTTTGAGATCGGCGCCGTTAGCGGGGTTACCCTTCGGCTTGGCACAGGCGAGTTATGGCGCCATTGGTTATTCTTCGGGCTCTTAGCCCCATTTGCTTCTTGTCAAGTGATCGGACGCTCTACCGTTTTCAAGGTGATTTGGATCTTGTATATTATATACATCTTCTTGACTCTTGAGTATTTGTTGTATATATCATTACGTGGGTCCCATCAAAATTTGTGTAATTTATTACTTCATTTTCCACCCTTGAAAGTGCTGGTGAGCACCTTTGAATCGTTTCTATCACGGGTTTGGCGGGAATCGCTAAAACTTGCATAGGGAGCAAATCGGACCTATGCAAGTTTTGGCAAAACCCGAAACCATAGAAAGCGATTCAAAGGTGCCCACACTTTTTTCGTCGATGAAATAACATTACAGTCGATAGACCAACAACCTGGCGACTCACGAGTCAAGAATGCGATATCTGACCTGAATCCGTCACCTTAACGATGGGCGTCAACTGCGGACAAGATAAATGGACTGATAAGAATAAAACAAAGGATGGAGACCAAGACCGATTGTTACAACACTGGTCAGTATAGATAATCGTCACGATAAAATAACGGGCGGTGCAGTTAACCATTCCGTGATGCAACGCTATGATGACAAAACAGCGATTGTAATACCATTCGACCATTAATACTTGCTGGTCGATGATTAATATGGCGACCAACATTCCATTATAGTGAGCTGATACAAATCATTATAAAGTCAAATTATGATCGAGACCTCAAAACCAGCAGTCCGCGACAAAGCAATCGCGGATTGAAGAGGCCACCCTTAAGTGAACCATGGCAGGCGGCGGCTCCGGGGCGGACTGGGTTGTGGGCGGTATGAGCAGGGAACCAGGTGTGGCTGGCCGACACGCGGAATGCGATCCTAAATAGTGCGATGTGCTCCTGTACTCGGTAACATGATAATCTTGGATAGTAAATAAAACCTCAAACTAGTTTGAATAAGGCCCAATCAAGCTCCAGGGGGGTCCATAATCTCAGGATGTGGATTCAAGAGGGCGGTATCAGTACGGTCTGAGGACACAAGTGGTCGACCAAATATTATCTATCACCCACGATGCCTCTACTACTTTTTAGTTATTAAACAGGAATTAAAGTGTCGATAAGTAAAACCATGATCATCTCCAACATCAACATGACAATACACCAACAACTATGGCACTGACGACCGCATAGCGACTTAAGCAAGCGACGCAGTCAACTATCTACCAAACAACGGTAATAGGATGTGTCAAGGCAATATAAGGTGCAAGGGATATCACAGTGCGAAACTAGAGCATCGCAACACGGATAACAATAGATCAACGAGGAAGTAAATACTATAAAGTAAGATAGAAGGAAGATGCTGCTTTGAAAACATTATCGAAGGTTCATCCAAGATCGGGTCAACTCGCATCAACTCAGGCCTTATCAGCGAAGAACCAAAACACTAGAAGAAACTGACGCACTATTTAAGATTAAGGCGAAGGCCGGGCATGATGCATGTATGATATATGGCATGGCAAGATGCGATGCATAGGTCATATTAAGCGGAACCGGGGCCCCGACATTTAATTAAGTGGTGCATGTTGTAACTACCCATAATTTAAATGTTGTCTTAACATGGCAAAATAAGTTAACGGTTCGCTACACAAATTTAAATGAGCCAATATGAGACTAGTTGCCGCATATGGGCCCATTTAATCATGGTGAATGGCATAAGGCCCAACCACAATGCATGCGAGATGAACAATTAATATGCAACAAGTTGTATTATATTATAAAGGGTTTCGGGAAGGGTTCACATTAGGGTCTCGGCGGTGCAGGTTCGGGTTGAGTCTCGGGGTCCGGATCTGGGGTTCGGTCTCGGCGGTATCGTTCTCGGATAACAGAGTAGATCTTGGCGCATCCGCGAAGAAGGACTTGGTTGGCGTCGGGGCCGCATCGGATTTGCCCTGGTCGGTGTCGATCTTGTCGGGCCCGCGTATCAGGTCGGTCTTGGCGTCCGGGATGAAGGACTTGGCGTTCTGCGTCGGTGACCTTGGCATCCGGGTACTTGGCGAGCTCGGCGTCCGGGAAGGAGTACTTGTCGCACCGGGGTCTCGGTGTCCTCGGATCCGATTGAAGATCTTGGCGTTCGGCGGGATCGGTCTTCGGGTCCGTGGTCTTGACGTCGATGTCCGGGATCTTGGCTCCTATCGACACTTGAGGTTCGGCTTGGTCATCGATGGGGAACTTGGGGCTTGGGCTTGATTGTCGGTGTCGGGCTCGGTTCTCGGCGGTGGACACTAAAGGACTTGGATTTGTAGTCGTGGTCTTCAGAGCTCACCGAGATGTTCTGAAGAACTTGTCGTGCGGTGACCAGAGCTGGGCGCTGGCTCTGGTTGGCGCGGATGGAGGATGGGGCCATGTTCACAGGGCTTGGCGCGAGAGAGAGGCGGGCAGCGAGGCTGCACCAGCGTCGGTCGCAGGGAGGAGGTGGAGGAGGCCAGGCAGCGGGTGGGCGCGGCGGCGAGGAGGGCACCTGGCGGCTCGCGAGGCGGGCTGTGACATGTGTGGCGGCGGGGAGGCCGGGAGGCCGAGGCGATCTTGGCGGGCGGCCGGGCAGCCGGAGGAGAGAAGGGTCAAGGAGGAGGCGGTCGGAGGACAGCAGGACCCAGCGTGGGTGAAGCGGCACGAGCGAAGGGGCTCAGCGGCGGTGGAGGTGGTGAGGGCGTGGAGACGGGGGGTTGGCGACCAGCGGCGAGGTCGCTGGGAGGGCGGCGGCGAGCTCGCCCGGAGAGCGAGGCGACACGGAGGTCGGCGAGGTTGCGGAGGGACAGCGGCGGGGCCTAGAGCTCTGAGGCGAAGGGGCACGGCGGTCGGCGGCATGAGGCGAGGCAGCGGCAGCGACTGGGCGGAGGAAGAAGGTCGGGCGGTGGCAGACGAGAGGAGAGAGGAGAGGAGGCAGGCGGCGCTGGGGAGAGAGAAGGCGTGGGCGCGCGCGTGAAGCGGCGTGAGGTGGGACCTGGGAGGGGTAGCCAGGGGCCTGAGTGGGGTGCGGGATCCGAGGTGACAGTGGGGCCTGGGGTGGCTGGCGGTGCGTGGCGTGTGGGGTGTGTGTGTGCGTGCCAGGTGGAGTGGAGGTGAGGGAGGTGGGGTGAGGTGGCGGCGTGGGAGTGGGTGGGGGAAGGGAGAGGGTGAGGTGTCAGGTGGGGATTGGGTGGAATGAGGTGGCCGGAGGGGTGGGTAGATTAGGTTGGGTAGCTTAGGTATTTTAGGCGGACCGATTGTTTGGACTGGGGGTGGTCGTTCGGGTCGAATCGGCCCGTTCGACTGCCCCCACTAAAATAATTAAATATTTTGTTTGATTAAAACAAAGCCTCTGCAAACCGATAGCAGACAAAACAAAATAATCCGGAGACCCGGTTTTGGTGTTTGAATAAAGATGGGGCGTTTAGAAAACAAAATCAGGATTTTCGAAAATAGTTTTATGCGAGTAGATGCAAGATGATGACAATGCTCAAATGCAATGCGGCATGATGACATGAGCATGCGATCATGATGATGCAATGCACAAAAACAACGCGATTTTCTAGTAGTGGTTTTGCGGGATGCCACAATTCGACACCACTAACAATGGATCTCGCCCTCGAGATCCGCCTCATGGTACCGGAAAGAAGGTCGGTGAACTGCATCTTCGCGCTTCGTGTAGGTCCTCGAGACACCACTAACAAGAGGTCGTTGTCCGTGATCGTCGAGAGAACACTCCGGGAACAACAGGTCGAAGGTAGAGGTATCAACAAATAAATCCACCTCTAGCTTCGATGAAAAGAGGGAGCCGATGCATTCTCATCCACTTCAATGTACAAAAGTGAATAGAAGGGGTAGTCGGCATGGGGGCCAATCCATCACGCACCCAAACTATTACTCTGTACAATCAGTAGAAAAGCGTGCAACCATCCTCGGAATCAGACTGAAGATCTCGACAATCGAGGTCCGGAAACAGAGGAGTGATGCAGACTCTACATCGGATCTGGCGTAGATGATGTCGTCGCGTCGGGAAACACCGGAAGGCACAAACAAGGAATAAAGAATGGTAACACCGTAGACGGATTCATCAGGCAGCTTGAACACCGGACGGTAGAACACCGTTATCCAAGAAGGAAGCGAAACCCTGAAGGTACGACGGAAACCCAACCACGAGAATTCCTGGACTTGAAGAAAGGTAAGAGAGTAGATTCAAAACACGCAGAGGTAAGAGGAGAATAGCAGAGGGGTAAGGAGTAAAATCAGACCTAATCAGAACTATCCAACCGATTTTGCAAAAATAGTTTTGACACTCTACTTCGGCCGTTAGCTAGGTTATCCTACAGGCTGGACTTGTGGGGTATCGCAACTGCTGAGCTCTGATACCACTCTGTAACACCCTCAGAATCGGACCTATGCAAGTTTTGGCAAAACCCGCCAAACCCGCATAGAAACGATTCAAAGGTGCCCACCAGGCACTTTCGTGCGGGTGGAAAACGAAGTAATAACATTACACAACAGTCCTCGATGGGACCCACAGAACAGATATATATACAACACGACTCCACGAGTCAAGAATACAGATATACGGTACAAAGATCCATATCACCTTGAAAACGATGGAGCGTCCAACTACGGACAAGATGCAAATGGGGCTAAGAGCCCTGAAGAATAACCAATGGCGTCCATAACCCTGCGGGCCAAGCGGAAGGGTAACCACGCTATGGCGTCGATCTCAAAACCTGCTTAAACAAAAGGGTGCCGACAAAGGGCAAAGGAAAAGAGGGCGTCGATCGAGGCGATTGCAGCGAGGCTAGAATTCGGCGGTCCTCACCTACATAGGTATGGTGGACTGAGCGGCAGCGGCAGCATGCACTAAACAACCTATAGAGACTCGATACAACTAGCGACTATTAGAGGGGTAAGAAAGATCTATTCGGATCCAACCTGATACTACCATCAAACAAACCCATCCTGGCATTTTCCCCTCGAGACCAAACGAGGAAGTCAACCGAGGAACTCACAACGTTGGCAGTTTTATTTATTCATTTATTGTTACAACACTTACTAGTCAAGTATAGATAATCATCCTGATAAAATAAGCAGTGGGCAATTTTAGTTAACCATTCCGTGATAGTTGCAACACTTACTAGTCAGATACAATAGCATGAGATAACCCAAAACCCAGCAGTTGTTGGTACTTTTATTCAGCCATTCCGTTATAGTTGCAATACTTACTAGTCAGTTACAGTTGTCGCAAGCGACCAACCAAACAAGCAATTGTGGGCATTTTTATGTAGCCATTCCATTATAGTGAAGCTGATTACTAGTCATTATAAAGTCAAATTTATAGCACTACTTTAGTTATAGTTGTCTATGATCGAGATACTGTGCTCCAAGTCGTCCATAACATGGACACGGCTTTGAAAGTTTTAACCCGGCGGTGCACAAATAACACACACTCGATCAACCTCGGAAAAACCAAATCAAAACCAACGAGGCCTTCACGACAAAGCAATCACATGATTGAAATATTTGGGGGCCACCCTTAAAGTAGACCATAGCACGGCCAGCTCCGAGACGGACTTAAGGTTGTGGGACGGGTGTGAACATTTGGGAACCCGAAAGTGTGGCTGGGCTTGTCGACACGGCGGAATCGTGCCACGATCCTAAGCGATGCAGTGTGCTCCTCGCACAATCGTAAATCTGAGTAGCATGGCATAAATGCAGGATAGTAAATAAAACCTCAAACTAGTTTGTGGCCCCAAGAAATAAGACTGAATCAAGCTCTGGCTCAGGGGGGTCCCATAATCGTCCCGGATGTGGATAGCGCGATCAAACAAGGAACATGTATCAAGTAATCGGGGTCCTACGGGACACAAGTGGGCGTTCGGAAACCAAATATTATCTATCACCCACCGATGCCTCTGCTTACTTCAATTTTAGTTATTAAACAGGAATTAAAGTGTACGATAAGTAAAACCATGATCATCTCCAACATCAACATGCGGCAATACACCAACAACTGTGGCACTTGACGACACGCAACAACACTTGAGCAAGCGACTATGACGCGCAAGTCCAACTATCTACCAAACAACAGGTAATAGGATGTGTCCACGGCAATATAAGGCTGCAAGGGATATCACGGGTACGGAAACTAGAGCATCGCAACACAGATAACAATAGATCAACAGAAGGAAGTAAATACTATAAAAGTAAGATAGGTAGAAAGGGGAAGATGCTCGCCTGAAAACATTATCGAAGGTTCATCCGAAGATCGGGTCAACACTCGCATCAACTCAACGGCCTTATCCGCGAAGAACCAAAACACTAGAAGAAACACCGGACGCACTATTTAAGATTAAGGCAGAAGACCGGGCATGATGCATGTATGATATATGGCATGGCAAAGATGCGATGCACTTAGGTCATATTAAGCGGAACCGGGGCCCCGACATTTAATTAAGTGGTGCATGTTGTTTAACTACCCCGCAATTTAAATGTTGTCTTAACATGGCAAAATAAGTTAACGGTTCACTACACAAATTTAAATGAGGCCAATATGAGACTAGATTTGCCCGCATATGGGCCCCATATTTAATCATGAGGTGAATCGGCATAAGGCCCCCAACCACACAAAATGCATGCGAGATGAACAATTAATGTGCGACAAGTTGTATTATATTATAAAGTAGGGTTTCGGGAAGGGGTTCACACATTAGGGGTCTCGACGGTCTGGGTTTCGGGGTTCGGGGTCGGGTCTCGGGGTCCGGATCTGGGGTTCGGTCTCGGCGGTATCGTTCTCGGATAACAGAGTAGATCTTGGCGCATCCGCGAAGAAGGACTTGGTTGGCGTCGGGGCGCGCCAGATTTTCCTGTCGGTGTCGATCTTGTCGGGGCCCGCGTGTGGTCGGTCTTGGCGTCCGGGATGAAGGACTTGGCGTTCTGCCTCGGTGACCTTGGCATCCGGGTACTTGGCGAGCTCGGCGTCCGGGAAGGAGTACTTGTCGCACCGGGGTCTCGGTGTCCTCGGATCCGATTGAAGATCTTGGCGTTCGGCGGGATCGGTCTTCGGGTCCGTGGTCTTGACGTCAAGTGTCCGGGGATCTTCGGCTCCCTATCGACTCACTTGAGGTTCCGGCTTGGTCATCGATGGGGAACTTGGGGCTTCAGGGATTGATTGTCGGTGTCGGGCTCGGTTCTCGACGCCGGTGGACACTAAAGGACTTGGATTTGTAGTCATGGTCTTCAGAGCTCACCGAGATGTTCTGAAGAACTTGTCGTGCGGTGACCAGAGCTGGGAGCAGGCTCTGGTTGGCGCGGATGGAGGATGGGGCCATGTTCCTGGGCTTGAGCGCGGGCCGGAGAGGAAGGGCGGGCAGCAGGGCTGCACCAGCGTCGGAGGTCGCAGGGAGGGAGGTGGAGGAGGCCGGGGCACGCCTTGGCAAGGGCGACGCGAGGAGGCACCAGCTCGCGGAGGGCGGGGCTGTGGCCGGCGGAGGCGGGGAGCAGGAGGCAGGGCGATCGCGACAGCGCGCGGCCGGGCAGCCGAGGAGAGAGGGCCGAGGAGGCGGTCGGAGGACGACAGGACCGCGGCGCTGAGGTGAAGGCGTGGCCGAGGAAGGGGCGCCGGGCGGCGGTGGAAGGTGGTGAGGGCGTGGAGAGACGGGGGTCGCGGCTGGAGAGGTCGAGGGAGGCGGCGGCGAGCTCGCGGAGAGGGAGGCGGGCAGCGGAGGTGCGGTGAGGCGAGGTTGCGGAGGGCCTTGGCGGCGAGGCCTCGAGCTCTGAGGCGAAGAGCAGCGGTGGCCATGAGGGGCAGCGGCGGCAGCCAGGCGGAGGAAGAGGTCAGGCGGTGGCGGACAGAGGGAGAGAGAGAGGGAGGAGAGACGCGGGCGAGCGTTGGCTGGGAGAGAGAGAGAGGCGGCGCAGGCGTGGGAAGCAGCGTGGGCGCGGGTGGGACCAGGGAGGCGCGAGGCGCAGCAGGTGGGGGATGCGGGATCCCGAGGGACTGGTGGGGCCTGGGGTGGCTGGCGGTGCGTGGCGTGTGGGGTGTGTGTGTGCGTGCCAGGTGGAGTGGAGGTGAGGGAGGTGGGGTGAGGTGGCGGAGTGGGAGTGGGTGGGGGAAGGGAGAGGGTGAGGTGTCAGGTGGGGATTGGGTGGAATGAGGTGGCCGGAGGGGTGGGTAGATTAGGTTGGGTAGCTTAGGTATTTTAGGCGGACAGATTGTTTGGACTGGGGGTGGTCGTTCGGGTCCAATCGGCCCGTTCGACTGCCCCCACTAAAATAATTAAATATTTTGTTTGATTAAAACAAAGCCTCTGCAAACCGATAGCAGACAAAACAAAATAATCCGGAGACCCGGTTTTGGTGTTTGAATAAAGATGGGGCGTTTAGAAAACAAAATCAGGCTTTTCGAAAATAGTTTTATGCGAGTAGATGCAAGATGATGACAATGCTCAAATGCAATGCGGCATGATGACATGAGCATGCGATCATGATGATGCAATGCACAAAAAGAACGCGATTTTCTAGTAGTGGTTTTGCGGGATGCCACACTCTTGCAGCGATCCCACCGCCATTCCCGGTGGTCTTGGGGATTGGAGCCGCTCCGACTACAGAGGCCTCTCCGTCGAAGGGGGCACCATTGTCGACTGGCGCAGAGCTTCCTGCGGCCGTGGCCTTGTCGTCGAAGAGGGATTCAGTGTCGTGGGTCCCGGTAGTGTCCGAAACGGGCATCAGTCGTAAGTTGGGCCCAGAGTTGGAGAAGCTGGTGCACATCTGCACCGGCCTGCGTTTCATTCCAGTCGCCATGTAAGCCTTTGCCGAGTCGATTCAGAGTAGCGTTTTGTAGTTGTTGGTTGAGTCGCTAATCTGCCGTTTTGCAGGACTGGGGTGAACAAGATTTGTCAGCCTTCGTTGGCCAAGGTACCGCTAGTTCAGGAATGATTCCGGTGTTTTCACCGGAATGATCTAGAAGGATCTAGAAGATTCACCAGATCAGAAGGGGAAGGGTACATGAATAAGTGGAATGATAGAATCATGTCCTAGGTCACTTGGTTAGGCACTTGTAATAAATAAATTAAGCTCCAAATTGAAAGTCAAAAGGAAAGTTTGAAAAGTCAAACTGGGACAATGTATCCTGATGGAGGAAGGAAAGAACCCTTCTTTCCCTCCACCACAAGCCAACTGGGAGAGGGAGTTGGGGAAGGATTCAAACTCCCCTCTCCCAAGCTGCCCTCCCTCTCATAAATAGAGGGGGGGGTGCCCCAAGAGACACAACACCAGCCCCTCCCCACACCGATGTCGTCGCCTCAACACCACCGCCGCCGTTTCATCGTTGCCGCCCTTGTCATCGCCGATTCCACCTCCTCCTCTTTGTCCTCTAAACCCTAAATCGCCGGAAACCCTAAATATCCACCATAACCTGCCCTGACTTAGGCGAAGCCTGGGATCTTCCTCTACCGGCACCACGTCGTCTTTGCCGGAATCGAGGGAGAACTACAACCTCCATCACCGCTGGAACAAGGGATAGGAAGGTCTTCATAGAGTACCAAACGTGTGACCGACTGCAGAAGCGCTGCCGGAACGTTGTGCCAGAAGGATCGTCTACGCGATCTTGAGATCGGCAAGTGTACGACTACATCACCCACGAGAATCTGCTCTCGTTAACCACTTTGGAATCTTCAAGGGTGAATATTCTAATCGAATCGTTTCTACAATCTAGTAGATAGATCTTGGCTTGTCTGTGTTCATGTGGTAGAATTTTTTTGTTTTGCATGCTATGAACCCATTCAGTGGTATCAGAGCCGCGTGAAAGGATACGGATGTCGCCTAGAGGGGGGGTGAATAGGCGATTAAAACTTTTCCTAGAGAGGCTCAACAAAGGCGGAATAAAACTAGTGTTTACTTTGTTAAGCACAACCTAGAACAATGGTTCACCTATGTGCACAACAACTTATGCTAAGCAATACAAGCAACAAAGTGATAGCAAGATATATATTACTTCAAGAACGAAGGCTATCACAATGTAAAGTGCATAAGTAAAGAGCTCGGGTATAGAGATAACTGAGGCACGCGGGGACACCGATATTTTACCGAGTTCCTCCCAACATGGAGTACATATCGTTTGGAGAGGGGGTGGTATCAAACCACCAACGCCACAAAAGGCCTCCCTTATTCTCTGGTGAATCTCACCCCAACGGTATCGATCCACGCTTCCACTATCGGTGCACTTGTTCATGGCAACCGGAACCTTTCACAAGGTTGGGGCACTTCTCCACAACTTAGAGGCTCCCAACAAACACCACAAAAGGGCTCAATAAATGCCACCAAGGCCACAATTCCACCAAGGCCACAAAACCGTCTAGGGTTCCAAGAACCCAAGAGGGACAAGCTCCAGTGAGCAACTCAAACCAAATCCTCCGAGGAGAACTCAAACCGATGCACCAAATGCAAATGGCAAGAACACCACAAAGGTGTTCAAATACCTCACTCTCAAGTTCCAACAAAGCTACTAAAGCTATTGGGGGAATAAGAGAGGAGGAATCAAAGAGAGACACAAAATCCCCCAAAATCTAGATCCCCAAAGATACACTCACAAAGAGATGTTTTGGTTTGGTCAAAACGTAGATCTAGATCTCCTCCAACTACCCCTCAAATATATGCAAGAATCACGGAGGGGTGAGTAGAAATCAAGCTCAAAGAGTAAGGCAAATGGGGGCAAAGCTTAAATAAAAGGAGGAGGAAGAAGCAACCCTAAAAGACAAAGGGGTGAAGCTATTTAAAGGCACGGGCAAAATCTGGTCGTTGGGGTGATTTTTCGGACCGTTCCGGTACTACCGGATTAAACCGGTAGTACCGCAAAGCTCTAGGAAAAAAGCGGCACAGCAATGAAGGCCGCATGCGTGGGGCCAAGCTTATAGCAGATGTATGCAACATGCATAAGCCTTACGTATAAAAGCAGCAGCGAAAGCAGCAGAGCGGCGCCACATGAATGCATGCGGCAACTGCAGAAGCTTGCTGCTGGCGCTGCGTGACGCAACAAAGAAGCGAAGCGACGCGGGAGGGCCCAATGCCGAAGCGGGCTGGAGCACGCTGCGTGAGGGACCTGCTGGCGGCAGGCGCGTGACAGCCGCGCGACGCGAGGGCGTCAACGTGGGGACAAAGCGGGGGCTGGGAAAACCGAGTGGACGCGCATGGATCTAGATCTAGGAAAATATCTGGGCCGACCGGTACTACCGGCCCACCCGGGCGGTACTACCGGGCCGGCCGGTAGTACCGGATTTAGGTACCTAGCGAGGCAGATAGAAAACGGGCCGTTTTTAGGCCCGGGCGGTAGTACCGGCCTGTCCGGCCGGTACTACCGCTCGGCCCAGAAAACAGACTGACATGCAAATATTCAAACAACAATAACTTTTGACTGGAAGCTCCGATTGACCAGATTCAAATTGCGTTGGATAGAGGACGACAAGGGCTTCCCAATAAAAGGTGGAAATATTGATTATCACCAAGTGAGAAAGTATCAAGTATAATAATGTGAAATACCTCACTTGGTGAGAAACCGAAAAGCCGCATAAATCAAAATCGCAACAAGATACAAACGGATGATCCGATTTTGATGAACAAGAGCTTGTTATGGAGATTACCACAAGATCTATATCCTCACATGGATAAGAACAAATAACAACCAAATATGATGATGCAAGTATGCAAAGGTTTGAGCTCTCTTCGAACGATGTGACCGAATTACTCATATGAGAGCCCCTCTTGATAGTACGGTTATCTATCCTAAACCCGGTCTCACACACACAACGTGAGACCGGCAAAAGGGAAAACCTATCAAGATTATACCTTTGCCTTGAGCATTCCACTTGAGCTCGATGTAGATGGTCTTGCCCTTCTCAATATGGAACGCCTTTCTTAATTCCTCATCATCGACCTCGCATATTGAGCTTGCCCAACATATCTTATTTGCATTTCATCGACCTTGAAGCCAACACATGCTCCAAGCGATGCCAATGGACAAATCCTACAAGTATAACTTAATACACACATTAGTCCATAAAGATTGTCATTAATTACCAAAACCACACATGGGGGCCCAACATGTTCTTTCACCGTGTCTATATGCAGATCTGTTGCACGAGTAGAACACAATGGTCATTGTGGGCGTTGATGCTTTTGTTATCGATTGCTTCTTGTGTACTTTGCATCTTGCGGGATGGTGGGATGAAGCGGCCCAGGATAACCTTACATGAAATCGTTCATGAGACTTGCTCCACGCTTGATATGCAACTTGTATTGCATAAGTGGCTTTGCAGGTGCCTGTTTCTCCCAACATAGTGAAGATTCAATTTACGACGGGTGATTGACAATACTAGTATCAACGTTGTGGTTCTTGTTCGTAAGTTAGAACGACACTTACTGAAAGCCCCAAACCACGTAAAACATGCAAAGAAAATTAGAGGCGTCTAACTTTGTTTTGTAGGGGTGTGATGTGATGTGATATGGCCATGATTATGATTATATATGATGTTTGCAATGTTCCTTATTGTAAGTCGGCAACCGGCATGAGCCTTATGGTTATCTTTTAATTTCGTAAAGACTTGCATGTCTATTATTCAAAGTAGTTGTAATAGTTGATGCTGGTGGACGACAACCATGGAGCAGTGCCATTGACCTTGACGCCACGCCGATGATGATGGAGATCATGTTCGTGTTTGAAGATGGAGATCGGAAGCACAAGAAGAAAGGTCATATCATATCACATATTTTGAATTGCATGTGATGTTAATCCTTTTATGCATCTTGTATTGCTTAGTTCACGACGGTAGCATTATAAGATGATACCTCTCACAAAATATCAAGTTATAAAGTGTTCGTCCTTAGTAGGCACCGTTGCCAAAGCTCGTTGTTTCGAAGCACCACGTGATGATCGGGTGTGTTAGATTCTGCGAGTGTTTGCAACGGGAGCAAGCCAGATTTGCTCATGCGGAAGCTAAGGTTTGATATTGACAAGCCTAGCATGTACAGTCATGGTCTCGGAACACGGATCACCGAAAGGTAAAGCATGAGTCAGATAGTAGATATGATGAACATGTTGATTGTTCGCCATTGAAGCTACATCATCTCTCGTGATGATCGTTTTTGATGTGGTGGATTTGGTTCGTGTGATCACTAAAACAATGTGAGGGATATTGTTTTGAGTGGAAATTCACCTAGATTAATTCAACTATTAATTAGAACTCAATTTTTCATAAACTTAGTCAAAACTATTGCAAATATGTTGTAGATCAATGGCGGCCCCTACCATCAATTTTAATGCATTCCTAGAGAAAGAAAAGTTGAAAAACAATGGAAGCAACTTCGCGTATTGGTTCCGCAACTTGAGGATTGTCCTCAATGTTGGTAATTTGACCTATGTGCTAGATGCACCGCTAGGTTACCCACCTGCAGCTAATGTTACCGATGAGGTGAAGAATGTTTTCCTTGCTCAGAAGAATCATTACTCCACAGTTCAGTGTGCTATCTTGTATGTTTTGGAATCGGAGCTTCACAAAAGGTTGGAGAACTTTTACCCACATGATATTGTCCGTGAACTCAAAATGATATTTGAGGGTCACACGGTAGTTGAGAGTTATGAGGCTTCTGAAAAGTTCTTTAACTGCAAGATGGAAGAGGGCAGCTCCGTCAGTGAGCATGTGCTTAAGATTTCTGGAAACGCAAGTAAGCTCCAAAGCTTGGGTATAGTGATTCCTAATGCTTTGGGGATTCACTGTGTCCTCCAATCACTACCACCAAGTTAGAAGAACGTTGTGATGAACTACAATATGCAAAACATGGACAAGTCGTTGGCTAAACTCTTCTCCATGTTAAAGTCTACGAAAGTGGAGATCAAGAAAGAGCACCAAGTGTTCATGGTCAATAAGACCACCAAATTCAAGAAGAAAGGAAAGTCTAAGAAAAAGGGAAGCTTCAAGAATGGCGGTAAGAAAGTTACCCCGCTGGCGAAGAAGACCAAGGATGGGCCTAAGCCTGATACTGAGTGCTTTTACTGCAAGGGATAAGGTCACTGGAAGCGGAATTGCCCTAAGCACTTGGCGGATTTGAAGAATGGCATCATCAACAAGAAAGGTATATCCCATATACATGTTATTGATGTGTACCTCACTAGTAGTCGTAGTTGTGCCTGGGTATTTGATACTGGTTCGGTTGCTCATATTTGTAACTCGCAACAGGTGTTGCAGAATAGATGGAAACTAGCGAAGAACGAGGTGACGATGCGCGTTGGAAATGGATCAAAGGTTGATGTGATCGCGGTCGGCACTCTACCTCTTCATCTACCATCGGGATTAGTTTTATACTTAAATAATTGTTATTTGGTGCCTGCTTTGAGCATGAAAATTATATCTGGATCATGTTTATTGCGAGACAGTTACTTGTTTAAGTCCAAGAATAATGGTTGTTCGATTTATATGAGTAATATCTTTTAGGCACATGAACATTTTATAGATGGTCTATTCTTGTTGAATCTCGATTGTAGTAATACACATATTAATAACATTGAAGCTAAACATTTGAAATTGAGCGATAACTCGACCTATATGTGGCACTGTCGTCTTGGTCACATTAGAGTGAAGCGTATGAATAAACTCCATTCCGATGGACTTCTTGAATCACTTGATTTCTAATCACTTGAAAGATGCGACGCATGTCTGATGGGTAAAATGACAAAGACTCCATTTTCTGGTATGATGGAGCGAGCTACGGACTTATTGGAAATCATACATACCGATATGTGTGGACCAATGAGTGTAGCATCGCACGGTGGTTATCGTTATGTTCTTACTTTCACGAATGACTTGAGTAGATATGGGTATATCTATTTCATGAAACATAAGTCTGAAACTTTTGATAAGTTTAAGGAATTTCAAAGTGAAGTAGAGAATCAACGTAACAAGAAGATTAAGTTTCTACGATTTGATCGTGGAGGTGAATATCTAAGTTACGAGTTTGGCGAGAATTTAAAGAAATGTAGAATACTTTCACAATTGACACCGCCAGGAACACCAAAAACGTAATGGTGTGTCCGAACGTCATTATCGAACTCTCTTAGATATGGTTCATTCTATGATGTCACTTACATATTTACCACTATCATTTTGGGGTTATGCATTAGAAACAACCGCATTCACTTTAAATAGGGCACCATCTAAATCCGTTGAAACGACACCGTATGAATTATGGTTTGGGAAGAAACCTAAATTGTCGTTTCTTAAAGTTTGGGGTTGCGAAGCTTATGTAAATAAGTTACAGCTCGACAAGCTTGAACCCAAAACAGAAAAATGCGTCCTTATAGGGTACCCAAAGGAAACTATTGGGTATACCTTCTATCATAGATCTAAGGGCAAAATCTTCGTTGCCAAGAATGGATCCTTTCTAGAGAAGGAATTTCTCTCGAAAGAAGTGACTGGAAGGAAAGTAGAACTCGACGAGGTTGTCGAACCTTCTCTCGGAATTGAGAGTAGCGCAACACCGGAAGAAGTTCCTGTGGTGCCTACACCAATAAGAGAGGAAGCTAATGATGTTGATCATGAAACTTTGGTTGAAGTTACTACGGAACCTCGCAGGTCAATGAGAACTCGTACCACTCCCAGTTGGTATGATCTCGTTATGAGTGTCATGTTGGTGGACAACACCGACGACCCTGCGACATATGAGGAAGCGATGATGAGCACAGATTCCAATAAATGACAAGAAGCCATGAAATCCGAGATTGGATCCATGTACGAAAACCAAGTATGGACTTTGGTGGACTTACCGGATGCCCGGAAGGCTGTCGAGAACAAACGGATTTTCAAGAAGAAAACGGATGTTGATGATATTGTTACTGTCTATAAAGCTGGACTTGTCGCAAAAGGGTTTCAACAAATTCAAGGAGTTGACTACGATGAGACTTTATCACCGGTAGCAAAGCTAAAGTCTGTGAGGATTTTGTTAGCAATCACTGCATACTATGATTATGAGATATGGCAGATGGATGTCAAAACGGCGTTCCTCAATGGAGACATTGATGAAGAGTTGTATATGGTATAACCCAAAGGTTTTGTTGATCCTAAAGTTTCTAACAAGGTATGCAAACTTCAACGGTCCATTTATGGATTGAAGCAAGCATCCCGAAGTTGGAATCAACGTTTTGATAAGGTAATCAAAAGTTTTGGTTTTATACAAACTTATGGAGAAGCTTGTATTTACAAGAAAGTGACTGGGATCTCTGTAGCATTCCTAGTACTATATGTGGATGACATATTGTTGATTGGGAATGATGTAGACCTTCTTAATAGTGTCAAGGATTATTTGAATAATAGTTTTTTCAATGAAAGTTCTTGGCGAAGCAGCTTACATATTAGGCATAAATATTTATAGAGATAGATCGAGACGCCTAATATCATTGTCATAGAGTACATATTTGGACAAAGTTCTAAAGATGTTTGGAATGGAAGATAGCAATAAAGGGTTCTTGCCCATGTTTCCCAATACGACCTTGAGTAAAACTCAAAGTCCTGCTATGGCAGAAGATAGAGAAAGGATGAGTAAGACTCCCTATGACTTAGAGTTAGCCTCTATTGTCCATGCACTCAAAACATGGAGACACTATCTTTTGGGAAAGTGTTGTGAAGTGTTCATAGATCACAAGAGTTTTAAATATATTTTCACCCAGAAAGAACTCAATATGAGACAAAGAAGATGGCTAGAACTTATCAAGGATTACGACTTAAGTTTGCAATACCATCCCGGTAAAGCGAATGTCGTAGATGATGCATTAAGCCGCAAAGTTTATGTGAATGGCCTCACCAAAGGAGAATTGCTAGATGATTTGTGTCCCCAATTTAAAGATCTTAGATTGGAGATAGTGCCTAAAGGATATCTCATGTCTTTGGAAGTTCAAACAACATTGCTGGATAAGTTCAAAGAAGCCCAAAAGTTGGACCAGGAAATAGAGGAGATTAAGAGTAAAATTAGTAAAGGAAAGGCGAAAGGATTCCAGGAAGATGAACAAGGAACCTTATGGTATGGAAAGCGCATCTGCATTCCACATGATTCCGAACTTCGGAAATTAATCTTGCAAGAAGCACACAATTCACCATATTCTATTCATCCGGGTAACACCAAGATGTACATGGATGTGAAGGAAAGATTTTGGTGGAACAATATCAAGAAAGATATCGCTGAACATATTGCCTTGTGCAATGTGTGTAGTCGAGTGAAGGCGGAACATCAGAAACCGGCTGCGGTGACCCGGCATACCACTGCATGTTGTAGTATATTATAGTCGTGGACATAACACACACGGAGTACCATTCCGCAAATATTACATCCTCAGAGTGGTACAATAGAAACAAAGCGGCTCCATATCATACATTATCATTATTACAACCAGAATTACATGACGACTTTTAGATCCTCCTAGGTCCATAGAGGTATCCTGATGACTCAGGCTAAAATATAATAACTCGAAGAACAGAATAAAGAAGCAACTAAGATTTATACGATACTTAGTTATAGATAGAGGATAGGAATCTATGCTACTGGACGAGATCTCTATATATGCTACATCTACACTTCAGATACGTCGGTCTCCATTCCATAGATGTTTTCATAATTGTTCTCTTCGACGCTTCCGGATACTTCTGGTTCTTCATAGAGGAATTCTTCTTGGTCTTCAATTGGTTATAGTATTTCTTCTTCCTGACCGTTATTGTCTTCAGAATCTAGCAAGGGTTAAGAAGATACGTTGAGTACGAGCGTACTCAGCAAGTTCACTAAAAAGGAGTGTTTGATGCACTATATCTACATCCACGGACCATAAGTCGTAGGCAATGCAGGTTTTCGTAAATATTTCTTCAAAGGTTGCTTTTATTCTAAAAAGCTATGTCCGTCAGCCTTCACAGGTTTACCAGAACTTTCATGGAGTTCCTTTCCTGCAGCGTTCGCAGCTCCTTCCCGGAACAGGGAGTAACAAGTTACAGTTCTTAGACTCTGCAGAGGTGCGTCACTTTACCCATGAGAGATCTTAGCTTTCTTGCTCATCCGAGTTGCATTCTCGTCCACACTTCCTTGGTGTGGTGCCCAGACTAAGATCCAAGCCAATCACTGTCCTTCTCCGTAACCCCGCATACACCAAAATTGTTGTATGTCCAAACTCAAGGTAGACCTTTCCCCGTATAAAACGGCTATTCCTTACTTGGATACACACAACAACCATTAACACTAGTAATCTGTCTTTTGTAAGCCCAGATCCACGGTAGACCTTTCCCCGTATAAAACGACTATACCCACGATCTGCAACTCACAAATGCCCAGAACAGTGTCCAATGCATGCGAAAGGGAGCCAATCTAGCTGACTTCTCCGCCCTATTCCAAATCTCATGGTTAACGCATAATATACGACGCAAGAATCACTGGCGACATTGGTTGTTAAGTCCTAGATGATATATTCCTGTGTAGTGGTATCCCAACTGCTAGTCTTGATAGATTAGCTGATCACCCTGGATCAGTAACGGATACTTCAAGTTAATTATGAAAATAGTGTTTTTGACCTTTTTGAAATGCATGTGATGACACATAGTTGCAATTACTTTACAGAAAATAATCAAAGGACATGAGCAAGTGTGAACTTGCCTAAATATAGCGAAGTATTGCAATCGAATGTATCGACTTGACCCTGGACCTTGGGTTCTACAAAAATATCATCATTGCCCGGTAAGGACAATGTTTAAAGAAGCAATATGCTGTTATGCATAAGTAATGAGATGCATAATGCAAAATCCCAGGTAATTCTTCAATTATTACCAATGAGATATATTTAGATGATTTATTTAAGATTTGATTTAGTTTAAGTTTACTTCATGTAACGTCCCAAAAATCATGATTTCAAATCTTGCATATCGTTCATGCATTCATAATCATTGTAGGATCATTTTCAAATGAGATTTCAAAAACAAAAGCATTTGAATGTCTATTATTTTATGTAAGCAAGGCAATGGCCACTTCTGCTCTCTAGTATGAGATTATTTGGTTTAAACCAGAAAGATTTGAACATAGAGTTGATTTTTATTTTCTAAAGCTTGGACAAAGTTTTCAAAACAAAGTATGAATTTAAAACCATTCATATGCCTTTATTAAACCAATGGTAAAGGCACTGTTTTATTTAAGTTCCAATGGGCCAAAGTATTTTGAGCAAAGCAATCCTAAGCTACACTTAGCCAAATTCATGTAGTAACTAGATTCTAATATTCTACTAAGGTATCACTTGCCAATACTATTCCAATGTATTGACCCACTCTGGCTGTAACTTGTGATGTTGCAGGTTACTCTGATGATGATTAGGGGTTCTGAGTCTACACTCAACATGCTTGCCTGTGACACATGAACATGAAGACTTCTATTTTATATTGTTAAGTTAAACTCTTGTACTAGCCTATGGCTAATGAGTTGTAAAAGACTATGTTATCTCTGGAATGAAGATGTAATAATGACCTTTGTTTCTGTGTACTTCATCTTAAACTGTGGATGCTAGAAATTGATCTAGGGACTAGCATTGCAATCACAGGGATCTTTACCTTTATAAAGGTGGGATCTTACAGATGGTATCAGAGCACTGTGTTGCCTGTAGGATTATGACCCTAGGATTGGATTAGAAACCACTAACGAAATTTTTTCAACAATTTCCACACTTGTCTTTTTCTTCTCGTAAACTTTTCTAATCTTCTTTCTCATCTCTATTTGTAGATGAACTCCATCAACGAAGCCATGAGGAAGGGACCACTCATGACCATGACCTTGGAGTGTGAGACAGAATTCCCCAAGGCCCTCAAGAACCTCATGGATACCATGGGGATACATGGTGCAACTGTGTACAAAGGATTGCCCGTGATAGATGAAGGAGTAGAGTACTGGTGGGTGCAACTTCACTTGTACAAAAACAAGGAATACAACCACAAGGAGTCAGGATTCTACATGGTCACAACTCAGAAATGCACACAACATTCTTTGACTCTTCAAGAAATGCAGCTTGGAATGCCATCAAGGAGCTTGGTGATAGACTCAAGTGCAGAATGCTTAACACCCAAAATGATCTTAGGGAAGAAAAGAAGCATACCCAAGAGTTAGAGGCTACCAACCAACGTTTAAGAGAAGACATCATAGACTTAGCAATGGATTCATGTGATCAAGATCGACAGATTACCTCTAGGGATGCCCTGATAGCCAACTTGGCAAGTGAGTGGGGATTGTAATGTACTTCGTTAGTTGGACCACCACACTTATCGTTTTATTTCCAAAAATTTATCTAAGTTATGTTGAACCTTTGATGCTTGTAATGGATTTGTGTATGCCATGACTTGTGTGATTGTTGCAAAGGATATGCTTGTGATATTTTGTCTTGTGATTTTTCTCTATTGATGTTGATTCTAACTTGTCTCTATCTTATAAAAATAGATTCCTAATGTTATTATCAACACGGCCGAGGAGTTCAAGGGAACTCGTTTTGGCACTCGTCTCATTGATCTCACTAGCGTGCTCAACCTTCCACTTCCTAGAATCATGACGCTTCCCCTCACCAAGTTTGAGAGGAAGGACCTTTGGGGCTTTAGAGTCACTCAGCCCAGACGCTAGGCAGAGCCAACCACGGAGACCATCACCTTCAAGCTGATGCATGACGACAAGGAGAAAGGCCTAGATGTAGTCATGCAGGAGTTACTTGGGCGCCTGGTAGGGAGACACTCCAGGGAGCTTAGAGGTCTTTACTTTCACCCCTTCAGGAGACGCAACGAGGATGCTGCTAGAGAGACGATGGAGCCAATTCATCTATACCTCCAGGACCTAGAGGGTCTTATTAGGCACCTAGATACTGATAGGACCAATGTCATGCTTAGCAATGATGAGCTCCAGGTGCATCTTTGTGAGAAGGACAAGCTCTTCGTGGAGCAAGACGAGATAGTCAAGGAAATGGAGGCCAAGTTTGAAAGCCATGAAAAGAAATTCAAGAGCCAGGAGGAGAGAGTCCAAGACTGGAACAAGAAGATCCGGGAGATGAAGTAAGAGCTGGAGGCCAAGGACTTCGAGCTCGACCATTAGCAGGGAGTGATCGAGAGGCTTCGCTCATAGAAGAGGGCTCTTAGGGCCAAGATAGAGGACTTGACTACCAATGTTGAGGAATACAAGACCGCTATGGAGAATGTAGGTCTTACCCTTGTTGATGTGGAGGTTGATGCGGAGGAGTAGTGATGACTACTTGTTTATCTTTCTTCTACCGTACTTTTGATTATTGAGTCGCAATGACCATCCAACATGTGGGTGGCTTGCTATGGTGTGTTTGCTTTTCCAAACTTGTTGTTTATGTCGTTTGAACCTTATGTTATTTTGATGCTTGGTTTGGTGATTGTCTATGTGATGTAATGTGCATGATAAGCATCTATGGTATCTCATTCTTATCCTTATGAAAACCATAGATGCCTCCTCGACGTGCCAACCCCAACCCAAACAACAACAATGTCACCCCCGAGATGCAGTAGTTGATGACAACATAGGCACAACTGATGCAGATGATGACCACTTTTATGCAAAATCAGAATAACAACAACAACAATAACAACAACAACAACAACAACAACAACAACAACCCGAACAATCCACCAGGATTTGACATGCTCACCAGATTCCTAAGACTGAGGCCTGCAAAGTTCTCAGGAACCACTGATCCAATGGTGGCCAATGATTGGCTACGTTCGGTGAACAAGGATTTGGTAACTGTCGGCTGCACCGACGAGGAGAAGGTCAGGTTTGCAGCACATCTGTTGGAAGGACCAGCAGCTACTTGGTGGGATAACTTCCATATCACCACTCCCATTGAGGATGTGACCTGGGCTATCTTTGAGGATGTATTCCGCACAGGTCACATCTCATCCGGAGTGGTGAATCTGAAGAAGAAGGAGTTCCATAACCTGAAACAACGTCACCGCAGTGTGGCTGAATATATTGAGGAGTTCAACAATCTGGTGCGTTATGCACCGGATGAAGTTGATACTAATGCCAAGAGGAAGGAGAAATTCCTCTAAGGACTGAATGATGAACTGAATCTGCAGCTATCCGTTGCCTATGTCCCAACCTACCAATCACTTTGTGACAAGGCTACTATCTTGGAGAACAAGATGAAACAGGTTGAAAGCAGAAAGAGGAAGCACAACTCTGACAAGAACAGCTCGGGATCGTCTCACAAGCGTTCCCATCATGATGATAGTGGGAGTTCAGGATCCTACAAACACGGAAAGTACAACAACAACAACAACCACAGACACAACCGCCATCATGACAACAAGCATCACCGTAGTCATGATAATGACAAGTACAAGAACCACAAGAGTGGACACAAGAGCCACCACAGTGGAGGTGGGAGTGGAAGCGGTAGTCAGCCTGCAAAGAGAGATATCAGTCAGGTTGAATGTTTCAAGTGTAAGAAGATGGGTCATTATGCAAATGAGTGCCGAGAAAAGAAAGTTGAAGGAACCACCAAGCCCAACCCTTTCCAGAAGGGACAAGTAAACCACATCAATGTGGAAGAGATTTATGAGGAGTACGATGCTGTGGCTGGTAAGTTCAAACTCAATTCTATTCCAACACTTGTTCTTTTTGATACTAGTGCATCACATTCATTCATATCAAAAGCATTTGTTGATAGAAATGGGTTTCCAACTAAAAATATTGGGTGTCCAATAAAAGTAAGTTCTCCTGGTGGAGATATGATAGTAAGTCTTGGATGTCGTGATCTAGTGATAGAATTTGGAAAGCATATGTTTCCAGTTAGTCTGATAATCTTGGATTCCCAAGGACTAGATGTAATTTTGGGAATGCACTGGATGACCAAGTATGAAGGAGTACTAGATTGTGCCAATTGTACTGTCGCACTCACAACCCCGGATAAGAAACGGATTAGATTCAAGTCTAACTTTGAATCAAAAGGGAGTAAGCTAAATTCTCTTAAGGGGGTTAGCATAGAAAGCGTGCTAATTGTGAGGGAATATCCGGAGGTGTTTCCGGAAGAATTGCTAGGAATGCCACCAGATAGAGATGTGGAATTTCTGATTGACTTGTTGCCAGGATCAGGACCAATAGCAAAGAGACCTTACAAGATATCAGTCGATGAGTTGAAAGAACTCAAGAAACAACTTGGAGAACAGTTGCAGAAATGATTCATTCAACCAAGTTCTTCATCTTGGGGAGCACCAGTCTTGTTTGTAGAAAAGAAAGATAGAAGTCAAAGGTTATGCATTGATTATCGTTCACTCAATGAGGTGACTATCAAGAACAAATATCCTTTGCCCAGAATCAATGACTTGTTTGATCAGTTAGAAGGAGCATGTGTGTTCTCAAAGATTGATCTCCGGTCAGGTTATTTTCAGCTTAAGATAAGGGAACAAGACATACCTAAGACAACTTTCACCACTAGGTATGGATTGTACAAGTACACCGTGATGTCGTTTGGTTTGACCAATGCACCAGCTTACTTCATGAATATGATGAACAAGGTGTTCATGGATTTCCTTGACAAGTTTGTTGTCATTTTCATCAATGACATTTTGATCTACTCCAAGAGCAAAGAAGAGCATGAAGGTCATTTGCGTTTGATACTTGAGAAGCTTAGAGAACATAAGTTGTATGCCAAATTCAGCAAGTGTGAATTCTGGTTGAATGAAGTTGGATTTCTTGGACACATTGTGTTAGGAGATGGCGTAGGAGTTGATCCCGCAAAAGTGAAAGGGTTTCGCGGCATAGTAAATCAAAATTTTCTACGGATGCGAACAGAGGGAAAGCCAAGATCTAATCTAGGAGATGCAATCAACGAGAGAGATTGGATTAGATCTTCATACCCTTGAAGATTCGCAACGAACGCGTCCGTTTAACGTGGGTGATGTAGTCGTATTTCTCCTCCTCGCGATCCGATCCGATCTAGCACCACAAGTGGCGGTGCCTCCGTGAGATGCACACGCAGCAAGACTGACGCCTCCTCCTCGACCAGCAAGTATGGTGGAGAGATAGATTGGATCTACAACACGGCGTGGTGTATATGGTGGAGAATTTCTGCAGCAGGGCTTCGCCTACAAACAGTCAGGAGGGAGAGAGGAAAGCTAGCAAGGCGGCTAGGGTTTGGAGGAGAGGTGTGGGTGGTTGGTGCACCCCCACCCCTGTTTATATAGAGGGGGGGCGCAGCCCTAGCCCCTCCCCCAAGCCCAAAGGATAAGGAGTGGGGGGCATGGACTCTCCCCTCTTCTAGAAACCCTATCTCTAGTTTAAACGATTTAAACTCTCTAGGATCGGCTGGGCCCTATGGGGCCTTGTGCCCCTGGCCCAAAGCAGCCAGGACACTCCCTCATAGGCCCATGCCCCCTCCCGGAAGGTGGGGCCACGTTGGTCCCCTTTCGGAAGGTTCTAGAAGCTTCCGGTACAATACCGATTAACCCGGAACAATTCAACTCCAAAACTGCACCGCCTTATATGAATCTTATTCTCCGACCATTCGAACCTTCGTGATGTCCCGGATCCCATCCGAGACTCAACAAAAATTCATAAACCAATTATCCAATCTATCCTAGCGTCGAGATCGTTATGTGTGACCTGCGGGTTCGAGAATATGAGACATGATCTTCTATCAATAATCAAAAATGGGTGCAGGCACCCATATTGACTCCCACACATTCATCGATGATCATATCGGATGAACCACGATGCCAGGATTCAATCAATCCCATATATATATTCCCTTCTGCCTCGATATTTTACTTTCCGAGATTCGATCGCTTGCATGGCCATACCTAGTTCAATCTCGCTCACGGCAAGTACTTTACTCTCGTAATCCGATATCACTTTGTGATTAACTCCTTAACCACATGCTTGCAAGCGGTGTTGATATCGACACGAAAGGGGCCCAAGTATATCTCTCCGACTTGGGAGGGACAAATTCCATCTCGATACATACAACCCTATGATACGTTACGATCACCGAGAGACACCTTTATGATCACCCTCTCATAGGATGACGCTTGATGACCTCAAAGCTTTTTTCCGTAGTGGAGTTGCATTATCTCATGGTCTAAGGAATACAATATTTGACATAGGAAAAGCTTCGCAAAGATGAACACGATGAAACGATCTAATTGCTTCGCTTAGTTTGGTCATCCATCATATCATTCTCCCAATGATATGATCTCATTATCAATTGACAACTCATGTCTATGGTTAGGAAACCTTAACCATCATTGATCAATGAGCTAGTCCTTAGAGGCATACCAGGGACACGTGTTGTTCACAAACCACACAAGTATTAAAGTTTCCGCTTAATACAATTCTAGCATGGAATATAAACTTTATCATGAACAAGAATTATAATAATAACATCTTTATTATTGCCTCTAGGGCATAATTCCAACAGTCTCCCACTTGCACTAGAGTCAATAATCTAGTTTACATCTGGCAACAATCTCACACCCATGGCACTGAGGTGTTGATCATGTTTTACACGTGGAAGAGGTTTAGTCAATGGATCTGCGACATTCAGATCTATATGTACTTTGCTAATCTTCAGATCTCCATCTGCAATATAATCTCGGATTATATGAAACTTGCGGTTGATATGCTTGGTCTTTGGATGATATCTTGGTTCCTTAGCGAGTGCTATGGCGCCAGTGTTGTCACACAATATCTCCAAGTGGTCCAATGCACTTGAACCACGCCAAGCTCAAAGGATGAAGTTTCGATCGAAACTCCTTCACTTGACGCTTCGCAGACCCATGTATTCCGCTTCCATCGTAGATCCCGCGATCACGCTTTGCTTGCAGACTTCTCCACCACAGCTCCTCCATTCAAATTATAAACGATCTTGTCCGAGATTTGGAATCATCCTTGTCGGTGTCAAAACTAGCGTCGACGTAACCTTTTACGACAAGTCGTTCATCACCCCATAGACTAAGAACATTTCTTTAGTCCTATTCAGGTACTTTAGGATGTTCTTCACGGCTGTCGATGTTCCACTCGGATCACTTTGATATCTCGTCACAAACTAAGAGCATTGGACACATCCGCCTAGTACACAAAGATGGCATACATGATGGAACCTATGGCCGAGGCATAAGGCACCTTGCTCATAGCTTCCTATCATTTCATCAGTGGACATCGAGCCTTGCTCAATATCTTACCCGACAACATGGGCATCGAACCTTTCTTTGCCTTATCCATTCTCGAACCTTTTCGTAACTTTGTCTAGGTATGTACCCGGCTTAAAGCTATCAGCGCCTTTGTCTATCTCTATAGATTTTGATGCCCAATATATAAGCAGTTTCACCTAGGTCTTTCATTGAAAACACTTGTTCAAATAACTCTTCACATCGTTAAGCATGTTGATGTCATTTCCAATAATCAATATGTCATCCACACATAGTACCGTAAACGCCACCGAGCTCCCACTCACTTTCTTGTAGATGCAAGCTTCAGAGCAATTTGGAACAAATCCAAAGCTCTTGATCACTTGATCAAAACGAAGGTTCCAACTCCGAGATGCTTGCTTCATCCATAAATGGAACGCTGAAGTTTGCATACTTTACTAGCATCCTTAGGATCGACAAAACCTTCGGGTTGCATCATATACAACTCTTCATCAATGTTGCCATTGAGGAACGATCTTGACATCCATCCGCCATATTTCATAATCATGAAACGCAGCAATTGCTAACAAAATCCGAATGGACTTAAACATCGCTACGGAGAGAAAGTCTCATCGTAGTCAACACCTTGAACTTGTCGAAAACCTTTTGCGACAAGCCGCGGCTTTATAGACGGTAACATTACCATCCGCGTCCGCTTTTCTTCTTGAAGATCCATTTGCACTCAACGCCTTTCTGGCCGCTAGGAGGGTCCACCAAAGTCCATACTTGGTTTTCGCTCATGGATCCCAATGGATTTCATGGCTTCCACCATTTCTCGAGTCCGGGCTCATCATCGCCTCATAGTTCGAGGTTCACCGTCTTCTACTAACAAGACAGTCAAGACAGGGTTGCCGACCACTCAGAGGGGCACGCGACCTTGTCGACCGCGACGCTCAAGAGAGCATCGTCCAAGCTTCATGATCTTTGTCATTAGCTTCCTCTATTGTTGGTGCAAAGTGCATCGAACAATTTCAGGTGATGCGCTACTCTCCAATTCAAGAGAAGGTTCAATAACCTCGTCAGCTCTACTTTCCTCCCACTCACTTCTTTCGAGAGAAACTCCTTATCAAGAAAGGAACCGTTCTTTGTGAAAAACACTTTGCCTTCGGTACTGTGATAGAAGGTATACCCAATAGTTTCCTTAGGGTTTCCTATGAAGATGCATTTCTCCGCTTTGGGTTCGAGCTTGTCCGCATCAACTTCGACGAAGCTTCAGATCCCCAAACTTTAAGAAACGACAACTTAGGTTTAGCACCAAACCACAGTTCATACGGCGTCGCCTCAACGGATTTAGATGGAGCCCTATTTAAAGTGAATGCAGCGGTTTCTAATGCATAACCCCAAAATGATAACGGCAAATCAAGAAGAGACATCATTGATCGGACCATATCTAATAGGGTTCGATTCCAATGCTCGACACACCATTGCGCTGTGGTGTTCCGGTGGCGTGAGTTGTGAAACGATTCCACTTGCTTTAAGATGCGTGAGAAAATCATAACTCAAATATTCACCTCCACGATCGGATCGTAGAAACTTAATCTTTACATACGATGGTTCTCCACTTCATTCTGAAATTCCTTGAACTTTTCAAATGTTTCAGATTTATGTTTCATTAAATAAATATACCCATATCTACTTAAGTCATCGGTAAAAAGTGAGGAAATAGCGATATCCACCGTCCAATCAAACACTCATCGGTCCGCATACATCGGTATGTATGATTTCCAACAAGTCCGTTGCTCGCTCCATCATACCGAGAACGGGTTTTGATCATCTTGCCCATGAGGCATGGTTCGCATGTGTCAAATGATTCAAAATCAAGAGACTCCAAAAGTCCATCGAATGGAGTTTCTTCATGCGCTTTACACCAATATGACCTAGACGACAAAGGCCACAAATAAGTAGTATTATCACTATCTACTTTGCATCTCTTAGCCTCAATGTTATGGATGTGTGTTTCATCCCTTTCGAGATTTAGAAGAAATAAACCATTCACAAGAGGTGCATGACCATAAAAGATGTTACTCATATAAATAGAACAACCATTATTCTCCGATTTAAATGAATAACCGTCTTGCAATAAACACGATCCAGAATAATGTTCATGCTCAACGCAGTACATAATAACATTTATTAAGGTTTAAAACTAATCCCGAAGGTAAAACTAAGGAGAGCGTGCATGACGGCCATCACATCAACTCTTGATCCATTGCCAACGCGATCGTCACCTCATCCCTCGCAAAGCCGCCTATTCCGTAGCTCTGCTTCGAGTTACAAATATTAGCAACTGAACCGGTATCAAATACCCAGGCACTACAACGAGGGCTAGTAAGGAAAACATCAATAACATGTATATCAAATATACCTTTGATGGTGCCAGCCTTCTTGTCCGCTAAGTACTTCGAACAGTTGCGCTTCCAGTGACCCTTGTCCTTGCAATAGAAGCACTCAGTGTCCGGCTTAGGACCAGACTTGAGCTTCTTCTCAGCAGGAGCATTACGCTTGCCGCCGCCCTTCTTGAAGGGCTTCTTTGCTCCCTTACCTTTCTTAAAGGAGGGCTTGTTGACCATCAACACATGATTATCCTTTTTGATGTCCACCTCCGCAGCCTTCAGCTTTGCGAAGAGCTCGGTGATCGTATCAGTGGAGCCATTCTGATTATGAGTCACAACAAAACTTTTGTAGCTGGGAGGGAGTGATTGCAGAACCCTGTCAATCTTGAGCTCCTCTGGAATCGTGCATTCCAGTTGCTCAAGACGTTGAGTGTATCCCGACATCTTTATGGCGTGCTCACTAACGGAACTCCCTTCCTCCATCTTGCAGTTAAAGAACTTCTCAGAGATCTCATATCTCTCAGAACGGGCTTGAGTCTGAAACATGGTTTTCAGCTCCTCGAGAATCTCAAAGGGCCCGGGATAGGTTTCAAAACGATTTTGAAGCTCCGGTTCCATAGCAAACAACATGGTGCTCTTAATCACACCATAATCATCTTTGCGATCGATAGACAGCTTTCTCATCAAGCAGCTTGCTAGGGGGTCACCTAACGCTTTACCAAGGACATATTCCTTTTGTCCGCCAGACAGAATAATTCTTAGATTGCGAAACCAATTGGTGAAGTTAGACCCATTGTTTTTAAGCTTTTCCTTCTCAGCAAAAATGTTGAAGTTGAAGTTGGATTTGGCCATGTGATCTACAGTATTTGCAAGTACAATTTAGACTATGTTCATGATAAATAGTTCAATTTAATCAAATTACTAGATGAACTCCCACTAAATTCAACATCCCTCAAGTTGTTTAGTGAACACGATCCAAATTCACCACACCTAATCCGATCATCACGAGAAGAGATGTGGTTTCAATGGTGGACAACAAAGTGTCGATCATATCACTCATGCTTAACCTTTCGGTTCTTGTGTTCCGAGGCCATGTCTGTACATGCTAGGCTCGTCAAGCTAGACCCAAGTATTTCTGCGTGTGCAAAACTGGCTTGCACCCGTTGTATGTGAGCGTAGAGTCTATAGCACCCGATCATCATGTGATGCTTGGACACGACGAACTTTCGCAACGGTGCATACTTGGGGAGAACACAGTTTTTATCTTGATCTTTAAGTGAGGAATCATCTTATAATGCTACCGTCGCGATCTAAGCATAATAAGATACATAAAAGGATAAACATCACAGTCATATAACTTTATGTGACATGGTATAGCCAATCTTCGCGCAATGATCTCCATATTGTGCGTTTCGGCATGATCTCCATCACTCCACCATGATTGCCTCCACCACGAATAGCAACTACAACTATTGCTAACTACTTAGCGATAAAGTAAAGCTATTACATGGCGATAAGAAGTTGACTCACAGGTCATACACAATTATAAAGACAACCATATGGCTCGCCGTTGTGTACTCATCGACATGCAATTCGTGAAACATTACAAAACATGATCATCGACATAATATACACATCACATCTTGGGCCATACCATATCACAGAAAACACCCTGCAAAACAAGTTAGATGCCTCTACTTTGTTGTTGCATGTTTTACGTGGCTTATGGGAGTAGATGCTAAGAACGATTCTTACCTACGGAAAGCCACAACGGTGATATTATGGTTGCCAAACTCCGTGTTAATCCCATGACAACTATAGTGAGAGAACCGACATCCACCAGCATGTGTGGAACAAGCCACACGTCAAGTGCGGAGCCGGTCTCATGAACGACGTCGCGAAGGTTGGTTGGCCTGACCGCTTCAATCTCACTATCCCGCCATAAGAAGAACACAAACAAGAGGCTTGAAACAGAAAAATCAACGCCCCAACAACCATGTTATGCTCTACTCGTGAAACACATCTACGCATAGATCTAGCTCGATACCACCGAAAGGGTTTCATGCATAGTAAATCAAAATTTTCTACGGATGCGAATAGAGGGAAAGCCAAGATCTAATCTAGGAGATGCAATCAACGAGAGAGATTGGATTAGATCTTCATACCCTTGAATATTCGCACAATGAACGCTCGTTGAACGTGGGTGATGTAGTCGTATGCTTCGCTTCTCCTCGCGATCCGATCCGATCTAGCACCACAAGTGGCGGTGCCTCCGTGAGATGCACACGCAGCACCTCGACGCCTCCTCCTTCCTCGGACCAGCAAGTATGGTGGAGAGATAGATTGGATCTACAACACGACGTGGTGTATATGGTGGAGAATTTCGCAGCAGGCTTCGCCTACAAACAAATGGGAGGGAGAGAGGAAAGCTAGCAAGGCGGCTAGGGTTTGGAGGAGAGGTGTGGGTGGTTGGCGACCCCACCCCTCTTTATATAGAGGGGGCAGCCCAGCCCTCCCCAAGCCCAAAGGATAAGGAGTGGGGGCATGGACTCTCCTCTTCTAGAAACCCTATCTCTAGTTTAAGCGATTTAAACTCTCTAGGATCGGCTGGCCCTATGGGGCCTTGTGCCCTGGCCCAAAGCGGCCAGGACACTCCTCATAGGCCCATGCCCTCCCGGAAGGTGGGGCCACGTTGGTCCCCTTCCGAAGGTTCTAGAAGCTTCAGATACAATCCGATTAACCGGAACAATTCAACTCCAAAACTGCACCGCCTTTATATGAATCTTATTCTCCGACCATTCGAACCTCTCGTGATGTCCCGATCCCATCCGAGACTCCGAACAAAAATTCATAAACCAATTATCCAATCTATCCTAGCGTCGAGATCGTTAGTGTGTGACCCTGCGGGTTCGAGAATATGCACATGATCTTCTATCAATAATCAACAGGGTCGGTCACCCATATTGACTCCCACACATTCATCGATGATCATATCGATGAACCACGATGCCAGGATTCAATCAATCCCATATATATATTCCCTTCTGCTCGCGATATTTTACTTGCCCGAGATTCGATCGCTTGGTACTCCATACCTAGTTCAATCTCGTTCACAAAGAAGTACTTTACTCGTCTGTAATCCGATATCACTTTGTGATTAACTCCTTAACCACATGCTTGCAAGCGTGTTGATATCGACACGAGTGGGCCCAAGTATATCTCTCCGACTTGGGAGGGACAAATTCCATCTCGATACATACAACCCAATGATACTTTCCGATCACCGAGAGACACCTTTATGATCACCCTCTCATAGGATGACGTTTGATGACCTCAAAGCTTTCTTCCGTACGAGGAGTTGCATTATCTCATGGTCTAAGGAATACAATATTTGACATAGGAAAAGCTTCAAAGATGAACACGATGAACGATCTAATTGCTTCGCTTAGTTTGGTCTCATCCATCATATCATTCTCCCAATGATATGATCTCATTATCAATTGACAAATCATGTCTATGGTTAGGAAACCTTAACCATCATTGATCAATGAGCTAGTCCTTAGAGGCGTACCAGGGACACGGTGTTGTTCACAAACCACACAAGTATTAATGTTTCCGCTTAATACAATTCTATCATGGAATATAAACTTTATCATGAACAAGAATTATAATAATAACATCTTTATTATTGCCTCTAGGGCATAATTCCAACAAAAAGTGTCAGCGGTAGCTGAATGGGAATCTCCTAAGTCAGTGAAAGAAGTTCGTAGTTTCCTTGGCTTGGCAGGATACTATAGAAGATTCATTGAGAATTTCTCCAAGGTAGCTAAGCCAATGACGGAGTTACTAAAGAAATACAAGAAATTTGCTTGGACTGAAGGATGTGAACTCAGTTTCCAAGAATTAAAGAAGAGACTTGTGACAGCACCAGTCCTATGTCTACCAGATTTGGAGAAGGATTTCCAAGTGTATTGTGATGCATCTCATCATGGATTAGGTGCAGTTCTGATGGAAGAAGGGAAAGTTGTGGCTTATGCCTCGAGACAACTCAAAACTCATGAGGTGAATTATCCTACTCATGATTTAGAGTTAGCCTCTTTTGTCCATGCACTCAAAACATGGAGACATTATGTTTTGGGAATGCGATGTGAAGTGTTCACAGACCACAAAAGTTTGAAGTATATCTTCACTCAGAAAGAAATCAACATGAGGCAAAGAAGATGGCTAGAACTCATCAAGGACTATGACTTGAGTTTACAATACCACCCCGGTAAAGCAAATGTTGTAGCAGATGCACTAAGCCGTAAGGTATTCGTGAATGGACTTACTAAGGGAGAGTTGCCATATGATCTGTGTGCCCAATTTAGAGACCTCGGGTTGGAGATTGTGCCTGAGGGACATCTCATGTCATTAGATGTTCAACCCACATTGTTGGACAAATCAAGGAAGCCCAAAAGACAGACAAGGAAATTGAAGAGATTAAGGAAAAGATTGGTAAGGCAAAAGCCAAAGGATTCCATGAAGATGAACAGGGTACTTTATGGTATGGAAAACGTATTTGCGTTCCGCAAGATCCGGAGCTTCGGAAACTGATATTACAAGAAGCACAGAACTCACCATATTCCATTCATCCGAGTAACACCAAAATGTACATGGATATGAAGGAAATATTTTGGTGGAACAATCTCAAGAAAGACATCGCCGAACATATTGCTTGTCGTGGTATTGCCAACGAGTACGCCATGGAGGGGTCCTCACAGTGCGTGTTTAGAGACGTGGGGTAAGGCGGTTGTGAGTACGAGGTAATATACCACTTAGTTGAGATCCCACAACGGTGGTGGAATCCTACTACTTCTATAAATCACTATAAGGGCAATACGCCGAGTTACAGAGATAGGTTCGCTGTGCGAGGTTGTATGAATCGATACTAGGTTGTGCCCTAAAGGCTCCCATAGGCCCGACTTATATAGTCGCCAGGTCCTAGGGTTACAGGGAAAAGTCCTAGCTGGACAGGTTACAGAGTCCTACACCATCTATTACTAGTCTTGTGTATCTTGCACTCCAAGGCTCCGGGTACGCTAGTGACTCCACCGTAGTTTTCCTTTATCCGGCATGGGCCTCCCTTCTGGATCCATCTAACTAGGCCGCCCAGCAAGCCATAGGCCATGCTACCAACTATGGGCCACCTGGGTTATCCGGATAAGTGACACGTTATGAGGATACCCATATAGCATATCCCCAACAGTAGCCCCCGGAGAACTCCGAGATCTTTTGTCGTCTCGCCTTTTTAGATGAATGCTCCATCTAGTTGGATGTTGGAATCGTCAAGAAATATCTTGTAGTCCTCCCAAAGAACCCTGCAAAGCTTTCCCCGTCTTCAATTTGTAAGCAGGAGAAATGCTGAATCTTCCATCGTACACTTTCGTAGTCGGATTAGATCCGTGTATGTCGGAATCTTCGCTGTGATGGCTCATCTACCCATGTCAGCTAGGATAGCGTAGGCTTAGGTCAGCGATGCCTCGTAACTCACACATGCAGAGAACGCAATCATGTCCGATTTCGCCATGAAAGCAATATGAACTGCTTGGGCGTGGCGGTTGAGACTGGCGAATTTTTTGACGTCGCGAACACGTCGTCTACGCGGGAACCGTCCGATCAAGCTGCACGAATCTTGACGACGAGGATGATAAATAGTAATCGTGGGGAAATTTCCACTTTTTACCTCATTCTCCTCGCATCATCTTCTTCCTCCAGTCGCGCGTCTCCTCGAGCTCTCCGCGAGAACTCTCGAAAAAACCCTAGCTTCCAATCTGCACCAGTAGCATCCAGTCTCACTCCATGGCTAGCAAGAAGACTTTCCCTCCACGGCGCTGAAGGAAACAGCCAAGCCGCGGATCTCCATTGTCGTGCCTCCAGAGGGCCTAGTCATTCCCGCATCAGCGGTTATCAAGACCACCGGCGGCGACCTTAATCTGGCGGTGCTAGAGCCGTTGGAGGAGGAACCAGACTCGCACAAGGGCGACTGGCGCGACTCAGATATCACCGATCGTGACATCCAAGAGATGATCGCCGAGGGCTACCTCCCCGCGATGGAGGGGCTTGCCTGGCAGGAGGCGCCGGCCGTTGAGGTGACACCTTCTCCCCAAGCCGAAGAAAAGGTGTACCTAAAAGCTCAACTGGTACACGGCGTCTCCCTGCCCATCTCCAACTTCTTCCTCTCCGTCTTGAACCACTATAGGGTCCAGCCCCAGAACCTTTCCCCCAATAGTATCTTAGTGCTTAGCAACTACGCGGAACTTTGCGAGGGATACCTAGGGATAAGGCCTAGCTTAGATCTTTTTGTGTACTTCTTCACCGTCAAACGTGAAGCCGGACATAGCAAGGAAGAGCTTAGGAACTGTGGCACCATAAGCTTCAAGATTAGACCTGGCCGGCGGTTCCCCGACATCATCGGCCACGAGTCCTGCAAGAATTGGCAACAGACGTACTTTTATGGCCCAGACATCCCTCTGGCTGGCCGACAAGTTACGTACCCGGACTTCGTTGACGGAGCCGCCGCTGAAGCCTCGTCATGGAGATCCCATGTCACATCCCATGATTTTCCAAATCTTGTAATGTGAAAATAAATTTATAAAATAAAACTTTGTTTGATTTTCAGAGCCAGAAGAAACTTTTTGAATTCAATTGGAACTCCAAACCCATTTGAATTAAATAAAACCTAAAGGGATTCATAAAGTTAAACATTTAATAAAGGAAATTAAAAAATGTTTTGGAATTACTATTTTTGATCCTTTAATAAAAGATTTGGTTTTCAAAAGAAAAGATGGATTTATAAATAAAGATTATTTAATAAAGCCAAATTAACCCTTGACCAAACTATGAGAATTAAAACATTTAGTTTTGAATAAAAATAATAAAGGTTTATTTAAAATAAATAATAAGGAATTAATATCAAATTTTATTCAAATAAAAGGATTTACCATTTTAATTAAAACATCAAAACTTATTAAATTGTTTTAAATAGGTCTTCCAAGTATTTTATATTCTCTAATAAAACCTACTAAAGTGTTTTGGCTTTATTTTAGATTTCAAAATAAATATCTCAATAAAATAAATCCTAATTGTTATAATAATGAAAGTCTATTATATTTACTTGATAATAGACTCTAAAATGTTATTTTTTTTAAAACAAATTTCTAAATATTATGTATTTCCCAAATTAAACCTAATAATCTGGTTTTGAAAATATTTAGGTTTCAAATAAAGATTTTATTAATAAAATCAAACTCTATTTGATTTAATAACTAAGGCCCATTTTATTAATTTACTAATGGACCCTAAAATAAAAGGTTATTTTGTTTTAAACAAATTTTCCAAATATTCTTTATTTCCAAATGATACCTACTGATTTGATTTTTAAAACATTTGGTTTTCAAATGGAAATTTCATTAAATAAATCAAACACTATTTAATAAATTAAAGATCCATTTTATTTAATTAATAAATGGATCCAAAATAAATAAAATATTATTTTATTTTGAGATTTGGATTATGTTGAAAAAACAGAATCAAATTCAAAGTAAGGTTGAGTGTTTGTTTGTTGTTTGAATGTTTGAATAATTGTTTGAAATAACAAATCATAAAATAGAAAAGAATAAACAAACAGGCAGAAAAAAAAATGGAAGTGGACCAGACCCAACTAAGTCAGCCCAACAGCCCACTTAGCCCAGCTCCCCCTCACCCAAAAGAAAACATTCCTCACTCTGTTTCCAACCCACACCGACGCTGACAAGTGGACCCCTCCCCTTCTTCCTTTCTTTCACCGCCGGACCACACCCATCGCTTCTTCCCCCATGGACTGGTTCTTCCCCTCTCCTCACTGCGTAGGCTTAATTTCTCGGCTTGATTACGATTAACGCTGTTAATTCCTCGCGACAACGCCCATTTAACCGCCTCCTCCTCCTTTTCCTCGCCTCCTTCCCGAGCACGCAGCCGCCACAATCTCTCCTCGGCCTCGGCTCCGACCACCGCCTCCGCCACCCATCAGGCCAGTACACACCACCCCCTGCCTTCCCGATCACCCTAGCAGCTTCCCCACTCCCAGACCTTCCTCCCCGTACCACCCATTTGACTGGCGCCAGAGCATCGGCCGACAACATCTCGACCGCCGCCTGTCTCGCCCGACGAGCTCCTCCGTAATTCCAGACCACCCGACCCCTTTCGTTCACGCACATCTTTGCCATGGTCTTGCGCAGCTAACCCGTCCTCGGTTGTCTTCCGTGGACCAAAGATCGCCTCGACCGACCGCGACGTGACGCCGCCGTAACCAACTCCGCGAGAAATCCCGCCTGCCTCCCGTGCGCCTGCCACGACGACCACACGAACAGCATCACCTCATCCTCGCGACTTCGGTGAGCTTGCTCCCTCACTGTTTCGTTTCCTGCCTCGCCAGCGCCGCCGCCAACTGACCGCTCCGCCGTTCGCCGGTAACATTCCGCCGCCCGTTCTTGGCCAGGGAGTAGCAGCCGTCCGATACAGATCCGAGGCACACGATTGAATGACTTATCGAAGGGGTATCGAGCAACCAGTGCCGTGCGATCCCACTTAGATCTAACGATCCAGAGAGGTCAATCCGACCGAACCGGTACCAACCAGTTAGATAACGCCGCGTGTCACCAGATAGATTGAAATTAGAATTTGAAATCAGAATTATTTACAAACTTCAAACCCTTATAACTTTTGATCCACACGTCCAAATTTGGCAAATTTTATATCAATAAATTCAGGAGAACAAGCCCTAGCCAACCATGGCCTTAGTTTAGCAAATAGTATCTGTTAGCTTGTTTGAATTTGCAGAAACTTTTGTGAGCTTGTTTAGAGTATAAAAATTGTTTAAAAATGATTTTTGGATTAAAACCTTTGCAAAATGGTTTGTTGTGACCTTACTGACCCTAGGAACCAACCCTTGGTATTAAAAATGATTTTTGTAAGATTTAGGTTGGATTACTTGACTTAGTCATTTTCTAGCCAAATAAAAAGAATTGATTTTATTATGGAAATGTTTATGGGAAGAAAACTTTGAGTAGATGGTTTGGACCAAACCCATCTTAAAACACCAAGTTTTGCAATAGCAACTCATTTGGTGAACCCTATGGGCTAATGCCTTAGTAAAAATATTTCTACACCACATAAAATAACACTTTATTTTGAAAATGGTTTTAAAGTGAAACCTTTTGCAAATGACTTGGTCACTTTAGGAAATGACCATTAGATGTACCCAAATGACTATGACCCACTAGGAACCACTTTTTCAAACAAAACAAAGCTTGGCATGCTTGCATGCATTTCTTTGACTTTGTTATTTATGTGTGTTGTTTTGCTTGATTGGTAGATTGAGTTTGTGCCTTGCTTGATTGATTTGTAGTGACTTTAAGAGTGTGATTGTTGCAAAGATCAAGAAGTGAACCTATACTATACCAAAAAGGCAAGTGATGCTTCATACTTTTTGTCCCATTACTTTTTCTATGCATTAGTGATTTTGCTAAATAAACTTGCATGGATTTTGCTAAGTATAGATCTTGCTATAGGAAAACCTAGTAGATGAATCCTTAGTAGGAATTCCTAAGTTAAGTTTCCTAATACTACCAAGCTTAGCCTAGCTAATAGAAAACATGGGTGGAAAATATATTCACACTATGGAAAAATATTGTAAGTCTGAAGACTTAAGTTTTGTTTAATAAAACAACTAAGTCAATGAACCTCCTGGGTGGAATGGAAGGATTGGGTTATGTTGAGTGGTTACACAAGGCCAGGAACCTTGTGTATCTCACTTGTGGTATGCCACCCAGGCACAAAGAGATTTGATATGTCAAATGTTGAGAAGCTTCAAGTGCAACCACTTGGCAATATGGGCTCTGCCATGATCATATAGGTTGCAAGAACTTAGCCAAATGGACAGTGGGTGGTAGTGTTTGATAGGTTGGAACGCGTCCATTTTGGTCTAAGGGAAGGCTTCTGAAAGATTTTGTCTTGGGAAACCAAGTCTTGTGGGTAAAGTGCACCACCTCTGCAGAGTGTAGAATCTAAGTACTTAGCCATGTCCCTGGTAAAGGACAATTTGAGCATCAAGACATGGAAACAATCAAGAATCTCATCATTCAAATTTCTAAATTAAAACTTGTGGTTTGAACAAGGGTTGTTTGAATTCTTCAATCATTGATGGAGAGATGGCTTGGTACAAGGATCTTGAAATCTTTGATTGAGGAAATGATTTTGTCAAGCAAAAACTTAGTATTTTCAAAATGATAAGAAAAATCTATTTTGAGCAATGCAAGCCTCAACTCCACTTAGCCAAATGCATATAGTTGATAGACTCCACTATACTACCATAGTATCACTTGCCAATACAATTCAAATGTATTGACACTTTGTGGCTGTAACTTGTATGTTGCGGGTTTGATTGTTTAGAGAAGATTGATTGATTGATTAGGATTACAAAGTCTACAACCAAGATCTGCCTGTGGCACTTTGAAGATGAAGAACCCATGACTATATTTATTCCGCTGCAATGTAATGTAATAGCCTAATGAGCTATGTTTGATGTAATAAAATTATGTTATTCCTGGTTATAAAGTTATATTATGACCCTTGTTTCTTGATATTACATCTAAACTGTGGATGCTAGCTATTGATCCAGGGACTAGCATTATAAACACAGGAGGGATCAATCTTATTAAAGATTGGGACCCCTACATCCCAAGCCTCCCTTCCCTCCGAACTCGATGCTTCTCGAGCCATAAGGCGGATCGAGTGGTTCGTAGAGACGGGTCTGACCGGCTTGGACCTAGCCATGTGCTGGTTCATCAGGCGAATCCAACCTCTGCAGCACCGCGCGAAGCTCGTGAATGAGTATACCAGCGACAGAAGGGATAGTCTCCGCATCTCCGTGGACAACTTCTCGAGCGACTCCGTCAAGATCCGCCTTAAGGACATCGTCAAGGTGAAGGATAAGAAGCATGGCTTCACCATCACCTACGACATGTTCGTAGACGACAAGTGCCCAAAGGTAGGTATTTATTTTCCGTGTACGACATACACTCCAGTTCTTCCGTCTTGCAAATACCATCTTATCTAACACGGTGATTTATCACTTAACAGCTTAGCGATCTAGAGGAAGGCAACCTTGGCTGCCCAAATCTATGATCCAAAGATGAAGGAAGTCACGATCGTGTCCTACGACGACGCTCCGTTGGCATGGAAGCGGAAGAGCTCCACCTCTGACGCTGCCGACGGAGGCAAGAAGAAGAAGACGGAGGGTGGAGACTCCAAGAAGACTACCGCCGCCCTGGAGGCGGAAAAGAGAAAAGTTACTGGGATTACCTTTTCCAAAGCACCCCCACTTGTGTAGGCTTATCATTCTCCGACATTGTCTATATATCTGTCTTGCTCCTGTATTTATGCATTTTGCATGTTTCAGAAAGAAAGCCACGACCAGCCTCAAGAAGACCTCCAAAACATCAGGGACTTCTCGAAATATCAAGGACATGCTGCATTGCGACGCCTCCCCCGCCATCGCCCCTGACACTCCTCCCGTCAAGCCCTCGTCTGCCCCGACAAGCTCATCAGGACCTTCCGCCATGGAAGTGGACTCTGGCGCCTCTACCGAACTCGCTGTTGTCGGCGAGCAGGCAACGCAGGAGAGCACCGCTCAACAAATGGCTGAAGCTTCGGCTAAGGATGCCATTGAGGGCGGCAAGGCGGTGGTGGAAGCTGGTACTTCTGCCGTTGGCGGCGACCCCGCACCCAAGAAAACCACAGTCTATCCGAAGATAGTCTATCCGGTACTTACATCAGGTAGCACTGCTTTGGTTCCTGGTGCGGCACCGACATCTCCGACGTGCGGTCTAGAGGAGCTCCGCCGGCAAGCAGAAATCTTGCAAGGAAATAGCGAATCCTTTGCCAAGCTGCTGGCCGACAGTGCTACGAACCTCAAGATCATCGCACTTGTAAGTTTTCTTTGCCTTTTGCATTTCAAATGAGTATCCCACTATAGCCCCCGAGGATGTATACGGAAAACCATGGGTTTTGCATCTATATGCTCTAAGAGTGACTAAGTTAGAAAACCTCTCACTGTAGCTCCCAAGCATTTAGATGGAATGAACTATCCTGACTAGATGCATTAAGAGTAGCATACGCAGTGTTTATAAATTTCAATACTGTAGCCCCCATGTAGGGGTTCGTAGCATGGAAAACAAAAATTTTCTATGGCATACAAACAAACAAGCCAAGATCTATCTACTAGATTGTAGCAACGAGTCGATGGAATAACTTACCCTCGAAGATTCCAAAGCGGTTAACGAGAGCAGATTCTCGTGGGTGATGTAGTCATTCTTCCGATCTCAAGATCGCGTAGACGATCCTTCCCGACTGTGTGTTCGGCAGCCTCCCATGATCGGTATCGACGAAGACCTTCCTCTCCTTGTTCCAAAGAAAATGGAGGTTGTAGCACTCTCCTGATTCCGCAAAGACAACGGCGTGGTAATGGAAGTAGAGGTGAAATCGCAGGCTTCGCCAAGCCGAGCGAGTATGGTGGAGTATGAGAGAGGGCTATTAGTGGTCTAGAGATTAGACACACCAATTAGAAGGCTCTAAACCGCAGGCTAAAGCAATTAGAAGCTCTAAACCAAAACGGCTCTAAACCGGAGATTAGAGTATAGGAACTTGTGTGTCTAGAGGAGGAGGCCCTGCCCCTCCTTTTATAGGTGGAGGGCAAGGCCAGGAGGGAGGAGTCCTCCCCAACTCGGCCTAGGTCACCGGCTTGGAGGAGAGGGACTCCTCCTCCAAGTTGGTTTCAACCTCCTCTTGCTTGTTTCCCACAGTTTCCTGTTTCCCACGGTTTCTTGTTTTCCACAGTTTCCTGTTTTAGCCGTTTGACTTTCAAATTGGCAGTTTGACTTTTCAGTTTTGGAACAGCAAGAACACTTAGTACATGATGCAATCATTCAATGACACATTCATCTACCCTTCCCCCCCCGGAGTGCCGGACAATCCGGAATCTTCTAGAACATTCCCGATGAAAACACCGGAATCATTCCCGAACTCCGAAACGGGACTTTCCTTATATGAATCTTATTCTCCGGACCATTCCGGATCACCTCGTGATATCCCGGATCCCATCCGAGACTCCGAACAACATTCAGTCTCTTTCTCATAATACCATAACTACTCAAACAACGTCGAATCCTTAAGTGTGTCTCCCTACGGTTCGTGAATTATGCGGACATGATCGAGACACTTCTCCGAACAATAACCAATAGAGGAATCTGAAATTCATATGGCTCTACATATTTCTAAGATTACTTTATGATCGAATGAACCACTTACATACGATACCAATTTCCCTTTGTCTCACGATAGTTTACTTATCCGAGGTTATGATCGTCGGTATCTCTCGCATACCTAGTTCAACCTCGTTACCGATAAGTACTCTTTTCTCGCTCCTGATATGTGATCCCTTGTGAGCAGTCCACATGCTTGCAAGCTAATTGGATGGCATTCCACCGAGAGGGCCCAGAGTATATCTATCCGTCATATGGATGGACAAATACCACTCTTGATCCATGTGTTTCAACCAATACTTTCCAACACTCAATGCCACCTTTATAGCCACCCCACGGTGTGGTGTTTGATGTCATCAAAGCATCCATCCGTAAAGGTGATATGCATGATCTCATGGTCGAAGGAATTAGGTTACTATGTATCGTAAAGCATATAGCAATTGAACTATTGAAATGACTTGATCTTTATGCTACGCTTATCTATAGGAGTATGTCCATCACATCATTCTCCTAATGATATGATCCTGTTGTTAATAACATCTCTATGTTCATGATCAGAAACCATGATCATATATTAACCAACAAGCTAGTTTAACAAGAGGCTTTACTAGGGACTCTTATTTTAGTTTACAAATCACACAAGTATTAATGTTTCCGTTAATACAATTATAGCATGGTATGTAAACATTTATCATAAGTGTGAAGATATGATAATAACCACTTTATTATTGCCTCTTGGGCATATCTCCAACAGTCTCCCACTTGCACAAGAGTCAATAATCTAGTTTCAAACCTTGTGTATTCAACACCTATGGATTTCGGTGTTGTATGTACACGATTGCTAGTGGTCAATCGATCTCGGATCGACACTTCCAGTCCGTGTAATTGCATGTCTTTGCGTCTCTACGCATCACTCATTCTCTAATGAGATGGCTTTGTATAAATTTGGTCTTTCGGTGTGACCTTTAGTTCTTTGGGGTTAAAACATGTTGATAATATTGTCGCACAATATATCTTCATAGTATTATCCCTCTGTGAACTACACCTAGTTTGATAACAAACTATTTGACACAAATGCCCTCTTTTGCTGCTAAAATAGCAGTCATATACTTAGCCTTTTGTTGTAGTATCTGTCACAATGTCTTAACTTTGGAACTCATCCAAATCCATTATGGAACTCAACTTCCATTATATTGTGCCACCTTTAGTTTACATTGAGATAAACTTAATTTGTACTTTGTGACAAAGCTAGTATCAATGTAGTACTTTTACAATGAACTAACCATCTATTTGTCACTTTCTACAAATATTATACTCTTAGTTCTTCCAAAAGATCATAAGAATATCCTTACTATTGTCCAATGATCATCTTACGAATCATTCTGGTATATGGTCACAACATTTAGAGCATAGGACATATCTGTATTTGTACATATCACAGTATGATTGATATAAATACTCTTTGTGATTTCATACATCAAGTATCAATCTATACTTGATTATTTGTTTCACTTTACCAAATGTTAATACACTTGAATATATCATCAACATTGAACTCTTTCAATCCTTTCTGTGTGACAAGAACCTTTTCTTATAGTTTCTATATTGAACTCATTCAATATCTCGTCTATGTACTTCTGGCACAACCATATTAGCGTCTATTGATGCCAAATATTTGGGTTTTGCCTAAGTCTTTCATCGGGATGAAATTCTTAATATGTGTTAATAAAAGATACATTATTTCCAATCAACAATATGTCTTCCACATAATGTATTAGAAACATTTCTTAGCGCTCCCACTTAATTTCTTGCAAATGCAAGCATCTTCATCGTCTCTAATGAACTTTTAAACTCCTTTACAGTTTCATCACAGTGAAGATTCCAACTCCACGATGCTCACTTTAACCATTGAAGTTTGCATATGCTTTTAGCATCCTATGAATTAACAAAACCCTATGGACCGTGTTATGCACATGTCCTAGGTAACGATTCTATTAGAAGAACTTGTTTTGTTTATTCAACTACCATATAACAAAATTATATGTAGTGGTTGCTACATTAATCCGTCTAGACTAAATATCACTATGAAAGATCAAATCTTGTCATAGTCAACCTTTGAACATTTTGTGAACTCTTTCCCAACATGTCGACTATTTCATAGATGTGAAACATCCATGTCTATTTCTTTATAGATCCAAATACATCGTAAGGTCTTGTACCTTCCTGAGGGTCTTTCAAGTTCAAATCTTGATCTCTCGTATATGGAACTATCACGGATTTTATGGCTTCAAGCCATTTTACGGAGTCAGGGCCCATCATCGCTTCTTTGCATGTAGTACGTTCATTATTCTCAAATAATGATTCAACCCTCAAATCTTGGTATTTGATTGTTTACTCGACCTACTTGGTTCAATGAAACTTTGACCTTCATAACCACAACCTTTGAGGCATGTGAGCCATGAGCATTATTCTCGCCTCGGAACACTTTTGGTGTCACAAGAACTCTGCACATATAGCTAAGGTTCTTTTAACCTTATCAAATTTCTATTGTCCTCCCACTTAACTTTTCACGAAAAAATTCCTTCTAAAAGAAACTTGACGTTCTAAGTGACAAACACTTTTGTTTCCGGTGTTATGGAGGAATACTTAACAAAGACAGGTTCATCCGACTTTGGTTGCAAACATCTTTCTTATGCATAGCATACCAATGTTTAAGAAAGGACAACTTGGGTTTTATCCCAAACCATAACATATGGTGTCATTTCAACGGATTATGATGGAGCTCTTTTCAGTGGAAAAACGGTAATCTCTAAAGCTTTTAATCTCTAAAATATAATGGCAGTTTTATGAATTATACCTTTGATCTTACCATGTCAAACAAGGTTTAATTACATACCTCGAACGCTCCATACCCTTATGGTGTTTCGGGAAATGCAAATCCACGGAACGATTCCTTAAATCTTAGGTATTATGCTAAACTCTGTAACTCAAATATCTTCCTTTATGATCTTTATCATAAACTGTTTATATTCTTGTTACAATGATTTTGCACTTCATCTTGAAAGTCTTTGAACTTTTCAAATGTTTCATACTTCATCCTTATTAAGTAAATATTCATATATTCACTCAAAATTTCAGAAAAAGCAAATGAAGTTAAAATCCATCGCTCTTGACTACACATAATGGACTTCGTACAACAATATGTACAAATTCCAATAAGCTAGTCTTCCGTTCCCTTTTGGCCTATGAACGAAGTTTCAATTATCTCTAGGAAAGTTTCACAAGTGTCATTTGATCAAAATCAAATAGACTCCAAAATTCCATCCATATGGAGTTTCTTCATGTTTTCTTTCCAATATAATTTAAACTGCGATGTCACTTCCTAAGTGATCTTTCAATCAATTTGTCTTTCGACATTTTTAGCACTAGTTTTATGGATGTGATTTCTCCAACGAGATTTGTGAATCATCCATCTTTTATGGATTACGTAATTATTTGAACAACCCTTTTGTTCTCATAATACCTGATAAAACAAATCTTTGAAGGCAAGCTTTGATGTTTAACGAGCAACACAATAACCCTTTATTTGTTCTCGATGAACATCATCACATATTCTTTTGCTAGTTACTTAGGCCATTGTAGTTCATGAATTGTGTTGTTTCGTATGACGATTCACACCAACAAATTCAGTATCAAATACTTGAGAACCACATTGTTTAATAAGCAAAGAATATAGCCATAACATGTATATCATCTATATACTTAAGCTGAACAATTCTAGTCTTTTCCTTTCTGCCATATATTTATGAGATTCTCTTTAGTATTTCCTTTTACTTGAAAGAATCTATCAACATCAATAGTGGAGTCATACATATGACATATAGTCCAAAGCGTATAATTAAATACCAATGTCTTTGGACTTGCACTTTGAAGTAGATCACCATCATCAAATATTTGATGTTCTTTCAAATTCCTTTCTTTAGTAATCTCTTGGTAGTAAACATTTTACCTACATCAAATATTCACCCTTATCATGGAATCGTCCATGATCAAGCTCTTTAGCTTATAACGATGAATTATGAGTATAATGTTGCTATCCAAAACCTTTTGGAGGATTAGGACAACAAGTGTCTCCAACCTTTTGCAAATTCTCATCAAAATATGAGAACATGAACTTTGCCATATTATACTCTATCATGTTGTAACCAAAACTTCGTTTCAGATATCACAATATCTTCCACACATCATGGTTTCTGAAACAACTCTTTCAGATCCTAGATAACCTTGATATTAAGATAATCCTTTGAATATCAAGAATCATGGAGACAAACATGATACTTACATACTAACACTTGGAATTATTACTCTTGATTTAATACTAATTATTAAACTTCATGGAGTAACCGGAACTTACTGAAAGTTTACAATAGGATTTTCAATCTTTAGATTAACACTTCAAAACAATACGATACCAGTTCGTAAAGTAACTAACCAGAATTCTATAGTTCTATCATCTCAATTATAACTAAGCGCAAGGTGGTAAACGGATGCCAATGACTACAACAACTATGCAAATTCACTTTGATTTAGTTTATGATAAATTGAGTTCTAATTAATAATTAAATTAATCTAGGTGAACTCCCACTCAAAACAATATCCCTCACATTGTTTTAGTGATCACACGAACCAAATCCACCACATCAAAACCGATCATCACGAGAGTTGATATAGCTTCAATGGCGAACAATCAACATGTTCATCATATCTACTATATGACTCATGCTCTACCTTTCTAATCCGTGTTCCCGAGGCCATGTCTGCATGCTAGGCTCGTCAAGATCAAACCTTAGTTTCCGCATGAGCAAATCTGGCTTGCTCACGTTGTATACACTTGTAGAATCTAACACACCGATCATCACGTGGTGCTTGAAACAACAAGCTTTAGCAACGGTGCTAACTAAGGGTGAACACTTTATGACTTGAAATTCATGTGCATGAGGGATCATCTTATAATTCTACCGCTGCCTACTAAGCAATACAAGATGCATAAAGGATTAACATCACATGCAATTCATAATATGTGATATGATATGGCCTTTCTTCTTTGTGCTTCCGATCTCCATCTTCTAGCACGAACATGATCTCCATCATCACCGACATTGCATCAAGGTCAATGATGCTTCTCCATGGTTGTCGCCCACCGCTTCAACTATTACAACTACTTTGAATAGACACACGGGTCTTAACAGAATTTAAAGACAACCATATGGCTCGCCGTTGCCAACTTACAATAAGGAACATTGCATACATCATATATAATCACAATCATGGCCATATCACATCACAGACACACCGCAAAACAAAGTTAGACGCCTCTAATTTTCTTTGCATGTTTTACGTGGTTTGGGGCTTTCAATAAGTGTCGTTCTAACTACGAACAAGAACCACAACATTGATACTAGTATTGTCAATCACCCGTTGTAAATTGAATCTTAACTATGCTAGGAGAAACAGCACCATAAAGCCACTTATGCAATACAAGTTGCATGTCAAGCGTGGAGCAAGTCTCATGAACGATGTCATGTAAGGTTAGGGCCGCTTCATCCCAACATACCGCAAGATGCAAAGTACACAAGAAGCAATCGACAATAAAGCATCAACGCCCACAATGACCATTGTGTTCTACTGCAACAGATCAACATATAGACACGGCTCGATACCATCAGAGGGGTTCGTAGCATGGAAAACAAAAATTTTCTATCGCATACAAACAAACAAGCCAAGATCTATCTACTAGATTGTAGCAACGAGTCGATGGAATAACTTATCCTCGAAGATTCCAAAGCGGTTAACGAGCAGATTCTCGTGGGTGATGTAGTCGTACTCTTTCCGATCTCAAGATCGTAGACGATCCTTCCGGCTCGCTCCCAAGAGCGCTCCGATCGGTCACACGTTCGTATCGACGAAGACCTTCCTCTCCCTTGTTCCAAAGGCAGCGGAGGTTGTAGCACTCTCCTCGCGATTCGGCAAAGACAACGTGTGCAGGAAGTAGAGGTGAAATCCGCAGGCTTCGCCTTAAGCCGGCGAGTATGGTGGAGTATGAGAGAGGGATATTAGTGGTCTAGAGATTAGACACACCAATTAGAAGGATCTAAACCGGGCTAAAGCAATTAGAAGCTCTAAACCAAACGGCTCTAAACCGAGATTAGAGGATAGGAACTTGTGTGTCTAGAGGAGGAGGCCCCCTCCTTTTATAGGTGGAGGGGCAAGGCCAGGAGGAGGGAGTCCCTCCCAACTTGGCCTAGGCTGGCCGGCTTGGAGGAGAGGGACTCCTCCTCCAAGTTGGTATCAACCTCCTCTTGCTTGTTTCCCACAGTTCGCTTCCCATAGTTTCTGTTTTCCAGCTTTCTGTTTAGCCGTTTGACTTTCAAATTGGCAGTTTGACTTTTCAATTTTGGAAGAGCAAGAACACTTAGTACATGATGCAATCATTCAATGACACATTCATGTACCCTCCCCCCCCCGGAGTGCCGGACAATCCGGAATCTTCTAGAACATTCGATGAAAACACGAATCATTCCCGAACTCAAACGGACTTTCCTTATATGAATCTTATTCTCCGGACCATTCCGGATCACCTCGTGATATCCGGATCCCATCCGAGACTCAAACAACATTCGGTCTCTTTCTCATAATACCATAACTACTCAAACAACGTCGAATCCTTAAGTGTGTCTCCCTACGGTTCGTGAATTATGCGGACATGATCGAGACACTTCTCCAACAATAACCAATAGAGGAATCTGAAATTCATATGGCTCACATATTTCTACGATTACTTTATGATCGAATGAACCACTTACATACGATACCAATTTCCTTTGTCTCACGATAGTTTACTTATCCGAGGTTATGATCGTCGGTATCTCTGCATACCTAGTTCAACCTAGTTACCGATAAGTACTCTTTTCTCGTTCCGTGATATGTGATCCTCAGAGTCCACATGCTTGCAAGCTAATTGGATGACATTCCACCGAGAGGGCCCGAGTATATCTATCTGTCATATGGATGGACAAATCCCACTCTTGATCCATGTGTTTCAACCAATACTTTCAACACTCAATGCCACCTTTATAGCCACCCGATTCACGGTGTGGTGTTTGATGTCATCAAAGCATCCATCCGTAAAGGTGATATGCATGATCTCATGGTCGAAGGAATTAGGTTACTATGTATCGAAAGCATATAGCAATTGAACTATTGAAATGACTTGATCTTTATGCTACGCTTATCTATAGGAGTATGTCCATCACATCATTCTCCTAATGATATGATCCTGTTGTTAATAACATCTCTATGTTCATGATCAGGAAACCATGATCATATATTAACCAACAAGCTAGTTTAACAAGAGGCTTTACTAGGGACTCTTATTTTAGTTTACAAATCACACAAGTATTAATGTTTCCGGTTAATACAATTATAGCATGGTATGTAAACATTTATCATAAGTGTGAAGATATGATAATAACCACTTTATTATTGCCTCTTGGGCATATCTCCAACACCCCAAGCCTCTAGTTGTAACTGAATTAGCTCCGACTAGATGCTTAAAGAAAAGCTAAGCAGATATCCGAGTTAAAAACTTTATACTATAGCCCCCAAGCTTCTATTCAAAAACTGAATTGGTTCCGACTAGATGCTTAAAGAAAAGCTAAGCATATTGCTAAGTTAGAAACTCTCGCTGTAGCCCCCGAGCGTCTAGGTGGAAGATTTCCGACTAGATGCTCCAAGCATACTAAACAACGGTTAACTTTGTCCTTTTTTCCACAGAACGAGAATGCTCGGAGGGGCATGGAAAATGACAAGTACCAGAAGATGCGCGCTAATCTTGAAGCCGAAAAGGGTAAAACTGCCTTCTTAAAAGAACATATCACCAAGAGCAAGCGTCTGTTTTCTAATGCGCATTCTGACTTGGTTTTGCGCCTATATTCTCCGAATACTCACTGTGTACTTTTCTTTCTCCGACATGCAGAAACCATCGCCAAGGCCAAGAATATTGTCGAGCAATCCAAGCACATTCAAGAGCTGGATAGTGAAAACAAGATTCTTAAGCAGGAGAGGAAGGAGATGCTGAAAATGCATGAGGAGTCGATGAAGGCCTTGCAGGACTCCGCCACCGAGGAAATCAACCGCTTGAAGGAGGAGATCGCGATCTTAAAAGATCAGAAGCGAGCTGCCGATGAGCAGAATCACCGCCATAGCAAGGCGTACAAGCTCCTCCAACAAGAGAAACAATCCTTGGCGGACACCCTCTGGCAGGCTAAGGCCAGCATCTTCAGTAAGTTTTCTCCGTCTTGGATTTCTGCAGTCTGGATACTTTGATTTATTGAACTCACGCGCTCCTTGTCGGAATTTTCAGCTCCAATGGGTTTAACCCAATCACCTCCTTCGGACAAGGAATGCATGGTTCTTGTCGGCAACTTCATCAACACCGCCATCACCCAAGCCAAGGAGATTGCCAAGCCCCTCCAAATACACATCAAGGCATCGGACTCCGTGGCAAAGTACTCGGAGATTCTACGCCAAGCCCCCGAGCGTATCACAAGCTGGAAAGCTTCGTGTGCACAAGCTGGAAAGCTTCGTGTGCACGAGCTGGTGCGAGGATGGCGCTGTCAATGGTGAAGGCACACTACGAAGGTGCCGACATCGACACGGTGACCTCTGGCATCCCCGACATCGACGATGATGGTAAAGAGATTAATCACGAAGCCATCTTGTCGTCACTCATGGGATATGACACCAGAGTTGCCAAGTTGGTGGACATCGATGTATTCGTGCCCATGAACACCATCGACAGCGGCAACCAAGATTCTTCTGAGTCCCACCACAGTGCGGACTTCGAGAGTGGCTCTCCGGCTGGTGACGATGCTGCCTCCAAGTCACCTGCTCCAAAGGAGTGAAAAACAACTTTGTAATATTTGTTTCACCTTTGGTGTATATGCGGAAAAAACTTGTTGATGTAACTTAAGGCGGAAAACAATGGTTGTTTATTTCCTGCTTCTTAAGAACTAACTTCCAGCATGTATATATTTTTTAAGCAAGTGATGGCTTATTCATTACTTTGGTTCTTATGCTTTACTTTTCGTGAGTCGGAAGACTCATTGTCGGAACCATGCGCTTAGGTGATGATGCCCAATGGCACCGTCAATAACCTGAGCACAAAATCGCCGACAATAAGTGCCGAAAGTCACTACTCCAGAATCCACATAAGAACGACAAAGAACTTGTAGACCAGAAAACTTAAGCTAACGCCCGTAGGCAGAATTTTCACAAGTGCAAACGCAAAGCTTGCGCATAAAGGTTTTACATGATCCAAAAATGAACACTAAAGGAGGTAAAAGACTCAGAAATATGAGTGAAACAGAGAGCTTTATTTCATTGATCATACAAGAGGTACACAATTATATAAAAAATGCTAAGTGTAAAAAGGACGTAGCTGTGCTATGTTCCATGGCCGATCAAGCTCCGGGTAGTCATCATCCGGGTCACGTCTCTTACGCTTATGATCCTCATTGGGTCTATCCTTCAGTTCACGATTGTCAACGAGGTAGTAAGACCCATTGAGTAGCGCCTTGCTTATGATGAACGGTCCTTCCCATGGCGGGATAATTTGTGACTTATTCTCGCTAAGTCGAGCATCAAATCCCCTCTTTAAACGAGCGATCCGAACGACTATGGTAGCTGCGTAGCTTCTGCTGGTAGATGGCGGATCTTTGGCATGCCAAAACGCGCTCCTCCTCAAGAAGGTCCACATCTAGGCGTCTGGATTCTTCAACGTTATCTTCGTCGTAGGCGGCAACTCTTGGTCCATCGTGAAGGATGTCGGAAGGCAGGATGGCTTCTACTCCATATACCATGAAATAAGGGGTGTAGCCGTAGGATCTGTTGGGTGTAGTTCGTAAACTCCACAGCACAGAAGGCAATTCTTCCGCCCAGGCTCCAGTTGCTCTATGTAGCGGTGCCTCAATTTGTGGCTTGATTCCCTGCAGAATTAATCCATTGGCTCGCTCAACCTGACCATTGGATTGTGGGTGCGCCACAGATGCAAGGTCAAGTCAGATGCCTTTCTCCCAGCAATAAGCCTCCACTTCTCCGAGTGACAAATTGCTGTCGTTGTCGATGATAATGCTGTGTGGGAGACCAAATCTCACCACTAGATCCCGGACAAACCTAAGGGCAGTTGCCCCATCAAGCTTTCTAATGGGTTTAGATTCTATCCATTTAGTGAATTTATCAACTGCTACAAGCAGATGCGTAAACCCACAAGGTGCCGTCTGTAACGGTCCCACCATGTCGCCCCCTGCATCGCAAAACCAAGTTATTGGTATTGTTCGCAGTTCTTCGGCAGGAACATGTGGTTGTCGGGCATAATACTGGCATCCCATGCATGTCTCAACCAGCTTGTCGGCGTCCTCCTTCGCGGTCCGCCAGTAGAATCCTTGCCGGAAGCCTTTCGCGACCAACGATCGAGGAGCGGCGTGATGCCCGCAATCTCTAAGATGGATTTCACGTAGGATTTCCATACCTTCTAGCTGGGAAACACACTTTACGTATACACCAGTAGTGCTCCTTTTGTAGAGTTGCCCATTAATTATGGTATAACCCTTTGCTCGTCGTACTATTTGCCGTCTTCCGACTTCGTCGTCGGGCAAAGTTCCATGAACGGTTTTGTCCAAGCCGGAGGGAGCTTAGTCACCATGTTGAAGAAAGAGTCAGCTCTATCCGGGTTGTCGATGCCGGCTCCCTTCACAGATGGTGTGCGCAGGTGCTCTAGGAAAACTCCTGGCGGAATATCCTTGCGCCCTGATCCAAGCTTAGACAGCAGATCGACAGCCTCGTTTTGTTCCCTAGGTACATACTTGACTTCGTAGCCCAAGAAGCTCTTGTCTATCTCGTCCACTTCGTCTCGATATGCCGCCATCATAGGTTCCGCGCATTCCAGGTGCCAGCCACCTGCTGGGCTGTCACATCCCAAATTTTAGATTTGGTCCTGCATATCATTCATGTCATTGCATCATGGTCTTCCATACAAAACTTCGGTTTGAAAAGTTTCCGGCGAAACGATAATTGCAAACCCTATTTTGATTTTGCTATAATGCTCCTACAAGAGGGTATGCTAGGTTTGTATTTCCACCTCCCTTTGGAAACTAGTGGTGTTGATACAAAGGATCCTATGATGACCCTCTTGATTTTACAAAATTTTAGAGACAAATTTCGCCCAATTCGGAGTCCGTATGAAAAATTTACGGAGGAATTACTAAACAGAAATAGGAAAAAGAAAAGATCAAAAAAAAAAGAAGCTGGCCAAATGACCTGGGCCGTCTGCCCACTACACCCAGCGCGCCAAGAGCCCGCCGCCATGGCGGATTGTATCTGCCGCCGCCCACGTCTGGCCACCAACAGGTGGGGCCCACCTGTCGGCACCGACATCGTCGTCGCTGCCGCATCCGACGCGGTTTCCGCAACCGTCTCGTACGCCGTCTCCACCTCGGGCCAGCGGCCTTCTAGCCGCCACGCCCGCCTGCACCTCCCTATCGCCGCCTAACTCCCCATCGCCGCCCTTGCCGATCCGCCACCCAGTGTAAGCGCCGCGCTCTCTCTTGCCTCGCCGCCCCGCAACTCGCCGCGACCGCCGCCGACCGCCGCCTCCTCCCTTCCTCGCGGGGACCTGCCGCCGCCGCCTCGACCTCGCCGCCACCGCTGGCCAGCTGCCGCCACCGCTGCCGCCCACGCGCCACCCGCCGACTCGACGAGGACCGCCTGCCGCCAACATCAGACGCCACCGCCGCCGGAGACCACCGCCGCCTCGAGCTCGCTGACCGCCGCCTCCGGTGATTCCGCCGCCGCCACCCTCCTGGCCGTTGGATCTTCGATCCACGGCTCAGATCGAAGACAGCGGTGATCGTCAATGCCTGAACCCGCGCTGAGTCAGCAGGGAATATTCCCAGAATATTCCCTTTTGATTTAAATCGACTTAGAAATTGCAGAAATTTGTAGAATCTTGTTAATTGCGTAGAAAATAATCTACTGGGCCAAAAATTGCAAATAAAACATGTGTAGATTCAGTAAGTCGTGTAGAATCTTGCTGTACCATTGTTTTACACTTTTGCAGCAAGATTTTGTCTAGATTAATTAAATGATTTAATGCCCTTTTTGGAGTAATTAATTCGTAGAAAAAGATCTGTAGCATCAATCCACTTGTCATGCATGCATTCATGCATCATCCTTGTTTGCATATGCTTGTGGATGGTTTGTTTATGAATGCAATTGTATCGTGTAGATTGTGATGAGTGCAACGCTTGCTCGTGTGTGGATTGTTCTTCCGACCGCTACAACCAAGGCAAGTAGATGCTACTTTGTTCATGATATTGTCCTACTATTTTTGATGCATTGTCATGTATTTTGTAGATGCATGTGTAGGATGATACTATCGCTATGCTATGTCCTATTATGTGGTAGGGCTTTCCTTGTAGATGAACCACCGTTGGTAGATGTGCTTAGCCATGCTATGATGAACGAGGGTTGGGTTACATCACTGAAAGTTGTTTCTAAATGTGTTGGTTTGCGAAAACTAAAACAACCTAATCAATGAATCTCATGGGTGTGATGGGATTGATAAATTTTGGTGGTATCATTGCGGAAAGGCACCCAGGTATCGAGAGAAAATGATTGGATTCTTTATTTTGTAGCTTACGTGTACAACCATGTGCCAATAATGAAATGGGCGGTTGGTTGGACTTAGTAGGTTGTGGTAACTCGAACCCGCGTATCCAGAGATGTAGAATTTTGGTAGGTTGGACCGGTGCGCGTCAGGATTGGGGAGCTACTTCCCGAACGGTCTCTTCTTGGACTTCTCCCTATCATCACCCAAAATGAGAGTGATGGTACGAGCTGGGCTGACCAAGTCACATGGGTAAAGTGTACTAACCCCTGCAGGGTGTATAATCTAATCGATTAGCCGTGTCCCCGGTTATGGACAACTGAGTTGATTGATATTGATTCCATGACATGTTTCTCGCTCATTCTAATTTCATAATTGCTTTAATGTTGTTGGGTTAACTTAATTGGGATCTTTTCAAAGAAAAATCAAAACTGTTTATGAAAGTAGGACAAAGGTATTTGCAAATGCAGGCTAGCCACAGCTCCACTTGCCAAATATGCATGTAGATGTTAGCATTATTGTCTCCTTTATTAGCTCTACTTGCCATACATTCCATGTATTGACCCTTCGGGGCTGCTACGTTTCATGTTGCAGGATATTCCGATTCTGAGTAATCGATATAGGCCACGGTACTCCACTCGGCACTTGTTCACTTGTGGGCAACTTGAAGAATGGAGGATTTACTTTATTTATGCTGCTACCTGAATAATTTGAGCTAGCCTTGAGCTAAGCTTTTATTGTAATAAGGGTACTTTGGATCTTCGTTATTTAAGATACACGGATATTTTGCTATGTTATTCATCTTATTCTATTGTGGGCCAATGAACTGATCCAGGGATTGGCATGTCATATAGAAGCCACGGTCTTTTCAGAACCGCGGTGTTACAAGATGGTATCAGAGCCCGTGTGTCGACTGTAGGATCGTGACCTAGGATTGGATTAGGAAACCATAGAATTAGTAAAGCTTATATTAACTCTGTCTTTCATCTTATGCCTATCACTCTCATAAATTCTTATCATATGCTATTCTCACACTTTCCTCTTTTAATTGATAGATGGGAGAAGTTAGGACTGAGTATGCAACCATGGAGTCACCAAGGCCCTTTGCAAGACAGTTAGCACAGCTCTCGCAGTCATTGGGATTGCCACTGCCCATGTTCAAGGGAAGAAGGTTGTACACCTATGGATATGGTGAGGATGCATGGGAGATCACCACCTTCATCTTCAGGGATGCCGCCTTGCCAAACCCTGTGCATCTGATCTACACCAAGACATACTGCAACTGGGGACTTGGAATTAACTTGGACATACATGAAGCCCTGTCTCGCCAGTGCCATCTTGTGAGACATCTACTGCCAGCAGACTCACCCTACCGTGACTATGGGAGGCATGATGAAGATGGGAACATTGTGGTTACCTCGGGTGATAGGAACAACATGCCGCCCCGTCAGAGGCACATAGAGGACATGGAAAGGGAGAATGGAGCTCTAGCTGAGAAAGTGATGATGATAAAGGAGATTGCAGATTTTGCCAGCAATGGTATGGTGGTCCAAGGACAGGAGATTGACACCTTGCATGAAGCGTGGGAGTTCGAGAATGCCGATAGCGAGATGCAACCATAGCTCATCTTCATGGTACGTGCGTGAGAAGACCCGAACATACAACAGTTGCAAGGGACCGCCCAGGAAAGGGATCAAACTATTGAAGCTATGGCAGCCCAGTTGCCGCTCTCCAAGACATGAATCCACCCTCTGATGATGACAATGGAGATGGTGGCAACAATGATGATGATGATGACAGTGGGAACGATGATGATGATGAGGACGAGGATGATGATGATGGAGACGATGATGGTGGATGAGATGAAGCTGTTGCAGTGGCAGCAGAGAGTGAAGAAGAAGAGGAGGATCCAGAAGAGGTGGAGTTTGAGATTTCAAGTGATGACTCAGGAGGTGTACACTCCGCCATGGTTGAACTGGAAAGCGCCAACGCATGAGTGCAAGGACCTACCGCAACCTCTTCAAGAAGTAGATAGAAGTCCACCAATTAGTCCTCGTTAGGTAAAATCGTTAGGATTAGTCCTGATCGATGTGAAACTTAATTACTGTTAGCTTAAGAGTGTTTAGTTGCTTATTTGTGTACTCCAATATCCTAGGAATTATTTGTGCGAATTTTATGAAAGAGTTATGGCAAGTTTGGTTAATATCTGTGTTATTTTCGCTGCAGTTTTCTGCTGATACAGCAGTTCTGTACGATTTTTCATATTTTACTGGTATCTGGGAAAAATCTGAAACAAATAGGGCTGGTGCGAAACTCTCTGTACTGTATGTGCAAAAATCAGCATAAATTCCTGACGAGTTTAAGTCAGGTAGAAAAATTCGTGAACACTGCTGGACTGTTCTGGCAGATTGCTGTTTTTAATGCTTTGTTGATCAACTGCTTAGTTAACCATTGCCAACTCTTGTAAAACTATTTCAGTAGGTATATACTGCTAGGATAACCCCTGGGATGTTGCTGGATCACTTGTTTGTTGATATGTTGCTTGCTTGAGATTGTATGCTATTGTTTGTTGTTGTTTGATCATAATGCATGGGTAGAATCCTATTATCGTAGTTGATTCTTTCTAAGCTTACCTGTGATGAACCACAGATGCCTCCCCGCCGTCAACCCACCAGTTGGAGCAGCTCATGGCAGCTCAGGTACAGCTGACCCAAGTTATGACCCAGTTCATGGAAGCTCAGAACAACAACAACAACAACAATGGGAACAACCAGCTTCAGGGAGATGCTCTCACCAGGTTTCTGAGGTTAAGGCCAGCTAAGTTCTCTACTACAATGGAACCAATGGTTGCTCTCGACTGGTTGCGTTCAGTCAACAAGGATCTGGTAACTGTTGGATGCATTGATGCTGAGAAGGTGAGGTTTGCCGCTCACCTACTGGAGGTACCAGCCACTTCTTGGTGGGACACTTTTCAGATCACCCACCCGCTAGACACTGTGACTTCGGCAATGTTTGAGGAAGGTTTCAGGACCAACCACGTGTCTTCAGGAGTTCTGAGCCTGAAGAGGAAGGAGTTCCGCAACTTGCGCCAAACCAACCGCACCGTGGATGAGTAAATTGAGGAGTTCAACAACCTGTCCCGTTATGCACCTGAAGATGTTGACACTGATGAAAAAAGGAGGGAGAGATTCCTGGATGGCCTCAGTGATGAGCTTTCAGTGTAGCTACTGGTGGTTTATTGCCCCACTTTCCAGGAGCTTATGGACAAGGCCAGGATCTTGGAAGGGAAGCACAAGCAGGTGGAAAGCCGCAAGAGGAAGAGCAACAATCACCACTCTGGTTCACATCACAAGTCTCGCACTTCATATGATGGATACTCCAAGCATGGAGGGAGTGACCATGGGAGCCATGACCGCCACCACCATGGAGGCGATGGACATCGCCGTGACAACCACAAGAGCAGCCACCACAACCACAAGGGAGGACACTCTCACCATTCTGGAGAACATAGTGGGCATGACCGCAACCGTGATCGCAGCTTTGTGAAGAAGGATCTGAGTGAGGTGACATGCTTCAAGTGTGGCCAGAAGGGACATTATGCTGACAACTGTCCGGAAAGGAAGGTACTGAAGCCAACCAACAACCAGAAGGCCACAGTGAACCACATGAATGTGGAGGAGATCCCAGATGAGCCTGACCTTGTGATTGGTAAGTTCCCAATCAACACTCACCCTGCACTTATACTTTTCGATACTGGTGCATCGCATTCATTCATATCAAGGGCATTTGTGGATAAGTATAAGCTACCTACTGAGTCTATGAAAGAGTCTATTAGAGTAAGCTCACCTGGAGGAGATATGATAGCTAGTGCGGGATGCCGCGACTTAACTGTGAGGATTGGAACACACAATTTCATTGCACATATGGTAGTGTTGGAATCACAAGGGTTAGATGTTATTCTGGGTATGGATTGGATGTCTATGCATGAGGGACACATAGATTGTGCACAGCGAGCTGTTTCACTCAAAACCCCGGATGGTAAGAGAATTAGGTTCAAGTCGGCAGTGCGACCGGGAAGGTGTAAGCTGAATTCTCTTAAGGGGGTTAGCATGGATACTGTGCCTGTGATTAGGGATTACCCCGACGTGTTTCCGGAAGAGCTACCAGGAATGCCACCTGACAGGGAAGTGGAGTTTCTCATCGACCTGATGCCGGGAACGGGACCTATAGCAAAGAGACCATATAAGATGGATGTGGATGAGCTGAAGGAATTGAAGAAGCAGCTGAAAGAGTAGTTGGACAAGGGATTCATTTAGCCTAGTTCGTCGTCATGGGGTGCACCTGTTCTGTTTGTGGAGAAGAAAGATAGCAGCAAGAGATTAGTAATGGACTATCGCTCGCTGAATGAAGTAACCATCAAGAACAAGTACCCTATGCCGAACATAAATGATTTGTTTGATCAACTGGAAGGAGCGAAGGTGTTCAGCAATATTGATCTGCGATCGGGCTACTTCCAATTGAAGATCCGGGAGGAAGACATACCAAAAACCGCTTTCACCACTAGGTATGGCTTATATGAGTATACAGTTATGTCTTTTGGACTAACGAATGCCCCGACATATTTCATGACCATGATGAACAAGGTATTTATGGAGTACTTGGACAAGTTCGTGGTGGTGTTTATTGATGACATACTGATATATTCCAAGAATGATGCTGAGCATGAGAAACATCTGCGACTGATTATGGAGAAGCTGAGAGAACACAAGCTGTATGCCAAATTCAGCAAGTGTGAATTCTGGCTTAACACTGTTGGATTTATTGGACACGTGGTGTCAGGAGAAGGAGTCGATGTTGATCCAAGCAAAGTGACTGCAGTAACTGAGTGGGAAGCGCCCAAGAATGCGGGAGAGATTCGAAGCTTTTTGGGACTTGCTGGATATTACAGGAGGCTCATTGAAAACTTCTCCAAGATTGCTAAGCCGATGACTGAACTTCTGAAGAAGGAGAGGAAGTTTGAGTGGACGGATGTGTGTGAAGCCAGCTTTCAGGAGCTGAAGCGTCGACTAGTGACCGCACCCGTTCTGTGTTTATCAGACCTTCAGAAGGATTTCCAAGTGTACTGTGATGCTTCTTGACAGGGACTTGGGAGTGTGCTGATGCAAGATGGGAGAGTGGTGTCATATGCCTCGCGGCAACTTAAACACCATGAGAGGAATTAACCCACACATGATTTGGAATTAGCATCAGTGGTTCATGCGCTCAAGGTATGGAGGCACTACTTGATGGGGAAACTCTGTAATGTGTACACCGACCACAAGAGCCTGAAGTACATCTTTACACAGAAGGAACTGAATATGAGGCAAAGGAGATGGTTGGAACTTATCAAGGACTATGATATGAATCTGCAATACCACCCAGGGAAGGCCAATGTAGTAGCAGATGCTCTGAGCCGGAAGGTTTATGCCAATGGATTGACAATTGGGGAATTGCCCGAGGATTTGTGCAAGCAATTCAAGGACCTTAGACTGGAGGTAGTATCATAAGGATACTTGGCAGCAATGGAAGTCCAACCAACGCTACAGGACAGAATTAGGAAGGCTCAAGTGGGGGACAAGGAGATTGATGAAGTAAAGGAAAAGATGAAGGAGGATCGAGCAAGGGAATTCCGCGAGGATGAGCAAGGAACCTTGTGGTATGGAGATCGTTTGTGCGTCCCCAACGATCCGGAGATAAGGAAGTTGATTCTGCAGGAAGCTCATGACTCGCCGTATTCCATACATCCGGGCAATACGAAGATGTATATGGACCTAAAGGACAGATTCTGGTGGAACAACATGAAGGGAGACATCGCGGAGCATATTGCCCTATGTGATGTATGTAGCCAAGTGAAGGCGGAACACCAAAAGCCAGCAGGACTGCTACAGCCGTTGCCCGTGCCGGATTGGAAGTGGGATAGAGTGGGAATGGATTTTATCGCAGGATTGCCCAGGACCAGGTCAGGATATGACTCCATTTGGGTAGTGGTCGACCATTTGACCAAGGTAGCCCACTTTATACCGGTGAAGACGACCTATACGAGTGCAAAGTTGGCCAAGATTTATATGGACAGAATTGTGTGCCTACATGGAGTTCCCAAGAGTATTGTATCTGATAGGGGGACCCAATTTACCTCACACTTCTAGCGCCAGCTGCACGAGTCACTTGGTACTAGATTGGAGTTTAGCACAGCATTTCACCCACAGACTGATGGACAGACTAAGAGGGTGAATCAGATTTTGGAGGACATGTTGAGAGCTTGCGCTTTGGCTCATGGCTCTAGTTGGGATGAGAATTTGTCGTATGCTGAGTTTTCCTACAACAACAGCTATCAAACCAGCATCAAGACGTCACCGTTTGATGTACTGCATGGGAAACGGTGCCGGACACCATTTCTATGGGGTGGAGTAGGAGAACGTCAGTTGGTTGGACCTGATTTGATCAAGGACGCTGAGGAGAAGGTCGCCTTGATTAGGGATAGGCTGAAGGTAGCACAATCAAGGCAGAAGGGCTACGTTGATGCCAAGTGCAAGGAAGTGGTGTATGAGATAGGTGATAGAGCATACCTCAGAGTGTCGCCACTTCGTGGAATCAAGAGATTTGGAATTAAGGGTAAGCTGGCACCTCGGTTTATTGGACCATATCAGGTCTTAGCACGCAAAGGAGAAGTTGCTTATCAGTTGGAGTTGCCAGAGGCTCTGTCTGTTCACAATGTGTTCCACGTATCCCAGCTGAAGAAGTGCCATCCGGAGATGGTGGATACACCATTGAGAGACACTGTGCCACTAGAGGAGGTTCAGCTTGAGAACGACTTGACCTATGAGGAGAAGCCAGTCAAGATTCTGGAGACAGCGGAGAGGATTACCCGTACCAAGACGATCATGTTTTGCAAGGTGCAGTGGAGCCACCACACCGAAGAGGAAGCCACTTGGGAGCGTGAGGATGACATCCGAGAGGACCACCCGCACCTATTTGCTAGCCGCGCCGAATCTCGGGGACAAGATTCATCGTAAGGGGGTTAGTCTTGTCACATCCCAAATTTTAGATTTGGTCCTGCATATCATTCATATGATTGCATCATGGTCTTCCATACAAAACTTCGGTTTCAAAAGTTTCCGGCGAAACGATAATTGCAAACCCTATTTTGATTTTGCTATAATGCTCCTACAAGAGGGTATGCTAGGTTTGTATTTCCACCTCCCTTTGGAAGCTAGTGGTGTTGATACAAAGGATCCTATGATGACCCTCTTGATTTTACAAAATTTTAGAGACAAATTTCGCCCAATTCGGAGTCCGTATGAAAAAGTTACGGAGGAATTACTAAACAGAAATAGGAAAAAGAAAAGATAAAAAAATTAAAGAAGCGAGAGTCAAGGCTGGCTGCCGCAAGGCCAGCACCACCAAGAGGCCATGCCAGCCTGCTGGCGGATTATCTCGCCACCGCCAGCCGGTGGGCTCACCTGGCTGGCGCCATCGCCGACGCTGCCGCATCCGACGCTCACAGTGTCCGCCTCGCGCGTGGGGCCCTTCTTAGCTGCACGCCTGGCACCTCCCTATCGCCGCCACCTCCCCATCGCGCCGTCTTACCGATCCGGCGCCGCTTGTAAGCGCCGCCCCTTCCGCTCGCCTCAAGGCCTCCCCGCGACCCGCGCCGCTAACCGCCACCTCTCCTTCCTCGCAGGGACCTCGCCGCCGCCGCCCGATGACCACGCCCCGAGCTCGCCGCCACCGCGCTCCAACGGTCGCCGCTGTCACCTCCACGCACGCCCGACCCCTCCGCCGACTCGACGAGGACCGCCTCCTTGTCGCCAACACCGTACGCCGTGCCACCGCCGCCTCGAGCTCGCTGACCGCCGCCTCCAGTGAGTCCGCCGCCGCCACCCTCCTGGTCGTTGTATCTTCGATCCACGGCTCAGATCGACCGAAGACCGCGCGGTTGACTAGTCAACAGCCAGTCAACCCGCGCTGAGTCAGCGCTGAGTCTTGTAAATTGCAGAAATTTACATTGATTTAAGTTGATTTAGAAATTGCAGAAATTTGTAGAATCTTGTAAATTGCGTAGAAAATAATCTACTGGGCCAAAAATTGCAAATAAAATATGTGTAGATTCAGTAAGTCGTGTAGAATCTTGCTGTACCATTGTTTTACACTTTTGCAGCAAGATTTTGTCCAGATTAATTAAATGAGTTAATGCCCTTTTTGGAGTAATTAATTCGTAGAAAAAGATCTGTAGCATCAATCCACTTGTCATGCATGCATTCATGGATCATCCTTGTTTGCATATGCTTGTTGATGGTTTGTTTATGAATGCAATTGTATCGTGTAGATTGTGACGAGTGCAACGCTTGCTCGTGCGTGGATTGTTCTTCCGATCGCTACAACCAAGGCAAGTAGATGCTACTTTGTTCATGATATTGTCCTACTATTTTCGATGCATTGTCGTGTATTTTGTAGATGCATGTGTAGGATGATACTATCGCTATGCTATGTCCTATTATGTGGTAGGGCTTTCCTTGTAGATGAACCACCGTTGGTAGATGTGCTTAGCCATGCTATGATGAACGAGGGTTGGGTTACATCATTGAAAGTTGTTTCTAAATGTGTTGGTTTGCGAAAACTAAAACAACCTAATCAATGAATCTCCTGGGTGTGATGGGATTGATAAATTTTGGTGGTATCATTGCGGAAAGGCACCCAGGTATCGAGAGAAAATGATTGGCTTCTTTATTTTGTAGCTTACGTGTACTACCATGTGCCAATAATGAAATGGGAGGTTGGTTGGACTTAGTAGGTTGTGGTAACTCAAACCCGCGTATCCAGAGATGTAGAATTTTGGTAGGTTGGACCGGTGCGCGTCGGGATTGGGGAGCTACTTCCCGAACGGTCTCTTCTTGGACTTCTCCCTATCATCACCCAAAATGAGAGTGATGGTACGAGTTGGGCTGGCCAAGTCACATGGGTAAAGTGTACTAACCCCTGCAGGGTGTGTAATCTAATCGATTAGCCGTGTCCCCGGTTATGGACAACTGAGTTGCTTGATATTGATTCCATGACATGTTTCTCGCTCATTCTAATTTCATAATTGCTTTAATGTTGTTGGGTTAACTTAATTGGGATCTTTTCAAAGAAAAATCAAAACTGTTTATGAAAGTAGGACAAAGGTATTTGCAAATGCAGGCTAGCCATAGCTCCACTTGCCAAATATGCATGTAGATGTTAGCATTATTGTCTCCTTTATTAGCTCTACTTGCCATACATTCCATGTATTGACCCTTCGGGGCTGCTACGTTTCATGTTGCAGGATATTCCGATTCTGAGTAATTGATATAGGCCACGGTTCCACTCGGCACTTGTTCACTTGTGGGAAACTTGAAGAATGAAGGATTTACTTTATTTATGCTGCTACCTGAATAATTTGAGATAGCCTTGAGCTAAGCTTTTATTGTAATAAGGGTACTCTGGATCTTCGTTATTTAAGAGACACGGATATTTTGCTATGTTATTCATCTTATTCTATTGTGGGCCAATGAACCGATCCAAGGATTGGCATGTCACATAGAAGCCACGGTCTTTTCAGAACCGCGGTGTTACATGGGCAACCAAGTCGGAATCTCCACAACAAACTATGTGCTTGATGCCAATATCCTTGGCTACACGTAGTCCGTGAATGAGTGCTTCATACTCCGCCATGTTGTTTGTAGCCGCAAAGTGGATCTGCAGAACGTAGTGTAGCTTGTCTCCTGTTGGTGAATGTAGCAATACACCAGCCCCCGAGCCATTGAGCAGCTTTGATCCATCAAAGTGCATCACCCAGTACTCTGGTTTCGACAACGGAGTAGCATCTGGCATCTCCGTCCAATCTGCAACGAAATCCGCCAAGGCTTGTGACTTGATAGCGTCGCGTCTCTTGTAGGTGATCTCGAAGGCGGCAAGTTCAATGCCCCACTTCGCGACCCTTCCCGTAGCGTCGCCGTTGTTGATAATGTCAGACAGTGGAGTCTTGCTCACCACTGTGATTGGGTGTTCCTGAAAGTAATGCCTCAGCTTCCGAGAAGCAAGGAATGCTCCATAAGCTATCTTATGGTAGTGCGGGTAATGCTTCTTGGACTCCATCAAGACCTCGCTCACATAGTAAACTGGTCGTTGAACTCCGTCCTCATAGCCTGGTTCCTTCCGCTCTACCACGACGACGACGCCGATTACCCGGTTGGTTGCTGCCATGTAGATTAACAGGGGCTCTCCAGGTTCGGGTGCTGCAAGGATGGGCGCTGAGGAAAGAATCTCCTTGAGCTGCTTTAATGCTACATCTGCTTCGTCCGTCCACGTGAATTTGACCGCCTTCTTCAGCAACTTGTACAGTGGCAGGGCCTTCTCTCCAAGTCGGCTGACGAACCGACTAACTGCTACAATACAACCTGTTAGTCATTGAATGTCCTTTAGGCATGTCAAACGGTTTATGTATAAGATGGCCTTGATTTTCTCCGGGTTGACCTCGATTCCGCGTTGGGAAATGATGAAGCCCAACAATTTGCCGGCTGGAACCCCGAAGACGCACTTCTTAGGGTTAAGCATCATGTTGTATTTCCAGAGATTATCAAAGGTTTCTTTTAAGTCGGAGATTAAGTCATTTGAATTTTTAGACATCACCGCGATATCGTCCACATAGGCGTGAACGTTCCGACCAATTTGGTCGTGGAGGCAACATTACATTGTCCGCTGGTACGTGGCACCTGCGTTTTTCGCCCAAAGGGCATCATGACATAGAAAAACGTGTTGTATGGGGTAGTGAACGAAGTGGCCAATTGGTCCGACTTCCTCATCTTGATCTGGTGGTATCCTGAGTATGCATCGAGAAAACACAAAAGTTCCGAGCCAGCCGTAGAGTCAATGACTTGGTCAATGCGAGGCAAAGCAAACGGATCTTTGGGACATGCTTTGTTCAAGCTGGTGTAATCAACGCACATTCTTAATTCATTGGTTCCCTTTTTGGGGACAAGTACAGGATTGGCCACCCACTGGGTGTGAAGGACTTCTCAGATAAATCTAGCCTTAAGTAACCTAGCTATCTCTTTGCCAATGGCGCGTCTCTTCTCATCTCCAAAGCGTCGTAGAGGTTGTTTCACTGGTTTACATTTTGTATCAATGTTTAAGCTGTGCTCGGCAAGTTCCCTAGGTACACCTTTCATGTCGGCAGGTTGCCAGGCAAAGATGTCCTTATTCTCATGGAGGAACTCGACGAGCGCGCTTTCCTATTTGGGATCCAGGTTCGTCCCAATGGCGGTGACCTTGGAGGCATTGCCTACCACAAGTTCCACCGGTTTGGTCTCGATGGCGGCCCTGAACGCACTCCGCTTCTTTGACGCGGGCATCTCTGAGTCATTTACCATGCTCTGGATCTCTTTGAATTCTTCGCTGTAGAGGATAGCTTCTGCAACGGCTGCTTCATTGATCTCGCAGTCCCTTGCCATTGTAAAGCTTCCGGATATAGTGATGACGCCGTTTGGTCCGGGTATCTTGAGTTATTTGTAGACGAAGCATGGCTTGGCCAGGAATGTGTGGAATATGACGTGGTACACGCTCTTGAAGGGGACCACCTCGAAGGTCATGCGCTCTTGGCGGTAATTGTTAATATCGCCAAAGGCAACCTGAAGTGTAATTCACCCAAGGGACCGAGCCTCCCGACCAGGAACTATGTCGTGGAAGATGGTGTTGGTCCGCCTTAGGTTTGCCTTTGTCAAGTTCATCTTCTGTAGTGTATCCAGGTACATGATGTAGATGCTGCTTCCACTATCCACCATGCACTTGGTGAACTCCATGCCGTCAAACAAGGGGTTGATGACCATGGCGTACTGGTTCTCCGTAGGTACAAGGTCTGGGTAGTTCGTCCTGTCCCAAGTTATTGGAACTTCTGACTAGCGCAGGTACTAGGGAACTGGGGGAGAGTGGCCATCAGGATCCTCAGAGAGGTCTTCTATTGTCGGACGGTGGGGGTGCCAAGGAAATTGTGGTAGACTGGAGCCTTCTTTGCGAAGGGTTTCTTGCCCTTGTCGTCGCTCTTGGCGGCGTTCTTGGGGTCAACGTCTTCGTCCATGTCACTCGAATCCTTGGACTCCTCCTCCTTCTTCTCCCCCTTGCCCTTCTCTCGCGGTCTGTTTTTTCGACTTCGCTTGTAGCCGGACTCCGGGTCTTCCTTGAGGTCGTTGATGAACTTGCATTGTCGATTGGTATGGGTGGCCTTTCCATTGGCGTTGAGGTGTACGAGGCACGGCATATCGCGGTACTACTCATAGGTTTGGGGAACGCGGAGCGGCGCCGAGGTTGTTTCACTGCCTCATTGCTACCCACGGCCTCCTTCCTCGGCCACGCGTTCCGCCATCACCTTCCCCGCAAAGTCATAGCGACCATGTCGGTAGATTGCTTTTCTTCTGGAGCGGTTTTCCGCTTTGTACTGCTGTTCCTCCAAGCTTGAGTTGGAACGGCTATTGCCGGCAAGGAGCCACGAGCATCGTCATCAGCAGCTGCGAACTCACTAGCCAACGGAATCATCTGGTTCAAGTCAAGCTGGTGATTGTCCTGCAAGCGCTTTAGCTTATGTCGGAGCAATGTGCCTCTTTCCAACCCGTCGATGAAGGCAGCCATGGCGGTCTGAGCGTGCACTCCTGCGCAGGAATTCTTCATATCCAGCCAGCAGGAGAGGTAGGCGCGAGATGTCTCGTCTTTCTCTTGCACGCACCGCTGTAGATCGCCCACAGTGCAGGGACGCTTGTATGTACCCTCAAAGTTCTTGGTGAACACTTTTTGCATGTCCAACCAGTTGTAGATAGATTTCTCCGGCAAGTCATCGATCCATTGACAGGCCGTGCCCGCCAACATTAATGGGGGGTACTTGACGGCGATGTTGGGGTTGCCTCCGGCAATCTCCACCGCGTTGCTCTAGTCCTGCAACCATGTGGCTGGCTTGGCGGTGCCGTCATAGGGCTTGATGGTCTTGTCAATCCGGAAACCTTTGGGGTAATTTGCGGACCGTATTGCAGGTCCAAAGCAACGTGGTCCTAGGTATGGTCCTTCCTGGGCCTCGTGGATCTTATCGATCCGTGATCGAGCGTCGTACGGCTCCGGGTTATTGTTCTTATTGTCAATAGGGGATGGGCTGCGTGAACGACGCGGGCCTCCTCCGCCATGGTGACTGCTTGGCGGTGACGAAGGCGAAGGTGGGGGTGGGTTAGACTTTTTGCTGTTACCCTCCTGCGACGCCTCACGCCTGTCACGGTTGCTTGTCGGACGCGGAGGGTCATGGCGTGTCCTGCTCTTGTGTCCTTGGTCGCGCTCTCCGTCATGAAGGGTCTGCTACGCATTGTCGCAGATGACGATGCCGCACTGCTTTGGTGGGGGCATATCCGTACGATGGTGAACCTTGTAATCTTCGCGATGTCGGGGGGATCAGGGCGGTGGCGATGGGAGACGAGGTCGGGCCTTTTCTCCATGGTCGGAGGATATGGGGTTAGCATCCTTCCTGTTGCGCACATCCCTCCGTCTTTGTTCTGATGAACCCGTCTGGGACCTGGCATCAAGAGGAGATCTGTCCCTTGGCGGCTTGTACTGGCTAGATTGGCAGAGCGCTGGGTCAGACTCAAGCCTCTGAGAGGTGGCCTTTTCCTACTGCTTCACTGCCTTGGCCACTAGGTCATAGACCTGTTCCACTGCCTCAGGCGATCTATCCTGCTCCAGAAGGGTCTTGGCGACGGCGAGGTTAAGGAGTGGGGTGGGCATCACCTGCTTGCCTTCACTGTCAATGTATGGCTTGGCTTGTGCCGGCTTCAAGGAGGCCCATCCTAGATTATGCCGCACACCAGGATCGTTGATGATGCGAGACGGAGCTTTCTTAGCCTTCTACTGCTGCAGCGAAGTCTTATACTCAGCCTCCATTGCTCTAGCTTTCTCTATGGACTTCTGCGTGTTGACTAGATCTCAATCTAGTTTAGCGCCTTGCTCCGTGATGGCCTGCGCTTCCTCCAGCAGCTGCTGGCGCTTCTCGTCAAGCTGGGTCACGTTTCGGATATGAGCAAAAGTCGGTGGCTCGACGAGGAGATTGTCGTACATCACTCTATCAGCTAGAGTAACTTGGGCTGCTGCAGACGTAGATGCTGGAGGCGGCAAGTTTGCGGTGTTGTTGTTGCTCAGGCCGGTGCCGAGTTCCTGCGACTGCTGCACTGGGTTAGGCGGAGGAGGCATGACTTTTGCGCGATCATCGTCAGCAGCAGTAAGTGGCCCCTTCCCCTTTTCCAGCGCTGTAGGCGGAGCTCATCCGGGTTGATCTTCATCCATCGCCGTCCCAATGGTGACGAACACCCCTCGAAACGTGACAGCATTGTTGGCTTGCTCGTCGCACGAGTACTCCTCCATCTCCTGCATAGCGGAGTCTAGCTCTTCTGGACTGAAATCTATCTCCTCTGAGTCTGCACTAAAATCATCATAAAGCGCGTCAATGACAGAGTCGGAGGGTGCCAGGACTTCCTCGATGACGGGCGGTGGAGGTGCAATGGCCTCGACGATGACTGGAGGTGGTGGTGCTGCTGCGACGATGGCGGCGGGAGGCGGTGGTGGCGGTTGCTGAATCGGAGGTTCTCCGTCCCTGAGCGTAGGCGCCATCTGGGCTGCTGCGTCAGCTTCCGCGTAGTTTTTGACGGTGCTCACCATCTCTTTGAGGGTGAGACTCCCTGTTGCCTGCTGCCGTCTTAAAGAATGTCGGAGAAGCGTGCCACGGTCCAATCCTTCCATGAGGTGATACAAAGCGTTATCATCGGGGTAGTAGGCCAGATCGGCTCGTATACGGAGCCACCTGGCCAGGTAACCGTGGGGGTTTTTGCCTTCTCTCTGAACGCAGCGCGCCAAGTCGAAGATGGTAACCACGCCGACGAACTTGGATCTCTGCTGTCCAGACGCACGGGCGAAGCCGGCGGATTTGAAGTGATCTTCCACCTTTATATCCTGCACAGGGGCGGTTTGGGTGGGCCTTGGATTTTTCCGATCTTTGCCGGCAAACTCCGAAGAGAGATCCGACATCGATCCTTCCGCAAACGTATCCTGCCCGTAGGCGGTCCGTGCGGGCCTTGATGTTTTCCGATCTTTGCCGGCAAACTCCAAAGAGAGATCCGACATCGATCCTTCCGCGAAGGTATCCTGCCCGTAGGCGGTCCGTGCGGGCCTTGATGCTCCTCCGACTCCTAGGGAAATAGTGCCCGAGTCGGTTTCGCCGATGAAGTGGTGGATGTCTCCCATAGGAACGATTGAACACCGTGTAGGGTTCGTCTTCGCCGGTATCCAGAACTCGTCAAGAGGGATGATCGGAACGTTGCCGGAGAGGAGAACACGGCCGATGGCTACAGTTTTGCCGATTCCCGCGAAGATCTTGGTCCTCGCCCGCTGAAGAGCCTGAAGCGCCTCTTGCCCCACGGTGGGCGCCAACTGTCGTGGTATTGCCGAAGAGTACGCCATGGAGGGGTCCTCACAGTGCGTGTTTAGAGATGTGGGGTAAGGCGGACGGTTGACGGGTACGACGTAACACAGCTTACCCAGGTTCAGATCCCACAACGGTGGCAGAATCCTACTCCTGCTATAAATCACTATAAGGGCAATACGCCGAGTTAGAGAGATAGGTTCGCTGTGCGAGGTTGTATGAATCGATACTAGGTTGTGCCCTAAAGGCTCCCATAGTCCCGACTTATATAGTCGCCAGGTCCTAGGGTTACGGGAAAAGTCCTAGCCGGACAGGTTACAGAGTCCTACACCATCTATTACTAGTCTTGTGTATCTTGCACTACAAGGCTCCGGGTACGCTGGTGACTCCACCATATCCTTCCTTTATCCGGCATGGGCCTCCCTTCTGGATCCATCTAACTGGGCTGCCCAGCAAGCCATAGTCCATGCTACCAACTATGGGCCACCCGGGTTATCCGTATAAGTGACATGCTATGAGGATACCCATATAGCATATCCCCAACATTGCTTTGTGTGACGTATGTAGTAGAGTGAAAGCGGAACATCAGAAACCAGCAGGATTGTTACAACCACTACCTATTCCTGATTGGAAGTGGGACAATATTGGCATGGATTTCATCACCGGATTGCCAAGGACTAGGTCAGGATACGATTCTATTTGGGTAGTAGTGGATCGCCTAACTAAAGTGGCTCATTTCATACCCGTGAAGACAACCTATACAAGTGCTAAGTTGGCCAAGATCTATATGAATAGGATTGTGTGTCTGCATGGAGTACCCAAGAGTATTGTGTCTGATAGGGGAAATCAATTCACTTCTCATTTTTGGAGGCAACTGCATGAGTCTTTGGGAACGAGATTGGAATTCGGTACTGCTTTTCATCCCGAGACTGATGGACAAACAGAAAGGACCAACCAGATTTTAGAGGATATGTTAAGGGCATGTGCCCTAGACTATGGAGCTAGTTGGGATGAAATCTTCCTTACGCAGAATTTTCTTATAACAACAGCTATCAAGCCAGTATTGAGATGGCACCGTTTGAGTTTCTCTATAGGAGAAAGTGTACTACCCCGTTGCTATGGAATTGTGTGGGAGAAAGAAACTTGTTCGGTCCAGAACTAATCAAAGAAGCTTAAGAGAAAGTCAAGTTAGTAAAGGACAAATTGAAGATAGCACAGTCTCGACAGAAGAGCTACGCAGATCCTAAGCGTAGAGAGGTCACCTATGAGGTGGGTGATAGAGCTTATCTTAGAGTGTCACAACTTCGTGGAGTGAAGATATTTGGAGTCAAAGGAAAATTGGCCCCAAGATATGTTGGACCATTCAAGATTCTGAGTCGTAAAGGAGAAGTAGCTTATGAGATTGAATTGCCGGAATCATTGTCTACCGTTCATAATGTGTTTCTTGTGAGTCGGCTAAAGAAATGCCATCTAGAGATGGAAGAGACCTCTTTGAAGGATACTATACCTTTGGAGGAGGTCCAATTGGAAAGTGATCTCACCCATGAGGAAAAACCTATCAAGATTCTTGAGACTGTAGAAAGAATTACTCAGACAAAGACTATCAAATTCTGCAAAGTTTAGTGGAACCATCATTCCGAAGAAGAAGCAACATGGGAAAGAGAAGATGGCCTTCGAAAAGACCACCCTCACCTATTTGCTAGCCAATCTGAATCGCGAGGGTGATATTCACCTTAAGGGGGTTAGATTTGTAACATCCCAAAAATCATGATTTCAAAGCTTGCATATCGTTCATGCATTCATAATCATTTTAGGATCATTTTCAAATGAGATTTCAAAAACATAAGCGTTTGAATGTCTATTATTTTATGTAAGCAAGTGAATGGCCACTGCTACTCTCTAGTATGAGATTATTTGTTTTAAACCAGAAAGATTTGAACTTAGAGTTGATTGTTATTTTCTAAAGCTTGGACAAAGTTTTCAAAACAAAGTATGAATTTAAAACCATTCATATGCCTTTATTAAACCAATGGTAAAGGCACTGTTTTACTAAAATTCCAATGGGCCAAAGTATTTTGAGCAAAGCAAGCCTAAGCTACACTTACCCAAATTCATGTAGTAACTAGATGCTAATATTCTACTAAGGTATCACTTGCCAATACTATTCCAATGTATTGACCCACTATGGCTGTAACTTGTGATGTTGCAGGTTACTCTGATGATGATTAGGGGTTATGAGTCTACACTCAACATGCTTGCCTGTGGCACATGAAGATGAAGACTTCTATTTTTATATTGTTAAGTTAAACTCTTGTACTAGCCTATGGCTAAGGAGTTGTAAAAGACTATGTGATCTCTAGAATGACGATGTAAAAATGACCTTTGTTTCTGTGTACTTCATCTTATACTGTGAATGCTAGCAATTGATCCAGGGACTAGCATTGCAATCACAGGGATCTTTACCTTTATAAAGGTGGGATCTTTACCTTTATTTTGAGTGAGCAACTTTGTTCTGTAGCCAAAAAGGTGCAAGTTCTACTTTACAAAAATTCAGATCAGGTTTGAATTCAAACCCATTTGAAAACCATTTGAAATTGATTCCAGAAAATCAAATCAGAAATAGAAAAAGATAAAAGAAATGGAAAATTTGGCGGCGCTTGATTTCAGCCCAATAATGTAACCATCCCACCCGGCCCCTCTACACCCCTCTCTCACCCGCCAAACGCACCCTGCAGCCATCGACGTGGCCCTCTCCACGTCGTCTTCCCGAATCTCGACGCGCTTGCCCGCCTTTACCTCTCTGCAGTGACGCCGCGATTAAACCGAGCGTAAATTCCATTGATTGGCCGCGTGATTGCCACCCCTGCTCCAGCTACAAAACCCCCTCTCCACCCCGCACTTTCCCCCTCACTCCACTCGCTCGCTCCGCCACCAGGTTGCCCCTATTTCGCATTACACCGCCGCAGACAGAGCCAACTTCGGCGAGGTATTCAGGTAAGCCTCGTGTTTGCGCCTACTCCTCGTTCACTCTGAGATGACCCCCTGTTCGATGCGCATCTCCTGTTACCCTTTGTTCATCTGCTGATCCAGCGCCGACCCGACGAGCACCGTGGGCATCCGACCGCCCAACTCCGCGAGAGATTTAGGTAAACCCGACCACCCTGCCTTCTTTGACCCTGTCGCTGTTCGAGTGTTGTGCACACACTGATACCCTATGTTTGTGCTAGGGTGGCCAGAAATGTCGCCTTCGTCGCCGTCCGAGCAAACCTGACGCTGTCCCCAACTCCGACGAGCCCAGCAGCCTCTGCAGCACGCCCCCGCCCAAGCCAACGACACCTTGAGCACCGCCGTGTTCACGCGAGTCTGGTAAGCCACTAACCAGCCCCTAGCCCCCTCTAGAACCACCGGAACATCGTCGGCAGAAGCACCACCGCCGCCAGCAACCATTTGCACCGCCAGTTTTATGTTAACACGATTTGATCCACTGGATCTAGATCTAGTGGTTTAGATTAGACGCCAGGCCGAAGAGGTACGGGCAGATCTGAGCCGCTGGATTTTAATTAGATATAACGGTGCGTGAGCGTGATCCAGTGCGAAGCGGTACCGTCCAATTAGACAGCGCCGTGTGGCCTATGTTTTGATTTAAAATCTGAAATTAGATCTATTAGTTGTTCAAACTTACAAAATTCATAACTTTTGATCCACACGTTCAAATTTTGTAAATTTTATATCATTGGAATCAGGAGAAAGAATTATATCCAATTATGCACTTTGTTTAATAAATTGCACCTGTAAAATGGGTTGTTTTTGCAGAGACATTTATAAGCTTATTTTGTATATAAAAATTGTATGGAAAATGATCTATGGGCCAAATTAATTTTATTTAGTGTATAATTGTTTTGTTTATGATTCAGTAATATTCCACTTGTCTTGTTTGATTTAGAAAAATCATCACATGGCATTTGCATGCATTCATATATTTTTGCTTCTTTATTTTGATATGTGAATTTGGTGTTATCATTTTATGTGTAGATTTTGGTGCTAGTGGTGATTGTGATTGTGAGGATTGTTGCTACTCCCCCAACTACCAAGGCAAGCGGTGCTTCATATTTCTGTCCCAATATTTTGACTATGCATTAGAAATATTTTGTATAGGGCTTGCATGAGTATTTTTGCTAAGTATCTATATGCTATGCTTGGGAAATCCTAGTAGTTGTAGAATTGTTAGAATTTTCTCTAAGTTAAGATACTTGCTATTGCCATGCTTAGCCTATCTAGTAGCAACCAAGGGTGGAATATATACATGCTATGGAAAAATATTTCTAAGTCTTTGACTTATGTTTTTGCCTAATAAAACAACTAAGTGAATGAAACACCTGGGTGGAATGGTAATTTCTTGGTGGTTTTTTGTTGAGTGGTTACACAAGGCCCATTTCTATGGTTTACCTTGTGTATCTCACTTGTGGATTGCCACCCAGGAACAAATGGATTTGAGATGCCAAATGTTAAGAAGCTTCTAGTGCAGCCACATGGCATTATGGGCTCTGCCTGGATCATATAGGTTGCAATAACTTAGCCAAATGGACAGTTGGTGGTATGGGATTGATAGGTTTGGAGCGCGTCCATTTTGTTCTAAGGGAAGGCTTCTTAAAGGTCCTGTCTTGGTGAAAATCAAGTCTGGTGGGGAAAGTGTACCACCTCTGCAGATGGAAGAAACTAAGTACTTAGTCGTGTCCCCGGTAATGGACAATTTGAGCATCAAGACATGGAAGCTATCAAGAATCTCCTCATCCCAATTTTCTAAGTTAAAACTTGTGGTTGAACAAGGGTGAAGGTTCACCAATTTATATTGGTGATTCCTTTAGGTAAAACCTATTTTGAGCAAAGCAAGCCTAAGCTACACTTAGCCAAATTCATGTAGTAATTAGATGCTAATATTCTACTAAGGTATCACTTGCCAATACTATTCCAATGTATTGACCCACTGTGGCTGTAACTTGTGATGTTGCAGGTTACTCTGATGATGATTAGGGGTTATGAGTCTACACTCAACATGCTTGCCTGTAGCACAGGAAGATGAAGACTTCTATTTTTATATTGTTAAGTTAAACTCTTGTACTAGCCTATGGCTAAGGAGTTGTAAAAGACTATGTTATCTGTGGAATGACGATGTAATAATGACCTTTGTTTTTGTGTACTTCATCTTAAACTGTGGATGCTAGCAATTGATCCAGGGACTAGCATTGAAATCACAGGGATCTTTACCTTTATAAAGGTGGGATCTTACACTTCATAAGAAGGATAAACACATAAATATGAAGAGTAAAGTATAATCATAATATAATTCTAAGGTTCCATGCATGATATTATGTAATTATTACTAAGTTCATGTTTTAAGTTGTTATGGCTTTAAAGAAATGGTATAGTGTTTCTTTTGAAGTGCCAAAAAGAATAACATTTAAAGAAAATATTATTTATGTTAAGTTACTCAACTTTGAAGATAAATAGGTTTGAAGCTATGGTTTTGTAATAAGGTTTAATTGATTTGAGTTATTATATATCTAGCTTAAGATATCTTAGACCAAAGTAAACTATAAAAATGTAATTGGACTTGAGATATAGCATTTGTAGCATTATCAATTATTGGGGTTTTTTCTAAGCATAATAAAAATAAAATCTTATAATTATGGAACTTTGTTTTAAAGATGTAAATTTAGCATGTGTAATATTTATAGATTATACTATAAGATTTTCTTATATAAAAAAATAGGTGAATTTCATTTATGATATATTTAGTGAATACCAAGTTTGTTAAATATAATTATACATGAATTGAGATTACTTACTTCTAATTTAAGTTTATGATTTGCAAAACTAACTTTGTAAATCCTTGACTTATAGTTAGTTAAGGATTTTAAAAGAATATTATAAAGTTAATTGTTTACACCTAGATTAAATTATAATTATGGTTTAGATTACTCAGAGTCAAAGGATTATGTTTTAAATAAGGTCATTTTTTACTTAGGAAAGAGTTTGAAATAATTAACAAAGTAGCTATATTGTTTTAATACTTGAGATAATTGAAGTTATACGATTTAGGAACTTTAAAATGTTTTTATAATAATATACTTAGTATTTTTCTAGTAAGTATACTTGTTTAAAATCTTAAAATGAATTTTATTTATTTTTAGGTATTATCTTTATTTTCATAAAATTTCTTAATTATTTAATGTATTTAAATATTTGTTTTAAATTTTATTAGTAAAATTTTAAGTTGTTATTTTTATGAGATAAGAGATTTCTTTTTATTCATAAAAATGATTTTTATTTATTTTTAGGAATTTTCCTAAATTTATTAATTATCATTTAGATATTTAATAGTGTTAATATTTATTTGCATTTTATTAAACTTAAATAAATATGATTGTATTTTTCTTAGGTGGATATTATTTTAATAAACATTTGGATTTATTAAATATATTTTTAGGATTTTTCTACATTTTTTTAGAGCTTAGAATGTGTAGAGGGTATTTTAATAATTTCCACTTTTGTTTTTATTTATATTGGGCCAAGTTCCTGGGCCCATTTAGCCCAATCCACTTAATGGGTCTAAACCACAAGGCCCAATCGCGGTCGGTCAACTCGATCCACTCGACGCCCTTCTTCCTTACACGCGAGCTCGATCCTCTCCTTCCTCCATCTCTAGCGACGCGGTGTCGCCGCCGTCCCCGTGCAACCATGGCCGGCCCCGGCCTCCTTGGTTGTCGCCATCGGTCCCCCTCGACGTTTTCCCCTCTGCTACTCCCTTCCATCCAACTCGATCTATGATACGAACCCTCTTTCGCTCGTCCCCATTACACTCCCATGTCTAGGGTTTCGTCCTTCATCTCCGGTGTGCTCCGGTGACTCCTGGATGGTGATAGTGGCGAAGTGGTGGTGTCCTGGTGATGCAGAGAGGGTCTGGTGGTGGGGTGCTCGTGGTCGCTGGCCACAGTTGCTTGGGTGACGAGCTTGTGGTGCTGATTGCCGCAGGTTGCAGCTCGGCGCGGGGTTAGCACTTGGTGTTCTTCGTGCCGCGGTGCCGCTGCTTGGTCCAGTCAGCCTCCTCTTCGGCGAGCAGTAGATTGCCAAAGGTAGGCATTCTTTCCTTGCCTCTCCTCTCTTCTCATTGCTCTACATGAATCCTAACTAGAGTCCCCCCTGTGTAATCCTATTAAGGGCTCTCTAGAAGCTTTCCAACAATGTTGTTGAACATATTTCTCTTAGCAAGATTTATGATTAATACCTTCTGAAATTCCATTAGTCAGATGCTATGTTATTAGTTTAACTGGAGCTCATACTATACTCATGCAATAGATGGCCTTCTTCTAAATTGTCTACAGAAGAAATGTTTGGATTACACCATGTGTCTAATTTCCATTCAGTGAGCTCCTTATGTATTTGAATGGATTGATATTTGAGTTTAAAGTACTGAAGCTTTGCTTTAGGGAGTAGTTCCTAGAATATATTATATCTGCATGTTGGCTTAAATGACTATCCCCTAAATAGAATGAATGTCATGGGTGACTATGGATTTGTATCCAAAGATGATTCCTAGGAAAATGATTTGTTCTTTTATTTGAAATGGTTCCTAGTGGCCAACACTAAGGAAATGATTTGGCTTTCAGGTATAATTGCATGTGAACCAGTGGTTGATTTGGTTAATGTGAATGGTGAATTCTGCTAATATGGTCCTGCTATTGTGATGCCTCCTTGGAGTGTACACAATAGCCTGATCACTCCTAGCATTATCAGTTGTCATTTATTTTGCTAAGTTGGATGAGATTCATAATATAAGCCATGGAAAGAAAATTATTTCGGTCTCTTCCCATGATATTTAAATTGAGGATTTAAGGTTGTAAGATTAAGCATGGAAGAAAGATGCTTCGTTTGGGATCTTAAGAAAGAAATGATCTTCCTGTCATTTGTACAGTGAAGAAATTTATGGATCTGATTCCTAGAACATTTACTAGGAAAATGATTTGTGTTATTTGAGTTGCCATTGTTGCTACAGAGAAAACATCTGTAATATGGCTATGTTGTTGTGGAACCTCCTTGAGAGTGAGCATGACAGCATAGATCATTTACATGATCTGTTATACCTTTATTTAACAGAATATTGGTCTAAGTCCTGGCCAATGATGCAAAAGACTAAGGCCTTAATTTTTGTAGGATAAGAACAGATGCTAATCTTTGATGGCTTATAATTATTCTGTGATGATCTTGCAAAGCAATTCTTTGCAAGACTGAGAATAATCTAGACATTTTTACTTTTCTGGAGTCTAGACATTTTTACTTTTCTGGTCTTGTCTTAGATCTTAAGATCTGATGGTTTCTTAGTTTTACTTGTATTTGTGCCCATGTTCTTCTGCTAGACTGGATTTACACCTGTGGTGCCTCACATGAGTGTGCATAGTGTAAATATTTGTTTTAGCATGAATTGGTGCTATTGGTTCTTTTGCTTGTAAATAAATAGATCTTATGATTTCAATCTGATATTAGTGTGATGTCACACTACTGCACATATAATGAAACCCCTTCCCATACACTCATGCTAGCTTGGTGATGAATAGCTACCTGGTAAGGAAGTTTGATGATGTTGTTCCTAAGATTTATGCTTGATCAGCTGGCTCTTCTTATTCCTGTGCTTAAGCTAATCCTTCTTGATCTTCTGTTGGCTTGATTCTAATGATGGACTTGATCTTGATCTTGTTCTTGACAACTTCTCCTCCTGACTTCAGATTCCTACTTATCGTACTCCTTCTAGCTTCTGCTACATTTCTTGATGTAAATATCCATGTGATATTGGTGATCTTGTGGCAGTTTCCTTCAGTGGATTTGGTTTGTGTGGATGAATGAAGAACTAGGGAAGAAATGATAGTGTTGTTAACTTGTGATAGTGTATGTGAAGGATATGGTAGCATCTTTGCCATGGCTGGTGCCTTTTTGCTTGTGTACTTCATGTGCTAGTTGTGGTGCTGACAACACAACAACTGCATGTGGTGAGTGTGCTGCCTGCTTGCTTACTCACTCTACTGGATCAGATCAAGTAAAATATATTGGTCCTACTTTCTTACTTCCACTCTCTATGGTGAAACTTGCCCCTTTTGTCCACTGCCAATGAGGTTGTTCTGAGGAAAAATTTGCAATAAGAACAGATACTATTTCATTTGGTGAAACTTGCCCCATTTTAATATGCTTAATGATGTGACAAAACAGTGCATCACATTGTTACTACTGAGAGCACTAATACTAACCCCTAATCCTTTTTGTTTTTGTTTTATCTTTGATTTAATTTGTTTTGCAGGAATCAAAAGATTATCCAGGAATATCAAGACTAGATATAGGAACTGTAGTTTAGATATGAATTTCTATAATTTTCTTATTCTTTTGTAATAACCATGTAATACTTATATATTTGATTAAAGTATTGTTTTCTAACAAGAAATTATGTAACGATATTGTAATGCAATAATTTATATTATTATAATTGTATCCACCTCTTATTATTTCTTTATTGTAAAAGAATAATGTAATATATATTCTTTTAATAAAGAATTCTTCTACTTGTTTTAATTATTGTAATTCATTTTCCATTTTATTTATTCACTTATTTGTTTCATTGTAATATTACTTTATTCTTTTATTGTAAAAGAACATTGTAATGTTGGATTTTAATAATCTTTATACTTTTATTTATAATACTCGCATTTGTATTATTGTCAATAATTATTCATCAGTCAAATTTCTCCCCTCATAACTCAACAAAACAATAGAGGTCACGTCAAAATTCATCCCACTCTCCTTTTGATGACCCTAAACCTAATTCATCGGACTAAGAATTCTTATCACTCTAGTCTTTTAATTTGGCGAAAAATTTACCCAGATTTTCAGATGCATGCATGCAGATGCATGCATGCAGATGCCGAAAATCTTAAATCTACCCTTCATTTAGTCCTAAATGCTGGGATGTTACATCGGCAGGGTTATTGCAACCACTACCTATACCTGATTGGAAGTGGGATAATATTGGTATGGATTTCATCACAGGATTCCCAAGGACCAGGTACGGATAGGATTCAATATGGGTTGTTGTGGATCGCTTAACAAAAGTGTCTCATTTCATATCCGTAAAGACTACTTATACAAGTGCTAAATTAGCCAAGAACTATATGACCAAGATTGTGTGTCTGCATGGAGTACCTAAGAGTATTGTGTCAGATAGAGGAACTCAGTTCACTTCGCATTTTTGGAAGCAACTGCATGAGTCCTTGGGAACTAGACAATAATTCAGCACATCATTTCATCCTTAGACTGATGGACAGACAGAAAGGACCAATCATATTTTGGAAGATATGTTGAGAGCTTGTGCACTAGACTATGGATCTAATTGGTATGAAAGACTACCATACGCGAAATTCTCTTACAATAACAACTATCAATCAAGCATAGAGATGGCTCCGTTTGAATTCTTTTATGCAAGGAATTGTACTACGCCATTACTATGGAGTGGAGTATGAGAAAGAAATTTATTTGGACTAGATCTGATCAAGGAAGACGAAGAGAAAGTCAGAATGGTAAAGGACAGATCGAAAATAGCCCAATCCCGAAAAAAGAGTTATGCAGATCCAAAACATAGAGAAGTCACCTATGAGGTAGGTGATAGAGCTTATCTTAGAGTCTCACCACTTCGTGGTGTGAAGAGATTTGGAGTCAAAGGGAAATTGGCACCTCCACTTACGTAGTACCATTCAAGATTTTGAGACGTAAAGGAGAAGTGGCCTATGAGCTAGAACTACCAGAATCTCTGTCAGCAGTTCACAATGTGTTTCATGGAAGGCAGTTAAAAAAGTGTCATTCAGGGATGGAAGAAAGTTTGTTAAAAGACACTATACCACTAGAAGAAGTTCAGTTGGAGAATGATCTCACTTATGAAGATAAACCTATCAAGATTCTCGAGACAACAGAAAGAGTCACTCGTACTAAGACAATCAAATTCTGCAAAGTACAGTGAATCATCATACCAAGGAAGAAGCAACTTGGGAAAGAGAAGATGAGCTTCTCGGAAATATCACCCTCACCTATTTGCTAACCAATCCAAATATCGAGGGCGAGATTCATCTTAAGGGGGTTAGATTTGTAACATCCCAAATTTCATCAAATACAAAACCATGTTATTGCATTCATATCATCATGGTATGTTTATTTTGCACAAAAGTTTTCAAATCTAAAACCCTAACAAAACCATATTTTTATACCCCCTTTATATTATATGCATGGGGCTTGGTTTTATTTTTTATTTTCATGACCCCAAATTATTTTGAGTGATTTGTGGTGTTTGACACACTTTTAGATACTAGGATCATCTCACAAATCTTTGGTGAAAGTTTGAAAAGATTTGGAGTTCATTTGGTGATTCAAATCACATTTGAAAAAACAAAACAGAAAACAAAAAGCAAAAGAGAGAAAAATATAAAGCCAACCATCTATTCTGGCCCAACAACCCTGGCAGCCCACCAAGCCCACCGGGAGCGCCCCCTCTCCCCTCTAATTCTCACCCGCTCGTGCGCACCCCCTCACTGACTAGTGGCCCCGCTGCCACCTCACCTCTTCTTCCCCAAATCCCGCAAGACGACCAGCTCGCCGGCTGTTTCCCCCCATTCACTACAGATGTATTCACGTGTAAATGCCATTGATTTGTCGAGTAATTCCCTCCCCCGCTCTAGCTAATTAAACCCCTCCCTCTCCGCGTCATTTCCCCCACCCAGCACCACCAGAGCGCCGCCAGGCTGCCCGTATTTTGCTTCGCACCGCCGCAGCTCCGACGAGCTATCGTGGTGAGTCCCGACCATCCCTATCTCTGGTTCACGCGAATGTGTTCGCCAGGTCCTTGCGCACCTGCTAATACTTGCCACTTGTCTCCTCTTGCACCAGATCGTCGCCTTCATCTTCAACAGGGAGCACCCGATGACAAGACGACTCCGGCGAGCGATTCCGTTCGTGTCCGTGCGCCCCCACCCCAACCGTGACCACGTTGAGCATTGTCACGTCCTTGGAATGTGAATCGAGACTTTTGGTTAAGATTTACAGTTACTATGACAGGCAGGTATTAGCTAAATACCGTGTCATGATCATGTTACCCAAGAAATTAGGACTTAAGGGAGAAATGCCATCAGCAGAGTCAAGGTGCATGGCATCCGCATATCATATTGCCATAGCAGCAGCCATAACCATGATCCGCGAACAAAAATCCCAAGCTCCAGAAGGTAGTACTCACGCCATTATACCACATGAAACCTCAAACCTAGAGCATGAGTTAGATCACTCTACCTTAGTCCAAGTTGAACCTACTCTAGCTGTAGAGTATATGGATCGTTATCAGTCTTTGCTAAACACTTATCATAACATTCACCAAGTCTTAGTTCAGGAGCTGGATACGATCATTGAGGATTTTACTGATCCTGATGAAGCAATGTCTTGTAGGAAGAAGTTAGATAAAGAAGATAGACATCCCAAATACATACCTTCGGGAGAAGTATTTGAGGAAACTGAATTTGATGGCCCAAACTGGGAAAATTATGCCTACTACCAAAATGACTTCAAGCCACCTGAAGACCTATGGACCAAATATAACTCCGAACAACAGGAATGGAATAAAGTTATTCCAAATAACCCTGAGCCCAACAAGTATGGATGGGAAATAGAATCTCAAGGTAGAACCATAGGAAATCCTATACCTTGTGATACAGGTATTGAAGAAGAGATCAACTATAACCATAAAGATCCTTATGGACCATATGGGGGTAATACTAATCCAATCAACTTAGAAGAGTATTCCGATAGATACTATACCAATATATATGACTAGGTCCAAGAAAAAGCTAAGGAACCAACTTACTATGAGGAAGCGTTGCCGGAAAACCCGGAATATTCTATAGAAGACTATGCCAAATCTAGTAATTTTTCAATGACTAATCTCAGTCTCGGTACTTCTAACCAAGAATACGCACCTCCTGGATGCTCTTATGCTCCAGAAGGCAGTCATAGGACTTCACGTCATCATGGACAGAATTCCAGGAAGCACTAGAGGAAGATGAAAGTAAGAAAGGAACGACATCCCAAGGGATGAGGGCTTGAATAATGTATATAGAGGGTAATGCGTATTGTAGTTTGAAGGGTTTGCCAAAATAAGTGAGGATATATCCACAAGAACAATAAGTTCTTGTAAGATAGTTGCGTAAATAGGTATGGAGCAAACCGTTGGAACATCTAGTACATTTGTAAATTATTTAAAACCTATGTGTAATACATGGTATATGTTTTGTTGTTTATCCACTTTTGGATCTTATTGGATCTTCTTGATTGACTAGATCTGTACATGAAGTTTAATTAGGTGTGCAAATGCATGATGTAACACCTAGTTATTACTTGATGTTATAGACCTGGATAGAAACGGGAATTCGTGTAAGGGAGTGACGAGTTTCGAAGATCATAAGGAAGACTGACTTGAAAGATGAAGCATGATATAAGTGGTATTAACACCATTTGGAGGATAGATAGAGCATAGGTCATTGTTTGCCAGCTTAGGAAGAAAGTCTGGTGTAGAAGTTATAGGGAGCAACAAGATATAATAAACTGAAAGTAAGATGCTAAGAAGTTAATGAAAGAATTGTACCAAGTTCATGGAAGTATCATGAAAAAGTACCAAGAAGATGCCTTGGAACCAAAAGGGTATTCAAGCTCTAACAATTCAGAGAGAGTGCCAGTTGTAGGTCGGAAACTGTAAGGTAATACCTACCACCCAGAATGATCTGCCGTTGGTATTTAATTTCTAGTCGGTATTCTGATCCACAGTTGGTATTTTGACCGCAGATGGTATTTGGTTAACATAGTTACCCAGATCTTCTTAAAAGTTGCATAAAGAGCATAAAATTTGGCCTAAGTTAAGTAAGACCTAAGGAAGTATAAAAATTTAAAGGCGATCGTCTTTCGAGATGCTTCGCAAAGTTAGACTTACCCCAGCGAAAATGTCCCATAGTAAGTACGACATGTAGTGCTGAAAGATTTGCTTCGGAGATCCACAACTATGTGGATACACCATATAATCTTTCATCGGACACTAAACCGGTAAAGTATAAGCTGAACAGAGACCAACATTCTAGTTTAAGAACCAATGGTCTCTATGTATGTAGTTTGGAGACTATTAGTAAAACCTAAGGGGAAGAGTAGACATTATGAATGATAGTTGAAAAGGTACTTTAGGTAATAATAAAATATTATCTAAAGCTTGAGAAGGTATAAGCTTGAAGGTGATAAAAGGAAAAAATTTAACCGACTAATTCTAAAAGAAACAACTCTTAAGTAACCCTTAAGAAGTAATATAGAACTCCTAATTGGACAAGTATAGAGAATAAGAAATTCCAATGGGTATGGAATAAATGAGTTCAAATCCCATCTTGGAAGGAGTACCAGTATCAACTATACTGTGACAGGAATAGAAAGATAGTATTTTGACTACTAACACGGGCATATAGAAACTTAAAACTTGTTTTTAAGGAGACCCTCTAAAGTGTACTTAAAATAGTAATATAGTTTGATGATTAAATAAAAAGAATTGGATTAGGATATCTAATCAAGTTATGGAATACTACAATTAATTCCATTTAAGGTCATCATGGAGTGGAGAAATGTAGCAAACATTACAAGACAATTCCTTACTCCGAAACAGGACAGTTGCGAACTACGAGGACAAAGTTTATTTTAAGGGGGAGAGTCTGTAACATCCCAGCATTAGAGCCTAGAAATAAGCTGAACCCAGATGTGTGCATTGCATTCATGCATAGAAAATCCGAATAATTTTTGCGCTTTTAAACAGAACTTGTCAAAGTGATTGAAGCTTCTCTTAACTTGATGGAATTGAAGTAGATCATCAAGTTAACTGCGATAAGTTTCAATATGACCTTTTCTAAAACCTTATTTGGGTAAACATGATTTGGTCTAACGGTAGACCAGATATAATAAAATGTCACTCATAATACATTGCTTAAATGATTCATATATGATCCTTAAGGGATCATATCATACTATTCATCATATCAACCTATGAATACTAAGTTAAGATTACCACTAAAATAATAAAAATGCAATGATTAATGCTGACCTATCTTATTCTTATCTATTCTTACTATGAGTGTCATAGTAATACCTAACCTTAAACTCTTTAATGAGTTGGAGTTGGAAAGAGACTAAGTCAAGATCATCCACTATATATCTTTCTTTCTATAGCAATCTTTATGGAACTTATCTTAATATCTGTTGTTTATAAATGTTGGGTAATTCCCCATTGATTCACAAATTCTTTAACTATCAATCCTTGATCTACTATTTCTTGATCTTATCATAACATCTACTTAAATCTATTAAAGAGGGCATAGTCCATAAATAACATTAATCTAATATGAGATACTAAGAAGATAATTTCAAGACAATTGAAAAGTAGGATTGATAAAGCCTTGCTTAGCCAACTAAGAACTAAAGTAATAAATGATTAAAGGATTATAATGGTGATGCTTTAGCCACCAATATTTAATGCTTATATTTAGTATAAGTAATACTGGTGGGTAGAACATGATTGGAACCCTAGTAGAGATAAGTTATCCTAGAGTAGTCATTGCAAGCCACATAAATATAATTTAGGGTTGGAGTGTGAGTTATTGGAGTAAAGTGAATATACGATGATATTATTCAATTAAAGCTAGTATAGCATAGAGTTATAGAAGTTGTGTTATTTATCTTAAAGGATAGTCAACTTTAGAGAAAGGTAGTTGGATGCATACAACTATTAGAGATACATTAGTAATGAATGATTAAGGAAGATCATGAGTAGAGTTTGAAGGAACTATTGGTTGTATGGAAGGCTATCAATAGTAGAGTAGTAGACACAACCAAGCAAGGATATGAGGAAGTTATGAAATACTTTAGTATCAAACTCATTGGATTCATCCATGAGTTTAGAAGGTTAATCAGTGAATGAGAATATTTCTATGAAGTAAAACTCATCATGTTAATCATGATGATAGATAGAAAAAGGTAGTATATCTAGGAAAGGAATTCCTTAATAAGAAGTCTATAATTATGAATTATGGAAGATAGTAATTCTTGGTAAACAATCAACTCTAAATCTTAAAACCAAGTATAATATCCATTTCATATTAAGAATTCCTCATCTTATATCTATATCACTTGATAGGAACATTCCCCTATAACAAATCACATAAGCACATCTCTGCCAATTCCAACCATCATAATTAAATGTGCTTAGGAGAATCTTTATCAATTCCTTTCTATAAAACATTCAAGATATAACTTTCTAGTACTAAAGGTGATGTCATCAAATATCCCAAATAGAAAACAATATGCTTAGTTATTGAATCTTTAACCACATCCATAAAGGAGTCTAAGTATATTAAAAACCCTAAACCCTAGGGTAAATAATCATAATCCAAAATCCTAAACATCTTTGTTTATCATAATAGAATATATACATTGTCATTTTCCAAATTAATGGAAATAGTAAGAACCATATTAATTTCTTTCATATTTCATGCATCAAATAATGATATAGGATCATTATACATATAAAAATTTATATTCAAACTCTGAGCCAACTAGAGTTAAGTCTTATAAACAAATAAGAATACATCATTCAAGAAATCCATAATTAAAAGAGGAGAGAAAAATAATAAGAAAAGTTTCTACAAATTATTAAAAGGGGTTCATATTGAGAAAATAAAATAAATATAAAAAGATTATATATAAAAGTTCACAAATGATGCTAAATATATTTTAGTATTATTGCTATGATCCAGCAAATAAATCCTACAGAGAAAAGTTCAAAATATAAATCAAATTCAAATCTGAAAAGGAAAACAGAAAATAGAAAATGGTAAAACAAATAAAAACATTACCTGGTCATGGCCCAACACCTCTATACTTATCTGACGCCTAGGTGCAGCCCACAAAGGCCCAGTAACCAGCCCAGCTCGTTTCCATCTTTGAATAACAAGTGGGACCAGGGAAGGACTGCGGCTTGAGAGGAAAGAAACGCCAGGGGTTATCCGCAAAACAACACGTCGTCGTCATCCTCACGCACACAGACAGCTCGCTGGAGGAGCTCGCCGCTGCTCGATGACATCATCGTTGTCCTTGCGCCAAGATCAACGCCGTCGTCGCCAGGAGAGGATAAGGAGGCCACCGCGATGTCCTTGCTCGTCCTCATCCTCAATTTCCCCCTCTGCAGCTCTCTCTCTCAATCTCTTCTTCTGACCCGAGAACCCTAGCTCGGAGGTGAGCTGGAGCCGGCGATTCCGTGCTCGCCTCGGCCATGTAAGACCACGGTGGAGACCGTCGTGCTCTTCTCTTCCGTTTGCCCCAACTCGCACTAGCGGAGAAGGCGTGAATCAACCCAATCGAACCCTCATTCCCGATGTTTTTTCGTCGACCTCGACGGCGTCTCCGACCGCGCCTCGCCAAACCAAGCACACCATCGCGTTCCTGGTGAGTCACTAAATCTCCTAGTATGCGTAGATCTTTCGTTTTCTTCCTAAATCCACGCCACCGTGATTGACCGCAAGCACCGTCGCATGAGCTCGTCGCCGGTTGACCTCCGGTGACCATTAGGTAGCGGCGCCACCACCAATAGGTTCGCCTTGATTTCCTCTGTCCGACGAACCTAGCCACAGCACCGCGCATGCACTAGATCGATCGATTGATCCTCAACCAGTGAGGATCAACTCGAGTGACATCATGCTCACCTCAGGTTCGAACCACGTCAGTGAGTTTGACCAGTCTTGCCTCGCGTGGCTGATGACATGGCCTTGGGCCCATATGTCATTGTCTGGGGGTAAAGACAGGGTCGGTAACAAATGTATTTTCTTTAACCGGCGTGCTGAGGTGGTCACTGGCCCACTAGTCAGTGACTGAAGCTAGCTTTAGGTGCGGTGTAAAAAGTATTTCCTGTTTAAGAAATAGATAAAATATAATAAACTTAATTCTTAATATAATAAACTATTTTAATAACTCAAATTTAAACTTATTTATTTAGTTTAAATTCATATAAGTGTAAATAACACTTATTAATATTTCTAAAATTAGTAAGTTAAATTTAATAAATAGTATTAGTCTTGAGTATTAATAATATAAGCCATAATGGTTTAAAACATTACAAGTACCTTAGTATTAAATTATCTTCTACTTTAAGTAAGAATTATATTCTAAAAGGACTTCCACTTATAAAATTAACCTTAAAGAACAACTTATAAATACACCAAATCCTTTCCATCTATGTTAACTACCAAATTACAAAAAAATACCACAACACTATAGAAAGTACAAAAGTAGTTAAGTGATAATATATCTTGCTTTATAAACTATAATCACTCATCTATAAAAGGTAAATGATACTACTCCATTATAGAATCAAGAAATCACTACACCAAGTAAAAGGATAACCAATCTTAAGTAACCTAAAGGAAACATTCCAGATACACAACATACAAATGTTATAAGTATTATACTTTCAAAACTATCTATATTTTAAAGTTAACTTTAGTCTCCAAGAATCTAAATATAATACTATAAACATTACTTTATGTTTTATAGTTAACTTTGGTCTGAACTAGTTAAGTTGTAAGCATCTCAAGCCAAAATTATTCAGGCAAACACAAATAACATCGACCACCAATAACTAACCACAAAGATTGTTTAAACCTTAGAGAAGGAATCTTTTCTTCAAAAGTTATTCGTTTTTCCACTTCAAACAATATATGACAAATAATCAAGATCACATTACTTCATACTTCACTTGTATACCGAGGAGCAATAACACTTTAGCTATTTATAAGTGACTCTACTTATAAAGTAAATTTTGGAGATAAATTGTTAAAGTATAAACAATTTTGAATAGCATTTCATAGATATATACTTTATAGTTGCATAAATGTGTGCTATTCACAAACCTTAATAAGAAGCACAAGTATGAAATCTATCTAAAAGGGACAACACATTCCAAAGTAACCATTTCCGGAATCCAAAACCTATAGCAACGTTATCTCCGGGATTCGCGTTTATAACGTGCATCACATTACTTATGCATAAAAGCATATTGCTTCTTTAAACATTAGTCCTTACCGGACCAATGATGTTGATTTCAGATTTTGGATCTTATACTGATTCGAAGACCATGAGTGCATAATCTTGCAATCACAAAAGGCAAGTTCACACTTGCTCATGTCGTTTGGTTATTTTCTGTAAAGTATTTCATAACTCCAATGTGAACATCACTTGCATTTGAAAAAGGTCCGAAAAAAATATTTTCATAATAATGTGATTATAAATTATTACTACTATAAAAGTTCCGGTGGTCGCCAGTGATTCTTGTGCCGTATATTACGTGTTAACCATGAGATTTGGAATAAGACGGAGAAGTAAGCTGTATCCTTTTCCTCTTGTATGGAGGCAAGATGACATTAACGTGACGTTTTGATTCCTTGTGTGAATCCAACATATGGGTGGGAACCCTTACGCCCCACACTTTTGGCGTCTAGATTATCTATGGATGGTGTTTAGTGGATGGACCATTTATATGGCACTTGCCAGGGCAACACTAGGTCATAGAGTCTTCGGGAGCTCGTCAAGGTTTTTGCCTGCCCGAAAGGGGGCTTAACGAAGGTGAGCTACCCAAAGGATCGTGCAGACATATGAGATCGCGGAGAGGGCAGTGATTGGATTGGACCAACTACTGGGCCCCATAACATGGAATTGTGGACGGGTAAGCTGCCCGGTTGTGCAACAAGGAGTTGATCTCTCATGGGAAAAGTAACGCACCTCTGCAGAGTGTAAGAATTGTAACTTGTTACTCCCTGTTCCGGGAAGGAGCTGTGAACGCTGCGAGAAAGGAACTCCATGAAAGTTCTGGTAAACCCGTGAAGGATGACGGACATAGCTTTTCAGAATAAAAGCAACCTTTAAAGAAATGTTTATAAAAACTTGCATTTCCTACGACCTACGGTCTGTGGATGTAGTTATAGTGCATCAAACACTCCTTTTCTAGTGAACTTGCTGAGTACGCTCGTACTCAGAGTATCTTCTTAACCCTTGCTAGATTCTGAAGCCATTGAGACTATGTCTACACCAAGTTATGCTCCAAGAAGCATCATCCAAAGCTAAAGCTCTTCAACAAACACAAGGAAGTCAACATATACCTAAACTCAATTGAAGACGAAGTTACTGATTGAATAGGAATATAATTTCTAGCCAAAGAACCTAATTCTGTAGTGCACTGTAATAGCAACAATGCCAATCTCTTAGTTAAATACTAGTCTTAATAGTATAATAGTTCTTGCATTGTTTGTCTTTGATTCTTCTTCGTAAGAAGTTCTTTCTCTCTCTTTAACCTATAGTGTTCTCTGGATCTTGTGTAAAGAGTGAGTTGTAACCTTTAGCCATGTATTGGACCCGCTGTGTTTCTGTTGTGCCATTCTAAGGGATGTAATACTAGTGAACGGAGTTTCATTGGTGTTATGTCAATGACTATAGTATACTACATCATGCAGTGGTATGCTGGGTCACCGCATCTAGATCCAGTGGTCAAGATTAGATTTAGACGCAAACAGGTACGCTTAGATCTGGACCGCATATCGCCACTTAGATCCTGCGGCTCACGTGCGTGATCCACCCGAACTGGTACGCGCCAATCAGAACACGCCGCTTGGTAGTGAATGATGACCCACAAGTATAGGGGGTGTATTGTAGTACTTTCGATAAATAGGAGTGTCGATCCCAACGTGGAGCAGAAAGTGTTGACTAGTGGTATGGAGCAGGAAATCTCTGCAAATACTTAGCAAACGGAATTTTAGGGGTTTTGTGATAAAGCAACAAAACAAAGTGCAAATAATAAAGACAACGAACAACAACAGCAAGTGGCCCAATCCTTTCTTAGCAAAGGACAAGCCGGTGGAAATACTTATAAGGACCAAACGTTCTCGAGGACACATGGGAATTCTGTCAATTGCTTTCGCTTCAAATAGCTAAGTACTCTTCTTTGGTATTGTAAGTGTTGTGTGGGTGAACCTGTGCTAATGTACCGACCTTATTTGGAGTAACACATACTTGTCATTAAACCCCCTGCAAGCATCCGCAACTACAGGAAAGTAATTAAGATATAAACCTAACCACAGCCTTAAACTCTGAGATCCTACGCTCCCTTGTGCAAAGGTGTCCTAACGGGGGTTCAGGTTTCTGTCACTCCGGCAACCCCACAATTAGTAGCCAAATACAAAATGCATTCCCCTAGGCCCATAAATTGTGAAGTATCATGTAGTCGACGTTCACATGACACCACTAGAAGAATAGGATGATAACTTAAATACTAAACCATTGAATAATAACTCAACACAAATCCACTACTAACAACATGACTTCTCCCATGTCCTCAAGAACTAGATGAACTACTCACAAGACATCATATGGATCAATATCAAAAAATATATGGTGATGAATAACAATCTGAACATAAACAATAATCCAATGGTTCCACTCACAAGCATCAACTACAATAGTAATTAACACCGGGAAAGTTTCTCCTATGAACTAATGCAAGATCCAACACAATTGTTACAGTGGGATGGAGTGGTGATGATGGTGCTAGTGGAGATGATGGTATGTATGATGATGATGATCCCGATGAAGCCTAGCTTGATGATGGTGTTGATGGCGACGATCTCCCCTCTCCGGGAAGGAATTTCCCTGGCAGAAATATGTCTGTTCGAGAGCTCTTTCTCTCTCGGTGTTTTCCGCCCCGCAGAGGCGGCATAAATCTTTCTGTGGTCACTCCCCTGGTATTAGGGTTCCGTGGGGAAGATATAGGTGAGAGGGCGGAGTCGGAGGCCGGCTAGGTGGGCCACACCTGCCCTAGGCGCGGGACAAGGTGGGCCCGCGCCTAGGGGATGTGGGCCCCCTGTGGCCCGTCTATGCCTCCCCTTCTGGCTCCCTCCGTCTTCTAGGAAAATATAATTTTCCAATATTTTTCTGATCTTCGCAAAATTGCATCAAAACGCCTCTTTTTCCATCAGAAACCTGACTCCGGCAGTCCATCCTCCAAGAATCATCCAACATGCAAAAACAGTGGAAAATACATAAGTAATACCTCATAACAAGACATATATCAATGAATAGAGGCAAATTATTATATAGAATGGTGATGCAAATTGGATGTATCAACTTTGTCAACACCCGGATTTTTAATCCCAGATGCATGTTATGCCATACATTAAAATCCCAGGATTACCATTTTTGCGAGACATAACAGATTTGGATATCACAGTACATCATCCATTACAAACCATACATAAGGTCTTACACAAATAAGGATCTCATGATCCAGTTCTTAGTATAATTCAAGCAGCGGAATAACGTAATAGTAACGATATCATAGGCGAAGCTCCATCTTCAGGGTCACAGGCAATGCTGATGATGGGAGATGATCCTAGTTGTCGTAACCTTCCTGCGGTACGTCATCCTGATACTCCTCTTCATAGTCTGGCCACGGGAATAGCCAGGGACAAAGCCATGAGTACTCTTTAAGTACTCGCAAACTAATACTAATAAGTGAAGGGGGGTTTGTAGTAAGATACTAAGCTCTAGGGTTGTTTTGCAAAAAGCCAGATTTACCTCTACTAAGTTCAGAAGCAAAGAAAGCTAGTTGAGAGTTTTATAACACCTAAGTGGGAACTTGAATTTCATATCACAACTCTATTGTGGTCAAGTCAAAGTCACAATTCATTTCACAAGTCATTTTGAAAACATCTGACGGGGGAACAGTATGGCCACTCCAACTATCCATAAACACGGACGCGGCTATTCGAATAGTTTGACACTCTGCAGAGATTGTACACTTTCACCACAACATTCGATACATCCGTCAGGAACAATCCTGAATTCACTATACTCAGTATGCGGATAATCAATCCTAACCTTTCAATTACACGCCCTAGTATAGGCACCTCTCATGTGAGTTTGGCCTCCCAACTATGACCAACTGTCATCTTGGGAACTGCACAGGTGGACAATCTTCACAAGGTAGCCTCAGCTCAGACCTTGGCCGCAAGGGAACCCATACTAAGGTATATAAATTTCCAGTCAAGCCCTACCCAAATTTTGGGTACTATGGTTGTACGGTAAAATTGTAATGGTATCGCATCCAGACAACCATCAGTTTTATCAAGGGCTAAGGCTCATGCCTCAACATTTTCATCATCAAAATCATCTGGTGTTTCAAGAACACATTTCAAAACTTTTCAGTAGAATGACTCATCATTCTAAGGTTTTCATAACCATTTTCACCAAGTATTCCCATCTAAAGTTGATCAGGTTTTATGCTTAGCACTAGCATCTATAAGTGGGGGTAAATACTAATGAGGTGTGGCAACAAAGGTGAATGATCTAAGTTCAATCTCATGACTTAGGATGACATCAAGATTATCTAACTTAGGCCAAATTTTATGCTCTTTATGCTACCTTCAGTTATCTTTCTAGAATCTACAAGTCACTAAGTAAACTCTAAGAGAAAGCTTTGATAAAGAAAATAAGGTATTATCTTGCAAGTAAAACTAGGATTGGGTATCAAGTGGTGTAAGCTTGCAAATAAAACTTGCATGGTTTAGCTTGCTAAGATAGTAGTATAAGCTTGCTAATTTGCAAGTGTTAGCTTGCTCAGTTAATAGCTTGCCTTGTGAAGAGCACTGGTTGAAGTTCTCCTCGGCTTCTTACTCGTAGTATCCTCCTTCCTCCTCGTATCCTTGGTCGGTACTAGCGTATATAAATAAATACGAGGTACACAATCACCAAACAATACTTAACTATTTCTAATCATCACACAAAGGTTCACACTAGGTGATCTAGCATCATCACTAACATTACAACATTAAAACACTTGTCCCATTTATTTTATTTTGAGAAAAGTAATTTCTACTCATTGAAAAACTACTTAAGATTTAATATTATCCTACTCAAACATGGGATCATGTTGACACATGTCATCACCACATATTTAAGTACATGGGAATGTGATTTAAAGTGGTGTCACAATTTAATAAGGTTTAACCTTTTTATTTATTTAATTAAAGTGACTAGAAATGCCTATGTGGCATTCTTTTATTACTTGATCATTATTTCTGTAAGTAAACCTATATGTTTTTATATGTTCTGAAAGGTATGGTTAAATGTGATTTTTGAGAGTTGGAATTAACTCAAAAGCTCTTATGGTTGAATTTTGGAAAATGTTTTGAATGCAGAAAAGCTTCTGCCTTGTTATTTTTACCATGGGTGATCTACAAATCTAAATGGTTTGAATCCAAAGGGCTTGGATTAAGCATTCCAGTACCTTTCCAACAAAATTGGTTTCATGCATTTTGGTTTAGTGAATCGAGCTGGGTTGATTTTTGAATCTAGGTACAGAACTGGGTTTGAAATTAAATGAATAAAACTAAATTTGAATATGTGGGTTGCGCGGGATGTTTAACTGGGTCGGCCAACTACGCACAGCGCACGCGCGGGCTGGTTAAGTGAGCGACCCACTCGTCAGTGAGACGACGAGGGGCGAAGCGGTATGGGGCGATTAGGACCGTAAGATCTAACTCTAAAGAACGCCTCTAGTTCATCGTCCACGTCGGGCAGCGCCGACAAGACAGAACCCTAGCATGGCCGGTGGGGGTCGTGGGAGGCTCACCAGGGCTCATGCGATGGTCGGCGACGGGGTCAAACGACGAAGTCGACGATGGCGGTTCTCATGGTACCGGCAACTTCTTCTGGGGAAGCTCCAATCGACGGCGCCTGTAACATCCAAAAAATATTAAACTAGAATCATCAAACTCTAATCTTCAAAATTAGGGTTAACAAAAAACTTTTCTAAATAAAAATATGAAAGCATGCATGTGTGTATGCATTCCAATTTGGATTATTTTGAATTGCCTTGTTTATGTGTTTCTTTGCTTGTAAAAGGATTCTTAGGTGAAATAAACATCATCTAAACAATCCCCACACTTTTCCCAAAGACAAATAAATCAAAACAAACAAAATGAGTGAATGGTCACTTTGGCCAAATTAACTCCCATGCCTACTTTGGTTGTCTCTAACTTTCAGAACTTAACAGAAACTTGTTTGGATCTTTGCACCCCTTGATAGTACTCATAACAAAGTATCAAGGCCCACCTTGTGATCATTCAAAAACATTTGAATGCATAGTTTAAAGGACAATTCAAAATTGAATCTATATCATATGGGAAGATCCCACTTTCTCAAAAACCACTCAAACAAGCTCAACTTTAAAAACCCAAGCATATACAGACTCACCAGCACCTACCTAACACACCCACAAAAAATCTTTTCAAAATTCAAAACTTGAATTCATGCGGCCATTTCATCAAACACCTTGCATATGCAAATCAAATAAAATCCAAACACTATTTGGAGCAGTGATTTGAGCCTAACTTGTTCTCTCTCTGGTTGCAACTAGGATTTAGTAGATCATCTAGCTCATTTGTAGACGTCTAGCACCACTGTAAGCTTGGCAATGTCATCAATGGTGAACAGCCGAAGCCACCCATGCCACCCCAGTGTAGACAGCAAGCTAGGAGAGGAACTAGCCGTGCCAACCTTGTCTGGGAGATCACCCATGCCTCACCGCCCGTCTCGACCAGCCCTGCCTCGAAGACATCGACCAGAGCACCCAGGAACGCCGCGCCCGTGCCTCTGTCAACCATGCCGAGTGTGCGCCAGAGCGCCACCCTCGACACATGCCCATAGACCGCACGCCGCCCTCGCTGCATGCATACGCAATCACCACCGTCCCAGGAGACCGCCAGACATCCCCGTTCGCCGCCCCATGCCTTATAGCCACCGCTCGCCGTCGAAGACGCCGCCTCTGCCGCGCAGAGCATCGCATGTTCCAGACTGTTTTCCACCGCCCCTACATGCGCATTAAATCCATAGAGCATCGTCAGGAGACCACCGATCGATCGCCACCGACGGCCATGCCTCTAGCAGCCCGTAGCCATATCGCCACCGTCGCATGACCATCCCGTTCAGTCTCGTCGCCGACACTATAAATAGAGGCCTCCCCCGCTCAAACTCTTCACACCATCTCACTCCCCTCTCCTCACTGATCGTTCCACCCTGTTCCCGGAGCAAGGCGAGCAACGCATCGCTGGAATTTGGCCGGAGCCAGCCGCCTCTGGAGAAGAAGGGCGCCGTCGATTTCGTCCACCCTAGGAGAAGTTGTCGGTACCAGGAGGTTCGCCGTCGTTGACTTTGTCGTTCGCCCGCCTCGCCGACCCTCGCCCGAGCCCTGGTGAGCCCCCGACGACCCCCACCTGCCGCATTAGGTTTCTGTCTCGCCGGCGCCGCCCAACGTGGACGATGAGTAGCAGTCGTTCGATTAGACTTAGATCGTGTGGCTGATATTGCCCCGTACCGCTTCGCGTTTAAAGAGCCACTGACTGGTGGAACCCCCCTATCAGCTGAGCCCCATGCCGCAGAGTGACACTGGGCCGACCCGTTAACAGTTCCCGCGCAGCCCATTCGTTTGAATTTGGATTTTTCCATTTTCATTCAAACACAGTTCTGTACCTAGTTTCAAAAATCAACCTAGCTCGATTTAGTGAACCACATTGAATGAAACCAATTTTTTTAGAAAGATATTGAAATGCTTAATCCAAGCCCGTTGGATTCAAATCATTTGAATCTATAGCTCAACCTTGGTAAAAATAACAAGGCAGAGCCTTTTCTACATTCAAACATTTTTCAAATTTAAACCATAATAGCTTTTGAGTTGATTCCAACTCTCAAAAATCACATTTAATCATACCTTTCAGAATATATAAAAACATTTGGGTTTACTTACAGAAATAATGTTCAAGTAATAAAAGAATGCCACATAGGCATTTCTAGTCACTTTATTTAAATAAAATAAAAGGTTAAACCTTATTAAATTGTGACACCACTTTAAATCACATTCGCATGGACTAAAATATGTGGTGATGACATGTGTCAACATGATACCATGTTTGGTTTGGAAAATATTAAATCTTAAGTAGTGTTTCAATGAGTAGAAATTACTTTTCTAAAAATAAAAGAAATTAAACCAAACTTTAATCTTGTAATGTTAGTGATGATGCTAGATCATCTATAGGACCCTTGTGTGTGATGAATGCAAGTAGTTAAGTATTGTTTGGTGATTGTGTACCTCATTTTATTCATACGCTAGTCCACCAAGGATACAAGGAGGAAGGAGGATACTATGAAGAAGAAGCCGAGGAGAACTTCAACCACTGCTCTGCACAAGGCAAGCCTAATACTACTAGTTGAATGTGCAAGCTAACACTTGCGAGATACTCTACTTTAGCAAGCCTTACTAATCAAGTTGACCTATGCAAGAAAATACTTGCTTGTTACCATGCCAACTATATGCCTTAAGCATATGTGATCATACCCACTTGATAAACCAATCCTAGTTTTACTTGCAAGATTTATACTTTATTTCTTTATCAAAGCTATTACTTAGAGTTTACTTGAGTAAATTGTAGATACTAGAAAGATAATTGAAGGTTGCATAAAGAGCATAAAACTTGGCCTAATCTAGATAATCTTTGTGTCATCCTACGGCATGAGTTTGAACTTTGTAAAACTCCACTAGTTTACCACCCCTCATTAGTACTTACCCCCACTTTTAGATGCTAGTGCTAAGCATAAAAGTTGATCAACTTTAGATGGGAATACTTGGTGAAAATGGTTATGAAAACCTTGGAATGATGGATCATTCTATTGAGATGTTTTGACATGTGTTTCCGAACACTAGAGGATTTTGATGATGAAAATGTTGAGGCATGAGCCTTAGCCCTTTATAAAACTGATGGTTGTCTGGATCCAATACCATTCCAATTTTACCGTACAACCATAATACCCGAGAATTGGGTAGGGCTTGACTGGAAACTTATATACCTTAGTACTGGTTCCCTCATGGCAAAGGTTTGAGATGAGGCTACCTTGTGAAGATTGTCCACCTATGCAGTACCCAAGATGACAGTTGGTCATGGTTGGGAGGCCAAACTCACAGGAGATGTGCTTATACTAGGGCGTGTAATTGAAAGGTTAAGATTGATTATCCGCATACTGAGTATGGTGAATTCAGGATTTATTCCTGAAGGATGTATCGAATATTGTGGTGAAAGTGTACAATCTCTACAGAGTGTCAAACTATTCGAATAGCCATGTCCGCAGTTATGGACAGTTGGAGTGGCCATACTGTTCCCCCGTCAGATGTTTTCAAAATGACTTGTGAAATGGATTGAGATTTTGACTTGACCACAACAGAGTTGTGGCATGAGATACAAGTTCCCACTTAGGTGTTATAAAACTTCAACTAGCATTCGTTGCTTCTAAACTTAGTAGATGTAAATCTGGCTTTTGCAAAACAACCCTAGAGCTTAGTGTCCAACTACCAAAAACCCCTTTAATTGTTAGTATTAGTTTGCGAGTACTTAAAGAGTACTCATGGCTTTGTCCCTGGCTATTCCCATGGACAGACTATGAAGAGGAGTACCTGGAGGATGGACCCTAGGAAGGTTACGACAACTAGGATCATCTCCCATCGTCAGCATTGCCTGTGACCCCGAAGATGGAGCTTCGCCTACGCTACCGTTATTATTACGTATTTCCGGTGCTTGAGTTGTATTAAGAACTGGATCATGAGATCCTTATTTGTGTAAGACCTTATGTATGGTTTGTAATGGATGATGTACTGTGGTATCGAATTCTATTATGTCTCGCAAAAATGGTAATCATGGGATTGCGATGTATGGCATAAAAGGCATTTGGGATTAAAAATCAGGGTGTTGGCAAGTTGGTATCAGAGCCATCCTGACCATAGGAAACCCTAGTTAGACTGGACGTTTGGAATCAAAAACTTAGTTTCAAACCCAAAGAAAGTAAATATTTACAAAAACTTATTCCCATTCTTATCACTTTGATTCTTTCATGAAAATTCATGTTCCTCAAAAACTCTTGCAAAATACATAAAATTTGACACACTTGATCACTCTACTAACTTACTCATCTTATATTCTTTTAGATGGACGTGAAGTACAACAAGTTTTACCAGTTGGTAAAGGGAGGAGACCTTATCTTTGAGAGGGATTTGGACCAGCTTTCGGAACTTCTGGAGCGTCCGCACCCCGTGTTCTTCGGAGCTCATCTCAATGATCAAGGAGGAGAAGATCTGTAGTGGCTAATTGTTGCAAGTCTCCGAGGAAAGATTGAACCTCCCACTGCTGAGGGAATTCAGTTTACCTTAAGAGAGAAAAATTGGCTCGATGGACTTGCGAGGGCCATGCAGGAAGCTCTTCCCCATCTGTGTGGGCAGAGTATCAACCAGATCAAGGGTACCCGCTTTGAGTTTTGCCCAAGGCGTGATGCTAATGGACAACCACTGGAAGCCCCATACCACCGCGAGCTGAAGACCCAATTGGACCACCTTAGCTTCATGATGTACGATCGTCAGCAGGAGTTGGATAATTGTCGTGACTACTCCAACCACAAGTCCGCCATTATCAAGACGAAGGATCAGACCATCGCCATGTTAGCAAAGGATCGCAAGTCTCGCTGCCGTCAACTCGACAAGAAGGAGCGCATCATTCCCTGTCTTTGCCACCGTATCTCGTCTTTGGAGGAGACCATCCACGAGAGAGACATGCAGTTGGAAGAAAGGGAGAATGCCGGAGAGGATCTTCGTGGAGACCCCTACTCCTATCTCAGCGATGATGAGGAGGATGACGACTACACCGACTCCGAGGAGTAGTAGCACTTGAGCACTAGCGTAATGAGTAGTATTCGGTCCCATTGTATCGTAGTTTCCAGAATGGTTCCTAAAACCATCTGTTTACCTTGTTGTGGTGTGTGTTTGTATCGTGTGCTATGAAGGAATGAATGAATGAAAAGCAAGTTGCTAGTAAAATCTGAGTCAAACTTTAAAAACTTTTCAAAATCCCAAAACCTTAGAAGTTTCCCTCTTTTCTCATGATCTATCTCAATCTTAAGATGCCACGCGGAGGAAGTGGTTCATCCCCGGACCCGATGTTGCAGATCCTGCAAATGTTGGTTTCTGACCGCGAAGCTGAAAGAGCGGAACGTCAAGCCAACCTAGCCACCCTGCAACAGATAGCTCAGCTATCCCACAACAATCAAGGCCACGGAAACCAGGATAACCATGGATCTAAGCTCAAGAATTTCCAGAACACCTACCCACATGTTTTCACTAAGTCGGAAGAGCCCTTAGACGTCGATGATTGGCTGCAAACCATGGAAAATAACCTAGAATTCGCGGGAGTGGAAGCCAATGAGAAAGTTCTGTTCGCCACCCATTATCTAGCCGGAGATGCCAGAGTGGAACAGTGTTCGTGCCATGACCGGAGGACAGATGATGACCTGGGAGGAATTCAAAGTCAAGTTCAGCAGAACCCATGTGCCACCAGGTTTGATCAACAGAATGAGAGACGAATTCAGAGAACTGAAGTAAGGAAGGATGACCGTAGTGGAATACCGTGACAAATTCTTATCATTAGCTAGGTATGCCCCAGATGAGATCGACACCGAAGCCAACAAGAAAGAAAGATTCCTGAATGGTCTGCACGATGAGATGCAGACTGTGTTAGTCAATATCCCCTTTGCTGATATTGAAGCCCTGGTCGACTCTGCCATCCAGATGGAAGGAAAGATTAACCAAGCCAATGAGAACCGCAAGTGTCGCATGATGCATCAACCAGGAACCCATCAGACCCCAAAGTACTACCCCAACCCATCTCCAGGATTTGCCCCGAGATCCAACAGACCCCCAATGAACCATTCGACCTATCCCAACCGTGGAAACCCTAGGCCCGAAGGAAATCGCAACAACCCTGGCAACTCTAGCAATTTCAAACGTGCCCCACCTAAGTTCAACTACAACAATGCTACCGCCAACACCAACACTGCCCCGAGGACTGGAAGCAATGTTGTGCCTGTTGCAGCAAAGGATAAGTCGCAAGTGACTTGTTATGACTGTGGAAATAAGGGTCACTACTACAACGAGTGCCCCAACAAGAAGAATGCCGCAGCCCCCAATGCAAATGCCCCAGCTCAGCAGCAGCGTCGTGTTTAGCCTGGAAGAAGGTTTTCCCCAGGGAATTCTGTCAACCGCAACGGCCGTCTTTTTCTCATGCATGTTGAAGAAGCTCAGGAAGCGCCAGACGTCGTGCTGGGTATGTTTTCTGTTAATTCAGTACTTGCAAGAGTGTTGTTTGATTCTGGTGCATCGCATTCATTTGTCACCTAAGAATTTTCCTGCACTAGTAAGATTCAACCAACAAAACTGAAGCATGTTATGATCGTCCAAATTCCCGGATCAACCACCAAGGCTAGGCAAATTTGCAAAGCCATCCCTATCCGAATCCATGGCATAGATTTTTATGCTAACCTGATATTACTCGGAACTAAAGGCTTGGAAGTAGTACTAGGAATGGATTGGATGTCCAAACATAAAGGATTGATTGACTGTGCCAAGAAAGCCATCACCATGACCAGTACAGCCGGAATATCAGTCGAGCATATATCTGAAACCTTACCTCGTCAATTCAAGTGCAAAAAGAGTATAGCCCAACCTACCATTGACCAAGTCCGGATAGTCTGTGAATACCCCGATGTATTTCCAAATGTTTTGCCCGGTATGCCCCCAGATCGGGATATCGATTTTATCATCAAACTAATCCCCAGAACAGGACCCATCGCCCAGAGAACATATAGTATGAACCCGTCTGAACTAGCAGAACTGAAGAAGCAACTGGATTCCATGTTGGAAATTGGATTAATTCAACCAAGTGCGTCACCATGGAGATCACCTGTTTTGTTTGTGGACAAGAAAGATGGAGGTAACCGTTTGTGTACGGATTATCGGAAGTTGAATGATGTCACCATCAAAAACAAGTACCCCTTGCCCAAGATAGAAGATTTGTTTGATCAGTTGACCGGTGCCCAAGTGTTTTCTAAGATTGATCTTAGGACTGGCTATCATCAACTCAAAATTCGTGCAGAGGATATCCAAAGACTGCCTTTACCACCAGACATGGATTATACGAGTATACCGTTATGTCTTTTGGATTAACCAATGCCCCCGCTTATTTCATGAATCTCATGAATAAGATTTTTATGGACTTCCTGGATAAGTTTGTCGTTGTTTTCATCGATGACATTATGATTTATTCCAAATCGAAAGAAGAACATGAGCTACACCTAAGGACCATTCTTGGAACCCTTAGAGAGCATCAGCTGTATGCCAAGTTTAGCAAATGTGAATTCTGGTTACAGCAGGTAGGATTCCTCGGTCACATTGTATCAGCCGGAGGAATTGCCGTTGATCCTGCAAAACTGAAAGATGTCGAAGATTGGCAAGCCCCAACCACTCAAACCCAAGTTCGTGCATTTCTCGGATTCGCGGGATACTACCGCAAGTTCGTAGAAGGACTCTCGAGTATCGCCAGACCCATGACCCAATTGCTAAAGAAGGACAAGAAGTTTGAATGGACCGACAAATGTGAAGCGAGTTTTCAAGAACTCAAGAGGAGATTGATTTCAGCCCCAATCTTAATCATGCCGGATATCACGAAGCCCTTCGACGTGTATTGTGACGCATCCAAGATCGGTCTCAGATGTGTGCTAATGCAAGAAGGCAGAGTTATATCTTATCTATCCCGACAACTGAAACAACATGAGCAAAATTACCCAACCCATGACCTCGAACTCGCAGCCGTAGTTCTAGCCCTGAAGACATGGAGGCACTACCTGATGGGAAACCGTTGTGAGATTTATTCGGATCACAAGAGCCTGAAGTATATATTCACTCAGAAGGAGTTGAATATGAGGCAGAGAAGTGTAGGGGTTCGTAGCATGGAAAACAAAAAATTTCTATCGCATACAAACAAACAAGCCAAGATCTATCTACTAGATTGTAGCAACGAGTCGATGGAATAACTTACCCTCGAAGATTCCAAAGTGTTTAATGAGAGCGGATTCTCGTGGGTGATGTAGTCGTACTCTTCCCGATCTCAATATTGTGTAGACGATCCTTCCGGCGCTGCGTTCCGGCAGCGCTTCCGCAGTCGGTCACACGTTCGGTTCTCGACGAAGACCTTCCTCTCCCTTGTTCCAGCAGGCAGCGGAGGTTGTAGCACTCTCCTCGCGATTCCGGCAGCACAACGGCGTGGTACCGGAAGTAGAGGGGAGATCCTGCAGGGCTTCGCCTTAAGCCGGAGTGAGTATGGTGGAGTATGAGAGAGAGAGAGATATTAGTGGTCTAGAGATTAGACACACCAATTAGAAGGCTCTAAACCGCAGGCTAGAGCAATTAGAAGCTCTAAACCAAAACGGCTCTAAACCAAAACGGCTCTAAACCGGAGATTAGAGGATAGGAACTTGTGTGTCTAGAGGAGGAGGCCCTGCCCCTCCTTTTATAGGTGGGAGGGGCGGCCAAGGGGAGTCCTCCCCAAGTCGGCCTTGGTTGGCGCCGCTTGGAGGACTCCTCCCCAAGTCGGTTCCAACCACCTCTTGCTTTTTTCCCACAGCTTGTTTTAGCCGTTTGACTTTAAACTGCCATTTGACTTTTCTGTTTTAGGATTCAATTTAATCCTTTATTTGGAACAGCAAGAACACTTAGTACATGATGCAATCATTCAATATGTAATGACACATTCATGTACCCTCACCCCGGAGTCTTGGGACAATCGAACCTTCTAGAACATTCCCGATGAAAACACGGAATCATTCCCGAACTCAAAGCGGGACTTTCCTTATATGAATCTTATTCTGGACCATTCGGATCACCTCGTGATATCCGGATCCCATCCGAGACTCGAACATTCTGCCTCTTTCTCATAATACCATAACTACTCAAACAACGTCGAATCCTTATGTGTCTCCCTACGGTTCGTGAATTATGCGGACATGATCGAGACACTTCTCGAACAATAACCAATAGAGGAATGAAATTCATATGGATCCCATATTTCTACAATTACTTTGCGATCGAATGAACCACCATACGATACCAATTTCCCTTTGTCTCACGATAGTTTACTTATCCGAGGTTATGATCGTGGTATCTCGCATACCTAGTTCAACCTCGTTACCGATAAGTACTCTTTTCTCGTTCCCGTGATATGTGATCCCTTGTGAGCCAGTCACATGCTTGCAATCTAATTGGATGACATTCCACCGAGAGGGCCCAGAGCATATCTATCCGTCATATGGATGGACAAATCCCACTCTTGATCCATGTGTTTCAACCAATACATTCCGAACACTCAATGCCACCTTTATAGCCACCCAGTTATGGTGTGGTGTTTTATGTCATCAAAGCATCCATCCGGTAAAGGTGATATGCATGATCTCATGGTCGAAGGAATTAGGTTACTATGTATCAGAAAGCATATAGCAATTGAACTATTGAAATGACTTGATCTTTATGCTACGCTTATCTATAGGAGTATGTCCACCATATCATTCTCCTAACGATATGATCTTGTTGTTGATAACATCTCAATGTTCATGATAGGGAAACCACAATCATTAATCAACCAACAAGCTAGTGAAGTATAGAGGCTATACTAGGGACTTCAAATTAAGTTTACAAATCACACAAGTATTAATGTTTCCTTGTTAATACAATTATAGCATGAATGTAAACATTTATCATAAACACAAAGATATAATAATAACTACATTTATTATTGCCTCTAGGGCATATCTCCAACAAGAAGATGGATTGAGTTAATCAAGGATTACGATCTGGACATTCACTATCACCCTGGTAAAGCCAACGTGGTAGCAGATGCCCTTAGCAGATTGCCCTGCCGCTTGAACTCCATGATTTTGAAGGAGCAACCAAGTTTGCACAAAGAGATGGAAGATTTTCGAATGGAATTAGTAAGTGAAGGATTTTGGCTAGCATAGAACTTCAACCCACTTTGATCAGCCAGATCAAAGAGGCGCAGAAAGTAAATGCTAGTATTGACAGAATCAAGCGTCGTATCGGTACAGGCAAAGTACCCGGATTCACCGAAGACGAAGAAGGAGTTCTGTGGTACAAAGGACGCCTTTGTGTACCAGCAGATTCTGAGTTGAAAGAAGTTATTTTGAAGGAAGCTCATGATACTATTTATTCTATCCACCCCGGAGGAATTAAGATGTATCAAGATTTGAAAGAGCAATTTTGGTGGCATAAGATGAAGAGAGAAATCGGAAGCTATATCGCCAAGTGTGATATATGTCAGCGAGTCAAGGCCGGACATCAAAGACCCGCTGGATTGTTACAATCCTTGCAGATTCCGGAATGGAAATGGGATTCCGTTGGAATGGACTTTATCACCGGATTGCCTACTTCTAGTAGGGGAAATGACTCTATCTGGGTCATAGTGGACAGATTGTCCAAAGTCGCCCATTTCTTGCCCGTCAATGCCACATATCAGAGTTCGAAGCTAGCGGAGTTATACATCGCTAGAATCGTCAGTTTGCATGGAGTCCCCAAGAACATCGTATCGGATCGAGGAACTCAGTTTACCTCGAGATTCTGGAAGAAAGTCCAAGAAGGTTTAGGAACCCGCCTAGATTTCAGTACCGCGTATCACCCTCAGACCGACGGAAAAATGGAGCGAGTAAATCAAATACTCGAAGATATGTTGAGAGCATGTGTGTTAGAATATGGATCTAAGTGGGAAGATTGTCTGCCATTTGCAGAATTTTCATACAACAATAGTTATCAAGCTAGTTTGCAAATGGCCCCATTTGAATTCATGTACGGAAGGAAGTGTCGCACCCCTTTTTGAATTGGTCGGAAGTAGGAGAGAGTCAGATTTTTGGACCCGATATCCTACGAGAAGCAGAAGAGAAGGTTTACAAGATTCGTGAGCACCTCAACACAGCCCAGTATAGACAGAAGAGTTACACCGATAAGAGACGTCGATACCTCTCCTTCAACATAGGATATTTTGTATATCTGAAAGTGTCGCCATTGAAGGGAATGCAGCGTTTCCAAATCAAAGGAAAGTTAGCCCCCAGATATATCGGACCTTTCAAAATTCTGAACCGTCGAGGAGAAGTGTCGTATTAATTGGAACTACCCGAAGAGATGTCAGCCGTGCACAATGTGTTCCATATCTCATTACTTCGCAAGTGCCTCCAAGTTCCGGAGAAGACGGAAGTGTCCAAGAATATCGATCACCCGACCATAGAGATCAACGATGACCTGACCTATCCCAAAGTACCCATCCGTATTTTGGAAGAAGCTTTCCATACCACCAGAACCCGAAGCATCAAGTTTCTCAAAATTCAGTGGAGCAACCACACAGAAGAGGAAGCTACCTGGGAGAGCGAAGATCACATCAGGACGGAGTTTCCCGATCTTTTCAAATCCTAGGTAATCTTTTCGTCCTTTTTCAAATCTCGAGACAAGATTTTGTTTAAGGGGGGAAGGTTTTTAACATCCCAAAAATATTAAACTAGAATCATCAAACTCTAATCTTCAAAATTAGGGTTAACAAAAAACTTTTCTAAATAAAAATATGAAAGCATGCATGTGTGTATGCATTCCAATTTGGATTATTTTGAATTGCCTTGTTTATGTGTTTCTTTGCTTGTAAAAGGATTATTAGGTGAAATAAACATCATCTAAACAATCCCCACACTTTTCCCAAAGACAAATAAATCAAAACAAACAAAATGAGTGAATGGTCACTTTGGCCAAATTAACTCCCATGCCTACTTTGGCTGTCTCTAACTTTCAGAACTTAACAGAAACTTGTTTGGATCTTTGCACCCCTTGATAGTACTCATAACAAAGTATCAAGGCCCACATTGTGATCATCCAAAAACATTTGAATGCATAGTTTAAAGGACAGTTCAAAATTGAATCTATATCATATGGGAAGATCCCACTTTCTCAAAAACCACTCAAACAAGCTCAACTTTCAAAACCCAAGCATCTGAGACTCACGGCACCTACCTAGAACACCCACCAAAAATCTTTTCAAAATTCAAAACTTGAATTCATGCGGCCATTTCATCAAACACCTTGCAGATGCAAATCAAATAAAATCCAAACACTATTTGGAGCAGTGATTTGAGCCTAACTTGTTCCCTCTCTGGTTGCAACTAGGCTTTAGTAGATCATCTAGCTCATTTGTAAACATCTAGCACCACTGTAAGCTTGGCAATGTCATCAATGGTGAACATCCGAAGCCACCCATGCCACCCCAGTGTAGACAGCAAGCTAGGAGAGGAACTAGCCGTGCCAACCTTGTTTGGGAGATCACCCATGCCTCACCGCCCCCTCTCGACCAGCCCTGCCTCAAAGACATCGACCAGAGCACCCAGGAACGCCGCTGTAACACCCTCAGAATCGGCCTTATGCAAGTTTTAGCGAAACCCGCCAAACCCGCATAGAAACGATTCAAAGGTGCCCACCAGGCACTTTCGTGCGGGTGGAAAACGAAGTAATAATATTACACAACAGTCCTCGATGGGACCCACAGAACAGATAGATATACAACACGACTCCATGAGTCAAGAATACAGATGTACGACACAAAGATCTAAATCACCTTGAAAATGATAGAGCGTCCGACTACGGACAAGATGCAAATGGGGCTAAGAGCCCTGAAGAATAACCAATGGCGTCCATAACCCTGCCCAGGCCAAGCCGGAAGGGTAACCCTGCTAACGACGTCGATCTCAAAACCTGCTTAAACAAAAGGGGTGCCGACAAAGGGCAAAGGAAAAAGAAGGAGCGTCGATCTTTGAGGCCGACACGGCGAGGCTAGAATTCGGCGGTCCTCGCCTACATAGGTATGGTGGATGCGCAGCGGCAAAAGATGCACTAAACAACCTATAGAGACTCGATACAACTGGCGGCTATCAGAGAGGGGTGAGAAAGACCTATTCGGAACCAAACTGATGCTAACACCAAACAAACCCATCTTGGTGTTTCCCCCTCGAGACCAAACGAGGAAGTCAACCGAGGAACTCACACAGTTGGCGCTTTATTTATTGGTTATCGTTGCAGCAATTACTAGTCGGTGTAGATAATCATCCCGATAAAATAAGTGGCAATGCTTTTAGTTAATCATTCCGTTGAAGGCAAGCACTTACTAATCAGATACAATTAGCGTGAGATAACCCAAAACCCAGCAGTTGTTGGTACTTTTATTTAGCCATTCCGTTGTAGTTGCAGTACTTACTAGTCAGATACAATGGTCGCAAGCGACTCCCAAACAAGCAATTGTTGGCAGTTTTATTTAGCCATTCCATTAGAGTGAAGCTGATTACTAGTCATTATAAAGTCAAATTTATAGCACTATTTTAGTTATGCTTGTTTATGATCGAGATACTGTGCTCCAAGTCGTCCATATCCGCGGACACGGCTTTCAGAAAGTTTTACCCGGCCGGGGTGCACCAATAGCAACACACGCTCGATCAACCTCGGAAAAACCAAACCAAAACCCAACGAGGCCTTCACGACAAAGCAATCACAGGATTCAGAATTATTTCAGGGGGCCACCCCATTGAGTAGACCCGCAACGAAGCTAGCTGACTCCGAGACGGACTCAAGGTTTGCGTCAGTGGCTGTAAACGACTGGGAACCCGAAAGTGTGGCTGGGCTTGTCGATACCGCGAAAACACTCCGCTTACCTAAACAGTACAGTGTGCTCCTCGCACAATCGTAAATACATAAGTAGCATGGCATAAGTACAGGATAGTAAATAAAACCTCAAACTAGTTTGTGGCCCCAAGAAATAAGACTGAATCAAGCTCTGGCTCAGGGGGGTCCCATATACCTCCCGGATGTGGATAGCGCGATAAATCAAGGAACAGGTATCAAGTACTCGGGGTCCTACGGGACACAAGTGGGCGTTCGGAAACCAAATGTTATCTATCACCCACCGATGCCTCTGCTTATTTCAATTTTAGTTGTTAAACAGGAATTAAAGTGAACGATAAATAAAACTATGATCATCTCCAACATCAACATGCGGCAATACATCAACAACTGTAGCACTTGACGACACGCAACAGCACTTGAGCAAGCGACTACGACGCGCAAGTCCAACTATCTACCAAACAACAGGTAATAGGATGTGTCCAATGCAATATAGGGCTGCACGGTATATCACAGGTACGGAAACTAAAGCATCGCAACACAGATAGCACTAGATAAACAGGAGGGGAATAAATACTATAAAAGTAAGATAGGTAGAAAGGGGGAGATGCTCGCCTGAAAACATTGCCGAAGGGTTATTCGAAGATCGGGTCGAAGCTCACATCAACTCAACGGCCTTATATTGGCCTCATATAAATTGGTGAAACGAACCCGGTGCTATATTTTGCCATGCTAATACAACATTTAATTTGCGGGATAGATAAATAACATGAACCATCTAATTAATTGTCGGGACCCCGGTTCCGCTTAATATGACCTAATTGCATCGCATATGGGCCCCATATTTAATTATTAGGTGAATCGGCGTAAGGCCCCCAACCCACATGAATGTATGCATGCAAGACAATTATTATGCGACAAGTTGTATTATGTTATAAAATAGGGTTTTCGAGAAGGGGTTCACACATTAGGGGGCTCGACGATCTTGGGGTTCCGGGGTTCGGGGTTGGCCTCAGGGTCCAGGGTTCGACGGGTTCGGCCTCGACGGGAACATTCTCGGACTCCGGGGTCGTTCTCGGATATCGGGGTAGGTCTTGTCGCAACCGGGAAGCAGGGCTTGGTTGGCGTCGGGGGCGCATCGGTCTCGCCCTGTACGGTGTCGTTCTTGTCGCATGCAGATCTTGTCGGGTTCCGCGGGGTCGATCTTGCCGTTGCGAGGGTCTTGTTGGGTCCGCGCCATCGTGTCGGTCTCGGCATCCGGGGTGAAGTGCTTGGCATCCTCGAGGAGCACTTGTCGTATTCGAGTCGATGACCTGGCGTCTGGTTTCTCGGGCATCTGATCCAGGGAGAAGTACTTGTTGCGTCTGGCTCGGGTCTAGGTAGAAGAGCCTGCCGCTCCGGAGAAGACCTTGGGTTCCGTTCTGCATCGCAGTGCAGTATGCGGTGTTCTTTGCATCAAGATCTTGACATACGGCGGGATTGGTCTCGGTTCGGGCATCACGGCGGCGATAGCGGGCGGTAGCGGAGGTAGAGGTTGGCCTCGGACTGTTGACGGAGGGACCTCACCGAGGCGAGGCGTGCTGTGTCAGTCGGGTACTCGGAGCAGGCCTCGAGGTGGGGTCCGCGCGGACTGGCGGTGGAGGGCGGCGAATTTGGCGTCCCGGGCGGAGCGGCAGAGCCGGCGTGCTCGATTCTGCGGCGTCCTTGGGGCGAAGCGACGCGGCGAGGTGGCCGCGGTAGGCGGCGCTGGCGAGGCGCTCGCAGAGGCGCGGAGGAAGGCGCTGCGGCACGGAAGGCCGAGGCGGAGCTTAGTGGAGGGCCGAGGCGCGAGGCCGACGAGGAGGGTCGCATGGCGAGGCCTGCGGAGGAAGGCCGACGAAGCGAGCTCCGGCGAGGTTGGGCGGAAGCGGGCGCGGAGAGCGGGTCCCGGCGGCGGGCACGTCTTGTGGGCGGCGGACGGCGGCGGCAGTGGTGCGGCGGCGAGGCCAGCGGAGGGACGCCGCTGGCGGCGCGGCGTGATCGGGACGTGGTCGGGCCGGCAGAGAGAGGGCGAGCGCAGCGAGCTTGGGAGGCGAGGAGGCGGCGGCGACGCGGCGCAGTGGGAAGGCGAGGTGGTGGCGAGAGGCGGAGGCGGCACGGCGGAGGCGTGGGTGCGTGAGCGAGCTCGCAGGCTCTGGCCGGGGTTGGGAGGCCGTCATGAGGGAGAGGAGAGAGGAAGGGGTCGGCGTGGGAGGGTGGGCCTGGTGGGGCCGGGGCAGGTGAGGGGGTCAGTGGGACCCAGGGGCAGTGGCAGGGAGGTGGGGCCGCGTGGAGTGGGTGGGCAGGCGTGGGTTGACCGGACGCGGGCAGGCGTGCGTCGGTGTGTGCGTGAGTGGTGTGTGTGGGTGAGTGTGAGGTGGAGGGGAGTGGAGAGAGGGTAGGATTAGGTGGCAGAATCTGATTGGGTGGGGGAAGAGGAGAGGTGAGGTGGCGCATGGCAATTGGCCAGGGTGAGGTGGAGGCTGGGTGTGGGTAGTTTTCTGGGTAGCTGTAGGAATAAGGGGTGGGCCGATCTGAAATATGGGGGTGGTCGTTCGGGTCGATACGGCCCGTTCGACTGCCCCCGCTAAAATAATAAATATTTTTATTTATTTCGAACAAGTCTTTTGAAACCCGATAACAGACAAAACAAAATAGTCCGGCGGCCCGGGTTTTGGCGTTTGAATAAAGATGGGGCGTCTTTAGAAAACAACACGGGCTTTCCAAACATAGTTTTTATGCAAACAATGCATGATGATGACGATGCAATGCACAAATTCAACGCGATTTTCTAGTAGTGGTTTTGCGGGATGCCACAGCCGCGCCCATGCCTCTGTCAACCATGCCGAGCGTGCGCCAGAGCGCCACCCTCGACACCATTGCATCACTGCCGCCCTCGCCGCGTGCATACAAAATCACCACCATCCCAGGAGACCGCCAAACATCCCTGCTCACGCCCATGCCTCCTACCACCGCCGCCGTCAAGACACTTTGTTGGGGAGGTGACCCCAGATAGGGTCAAGACAGGGGAAGATAAAGGAGTCTCCCTTGTCACATGCCGAGTTACTGTTTATATCGGCCGAATCATGTAATGGTCGGCCGAGATAAGCACGGCCACGACACCTACGGAAGGAGCAATACCTTACCTGGCCGACATACGAGTTAAGTCGGCTGAGTAATTTCGAATAACTTGAATGCAGGTGAAGGCCGAGCCGAGTTACGCAAGGAAGGGCCAAATAACATGAAGCTTGCAGGAGAAGGAGGTGCCTATAGTCAAACCCAAGTCACGAGCTAGGAAGAATCTGAACAGAGCCAAGCACAAAGGACAAGGAGCAGAGCAGCAGAAGGGCAGAAGGGGGTCACGTAGGTGACAGTCATGGAGCCCGAGGCGTGCAGGTGGGGTTCTCTGGAACCTTGCCGTCGTTAGAAGGGGGACACGGAAAGGAGGTCGCCGAGGTACTATCTTGGGACAAGCATATTCCTCGAATATGCTTGCCACGTCAGCCCTAGAGGAGCCAATGCACCCCTTTATAAGGGGAGACGCGGGATCCTGAGGGGGGATCGATTCATTCAAGGCCGTTAGGCTCGTGTATTTGCTTTCTTCTTCCTGCATACATCTCGAGGAGCACTTGTAGCCCAACAAGAAGAGAAATAAAGATCTGCATGTTAGCCAATTGAGTGTAGGAATAACTACATTTTCCCTCCCCGAATCCGTCTAGCATCCATTGGCCCCATTCTTTAGCCTACCCATGGCATCTGCCGTGCCACCACCACGACAGTTGGCGCCCACCGTGGGGCAATCAGCGGTGCTAGCTGGAGTCAAGATCCGGACGGGAAACTTCATCCACACCGGCGAGCGCGTTGTCTCTGGCTTAGTCCAGAGATTTGATCTCTGTGACTATGTCAGTGATAACACATGCAGCTTTAGGAGGAAGACTCCTCCGCGCAACGGGATCTTCATCAACTTGGGCGCGCACCATATCTACATTGGCGTCGACACCTCCTGCGTTTATCCTAACCAAGTTATTGATGCAGGAGAACCTCCCCTCGGTAGCATAAGCGGTCCGTGGAACGCCTCATCGCAGCGTCGAGGTGATGGTCGCAGATGTGCAAAGGCGACAAGTCCGGATCAAGCAAGGAACCGGCAGCAGGAGGATAGGTGAACACAAAGCAAGTAGCTCCACAGCCCACCGAGGTAGATCCGTCAGCGGCCAAGTCAGCCGAGGTGCAGGAGGCAACCCCGAAGGCACCAAGGGTAAGATGGCCACCTCTGGAAAGACCAGAAAATATTCTCTAGGCAACTATAGATAATCTGACCACGCCTGTAGCGCCGATACTTGATCCGGCAAATGCTCAGGCTGAGTTAGAAGAGACTAGGCAAAAAGTACTGGTAGAGGCAAAAAAGGTGTCGGCCTTGCGGGAATCCCTGAACAGGACCCTCCGAGAATATGCCAAGGCAAATAAACTAGATGTTGCCCCCGAGCGGGTAGATGAGTTAAGACTGAGAGGAAAAAATCTCATGAATGATATCAACAAAGAACATGAGACTCACAAGGCAGACTCAGTTGACCTAGTCTTGCCGAGGTATAGCACCCCGGCAAAGAACCTAAGGGCGGCAAATACCACTGCATTGGAGTTAGAAGGATTAACCGGCGAAGCCCGGCAGAAACAACAAGAAAGAGTGAATGAGCTGGTACGCATTGCGAACCAGCAGAATGAAGAGATGCTTAGGGCTGACCCGGCGAGACCGGGAGCCTCGCGCATGGTTCATTCGGCTGGAGCAGCACCTACCCTATCAGTGGCAGCAGCATCCTCACCCGGAAACAACGCGCGAAAAGATAGAGCAGTAACTTCTGGAAAAAATAAATAAGCAAATTGTACCGTATGATCCAGCGGTAGCCGAAAAGGTCAATGAAAACATAGGCAATGGAAGCCGAGGTAACGGTGGTAAAAGAAACCCCGGTTGTGCTAATAAAGGCAACGGAAGCCGAGGTAATGGAGACCTCGGAAGAAGAAATCATGAGAACGATATCCCGGCGGAAGGAAGAAGGGACCCGCCGCCCAATCCTCAGCCGAGGTATGAACCTCGGCAAGAACGAGAAGTGAGACCAGCTCAACATAATCACGCAAATGAGAGGTACAATGATTGTTACTTAGACATGGAGTATGCAGGGCATGGTGGAAATAACCATTATGGAATGCAGGAGAGAATTGTGTACAAAGACTTGCCGTCAAATGATGCAAGATTAAAACTGGACAGGTTGTATCGGTCCGAGTTGTTAGAGGAGCAGGGTCCGCCTGGTCCGGCGTGTTTTGGACCTCGGATCATGGGCGAGCCACCAGTGCCGAACTTTCAGCTGGCAAGGGGCACGAAAACATACAATGGGAGCACCAAACCACAGGATTGGTTGATTGACTATGCTACTGCAGTAAATATAGCTGGTAGGAACTTGCGAGGGGCAGTAAGATATGTCCCGCAAATGCTAGAAGGACCAGCCAGAGTATGGCTGAATAATCTGCCAGCGGGCAGTATCAACTGTTGGCTAGATTTTGAAGAGATGTTTGTCAGCAACTTCACCAGTACTTACAAAAGACCAAACAGGCCACAGCAGCTTGATATGTGCAAGCAGAGGCCGAATGAGACAGATAGGGAATTCTTGACTCGGTGGTGTAACCTTAGGAACTCATGTGAGGGAGTTATAGAATCTCAAGCGATATCCTGGTTCGCTCAAGGCTGCCGGTACGCCAGTGTTTTGGGGCAGAGGTTGCAAAGAGATATGCTGACCACCTTGGCAGAAACCATCAGGATAGCAGATTCATATGCCTTGGGGGATCCGACACAACCAGAATTGATGTCGGTAGAACATCGAGAGCATCAGGATCAATATACGAGAGATGCAGCCAGATCATCGAGACGCAACGAGTTCAAAGGTAGAAGAAGAGAGTAAATACCGGATTACAGATATGCCTCCAATCAGGTGGCAGAAGTAGTGCAAGATCAGCCGAGTCACGGAAACAGTCAGCGGCAGAAAAATGGTCCTCAGCAATGGACACCAAGGAATGAAGGGAAAAGACAGTGGACACCAGAACATAAGAAGCAGTGGCAGGAAAGGCCGAAGTACACATTTGAATCCACGTTGGATCAACCATGTAAATTTCACACTCCAAACCCGGCCAAGCCGGCTAATCATACAACTCAGCAATGCGCCTGGATGAAAAATGCAATGGGGAACCCGGCGGGCATGCAAGCACCTTCTCATCAAGCGCATCAGCAGCAACAGCAACAGTTGACTGGGGCGAATGCACAACAGTTAATGTTACCCCCTCCTCCCCTGAGGTATGATAACTCGAAGCGGAGAGATGCAGTGCATCAAGTAATGAATCAAGGTCAGGATGGAAGGACAAACCCCGGAAATAATGAACGTAATGATTACAGGGAACATATTCAGTCATATTGTGTGTTCACAACTGAACAGCAAGACAGGCAAAGTGTACAGCGCCGGCATATGGAAGTGAATGCAGCTATGCCAGCAGTAACAAGATATATGCCTTGGTCAGATCAAGAAATAACCTGGAGCATAAAGGATCACCCGAAAATAATGCCGAATCCAAGGTTGTACGCACTCGTACTAGATCCGAAGTTTGTAGGGCCCAGAATTAATGTGAAATTTTCAAAAGTACTCATTAACAATGGGAGCAGTATCCATATCATGTACAAAGATACGATGCATAAATAGCTCATAATATGCTGCAGTCCACAAGAACCACATTCCATGGAATAGTGTCGGGACTTTCGTGCGAACCCATTGGGAAAGTCCGAGTAGATGTATTATTCGGCACAAGGGAGAATTGCATAGCGGAAAATTTGGAGTTTGAAGTGGTGGACCTAGAAAGTTGCTATCATGCTTTACTTGGATGGCCGGCATTGGCCAAATTCATGAGCAGCTGCCACATCACTTACTTGAAAATGAAGTTACCCGGACCACAAGGGGTGATAACAGTAGCAGGAGATTACAGGAAGTCGATGGAATGTTCCTCGACCGGATCAAACCTGGCCGAGTCATTGGTGATTGCAAGAGAAAAAAGAAGGATTCATGTCGTGGTGGTATCACGGCATATGCCATGGGTAGGCTAAAGTTGGGGCCGATGGACGTGGAGGAATCCGGGGAGGGATGATGCGGTGAAGACCACACTCATATGAACAAAGAGAAAAACAATGTATATTGGATTGAAGCTCTCAAGTGGAGATAACACCTCATTCTATACATCTAATCCCTTATAATATTGCCATACTTGTGGCTACAATCATGCTCCTTGAGCTGTTTCCCCTATGCTTCTAGCTAAGCTCTCTGTGAGAGTGGAGGAAGAGGAAGAAGGAGAGCTCCTGGTGAGTAGAAAGGAGAGGAGCCCTTCAGCGCCTCTCTTAGAACGATCCCCCTGGTGCTCCTTATAAAGGGGAGCCCAGGGGACAAGACTTGTTCCTCACGCTTGGCATCTATGTAGCATATTCCTGGCATCTATCTAGATGCTCAGCATATGCCTTGGCATCTTCGGAGATGCCATGGCATATTCCTTAGCATATTCTTGGTACCAAGGGCATATTCCAAAGGACCTTGTGCCAGTCTGAGCCATGGGCGTCCCAAGACTGGCACGAGACTTGCTTGTCTTGTCCCGGGTAGATGTTGAATAATTGTAGATGGCGTGAAGTTATCCTGAGGTGAATAATGGGGTGTTTGGGTCTTTATATCTCGGCCCAAACGTCCCGGGGTTAGTGGAAATTCGGCCTAGCAACGGGTTAATTCGGCCTGGGGGAACTTGGGCCTAACCCGGACTGAATCTGCTCCCTGCCGAGCTAATTTATAGCCCAGCCGGGTTACCAAGCGGCCCAGCCAGGGTGGCTCTCATTCGGCCTGGAGGGTAGATCCGGCTCGGGCTGGGTGAGGCCCAGACGGCTTGCTGGCTCGATGGAGGCTGATCCCGCGGTGGGCCGAGCTATTCCCCTGCCGGCCCACCCGGGTCTTTCCTCTGCAGCGGTGATGGTTAGCCAGGATGGGCCAGATCAGACAATACTGGCCCATCTGGGGAGGAGGCATCTGCGGGAGCGTGGCGAGGCGGGTGCTGCCGAGACGCGCGGGAGTCCTTGGCGGGAGCGGGCGGTGGAGACGAGGTGATGCTGCGGTGGGCCGATGTTGGCGGGAACCTTGGCGCGAGGAGGAGACGGTGTGGTGGTTCGGGCGACGTGGCAGGATTCTGCGGGGTGACAAGGTTGGCGAGGTGGAGGTCGGCGGGAGCGAGTGGTAGTTCGGCCAGTGGGCCGGATTAGGCTCAGTTCGGCCCGTTAGTGTTGTTTTGCCCAGGAGAAATAATGGAGACAGGCCGAGATAGCTGTAATTCGGCCCAGGTCCTCTTTTTCCCTTTATCCTTTTCTGTTTATCTTTTGTGCTCATATTTAATATCATTTTCCTACATATGTATCTTATTACTTACTTAATTCACCAACTCTGGGGTACCCGGGGGTACACCCCCGACATTAGTCCCCGAGGCTATGTGGGACTCGTAGAGTCGTGCATAGGCTTCATATTAAATATTCCCAGAGTTGTTTTATGACATACAACTTCCTTGTCATATATTTCTTGGTCGCATAATCCTTTTAGGCAAGTTTGTGACTTTTTCCTTCTTGGGCACTGCTCATAACCTTTCTGGGCAAGTTTTTCGACTTCTGGCCTTCTTGGGTTCTGGTCATAACCCCTTTGGATAAGTTTCTGGACTTTTGGCCTTCATGGGCATTGGTCATAACCCCTTTTGGTAAGTTTCTGGACTCCTGGCCATCGTGGGCACTGGTCATAACCCCTTTGGGTAAGTTTCTGGACCTCTGGCCATCATGGGCACTGGTCATAACCCCTTTGGGTAAGTTTCTGGACCTCTGGCCATCATGGGCACTGGTCATAACCCCTTTGGGTAAGTTTCTGCACCTCTGGCTATCATGGGCACTGGTCATAACTGTTGGAATTATGCCATAGAGGCAATAATAAAGATGTTATTATTATAATTCTTGTTCATGATAAATTTTATATTCCATGCTAGAATTGTATTAAGCGGAAACTTTAATACTTGTGTGGTTTGTGAACAACACCGTGTCCCTAGTACGCCTCTATGGACTAGCTCATTGATCAATGATGGTTAAGGTTTCCTAATCATAGACATGAGTTGTCAATTGATAATGAGATCATATCATTGGGAGAATGATATGAAGGAGACAAACTAAGCGAAGCAATTAGATCGTTCATCGTGTTCATCTTTAAGCTTTTCCTATGTCAAATATTGTATTCCTTAGACCATGAGATAATGCAACTCCCTGGTACGGAAGAAAGCTTTGAGGTCATCAAACGTCATCCTATGAGAGGGTGATCATAAAGGTGTCTCGGTGATCGGAAAGTATCATTGTTGTATGTATCGAGATGGAATTTGTCCCTCCCAAGTCGGAGATATATACTTGGGCCCACTCGTAATCGATATCAACACCGCTTGCAAGCATGTGGTTAAGTTAATCACAAAGTGATATCGGATTCTGAACGAGTAAAGTACTTGCCGTGAACGAGATTGAACTAGGTATGACCATGCAAGCGATCGAATCTCGGCAAGTAAAATATCGCGAGAAGGAATATATATATGGGATTGATTGAATCCTGGCATCGTGGTTCATCCGATATGATCATCGATGAATGTGTGAGTCAATATGGGTGCCTGCACCGCTGTTGATTATTGATAGAAGATCATGCGCATATTCTCGAACCCGCAGGTCACACTTAACGTATCTCGACGCTAGGATAGATTGGATAATTGGTTTATGAATTTTGTTGAGTCTCGGATGGGATCCGGGATATCACGAGTTTCCTAATGGTCCGTAGAATAAGATTCATATAAGGCGGCAGTTTTGGAGTTCGAATTGTTCGGTTGATCGGTATTGTACCGAAGCTTCTAGAACCTTCCGGAAGGGACCAACGTGGCCCCACCTTAGGGAGGGCATGCGCCTATGAGGGAGTGTCCTGGCCGCATTGGGCCAGGGCACAAGGCCCCATAGGGCCCAACCGATTCTAGAGAGATTTGACTCGTTTAAATCTCGGGATAGAATTTCTAGATAAGGGAGAGTTTAAATCGTTTAAACTAGAGATAGGATTTCTAGATAAGGGAGAGTTTAAATTGTTTAAACTAGAGATAGGCTTGGAGGAGGGGCAAGGGCTGGCCGCCCCCCCTCTATATATAGAGGGGTGGTGCGCCCCCTCCCCCCAACACACCTTCCTCCAAGCCCTAGCAGCCTTGCTACCTTCCTCTCTCCCTCCCGACTGTTTGTAGGCGAAGCCCTGCAGCAGAAATTCTCCACCATATACACCACGCCGTCGTGTTGTAGATCCAATCTATCTCTCCACCATACTCGCTGGTCCGAGGAAGGAGGAGACGTCGAGGTGCTGCACGTGTGCATCTCACGGAGGCACCGCCACTTGTGGTGCTAGATCGGATCGGATCGCGAGGAGGAGAAGCGAGTACGACTACATCACCCACATTCCGGACGAACGCTCATGCGTAATCTTCAAGGGTATGAATATCTAATCCAATCTCTCTCGTTGTTTGCATCTCCTAGATTAGATCTTGGCTTTCCCTCTGTTCGCTCCGTAGAAAATTTTGATTTACTATGCCGCGAAACCCTTCAATAACCCCTTTGGGTAAGTTTCTAGACTTCTGGCCTTCATGGGCACTGGTCTTTTAACCTCTTCGGGTAAGTAATGATTACTGGCCTTATCGGGCACTGTTCTTTTAACCCCATTAGGTAAGTTATAAGTTCTGGCCTTCTTGGGCACTACTCTCTTAACCCCATTAGGTAAGTTACAAGTTCTTGCCTTCTTTGGCATTGCTCTTTTAACCTCATTGGGTAAGTTTCGAGTTATTGCCTTCTTGGGCATTGCTCTTTTAACCTTATTGGGTAAGTTACGAGTTCCTGCCTTCTTGGGCATTGCTCTTTTAACCTCATTGGGTAAGTTACTAGTTCTTGCCTTCTCTGGCATTGCTCTTTTAACCTCATTGGGTAAGTTATGAGTTCATGCCTTCTTTGGCGTTGCTCTTTTAACCTCATTGGGTAAGTTACTAGTTCTTGCCTTCTCTGGCATTGCTCTTTTAACCTCATTGGGTAAGTTATGAGTTCATGCCTTCTTTGGCGTTGCTCTTTTAACCTCATTGGGAAAGTTACTAGTTCTTGCCTTCTCTGGCATTGCTCTTTTAACCTCATTGGGTAAGTTATGAGTTCCTTCCTTCTTTGGCGTTGCTCTTTTAACCTCATTGGGTAAGTTATGAGTTCCTGCCTTCTTTGGCATTGCTCTTTTAACCCCATTGGGTAAGTTATGATCCGAGTCATCTGACTCCAAATCTGAGTTACATGACTCAAATCCGAGTTAACTCATCCCAAATCCGAGTTACTTTACTCAAAATTGTCTTTATGTCTTAATGTCTGAGTCACCTGACTCAAATCCGAGTTATATGACTTACATCCGAGTTAACTCATCCCAAATCCGAGTTACTTTACTCAGAATTGACTTTATGTCTTAAGTCTGAGTCACCTGACTCAAATCCGAGTTATATGACTCAAATCCGAGTTAACTCATCCCAAATCCGAGTTACTTTACTCAAATTGTCTTTATGTCTTAATGTCTGAGTCACCTGACTCAAATCCGAGTTATATGACTCACATCCGAGTTAACTCATCCCAAATCCGAGTTACTTTACTCAAATTGTCTTTATGTCTTAATGTCTGAGTCACCTGACTCAAATCCGAGTTATATGACTCACATCCGAGTTAACTCATCCCAAATCCGATTTACTTTACTCAGAATTGACTTTATGTCTTAAGTTTGAGTCACCTGACTCAAATCCGAGTTATATGACTCAAATCCGAGTTAACTCATCCCAAATCCGAGTTACTTTACTCAAATTGTCTTTATGTCTTAATGCGAGTCACGACTCAAATCCGAGTTATATGACTCACATCCGAGTTAACTCATCCCAAATCCGAGTTACTTTACTCAGAATTGACTTTATGTCTTAAGCTTGAGTCACCTGACTCAAATCCGAGTTATATGATTCAAATCCGAGTTATTTGTTTGCCATGATATAACTTGATTTGGCGTGATGACGATAATTTCCCTTTGATATGGATCCGAGATATAAATCCGGGACTAAGCTTTGGGATATGATAATAGGGCTAACCGCTGAGAGATCTGATTCGAGATGTAGATATGAGATATAGATTGGAGATGTGATAAGCTGGCCAATAGTTATCCGTGATATGGGATAACCTGGCAAGATGGTGAGATATCAATCCGAGTCATAACATAACACAGCGATGGGAATCGAATAAAGCTTGGCATGAATCGGAGATATGATTAATCGTAGTCTGAATACCAATCCGAATTATAATATCCCCTGTCAAGCTGAATCAAATGTTAGTCCGGATCAGAGACAAACTACTGAGCTGAGTTAAAGGTTAATTCGAAGCATAAACAACTTGACTCAAATTATATTTGAATCATCAATAAGCTGGCCGGTAAGCTGAGTTAGAGGACAAACCAAAGAAAACATAAACTGACTCAAATTCTATCCGACTCATAAGTAAGCTGACTCAAATTCTACCTGGATCATAAATAAGCTGACTCAACTTCTGTCCGAGTTATAAATAAGCTGGCTGGGGAGCTGAGTTACATGGTAATCCAAAGGATAGGTAAACTGACTCAGACACTATCTGAATCACAAATAAACAAACTCAACTTATGGCCGAGTTATAAATAAGCTGGCCTGTGAGCTGAGTCACAGGACAACCCACGGCATAAACTAACTGACTCAAAATCTATATGAATTAATAATAAGCTGATTCAACTTTTGGTCGAGTTATAAACAAGCTGGCGGGAGTGCAGATCTAAATCAACATAGTGCTCTCTTAATCTAAAGATGACTCTACGGATAAGTTGAATAGTCCCCGGGTTGAGTTATTCTCTCCCCGGGGTGAAGGATTGAGCGTAGGTTTCTGAGCTACATGGCACTTACAGTAAACTTGGAGAAGTGTTTGGGTAAGTTTTGCTAGGTGATAACTGCCCTGCTGAGTTACTTGGTACATACAGTAAGCTTGGAGTAGTGCTTGAGTCCTTCTTGCTGAGTCTTACCTGCTTTGATGAGTTAGACTTGGAGAGCCTCTGTGCTTACCTATTTGTTCTCTGTTGGCTTGGTGAAGCTGAATGAGCCCTATGAGGAATAAAATTGATGAAGGTGTTCCCGTCCGGATGGAAACCCAACCAACGCCACTAGAGGCCCCACGGTGGGCGCCAAATGTCGTGGTGGTATCACGGCATATGCCATGGGTAGGCTAAAGTTGGGGCCGATGGACATGGAGGAATCCGGGGAGGGATGATGCGGTGAAGACCACACTCATATGAACAAAGAGAAATACAATGTATATTGGATTGAAGCTCTCAAGTGGAGATAACACCTCATTCTATACATCTAATCCCTTATAATCTTGCCATACTTGTGGCTACAATCATGCTCCTTGAGCTGTTTCCCCTATGCTTCTATCTAAGCTCTCTGTGAGAGTGGAGGAAGAGGAAGAAGGAGAGCTCCTGGTGAGCAGAAAGGAGAGGAGCCCTTCGGCGCCTCTCTTATAACGATCCCCCTGGTGCTCCTTATAAAGGGGATCCTAGGGGACAAGACTTGTTCCTCACGCTTGGCATCTATGTAGCATATTCCTGGCATCTATCTAGATGCTCAGCATATGCCTTGGCATCTTCGGAGATGCCATGGCATATTCCTTAGCATATTCCTGGTGCCAAGGGCATATTCCAAAGGACCTTGTGCCAGTCTGAGCCATGGGCGTCCCCAGACTGGCACGAGACTTGCTTGTCTTGTCCTGGTTAGATGTTGAATAATTGTAGATGGCGTGAAGTTATCCTGAGGTGAATAATGGGGTGTTTGGGTCTTTATATCTCGGCCCAAACGTCCCGGGGTTAGTGGAAATTCGGCCTAGCAACGGGTTAATTCGGCTTGGGGGAACTTGGGCCTAACCCGGACTGAATCTGCTCCTGAGGCTAATTTATAGCCGCCAGTTACCAGCCCGGAGTGGCTCTCATTGACTGGAGGGTAGATCCGGCTCGGGCTGGGTGAGGCCCAGACGGCTTGCTGGCTCGGTGGAGGCTGATCCCGCGGTGGGCCGAGCTATTCCCCTGCCGGCCCACCCGGGTCTTTGCTCTGCAGCGGTGATGGTTAGCCGGGATGGGCCAGATCAGACAATACTGGCCCATCCGGGGAGGAGACATCTACGGGAGCGTGGCGAGGCGGGTGCTGCCGAGACGCGCGGGGGTCCTTGGCGGGAGCGGGCGGTGGAGACGAGGTGATGCTGCGGTGGGCCGATGTTGGCGGGAACCTTGGCGCGAGGAGGAGACGGTGTGGTGGTTCGGGCGACGTGGCAGGATTCTGCGGGGTGACAAGGTTGGAGAGGTGGAGGTCGGTGGGAGCGAGCGGTAGTTCGGCCAGTGGGCCGGATTAGGCTCAGTTCAGCCCGTTAGTGTTGTTTTGCCCAGGAGAAATAATGGAGACAGGCCGAGATAGCTGTAATTCGGCCCAGGTCCTCTTTTTCCCTTTATCCTTTTCTGTTTATCTTTTGTGCTCATATTTAATATCATTTTCCTACATACGTATCTTATTACTTACTTAATTCACCAACTCTGGGGTACCCGGGGGTACACCCCCGACATTAGTCCCCGAGGCTATGTGGGACTCATAGAGTCGTGCATAGGCTTCATATTAAATATTCCCAGAGTTGTTTTATGACATACAACTTCCTTGTCATATATTTCTTGGTCGCATAATCCTTTTGGGCAAGTTTGTGACTTTGTCCTTCTTGGGCACTGCATATAACCTTTCTGGGCAAGTTTTTCGACTTCTGGCCTTCTTGGGTTCTGGTCATAACCCCTTTGGATAAGTTTCTGGACTTTTGGCCTTCATGGGCATTGGTCATAACCCCTTTTGGTAAGTTTCTGGACTCCTGTCCATCGTGGGCACTGGTCATAACCCCTTTGGGTAAGTTTCTGGACCTCTGGCCATCATGGGCACTGGTCATAACCCCTTTGGGTAAGTTTCTGGACCTCTGGCCATCATGGGCACTGGTCATAACCCATTTGGGTAAGTTTCTGGACCTCTGGATATCATGGGCACTGGTCATAACCCCTTTGGGTAAGTTTCTGGACTTCTGGACTTCATGGGCACTGGTCTTTTAACATCTTCGGGTAAGTAATGATTACTGGCCTTATCGGGCACTGTTCTTTTAACCCCATTAGGTAACTTATAAGTTCTGGCCTTCTTGGGCACTACTCTCTTAACCCCATTAGGTAAGTTACAAGTTCTTGCCTTCTTTGGCATTGCTCTTTTAACCTCATTGGGTAAGTTTCGAGTTATTGCCTTCTTGGGCATTGCTCTTTTAACCTTATTGGGTAAGTTACGAGTTCCTGCCTTCTTGGGCATTGCTCTTTTAACCTCATTGGGTAAGTTACTAGTTCTTGCCTTCTCTGGCATTGCTCTTTTAACCTCATTGGGTAAGTTATGAGTTCATGCCTTCTTTGGCGTTGCTCTTTTAACCTCATTGGGTAAGTTACTAGTTCTTGCCTTCTCTGGCATTGCTCTTTTAACCTCATTGGGTAAGTTATGAGTTCATGCCTTCTTTGGCGTTGCTCTTTTAACCTCATTGGGTAAGTTACTAGTTCCTGCCTTCTCTGGCATTGCTTTTTTAACCTCATTGGGTAAGTTATGAGTTCCTTCCTTCTTTGGCGTTGCTCTTTTAACCTCATTGGGTAAGTTATGAGTTCCTGCCTTCTTTGGCATTGCTCTTTTAACCCCATTGGGTAAGTTATGATCCGAGTCATCTGACTCCAAATCTGAGTTACATGACTCAAATCCGAGTTAACTCATCCCAAATCTGAGTTACTTTACTCAAAATTGTCTTTATGTCTTAATGTCTGAGTCACCTGACTCAAATCCGAGTTATATGACTCACATCCGAGTTAACTCATCCCAAATCCGAGTTACTTTACTCAGAATTGACTTTATGTCTTAAGTCTGAGTCACCTGACTCAAATCCGAGTTATATGACTCAAATCCGAGTTAACTCATCCCAAATCCGAGTTACTTTACTCAAATTGTCTTTATGTCTTAATGTCTGAGTCACCTGACTCAAATCCGAGTTATATGACTCACATCCGAGTTAACTCATCCCAAATCCGAGTTACTTTACTCAAATTGTCTTTATGTCTTAATGTCTGAGTCACCTGACTCAAATCCGAGTTATATGACTCACATCCGAGTTAACTCATCCCAAATCCGATTTACTTTACTCAGAATTGACTTTATGTCTTAAGTCTGAGTCACCTGACGCAAATCCGAGTTATAAGACTCAAATCCGAGTTAACTCATCCCAAATCCGAGTTACTTTACTCAAATTGTCTTTATGTCTTAATGTCTGAGTCACCTGACTCAAATCCGAGTTATATGACTCACATCCGAGTTAATTCATCCCAAATCCGAGTTACTTTACTCAGAATTGACTTTATGTCTTAAGTTTGAGTCACCTGACTCAAATCCGAGTTATATGATTCAAATCTGAGTTATTTGTTTGCCATGATATAACTTGATTTGGCGTGATGACGATAATTTCCCTTTGATATGGATCCGAGATATAAATCCGAGACTAAGCTTTGGGATATGATAATAGGGCTAACCGCTGAGAGATCTGATTCGAGATGTAGATATGAGATATAGATTGGAGATGTGATAAGCTGGCCAATAGTTATCCGTGATATGGGATAACCTGGCAAGATGGTGAGATATCAATCCGAGTCATAACATAACCTGGCGATCTGGGGAACTGAATAAAGCTTCGGCATGAATCAGAGATATGATTAGTATGCCGAGTCTGAATACCAATCCGAATTATAATATCCTCAAAATTTGAATCAAATGTTAGTCCGGATCAGAGACAAACTACTGAGCTGAGTTAAAGGTTAATTCGAAGCATAAACAACTTGACTCAAATTATATTGGAATCATCAATAAGCTGGCGTAAGCTGAGTTAGAGGACAAACCAAAGCAAACATAAAGACTCAAATTCTATCCAGACTCATAAGTAAGTCGACTCAAATTCTACGGATCATAAATAAGTGACTCAACTTCAGAGTTATAAATAAAATTTGGGGAGCTGAGTTACATGGTAATCCAAAGGATAGGTAAACTGACTCAGACACTATCTGAATCACAAATAAACAGATTCAACTTATGGCCGAGTTATAAATAAGCTGGCCTGTGAGCTGAGTCACAGGACAACCCACGGCATAAACTAACTGACTCAAAATCTATATGAATTACCAATAAGCTGATTCAACTTTTGGTCGAGTTATAAACAAGATGGCGGGAGTGCAGATCTAAATCAACATAGTGCTCTATTAATCTAAAGATGACTCTACGGATAAGTTGACTAGTCCCCGGGTTGAGTTATTCTCTCCCCGGGGTGAAGGATTGAGCGTAGGTGGCTGAGCTACATGGCACTTACAGTAAACTTGGATAAGTGTTTGGGTAAGTTTTGCTAGGTGATAACTGCCCTGCTGAGTTACTTGGTACTTACAGTAAACTTGGAGTAGTGCTTGAGTCCTTCTTGCTGAGTCTTACCTGCTTTGATGAGTTAGACTTGGAGAGCCTCTGTGCTTACCTATTTGTTCTATGTTGGCTTGGTGAAGCTGAATGAGCCCTATGAGGAAGAAAATTGATGAAGGTGTTCCCGTCCGGATGGAAACCCAACCAACGCCACTAGAGGCCCCACGGTGGGCGCCAAATGTCGTGGTGGTATCACGGCATATGCCATGGGTAGGCTAAAGTTGGGGCCGATGGACGTGGAGGAATCCGGGGAGGGATGATGCGGTGAAGACCACACTCATATGAACAAAGACAAATACAATGTATATTGGATTGAAGCTCTCAAGTGGAGATAACACCTCATTCTATACATCTAATCCCTTATAATCTTGCCATACTTGTGGCTACAATCATGCTCCTTGAGCTGTTTCCCCTATGCTTCTATCTAAGCTCTCTGTGAGAGTGGAGGAAGAGGAAGAAGGAGAGCTCCTGGTGAGCAGAAAGGAGAGGAGCCCTTCGGCGCCTCTCTTAGAACGATCCCCCTGGTGCTCCTTATAAAGGGGAGCCCAGGGGACAAGACTTGTTCCTCACGCTTGGCATCTATGTAGCATATTCCTGGCATCTATCTAGATGCTCAGCATATGCCTTGGCATCTTCGGAGATGCCATGGCATAATCCTTAGCATATTCCTGGTGCCAAGGGCATATTCCAAAGGACCTTGTGCCAGTCTGAGCCATGGTCGTCCCAAGACTGGCACGAGACTTGCTTGTCTTGTCCTGGTTAGATGTTGAATAATTGTAGATGGCGTGAAGTTATCCTGAGGTGAATAATGGGGTGTTTGGGTCTTTATATCTCGGCCCAAACGTCCCGGGGTTAGTGGAAATTCGGCCTAGCAACGGGTTAATTCGGCTTGGGGGAACTTGGGCCTAACCCGGACTGAATCTGCTCCCTGCTGAGCTAATTTATAGCCCAGCCAGGTTACCAAGCGGCCCAGCCGGGGTGGCTCTCATTCGGCCTGGAGGGTAGATCCGGCTCGGGCTGGGTGAGGCCCAGACGGCTTGCTGGCTCGGTGGAGGCTGATCCCGCGGTGGGCCGAGCTATTCCCCTGCCGGCCCACCCGGGTCTTTGCTCTGCAGCGGTGATGGTTAGCCGGGATGGGCCAGATCAGACAATACTGGCCCATCAGGGGAGGAGGCATCTACGGGAGCGTGGCGAGGCGGGTGCTGCCGAGACGCGCGGGAGTCCTTGGCGGGAGCGGGCGGTGGAGATGAGGTGATGCTGCGGTGGGCCGATGTTGGCGGGAACCTTGGCGTGAGGAGGAGACGGTGTGGTGGTTCGGGCGACGTGGCAGGATTCTGCGGGGTGACAAGGTTGGTGAGGTGGAGGTCGGAGGGAGCGAGCGGTAGTTCGGCCAGTGGGCCGGATTAGGCTCACTTCGGCCCGTTAGTGTTGTTTTGCCCAGGAGAAATAATGGAGACAGGCCGAGATAGCTGTAATTCGGCCCAGGTCCTCTTTTTCCCTTTATCCTTTTCTGTTTATCTTTTGTGCTCATATTTAATATCATTTTCCTACATACGTATCTTATTGACTTACTTAATTCACCAACTCTGGGGTACCCGGGGGTACACCCCCGACAATTCAGGAGGTAGCGTCTCTCGCTCAGTCAGCACAGCTAAATATGCCAGCATTAGCCAACCCACATGGAAGTGTTTCTTTCCAGCCGACTAAGGAGACAAAAAAGGTCCAGATAGATGAGCAGTTCCCAGAGCACACCATCATGATTGGTGACGGCCTAGATGCCAAATAGGAAGGCGAGCTCACCAACTTCCTCCGTGAGAATCGGGATATCTTTGCTTGGTCAACTCAAGACCTGCAAGGTGTGCCGAGGGAGTTGGCTGAGCACTCTTTGCATGTAAGGCCAGGAGCAAGGCCGGTGAAGCAACCTCTTTGCCACTTTGCCGAAGACAGGAGAAAAATAATAGGGGATGAGATAGCTCGGCTCCTTGCAGCCGGGTTCATTATGGAAGTGCTTCATTCGGATTGGCTATCAAATCCGGTGTTAGTAGAAAAGAAAAAGTATGACCCAAATGTAGTCGTCGTATGGCGAATGTGTATTGATTACACGAACCTAAACAAGGCGTGTCCCAAAGATCCTTTTCCTTTACCTAGGATAGACCAAGTCATTGATTCGACTGCTGGTTGTGAGCTGTTGTCATTTGTAGACGCGTATTCATGTTTCCACCAGATACCGTTAAATCCGTCCGATCAAATAAAGATTGCGTTTATTACCCCGTACGGGGCTTATTGCTATCGCACCATGCCATTCGGCATGTGCAATGCAGGAGCAACTTATCAGAGATGCATGCAGAAGTGTCTACATGACCAGATAGGAAAAAATGTACAAGTATATGTAGACAGCATAGTTATAAAAACCAAAGAGAGCAAAACACTACTGGACGATATTCGGTAGACGTTTGCAAACCAGAGAAGGTTCCGAATGAAGCTTAACCCGGAAAAATGTACCTTTGGCGTACCGGCTGGGAAGTTACTCGGTTTTCTTGTATCCAGCCGAGGTATAGAGGCAAATCCAACTAAAATACGAGCAGTTGAAAGAATGGAATTGCCGAGGTGTTTAAATGATGTACAAAAATTCACAGGCTGTCTAGCTTCACTGAGTCGGTTTGTATGTTGGTTGGGGTAAAAAGCATTACCTCTATACCAACTGATGGAAAATTCCGATAAGTTCATTTGGACACTGCAAGCAGATAATGCATTTCATGAACTGAAAAAGATGTTGGTCACAGCACCAATCCTGGCCTCACCATTGTCAAAAGAGCATATGTTACTTTATGTAGCTACCACAAACAGAGTGGTAAGTGTGGTGGTTGTTGTGGAACGGAATGAAGATGATAAATTAATACAAAGGCCGGTATATTACCTGAGCGAGGTACTATCGGCCTCCAAACAAAACTACCCACACTACCAGAAAATGGCCTATGGAGTATACATGTCGGCGAAAAAACTTAAACATTACTTCGAAGAACATCCGATCAAAGTGATTTGTGAAGCACCTATATCCGAGATATTGAGCAACAAGGATGCAAGCGGCCGAATAGCAAAATGGGCAATCGAATTATCACCTTATGCTCCGCAATTCGATAGGCGAGATGTAATCAAATCTCAGGCAGTGGCCGATTTCTTTGTGGATTGGGCCGAGGTACAATATGAACCACCGTTACCAGATCCGAATTATTGGATAATGCATTTCGATGGATCCAAGCTGAGAAATGGATTTGGAGCAGGGATAGTGTTGACCTCACCGAAAAAAGATCAGCTGAAATATGTACTGCAAATACATTTCGCTGCATCAAACAATGTAGCCAAATATGAAGCACTTGTCCATGGATTAAAGGTGGCAAAAGAGATTGGTATACGTCGGATCCTATGCTACGGGGATTCCGATTTGGTAGTACAGCAAGTATCAGGAAATTGGGACACACTAGATGCGAATATGGCCCTATATAGGTTCCATGTCCAAAAAATAAGTGGATACTTCGATGGATGCGAGTTTCATCATATACCTCGGGCAGAAAATGATGCTGCGGACACATTGTCAAAACTCGGATCAACTAGGCAGTCAATTCCCCCAGGAATCGCCCTAGAACACCTGAGAAAACCATCGATTATACCGTCACCAGAGTCTGAATCCATTCATATCTCGGAAGAATTAAAAGAAGGAAGTGTGCCAATGGAAATTGACAAAGAGTGCAACCCAGGCTCTCTGAAAGTGAACCTGGCCATCACGCATCTAATAAATCTGAAGGATTCAAAGCTGTTATGTCGGCAGAAAACATGGAAATCGACAGTGAAATTGTCCTAGAGAAAACCATACCAACATGGGCGCAACCCATAGTCTCCTTCCTCAAGGATGCAATCTTGTCGAGTAATGAGATACTGGCTATACAGACAGTAAGAAGAGCAAAAGCTTACACAATCATAAACAATGAATTGTACAAGCGAAGCGTCACAAGCGTACTGCAGAGATGTGTTGACTCGGCAGAAGGCCAGGAAATACTCCTGGATATACACCAGGGAGAATGCGGGCATCACGCATCGTCTAGAGAATTAGTAGCCAAGGCATTCAGGCATGGATTTTATTGGCCGACGGCGTTAAAGGAGGCAATAGAGCTAGTAGAAAAATGTAACGGTTGCCAAAGATACGCCAGCAAGATACATATGCCATCATCCGAATTAAAGACCATACCAATCACTTGGCCATTCTCTGTATGGTGCTTAGATATGGTAGGCCCGTTCAAGTCAGCCCGAGGCGGAATGAATCACATTCTAGTCATGGTGGATAAATTCACAAAGTGGATCGAGGTAAAACCTATAAGAAAATGTGATGGACAAACAACAGTGAAATTCCTCAAAGATATCATCTTGAGATATGGTTATCCACACAGTGTTATTACGGACAACGGCACAATTTTTGCTGAAGGAGCATTTGCTAGGTTCTGCCAAGAGAAGCACATAAGACTAGATGTTGCCTCGGTGGCTCACCCGACATCAAACGGGCAAGTAGAAAGATCAAATGGACTGGTATTGTCTGGAATAAAACCCCGGCTCATTGAACCTTTGCAAAGGTCGGCAGGATGTTGGATCGAGGAACTGCCAGCGGTATTGTGGAGCCTCAGGACTACACCGAACAGGTCGACCGGGTATACCCCATTCTTTATGGTCTATGGGGCAGAAGTTGTGCTTCTAGCCGACATAATGCATGATTCACCACGAGTGACCCAGTACACGACTGCCGAAGTAAATGAGGTAGCTCGGCAAGACGACGTCGATTTACTAGAGGAGGCAAGGGAATTGGCACTATCAAGATCAGCTATTTATCAGCAAGACCTACGACAATATCACAGCAAGAAAGTCAATCCAAGAGTCTTTAAAGAAGGGGATTTGGTTCTTCGGCTAGTGCAGCGCACAGCCGGCATGCACAAACTATCACCGCCATGGGAAGGACCATTCATCGTGAGTAACGCATTGCACAATGATGCATATTACCTAATCGATGCTCAGTCACCAGAAAAGAACAAGGCAAACAAAGCCGGCGAAGAATCGAAAAGACCATGGAACATAGCTTTACTTTGCCCATTCTACTCTTAGGAGCCATATATGGTATGTTGTAATATGACGCTTCAAGTCGGAATATCAAGCGTGTATTGAACCTCGGCACCTCGAGCAGCGACTCGAGGATTGCACAATGTTATCTTTATTCTTTAGTACTATTGTGGCATCCCGCAAAACCACTACTAGAAAATCGCGTTGAATTTGTGCATTGCATCGTCATCATCATGCATTGTTCGCATAAAACTATTTTCGCAAAGACCGATTTGTTTTCCAAACGCCCCATCTTAATTCAAAGGCAAAGCCCGGTTCTCCGGATTAATTATTTTGGCCGCGATCGGTTTGCACACGGCCCGTTTAAATCAAATAAAAAGTTCAATTGTTTTTTGTGGGGGCAGTCGAACGGGCCAGATCGACCCGAACGACCACCCCCAGGATGTTAAAACGGTCCACCAGACAAATCCTACAGCTACCCAGAAAACCTACCCACCCCTATCTCCACCTCACTCCCCCCAATCAACTCTTGCCACCTCACCTCCTCCCTCTCCCTCACCCAATCACACGTCGCCACGTCACTCCCTCTCTCCCCAACCCACTCAGCTCCCCAGACCCCCACACCCGCACCCCACACGCACACATGCATCGCACGCCAACCGCCATGCACGCACGCACCCTGCCCTCTCCACTGGCGTGGCCCCATGCCCGCCCACCTGGCGCCCCACCTCCTCCTCCTCCCCACGCGCCCTCCTCTCTCTCCCGACCCCACCTCTCTCTCGGCGTCCCCTCCGGGCCCGGCTGCCCAGCCTTCCCCAGCGCCCGCCCGCCTGCTCCCTCGCCTACCCGTCCTCCCGCCCACCGGAGCCATCGCCGCCAGAGCTCGGCCTCCTCCTCCGACCCCTCCTCTCGCTGGCCGCCCGCCCTGCGCTGGCGTCCGGCCTCAGGCGCCCAGCTGGCCTCCGCTCCTTCCTCCTCTCCTCCAAGCCCGCTGCCCGCCTGCCTCTCCAGGGCCCCTCACCTCACCGCCGCCGCCCTAGCCGCTCTCGGCCCGCCTTCTCCTCCTCGCGCCCGCCAAGACGCCCCAGTGACCCCTGCCCCATGGGCGGCCTGTCCCTCCGCCTCTGCCTCGCCTCCTCTGCGAGCCCCACCTCGTCGGTAACCTCGCCGCTCCGCCTCGCTGCTCGCGCTCAGGCGAGCTCTGCGCCGCAGTGCTCCTCCGCCTCCTCCGCGCCGCTCTGCCCTTCCCCGTCGTCAGCGCCTTCCCGAGCCTCGGCGCCGAAGCTCGGCCCCGCCGTCCGCCATCCGCTGGTCGCCGCCGCCGCCGACCCGAGCAGCGCCGCCGGTCCTGCCCCTCTGCGAGCCGTCGCCGGTCTCCAGCGCGACCATGCCCCTCTGCCGCCGCCGCGCGGGCCCACCTCGCCTCGAGCTCGTCCCCTTCTGGAGATGCACCGTCGATCCGCCAAGGTCGTCCACCAAGACGCACAAATTCCGAACCGATGACCGAAGGGAACCATCTCGGAACGCCATGAACTACTACCCCGACCACCAAAGACGGAACTCCAAGTACGCCTTTTAGGACGCCGAGAACCGCGAAGACCGAACCCGGATGTCGATACCCCGAAGGCCGATCTCGCCGAACCCGAGAACTCCGCCGAGGTAACCGGGAGTCTCCTACATGGAACCATCGACGCCACAACCGAGCCCGACACCCGACAACCCCGAGATCGCCTCTCGGACGCCAAGTGCTTCTTCCCGGCCCGGAACCCAAGCCTCGACACCTCGAACCCTGTCGCCGTACCCAAGTTTGCCACCGGTGAATAAGGAGGGAACCCCAAGGACTTCGACCCGGAGCGGCAAGATCGCCTCACAGAATCCGAAGCGCGGACCCGACAAGTTCTGCACGACGACAAGAACGACATCGACCAAAGATAATCCGACGCGCTCCGACGCCGAACCAAGTCCTGCTCCCCGGAGGCGACAAGTGCTTCATCCCGAACGCCAAGACCGACAACATGGCCGACCACCGCGAAGGCGCCAAGATCTACCCTGCTACCGAGAACGAACCCGTCGAACCCTGGACCCTGAGACCGACCCCGAACCCCGGAACCCCAAGCTCGTCGAACCCTGATGTGTGAACCCCTTCCCGAAAACCCTATTTTATAACATAATACGACTTGTTGCATATTTAATTGTCTTGCATGCATACATTCATGTGGTTTGGGGGCCTTATGCCGATTCACCTCTTAATTAAATATGGGGCCCATATGCGGGCAAATCTAGCCTTATATTGGCCTCATTTAAATTTGTGTAGCGAACCCGGTGTTATTATTTGCCATGTTAATACAACATTTAAAATGCGGGGTTTCTAAATAACATGAACCACCTAACTATTTGTCGGGACCCCGGTTCCGCTTAATATGGCCTAATTGCATCGCATCTTTGCCACGTCATCCATCATGCATGCATCATGCCGATCTTCTGCCGTTGTATTAAATAGTGCATCCGGTGTTCCTTCTAGTGTTTTGCTTCTTCGCGGATAAGGCCGTTGAGTTGATGTGAGCTTCGACCCGATCTTCGGTTGAACCTTCGATAATGTTTTCAGGCGAGCATCTCCCCCTTTCTACCTATCTTACTTTTATAGTATTTATTCCCTCCTGTTGATCTATTGCTATCTGAGTTGCGATGCTTTAGTTTCGTACCCGTGATATCCCTTGCAGCCTTATATTGCCATGGACACATCCTATTACCTGTTGTTTGGTAGATAGTTGGACTTGCGCGTCGTAGTCGCTTGCTCAAGTGCTGTTGCGTGTCGTCAAGTGCCACAGTTGTTGATGTATTGCCGCATGTTGATGTTGGAGTTGATCATAGTTTTACTTATCGTTCACTTTTATTCCTGTTTAACAACTAAAATTGAAATAAGCAGAGGCATCGGTGGGTGATAGAAAATATTTGGTTTCCGAACGCCCACTTGTGTCCCGTAAGACCCCGAGTACTTGATACCTGTTCCTTGATTTATCGCTATCCACATCCGGAGGTATATGGGACCCCCAGCGAGCTTGATTCCGTCTTATTTCTTGGGGCCACAAACTAGTTTGAGGTTTTATTTACGATCTGTACTTATGCCATGCTACTTATGTATTTAAATTGTGCGATGATAGCACCTTTATCTGTTTAGGATCGGGACACGATTCGCGGTGTCGACAAGCCCAGTTTTGGGTTCCCGATCGTTCACACCGTATACCCAAACCTTGAGGCCGTCTGAGCTTGCTTACTCCGTTGCGGGTCTACTCAATGGGTGGCCCCTGAAATATTCTGAATCCTGTGATTGTTCATCGTGAAAGCCTCGTTGGGTTTTGAGTTGGTTTTTCGAGGTTGATCGAAGGCGTGTGTTGCTATTGGTGCACCCGGCGGGTAAAACTTTACGGCCGTGTCCGCGGATATGGACGAATTGGAGCACAGTATCTCGATCATAGAAAAGCATAACTAAAGTTTATTGCTATAAATCTGACTTTATAATGACTAGTAATCATCTTCACTATAATGGAATGGCTAATTAATACTGCCCACAATTGCTTGTTTGGGTCGTCGCCAGCGACCATTGTACCTGCCTAGTAAATATTGCAACTACAACGAAATGGCTGAATAAAAGTACCAAACAACCGCTGGGTTTTGGGTTTATATAATGCTATCTGTATCTGATTAGTAATTGATGCAACTACAACGGAATGAATAACTAAAAGGGCCCACTGCTTCTTTAATCAGGACAATTATCTATACCTGACTAGTAATTGCCGCAACGATAACTGAATAATTAAGCGCCCGTGGTGAGTTCCTCGGTTGACTTCCTCGTTTGGTCTCGAGGGGGAAATGCCAGGATGGGTTTGTTTGATGCTAGCTTCAGGTTGGATCCGTTAGGTCATTCTTATCCCTCTCTGATATCCGCCAGTTGTATCGAGTCTCTATAGGTTCTTTAGTGCATGCTGCCGCTGCCGCTTCAGTCCACCATACCTATGTAGGCGAGGACCGCTGAATTCTAGCCTCGCCGTCTTGGCCTCGATCGACGCCTCTTTTTTCCTTTGCCCTTAACGGGCACCCTTTGTTTAAGGTGTTTTGAGATCGACGTCGTTAGCAGGGTTACCTTCCGGCTTGGCTCAGGTGAGTTATGGACGCCATTGGTTATTCTTCGTGGCTCTTAGCCCCATTTGCATCTTGTCCGTATGGACGCCTCTGCTTTCAAGGTGATTTGGATCTTTGTATATTATATCGTATTCTTGACTCATGGAGTCGTTATATATATATCTGTTACGTGGGTCCCATCGAGGACTGTTGTGTAATGTTATTACTGCTTTCCACCCGCAAAGTGCTGTGGCACCTTTGAATCGTTTCTATGCGGGTTTGGCGAATTTTGCTCAAACTTGCATAGGTCCGATTCTGAGGGTGTTACAACTTTGTAGTAAACCTCGGCACCTCGAGCCGTGACTCGGGGACTGCCCTATGTTATTTCTTGTTCTGAGCTATGTATTAAACCTCGGCACCTCGAGCAGTGACTCGGGGACTTCCCTATGTTATTCTTATTCTGAGTTGTGTTAAACCTCGGCACCTCGAGCAGTGACTCGGGGACTATACCGTGTTATTTCTTATTCCTGAATTATGTGTTAAGTTTCAAGACCTCAAGACAGGACTCGTGGACTGCGCCGTATTATCCCTTATCTCGGATCATGCATTAAAACCTCGATACCTTGATCAATGACTCAGGGATTACCCCGTAGTACTCTCTGCATTAACCCATGAAATATATTTCGGCAACTCGGTTTGTAACTCGGAGACGACCACATGGTTCAAGGTAATTCTTTGAGCATGCGCAAGAACTCGGTAACCCAAGTGATAACTCGGGGACTAGTTGGTATAATCGACTATTTGTCGCTAGACACATAAAAAGTTCCATAGCACAGCAAATGAAGACCTCTAAGGATAATGCAAAGTAATAATGATTACCATCATCCAAGCCTTAGCGGCAAAAGGCAAAAAAGGTTTGTATCATAAGCCAGACAATTGTTCCATAGACATCATACCCCCGGCATACCGGGGACTGGAAATAACTGAAGAGGTTTTTTGAACATAAACAGTGAAACGGGCCAGAGCACCCTTAAGGGGCAATAGCTTGATCAGGGGCATCAGGAGCGGCTGTCTCGGATGCTGGCGATGCGACCTCAGTCTCCTGTGCAGGGGCATCTTCAGGAACGGGGCGCTACGAGGTAGACGGCGCCTCGGCCGAAGTCACTTCGCCTTCAACAAAAGCGATAGTAACCTCGGGGGAAGTCCTGGGCTGCTGAGAAACATTAGTTTGGGCTTGAGAGTGTCCAGTCCCTTTGGAAGATGATCGCGCACCGTCGTCCCCATCTGAGCTCGCGTTGGAATCACGAGAGTTGTCCGAGTCATCCTCCGCCTCATCCTGGCTGGCCGAATCATCATCAGAGGCGTCCTCAATCTCGACGTCATCCGCTGGATTAGAAAGAAAACTCGGCCCTTCAATCCAATTATGCACATCAGTGTACTCAACCAGCTGGAAGGCACGAGCTTGGCGGCGGGTGACGAATTCTGGATTCTCAACCCAACGAGAGCTAGTGTGCAAGTTTATCAAGGTATTGAGTGAAATGTCCTCGTACCAAGACAGAACAGCTGTAAGTGCCATGTCAGCACCAGCCCTTCCAGTGGATTCCCTCTAGATATTTAACTGGGTCTGGGATGCCATTAATCTCTCCACAAGTATCTTGATCTCGTCAATATCAGGAGTTCCAGAAGTATTCGGCCAGAGAACATGGTAGGCCTGAATGGCTGCTTGCACCAAATCCCTGCCCATAATCTTCATTGGCCCAATAGCAGCGCCAACCGCAACCAAGTAGTCTTCCATTGAATATTCTAGACTAGAATTTGCGGGGACACCTCGGCGCTGACGAGCAGAAATCACTACTTTAGAGCTCACGGGTCTAGCTTCCGGAAAATTATCTACGTGAAATAAAAGTATATCAGCTAAAAGTAAGAAAGAGAAGAAGATAACTCGGCCACGGTCAGAAACTTACGATGAATATAACTCAACATTTTCTAGAGATCCTGGGTCGAGTCAGACTTAGTCTTCTCAAAGCGAGTGATTTCCTCGCTCATCGTCCGATTCTTCAGCTCGGCAGCATCGAGGAGTTCTTTATCTTTCTACAGTTGCAGACTCAGCCGATTCTTTTCTTCAGAGAACTCCTGATCAACTTTCTCCAACTCGGATTTCTGAGAAAGTTTGAGAGACTCAACCTCGGCACGTAACCGAGTTATCTCGTCATCTTTCTCTTTCAGTTGCGCCGAATGAGTGGCGGCTTGCTCTAAAAAATGCAGCATCATATCAGGCATGGGTATGCATTCTTGATGCGACGCTGCAAGTGTTTGTAATTCGGCTATACCAAAGCCAGAAGGTTATAAGAAACCCAGGATAAGTCTCGAACAAAAAATCAATAGAGGAAAAGAATAATTAACCTTACAGAGCTTTGACCTTCTTGGTATGGTGGATATTAAGATTATTGATGCTAGCTGCACACCAGCAAGGAATGAATTAGCACACCAAGTATAAAATATTACGAGCTTAAGGAACAATACAAGGGTTTATTAAATTACCAGTTTTATTCACCATAGGGAGAACTTTCTCATATTTTTCCTCCAACTTCTTGTGTGCAAAGAGAAACCTTTGAAATTCGGTTGTCCGCCGATCATGGGCAACCTAAGTATCAAAATGAATTACACAGCTAGATATTCAAAGCTAGAACATATCCGAATCAAGTAAAACTTAACTCGGATCTAGGTGGCTGGATATTCAAAGCTAAGACAGATCTGAATCAAGTAAAACTTAACTCGGATCTAGGTGGCTGGATATTCAAAGCTAGGACAGATCTGAATCAACTAACACTTAACTCGGATCTAGGTGGCTAGATATTCAAAGCTAAGACAGATCCGAATCAAGCAAAACTTAACTCGGATCTAGGTGGCTGGATAACCAAAGCAGAAATAGGTCCGGATAAAGCAACGCTTAATTCAAAATATGGATGAACAACGATCAAGCCAAGGTATACAAGAAATAAACTTAGCAAATAATGCATTTGAAGCCTAACAAAGCTTCCAAACGAACAACAAGTTATTCGGTTGCAAGCTTCGGGGACTAGTGTATATATACTATCATTTGAATAATAGACAAAATATCAACAGAAACGCTTACCTCGTTCATATTATCACTTTCAAGAACAATCTTAGCAGCCATATGCAAACGACTGCTGATGTCAGAGAGCTGAAACGGCTGATTACTCGGATTGCCCTCAAGCTGATCGGCGGCATTCAAGTTGTTGGCATATTCCACCAGAGAGCCGAGGCTATTCCCACTCTCAGTACGGGTCAGCACTTTGCCTCGGACCCGTTGTGTAACCACCGCCGCCGCAGGACTCTTGTGGAGAGTAAGCTGGGTATCAGCGGCCGGGGTGACAACTAGTTTAGCAGAGGAAGCCCCCTTACTGAGTACATCAGCGATGGTGGGCTGAGAAGAGCTTGCTAACCCCTTCTGAGATGCTGAAGGTTTGGTGACAACGACCTTCTTAGCCTTAGAAGAGGTGTCGGCAGGGGCAGCAACCTCGGCACTAGAAGCGGCACCCTTGGATGCAGGAGGAACTATGGTTTCCGAGGGGCCAAGATGGTGATATCCTCGGCTGGAATTGGAATCGCAGTTGGGATTGTGGGGGTCAAAGGAATTTTGGGGGAAACTTCGGGGTTCGTAACAGAGGCAACAGGTTTAGTAGGACGATCTACCGACGGAGTTATGTCGGCATCAGCAGTGGAGGCTGTGGGCACATCTGGCCTAGGTGATGTCTGAATTGGCGTAGGAGGAGAGTCAATGTGAGCGGGACTAGGGGCCCGAGTATCTTCAGGGGGCGGAGGAGAAGGCAGCCGAGTTGTATGACTCGTCATACTCGGACCGCTTGGCCTGGCAGAGAGAGGATCTCTTCAAAAGCACCAAAAGTCAAATTAAAAGATAGAAAGAGAGAACCAAGAAATACAAATCAAAATAAAACTCACCCAGTAACCCCGGGCATGGTTTTACGCTTTGGTAGGTGCTGGGCTGATTTCTTAGTTCGCTTCTTGGGAGCAGTTTCGGAGGGACCTGCCGGAGCAGTGCGCTTCTGCGAGGTAGCAGGAGCTTGAGAGGCGAGAGGCTCGGCGTCGTGCACCTGATCGGCCGGATTAGCTGGGAAAGTAGAAGCCGGAAATGCATAAGAGATAGGCATCGCGGCGACTACCTCAAGAATTTGTATGTCATCTGAATCACCTTCCTCCCCATGGGCCGAGGTCTTGCCACGGGCGCGAGCTGGAGCGACGTCCGACTTAGGAACAAACTCCTCTGAGTCCGGGGTATTCCGATTGGCGGTCCACGGAAGGGCCAGAACCTCGGCATCCTCGGTCTTCTGCTCCGCAAATCTCTGCAAGAAAAGATACAAAGTGGACTTAGCAAAAGAATTCACAAATGCGATTAGGAAGCAAACACAAATGCGATTAGGAGGGGGATTCGCGCGTGTGAACGGCTTCAGCCCCTAGGTCCAGTCCTCCGGCATATCAGTTTTGAAGATAGCTCGGACACGTTTGTAAATGAGATAGTCGTCGAGCTCAACGGTTGAAACTCGGTTGGGATCGAGGTGACCGCTCATGTAACAGAGCTTGTGCGTGCGAAGCTGAAAAGGGCAGATTTGGCTGCTAACGAAGGTGGTCATCAGATCTTCACCACGGAGCCTGGCGCGGATCAACTCCTTCAGCCGAATCTCGAAGGCCTCGGCCAAAGCATGGCTCTTCCTGGGGTTGTAGTTCCAGTTCTTCTTGGAAGGGGGGCCGATAGAGAAAGCAGGGAGCCGAATCTTATCTTCCTTTCCAGTGTTTTTGACATAGAAAAACGATCTATGCCACTTCTTGCAAGACTCGAGGCCAGCGACACGAGGGAACTCTGATTTTCTCCGAGGTGTGATGGACGCGGATCCACACTGGGTAAGCAACTTTTCGGAGGGGTGAAGGGATTTGTCTGGAACAACGTTCGATCGGATCTGGAAAAATTTGGACCAAACGGACATAGACGGCCAGAGGCCGAAGTATCCCTCCGAGGCCGAGATATAAGCGGATAGGGAGGCGATGGCATTAGTCGGGAGGTGATGCGGCTGAAGGCCGAAGTAATCGAGGAATTCCCTAGCAAAATCGCTAAGGGGAAGGCCGAACCCACGAGCAAAGTGGGACATGAAAACAACGTACTCACCTTCGTTGAGTACAGGATAAGATTCGTTGCCGGGTAAGCGACAGCGTACCTCGGCAGGAATTCGGCGAGTCCTAATTAGCCACTCAATCTCACGATGAGTGACGGAGGAGCCCTGCCAGGATCCTCTCTCTAGACCAGACGTTATGTCGTCATCTTCGACGAGTGTGCCACTAACTGAACTAGACATAGTGTCGCCGGAGGAATCAACGGAACAAGAACTAACGGCGGAGCAAGGCTTAGAGGCGGAGTGTAGAGGGAGTGTCCCAACCTTTATTTATTATAAGGTGGAGTCCCCTGTGTTTACAATGCTAGTCCCTGGATCAATAGCAAGCATCCACAGTTAAGATGTAATATCAAGAAACAAGGGTCATAATATAACTTTATAACCAGGAATAACATAATTTTATTACATCTTACATAGCTCATTTGGCTATTACATTACATTGCAGCGGAATAACTATAAGCATGGAGTCCTTCATCTTCAAAGTGCCACAGGCAAATGTTGGTTGTAGACTTTGTAATCCTAATCAATCAATCTTCACTAAAATCAAATCAAACCTGCAACATTACAAGTTACAGCCACCAGGGTCAATAAATTTGAATTGTATTGGCAAGTTTCACTACTATGTAGAATATAGGTGGATCCTATCATTACATGCATATTTGGCTAAGTAGGGTTTTAGGCTCATTTGCAAAAAGCAATAACTTTATCCTATCTTTTCAAATGGTTTTGTTTCCTTTGTCAAATCTTTTCTAAAATTCTTGGAATCCACCAAGTGTCTTTGTCAAAACCCTTGAGATCCTTGGTACCCCCAAGTACTTCAAGCTTTATCAAAATCTCTTGAGCTCCTTGGTAACCCTAAGTGCATCAAGTTTTTATCCAAATCTCTTGAGATCCTTGGTAACCCCAAGTGCATCAAGTCTTTTGTTGTCACTTAAAAGTTTTATTTTAGAAATTGGAATGTCGAGATTTCCCATAGCTTCAAACTTTAGTTGCTCATTATTGTCCATAACCGGGGACACGGCTAAGTACTTAGATTTTATTATCTTCTGCAGAAGTAGTACACTTTACCCACATGTCACAATCCCATCTTGTTGCCACCAGTGGCCACTGGATTAGTGCTCACCAATATGGAGTACCGGCAGATTGAGAATGTGACGAAGTCTTTCCAGAGGGTCCTCCCATACACCATTGCTAGCTTGTCTTCAGTACCCATGTAAGATTCCAGGTCCTCATGTCCAGTAATCCGAAGACAATGCATGGGTATTCCCAATGTAGTTGACTAAGCCAGAGCCATAAATAGCATGTGGTTGCACACGAAAGCCACAATTGGAGAAACATGTTCAATCTCTAAGCTTCCTGGGTGGTTTCCTTTGGAGCACAACACAAAGAGATTGCCATAGACATGGTTCCTTTTGTTGCCACCTTCTCCAAAACTCAAAGTATCCTTGGCCACCCAGGTGGTTCATTGAGTCCTTGTTTTATTATATATAAAATCACAAGTCCTTTTCTCAACTTCATAAAATCTTAACATGTATCTCTTTTCAAAATATAGCATGGCTAAGCATGTAACAACTACATTGTTTTCACTAAGGAATGTATAGGGTATCCTATTAGGATTTAGCATAGCTTAAGCATAGAAACTCTTTTCATGCATGTTTCAAAATCCACTAAGTATAATGAAAATAATAGGATTTTAGATGATAGTGTAACTTGCCTTTCTTTTGGTAGGGAATGTTGGTTCACTCCTTGATCTTGCTAGTCTCACACTTTTCTAAATTCACTACAATCAATCAAGCAAACACAATATCAACTAGCATTCCAAACCAATAATCAATCAAACAATTCACACACATAAAACAATGGAATCTAAGTCATGCATGCAAGCATGCAAAAGATAGTTTTATTTTAAAAGATGGTTTTCTCTAGGCTCTAAACTTTGTAAGGTTCAAAGTGGTCATTTTTCCACAGTGGCAAAGTCATTTGCAAAAGGGTTTCATCTATAAACCATTTTTAAATCCTTTCATTAATTCATGTGGTGGAAAATATTTTTATCCAAGCAACAACTTTGAGTTGTTCACCAAATAATTTGTTGTTTCTCAAAACTTGTTGTTTTGGGTCAGTAGGTTTGATCCAATTCATTTTCCCAAAGTTTTTACTCCAAAAACATTTTCATAACAAACCAATATTTTTATTTGGCTAGAAATGGCTAAATCAAGTTTTTTATTCCTAAACTTCACAAAATTCATTTTTAAAACCATGGGTTGGTTCCTAGGGTCAGTAAGTTCACCACAAACTAATTTGCAAAGGTTTTAACCCTAAAAACATTTTTGAACAATTTTTCTAATCTAAACAAGCATACAAATGTTTCTGCAAAAATAAACATTTTAACAGAAACTTTTTACTAAACAAATTGCATGGTTGGCTAGGGCTTGTTCCACTGATTCCAATGATATAAAGTTTGTAATTTTTGGACGTGTGGATCAAAAGTTACAAGGGTTTCAATTTGCAAATCAAATCTGTTTTCAAATTCTGTTTTAAACAGAAACTGGACACGCGTCGCTTTCTTATTGGACGGTACCGGTTAGAGTGGATCGACAGATACAGGCCGTTGGATTAAAAGAGATCTGTTCGGCTCTGATCCTACGATACCCCTTCGACTTGATTCTAATCTTATGTGTCCAATTCAGATCTAACGGCTCCTACGCATTTAACCAAAACGCAGCGGCGCTGGCGGTGGCTAGCGGCGGCGATGCTCTGATGGTTGCGGTGCCGGTGATACAGGAAGGAATGGAAGGTGGGGAGATGCTTACAATGATCTCAGGGCGACGCCGAAGCTCAACTTGGAGTCGTCTTGGCAAGGGGTGCACGGGAACAGGAGGAATCGCTCACCGGAGTTGGGTCTGGCGACGGTTGCACGTGGTCGTGGTCGAGGACGGTGCTACGGGTCACGAGAGGTAAAACAAGAAGCATGGTTAGACGCGTACGATCAAGCAGATGACGCGTGCGTGAACGAGAAGGCGCGGGGTGGTCAGTTCTTACCAGGAAAGTTCGCCGGAGAAGAAAACAGACGCGGCGGCGCTCAGAGCTTGTTGAAGACGACGTTCTGGGGCGCCCGCGGGTGATTGAGAGGTACAGGAAGAAGCGTCTGGGAGTGGGGAGTGTGCTCATGTGCTCAGGGAGGCAAGTGGTGGCGAGGCTCGGCCGGAATTGAGGAGGGACGGTGGTCGGAGCAGTGAGAGGGCGAGCTCGATTCAGGGCAGCCTGGGGGCAGAGAGAAGGAGGCGCGTGAGGGGAAATGGAGAGGAAACGCAGGCGGTTAAATGGGCGTGGTCGCGGGGTGGATTAATGCGGCCATTTACGCGAATTGATCGCCGCTGCAGAACGGCAAAGGCCGTCTGATGAGGAAGAAGGTGAGCTGGGGTGTGGGGTCCGGGCGTCAGCGAGGAAGAGAGAGGGAAGGAGGGTCCACCAATCAGTGTCTCTGCGGGTGCGGTTTTTGGTAGAAAACGTTTCGCAGAGGGAGTGGGGTGGGCTCGTTGTTGGACTTGTTGGGCTGGCCGGCTGGGCTGCTGCCTGTTTCTATTTTTTTTCTTCCTGTATGTTTTTCTTTTTCCAAATCTATTTTCTGTTTTGAATTTCAAACAACAACTCAACATTCAAAACAATTCAAACATTCACCAAACATTGTAATTGAATTTGGTTCTGTTTAACAGTATAAACCAATTCCCAAAATAAATAATATTTTTATTTTTGGGTCCATTATTAATTAAATAAATAGACCTTGTTTAATGAATCCAAAATAGGATTTGTTTTATTAAAAACTCATTTTGAAAACTAAATATTTTCAAAACCAAAACAGTAGATTTTATTTGAAAATAAAGAACACTTGGAAAGCTTGTTTAAAATAAATAAATAAGTTTTAGTGTTTATTTAAAAATGGGAAAAGCCTTTACTTAAATAAAATTGGATATTAAATCCTTATTATTTTATTTAAATAAACCTTTACTATTTTTATCAAAACAAAACATTTTATTTCAAAAACTTGGCCAAGGTTGAATTTGGCTCTATAAAATAATCTTTGTTTATAAATCCACCTTTTCTTTAAAAAAAACAAAACCTTTTATAAAAAGATCCAAAATAGTAATTCCAAATATTTTTATTTTCCTTTATCAAATGTTTACCTTTTTAAATCTCTTTAGGATTTTATTTGATCCAAATTGGTTTGAAGGTTTCCAATTGGATTCAAAAAGTTTCTTCTCACCCTGAAAATCAAACAAAGTTTTATTTTATTCCTTTATTTTTCACATTACAAGATTTGGAAAATCTTGGGATGTGACAGGCTACCACCCTTAAAATAAATCTCGTCCCAAGATTTGGGAAGGCTAGGGTTACAAGTAGGCTCAAAACAACTAGGGTACTACCACCCTTAAAATATTTCAAACAAAATTACATATTGGCTTGTTTGGGATCTTTGGGAAAACTTCTCTGGGCAAACATCTGCATTGTGTCCTTTGTTTCCATACTTGACTCATGGGCCAAGGTTGAGTTTCTCCATAGGCTTGTTCAACTTGTTCTTCATCTTTTCTGGACAGTTGCTTGCATAATGTCCTGGGTTCTTGCAATTGAAACAGTTGATGTCTTTGAGTTCTTTGCGTGTCTCTTGTGGACAAGTTGCTACATAGTGGCCTAGCTCTTTGCAGTTGTTGCACACCACTTGGCCAATCTCTTTATTCTTCTAGTTCTCTGGGCATTCACTGGAATAGTGTCCCATTTCCTTACATTTATGACATTGCACATGGCTTTTGTCCTTCTTTTGCTTTTTGGGTTTCTCCAAAGCTAGGAGTGCATCTAGTTCATGTTGTTCATATGTTATCTGGTATGTAGGAATGTCTACATGTTTCCTGGGCCTTCTTTTGCTCTTCACATGCCCTTTCTTTGGTCCTTTGAATTGGGTTGTTTTGTTTGGAGGTATAAGTGGTCCTTTTCCTTTGTCATCAACCTTCTTGGTAGACTTGGATCCTTCTTGATGGTTTGCAATCATTTGTTGCACTCCACCTTGTTTCCTTTGTTCCACAATGGAATAGATGGGGCATTGGATAGGAACATGGTTATTTCCTTCACATAGGTAGCAAGTAGCTTGAGAGGTGGGACAATGGCCAACAGGATGTTTCTCTTCACAGTTGGGGCATTGATCTCCATGCTCCTTAGAAATATGATCCTTGTCTCCACAAATAATGCAAGCTGGGGCTCCATCTAGAATAACATTTCTGTCATCCTTGTTGTCACAAACTCTTTTGGAATAGCTTTCTTCCATTTTGATCATTTGATCAGTCACCTTAAGCATCAGTTGGCCTTGAGTTTCCAAAAATCCTTGCAGGGTTGGATCTTCTCCACTAGTGTTGGCTATGAACTGAGTTGTCACTTGGTTCAACTGGTTCTGGGTTGCTATGAGCTCTTTCATGCTGTCCTCTTGGTTGGTGTTGGTGTCATCAACCTTGAGGTTGGGGTCTCTCGGGGTAGTCATCTGTTTGGGTTGAATGGGAATTAGGTTAGACAAAATATTTCTAAGGAAATAATCCTAATCACACACATCACTATTCACACAAGAAATGTGCAAGCATTCACAAACAACTTTTCACTCAAACAACAAAGTTCAAGCACATACTTAGGTAACAAAATATTTTTGTTCTACCACATAAGTTGGTGAGTTTGTCTTAACTAAAATATGGTGGTCCATCTATATGGTTCACTTGTGATCTTTCCATCATTCTTGGTTGATTTTTCTTACATGAGATCATGGTTCCTTGGGAAAACTCCTTGGTCACAAAGCTTCAAGTGATGTGGGCTCCTTCTAGCTTTTGCATTCCCTCAGTCTCTAAATCTTGAGCAAGTCTTCCTTGTCTCACTTGTAGTCCTTAGTGGTATCCAAGTTGGAAGTCCTTGGTGAATATGTTGAAGATGTTGAAGTCATTAGAGTTGAAGAAGTTGAAGTCATTAGAGTTGATGTAGTCCTTTGCACTTGGTGAAGTCTTTGGTCATGGGGTAGGTTTTTCCATCAAGTTGAAAATAGAAGAGATGTAGAGTTGAAACCAAAATGGTTGAGGAAAGAGTTTACAAGTGTTTTTGTAAATAATTTTTTTGGAACAAGTACAACTCCTATTTTTCTAAGGGTTTTTGTCCAATCCTATGGTTTACAAATCCCACAGGCAACACAATGCTCTGATACCATCTGTAGAGGGAGTGTCCCAACCTTTATTTATTATAAGGTGGAGTCCCCTGTGTTTACAATGCTAGTCCCTGGATCAATAGCAAGCATCCACAATTAAGATGTAATATCAAGAAACAAGGGTCATAATATAACTTTATAACCAGGAATAACATAATTTTATTACATCTTACATAGCTCATTTGGCTATTACATTACATTGCAGCGGAATAACTATAAGCATGGAGTCCTTCATCTTCAAAGTGCCACAGGAAAATGTTGGTTGTAGACTTTGTAATCCTAATCAATCAATCTTCACTAAAATCAAATCAAACCTGCAACATTACAAGTTACAGCCACCAAGGTCAATACATTTGAATTGTATTGGCAAGTTTCACTACTATGTAGAATATAGGTGGATCCTATCATTACATGCATATTTGGCTAAGTAGGGTTTTAGGCTCATTTGCAGAAAGCAATAAATTTATCCTATCTTTTCAAATGGTTTTGTTTCCTTTGTCAAATCTTTTCTAAACTTCTTGGAATCCACCAAGTGTCTTTGTCAAAACCCTTGAGATCCTTGGTACCCCCAAGTACTTCAAGATTTATCAAAATCTCTTGAGCTCCTTGGTAACCCCAAGTGCATCAAGTTTTTATCCAAATCTCTTGAGCTCCTTGGTAACCCCAAGTGCATCAAGTCTTTTGTTGTCACTTAAAAGTTTTCTTTTAGAAATTGGAATGTCGAGATTTCCCATAGCTTCAAACTTTAGTTGCTCAGTATTGTCCATAACCGGGGACACGGCTAAGTACTTAGATTTTATTATCTTCTGCAGAAGTAGTACACTTTACCCACATGTCACAATCCCATCTTGTTGCCACCAGTGGCCACTGGATTAGTGCTCACCAAGATGGAGTACCGGCAGATTGAGAATGTGACGAAGTCTTTCCAGAGGGTCCTCCCATACACCATTGCTAGCTTGTCTTCAGTACCCATGTAAGATTCTAGGTCCTCATGTCCAGTAATCCGAAGACAATGCATGGGTCTTCCCAATGTAGTTGACTAAGCCAGAGCCATAAATAGCATGTGGTTGCACACGAAAGCCACAATTGGAGAAACATGTTCAATCTCTAAGCTTCCTGGGTGGTTTCCTTTGGAGCACAACACAAAGAGATTGCCATAGACATGGTTCCTTTTGTTGCCACCTTCTCCAAAACTCAAAGTATCCTTGGCCACCCAGGTGGTTCATTGAGTCCTTGTTTTATTATATATAAAATCACAAGTCCTTTTCTCAACTTCATAAAATATTAACATGTATCTCTTTTCAAAATATAGCATGGCTAAGCATGTAACAACTAAATTGTTTTCACTAAGGAATTTATAGGGTATCCTATTAGGATTTAGCATAGCTTAAGCATAGAAACTCTTTTCATGCATGTTTCAAAATCCACCAAGTATAATGAAAATAATAGGATTTTAGATGATAGTGTAACTTGCCTTTCTTTTGGTAGGGACTGTTGGTTCACTCCTTGATCTTGCTAGTCTCACACTTTTCTAACTTCACTACAATCAATAAAGCAAACACAATATCAACTAGCATTCCAAACCAACAATCAATCAAACAATTCACACACAAAAAACAATGGAATCTAAGTCATGCATGCAAGCATGCAAAAGATAGTTTTATTTTAAAAGATGGTTTTCTCTAGGCTCTAAACTTTGTAAGGTTCAAAGTGGTCATTTTTCCACAGTGGCAAAGTCATTTGCAAAAGGGTTTCATCTATAAACCATTTTTAAATCCTTTCATTAATTCATGTGGTGGAAAATATTTTTATCCAAGCAACAACTTTGAGTTGTTCACCATATAATTTGTTGTTTCTCAAAACTTGGTGTTTTGGGTCAGTAGGTTTGATCCAATTCATTTTCCCAAAGTTTTTACTCCAAAAACATTTTCATAACAAACCAATATTTTTATTTGGCTAGAAATGGCTAAATCAAGTTTTTTATTCCTAAACTTCACAAAATTCATTTTTAAAACCATGGGTTGGTTCCTAGGGTCAGTAAGTTCACCATAAACTAATTTGCAAAGGTTTTAACCCTAAAAACATTTTTGAACAATTTTTCTAATCTAAACAAGCATACAAATGTTTCTGCAAAAATAAACATTTTAACAGAAACTTTTTACTAAACAAATTGCATGGTTGGCTAGGGCTTGTTCCACTGATTCCAATGATATAAAGTTTGTAATTTTTGGACGTGTGGATCAAAAGTTACAAGGGTTTCAATTTGCAAATCAAATCTGTTTTCAAATTCTGTTTTAAACAGAAACTGGCCACGCGTCGCTTTCTTATTGGACGGTACCGGTTCGAGTGGATCGACAGATACATGCCGTTGGATTAAAAGAGATCTGTTCGGCCTGATCCTACGATACCCCTTCGACTTGATTCTAATCTTATGCGTCCAATTCAGATCTAACGGCTCCTACGCATTTAACCAAAAGGCAGCGGCGCTGGCGGTGGCTAGCGGCGGCGATGGTTTGATGGTTGCGGTGCCGGCAATACAGGAAGGAATGGAAGGTGGGGAGATGCTTACAATGATCGCAGGGTGACGCCGAAGCTCAACTTGGAGTCGTCTTGGCAAGGGGCGCACGGGAACAGGAGGAATCGCTCACCGGAGTTGGGTCTGGCGACGGTTGCACGTGGTCGTGGTCGAGGACGGTGCTACGGGTCACGAGAGGGCAAACAAGAAGCATGGTTAGAGCGTGCGATCAAGGAGATGGCGTGCGTGAGCGAGAAGGCGGGGTGGTGATTCTTACCGGGAAAGTTCGCGGAGAAGAAAAGCGAGCTGGCGCTCGAGCTTGTTGAAGACGTTACGGAGGCGCCACGGGTGATTGAGAGGTACAGGAAGAAGCGTCTGGGAGTGGGGAGTGTGCTCGTGTGCTCAGGGAGGCAAGTGGTGGCGAGGCTCGGCCGGAATTGAGGAGGGACGGTGGTCGGAGCAGTGAGAGGGCGGGCTCGATTCGGAAGGCGAGAGAGGAGGCGTGAGGGAAATGGAGAGAAGCAGGCGGTTAAATGAGCGTGGTCGCGGGTGGATTAATCTGACCATTTACGAATTGATCGCCGGCGTTACTCAACCCGCAACGGCGTCGTCTGCGAGGAAGAAGGTGAGCTGGGGTGTGGGTCAGGCGTCGGCGAAGAGAGAGGAAGGAGGTCCACCAATCGGTGTCTCTGCGGTGCGGTTTTGGTAGAAAGCGTTTGAGAGGGAGTGGAATGGGCTCGTTATTGGACTTGTTGGGCTGGCAGTGCTGCTTTCTATTTTTTTCTTCTGTATGTTTTCTTTTTCCAAATCTATTTTCATTTTGAATTTCAAACAACAACTCAACATTCAAAACAATTCAAACATTCACCAAACATTGTAATTGATTTTGGTTACATTTATGATATAAACCAATTCCCAAAATAAATAATATTTTTATTTTTGGGTCCATTATTAATTAAATAAATAGACCTTGTTTAATAAATCCAAAATAGGATTTGTTTTATTAAAAACTCATTTTGAAAACTAAATATTTTCAAAACCAAAACAGTAGGTTTTAATTGAAAATAAAGAACACTTGGAAAGCTTGTTTAAAATAAATAAATAAGTTTTAGTGTTTATTTAAAAATGGGAAAAGCCTTTACTTAAACAAAATTGGATATTAAATCCTTATTATTTTATTTAAATAAACCTTTACTATTTTTATCAAAACAAAACATTTTATTTCAAAAACTTGGCCAAGGTTGAATTTGGCTCTATAAAATAATCTTTTTTATAAATCCACCTTTTCTTTTTTTTTAAAAAAAATCAAAACCTTTTATAAAAAGATCCAAAATAGTAATTCCAAATATTTTTATTTTCCTTTATCAAATGTTTACCTTTTTAAATCTCTTTAGGATTTTATTTGATCCAAATTGGTTTGAAGGTTTCCAATTGGATTCAAAAAGTTTCTTCTCACCCTGAAAATCAAACAAAGTTTTATTTTATTCCTTTATTTTTCACAGTAAATCTTGGGATGTGACACGGAGGGCCCCGTCGTGGTCCTAAGCGAGCACGGCGGTGGAGCAGAAAAGAACCGCCGCAAGAAATCTAGAGAAATAGCAGATGCGCCTAGGGAAGGAGCCTAGCGAAGAGACTGTAGGAAAACTCACCGGCGATGGCGCTGGAGAAAGCGCACGGCGATGAGGTCGACGGAGCGAAGGGACTGCAGCCTCGCCGTCGAGGATATCAACAATGGCGCAACCGCAAGCGCACGAACAGACGCGCGGGCGCGAGGAGGAAGAAGAGGAACGGTGATCGAAGGGGGAAAGTGAATCCCCTAGCCCCGTATCCGTCTTTATAACCGCACAGCCCTGGCGGTAGTGGGATCGTGCGTGCGACCGTTAACCGTGTAGATCCTGCGTGCGGCGGAACCGCTCACGGCTGAGTGGAGCCACACCGAAGACCACTCGACACAGGAGAAGATCAGGGCCCACGATCTTGATGCGAGCGTCGCGGCCAAGCCGAGCGACGATAATCATCGAGCTTGTCATTGGAGCCGTAGAGGAACAAAAAACTAGGGAAATAATGATGAGTGTTACACGTAGGACGAGGAGTACACGAGAAGCTGTGCGGATACCTCGGACAGAAAAAAAAGTAACTCGGAAATGAGGAGAAATGAATATTGGGAAACTGATGTGGCCCGGCCGAGGTTACGAGCAGGACCACACCATCTTCGAGGACTAATGTTGGGGAGGTGACCCCGGATAGGGTTAAGACAGGGGAAGATAAAGGAGTCTCCCTCACATACCGAGTTACTGTTTATATCGGCTGAATAATGTAAAGTTCGGCCGAGATAAGCACGGCCACGAAACCTACGGAAGTAGCAATGCCTTACCCGGCCAACATATGAGTTAAGTCGGCCGAGTAAGCCCGAATAACTTGAATGCAGGTGAAGGCCAAGTCGAGTTACGCAAGGCAGGGCCGAATAACATGAAGCTTGCAGGAGAAGGAGGTGCCTATAGTCAAACCCAAGTCACGGGCTAGGAATAATCTGAACAGAGCCAAGCACAAAGGACAAGGAGCAGAGCAGCAGAAGGGTAGAAGGGGGTCACGGAGGTGACGGTCATGGATCCCGAGGCGTGCAGGAGGGGTTCTCTAGAACCTTGCCGTCGTTAGAAGGGGGACACGGAAAGGAGGTCGCCGAGTTACTATCTTGGGACAAGCATATTCCTTGAATATGCTTGCCATGTCAGCCCTAGAGGAGCCAAGGCACCCCTTTATAAGGGGAGACGCCGGATCCTGAGGGGGGGTCGATTCATTCAAGGCCGTTAGGCTCGTGTATTTGCTTTCTTCTTCCTGCATACAGCTCGATGAGAACTTGTATCCCAACAAGAAGAGAAATAAAGATCTGCATGTTAGCCAATTGAGTGTAGGAATAACTACATTTTCCCTCCCCGGATCCCTCTAGCATCCATTGGCCCCATTCTTTAGCCTACCCATGGCATCTGTCGTGCCACCACCACGACACTGCCTCTGCCGCGCGGAGCATCGCATGTTCCAGACCGTTTTCCACCGCCCCTACACGCGCATTAAAGCCATAGAGCATCGCCAGGAGACCACCGATCGATCGCCACCGTCGGCCATGCCTCTAGCAGCCCGTAGCCATGTCGCCACCGTCGCCTGCCCATCCCGTTTGGTCTCGTCGTCGAGACTATAAATAGAGGCCTCCCCCGCTCAAACTCTTCACACCATATCACTCTCCTCTCCTCACTGATCGTTCCACCCTGTTCTCGGAGCAAGGCGAGCAGCGCATCATCGGAATTTGGCCGGAGCCGGCCGCCTCTGGAGAAGAAGGGCGCCGTCGATTTCGTCCATGCCAGGAGAAGTTGCCGGTACCAGGAGGTTCGTCGTCGTCGACTTCGTCGTTCGCCCGCCTCGCTGACCCTCGCCTGAGCCCCGGTGTGCCCTCGACGACCCCCACCTGCCGCGTTAGGTTTCTGTCTCGCCGGCGCCGTCCGACGTGGACGATGAGTAGCAGCCGTTCGATTAGACTTAGATCGTGTGGCCGATATTGCCCTGTACCGCTTCACGTTTAAAGATCCACTGACTGGTGGAACCCCCCTGTCAGTTGAGCCCCGCGCCGCGGAGTGACACTGAGTCGGCCCGTTAACAGTTCCCGTGCAGCCCACTCGTTTGAATTTGGATTTTTCCATTTTCATTCAAACACAGTTTTGTACCTAGTTTCAAAAATCAACCCATCTCGATTCAGTGAACCAAATTGAATGAAACCAATTTTGTTAGAAAGATATTGAAATTCTTAATCCAAGCACGTTGGATTCAAACCATTTGAATCTATAGATCAACCTTGGTAAAAATAACAAGGCAGAGCCTTTTCCGCATTCAAACATTTTTCAAATTTAAACCATAATAGGTTTTGAGTTGATTCCAACTCTCAAAAATCACATTTGATCATACCTTTAAGAATATATAAAAACATTTGGGTTTACTTATAGAAATAATGTTCAAGTAATAAAAGAATGCCACATAGGCATTTCTAGTCACTTTATTTAAGTAAAATAAAAGGTTAAACCTTATTAAATTGTGACACCACTTTAAATCACATTCTCATGGACTAAAATATGTGGTGATGACATGTTTCAACATGATCCCATGCTTGGTTTGGAGAATATTAAATCTTAAGTAGTTTTTCAATGAGTAGAAATTACTTTTCTAAAAATAAAAGAAATTAAACCAAACTTTAATCTTGTAATGTTAGTGATGATGCTAGATCATCTATAGGACCCTTATGTGTGATGAATGCAAGTAGTTAAGTATTGTTTGGTGATTGTGTACCTCGTATTTATTCATAGACGCTAGTACCGACCAAGGATACGAGGAGGATACTACGAAGAAGAAGCCAAGGAGAACTTCAACCACTGCTTTGCACAAGTCAAGCCTAATACTACTAGTTGAATGTGCAAGCTAACACTTGCAAGATACTCTACTTTAGCAAGCCTTACTAATCAAGTTGACCTATGCAAGCAAATACTTGCTTGTTACCATGACAACTATATGCCTTAAGCATATGTGATCATACCCACTTGATAAACCAATCCTAGTTTTACTTGCAAGCTTTATACTTTATTTCTTTATCAAAGCTATTACTTAGAGTTTACTTGAGTAAATTGTAGATACTAGAAATATAATTGAAGGTTGCATAAAGAGCATAACACTTGGCCTAAGCTAGATAATCTTTATGTCATCCTAAGGCATGAGATTGAACTTAGTAAAACTCCACTAGTTTACCACCCCTCATTAGTACTTACCCCCACTTGTATTTGCTAGTGCTAAGCATAAAACTTGATCAAAATTAGATGGGAATACTTGGTGAAAATGGTTATGAAAATCTTGGAATGATGGATCATTCTATTGAGATGTTTTGACATGTGTTTCCGAACACTAGAGGATTTTGATGATGAAAATGTTGAGGCATGAGCCTTAGCCCTTTATAAAACTGATGGTTTTCTGGATGCGATACCATTCCAATTTTACCGTATAACCATAATACCCGAGAATTGGGTAGGGCTTGACTGGAAACTTATATACCTTAGTACTGGTTCCCTCACGGCCAAGGTTTGAGCTGAGGCTACCTTGTGAAGATTGTCCACCTATGCAGTACCCAAGATGACAGTTGGTCATGGTTGGGAGGCCAAACTCACAGGAGAGGTGCTTATACTAGGGCATGTAATTGAAAGGTTAAGATTGATTATCCGCATACAGAGTATGGTGAATTCAGGATTTGTTCCTGATGGATGTATCAAATATTGTGGTGAAAGTGTACAATCTCTGCAGAGTGTCAAACTATTCGAATAGCAGCGTCTGTGATTATCGATTGAGTGGCCATACTGTTCCCCCGTCAGATGTTTTCAAAATGACTTGTGAAATGGATTGAGATTTTGACTTGACCACAATAGAGTTGTGGCATGAGATACAAGTTCCCACTTAGGTGTTATAAAACTTCAACTAGCATTCGTTGCTTCTATACTTAGTAGATGTAAATATGGCTTTTGCAAAACAACCCTAGAGCTTAGTGTCTTACTACCAAAAACCCCTTTAATTGTTAGTATTAGTTTGTGAGTACTTAAAGAGTACTCATGGCTTTGTCCCTGGATATTCCCATGGCCATACTGTGAAGAGGAATACCTGGAGGATGGACCCCAGGAAGGTTATGACAACTAGGATCATCTCCCATCGTCAGCATTGCCTGTGACCCCGAAGATGGAGCTTCGCCTACGCTACCGTTATTATTACATATTTCCGCTGCTTGAGTTGTATTAAGAACTGGATCATGAGATCCTTATTTGTGTAAGACCTTGTTTATGGTTTGTAATGGATGATGTATTGTGGTATCCAATTCTGTTATGTCTCGCAAAAATGGTAATCCTGGGATTGCGATGTATGGCATAACAGGCATCTGGGATTAAAAATTCGGGTGTTGACATCACCTCTCCTCCTATGCAGCGGCGAACTCCGGTGAAATTTCGGCCACCTAGTGCTCGCCTTGCTCCGGGAGTGAGTGGGTGTGATCAGTGAGAGGTGGGGAGTGAACTGGTGTGAAGAAAACGAGCGGGGGAGGCTTCCTTTCATAGTGGCTGAAGGGGACCGATGGGCGCGGGCTGAGCTCGTCGTGGTCGACGGCATAGAGGGCTATTGGCATGGGCGACGGCAGGGGACGATGTGATGCTCCCTGGCGAAGCTCAACGGCGTGGTCTTTCGGCGTGGGGCATTGTTGAACGGTCGGAACACGTCGATGCTCTAGGCAGGTCCGACGGTGATTTTAATTGCGCACAGCGTCTACGGTTCGCGCGGAGGCAAATGAGAATGTCTGGCGGGGTGCTGGGGTGATGGTGATCATCTCTGCAAGCAGCGAGGGAGGCGCGTGGTTCGTGCGAGCGTGCCGAGCACGGCGCTCTGGCGCGCTCTCGGCATGGTCACAGAGAGAATGGTCACACGCGTTCTGGGTGGTCCAGTGGCTGGTTGTGCTCGGGGCTAGAACAGAGGGTGGCGGTGGACGGTGTTGCGTCTGTGAGACAAGGTTGGCAAGGCTAGTGAGGCTCCTGGCTGGCTGGCGACATTGGGGTGGCAAGGGTGCTCTTGGCATGCTTGCCATTGATGGCATGGTCTGGTTTACAGTGAGCTACAGGGGTTAAACAAGTTAGATGATCCACTGAGAGGGTAGTGTGAGCTAGATAGGTAACAAGTTAGGCCAAAATTACTGCACACTATAGTGTTTTGTGTTTGTTTGTTCGCTGATCACAATGTGTTTGATGAAATGGCCGAAAGAAATTCAAATTTGAATTTTGGATTCAAACTTGGTGGGTTTGCTAGGCACATACTAGGGAGTCTCTGGTTAGTTGGATTAGTCAAGGGGCATAGGTTTGGTTGGGTTTTGAAAATGTATGATCTTCACATATGATAAAGATTCAATTTTGAATTATCATTTGAATGAGGTTGTCAAATGTTTCTGCAAGTTTGAAAGGTGTGCTTTGCTTCACTTTTACCTGGTCTAGCAAGGGATGAAAAGAATTGGGAAAGTTTCTGTTTGAAATCTTGGACTAGAAACACTCAAAGTGACCTAGTGAGCAAGATTGGCAAAAATGACCATTTGCTTTATTTGATTTGTTTTTGATTTTATCTTGATTTGTTTCTGCATGGAATTGTTTTATATGATGTTATATTCATCTTTAAACCATTTCTTGCTATTTAGGTTAATAACACAAGATCATTCATGCATTTATCAAATCATCACATACACACATGCATTCATATGATTTTAAATTAATCAAGTTTTTGTTAACCCTAGTTTTAGTGATTAGAGTTTGATGATCATTATTTTATATTTTTGGGATGTTACAAACTCCCCCCAAGCTTATACCTTCACTTGTCCCCAAGCGAAAACTAAGCTCAGTAAACATGTTCATAGCTTTATGGAGTGAAGTGTCGATAAAAGAATATGGACAAGAAGCATCACACTTACCATTACACAACTCATAGAAGAAAGCAACTCACCATTATATAACTTAGCTTGCAACAAGTACAAGAGTCACAATAGAGATGCATAAAGATAAATCATAATTGGAATTGGCAAACTTTTGTTCCTTGTCAGAGAACAGCTGGCAAACAGTTTCACAAAAAGCTTTTTGTAGAATTTTTATAACAGTAGCACTCTTGGCTCAAAAAGGTTTTTCACAATGAAGGATTTTAGAGTAATACTCAATAGATAAGAGTCTTGTGCAAACAAGGAAGATAGAGAACATGATTGAATAAATCACCATATGAATGCTTGAAACAAAACAACTCGAATGCTTGCTGGAGATAGAGAGGAAGTAGGTTTACTGACTCAACTTAAAAGTAGAAGAAAGGTCCCTTAATAGAGGGTAGCAGGTATTTCAAGTCATAAAGAGCTTCCAAAATATTATGGTACTTATTAGCTTTGAGCCCTCATTGCCCCTATCATAGGCATATTGAGATGATTAAGGTTAAAGTGCACAAAGATGGAGTATATGCTTGACGAAATATAAGTTGGCAATCTCATGTCCCTTGAGTATGAGGGCCGCTCCTCATGCTACTCAACTTTAGTCACCGGAAAGTTCTTGTCATTATAAGCACATGTGTATCATAAAGAATGGCCAATGGGGTACCCCTTGCATATGGTATAGGATCTATCCCATAAACAAAATGACAAGGCAAGCAGATAATGAGCATCTCAGCGATCTTTTTATTTACTATGTGCATAGCTTTTTATTGAGAATGCTTCACAGAATGCTCACTATGGTGATGTTGTAAGTTTCCACCATGATTAGGCATGGCTTAGGCTAGCAGCCCAGGCATTTCTCTAACACACATACATCACTCCATGGACTTACAAGTTCCCTCTTTATTTCACACCGTCGACATCCGCAAACAAAAGAGCATGATATCAACTATGTACAACGTACAGGTGCAATGTTGAAAGCGTTCCCCATGACAGCACGGTTTTGCTAATTCCAACATATATATGCAAGCATATACAACTTCGATGACACAATGGTTCAAGTCTATTAGGGGCAAGGAAATAAGGTGTGCCATCAAGTTTGTGAGAGCTTTACTAACTAGTTTTCACATAACAAAATATTTTTTAATTCGAAAGATAGACGAAGCTTCAGAATTTGCTTGGAATAGCAATAATGCTAATAGGTAGATATACTAGACACAAATGGCAAAGGTTTTGGTTCAAAGGGATTGGAAACATGAGAAGTATGCCTTCTCAAAACAGGTTTTTGGCTAGCAAGGCTAGGTAGCAAGCAAAAGAGTTGAAGGAAACAAGCAAACCTGCAAGTGATAAAGCCAAACATGCAATCTTCCTTGAAGACACAAAAGATTTTAAATAAATAATACTAAGATTATGAGCCAACAAGAAAGAGAATAAATGATACAAAATACATGTAAGCTTTTCTCTTTTTCTTTCAAACCTCAAAAAGTATTGCTACTGACCAGAACTCGGTTTTCCAAAACCAATTTAGATCCACTTGATGATCCCAAAGTGATGCCAATACTGATCAACAAGATCCATCATATAATAGATATTGCAAACTAAAATAAGAAGTGCAAAAAGTAAAAGATGAAACTTCTCATTAATATTCCATAAAGGCACTCAAACCAAGGGATACATAGATAATCAACTAAAGGAGAGATACTTCCACATGCAAACCAACATATAAGATAACTTCTCTACCAAAGATATGAATCCACTAAAAAGGTAAAAGATAAAAGATAATGATAGTGATACCGCAGCACTCCCCCCAAGCTTGGAACAAACCAAGGGGATGCCAAACCTGATGATGAATTAGTCCTTTGGTGGTGGTGGTGTTCTCTTGATAAGCTCTTCAATAAGTTTCTTCAAATCCTCAATCTCAAAGGTCAGAGTACGAATCAACTCTGAATTCTTCTCAATATGGTTCATGATCATATCGGGCCGAGAATTCTAGTACTTGTTGTTCTTTCCCCACTCTTCCTTCTTAGTGTGTTCCTCACCTGCATGATTAGAACGAGGCATATCCCACATCGAGGGCAAGTTCCATTTGGGCACATGTTGATATTGATGCTCATGTATAAGAGTATGGAAAGGTCTCTTGGTTCATGGAGGAGATGACCGCGGATTGTAGATAAGACGCGGAGGTTTCCCTCCAATAGACATATGTGTTTTCCTCCTAAGCTTGGTAGGTTTTTCCACCACTCCAATGCATGCGACGGTAGTGTGGGTTTCCGGTTGCTTGTCCTCCTCCATGTCTTCTTCATCCCCTACCAAAATCACCTCCTCCTTGGGATTTTGAGGATCATCTTCCTCGGGCTTCTTGCCATTGTTGTTGGCGGAGACCATGGTGCTCTTGTAGGGGTTCGTAGCATGGAAAACAAAAAAATTCTACCGCATGCAAACAAACAAGCCAAGATCTATCTACTAGATTGTAGCAATGAGTCGATAGAGGAACTCACCCTTGAAGATTCCAAAGCGGTTAACGAGAGCAGATTCGCGTGGGTGATGTAGTCGTACTCTTGCCGATCTCAAGATCGTGAAGCGATCCTTCCGGCAAGCTGCGTTCAGCAGCGCTTCCAGACTGGTCACACGCGTTCGACTTTCGATGAAGACCTTCCTCTCCCTTGTTCCAGGTGCAGAGGTTGTAGCACTTTCTCGCGATTCCCGGCGACCTGACGTGGTACCGAAAGTAGAGGGAGATCTCATGAGGCCTTAAGCCGGAGCGAGTATGGTGGACTATGAGAGAGGCCTTGGTGATCTAGGGTTTAGAGGCACCAAGGGGGAAGATTGGCCGATGGCTAGGGCTTGGGGAAGCCCCAACTCGGCAAGTTGGAGGAACCCTAGGAGGCGGCGGCGACTTGGAGGAGGCCGGCGGCTAGGGCTAGGGTTTTGGGTGAGTTGGGTGTAGGGAAGAGGGGCAGCCCTGCCCCTCCTTATATAGGTGGGAGGGCGCCGGTTGGGAGGAGGGAGTCCTCCCCCAACTTGGCCTCCTTGGCCGGCGGGTGGAGGGAGGGGAACTCCTCCCAAGGTAGGTTTCTTACTCTCCCTCCACCAAGCAAACTTGCAGTTTGACTTTTTCAAATTGGCGTTTGAATTTCAAACTAGGATTTGATTTCTCCATTTATTTTTCCCAGCCAAGTGACCTAGTACATGATGCAACCATTCCACATTGTCATGACACATTCAGGTACCCTTCCCCTCCGGAGTGTCGGACCTTCCGGACCCTTCTAGAACATTCCCGATGAAAACACCGGAAGCATTCCCCAACTCCGAAACAGGACTTTCCTTATATGAATCTTATTCTCCGGATCTCCTCGTGATAACCCGGATCCCATATGAGACTCCAAACAACATTCGGTCTCTTTCTCATCATTCCATAACTACTCAACAACATCGAATCCTTAAGTGTGTCTCCCTACGGTTCGTGAATTATGCGGACATGATCGAGACACTTCTCGATCAATAACCAATAGAGGAATCTGGAAATTCATATGGCTCCACATATTTCTCGATTACTTTGCGATCTAATGAACCACTTACGTCGATACCAATTTCCCTTTGTCTCATGATAGTTTACTTATCCGAGGTTTTGATCGTCGGTATCTCCGCATACCTAGTTCAACCTCACATCGATAAGTACTCTTTTCTCGTTCCCATGGTATGTGATCCCTTGTGAGCCAGTCACATGCTTGCAAGCCAATTGGATGACATTCCACTGAGAGGTCCCAGAGTATATCTATCTGTCATATGGATGGACAAATCTCACTCTTGATCCATGTGTCTCAACCCATACTTTTCGAACACTCAATGCCACCTTTATAGCCACCCAGTTACGGTGTGGTGTTTGATGTCATCAAAGCATCCTTCCGGTGATGGTGATAAGCATGATCTCATGGTCGAAGGAATTAGGTTACTATGTATCAGAAAGCTCATAGAAATTGAACTATTAAAATGACTTGATCTTTATGCTACGCTTATCTATAGGAGTATGTCCATCATACCATTCTCCTAATGATATGATCTTGTTGTTAATAACATCTCAATGTTCATGATAGGGAAACCACAATCATCTGTTAACCAACAAGCTAGTATTATGAAGAGGCTTTACTAGGGACTCTAATTTAGTTTAAAATCACACAAGTATTAATGTTTCCTGGTTAATACTGTTATAGCATGAATGTAAACATTTATCATAAACACAAAGACATAATAATAACTACATTTATTATTGCCTCTAGGGCATATCTCCAACAGCTCTAAACTTGAGAAGTTTTCCTGCCAAAAATAGATCGAAACGAAAACACGATGCACAAACCTCGGGGGATCCGGGGGTTATATATTACGAAGTTTCAAAGCATAAGGAAGGTTTTGATACGAAAACGAGGCGGAGACGGAGCTCGGGGTGGTCTCACCCCCTCCAGGCGCGGCCAGCTGGGGCCCGCTCCTAGGGTGGGTTTGGCCACCCCGGCCTCCGGTTGCCCCTCTGTTCCGTCTTGTAACTTCCCTTATGTATTAAAAACATCAAAAATATAAAAAGATTGGGGTTTCACGAACCTTCTGTTTTCACCACTTTCACCTATTCAAAGACGAACTCTACAGACTCCTTTTCTCCTTCTCCTGGAATTTCCTTTCCTACAAGGTCTCACACAAACCTCAATGGCAACATTAGTGTAAGCAAAAACAATTAACCTTTAGGTGCACACTTCAACTGAAATCCATCAAAACAAAGGCTTCTGTTAGAGGCAAATGCAAATGATAGCAGAATCTGTCAAAACAGACCAGCAGGTAAATATTGATTTTTTTTGAAAACCTTATATTGCTCAAATCAAAAAGTGCAAAACTAATGAAAGTTTGGTAACAACCTGGAGAACAAGCTCAGAAAAATACAGCTCCTTCAGTAGTACTGAGCTCCCTCACTATTATTTACAATATAGCATAAAAATCTATCCCAGGATAGCCACTTGTCACAACTCCTCCACTTCTCAAAAGTAGTTTAACTTGACACAAAAACCAAAACAAAAAGACTCTCTTGGGTTATCTCCCAACAAGTACTTTTCTTTAATGCCTTTAAGTTAGGCTTGAAAGTTTCAAGGATGCTCACAAAGGAGATATATATTTGAAGTGAAAGAGAGCATCAAGAAGCAAATAACCAACATTTGAGTCTAACCCACTTCCTATGCATGGGAGTGTCATGGGAAAACTAATTGTTGAAACAAAAAGCCACTAGCATAAGAAGACAAAACAAATACAACTTCAAAGCTTTCAACATAAAATGGGGAAACTTAACATTATTGAGATGCATAAAACCATGTTTCCCTCTCTCATAGTAACTTTCAGTAGCACTTTGAATAAAGTTGACAACATAACTGTCACTGGCAAAAAAATTATCATCAGAATGAGCATACTTACAGTCATCAAAAAGAGGTCCAAGGTCATAAACCGGATCAATAGAAGCAAGTTGTTCCATCCTGAAATCTTCATTAGGCAAGATATTTTCACAAGGAGCTTTAGCAAATTTGGAAAAGTTAAACTCATAAGAATCTCCATCAAACTTAGTCAAAACTTTTTCATTTTTACAATCTATAATAGCTCCACAAGTGTTCAAGAAAGGTCTACCAAAAATGATAGAACAAGTTTTGCTAGCTGCTGAATTAAGTACTAGAAAATCAGCAGGAAACTTAATCTTACCACAGAGAACCTCCACATCTCTTACAATACTAATAGGGCAAATGGTTTCCTTATTAGTAAGGTGAATAACCGCATCAATGTCCTCAAGATCACAAGGACCAATTTCATGTATAATTTCCTTGTAAAGCTCATAAGGAATAGCACAAGAATTAGCACCAATATCACATAAACCATAGTAGCAATGGTCACCAATTTTAATAGAAAGCACAGGAACACTAGCTTTTCTAGCCTTACTAGGATGAGAGATAATATTAGAAGCGTCTTAACAGAAGATAATATGCTCATCCTCTATATTTCTAGCGACAAGATCTTTCATAATAGCTACCACAGGTTCAATATTCAACTGCTCATCATGCTCCACAGTTTTCTTAGTACCTTTATTATCAGCACTAATCATCATAGAATACCCCTTTGCCTTAGTTGGGAAAGGTATTTTCTCAACATAAGGTTCAGGAACAATATGATTAGTAGTACAAACTTCAGTGCTTCTAATAGGAACATGACTAACACCATATTTATAAGGTGCATGGTACTTGTTCCACTTCTTTTTGGGAATTTCTATGTAAGAGGCAAAGGCCTTAAAACATTTGGCAATACTTTGGGAATCAAGACCAAACTCATTGCTAATATCACGGAAGTCATGAGTTTCCATAAAATATTTAATGAATTCATAATCATAGTTTATACCTGACTTTCTTCCTTTGTCATTCTCCCAAGCTTCAGTGTTTTCTTGAATACAGTCTAGTAGATCCCATTTATCTTCTTCCTTCATACGTGTGAATGATCTAGCACAAGAAGCATCTAGTAAATCTTTATCATGAAGAGAAAGCCTAGCATAAAAGTTAATGATAATAATATTGTTAGGGGGGTCGTGAATAGGACATTTAAGCATAAGTAACTTCAATATCCCCCAAGCTTGAGCTATACTCTCTCAATCACGAGGCCAAAAGTTATATATCAGATTTCTATCCTTATGAATCTCACTGGGAGGATAGAATTTAGAATAAAAGAGAGATACCATTTCCTCCCGTTCCATGGATTGTCCATTCTTTAGCAGCTTATACCATTCTTCACCTCTCCCTTTCAAGGATATAAAGAGTAACTTATTCTTCACCTGTTCAGTTGTGATACCTGCACACTTAAACAACCCGCATAATTCATGGATAAAAATCAAATGATCACCAGGGTGGACAGTTCCATCCCCAAAATAATAATTATCCATAACACGATAAACAATACTTGTAGGTATCTTAAAAGGATCTATCTCAACAGGTGGTGGTTCATCTACTACCCTAACAGTGTTAGTAGTTTTACCAAATAGAAAACAAAGTGGGTTATCCATATTGGAAACAAAGTAACAAGCAGTAAAAAAAGCAATACTCACAGTAGAAGTTTCCTTTACCAGTTCCACTCTTCAATAGCGCTTCACTCCCCGGCAACGGCGTCAGAAAATAGTCTTGATGACCCACAAGTATAGGGGGTGTATCGTAGTACTTTTGATAAATAGGGGTGTCGATCCCAACGAGGAGAAGAAGGTGTTGACTAGTGGTATGGAGCAGGAAATATCTGCAAATACTTAGCAAACGGATTTTTAGGGGTTTTCTGATAAAGAAACAAAACAAAGTGCAAGTAATAAAGACAATGAACAACAACAGCAAGTGGCCCAATCCTTTATTAGCAAAGGACAAGCCGGTGGAAATACTTATAAGGACCAAACGTTCTCGAGGACACATGGAAATTCTGTCAAGTGCTTTCGCTTCAAATAGGTAAGTACTCTTCTTTGGTGTTGTAAGATTTGTGTGGGTGAACCTGTGCTAATGTACCGACCTTACTTGGAATAATACATACTTGTGATTAAACCCCCTGCAAGCATCCGCAACTACAGGAAAGTAATTAAGATATAAACCTAACCACAACCTTAAACTCTAAGATCCTACGCTCCCTTGTGCAAATGTGTCCTAATGGGGGTTTAGGTTTCTGTCACTCTGGCAACCCCACAATTAGTAGCCAAATACACAATGCATTCCCCTAGGCCCATAAATGGTGAAGTATCATGTAGTCGACGTTCACATGACACCACTAGAAGAATAGCACCACAACTTAAATACTAAACCATTGAATAATAACTCAACACAAATTCACTACTAACAACATGACTTCTCCCATGTCCTCAAGAACTAGACGAACTACTCACAAGACATCATATGGATCAATATCAAAGATGATATAGTGATGAATAACAATCTAAACATAAACAATAATCCAATGGTTCCACTCACAAGCATCAACTACAATAGTAATTAACACCAGGAAAGTTTCCCCTATGAACTAATGCAAGATCCAACACAATTTTTACAGCGGGATGGAGTGGTGATGATGGTGCTGGTGGATATGATGGTATGGATGATGATGATGATCCCGATGAATCCTAGCTTGATGATGGTGTTGATGGCAATGATCTCCCCTCTCCGGGCAGGAGTTTCCCTGGCAGAAATCTGTCTGCCGGAGAGCTCTTTCTCTCTCGGTGTTTTCCACCCCGCAGAGGCGGCGAAAATCTTTTTGTGGTCGCTCCCCTGGTATTAGGGTTCCCTGGGGCATATATAGGTGAGAGGGCGGAGTAGGGGACCGGCCAGGTGGGCCACACCTTCCCTAGGCGCGAGGCAAGGTCGGCCCGCGCCTAGGGGTGTGTGGGACCCTTGTGGCCCGACTACGCCTCCCCTTCTAGATTCCTCCTTCTTCTGGGAAAAAGATAATTTTCCAATATTTTTCTGGTATTTTCTGATCTTCGCGAAATTGCATCAAAACACCTCTTTTTCCATCAGAAACCTAACTCCGGCAGTCCATCCTCCAAGAATCATCCAACATGCAAAAACAGTGGAAAAGACATAAGTAATACCTCATAATAATACATATATCAATGAATAAAGGAAAATTATGATATAGAATGGTGATGCAAATTGGACGTATTAGTGAATTTGATTTGAAATCCAGTATTTTATCTATTAGTTGTTTAAACTTGTAAATTGCATAGCTTTTGTTTTGTAAATCCAAAAATTACAAATAATATGTCTATGGATTCAGAAAAATGAGATATTTGCATCTATGGCCTTGGTTTGGACATTTTCTTCTGTAAAATTAGGATTTTATGCAGAAGCATTTGTAGGATTAATTTGACTTTATAAATTATCAAGAATATTATTTTTAGGTGGTTTTTGTTTTATTTAGACTCTAGAATGTATGCTTTGTCTTCAGTACTATGGATTTTTATTTAAAAAGTATTGAAAAACATCATATTGCATTTTGCATGCATTCATATTATTTTTGTGTGTATATTGATTTGTGATTATTTTGTTGTATAAATTGTTGTGTAGGTTTTGTGAAATTTGGAGAGTGTGATTGTGAGGATTGTGTCTATTCCCCTAGCTACCAAGGCAAGTGATACTTCATCTTTTTGTCCTATTATTTTATCTATTGCACTAGTGATATTTTGAGTAGGATTGGCATGGTAATTTTCAAAGTATATGCTAGCTATGGTGGATCCTATAGATGATATCTTGGTAGAAATTTTCCTAAGTTAAGAGAAATGTTATGATAGTATGCTTAGCCTAGCTATTATAATTCTAGGGTGAAAATTCATGCTATGATCTTATGGAAAGGTTATGCCTATGTGTTTTTGACTAAGAAAGCAACTTGTTAATGAAACACCTGGGTGGAATGGGAAGAATGGTTTGTGTTGAGTCATTACACAAGGCCCATGTCTATGGTTTACCTTGTGTATCACACTTGTGGATGGCCACCCAGGAACAAAGATATTTGAGATGTTTAGTGTTGAGAAGCTTCTAGTGCAACCACATGGCATCTGGGCTCTGCCTTGACCAACTAGGTTGCAAGAACTCAGCCAGATGTACAGTTGGTGGTAGGATTGATAGGATGGAATGCGTCCATGGTGGTCTGAGGGAATGCTTCTGAAAAGTCTCGTCTCGATGCATGTTGAGTCTTGTGGGGAAAGTGCACCACCTCTCGAGAGGATAAAACCTAAGTACTTAGTTGTGTCCCCGGTAACGAACATTTTGAGCATCAAAGACATTGAAATGATCAAGGATCTCCTCATTCAAATTTTTCTAAGTTAAAAATGGTAGGTGAACAAGGGTAGTGGTTCACCAATGTCTATTGGTGGTACCTTAGTGTTTTTCTAAAGAAAAACTTAGTGTTTTCAACTAGTAGGACAAAACTACTTTGTGCAAAGCCAGCCTGAAACCACACTTAGCCAAATTCATGTAGTTGATAGCCTCTACTATATAACTATGATATCACTTGCTAATACAATTTCAAATGTATTGACCCCTTGTGGCTGTAACTTATTATGTTGTAGGTTACTCTGATGGTGAGTAGGGTTATGAGTCTACACTCAACATGTTTGCCTGTGGCACATGAAGATGAATACTTTATTTATATACTTTGTAATAAGAACTCTATGTGTTAGCCTTGGGATAATGAGTTGTAAGAACTATTTTATCTCTGGAATTACAATGTAATAATGACCTTTGTATCTGTGTACTTCATCTTAAACTGTGTATGCTAGCATTTCGATCCAGGGACTAGCATTGCAATCATAGGGGCCTTTACCTTAAAGGGTGAGGTCTTATAGGAAGGGATCTGGAGGGGTAACTTGCCCAAGGGATCCATCTTAGCCCTACGTAGATCTGGGAGTACAAGGCATCGATCTCCATATTCATCAACCGTTGCATAACCAACACCTACATCCATCCCATCTATATATTGTTGTAATTCTTGTACTACTTGTGGATTTATATAAAAACTATTCATCTATAATTGTTTCCATTATCATTGTCATGATGTTGTTTGCCTCCATGTCTGAGTAGATAATTAGTTCTTGGGTAGATGGAGAAACCCTAGCATATGATTGAGATAAGATAGAGATTATTATGTTATACAACATTATGTGTATGTGTTAATTGTCTTCGGAAGTTGTGAACCTCCTTAATATTTGCCTCTTATGGGGACTAGATAAGGGGATTACTTGTTGGTAGACGGAGGGATGATAGCACTTACTATGACTATAAATCTGTTGTCATTCTTTACGTACTAACTTGGGGAAGCAAGTAGAACTCATTAAGCCATGTCCATTCCACGGGATAAATCCCTTAATAGCAAGGTAATACGATTTATGTCATTTATCTGTCAGCTGTGGTTATGATGGAAGATGTGAGCAGCGGTTGCTGCATATTTATCCATACATGGAGTTCCTCCCACATACATACATATCATGAGAATATTTGATATGATAATATCGACTACTCTGTCTAAATTGCTAGCGGTTTATCCACCACTCCCCGAGAACGCCTTTTTCCCTATTGAAGTTCCAAGCTTTCTTACATACACGATTCCTACTTTCTACATTAAGTTTTACTTTAGTTCATTTAATTGCTTTACTCAATCAAAAACCCAAAAACAGTTTTACTTTTCTTGCATCTTAAAATTATTCTTTAAGTATTTCGTTTAGTTTTAGTTAAAAGCATTTTAATCTTTTGCCTACTGCTCCATGTGGGATCGATATCTTTATTTCGAAACTAGCTATAAACGATATGTGCACTTGTAGTCATCAAAGCTATATCCACCGCATGTCACTCGTCAAACCGGATTTACCTCCGCAAAATCTTGGATAAGACACCTTATGAAATACTTACCGATAACAAGCCCAACATTTCATACGTCTGGGTGTTCGATTATAAGTGTTTCTTTCTCATTAAAGGAGTTCGTTTATCTAAATTTGAGTCTAAGGCTTTAGAAGGTATTTTTGTTGGTTATGGTACTTAATCCCACACTTATAGAGTCTACAACAAGCTCTCCAGAACTTCTATAGAATCTTGTGGTGTGGTATTCAAGGAAAATGATGGCTCCCATGTAGGGAAAGTTGATGTTTGTGACACAAATGTTGAAATACCCCAAGATGCCATAAGAAGAATGGTTAGGATTTTTCGCCCAATGAGGAACCCCTTGTGGCGATCGGGAGGACAATGCTCTTCTCAAGTAGAGCCCTCATCTTAAAAAAGATCAACAAGCTCCACCCTCGGAGAAACAACTACACCAACACAACAACCTCCTAAAGTTCATCAATCAATTGAAGAACCGGAAGCCCTAGGTCGATTTTCCACCGAGGCAATTTTACGCCCTATGCCATCACATGCCAGGAATGACCAGGAAGCTCAGGAAGAAGCAGAAAATCCCAGGCCAGATTATCTGGCCCATCCCTTAGCCGGATTATCTGGCCCTGAGAATTCAGTACAATAGCCTCCTATTATGGATATTGATCAAGATCAAGGGAAAGCTTCTCCATCACCTGTCTGTGCTGAACAAACTATTGATCAAGGTTAAGCTAGTGGTCAAGACAAAGACTCTAATGATGAAGAAATCCCTCCAACAAATAACAAGGAGATTGAAATTCTTCACAAATCTCGTGCTGAAAGAAATCTCGAACTAAGAGGGCATACACTTGATAAAGTTGTAGGCGACCTAAGAAGAAGGGTGTCCACAAGAAGGGAGCTAGCAAGCTTTAGTGGTCATCAAGCTCATATATCTATGGTGGAACCTAAAAAGGTTTTTGAAGCCCTTGAAGATCCGGATTGGGTTGTTGCTATGCATGAAGAACTAAATAATTTCAAACGCAACAAGGTCTAGAAAGTTAGTAGAGAAGCCCAAAGATTTCCGCAATGTTATCGGCACCAAGTGGATATTCAAGACCAAGCAAGATGAGAATGTAATTGTTGTAAGAGGAAATATCACTGCTAGAAAACAGCTAGTTCGCGGTGCACCTGTTTTGGCCATCCGTGGTGCACTAGGTGGTGCGCCACGCATATGAAAAGATAACCGTGGCGCACTAGGTGATGTGCGCCATGCATAAGAAAAGCTAGTCGTGGCGCACGAGGTGCTGTGCGCCACGGATATAAATTTCAAAATTCAAAAAAGGCGGGAGATCTGGATCTCGTCGGTGACGTTGCCGTCAATGACGTCGCTCGTCGGTGTCATCGTCGTTGCCTCGTCGGAGTGGGTCCACCACCATCGGTGGTCACCGCTGTCGTCGTTGCCTCACCTCGTCGAAACTGCAAGGAGGAGGAGGAGGAGAGAGCCCGCTATCACCGTCGGAACTGCAAGGAGGATGAGGAGGAGGAGAGATCCCATCGTCGCCATCGTCTTCGTCACTGCAAGGAGGAGGAGGAGGAGGAGGAGGAGAAGAAGAAGGATCCCGATGTCGTCACTGCAAGGAGGAGGAGGAGGAGGAAGAGGAGGAGGAGGAGAAGAAGAAGAAGAAGAAGAAGAAGAATAAGAAGAAGGAGCCCGACGTCCCTGTCGCCGTTGCAAGGAGGAGGCCGCCATCACCATCTTCACTTCAAGGAGGAGGAGGAGGAGGAGGAGGAGGAGAAGGAGAAGGAGAAAGAGGAGGAGGAGAAGGAGAAGGAAAAGGAAAAGGAAAAGGAGAAGGAGGAGGAGGAGAAGAAGGAAAGGAGAAGTGAGGAAAAGGAAAAGTAGAAGGGAGGAAAAGGAAAAGGAGAGAAGGGGGAGGGAAGAGAAGAGGGGTAGGTGGGCGAGGTGTGGATTCAAATTTTGAATCCCGCCCAACTTACTCGTAGCGCACTAGGTGGTGGTGCGCTACGAGTAAGTTGCCCTCTATTTTTTTCTGCAGGAAAAAACGGTCTTTTGACCATAAATTTTTACTCTTTTCGAAATTTGAAAATCTAAATAATCGCTAAACGACCATAGGTCGTTGCGAGCGGATGCGAAATCTCGTTTTTGTCATTTTGGTATATTATACGATTTTTTCGACATCGTATGCAAAAGTTATGGCCATTTTACCTTGGCATGACTTTTTTTGCAGAAAAAGTGGAAACTCATGTTTGTTAATTTTCCTAAAAACTATACCACATTATCTAGCTAAATATGAAATGTTTTTTTTTTGAAGTGTTTATCATTTTCTTTTATTTTTTGCAAAGCCTAAAAAGGCGATCCACGGGGGGTGGAGTTGGTGCAGGGTATTTAGCCGTAGGGAACTAGGGCAAGGTGCCCTACGGCTAAGTTTACACATCCGTGACGCACATGGCATAGTGCGCCACAGAACTTGCCACAACAGTAGCGCTCATACCCCATGTGCGCTACGGGTATGTGGCATGCAGCTGGCAGGCCCCTGGCCCACACATATATGTGGCATACATACCCCATGTGCGCCACGGTTGTTCTAGTTACTAGTAGGGCACTGCCCACAGGTGAGCCACGCCTATTTTATCCGTGGGGCACTTCAACCATGTGAGCCACGGATGTGCGGATTACCTATATCCCTTTTCCTAGTAGTGCATTGAAGTCCTTTGCCAAGTTGTCAAGATCTCGCCAAGCCTTTCGCAAGCCGTACCGGTTAGAGAGAGAGAGAGAGATCCTTGCCCACCACCGATCCTAGGGATTGTGTTGGACCAGTCACTACCAGCGTGAGCAATAGGTGTTGTATCGGGTTTTCTTATGTGTGTGTTCATCGTGTGCTTTCACGGATTTCATCCTCTTCCCCTCACTCCACACCGATTTCCACGGGGATTCGTGAAAGATCGGGCCACCCTACGGTTGACCCCGTAACATATTGGTATCAAGAGCCAGGTTGATCACGAATTTGCCCCTCAATTTTTCTTCTATCCACCATAATTTCGAAAATCCCCCAAAAAGAGCCCCAAATTGCCTTCGAAACGATCTCTGGATTTGGTGAGTTTTTCCTGGTTTTGGTCCATAAATATATTGCTTTGGGTATTGATCTAAATTTCTTGACCTTTCCCCCAGCCAATTTCGACGGATTTTAACGGTTGCGGCTTGACTTTTTTGCGTCTCAAGTGATTTCGGCAAGATTTCCGGTAGACCGAGTCCATGACTGGAAATTCCATCGCGAAGTCCGGTGAACCGGACGCACGACCGAACTTTCCGGTGACAGAACTGACGCCACCGAACTCACCATCGAAAATTTTCTGGACCCATTTTTTACAGTGTTCTTCCTTTGTTTGTTCGTGTTTCGCATGTGTGTCACCAAAACTAACAACAAGTTTCCGCAAAATATTCACCACCACGACACCCGAATATCTTCCCCAACACAGGTAGCAAGTTGTCATACATACAAAAGGTATAACTTTCTCCACTTTGTGAACCCACTTCTTCCTTTGTGTGTTCCTAACCTATGAGAGCAAGTCATTTTGTGTTTGCCTAAGCATTGTACACTTGTCCTTGGAAAGTGAGAGTGTGTAAGCAAATACAAAAGTTAACATAGTAGTATAGGAAGGGAGAGAAAAATAAAAAAAAGAGAACAAGAAAAGGCAAAAGAAAAATAGAAAGATACATTGTCTCCCAATACAAAGAGAGTATCAAGCTTGTAAGCAAAGAGAGAAAAGAGCACCCAAGGCAAGTGCACAAGTTAGGTGCTTATCCTCTTTTGGCAAACGAGTTGTGGTCTCTCCTTTCGTTGGCATGACAACCGAGCTTAGTCTTCGTTAGGACATTTTGTGCTCATTTTCATAGTCGTGCTAACCCCATTCATCTACATGTGTGTGTTCCCTCGTGTGTTTTGTAGATCGTATCCTTTTGCTTTGGATATTTGGTTCTTTACCACCCTTGACAATAACCTTTTCTTTGGATCGTTTCATTTGGATTTTCACCATCCTAACCTTCCACCGACAGCTTTTGAGAGTTTTAGTTCTTCCTTTAGAGCGAGTTTTCTTTGCAATTTCCCTTTGCACACTTATAGCTCTCACTTGTGGTGTCCCAAGGTGAGGTAAACGGCTACGCCCCACCACATATACATTCCATATACAATCCTTGTTTGTCTTGTACCATGGATAGGCACGAAGGAACGAGTCAACCACTACCCAAGAAGACGAAGGAGGACCGTACATGACGAGAGCAAGTCACCTCCTCATTGGACAAGAGTTCAATTCACGTTACCATGCCCTTGAGACGCGCCAAGATGAGCAATTTGGAGAAACTCAAATGGAGTTCAAGAATGTTGACAACCACTTTGATGGACTTGAGAGGCAAATGCATGCAATGAAACACAACTTTGTGTACCAATGAAAAGATCCTCCTCCAAGTGCCCCAAGACGCGAGGAAGGCCCCGTTCTTGAGTCCATGAGCTCCTCACAAGTGATGCCCTCTCCTCGGCACACCGCAACGTCAAGCTATGATGGTGATTTATCCTCAAGGCCACAAGAAACGCAATTTGAACACCGTCATCATGCAAGATCACTCGTGATTCCTCAAGTGCAACCGCAAGTGCACCATACACAAAACCATTACTCAACACCAAGTGATGACTCTAACTTGGAAGAACAAGCTCGTTGGCATCATGAAGCTCTTCAAGACCCACCGCCTCGTCGTCGACACCATGAGCGTCCACACCATCACCATGGTCACCATGACGAGCCTCCCCCACAACATCAAGACGTGGAGCATCAAATGGTACATGGAGAGCGACGTCCACCACATCATGAGGCTCAACACCATGATCGTCAACAATCGAGGAATGACCCTCCTCCTCAACCATAACCTCGGCAAGAGGCTCCACATCCTCGCCAAACTCATGAGGCCCAAGCGCCTCAACCTCGACAACAACCGTGCCAAGAGCTAGAACAAGCTCCCCAACAACGTCATGAGGACCAAGTTCCACCTCCACAAGCTGCGGTACAACCACTGCAAGAGCAACAACAACGTCAATAAGGTCGTTACAATGATGACATGGAGGATGAATACCATCACCACCAAGGAAACCGTCGCTACCATGACCTCAATGATGAAGAGACTTTTGGAAAGCTCAAGTTCACCATGCCCAAGTTCACCGGCTCCAATGATCCCGAAGAATACCTCTCATGGGCTCTCAAGGTCGACAAGATCTTCTGCATGCACAACTATAGTGATGAGAAGACGATAGCCATGGCTTCACTTGAGTTTGATGACTACGCCAATATCTGGTGGGGACAAATCCAAGTCGCCCATGATGCAATATAAGAGCCTCCAATCACCACATGTCTCGACATGAAGGCTCATATGTGATCCCGCTTCGTCCCATCGCACTACACGCGCGACCTCTTCAACAAGATTCAATCTCTTACTCAAGGGACAAAGACCATGGAAGAGTACTTCAAACAAATGGAGCTCAACATGATCCGCGCCAACATTGAAGAGCGCGATGAGAAAACGATGACACGTTTCCTTATTGGCTTGAATCATCCAATCAAGCGCATCGTCGAGTTCCAAAAGTACAACAATATGCTTGAGCTTGTGCATATTGCAACCAAAGCCGAACGTCAAGTACAAGAGGACATCAAGTACAACAAGCCAAAGACGTACTTCACCTATAAGCAAGCTCAAATCACAACACCAACAACCTTCAATGGAAGCCCCTCGAGTACCACCAAGCTTCCCTTCAAGCCAACACTTCCTCAAGGAAAAGCGCCCCCAAGTGGCAAGTTCAACAAGGATGACACACCATTCAACGACAAGTGCTACAAGTGTGGAGGAAAAGGACACAAATCAGCCTCTTGTGGAAATAAGAAAGTTTTGTTTATCCATGACAATGGCCATGAACATTACTTGAGTGAAGATGAATTTGATTCAAGAGTCAAAGAAGCATTGACAAGGCAACATGTGGAAGATGTCCAAGACCTTCTCGTATGTGAGCATGACGCAAGTCCATCGCTTGTCTCCATAAGAGTCTTGACTAATCAAGTCCAAGAGCATGAAGACCAATGCTCCAACATCTTCCAAACTCATGACGACATCAAAGGGAAATCCATTAAAGTTATCATCGATGGAGGGAGTTGCCATAACCTTGTGAGCACCGAGTTGTGTGACAAGCTCAACCTCACCCTCCATCCTCACAAGCACCCATACCATGTGCAATGGCTAAGTGACCAAGGGACCGTGAAGATCAAACACACTGTCTTGGTCACATTTGCAATTGGACCATACAAGGACACGGTGGAGTGTGATGTGGTTCCAATGACGGTTTGTCATATGCTCCTTGGTAGACCTTGGCAATTTGACAAAGGTGACCTACATGATGGTCGCACAAATGCTTACACCTTCAAATGGCTTGACAAGACATGTGTTTTGCAACCGATGACTCCTAGCTAAATAACTGCAGACAATGCAGAGGATTTAGTGAGGGCACAATCCAAAGAACTATCTTGTGAGAAGAGTGGTGAGCAAGAGAACCACTATATAGAGAGTGAGAGCCACAAGCCAAACTCGAGTGGAAAAACTAAGAGTGTTCTTCTTGCCACCAAACGTGAGATGAGAGAAGTGAGGAATAACCCATCCATGATGCACTACATCCTTATTTGCAAGGGACTAGCGTACGGAACTAATGACTTGAAAAATGTTCCTCCCGCTTTGATGGCTGTTTTGTAGAAATTCAAGGATGTGTTTCTCCAAGATCTCCCTCATGGGATACCTCCTCTCCGCGGAATCGAGCATCACATCGACCTCATACCCAGAGCACCGCTACCAAACCGCTCCACGTACTGCACAAACCCGGAAGAGACGAAGGAGATCCAACAACAAATCAACTAACTCGTCTCCAAAGGTCTAATTCAAGTAAGCACTAGCCCAAGTGCGGTACCCTTGATTCTTGTTCCAAAGTTGGATGATATGTTACGATTATTCATGGACCGTCGTCCAATCAATGCTATCACCGTGCGTTATCGACATCCTATACCACGTCTTGATGGCATTCTTGATGAATTGTGTGGAGCCACTATTTTCTCGAAAATTGATCTTCGTAGTTGAAAGAGCATTTTCATATCCCTCTAATTTTGATGTTTGATAACAACACACTTATCAGTTTAACTGTGTGATAAGTGTATCACAGGTTTGATAAGGGGTGGCACAAATATTGGCATATCAATTCCCTTTGCGAAAAACCATTGTGCCAACCGGTAGTACCGGAACTACGACCGGTACTACCGCTTGACACCGGTACTACCGGTTCCAGTACCGGTTGGCACCGTACAAAACTGATAAGGGTGTGTGCTAGTCAGTACCACCCGGTACCACGAATCGGCACTACCGGTCCAACCGGTAGTACCGCTTGAGACTACCGCTTGACACGCTGCACTGCCGGTCAGCATCGGCGCTCAAGAACATCCACTCCTCTCCATTTTGGTCAGTACCAAGCGGTACTTGGGACCGGTACTACCGCCTAGACCAGTAGTACCGCGTCATACGACCGGTACTACCGCTTGGGGGTAGTACCGCAAGGGCGATACCGTCCAAATCTGAAGAAGTCTAGACAAACTGAAGCATCTCCTGACTGGTCCAGATTTTGACCGTAATGCATTGAGGACCCAGTACTACCGACATTAATGACTTAACGGTTATATCGTGGAGGGGTATAAATACCCCTCCACCTACCTTGGGACAAACTGCTCAGCTCATTAAAGTCAAATACCACCATTGGAGTCCATTGGAGCCACTCAATTCCCAAGATCTCCTCATTCAACCACCCAAAGTCCTTGATCTTTGGGGAATCGAAGGAGGAGGCCCCGATCTACTACTTCACCAAAAGAGATCTTCATTTCCCCCTCATTTCATCGAGGGCCCCTTTGCTCTAGTGTTTTCTTGGAAACCCTAGTTCTTGTTTTGGTGCTTACAAGCTTGTCTTTGATTGCTTTGACAGCTTGCTTGTATTTGGGAGCCTCCGATTAAGTTGTGGATGTGTGCCCCAAACTTGTAACGGTGCCGGCTTCCACCTTGAAGGTTGTCGATATAGTGGAAGGTGAATCGATCCCGTTGGGGTGAGATTCATCGGAGAACAAGGGAGGCCTTTCGTGGCGTTGGTGGTTTGAAACCACCCCCTCTCCAAACGTAGACGTACTTCCCCTCAAAAGGAAGGAACTACGGGAAACAAATCCTTGTGTCTCCGCGTCCACTATTTTGGTTACTTCTATCCTTTACCGCACCTTACTTACTTGTTACTACTTTGTGTTAGGGTAGCTTTTGCATAATTGTCATATAGGTAAATTCACCGTAGTTGCATTATCTAGAGAATTTACCTTATTGTCAAACCTTAATTTGAAAAAGAAGAAAATTTGAAGTAGCACCTATTCACCCCCACCCCCACCCCTCTAGGTGCCCATACGATCCTTTCAATTGGTATCAGAGCCTCGGCTCTTTATTCGGGCTTTACCGCCTAAGAGAATATGGGTAGCAACGAAGGGGATGGTGGTAGTGAGTCGACACCGGTGACCATGGAAGATATCAAAAACTTGGAAACAAGATTGAGCTCTTCCTTGGTCAACAAAGTCAAGAAGATGCTCGAGCAACTTATTAAAGACAAAGAAGGCTCATCACCCCCATCTCCTCAAGAGGATCAACCATCCATTTTACCTAAAGGGAATACGTTGGTATCCCCCGAGGGTATGGTGGTGGGGGTAAACTAGACAACATTAATTCCTCCACACACAATGATGGTGGGAAGGGTGAGCACCGTGATTCATGGTACTCTCACGACCCTCCAATCCCTCACCCTCATGTATACAATAGAGCTGACCCACCTAAGCTTGAAGAATCTGCTACTTTTTCTCAATGGAAATCACTAATGAGAACTCATATGCGCAGCTCTTGCATTGAACTTTGGAACATCATCGAGCATGGACTCTTTATTGGGGATCCAAACAACTTGACAATAAGAGAGATTGTTAATAGTCAACTCAATGCCACTGCTTTGCATATGATTCAACAAGGTTTGGGGACAAAGGATTATCCACACATTGAGCACTTTAGCATTGCCAAGGAAGCTTGGGATGCTCTCACTGTGTTGTTTGTGGTAAATGAGAGTATGAGAAGGAACCGATATGATGCTCTAAGCAATGAATCCGAAGGCTTCTACATGAAAGAAGGTGAAGATCACGAAGACATGTACCGAAGTCTCAAGACCACCTCCACCGCTTTTAGGAATGTGGGTGCCTCACATGTGGATGATGCATGGATAAAAAGGAAATATGTGAGTGCACTCATGCCTTTTGATCCCACCGACTTGAAGAGCCTACAAGGAAGACACAACTACCATATCATGACCTCAAATGAAGTTATGCAAGAGATGGTTGCTTTCAAGGTTGCCGCCAAGAATGCCAAAGATGCCCGTGCTCGTGCCCTTGGTATGAGCAATGTTGTCAATGTTTCTTTGAAGGCCAAAGTTGTGGACCATGGGGATGAAGATGATAGTGATGAAGGGCTTTCCATGGACCATCCCGATGAAGTCAAGATTGCTCATGGTCAATATATGGCTTTCTATGCAAAGAACTTTTGGAAGAACCCCGCCAAGGACAAGATGGAAATGGAACGGAGAAGCAATTCAAATGCGAAAAGAGAGAATACCACAAGGTTGAGAACTTGCTTCAATTGTGGTGACCGCTACCACTTTGTGGCTAGTTGCCCCTATGAGAAGATCATGGTGGTAAGATTGTGTCGAATAAGACTCTCAAGGCACCTTACAAGAAACCTTTCATCAAAAAGATCCCATCAACAAGAAGTCGGGAGAAATTGTCTTGATCACTCATGAAGAGTACTCCTCCGATAATGAAGATGATGAAAATGAGTAAGAGGAAACTTCTCATGGTGTGGCCGCTCTAGCCACCACCTCTACTCCGACATTCTCACTCTTCGATTCTCCAAATGAGAACTCTTCCACCAAGAACACCACTTGCCTTATGGCAAGAGGAACGGAGGTATCCTCATCATCCCGCTCTACCCACTTAGATAATGATGAAATTGATGATGAGATGTCTCTTGATGTTAAAAATGAATTAATTGCCTTTGATGAGTTTATGACTAACCTAGAAGGTGATGCTAAGCTACATTTTGGAAACATCTTAGATCAACTCTCACATACTCAAGAACTTCTAGATGTAAGATGCAAACTTGGGCATGAACATATTATTGAGCTAGAGGCTCTAAACAATGCTCTAGAAGAAGAAGAAACTAGGTTGTCACTTGAATTAAAACTTGAAGGGCTTGATGAGGCCAATGACATTATTGTTAACAAACTCATCAAAGAGCGTGATCATGCTATTGCTAAATACAAAAGAGCTAAAAAGGACAAGGTTGAGTTTGGTGTGGTTCATGAAAAACTTGACGAGGACTTTAGTTTGCTTAACAAGGCCCATAAGGTCTTGGAGAGTGAACTCTTGTCACTCACAAAGTCCCATGAAATGCTTCAAACTCAATTGGCCAATATTCCTTCACCTAGTAACTTCATTCCATCTAGTAGCACAACTATTCTTGAAGAGAATGCTAGGTTGAAGGGGGGAGCTTGCTAAGGCCACATTTCCACAAGGCAACAAGTCCATTGATGATCTTTTGAGCAAGCAAAGGCGTAGTGGTGATAAAGGGGGCATTGGTTTTGTTTCCAAAACCAAGAAGAAGAACAATAAGAAGAAGAAGGACAAGCCCACACAAGAGACCAACAAGACCATTGTGGAGACTAAGACCATAAGTGGTAAAACTATGTCACATGATGACTTTGCGGGAAGTACTAACCCTCACTATGTCCTAATGTGTGATTACTATGGTGATGTGTATGCACAATATGTTGGTCCTTATGATGGTTATATTGCTTGGTCTATTTGGGTTCCCAAGACCCTTGTTGCTAACAAAAGAGGACCCATTGAAAAATGGGTACCTAAAAATTAGCTTGATCTCTTGTAGACTTATGCTTCCGGAGGGTCAAAGTGGGTGCTTGATAGTGGTTGCACAAGTCATATGACCGGAAGCTCGTCTATTGTCAAGGAGTTAAAGCCTAATGATGATCAAATTACCGTGACATATGCCGACAAATCAAAGTCTAAGGTAATGGGTTTCGGCAAGGTTGTGGTTGCTCACGACATTACACTCGTGAACGTCATGCTTGTTGAGACCCTTGGATACAATTTACTTTCTGTCCTTGCTCTTGGTAAGATGGGATTTGCCGTCTTCATTGATGTAGATATTGTGGTCCTCTTGTGGAGCAAGTCTCTCAAGGTCGCTTTTGTTGGGCACGTCGAACATGACTTGTATGTGGTGGACTTCTCGGAGCAAACCACTACAGGTCCGATGTGCTTATAGGACGATGTGGGTTGGTTATGGCATCGCCGACTAGCCCATGTCAATATGAGAACTTTGCAAAGTCTCCATAAAGAGGGTCATATAGTTAGACTAAAAGAAGATGTTTCCTTTGCCAAAGATCGTGTTTTCAGGGCATGTGTTCTAGGGAAGATGCATGACGCTCCTCACAAGCCCACGAACCAAATCAAGTCTAACAAGATCTTGGAACTCCTCCATGTGGACCTATTTGGTCCTCCATCTCATGCAAGTCTTGGAGGGAAGAAATATTGTTTGGTGATTGTTGACGACTTTTCAAGATACTCTTGGGTTTATTTTTTCAAGTTGAAGAGTGAAACTCAAAAGACTTTTATCGACTTCATCAACTTGGTTCAACAGCAATACAATGTTCCCGTGTTGATTATAAGAAGTGACAACGGCACCGAGTTCAAGAACTACACCTTGAATGATTTCCTTAGTGATGAGGGGATTAAACATCAATATTCCGCTGCATACACCCCCAACAAAATGGTGTGGGCGAAAGGAAGAACCGGACACTTATTGAGATAGCTAGGACCATGTTGGCGGAGTTTAAATCTCCATACAACTTTTGGGCCGAAGCCATCTCCACCGCTTGCCATGCTTCAAACCGACTCTACCTCTGCAAGAAAATCAACAAGACTCCATATGAGATACTTACCGGTAACAAGCCCAACATATCTTATTTCAGGGTGTTCGGTTGTAAGTGTTTCTATCTCATCAAAGGTGTTCGTTTGTCTAAATTAGAGTCTAAAGCATTAGAGGGTATTTTTGTTGGCTATGGTCTCGAATCTCACACTTATAGAATCTATGACAAGCTCTCCTGAGTCATAGAATCTTGTAGTGTGACCTTCAAGAATATGATGGTCCCCAAGGGGGCGGTTGATGCTTGTGATGCGATGATGAAATGCCTCAGATGCCATGGGAAGAATGGGTGTGGATATCCGCCGTTGAGGAACCCTTGGAGGATCGAGAAGAACTATGCTCCACTCGAGTGGAGCCCTCATCTTCACAACCTCAACATGCTCCATCTACCGAAGAGGACATTGACTCAAGCCAAAGACAAGATGTGGACCCTCAACATAGTGATCAATGTGTGAACTCTAGTCAAAGGGATCTTGGTCCATTCGATGGGTTGTCAAGTGGTGCCAAGTCAATTTGCCAAGGAAGATCCATCCAAACTGTTTTGAGACAAGCTCAAATTGATGCTAGAAGAGCACTTGATCAAGACCAAGGTCAATCTTTGCCTCCCAATGTAGAGGATGACTCCAATGATGATCAAGGTCAAGTTGATGGTCAAGACGAGGATCAAAATGATGAAGAGGGTCCTCCAAGAAACAATGCGGAGATCCACGCTCGCCGCGAAGCTCGAAAGGAAAGAATGTTGGAAATAAGAGACCACACCCTCCAAAATGTTGTTGGAGATATAAGGAAAGGTATTTCCACAAGAGCACAATTGAAGAGGTTCAGTGAACACCAAGCACACATCTCCATGATTGTACCAAAGAAAGTGCGGGAAGCTCTTGAAGATACGGATTGGTTAGAAGCTATGCACAAAGAGCTCAACAACTTTGAGAGAAACAAAGTGTGGAAGTTAGTTGAGAAGCCAAAGGATTGCTGCAATGTTATTGGAACAAAGTGGATATTCAATAACAAGCAAGATGAGCATGGAATTATAGTAAGGAACAAGGCTAGATTGGTTGCACAAGGGTATTCTCAAATCGAAGGCATTGATTATGGAGAGACTTATGCACCCGTGGCTCGCCTTGAGTCCATCCGTATCCTTCTTGCTTATGCGGCACATCATAACTTTAAGTTGCAACAAATGGATGTAGAAAGTGCATTCCTTTATGTTCCTTTAAATGAATTGGTATATGTTAAGCAACCCCTGGGATTTGAGGACCCCAACTTCCCAAACCATGTCTACAAACTTGATAAGGCGCTCTATGGGCTCAAGTAATCCCCACGCACGTGGTATGAGCACCTTAGAGAGTTATTGTTTGACCGTGGCTTTGAGGTTGGGAAAATCGATCCCACTCTTTTTACTAAGAGGGTCAATGGGGAGCTTTTTGTATGCCAAATATATGTTGATGATATTATCTTTGGCTCATCTAACAAAGCTTTTAATGATGAATTCTCAAAGCTTATGACTAGTAGGTTCCGGATGTCTTTGATGGGGGAGTTGAAAGTATTTCTTGGCTTTGAGATCAAGCAAGTTAGAGGAGGAACATTCTTAAACCAAGCCAAGTATACTCAAGATATGCTCAAGAGATTCAAAATGCAAGATTTGAATGGCTCCTACTCCCATGGCTACAAAGACTCATCTAGAACAAAATCCAAATGGTAAAGTACCGGTCTATGATTGGTTCTTTGCTTTACCTTTGTGCATCTAGACCAGATATTGTGCTGAGTGTAGGTGTGTGTGCAATATATCAAGCGGCTCCTAAGCAAAGCCATTTAATGGCGGTCAAGATAATCTTTCGATATTTAGTTCATACCCCATTTTATGGTCTTTGGTATCCTCGAGGCTCAACATTTGCTCTTTGTGGATACACGGATTCGGATTGGGCGGGGGACAAGGATGATAGAAAATCAACATCCGAGGGTTGCCAATTCCTTGGTAGGTCCTTGGTATGTTGGTCTTCTAAGAAGCAAAATTGTATATCTCTCTCCACCGCCAAAGCCGAGTATGTTGCTGCCGCTAGTGCTTGCACTCAATTGCTATGGATGAGGCAAACTTTAAAGGAATACGGTGTCCATTGTGACAAAGTGCCTCTTCTATGTGAAAATGAAAGTGACATCAAAATTGCATACAACCCGGTGGATCACACAAGGACAAAGCATATTGAGATTCGTCACCACTTCATTAGAGATCATGTTGCTCGAGGTGATATTGATCTATCCTATGTTTCTATCAAAGATCAACTTGCCGATATCTTCACGAAGCCACTTGATGAAGCAAGGTTTTGCTACTTGAGGAATGAACTAAATATCGTAGATTCAAGGAGCTTGACTTGACTATCTTGCACTCTCACCTAATACTCAACCCATATTTATTTTAGGTGTAGGCATGGACATAGGGGGAGTGCGGTCCTAATTAATTGGACCATCCCTCCTCCCATTATGCACAAAGTAAACAAAACCATTCCTCTTAATATCATTTTGTGTTATGTGAGCTTAATGATGAGTTTCGGTAATGGACCCAAGATATATCTTCGTGGTGCCAAGCCGTGTATACTCAAATATGGTGGCCTAGGCCACCGCCCCCTCTCAATCGAGAGGTTGATGTGTGTACTCGTGTTTGTCATCTTCGATTTTATTTTTACTCATGATTGACATCTTGTGAATTGCCTTCATCGTTCTTAGTCTCATGCACTCTAGTTTGGTCTTGAACCTATTTTTTCCTCGATTTTTAGAGTGCATGTGCTTCCCAGCTCACTTGTCTTAACCCAAGCCTCCTTACTCCCTCACGAAAACCCTCTCTCTATCCGCACAAGAATCACCTTTGTTTCCTGGCATTTGGAATTAGATGGGACCGGTACTACCGGATGTGGGAGCGGTACTACCGGACCTGGGTAGTTCCTAGGTCATGTCCTGTAAGAACTGCTCCAGGAACGGTACTACCGCCCACATGTTCGGTACTACCGGTCACCGGTACTACCGGTTGGGGAACCGGTACTACCGCTTACGAGCGGTACTACCGCTTCAGCAACCGGTACTACCGGTCGGCGATTTCCTGGTATATATTGGACGCACGTGGGGAGGCACCCCTCAGTGCCTCATTCATCCCCACGCCCCCCACTCATATCCGCACCGCCGCCGGAGATCTTGAAGCCGTCGGAGCCCTGCCATGCCCTGCTCTTCCCGGATCCCCCTTGGATTCGGCCTCTTGGCGGGCTCCCACCTCTTTCCACCGCCATGGATCCCGGTATAACCGCCCTTTCTCTCTCCGTGTGATTTTCTCCTTAGATCTAGTTTTTGGCTTAGATTTGTGGAGAAATTGACATATTGAAAGGTTGTACTGCCATATGCTTCCCTTATTACCGAGTAGAATCATCTATTTACAATTTAATGCCGTCAATTTGGTCCGTTTCCATCAGATCTGACGAACTTGTGCCGCTCAACCGGTAGTCGAACTTTTCCGACTACCGCTGGTAAGCTTGACTACCGGCCGTCAGTCCGGTAGTACCGGCCCAACCGACTTTTTTCGCTTCATATTTGATTCTCTGTTTGCTCCTTGATTCTTGTGCCTTACCTGCTATCCTCCCTCGTGCTTTCACAGATGCAGGTGGTTCTCGGGTGCACGAAGCGCCCAAGACTAGTCGTGAGATTGTTGAGGAAGAGACGAGTCCGAGGAAGAGGTTATGCCAGCCAAGACACTGCTCCAAGTTGCCCGCCACTCGAGGTGGTCGAGGGGTCGTGAAGGGGTTACCAAGCGCTCTGCGGAAGCGCCTCCTCTCTCGCCCCCTTCCATCGGGCGCAAAGTCTCCTCCTGGGCCATCTGGGCCAAGGAAACTGTCAGACATCTCTGAGTCAGAGTTTAGGGCTCTTCGGATTGAAAATGCATACTCCCACAACCGGAGCGAGGCCAGGGAAGACAATCTCTTATATGATGATTTCCAAGAGCGTGTTTATCATGAGGTTCTTTTGACCAATATCCAGATGGTGGTGCCTCAGCAGTGGATTGACATGGGGCACATTGACAAGAATCTTGACTAATTTGCTGAAGCTAAGGAAATCTGCTCTCACCTTGGCTTGTTCCCCATTATGGAGTTCCAGTATGACTATGATCCCCTCCTTATTTGCCAGTTTTATGCCACTGCACATTTCCACACTGGTTGCACTCGGAAGATTACCTGGATGACTCAAGGTGCTATCAAGGAAGCTACACTTGCGGAGTTTGCTGCAATCTTGGGGTATGAAGATCGCGGCCGGGACATTCCTTGTGGTTTTCGCTGTCACATGTGGGATCACCCCTCCAAGAAGGATGTCCTTACACCTATATATATCTGGGGCCGTGGGATTGCTGGCAAGATCAAGGATCTTCTCCCCACATATGACATTCTCCATCGCATTTTCCGTGAGACTGTTGCTCCTCGTGCGGGCAACAAGGATGAGATACATGGTTTCTCTGTTGACTTGTTGTTCAACACCTTCCTCAACCGAGACTCAGGCACTCCTCTTGATGTGTCAGACTTCATATGGAATGAGATGGTTGCTGTTGCACACTCTCGGAGGGTTCCACCATTTGCTCCTTATATTATGGCCCTCATTGTGTCAAAGTGCCCCGTCATTGCTAGGACACTCTCCACTCGCTCTCTCATTGTGCACAGGCCAAAGGCACTCAAGATCAAGACACATGCTAAACCTCGTGTTGCGGCGGGTGAGGAGGATGAGGATGACTCTGAGGATGCTGACAACGGACATGACACTGACTATGTTGTCTCTCGTCGCAAGAATGCTAAGCCCTCTTGGGCTAAAAGAATGGAGGTCAAGCTCAAGAAGAACTTTTGCTTCCAGGTTGACAACCAGAAGCGCATGTATGAGTCGCATGTGTATGCCAAGAAAGCCAGTGCTCGGCAGAAGGAAATGATGGCTGCTCAGGGTTTGACCGTCTCCGAGGGGTCCGAGAACAACATCACCCGTAAGATCGGATCTCAAAGATCGTTGGACGATGATGTCTCTTCTCGCACCGCCCACCCCCTCATCGTGGTATTGCCGACGAGCACGCCATGGAGGGGTCCTCATGGTGTTTAGAGACGTGGGGTAAGGCGACGGTTGATGTATGAGGTAACACAAATTACCTGTGTTCGATCCCACAACGTGGCGGAATCCTACTCGCTATAAATCACTATAATGGCAATACCGAGTTACGAGATAGGTTCACAGCGAGGTGACTAGAAAGTCTAAGTTATCGTGAAGTTGTGCCCTAAAGGCCCCATAGGCCCGACTTATATAGTCTCCGTGTCCTAGGGTTACAGGGAAAAGTCCTAGCCGGACGGACAGTTACGAGTTCTACACCGCCTATTACTAGTCTTGTGTATCTTGCACTCCAAGGCTCGATGCACTTGGTGACTCCACCGTAGCCTTCCTTTATCCGCATGGGCCTCCTTCGATCCACCTAATGGGCCGCCCAAGAGCCATAGGCCATGCTACCGACTATGGGCCACCCGGGTTAGTCGGATAAGAGACATGCTATGAGGATACCCATATAGCATATCCCCAATAGTAGCCCCCGGAGAACTCCGAGATCTTGCGCCGTCTTGCCTCTTCCCGTGGAATGCTCCGTCTAGATGGAGGTCGGCAAATCGTCAAGCAACATCTTGTAGTCCTCCCAAAGAACCCTGCAAAGGTTTTCTCCGTCTTCTATAAGTAAGTCGGAGAAACGCTGAATCTTCCATCGTACGCTCCCGTTGTCGGATTAAATCCGTCCATGCCGGAATCTTCGATGGGACGGCTCATCTACCATGTCAGTTATGACGACGTAGGCTGTAGGTCAGCGACGCCTCGTAACTCACACATGCAGAGAACGTAATCATATCCGTTTTTCCCGCGCGAGCGATACGAACCGTTGGCGGCGGCGGTTGGAGACGTGGCGAAATTACCGCGCACGTTCACGAACACGTCGTCTACGCGGCAACCGTCCGATTAGCTGCACGAATCTTGACGCAGAGTAAGATAAATAGTAACCGTGGGACACTTGCCACTTTTTCACCCCATTCTCTCGCGTCATCGTCTTCTTCCTCCAGCCGCGCGCCTCCTCGAGCTCTCCGCGAAAACCTCGAGAAACCCTAGCCTCTTGCCTGCACTCCGTGTTCTTTCCTTCCTCCATGGCTAGCAGCAGACATCCCGTCAATGGCGGCGCCGAGCTTGCCAAGCCGGGCGAAGCTCTATTGTCGTGCCCCATAGGGTCTGGTCATCGCCGGTGATAGAAACCACCGACGGCGACCACATGGGCGCCGAGCCTCGGAAGAGGAGCCGATCAAAAGCGATCGGCGCTGCTCGGACATTACCGCCACGACATCCAAGAGATGGTTGCCGAGGGTTACCTCCTCATGACGGAGGGGCGCTGGCCAAGCCGGCGGGCGAGGTGACCCCTTCTCCAAGCCGAGAAGGTGTACCTCAAGGCCAATTGGTACACGCGCTTTCTCGCCCATCTCCCACTTCTTCCCGTCTGCCTTGAATCACTTCAAGGTCCAACCCCATAACCTCTCCCCAATAGTATCCTAGTGCTTAGCAACTTTGCACTTTGCGAGGGTTACCTAGGGATTAGGCCTAGGTTAGACTTGTTTGTCTACTTCTTCACCACCAAACGTGAAGCCGACATGAGGGAAGAGCTTAGAACCGCGCACCATAAGCTTCAAGATCCGTCTGCCGGGCGGTTCCTCGACATCGCCGCCACGAGTCATGCAAAATCGGCAGGACGATTTCTATGGCCCCGACATTCCTTTGGCGGGCCGAGAAGTAACGTATCCGGACTTCGTGGATGGAGCCGCCGCTGAAGTCCCCACATGGCGGTCCCATGCCTCCCTTCCCTCCGACCTCAACGCTTCTCGCGCAATAAGGCGGATCGAGTGGTTTCTAGAGACGGGTATAACCGGCTTGGACCAAGCCATGTGCTGGTTCATCAGGCGGATCCAACCTCTCGCAAGACTGCATTTAATCTTATGCACGAGTACACCGCGACCGATGGGATACCTCCGATCTCCGAGGACAACTTCGAGCGACTGGCCAAGTTCCGCTAAGGACATCATCAAAGTGAAGGACAAGAAGCGTGGCTTCACCCTCACCTACGACATGTTCAGAGCGGAAAGTGCCCAAAGGTAGGTATTTATTTTCCGTATGACATTGCTCCAGTTTTCCCTGCCTTGCCAATATCATCTTGTCTAACACGATTTCACTTAACAGCTTAGCAATCTAGAGGAGGGCAACCTGGCCGCCCAAATCTACGATCCCAAGATGAAGGAAGTCACGGTCGTGTCCGACGATGATGCCCCGTTGGCACGAAAGCGGAAGAGCTCCACCTCTGACGCTGCCGATGGAGGCAAGAAGAAGAGGACGGAGGGTGGAGCCTCCAAAAAGAGTATTGCCGCCCTGGAGGCAGAAAAGAAGAAAGCCACCGGGATGTTTGCCAAAGCGCCCCTCCCCTAGTGTAAGCTTCTTATTCTCCGACATTGTCTCATTTATCTGTCCTATTCCTATACTTATGCACTTTGCACGTTTCAGGAAGAAAGCCACAACCAGCCTCAAGAAGTCCTCCAAGACTCTTGGGGCTTCTAGAAATATTAAAGATATGCTGCATCGCGACTCTTCCCCGCCATCGCCTCGCTACTCTCGCCAAGCCCTCCTCCGCCTCCGACAAGCTCCCAAGTCCAGAGGCACAGGCCCTTCCGCCATGGAAGTGGATTTCGCGCCTCTACCGAACTCGCAATTGTTGGCGGCAAAGCGACGCAGAGAGCCGCTCTTCAAATGGCTGAAGCTCTGTTAAGGATGCCATCGTAGCGGCAAGGCGGTGGTGGTGCTGGTACTTCGCCGAAAGCGGCGCCTACTCCCAAACCCTTCGAGTTGCCAAAGATTATTTACCCAAATTACGCCGGGTAGCACAACTATGGTTCCCGGAGGAGTGTCGCCATCTCCGACGCGGTCTTGAGGAGCTACTCATACAGAGACATCTTGCAAGGAAACAGCGTTTCCTTTGGCAAGCTGCTGGCCGAGAGTGCTACAAACCTCAAGATCATCGCACTTGTAAGTTTTACTTTACCTTTTGCATTTCATATGAGTATCCCACTGTAGCCCCCAAGGATGTAGACGGAAAACCATTGGCTTTGCATCTATATGCTCTAAGAGTGACTAAGTTAGAAAAAACTCTCACTGTAGCCCCCAAGCATTTAGATGGAATGAATTATTCCGACTAGATGCTTTAAGAGTAGCATAAACAGTGTTCATAATTTTAAGTGTTGTAGCCCTCAAGCCTCTAGTTGTAATTGAATTAGTTCCGACTAGATACTTAAAGAAAAGCTAAGCATTTTTCGAGTTAAAACTTTATACTGTAGCCCCCAAGCTTCTAGTTGAGAACTGAATTAGCTCCGACTAGATGCTTAAAGAAAAGCTAAGCATATTGCTAAGTTAAAATCTCTCGCTGTAGCCCCCGAGCATCTAAGTGGAAAATTTCCGACTAGAGGCTCTAAGCGGACTAAACAACGACTTGACTTTGTGTTTGTTTCCACAGAACGAGAATGCTCAGAGAGGTATGGCCAATGACAAGTATCAGAAGATGCGCGCGGACCTTGAAGCTGAAAAGGGTAAAACCGCCATCTTGAAGGAACAGATCATCAAAAACAAGAGTCTGTTTTCTTTTTGCGTACTTCCGTCTTACTTTTGTGCCTTCCTTCTTCAAGTACTCACTGTGTACTTTGTTTTATCCGACTTGCAGAGCATGTAGCCAAGCCCAAGGATATTGTTGAGCAGTCCAAGCACATCCAGCACGGAATGAGAACAAGATCCTTAAGAAGGAGAGGAAGAAATGTCAAGATGCACGAGGATTCCATGAAAGTTTCAGGACTCCGCCCGGAGATTAATCGCTGAAGGAGGAGCTTGCATCCTAAAGGATCAAGCAAGTGCCGATGAGCAAAACCTTCGCCATAGCGAGGCGCTTAAGCTCCTCCAACAAGAGAAGGAATCTTTGGCGACGTCGGCGTGCTAAGGCCAAGATCTTCAAGTGTCCTCCGCCTTGTAGCTCTGTAGTCTGAATACTTAGAATTTATTGAACTCTTGCAATTCTTGTCGGAATTTTTAGCGCCTATGGGATTAACCCGCTCGCCTCCTTTGGACAAGGAATGCATGATTCTTGCCGGCAACTTCATCAATACCGCCATCACCCAATCCAAGGAGATTGCCAAGCCCCTCCAAATTTATATCAACGCCTTCGACTCCGTGGTGAAGTACTCGGAGATTCTGCGTCGAGCCCCCGAGCGTGTCGCGAGCTGGAAAGCTTCATGTGCACGGGCTGGCGCTAGGATGGTGTTTTCCATGGTGAAGGCACACTATGAAGGTGCCGACATCGACACGGTGACATCTGGTATCCCCGACGTGGATGATGACGGCAAGGAGATCGATCACGAAGTCATCCTGTCATCACTCATGGGCTATGACACCAGGGTTGCCGAGTTGGTGGACGTCGACGTCTTCGTGCCCAGGAACTTTTTTGACAACGCCAACCCTGAATCCTCCGAGTCTTCTCACAGTGGTGACGTTGAAGGTGAATCTCCGGCTGGTGATGATGCGGCCTCCAAGTCCCCTACACCCAAGGAGTGAAAAAACACTTTGTAATTCTTGTTTCACCTCTGGAGTGTGCATTGAAAAAACTTGGTGATGTAATCTTAAGGCGGAAAAAAATGGTTGTCGTATCCTGCTACTTAAGAATTAATGCCCAGTATGTATATATTGTTTAAGCAAGTGTTGGCTTATCCGTTACTCTGGTTCTTATGCTTGACTTTTCGTGAGTCAGAAGACTCGTTTTTGGAACCATGTGCTTAGGTGATGATGCCCAATGGCACCGTCAATAACCTTAGCACAAAAGCGCCGACAATAAGTGCCGAAAGTCACTACTCCAGAATCCACATAAAAACAACAAAGAACGTGTAGACCAGAAAACTTAAGCTAACGCCCGTAGGCGGAATTTTCACAAGTGAAATCGCAAAGCTTGTGCATAAAGGTTTATATGATCCAAAAATGAACACTAAAGGAGGTAAAAGACTCAGCAATATGAGTGAACCAAAGAGCTTTATTTCATTGATCATATAAGAGGTACACGATTAGATAAAAAATGCGAAGTGTAGAAAGGACGAGTCTGCTATGTTCCATGGCCGATCAAGCTCCGGTAGTCATCATCCGGTCACTGCCACGCTTATGATCCTCAAGGGTCTATCCTTGAGCTCACGATTGTCGACAAGGTAGTAAGACCCATTGAGCAGCGCCTTGCTTATGATGAACAGTCCTTCCCATGGCGGGGATAATTTGTGTGACTTCTTCTGCTTAAGTCGGAGTACTAAATCCCCCTCTTTAAACGAGCGATGCCGGACGCGGCGACTATGGTAGCTACATAGCTTCTGCTGGTAGATGGCGGATCTTTGGCATGCCAAAACGCGCTCCTCCTCGAGAAGGTCCACATCAAGGCGTCTGGATTCTTCAGGGTCATCTTCGTCGTAGGCGGCAACTCTTGGTGCATCGTGGAGGATGTCGGAGGGTAGGATGGCTTCTGCTCCATATACCATGAAGTAAGGGGTGTAGACGGTGGATCTGTTGGGTGTAGTTCGTAAACTCCACAGCACAGATGGCAATTCTTCCGCGCAGGCTCCAGCTGCTCTATGTAGCTGTGCCTCAAGACGTGGCTTGATTCCCTGCAGAATTAATCCATTGGCTCGCTCAACTTGACCGTTGGATTGTGGGTGTGCCACAGACGCAAGGTCAAGTCGGATGCCTTTGTCCCGGCAATAGTCCTCCACTTCTCCGAGTGACAGGTTGCTTCCATTGTCGGTGATGATGCTATGTGGAAGACCAAATCTCACCACTAGATCCCGGACAAAACCTGAGGGTAGTTGCCCCATCAAGCTTTCTAATGGGTTTAGCTTCTATCCATTTGGTGAATTTGTCAACTGCTACAAGCAGATGCGTAAATCCACACGGTGTCGTTTGTAATGGTCCCACCATGTTCAGCCCCTGCATCGCAAACGCCAAGTTATTGGTATTGTTCGCAATTCTTCAGAGGGACATGTGGTTGTCGGGCATAACATGGCATCCCTGCATGTTTCAACTAGTTTGTCGTCGCCTTCGGGTCACCAAGAGAACTTTGCCGGAAGGCTTTCACGACCAACGATCGAGGAGCGTGATGCCCGCAATCTCCGAGATGGATTTCGTAGGATTTCCATACCTTCTAGCTGGGAAACACACTTTAGGTATACACCAAAGAGTGCTCCTTTGTAGAGTTGCCCATTGATTATGGTATAACCCTTTGCTCGTCGTACTATCTGCCGCCTTTCGACCTCGTCGGGCAAAGTTCCGTTCGAGATATTCCATGAACGGTTTTGTCCAAGCCGGAGGGGTCTTTGTCACCATGTTGACGAAAGAATCAACTCTATCCGGGTTGTCGATGTCGGCGCCCTTCACGGATGGTGTCCGTAGATGCTCTAGGAAAACTCTTGGCGGAATTTGCTTGCGCCCTCATCCAAGTTTAGACAATAGATCAGCCGCCTCGTTTTGCTCCCTAGGAACATACTTGACTTCGTAGCCCAAGAAGCTCTTGGCTATCTCATCCACTTCGTCGTGATATGCCGCCATCATAGGGTTCCGCATTCGTGCACCACCTATTTGGCAACCAAGTCGGAATCTCCACAAAGAAACTATGCGCTTGATGCCAATATCCTTGGCTACACGCATCCGTGAATGAGTGCTTCATACTACGCCATGTTGTTTGTAGCCTCAAGTGGATCTGCGAACGAGTGTAGCTTGTCTCCTTTGGTGATCAGAGTAATACACCAGCCCCCGAGCCATTGAGCAGCTTTGATCCATCAAAGTGCATCACCCAGTATTCTGGTTCTGGCAACGGAGTGGCATCCGGCATCTCCGTCCAATCTACAATAAAATCCACCAAGGCTTGTGACTTGATAGCGTCGCCTTTTTGTAGGTGATCTCGGCGGCAAGTTCAATGCCCCACTTCACGAATTCTTCAGAAGGCCGATGTTGTTGATAATGTCGGACAGTGGAGTCTTGCTCACTACTGTGATTGGGTGCTCCTAAAAGTAATGCCTTAACTTCTGAGAAACAAGGAATACTCCATAGGCTATATTTTGGTAGTGCGGATAATGCTGCTTGGACTCCGTCAAGACCTCGCTTACATAGTAAACTGGTCGTTGAACTCTGTGCTCATAGCCTGGTTCCTTCCGCTCTACCACGACGACGATGCTAATAACCCGGTTGGTTGACGCCATGTAAATTAATAGGGGCTCACCAGGCTCGGGTGCTGCAAGGATGGGCGCTGAGGAAAGAATCTCCTTGAGTTGCTTCAATGCTGCATCTGCCTCGTCTGTCCATGTGAATTTGTTCGCCTTCTTCATGAACTTGTATAGCGGCAGAGCCTTCTCTCCAAGTCGGCTGATGAACCGACTAACTGCTGCAACACAACATGTTAGTCGTTGGATGTCCTTTAGACATGTCGGACGGTTTATGTTTAAGATGGCCTTGATTTTCTCCGGCTTGACCTTGATTCCGCGCTGGGAAACGATGAAGCCCAACAGTTTGCCGGCTGGAACCCCGAAGACGCACTTCTTAGGGTTGAGCATCATGTTGTATTTCCGGAGATTATCAAAGGTTTCTTTTAAGTCGGAGATTAAGTCGTTTGACTTTTTAGACATCACCACGATATCGTCCACATAGACGTGAACGTTCCGACCAATTTGGTCGTGAAGGCAACGTTGCATTGTCCGCTGGTAGGTGGCACCTGCGTTTTTCAGCCCAAAGGGCATCGTGACATAGCAAAACGTCTGCACGGGTAGTGAACGGCGGCCAATTGGTCCGACTTCCTCATCTTGATCTAGTGGTATCCTCGAGTATGCATCGAGAAACACAAAAGTTTCGAGCCACCGTCGAGTCAATGACTTGGTCAATGCGAGGCAAAGCAAACGGATCTTTGGGACATGCTTTGTTCAAGCCGTGTAATCAACGCATTCTTAATTCATTGGTTCCTTTTGGGGACAAGCAGATTGGCCACCCATCGGGTGTGAAGGACTTCTGGATAAACTCAGCCTTAAGTAACCTAGCTATCTCTTTGCTAATGGCGCTGCTCTTCTCATCTCCAAGCGTCGAGAGGTTGTTTCACGGTTTACATTTTGGATCTATGTTTAAGTCAGGTTTCGGCAAGTTCCCTAGGTACACCTTTCATGTCGGCAGGTTGCCAGGCAAAGATGTCCCTATTCTCATGGAGGAACTCGACGAGCGCGCTTTCCTATTTGGGATCCAGGTTCGTGCCAATGGCGACGGTCTTGGAGGCATCGCCTACCACAAGTTCCACCGGCTTGGTCTTGATGGCGGCCTTGAACGCAGGAGCGGAGTCAGAGATATGCTCCTTCGACGCGGGCATCTCTGAGTCATTGACCTTGCTCTGGATCTCCTTGAATTATTCGCTGTAGAGGACAGCTTCTGCAACGGCTGCTTCATTGATCTCGTAGTCCCTTACCTTGGTGAAGCTTCCGAATACGGTGATGACACCGTTTGGTCCGGGTATCTTGAGTTTGTTGTAGACGAAGCATGGCTTGGCCATGAACGTCTGGAATATTTCGCGGCCGAATATGACGTGGTACACGCTCTTGAAGGGGACCACCTCAAAGGTCATGCGCTCTTGGCGGTAATTATTAACGTCGCCAAAGGCTACCTGAAGTGTAATGCACCCAAGGGACCGAGACTCCCGTCCAGGAACTACGCCATGGAACACGGTGTTGGTCCGCCTTAGGTTTGCCTCCGTCAAGTTCATCTTCTGCAGTGTATCTAGGTACATGATGTTGATGTTGCTTCCACTATCCACCATGCACTTGGTGAACTCCATGCCGTCAATCAATCGGTTGGTGACCATGGCGTATTGGTTCTCCGTGGGCACAAGGTCTGGGTGGTCCGTCCTGTCCCAAGTGATTGGAACCTCCGACCAGCGCAGGTATTGGGGGACTAGGGGGAGAGTGGCCATCAGGATCCTTAGAGAGGTCTTCTGTTGTCGGACGGTGGGGGTGCCAAGGAAAGCGTGATAGACTGGGGCCTTCTTTGCGAAGGGTTTCTTGCCCTTGTCTTCGCTCTTGGCGGCGTGCTTGGGGTCAACGTCCTCGTCCATGTCACTTGAATCCTTGGACTCCTCCTCCTTCTTCTTCCCCTTGCCCTTGCCTCGCGATCATTCTTGACTTCTTGTAGCGGACTCGGGTCTTCCTTGAGGTCGTTGACGAATTTGCAGTGTCGATTAGTATGGGTGACCTTGCCGTTGACATCGAGGTGTGCGATGCACGACATATCGCGGTACTCTTCGTATGTTTGGGGGATGCGGAGAGGCGCCGAGTTGGTTTCACTTCCTCGTTGCTTCCCATGGCCTGCTCCCCTTCCTCGGCCACGTTGTCCGCCTTCTCCTCATCCTACAAAAGTCATGGCGACCATGTCGGTAGATTGCTTTTCTTCTAGAGCGGTTTTCCGCTTTGTACTGCTGTTCCTCCGAGCTTGGGTTGGAACGGCTGTTGCCGGCAAAGAGCCACGAGCATCGTCGTTGGCAGCTGCGAACTCACTAGCTAACTGAATCATATGATTCAAGTCAAGCTGATTGTCCTACAAGCGCTTTAGCTTATGTGAGAGTAACGTGCCCCTTTCCAATCCATCGATGAAGGCAGCCATGGCGGTCTGGGCGTGCACTCCTACGCAGGAATTCTTCATATCCAGCCAGCAGGAGAGGTAGGTGCGAGATGTCTCGTCTTTCTCTTGCACGCACCGCTGTAGATCGCCCACAGTGCAGGGATGCTTGTATGTACCCTCAAAGTTCTTGGTGAACGCTTCTTGCATGTCCAGCCAGTTGTAGATAGATTTTTCTGGCAAGTCGTCAATCCATTGACGGGTCGTGCATGCCAACATTAACGGGAGGTACTTGACGGTGACGTTGGGGTTGCCTCCAGCAATCTCCACCGCGTTGTCGTAGTCCTGCAACCATCTGACAGGCTTGGCGGTGCCGTCATAGGGCTTGATGGTCTTGTCAATCCGGAAACCTTTGGGGTAAGTTGCAGACCGTATTGCAGGTCCAAAGAAACATGGTCCCAGGTATGGTCCTTCCCGGGCCTCGTGGATATTATCGATCCGTGAACGTGCATCGTATGGCTTCGGGTTCTTCTTGTTGTTGTCAACAGGGGATCGGCTACGTGATCGACGCGGGCCTCTTCCGTCATGGTGACTGCTTGGAGGTGACGGAGGCGGAGGTGGCGGTGGGTTAGCCTTCTTGCTGTTACCCTCCTACGATGCCCCACGCCTGTCACGGTTGCTTGCCGGACGCGGAGGGTCATGGTGTGACCTGCTCTTATGTCCTTGGTGGCGCTCTCCATCATGACGGGTCTATGTCGTGTTGTCGCGGATGACGATGCCGCACTGCTTTGGTGGGGGCATATCCGTATGATGGTGAGTCTTGTAATCTTCCTGACGTCGGGGGGGGGGGGTCGGGGCGGTGGCGATTGCCGGCGAGGTTGGGCTCTTTCTCCATGTCGGAGGACATGGGGATAGCATCCTTCCTGTTGCTCACATCCCTCTGTCTTCGTTCTGATGAACCCGTCCGCGATCCGACATCCTGAGGAGATCTGTCCCTTGGCGGTTTGTACTGGCTAGATCGGCAGAGCGCTGGGTCAGACTCAAGCCTCTGAGAGGTGGCCTTTTCCTGCTGCTTTACCGCCTTGGCCACTAGGTCATAGACCTGCTCGACTGCCTCAGGCGATCTATCCTGCTCCAGGAGGGTCTTGGCGACGGCGAGGTTAAGGAGTGGGGTGGGCATCACCTGCTTGCCTTCACTATCAATGTATGGCTTGGCCTGTGCCGGCTTCGAGGGAGCCCATCCTAGGTTGCGCTATACACCAGGATCGTTGATGACGTGAGCTGGAGCTTTCTTAGCCTTCTGCTGCTGCAGCAGAGTCTTGTACTCGGCCTCCATTGCTCTTGCTTTCTCTATGGACTTCTACACGTTGACCAGATCTCGATCTAGTTTAGCACCTTGCTCCGCGATGGCTTGCGCCTCCCATACAAGCTTGGCGCTTCGTCGCTGAGTCACGTTCGGATATGATCAACGATTAGTGGCTCAACGAGGAGATTGTACATCACTCTATCATTTGGAGTAACATGGGCTCTCGGCGTGGATGTCAGGCGACAAGTTCATGGTGTTGTTGTTGCTCGGACGGTGCAGTTCTGCGGCTCTTTGCTGGGTTAGGTGGAGGCATGACCTTTGCGATCAATGTTGTCGCAATTAGTGGCCCCCCTTATCCAAAGGCCGTAGGGCGGAGCTTGCCGGGCTGGTCTTCGCCCATCGTTGTCCCAATGGTGACGAACACCCTCGAGACATGACGGTGTTATTAGCTTGCTCATCGCGAGTACTCCTCCTCCATCTCTGCATAGAGTCTAGCTCTTCTGGACTGAAGTCTATTTCCTCCGAATCTGCCTGAAATCAGCGTAAAGCGTCAATGACAGAGTCGGAGGGTTCCGTGACTTCCTCGATGACGGCGGTGGAGGTGCAACGCCTCGACGATGTGGAAGTGGTGGTCTTCCGCGACGATGGCGGCCGGAGGCGGTGGTGGAGGTGGCTGAATTGGAGGGGCTCCGTCGATGGCCTTAAGCCGCCGCTTCAGCCTCCGCGTAGTTGTTGACGGTGTTCACCATGCCTTCGAAGGTGAGGCGTCCTGACGCCTGTTGCCGTCTTAGAAAATGTCGGAGAAGCGTGCCATGGTCTAGTCCTTCCACAAAGTGATAGATGGCATCATCATTGGGGTAGTGGGCCAGATCGGCTCGTATACGGAGCCACCTGGCTAGGTAATCACGGGGGTTTTCGCCCTCTCTCTGAACGCAGCGCGCCAGATCAAAGATGGTAACCACGCCGACGAACTTGGATCTCTGCTGTCCAAACGCACGGACAAAGCCGGCGGATTTGCAGTGATCTTCCACCTTTATATCCTGCACAGGGGCGGTTTGGGTGGGTCTTGAATTTTTCCGATTTTTGACGGCAAACTCCGAGGAGAGATCCGACATTGATCCTTCCGTGAACGTATCCCGCCTGTAGGCGGTCGTGCGGTCTTGAATTTTTCCGATCTTTGCCGCAAACTCAGGAGAGATCCGACATTGATCCTTCATGAACGTATCCCGCCCGTAGGCGGTCCGTGCGGGTCTTGATGCTCCTCACTCTAGGAACTAGTGCCCGAGTCGGTTTTGCCAATGAAGAGGTGGATGTCTCCGATAGGAACGATCGAACACCGTAGGGGTTCGTCGCGGGATCCAACTCGTCGGGAGGGACGATCGGAACGTTTCCGGAGAAGAGAACGCGACCGATGGCTACGGTTTCGTCGATTCCCGCGAAGATCTTGGTCCTCGCCCGCTGAAGAGCCTGAAGCGCCTCTTGCCCCACGGTGGGCGCCAACTGTCGTGGTATTGCCAACGAGTACGCCATGGAGGGGTCCTCATAGTGTGTGTTTAGAGACGTGGGGTAAGGCGGACGGTTGACGGGTACGAGGTAACACAGCTTACCCAGGTTCAGATCCCACAACGGTGGCGGAATCCTACTCCTGCTATAAATCACTATAATGGCAATACGCCGAGTTACAGAGATAGGTTCGCTATGTGAGGTGACTAGAAAGTCTAAGTTATTGTCTGAAGTTGCGCCCTAAAGGCTCCCATAGGACCGAATTATATAGTCGCCAGGTCCTAGGGTTACAGGGAAAAGTCCTAGCCGGACAGGTTACAGAGTTCTACACCGTCTATTACTAGTCTTATGTATCTTGCACTCCAAGGCTCCAGGTACGCTGGTGACTCCACCGTAGCCTTCCTTTATCCGGCATGGGCCTCCCTTCTGGATCCACCTAACTAGGCCGCCCAGCAGGCCATAGGCCATGCTACCGACTATGGGCCACCCGGGTTAGTCGGATAAGAGACATGCTATGAGGATACCCATATAGCATATCCCCAACACTTACGAGGATGAGGAGGACCTTGAGGATGAGGAGGAGGAGGAGGATTGACTGTCGGGACGGTAGTCTTGTACTTGTCCCTTTTTGGCGTCTTGATGCCAAAGGGGGAGAAGCTGAACTTTAGGCACGGGTGTTGCATGGGAAGTCACAAGCTCGTTCTTATCTTGATCCTTTTATTGCTTGTGAACTTCGATTTCCCTCCAGTTATGTATGAGACTATGTTTTCATGTGTGAGCCTATGTGGTTATGTCTTGGATCCATCTTGTGATGATATGCGTTATCTATTGTCTATATATTTCTCATCACATGTTATTATGCAAAGGTATGATTTCACATGCTAGTATCAATATTTGTGCACCCATGTTGGGTTTGTAAAATAGAGGGGGAGGTTTGTCTCTACGCATATAGGGGGAGCCCCGTCTCTATTTTACAAATTCCATATGTTTTCTATTAAAATCATCTTGCAAAAGTGTATTGTCATCAAACACCAAAAAGGGGGAGATTGAAAGAGCATTTTCCTATCCCTCTGATTTTGTTGTTTGATAACAACACACTTATCGGTTTAACTGTGTGCTAAGTGTATCACAGGTTTGATACGGGGTGGCACAAATATTGGCATATCAATTCCCTTTGCCAAAAACCATTGTGCCAACCGGTAGTACCAGAACTATGACCGGTACTACCGCTTGACACCCAGATTACGGTTCGATGCATTGGCACCGTACAAACCGATAAGGGTGTGTGCTAGTCGGTACCACGGATCGGCACTCTGGTCCAACCGTAGTACCGCTTGAGACAAGCGGTACTACCGCTGACACCTGCATCGGCTCGGTATCTGCCGCCGTTCAAGAACATCCACCTCTGTTTGGTCGTACCAAGCGGTACTTGGGACCGGTATTACCGCGAACCAGGTAGTATCGCGTCATCTGACCAGGTACTGGCGTCATACATCGGCATTACTACGCTTGGGGTAGTATCGCAAGGGCGATACCACCCAAATCTGAAGAAGGCTAGACGAACTAAAGCATCTCCGGTACCTGGTCTCGTACTTGACCGGTAGTACCGCTTGCAAGCGGTACTACCGCTTGAGGACCGGTACTACCGGTACATTAATGACTCCAACGGACATATTTCGTGGAGGGGTATAAATCCCCCTCCACCTACCTTGGGACAAACTGGTCAGCTCATTAAAGTCAAAGACCACCATTAGAGTCCATTGGAGCCACTCAATTCCCAAGATCTCCTCATTCAACCACCCAAAGTCCTTGATCTTTGGGGAATCGAAGGAGGAGGCCCCGATCTACTACTTCACCAAAAGAGATCTTCATTTCCCCCTCATTTCATTGAGGGCCCCTTTGCTCTAGTGTTTTCTTGGAAACCCTAGTTCCTGTTTTGGTTCTTACAAGCTTGTCTTTGATTGCTTTGACAACTTGCTTGTATTTGGGAGCCTCCGATTAAGTTGTGGATGTCTGCCCCCAAACTTGTAACGGTGCCGACTTCCACCTTGAAGGTTGTCGATATAGTGGAAGGTGAATCGATCCCGTTGGGGTGAGATTTATCGGAGAACAAGGGAGGCCTTTCGTGGCGTTGGTGGTTTGAAACCACCCCCTCTCCAAACGTAGACGTACTTCCCCTCAAAAGTAAGGAACTACAGGAAACAAATCCTTGTGTCTCCGCGTCCACTATTTTGGTTACTTCTATCCTTTACCGCATCTTACATACTTGTTACTACTTTGTGTTAGGGTAGCTCTTGCATAATTGTCATATAGGTAAATTCACCGTAGTTGCATTATCTAGAGAATTTACCTTATTTTCAAACCTTAATTTGAAAAAGAAGAAAATTTGAAGTAGCACCTATTCACCCCCCCCCCTCTAGGTGCCCATACGATCCTTTCAGTAGTGGTTACCATCAAATCCGCATGGCGGAAGGTGATGAGTGAAAAACTGCCTTCAAGACCAAGCTTGGTCTCTATGAATGGTTGTTTATGCCCTTTGTCTTATGTAACTACCTCGGTGAATTACGCTCCTAGATACAAGCCTGGCTGAGCGAAAGTGGTTGAAATAGTACGGTGGGGCCCCAAAAGCCACTCACGGGTAGACCTTTCGACCGTCCCAACCACTTCCAATTCATCGGGACTGTCTGAGGCGTGTCGGCGAAGGGATCAACTACATACACAAATGAGTATGTATGCAAGCCACCATACAAAAGTACATCAGAGCCATTCCATCTAGAAAGAAAAGAAATATAGCAATGCCATACGGCAAGATTCAAATGACCTAGATAGATATAACATTTTAGGATAATTCCTCATACATCACACATCAGAGCATCAGGCGGAAACGGCAGAACAAAGTCCGAGTACGGATAAGAAGCAAATCGGCATAAGATGCCACGAAATAAGCACATCCATACAGATCTCACGGATCCCGTTCCAGAATCTCTACACCGAACGATCGCTGCCCACATCATCGGCCTCTTCCACCCAAAGATCCGTCTCCGCGAGTGTACCTTCATCCGAACCAATAATTTATCGTGTGAGACCCTAAGGGTACTCAAGAAGTCTTTATGCCTCTAAAGGGACACAACACAGGGTGACGAATTGCAGCGAAAAGGTAAACCTAACAGTTCTAAAGATAACGCTAACCATCCGCCTAACCAAAGATAGACGGATGTCCGTGAATTAATGACAACAGCTATATGTAATTTCATCGATCCATCCTCCTCCTCGCTACCAACGAGGAAGCGGACGAACAAACCCCCATCCGTTGGCAATTTTATTAACCATTCCATGAGTGTTGCCTTGTTTACTAGTCGATTACTTAGTCGATTAAAGAGGTGCTTTAGTTATGCTTGTCTATGATCGAGAAGCGTGCTCCAAGTCGTCCATTACATGACACGGCTTTGAGAAAGTTTTACCTGCGGGGTGCACAAATAGCAACACACACTCGATCAACCTCGGAAAAACCAAATCAAAACCCAACGAGGCCTTCACGACAAAGCAATCACAGGATTCAGAAATATTTGAGGCCACCTTGGAGTACACCAAGAACGGTTAGTGACTCGACGGACCCGAGGTTTGGGTGGACGGTCAGAGCGATCGGAACCCAAAATCGGGCTTGTCGACACACCGCAACGTGTCCCGATCCTAAACAGTACAGGTGCTCCTCGCACAATCGTAATAAAGCAGTAAGCATGGCATAAGTACAGGATAGTAAATAAAACCTCAAACTAGTTTGTGGCCCCAAGAAATAGGACGGAATCAAGCTCGCTCGGGGGTCCCATAAGCCTCCGGATGTGGATAGCGAATATTCTTGGAACATGAATCAAGTACTCGGGATCTTACGGGACACAAGTGAGCAGGAAAAACCAAATAGCAGATGTTGCTCACCGGTGCTACTTTCATTAGTTATCCCATTACTACTCAGGTTAAGTTGTTTAGGTACCTCGTGATCCATCAGACTCTCACATACCCTACACATGCTGTTCTATGACTCGCATGGCTCAAACAACTCCTGTAGTAATGGCTCATGGGATGGAGGAACAAGCTTGGTGGGGTTTAAAAGTAAAGGCTATGCAATACTTGGGATTCAATTTAATGCAATCGCGACTCAATGATGCAAGAATAAGATAGAGGCAATAGGTACTGTATGTATGCAAGCATGTGGTAGTGCTTGCTGCAACTCGCTTGAAGCGAGAGCGGATCAGGTAGTGCTCACGGTTCTCTTGATATATCCCCGCCGTAGTCTATTCAGAAGAACCAAACAAACAAGGCCAACATAAATAAAGTGCACAAGCATAGGAATAAAATCGCTACAAACAATCATGTCATGATGAATGATGCACAAGTTGCATGGCAATAAAGTAGCATGGCATGGGTGAGTTGTAGAATTCAAGAAATAACATTTTTATGGGGTTTTGGTCCCATTTTATTGTCATATTAGTTGCTGTATATTATATATTTATATGATGCATGCTGCAATTGAAGTCATGGATAGCATAAACATAAAGGTCTCGTCGCGCTGATCATTTTAGACATATCATTTGTCAAATTCGGAGTTATAAAACAAAAGTTATTAATTAATTAAGTCCAGGGGCATTTTCTTGTAATTTTGCACAACTTGAATTTTAAAGTATTCAAATAATATTTTGAATAGCATATTTGAAATCCTCACATTTTTCTGATTCCAAAACATATATTATTTGTATTATTTGGAATTATGAATTTAATTTTATTTTTAAGTCAAAATTAGTCATATTAGGTCAAAGTCAAAGGTTTGACTATTTTAAATTAGTTTTGAAAATATTTGAATAAATATTTGAATTAACATTCAAAAACCAAACATTTTTCATATAAGGTTTGAATTCAAATTCGAAATATTTAATTAGTTATGAATTTATCTGATAATAATCATTTACTGAAATTTTTATTGATTTAAGAAATGGTCGGGTTTTCTTACTGGCTAGAGCTACCCCAAGTCACCGATCGGTGGGGACAGTGCCCGCCCAGGAGCGGAGGACACGGGATGCGCCTTGGACGCAGCAGACCGCTGGTTGAAACTCAAAACTGGAGCCTTTTATAAAAACCTCACCGATCGGGGCTGCGGGTTGGATAGAAGGAAGGACAGGGGCTTTTCTGCAAGCGTCTGGGACCTGACGGGAACCTGACGAACTGAAGACGATCCTGGAATCTACTAGATGACCCGAAATTCAAACGAGCAAGGCGAGCAAACGGACGCGATTCTCGCAAAAGTGTAAAAACCAAAAACGAAGAGGGATGTACAGGATGCAAGTTTTGTGTTTGGGGTGCCACCAACGGAGGACTCTACGTGCCGGGAAACTACGACGAACAGAGGCCGACCCGAGGCAAAAACTGAAAACCAACATCGGGTAAAAGAGGGTTTTTCTCAGGATCTTTCGAGGACGATGGCGAAGGATACAACGCGATTTTGGAGATGATGTAAAAACTAAAAACGCAGAGGAAAGGTAGGGCTATGACTTTCATGTTGGGGATTTTTGCGAAGGAGGGTTGTAGCGGACGGGGCGAGGTGAAGAATGAGGGTGCGCCGGCATTGCTAAACTTCTGGCCCGTTGGCTGGAGGTGGCCTTGCTGCCGGCACAGGCGACAACGAAAGAAGGTTGGACGCTGGCCGGTGCGATCCTCGAGGCGAGCTAGGCTACTGACAACAAGGAGGAGGAGGAGGGGATGGGGTGCTCACTAGACCGATTCCAGAGGAAAACGAGGAGGGAGCGGAGGTGAGGTCGACAAGAACGGTGGCATGGTCCGCTCTTGGTCGGAAGAAGAGGTAGCAGTGGCTCCGGGCGACTTCTCTCGAGGTACCCCCCAAGGCGTGGAAGGCGAGCGATCCCGGCCTGGGCTCACCGCCACCATGGCGACGGGCGGCGACTACTCGGCTGGGAGCGACACGGAGGAGAGGGGAAAAGGAAATGGTGGCGGAGAGGAGGGAAGAGGAACGCTAGGGTTCGGGGGCCTCCGTGGCTTGGGATAAGAAGGGGCGGGTGGATGACGCGCCGACGGAGGTCGACGCCCACTGCTCGCTCACGCTTCCGTCTCGCCTGGAGGGTGGCGCCCGAACGGCGTCGAGGAGGAAGAAGAGGGAGGCGAGCGGCGAATCTCTTGGGCCAGGGGGAGTTGGGCGAAGGAGGAAGGTACATTGTGGCCGTGGGTGAGGCCAGGTGAGGCTGTGCCCTTCCTCTCTCACTATTTTTTTTCTTCCTCTTTCTATTTTTATTTGACTTGCTTGTTTTATTCCAATGCAACTTTAAACCAGCTTTTAATTGTCAAATTCTGTTGCATTTTCCTCAGGGAACTTTGAACAGAGGGTTTGGGCCAAGAGGAGAGGCAAAAAGAGAACAAGATACATGAGGAGAGAAAAGCACACATGATCACATGATCATGCATGGAAGGAGATGGTTTAAAGGGGAGTAGGGTTTAGGGTTAGATGGAAGAGGGGTATGATGATTAGGGGGTTAGGGTCTAGCTAGAGGGTAAGAGAGAGAAAGAGAGATAGGGGGTTTGTTGTCTTGATTAGATCAAACATGATCCACACAAACTCACAAGATGGCCAAAAGAGAAAGAAGAAAAGAGGTGATGAGGTATGAGCAAGATTAAAATGGATCAAGCCCAAAAGCAGGAACGAAGATAGAGATGATCCACTCAAGAATTCAAATAAAACCATAAGATGACCAAAGTTGATGATGGTTGCATGGCCCATGCAAATGCATTAAATGCTAGGTTTCATCTTGTGAGAACAAAATAATGTTCCATGGCATTTATTTATGTGCATCCCCAAAGATGAAGTGAGGCCAAGCAAAAGATTATGAGTGGGATCCACCCAACCCACATGAGCTAGGTAAACTCAAGTAAAGGCCAGCTGATATTAATTGGATGGTGGAATTATAAGGTGGTGAAGAAAAGGTGGTGGAGTCAATAAAAGATATGCCCTCAACTCAACTTGGGCATTTAACAATATATCAAGAACCAGATACAATAACAAGAGGCAAATACAATTAATGATGCATATGAGGTAAGAAGCAAATCACAAGGGTTTGTATGATGCTCAAATTCCAAGGTGGCATGATGACATGAACATGACATGATGATGATGCAACAATTATATGTAGGAAGTGGCCCTTTTATTTCTAGATCCAGTAGCATTACAGATGTTAGACAACTGGGATGCTACAACTCTCCCCCACTAAACAGGAATCTCGCCCCGAGATTCTAGGAAGAATAAGAAGACACAAAGAGGGTAGGATGGTTGGCACGGAGTTCATCTTCACGTTCCCAAGTGGCTTCATCAACAGAATGGTGTGACCACTGCACCTTGCAGAACTTGATGGACTTGTTGCGAGTCCTTCTTTCTGCGGTCTCAAGGATTTTTGTGGGGTGTTCTTGATAAGACAGGTCTTCTTGGAGATCGATTAGCTCATGATCCACGGTCCTGCCGGGATCTTTGAAGCACTTCTTGAGTTGAGAGATGTGGAAAACATCATGGACTTTGAGTTTTCCGGAGCTCAAGGGCATAAGCAACTTCTCCTCTTCTACCACGAATCTTGAAAGGACCGATGTATCTAGGAGCCAGCTTTCCTTTGATATCGGCGGTGTGTGCCTCTCATGGAGTGACACGAAGGTAGACGAGATCACCAGGGGCATACACCATGTCCGTGTGCTTCTGTCATAATTGCTCTTCCGGCGACTTTGAGCAATCTTCGTGTTCTCAAGAATGATATGTACCTTCTCCTCCGCTTGAGTTACAATGTCGAGGCCAAACCATATTCTTTCTCACACCGACCAACCAATCGGAGTTACGCACTTGCGACCATAGAGAGCCTCAAATGGTGCCATCTTGGACTTTTCGGAAAGTTGTTGTACGAGAATTCAGCATAAGGAAGACATTCCTCCCACTTCATGCCAAAAGAGATAACGCAAGCGAAGCATATCCTCCGATCTGATTGATCCTTTCAACTTGTCCTTGTTGAGGGTGGTAAGCGATCTTTGAAGTTCAACTTTGTTCCCAAAGCATTTTGGAAACTCTCCCAGAACTTTGAAGTGAAGATGCTTCCACGGTCTGAACTGATCTCAAGCGGAACCCCATACAGAGAGACAATTCTGTTGATATAGAGCTCATCCAACTGAATTCCAAAAAATGTTTCCTTGACGGGGAAGAAATGAGCCACTTTAGAAAGCGTGTCGATGACAACAAAGATTGCATTGTTGCCCTTTTGCGACCTTGGAAAGCCCGTGATGAAGTCCATCTCTACTTTCTCCCATTTCCATTCCGGAGGTTTCAATGGCTATAGAAGACCGAAAGGTTTCTGATGGACAGCTTTCACTCTGCGGCAAACATCACACTCCGAGACGTACTTGGCACAATACCGTTTCAAACCAGGCCACCAATATTGTGTTTTCAGGTCCATGTACATCTTTGTGCTGCCAGGATGGATAGAAAGAACCGAATCATGCGCCTCCTTGAGAACTTGCTCTCTCAAACCCGGGTAGTTCGGAACAAACATCCGGTGTTCAAAGAAAAGCGTGCCTTGATCATCAACGTGGAAGGACTCATATTTCGGGAGCTCAAGTTTAGAGATGATCTTTTTGGTGTGCGGATCACCAAGCTGACGAGAGCGAATCTTTTCTTCCAAGAGAGGAGTAGCCAGAAGGTTCAGGAGATGCCCTTGTTCCACAATTTCCAGATTGAGCTGACGGAATTCCTCGCACAAGAGAGGCTGTTGTTCTTCCATCATGAGGTTGTTGACATAAGCTTTGCGGCTGAGAGCATCGGCCATGACATTAGCTTTGCCCGGAGTGTAGTTGATGGTCAAATCAAAATCGTTGATTGCTTCGATCCATCTCCTCTGCCGAAGGTTGAGGTCAGGCTGAGTGAAGATATACTTCAAACTCTTGTGGTCAGAAAAGATCTCACATCGGTTGCCAAGCAAGTAGTGCCTCCATAGCTTCAAAGCAAAGACAACTGCTGCGAGCTCGAGGTCATGTGTGGGATAGTTGATCTCATGCGTCTTCAACTGTCGAGAGGCATAAGCAACCACCTGTTTCTCTTGCATAAGGACCGCACCCAATCCTTGCAAAGAGGCGTCACAGAATATCTGGAAAGGCTTAGATGTATCCGGAGGAACCAAGACTGGTGTGGAAGTGAGCTTCTCTTTGAGTGTCTCAAAACTTGTTTGACATGCAGGAGTCCACAGGTATTTCTTGCCTTTCTTGAGGAGATTGGTAAGAGGCTTCGCTATCTTCGAGAAGTTCTGAACGAAGCGACGGCAATAACTAGCCAAACCAAGGAAACTCCGCACTTCTTTGACATTAACAGGAGGAAGCCATTCAACAATTGTCTTCACAGTTTCCGGGTTGACTGCAATGCCCTTGGCAGAGATGACATGACCAAGATAGGTTACTTGAGTACCAAAACTCACACTTTGAGAACTTTGCATACAAGCGGTTCTCACGAAGCTTGTTTAGGACACACCGAAGGTGTTCTTCATGCTCTTCCTTGGACTTGGAATAGACTAGGATGTCATCCAGATAGACCACAACGAACTTATCAAGGTACTCCATGAAAACCGAGTTCATCAGCCTCGAGAAGGTAGCAGGTGCGTTGGTGAGACCGAAAGACATGACCGTGTACTCATACAGGCCATAGCGGGTGGTGAAAGCTGTTTTGGGCACATCTTCCTTGCGAATATTTATTTGGTGATAACCACTTCTCAAGTCCAGCTTAGAGAACACCACAGCTCCAGCTAGCTGATCGAAGAGATCATTAATCCGCGGTAGGGGATATTTGTTCTTGATGGTTTTAGCATTGAGAGCCCGATAGTCAACACAAAGTCTATCAGTCCTGTCACGCTTCTTCACAAAGATTGTTGGGCTACCCCAAGAAGAAGTACTGTGTTGAATGAAACCCAACTTCTCTTGTTCATCAAGTCGTCGCTTGAGTTCACCAACTCGAAGGACCCATTTTATAAGGCCGCTTGGAGATAGGAGCCGTTCCAGTTCAAGCTCAATTACAAACTCAACCTCACGATCCGGAGGCATACCGCAACTCTTCAGAAAGACATCGGAACTCACAGACCACGGTACACTCTGAATAGCTTCCATAGCATCATCATTGAGCCGCCAAAGAGAAAAGGACAACAGAGTCAAACTTGGAGAAAAGGCTATATGGCCTTCAGGAATCTTCAGAGACCGAGCGTCAAAGACAATCAATCACAGCTGCATTTGCGTCAACCAATCCATGCCCAAGATGACATCAATGTCGATTGCCCGTAACAATTAAAGAAGCCGAGAATAAGGAGCCACCAATCTCAACTTGATTGCCATGGCTGATATGAACGACCCTCATGTTTGAACCGGAGATTGTACCACCAACCGCTTAAGGAGAGGGACCAAGACTAACTCATTCTCATTTGCAAACTTGTGAGAAACAAATGAATGCGATGCAGAATCAAACAAAACTCGTGCAGGTGAGTTAACGGAAGCATACCCATCACAACTCGGTGCATGCTCGCCTTGGCGTTGACACAGTTGGCACGAGCAACCGTGAGACCGGGCTTGGTGTTGATGTTGAGCCGAGGTGGTGGTGCACGAACCAAAGGAGAGCTTGCTGCAGATCTTGGCGGGGGTGGAGGAAGAGCTTTGTTTTTCAACGGACAGTTCCAGTTGAGATGTCCAGGATCTCCACATGTGAAACAAGCACCAGGTGGACGTGGAGAAACGTAGCCAGGGACTCCGCCAGGTGCTCCAGGGTAGTGGTGGTTGTAGCCCCTGGGAGCCGCAGTGGTGAAGTTTGGTGGCCTTGACGCGTAGCTTGCAGGTCTTGGTGGAGCCGGGAGCGACGGTGGGGTGTTAGGAACCCAGACACGCCGCTTAGAAGAATCTGCCATAGCTGAAGAGCTTGATGCATCACGGTTGTGTTTCTTGGACTCCTCAAACACTTGCCTACTTGCTTCCTCTTGCAGAGCTGTGTGTTGAAGTTCCAGAAAAGATGTCGGCCTTGCATGTGTGATTGCATATTTGATCGATGCATTGAGCCCTTGCCTGAACCTCTTTTGCTTCTTCTTGTCATCAGAGACCTCCTCGCCACCATAACGAGAAAGATTCATGAAGTTCCTGATGTAGGTGTCGACGTTATCATTTCCTTGCTTAAGGTTGAGAAATGCTTCCTTCATCCTTTCCATGACAATTTCGGATGAAACCTCTTTGAAAGCTGCAGTGAACCTTTCCCAAGTAGGTTTGAAAACCGGCAGCTTGCCTTCAAGTAATTTTCCCACCAGAGAGCTGCATCTCCCTTTAGAAGGTGAGTAGCACACTTTACCCACTCCTGCTCAGGAACATCAGCAGTCTCGATCAACCTTGACATCTCACGCAACCAATCATCCGCGTCCAGTGGTCGATCAAAAACATCAAACTGGCGAGGGTTGAATTTCAGGAAGCTTTTGATGTCTCCTCGCTTGGGAGGTGGAGGTAGTGGAGCAAACTCGTTCCTCCTGACACTTTCCTCAAAGCGCTGTTGGTTCTCTTGCATTCTTGCCAAAGCATTGGCGATGTTTGACATGTGAGCCCGATTCAGGTGGTATGTCCTCATCGAGCGGCGTGGTGGAGCCATCCTGATTGATATAAAACACAAGTCAAGTACTATAATGGAGAATAATAATAATCCAAAATAGTACCAAGATGGAATTAACCAAGATTAAAGGATACAAATTCGAGATGATATTAAAATATCAACAAAGTTCAAAGCACCTAGAGGATATTAAGCATATCGCACACTGAAAAGGAGTGTGGTACCTAATATATCAAAGAAAAATTTTCCACAAATTTCGCATTAAAATACCAATAGATGCATAAAATCACTTAAATCAAGATTAGTGACTCTACCGATTCAATATACAAAAGCGAATGATAAGAGTAGTGGTATGGTCGACTCCATCCCGCACTCAAATCATTACTCCGCATGAACAAGTGGAACACATATCCTAACCCCTTCTTCTCACGACGAACCTACTGACTTAGTAACTACGAACGAACACCCCAAACAAGATAATGTCGGATAACAAAGAGTAAGATTGCGTCAGGTATACAACTAATCGATAGATCGCGTCGGTTTGCAAAAGCCTGTCGGTATGGAATGTACCAACAGTTGATAACCAAAGGCCGATTAGATAACAACTTGGATGCAACAGATAGACAAGGAATTACACACACACACACACAACCTATGGTACTACAGAAACCCAGAACACGTGAATCCTAGTTTGAATTTTTAAGAAGAGGATTGAAAACGTTGCACTTCCTTACCATGAAAGGGTGGGTGGGTGGGTAAGAAGAAAAATGGAAGCAGTCCTACTCTCGCATTTTGTTTTTCCCTAGTATACATAACTACCAAAATATTTGCTAGACTGACAACGACCGTTTGGCTGAGACCCTGAAGGTCGGGATGGCTCTAATACCAATTTGTAACTATCTCGGTGAATTACGCACCTAGATACAAGCCTGGATGAGCGGAAGTGGTTGAAATAGTACGGTGGGGCCCCAAAAGCCACTCACGGGTAGACCTTTCGGCCGTCCCAACCACTTCCCATTCATCGGGACTGCAGGCGGCGTGTCGGCGAAGGATCAACTACATACAAATGAGTATGTATGCAAGCCACCATACAAAAGTACATCAGAGCCATTCCATCTAGAAAGAAAAGAAATATAGCAACGCCATACGGCAAGATTCAAATGACCTAGATAGATATAATATTTTAGGATAATTCCTCATACATCACACATCAGAGCATCAGGCGGAAACGGCAGAACAAAGTCCGAGTACAGATAAGAAGCAAATCGGCATAAGATGCCACAGAAATAAGCACATCCCCCACAGATCTCACGGATCCCGTTCCGGAATCTCTACACCGAACGATCGTTGCCCACATCGCCTCTTCCACCCAAAGATCCGGCCCATGAGTGTACCTGTTCATCTGAACCAATAATTTATCGTGTGAGACCCTAAGGGTACTCAGCAAGTCTTTATGCCTCTAAAAGGGACACAACCTGGGGTGACGCAATTGCAGCGAAAAGGTAAACCTAACAGTTCTAAAGATAAACGCTAACCATCCGCCTAACCAAAGATAGACGGATGTCCTGAATTAATGACAACAGTTATAACAGTAATTTCATCAGATACATCCTCCTCCTCGCTTACCAACGAGGAAAGGGCCGAACAACCCCCCATCCGTTGGCAATTTTATTAACCATTCCGTGAGTGTTGCACTGTTTACTAGTCAGATTACTTAGTCAGATTAAAGAGGTGCTTTAGTTATGCTTGTCTATGATCGAGAAACTGTGCTCCAAGTCGTCCATTACCGCGGACACGGATTTCAGAAAGTTTTACCCTGCAGGGGTGCACAAATAGCAACACTCGATCAACCTCGGAAAAACCAAATCAAAACCCAACGAGGCCTTCACGACAAAGCAATCACAGATTCAGAAATATTTCAGGCCACCCTTGAGTACACATAGCAACGGTTAATGACTCGAGACGGACCCGAGGTTTGGGTGGACGGTGGATCGGGAACCAAAAACTGGGCTTGTCGACACCGCGAAAACGTGTCCCGATCCTAAACAGTACAGGTGCTCCTCGCACAATCGTAATAAAGCAGTCAAGCATGGCATAAGTACAGGATAGTAAATAAAACCTCAAACTAGTTTGTGGCCCCAAGAAATAAGACGGAATCAAGCTCTGGCTCAGGGGGGTCCCATAAGCCTCCCGGATGTGGATAGCGCGAATATTCTTGGAACATGAATCAAGTACTCGGGATCTTACGGGACACAAGTGAGCAGGAAAAACCAAATAGCAGTTGTTGCTCACCGGTGCTACTTTCATTAGTTATCCCATTACTACTCAGGTTAAGTTGTTTAGGTACCTCGTGATCCATCAGACTCTCACATACCCTACACATGTTTGTTCTCGCATGGCTCAAACAACTCCTGTAGTAATGGCTCATGGGATGGAGGAACAAGCTTGGTGGGGTTTAAAAGTAAAGGCTATGCAATACTTGGGATTCAATTTAATGCAATCGCGACTCAATGATGCAAGAATAAGATAGAGGCAATAGGTACTGTATGTATGCAAGCATGTGGTAGTGCTTTCCTGGCAACTCAGTTGAAGCGAGAGACGGATCTGGGTAGTGCTCCTGGTTCTCTTGATATATCCCCTGCTCAGAGTCTATTCGAAGAAGAACCAAACAAACAAGGCCAACATAAATAAAGTGCACAAGCATAGGAATAAAATGCGTCAAGCAAACAATCATGCCATGATGAATGATGCACAAGTTGCATGGCAATAAAGTAGCATGGCATGGGTGAGTTGTAGAATTCAAGAAATAACATTTTTATGGGGTTTTGGTCCCATTTTATTGTCATATTAGTTGCTGTATATCATATATTTATATGATGCATGCTGCAATTGAAGTCATGGATAGCATAAACATAAAGGTCTCGTCGCGCTGATCATTTTAGACATATCATTTGTCAAATTCGGAGTTATAAAACAAAAGTTATTAATTAATTAAGTCCAGGGGCATTTTCTTGTAATTTTGCACAACTTGAATTTTAAATTATTCAAATAATATTTTGAATAGCATATTTGAAATCCTCACATTTTTCTGATTCCAAAACATATATTATTTGTATTATTTGGAATTATGAATTTAATTTTATTTTTAAGTCAAAATTAGTCATATTAGGTCAAAGTCAAAGGTTTGACTATTTTAAATTAGTTTTGAAAATATTTGAATAAAGATTTGAATTAACATTCAAAAACCAAACGTTTTTCATATAAGGTTTGAATTCAAATTCGAAATATTTAATTAGTTATGAATTTATCTGATAATAATCATTTACTGAAATTTTTATTGATTTAAGAAATGGCTGTGGGTTTTTCTTACTCGGGCTAGAGCTACCCCAACGACCTTGGTGGGGACAGTGGGTCGCCCATCTGCAATGGGAGGACACGGGGATGCGCCACGTGGACGCAGCAGGACCGCGGGTTGAAACTCGAAAACTTCGGGAGCCTTTTAAAAACCTCTGACGCTGACTGTGTGGCTAGGGGGCTGCGGGTTGGATAGAAGGAAGGACAGGGGCTTTTCTGCAAGCGTCTGGGACCTGACGGGAACCTGACGAACTGAAGATGATCCTGGAATCTGCTAGCTGACCCGAAATTCAAACGAGCAAGGCGAGCAAACGGACGTGATTCTCGCAAAAGTGTAAAAACCAAAAACGAAGAGGGATGTACAGGCTGCAAGTTTTGTGTTTGGGGTGCCACCAACGGAGGACTCTACGCGCCGGGAAACTACGACGAACAGAGGCCGACCCGAGGCAAAACGAAAACCAACGTCGGGTAAAGAGGTTTTTCTCGGGATCTTTCGAGGACGATGGCGAAGGATACAACGCGATTTTGGAGATGATGTAAAAACTAAAACGCAGAGGAAAGGTAGGGCTATGACTTTCATGTTGGGGATTTTTATGCGAAGGACGGGGTAACGCCGAGGTGAAGAACAGAGGTGCGCTCGGCCATTCTTGACGAGCGGCAAGCTGATGAGGTTCACCGACGCCTTGGCGACAATGCCGACAAAGAACGGCTTGAAGGTTGGGGACGCCCAGGCCGATCCTCGACCGAGGCGAGGCTACGGCCAATGACAAAAGGAGGAGGAGGATTGGGACGGGGTGCTCACCTAGACCGATTCCCATAGGAAAACGAGGAGGGGAGCGGTCGGAGGTGAGGTCGGCGACGGTGGCATGGTCCTGCTCTTGGTCGGAAGAAGAGGTAGCAGGCTCTGGCGTCTGACTTCTCTCGAGGTAGTACCTGGCATTTGGCGAGGCGAGCGATCCCGGCTTTGAGGGCTCACCGTGACAGGCGGCGACTACTCGGCTTCTTGTTGGAGGAGGACGGAGGACAGGGGAAAAGGGAAATGGTGGCGGAGAGGAGGGAAGAGGAACGCTAGGGTTCGAGGGGGCCTCCGTGGCTTGGGGATAAGAAGGGGGCGGGTGGATGACGCGGCTGACGGAGGTCGACGCCCACCTGCTCGCTCCAAGCCGTCTCTGAGGTGAGCCTTGAAACAGCGTCGAGGCGGGAAGAAGAACAGAGCGAGGCGACGAAGCCATGATCTTGGGCAGGGGAGTTGGTAGGAGGGAAGGTACTGGCTCTTGTGGGCTGGTGAGGCCTGTGAGGCTGCTGCAGCTCCTCTCTCACTATTTTTTTTTCTTCCTCTTTCTATTTTTATTTGACTTGCTTGTTTTATTCCAATGCAACTTTAAACCAGCTTTTAATTTTCAAATTCTGTTGCATTTTCCTCAGGGAACTTTGAACAGAGGGTTTGGGCCAAGAGGAGAGGCAAAAAGAGAACAAGATACATGAGGAGAGAAAAGCACACATGATCACATGATCATGCATGGAAGGATATGGTTTAAAGGGGAGTAGGGTTTAGGGTTAGATGGAAGAGGGGTATGATGATTAGGGGGTTAGGGTCTAGCTAGAGGGTAAGAGAGAGAAAGAGAGATAGGGGGTTTGTTGTCTTGATTAGATCAAACATGATCCACACAAACTCACAAGATGGCCAAAAGAGAAAGAAGAAAAGAGGTGATGAGGTATGAGCAAGATTAAAATGGATCAAGCCCAAAAGCAGGAACGAAGATAGAGATGATCCACGCAAGAATTCAAATAAAACCATAAGATGACCAAAGTTGATGATGGTTGCATGGCCCATGCAAATGCATTAAATGCTAGGTTTCATCTTGTGAGAACAAAATAATGTTCCATGGCATTTATTTATGTGCATCCCCAAAGATGAAGTGAGGCCAAGCAAAAGATTATGAGTGGGATCCACCCAACCCACATGAGCTAGGTAAACTCAAATAAAGGCCAGCTCATATTAATTGGATGGTGGAATTATAAGGTGGTGAAGAAAAGGTGGTGGAGTCAATAAAAGATATGCCCTCAACTCAACTTGGGCATTTAACAATATATCAAGAACCAGATACAATAACAAGAGGCAAATACAATTAATGATGCATATGAGGTAAGAAGCAAATCACAAGGGTTTGTATGATGCTCAAATTGCAAGGTGGCATGATGACATGAACATGACATGATGATGATGCAACAATTATATGTAGGAAGTGGCCCTTTTATTACTAGATCCAGTAGCATTACAGATGTTAGACAACTGGGATGCTACATCTTATCTAATGCTCCATCCACCTTTATGCGCCTCATGAACCATATTTTGCGATCTCTTATTGGAAAAAGTGTGGTTGTATACTTTGATGATATTATTGTTTATAGCAAGTCACTAGAGGATCATGTTACACATGTTAAGGATGTTTGCAAATCCTTAGAAATGAAAAGCTATATGCTAATCTCCCCAAGTGCACTTTCGCTAGAAACGAGTTAGTTTTTCTTGGAATCATTATTTCTTCGAATGGCATTGAAGTCGATGTTTCTAAAGTTAAAGACATAAGAGATTGGCCCATTCCAACCAATGTGAGTGAACTTCGCAATCTCCACGGTTTGGCTGGTTTCTACCATCGATTTGTAAAAGATTTCTCTACACTTGCCCTCTTAATGAGTTGACCAAAAATAATGTGTAACACCCTCAGAATCGGACCTATGCAAGTTTGAGCAAAATCCGCCAAACCCGCATAGAAACGATTCAAAGGTGCCCACCAGGCACTTTCGTGCGGGTGGAAAACGAAGTAATAACATTACACAACAGTCCTCGATGGGACCCACAGAACAGATATATATATAACGGAGACTCCATGAGTCAAGAATACAAATATAAGGTACAAAGATCCAAATCACCTTGAAAACGATGGGGCGTCCGACTACAGACAAGATGCAAATGGGGCTAAGAGCCCTGAAGAATAACCAATGGCGTCCATAACCACCAAGCCGGAAGGGTAACCCCGCTAACGACGCCGATCTCAAACCCGCTTAAACAAAAGGGTGCCGACAAAGGGCAAAGGAAAAAGAAGGAGCGTCAAGATCGAGGCCAAGACAGCGAGACTAGAATTCGCGGTCCTCGCCTACAAAGGTCTGGTGGATCGGAGCGGCAAGATGCAATCGAACAACCTATAGAGACTCGATACAACTGGCGGCAATCAGAGAGGGGTAAGAAGGACCTATTCGGAACCAACCCGATACTACCATCAAACAAACCCATCCTGGCGTTTCCCCCTCGATACCAATCGAGGAAGTCAACCGAGGAACTCACACAGTTGGCAGTTTTACTTATTCAGTTATCGTTGCAGCAATTACTAGTCAGGTATAGATAATCATCCTGATAAAATAAGCAGTGGGCACTTTTAGTTAATCATTCCGTTATAGTTGTAACACTTACTAATCAGATACAAGTGGCATGAGATAACCCATAAACCCGGCAGTTGTTGATACTTTTCATCAGCCATTCCGTTGTAGTTGCGATACTTACTAGTCAGGTACAATGGTCGCAAGCGACACGCCAAACAAGCAGTTGTGGGCAGTATTAATTAGCCATTCCATTCTAGTGAAGCTGATTACTAGTCATTATAAAGTCAAATTTATAGCAATAAACTTTAGTTATGCTTGTCTATGATCGAGAATCTTGTGCTCAAGTCGTCCATATCCGCGACACGGGCCAGAAAGTTTTACCCGCCGGGTGCACCAATAGCAACACACGCCGATCAACCTCGGAAAAACCAACTCAAACCCAACGAGGCTTTCACGACTGAACAATCACAGATTCAGAATATTTTAGGGGCCACCCTTAAGTAGATCCCAACGAAGCTAGTGACTCCGAGACGGCCTCAAGGTTTGGGTGGACGGCAGAAACGATCGGGAACCCAAAGTGTGGCTGGCTTGTCGATACCGCGAAACGTGTCCCGATCCTAACAAGACAAAGTGTGCTCCTCGCACAATTTAAATACAGAAAGTAGCATGGCATAAGTACAGATCGTAAATAAAACCTCAAACTAGTTTGGCCCCAAGAAATAAGATGAATCAAGCTCGCTCGGGGGTCCCATATACCTCCGGATGTGGATAGCGCGATAAAACAAGGAACAGTACTGGTACTGGGGTCTTACGGGACACAAGTGGGCGTTCGAAACCAAATATTTTCTATCACCCACCGATGCCTCGCTTATTCAATTTTAGTTGTTAAACAGGAATTAAAGTGAACGATAAGTAAAACTATGATCATCTCCAACAGAACATGCGGCAATACATCAACAATCGTAATCGATTTAAACGCAAAAGACTTGAGCAAGCGATCACGACGCAAGTCCAGCTATCTACCAAACAATGGTAATAGGAGGTGGCCATGGCAATATAAGGTGCAAGGGATATCACACGAAACTAGAGCATCGCAACACGATAGCAATAGATCAATGGAGGGAATAAATACTATAAAAGTAAGATAGGTAGAAAGGGAGATGCTCTTTGAAAAACATTGTCGAAGGTTCAACCGAAGAACGGGGCGAAGCTCACATCAACTCATCGGCCTTATCCGCGAAGAAGCAAAACGCTAGAATAAACACCGGATGCCATATTTAAGATCACGGCAGAAGATCGGCATGATGCATGTATGATGTATGACATGGCAAAGGCGTGATGCAATTAGGTCATATTAAGCGGAACCGGGGTCCCGACAATTAATTAGGTGGTGCAAGTTATTTAGATCCCCCACAATTAAATGTTGTTAAAACAAGGCAAGATAAGATACCGGTTCGCTACACAAGTTTAAATGAGGCCAATATAAGGCTAGATTTGCCCGCATATGGGCCCCATATTTAATTATTAGGTGAATCGGCATAAGGCCCCCAAACCAATGATATGCATGCAAGAAGAATGATTTAATGCAACAGTTGATATCATTTATAAAAATAGGGTATCGAGGAAAAGGTCACACATCAGGGTTCTCGACGATCTTGGGGTTCCGGTTCGGGTTCGACAGGTCCGTGGTTCACTAATCGGGATCGCAAACGTTCTCAGATGACGGGGTAGATCTTCGGATCGGGGGTAGATCTTGTGGTATCCGTGTCTTCGGTTCATGTTGTCGGTCTTGTCGTTACGAAGATCTTGGCGTTCCGGGAGGGAGGACGTGGTCGGCGTCGAATGGGATTCGCCCTGGGTTGGTGCCGTTCTTGTCGTTGCGACGATCTTGTCGGGTTCGCGGGTCGGGTCGGACTTGGCGTCCGGGGTGCAGAACTTGGTGTCCGGGCGGAGTACTTGTCGCACCGGGGCGCGGTGTCCCGTGATGAAGGTCTTGAGGTACTACCGTACTTGTCGGTGGCGAACTTGGGTTCGGCGATGTGGCTCAGTGTGGCGTCGATGGTTCCTCAGGAGTCTCCCGCACCGCCATGGAGTTCTCGGGTTCGGAGATCGCCTCGGGGTATCCACCACCGGTCTTGGCGGTCTCGGTGTCCTAAAAGGCGCGCTTGGAGTTCCGTCTGGTCGGGTAGTAGCTCAGTATCTCAAGATGGTTCCTCGGTCCTCGGTTCGGGAATGCGTCTAGGAGGACGATCTTGGCGAATCAATGGTGCAACTCTGTAGACGAGCCCGAAGTAGGCGAGCGGCCAGGCCGCGGCTATGTCCGTGAGGCCTGCGGGCGATCGCGGGCACGGCTGACGGATACAAGACGGGCGGGCCGCAGCGGCGCTAGAGGGCCTCAGCAGTGAGCTCGGGCCGGGGCGTCCGAACCGGAGGGGAGGCAGACGCGATCGAGGAGGTCCGCTGACGGCGGCAAGGCGGCCGGTCAAGGCAGTGACGCGACGGCAGGACCAGCGAGAAGCGGCGGCTGAGGCGAACGCCGGGCGAGCGAGGAGCTCAGCCATGGCGGGCTTGGAAGGGTGGAGCGGCAGCGCAGTGGGTGAGGCGGGAGGAGGCCGGCGACGCTGCCTGGGTCGACGAGGGTCGCGAAAGCGGCGTCGTGGGCGCCGGAGGCGGCGACGCCGACGGAGGCGGCGCGCGCGCGGCGAATCTCGACGCGGCCGCTGGAAGGGCAGGTGGCGGGGCTGGAGGTTGAAGGGAGGCTCGCGCGGGTCGGGCGATGGGGAGACGCGGCAGCGTGGCGCTGTCAGGCGAGGCGACCAGGGGCGACGGGAAGTGAGCGGGTGAATCAAGGGAGGCGAAGCGTGCAGGAAGAAGAACAGGAGGAGAGAGGGAGGTGGGCGCCAGGTGGGGCCAGGGCGGTGGCGGTGGCTGGTGCAGGGGCCCAGGACCAGGAGATAGGGCAGGATGGGATGGGCGCCAGGCTGCGTGTGTGGTTGTGTGGTGGGGGGTGGGCTGAGGGAGAGAGTGGTGGAGTGGAGGCTGATGTGGCAGTTGGTGGTTGGGTGGGGAAGAGAAAAGTGAGGTGGCATGTTACGATTGGCGGAGTGATGTGGAGGCAAGGGTGGGTAGGAAGTTGGGTAGTTTAGGATTTACGAGGGCCGCTTTGTATTTTTCTGGGGTGGTTGTCAATCGGCCCGTTCGACTGCCCCACTAAAATAATATAACTAAATTATTTATTTCAACCAACGCTTTTGCAATCCGACGGCGGACAAAACAAAATAATCCGGGGACCCGGTTTTGACGTTTGAATAAAAGACGAGGCGTTTTTAGAAAACAAAACGGGCTTTGCGAACATATTTTTATGCAACAATGCATGACGATGACGATGCAATGCACAAATTCAACGCGATTTTCTAGTAGTGGTTTTGCGGGATGCCACATAATGTCACCTTCGTTTGGGTAAAAGGACAACAAAGGCCTTTGATGAGCTCAAAAAGAGGCTCACCGAAGCACCTCTACCCGCATTACCGTATTTCACAAGAACTTTTGAGATAGAGTGTGATGCTAGTGGTATTGGCATCGGAGGAGTCCTCATGCAAAATGGATGTCCTATTGCATACTATAGTGAAAACTTGATGGCGCACACCTTAACTACCCGATTTATGAAAAAGAGTTGTTTGCCTTAGTCCGTGTCCTTCAAGTGTGGTAGCACTACCTTTGGCCGAAGGAATTTAGCATACATTCCGACCATGAGTCGTTGAAATATATTAAGGGCCAAGCAAACTTGAGTAAGTGACACGCTAAGTGGGTTGAATTTATGGAATCCTTTCCTTACATCGTCAAATATAAGAAGGGCAAATATAATGTAGTTGCGAACGCTTTGTCCCGCAAGAATACAAGCCTTCTTACCCGCCTCGAAGTGAACGTGTTGGGTTTGGATGACATAAAAACATTGTATGCTTCTGATTCATTCTTTGGACCAATTTTTTCCAAGTGTTCCATAGACAAAGGAGTTGATGATTTCTATTTGCATAAGGGCTTTGCATTCTGAAGTCGTCGCTCCAACTTTTGATTCTCCAAGAGTCTCATGGTGGAGGCCTTATGGGTCACTTTGGTCACGACAAGACATATGCCATGCTCTTCACTCACTACTATTGGCCAAAGATGAAGCGCGACATGGAGAGACACGTCCAACGATGCACGACATGTGTCCAAGCTAAGTCTAAGTATAACTCTTTTGGTCTCTATATGCCATTGCCTATTCCCCATGCACCTTGGTCGGACATTAGCATAGACTTTGTGTTAGGATTGCCTAGATCTAAGCATGGTCGTGATTCCATATTTGTCGTAGTGGATCGCTTTTCCAAAATGGCATATTCATTTCGTTTCATAAGACCGACGATGCTTCACATGTTGCAAATCTGTTTTCAGGGAAACTGTTTATGTTCACGGTGTGCCAAGAACCATAGTCTACAACCACGACGTAAAATTCATGAGCTACTTTTGGAATACACTCATGGCCAAGCTCGACGTCAAGCTTCTCTTCTCGTCCGCTTCGCATCCACAAACGGATGGCCAAACCGAGGTCGTCAATCGAAGGCTCGGCACACTACTTCGCGTGTTGATAAAGAAAAACATTAAATATTGGGAGGAATGCATTCTCCACGCTGAGTTCGCCTATAATCGCGCCAAGCACTCCGCCACCATGAAGAGCCCATTCACGATCGTCTACGGAATCGAGCCCCTCATCGCGCTCGACCTCCTACCACTCCCTCTTTATGAGCGCACCAACATGGACATCGACAAGCGTGCCCAAGTCATGAAGAAACAAGAGCTACTATCGAGCAGCAAGTACTTCGGCAAGCTTCAAGACTCAACAATAACAAGAAAGAGATGATTTTTTATGAAGGTGACCTTGTGTGGATACACTTGAGTAAAGACCGCTTCCCTAAAGAGTGCGACTCCAAGCTCAAGCCAAGAGGGGATGGTCCCTTCAAGGTCATCAAGAGAATCAACAACAACGCCTACATCATCAACATCACAACCTCCAAGTACCTTGTGAGCAATACATTCAACGTCAAAGACCTTGCACCCTACCATGGAGATAATCAGGAGGATAACCATGAAGAGACGAGGACGACTCTTTCTCGGGGGGAGCTGATGTAGCCCGTCCCACGAACGCTACTACATCTATACCACCAAGTCCCCCCAAGTGGACCAATGACACGTGCTCGAGCCAAGCTTCTACAAGCTAAAGTTAACTCGCTCCTCTCCTCGTGTGATTTCGATACACCCTTGGATGACTTGACACTTCATGCTAATACTTTGTGCATCCTCAACCATGGACGGATGGACCCCAAGAAGCATCGCCAAGAGAAGGGCTCAAGAACACGCGAGAAGAGGCTCCAGGGACAAACCGACGCAGCTACCGGCGGACCGGAACGCACGTCGGAATTTCCGGCGCAGGTTCCGACGAACCGGAACGCACGTCGGAATTTCCGGTGAACCGGACCCCACACTGGAATTCTCGGCGACGACCGAACATCGTTTATGTGAGAGGTTTCGACGCGCGATCGGAAGAATCGACGGCCGTTGGAATTTCCGGCGACAATTCCAGCACCGCCGAACTTATCGCTGGAACCACCCAGATCTGAGTTAACATGGGCTTGATGCCCGAGAATATTCCAATTTTGTCCAGACTTTACCTTTTTTTGTCCAAATTACCCCCGTTTAAGTGGCTGACCTATAATTAGCCTCCACCCTCCATTGTAAACCCTAGACTAGATAATTGGAATTAGAAGACAACCCCTTTATGGATCTACCTAATTCTAGTCTCATGCTCCTTGAGAACCAATTATCCCCACCTTGTTGGACTTTGCATCGTTCATCCCTCATTGTACAAGGCCTTGGCATAGGAGTCCTTTGCCAAGTTGTCAAGATCTCGCCAAGCCTTTCGCTCGCCGTGCCGGTTAGAGAGAGAGAGATCCTTGCCCACCACCGATCCTAGGGATTTCGTGTGTGTGTGTGTGCGCGCGTGTTAATCGTGTTCTTCGTGTGCGTTCACGGATTTCATCTTGTTCCCCTCACTCCACACCGATTTTCACGGGGATTCGTGAAAGATCAGGCCACCCTACGGTTGACCCATAACATTGTGCCTCCAAATTTCTTTTATGGGTTGACGCCAGGAATCTATGGTGCAAGAATTTTCTCCAAAGCCCACAACCGGCGATTATTTTGCGGGTCGGGTCGGGCAAACCTGGTCAACAGGCCGGTCCAGGCATGGCACGCCCTAAACGGGCCTGACCCGCCAAGCTCACGTGCCGGGTCGGCACGCGTGCCTGACTTTGCGACCCGAGCCCGGCCCCGACGCCTGGCAACACGTTTGGCACGTTTGGCCCCGACGCCTGGCCAGCCCGCGACACGTTTGGCACGTGGGCCAGGTAGATGTTTTCATGTGGCCCGTCATATTATCCTATAATAAGTAACAAATACGTAATAAATCTACTACGATTGCTTGGTCCATTGGTCGAGTGGAGACGACGAAAGGCAGCAGGTCGCGGGTTCGACCCCTGAGGTCGGCCCCGCTCCGTCACGAGCTAGCACAGGCCCAGCACGCCACAAACCGGGGTTGTGCCATGCTTTTTGTGCGTGCTACGGGCCGGCCCGCAAAAGCCCGACCCGTTGGCCAGGTTTTGGGGTGTGTGGTGGGTCTTCTAGAGTTCCTCTTAGCCGTGTGGGCAGTCGCCCCCATTCTCCTTCTCCACCCCGTTCCTTTGCATCTGGCGGAAGAGCGGCGCGATGTAGGGGTGGAATCGAGCCGAGCCGAGCCGGCTCGTGGCTGGGCTCGGTCAGGCTCGGGAAATTCGAGCCGAGCCAGGGCTTGTTGCTCCAAACTTTCCAGAAAATGGGCTCGAGGCTCGCTCGCTGAAGCTTGGGGCTCGCTCGTTAGGCTGGTCATAGTGCATAGTATGTTACTAGTCTAAGTTACTATCTCTATAGTGCAAAATAACTTAAGTGTGGTAACATGCAATGCCACATTAATTAGGTTGTAGACTCATTTTGCCTTGATATATGTGATGTTACAATAACATAGCTAGTTACTTTATCTATCTCTTTCTTCATTAACTCATTACCACATAAACAAAAGTGCTGAGTTGGAATCTTAGTTAATTTACCCACTATTCGCAGCCTAACGAGCAAGCTCCGAGCTTATGGAAAATAAAATAAAGATTAAAAACTAAAAGATTATCTAAGCTTCCTTCCCCTACAACGCTGGACGCTAAAATCTCCGGATAAACCATCTTTGCTTCTGCTGCTGTACGGGGAAAAAGAGGGCCAAGCGACCTCTGCTTGGAACATCCTCTCCTGCGGTCCTTGCTGACCATCCGGCCCCCAGCTCTAGGGTTTCTTCTTCTCTAGACGAGCAACACGCCACGCGAAGCAGGTAGGTTTCGCGCTCGATCCCTCTTCCTCCTCAACCCCTACGCCGCTTACGAGGACGCTTGTTTTTTTGGGTCGACGACGCTTGGCACTAGATTTCGTTGGTGTAATCGCTAATTGACCAGAAAAAATCTAAGGGCATTACAATGCGGTGACGCCGCCTTCCCTTATGCTCGCCACGTTGGATTTTTGCTTAGTTGGAGGAGAGAGAAACAAGAGAGAGAGGGTTGTCTTCCCTTAGCTAAGGGATGATCTCTTAGCAATAAGAGAAGACTATTTTTCTCCATTGTACCATATGTCTTCTCTTAGTCAACCAATTTTTTACTAAAAATAGTTAATTCTATTAATTGCTAGAGATAGCAATAAGAGATAATGCATTGTACAAGTTATATATTGTGTCTTCTCTAAATGATGTGGAGAGCTAAGAGAAGGCATGCCTTCTTTAGCATTGTACATGCCCTAACGTCTCTCACAAGCGGCTGCGTTAAACATGCCCCGTCGAGCCGGAGCGCTGCACCCAGACCTATCGTTCCCCTCCATCCTTCTCCCTATCCTGTGCTCAAACGTCGCCGCCGCCGGCGTGATTTGGACCGTCTCTTGCCGCTGGAGGTCTATTTCTCGCGCAGGCCGCCTCGCCGCCTTCTTTCCCACCCGTTCCTGTGTTGATTTTGCCGACTCCTGCGCCCCACCGTCGCCATGAACTGCGCCTAGCCGAGCTCCTCCATCGTCCTAGGTCTGAGCCGCCACCTCGTCTAGGCCGGACAGCACACTTGAAGCTGTAGGCCGAGGCGCTGCTGGACGAGGCGCGCTGCTGGATAAGGACAAGGCTGGGGGAAAACATAGGTAATTCTCGTGATCTAATAACATAGGCTATATTTGGATGGTACATAGGGAAATTAGCATCTTGTTAATCACCATGTTCGATCCTAACACATACACACGATATATTGGAGTGCACACACAAAATTTAATCATCCAATGGACACCAAGTTGAAGTCATTTAGATAAGACGACCATGCTCAACTTATCTCAGCTTTACCTTGGTGTAATTCACTCGCTGACAATGTGAACTGCCATTGTAGCTAGGAAAGGATTATTGGCTGAGATAGTGCCGTGGGGTTAAATACTTAGGAAGTGTTTTTTCTTCAAATATACATTGTTAAAATTGTGGGGGAGTTTTGTCACAGATTGAGTGTCTTATAATAGTGATGTATGGATCTACTTATACTCAATTATGGATTATAATTGTAAATTGTTACATTTTTAGAGAAGGTCATGTCGATTTTTAAATTACATCGAGCCTTCGAGCCAGCTTGCGAGCTTGATCGAGCGGGCTTATCGAGCCTCGAGCCTGAGTTCCAGGTTTTAGGCTTGGCTTGTTCAATCTCCGAGCCGAGTCGAGCCCGAACCGAGCCTCGAGCCTCGAGCTATAGGTCCACCCCTAGCACGAGGATCCGCGACGTTCGGCGAAAGCAAGTATGGCTTCGATGTGCTTAGGGTTTTGGTTTAGTTTTAGGTCTTTGAAGTTCATGGTTTGTGCGTTACTGCGCTTCGTAGGTAGGGGATTTGTTCGTCTTGCAGAATGAATTCGTCAGATTGCCCTCCTTGATAATGTATAGATTGTATTCTCTGTGATAGCTGTGGAATTGGATCTATTCTAACTCCAAACTGTTTTCATTGTTGACCTCAAACATCCAGCTTATTTTACCAGCTGCTTCTCTGGGCAGCAGCTTCTCAGGGCAGCCAGAAATAGGCAGGCTTCTTCGTAAGTTTCAGCTGTGCCAAACAGGGCCTAAATTATCTCTCGGTCGGAAGGATTCAACGTAATATAGTGTGCATCCCCCCCAAAAAAATCCGGATTTAAGGCCTTTGCTTGGTTGATTTCGATTCTGTTTTGGTCTCTTGAAACGACAGGTCCAGAAATTATTTGGACAAGAGTGATTGAATTGGAGGGTGCTGGTTGGATTATTTAGGTATTTTTCTAAGATATTCTAGAACACCCAGTTGAAATTTTATGGTAGATAACAGAAAACCTTTTAGATATAGGCATATATGGCCACTGATCTAAACATGGCAGATCTGGTTCAGACTGGTTGCTTCAAGGACAATGAGAGGGCTCCGAGAGAATAGTGCCCCTCTATTGTATGAGGGGTCATTGTAGAATGTAGATGAATGATGGTGGGTCGTGCTATTGGTTGGAGGGTTAGTTTTACAGAGTGTTTCTGCATTCGATTTGATTTGTCTGTTTATTAGTTTGGGAAAAAGTTAGGGCAGAATACATTTGAGTGATTGCTAGACATCCTCTCTTCCTTACCCGCGTGATCCATTGATCTTGAGTCTTGATTTGCTCTGCCAGGAAAATGTATAAAACTGTGTATACGGGACATTTGAAGGGAAAGAGGGTCCTGCTTGAGACGCCCACTGGTTTTGCAGTATTCGTTGTGAAGGATTTTGCTTTCAAACAAGACAAGGTAATATGTTGTCCTGTGATGAATTATCCGCTTTTGTTCCTTTCTTTCTTTTGGCCCTGCAACTATTTTGTAAGCCTACACGCCAATTAACTGTTCTTCCGTCTTTTTACAGAATATCTGGGTGCACTTCTCGGATCCAGAATGCGCAATTCAGGTACATTACAGCTACTATGATGTGTTATTCCACACAAGCTGGGTAAAACAAGATCCTTGATGCACATACTTGTATTCTATTAAGGTCTCTTGAGACGTAGTTATGTTGGCCTCTCTTTCTAAATGAGAAATCCATAACTAAAGATTTCATAACATTTGGATCTTATAGAGAAATAAAAGCTGGACATACTATTGATGTTTGTTAGATCTTTACTACCACTCCTCCATCCATTAAATATTTCATAAATTTTTGCATCAAATAGAGTAATAAAGATGAATGTACTATTGATGTTTGTTAGTGTACTAGTACTACCACATGGTTCATGGCACAATCATATCCTTTAGTAGGCTTTTTTTATGGTTGCTCTAGGCATGTACTCTGTTAATAATTCATGCTCTCACTTTCTTCTTAAACCTTGTCAGGCTCTTTCTGCCTTGGGCTTCAAGAAAGTTGATAACAAATCTGCTGCTCGGAATGGTGAAGCTGGTCCTGGAAATGACCTGAAGCAACTTATTGTGGAATTCTGCAGTGACGCAGAGACATTAATTGTTGAAGATGAGAAACTTAAAGCTTCTATCGAGAAAATGACTGTCAGTATATGCTGCCTTCAATTTTTGATTTATGTGTTAATCATTACAAACCATAATATAGTATGTATTGCTAGTGATTAAAATGTCTTTCAGCGTATCAGATGTAGATGTGATGGATATGATGTTGATGAGGTGATATGGGGGATAAAAAATGTTTTGCATGCATTTATACGCGAAGAAGAGCGCAATATAACACAGGAATATTGTCTTCCCATGAGCAAGGGATTGTGAGAGGCCTTACAATATTACGTAGTCAATATCCCGCCAGAAAAGGTAATTATGCTCTTGCTGCTGCTATTTCAAGTATTTATTTATAGCATCTATTATTGTTAAGCTATACGTGCCATGCATTCCCTCTAGCTTGATGTGCTATTATTTTACATCATATTTTCTTTTATTAGTAGACTCTTACTCAACTCATTTTGACTTTTGTGCATCTGTGTATGTAATTCTTGTTTTTGCTTAGAGTGTATGTCAGAAATGTTCTTCTACCATTATATTGAATGTATCACAATTGTTTCCATTCAAGTCATTATTAAGTATACTGTGTGCCTCTTGTCCCTTCACTTCTGAAGTTATTGATGCATTTGCCCATGACCAAATTATTGTTTGGACTGTTGATGCCTTTCTTCCTTTCATAATTCATAATAAGCAGAGTGTTCTCTAATTCAATGAACTTCTGAATAATGGAGATATTATTTTTCGAACTGTTTTTCATGTATCCAAACATTAGTAATTCTGTTGTTTGAATTTCAATGACTATCCAATTTATTGTTCGTCACAGTCCATATGCACACTAGTATTTCTAGTTTACATTCCCTGTGATTTCTCAGCTTTATTTTTGTATAGATTGAAGCTCCTCCATAGCTCTTACATTACCTTGCAGCATGATTCTAATTGCTGTGCCTTTTTCTCTTGCTCTCTATTTCAGATTGACAAAACTTTCATAACCAAATTTGGTTTACTGTGCTACCTTGACATGAACCTAGAGGATTTTCCAAAGGAATTGTCGAGGTCATTTGATGAGTATGTTGGGATTGGTGACACTATTAAAGATGGCTTGGACTATGCGAAAGTGCTTGCAATGGTACTTCTTCCTGAGTTGGTGGAAGAATTTGGTTTCTCTGAGGTTAACGAATCTTAATTAACAGTTGATTTTTACAAGTAATGGTCACATAAACTTGTCCTTTAGTGATAATTGATATATGAATTTTACTTGCTTTTGTCTTGTGCAGACATTTACTGAAGATTTGAAATCAAAGTTGCATCAGGCTAAACTGTTTCAAGCTAGTCGTGAAGATGTCCTTACTATGCATGACGTGGAAAAGATAATGGGATACCTTCATTACCTCCTGGATGTTCCTCAGCTGAGAGACATGATTATTATGAATGTGAAGCTTATGGAAGCGACAATTATCAGATCTCTCACTCCACTCCAAAGGGTTGATGTATGGTAAGCACTTGTAGCCCATCTGTTCTATACATCAATTGAGGGTTGATTATTGTTCTGTTCAAGTTTAGTATGCGCAGCAAAATACAACTCTCAGCAGGTTGAATCATAGCCCACATCTCTTTGAAATTTATTTCTGTATCATGGTAGAAGAAAACGAATTTAGGGCTTTCTTGCCAAAAAAAGTGTCTTTGGCTCCCAAGCACCAATGCTCTCTTCGTTTAAAAAAATTAGAAACCATATTTACAGGTTTCAAAAATATCTGGAAAAAAATCCGGATATAATCAATGTTGTATCCCACAAGTATGTAAAACCGTGACGTGAAATTCTTTGTATTTTGGCCTACACAAAAATGACAAAATCTGATAAAATTTGGGGATTTGAAAACATACTTTCACAGTTCTACACTCATCATTTTTGTACAGCTCAGAATACAAAATATTTGAAATTGACATTTTGCACATTTGTGGGATGAATCATGGGTTACATCCAGATATTTTTTAAATATTTTTTGGAACTCATAAATATGGTTTTGATTTTTGTTTTTAAATAGCGAGAGCACTAAAGCTCGGGAGCCAAAAATCTCCACTCCTTTCTTGCAGCTTAGGTTTTGTTCTTTCTTTTCAGATCTGTTAAACAACAATATGGGGTACTTGTTTCTGCAGAAGTGTTTTGGACTAGGACTGTAAATTGGAGAACCTTAGGGTGCCCACTGACCCTCTTTGTAACTACGTGAAATTCATTACTCTTTGATATCGTTTCATTGTACTACTAAACATGGTAGTCCCATTTGCACCCCTAATTTGGACTGGAACTCTTATTTGGTGTTTTAGGTTCGAGTTTGAGTCTAAAATAGTCTTTAGGGTTTGATCTTTGTTGTGGACAATGAAAAAAGACCAGTTAGGATATCCTCATGGAGGAATCGTGGCGGGAGTCATTTTTGATGCACTATGAGGCTGGAGCATTAGGGGCTGTTTAGAACTGCTCCGCTCCCATTTTTTCAGCACCGCTCCACGAACCCCACCATGGAGCAGCTCCACCATAGAGTTTGTGGAGCAGGTGGTACTGTTTGGCACACAGCTCTGCTCCAGCTCTAAGAATGGGTCGTTTTCATGCGAACGGTCCATTACCTTGATTGAAATTGCATTTGATATTTTCCAAGAAAAATAGAAAAGAAATGTTAGCTAGATTACGTCAGCTAACTAGGAAGCTAGGTTGGGCGAGGGCCAAACGGTCAGGCAAGAACCATGACGTCTGATGGGCAGGGGGGGGGGGGATATTGACATGGAAGGACGTCATGTAGGCAGGCCAAGACCGTCGGAGATTAATGAGCGGAACAAATAGGAAATGAACCGGTGATTAATGTGTGGCAATGTGGATAATTATCCCTCAACTCTACGGGGTGGGAGTACAAAACTTCAAAAACTGGAGTACCCCTTGAGATGCTCCAGAAAAAACGTGGAGTTGGCCTCCAGCTCCACCTTTTTTGCGGAGTGGAGTTTGTGGAGCTAGGCGTGTTTGGCAACGCGAAGTTGGAGCGGAGCTGGAAAAACGGGGCAGAGCAGTCCCAAACACCCCCTTAGGCTTTGGACATGGTTTTAAAGGCGTCCAGGCGTCCCAAGGCGATGTGGGGGGGCTCAAGGCGCTTGCGACGTGTTTGAGGAAGGCAAGCAGGCAAACAGCAGTACCACTCGAACCAGCCCGTGACGTGCTCCACCCAGCAAAAGTACCACCTAACACCGACCCGCCCCAACCCAACTCGAACCAGACGTGGGCTCAAGGCGCTTGCGACGTGTTTGAGGAAGGCAAGCAGGCAAACAGCAGTACCACTCGAACCAGCCCGTAACGTGCTCCACCCAGCAAAAGTACCACCTAACACCGACCCAACCCAACCCAACTCGAACCAGACGTGTACACCCCGTGCCCCCGACCCACGCCTCGTTCCCCCGACCCCGCTTCAGCGCCCTCCACTGCCTCCGCGGCCACCCTTCCCCCCGCCTCCCTCTGCACTGAGCAGCTCCGCCGCCGTCTCCCCGAGCACCTCCCGAGCCCTGCCGGCCCCGCCACAAGCTTGGCCGGAGTTGGGGAGGCCGGCAGATGGCGGAGCAGGAGCAAATCTGGCCGGAGCTGGGGAGGTCGCGTGAGAGGAGCTCCCTCCTCTCTCACCCAATCGATTTCCCTGGCCTGGTCTGTTCCCCTCTCTCTCTTCCCTCTCTTTTCTCTATCCCAGCCCGCCAATTTCTGTTTCCCCTCCCGCCAATGCTTGTTTCCCTCGCGACCCTGCCCGAGGCGTCCAGAAGCGACCAAGGCGGCGATTTTCCCGCCTAAGGCGACGACTTGGGACGTCTCTGAGACGCCTACGGACGCCTTTCTCAGCAGTCCAAGGCGACGACGACGCCTTGCTCTCTTCGAGCGCTCGGACGCTTAGGCGACGCCTTTAAAACCATGGCTTTGGATGTTGGTTACTTTTCTCAAGTTTGAGAATGAAAAAAGCAAAGTACAGGCTGCTTTTAGTTTTCTTTGTGAAGTAATCACATGTCTGCTTTTAATTTTGTTTGTTCTTAACTTCAGTGGCAGGGAACCTGTAGATTTAAATAAAGTGAAGTTCAAGAAGGTGCTGCTCGAGACTCCGTCAGGTTTTGCTATGTTTAATGTTCGTGAAGGTTTGTTTCGTAATCCTGAGGTATGTACAAACACGCTTCTGATGAATCACCTATTTTCCTTTTTTCTGGTGTCATGCAACGGATCATTGAATCCAGAAACTGATGAGTTTTTTCCCATTTTTGCAGGATATCTGGATGTATTTTACGGATTTATATGATGCACGCGAAGTACATTATCTCTGGAAATTCAACTTATATTTTTAATTTCGTCCATTGCTAATTTGTTTGTTCATCCCTCATGGGATCAAGTTACATAGGAAACTCTTCTTTTTTGAATGTCTCTTGAGGAGCAATCATGCTTCCATCTCTCTTTGCAATTTAAGTTGGGACCTGTTTGGTGGAGCTCCCAAAGTCAATTGCTCCTCTGCGGAAAGGCCGTTTCCAGGAACCACTATGGAATTGACTCTGAAATGAACTAAGATATTGGGTGCTGAATAAAACAGCTTCTCCTGATTAACTTTGTTCCTTATTCCTCCGTAGAATCTCCCTAGACTCTCACAGAGAATCACTTCTAGGTCATCTCTACCAAACAGGCCCTAATTAGTACACCATCAGTGGTAATGGTAAGATCAGTGCCTGATTGGCTATTTGGGTGGGTCTAAATGGGACATATTGGCTAATCACTGGGTATGTGCGGTAGGTATAGCCACTGTGCGTCCATAGCAAGGCTTGGCACTCAGCTTTACAGCATTGCTAAGAAAACTGTTACGTCTGACTGACATCAAACATCTAATTAACCTAACCTTAGTAGGATAAGTTGACTAGATCTCTAGGATGGATGATGTACGCTCTGTAATGCCCTGCCAAGGAGAAAATACTTTTACTTCCAATCAAAGGACATGCCGTACCATCTTCCTGTAGTTTGATGGTCAAACATAACTTCCAAAAAGGCTTTGTTCATGTTGTTACTTTGATTAGAATAATTTTGATCATGCTGCATTTATCTTCTCCATTTGAACCGCAGGGCTCTAATTTTTATGTGTCACCCACTCATATTCTGATGAATGTTCTTTTGGATTTCAGATTGTCTTTGCCATTGGTTTTGTAAGTGTTGATGAAAAATCTGTTGCCCGTAATAGTCATGATGGCCCTGGTGACAAACTGGAACAGCTCATTCTTAGATTCTGCAAAGCTAACAGCAAATTGGTTGTTCAAGATACACATCTTAAAGCTGTTATTGAATCAAAACTTGTGAGTTTTTATTCCCTCAACTGTTTCCCTTTTTGTCATCAGTACTGATTCCAGTTAATTGCGGCATTCTAATGTTGACATAGTTTCTCAGAATGTCAAATGCCGGACAGGTGACCAAGCTGTGGAAGAGGTTATTTGGGGACTAAAGTATCTCATGCCTTGTTTTATATTGGAAGAAGCAAATAAGGTTCCTTATAACTATATTCTCCCAATGAGCGAGCAACTGCTACAGGACCTGGAAACATATGGAATCAATGTCCCCACAAGTGAGGTATTTTGCTCTCCTTGCTATTGCAATGCTATTCTATATTCTTATACTGTTGATATATGAAGACATAGAAGGGAACTGACCTACAAAGGCTGTGGCGGCTGGGAGGAACTGCCACTTCTAGTTAGGTCAAAGAGCACTGAGAAAAGGAACCTTATATAGGTCAGACACTGGGCTGGGCTAGATGGGCCACATAAAACTTAAAGAAGGCCCAGTAGGCATCCAACAGGTATCTCCAACAGTTATCCAACATCCAACACTCCCCCTCAAGATGGGTGATAAATGTCAATCATTTCCATCTTGGCACAAGCAAGATTACACTCTTTTGTACCCAGCCCTTTTGTCAAACGATTGACCACTTGTTGTCTGATCTCACATAAGCCGGAGATACAATGCTTGCATCAATCTTCTCTTTAATAAAGAACTCTATCTCCACATGTTTGGTTTGGTCATGTTGACAGGATTATTCGCTATGTTTATTGGACATATTATCACACCACACCTTTAAGCTTTCACGCCTTAACACTTTCGGCTCACTTAAGAGGTTCCTTACCCACAACATTTCACTCAAGCCTTGTGACAAAGCCCTATACTCGCTTCATTGTGGATTTTGAGACAACAGATTGTTTCTTGCTTCTCCATGACACCAAGTTCCTCCAACAAAAACACAATATCACGAGGTGGATCTTCTATCATCCAAGCAACTAGCCCAATGCATCACAATAGCCATCTACATTTAGATGTCCATTACTTTTGAACCATAGTCCTTTTCTGGAGTGCCCTTTAAGTACCTCAAGATTCTTTGAGCTTCAAGTGTCCATCCTGGGATCATGCATATAGCGACTCACTACACCCATGCATGATATATCCGGTCGTGTGGCATAAGTAGATTAGTCTTCCAACAAGTCTTTGATATTTCTCCTTGTCCACAGAGAGTCGCTGCATTACTTTTATTGTTTTGATCAATAGGAGTTGAGGTTGCTCGGCATCCCATCATACCCATATCATTTAAGAGATCCAAGGTATACTTTCTTTGAGATAGTGCTATTCCTTTTGAAGATCTAGCAACTTCAATTCCTAGGAAATATTTTAGTTTTCCTAGATCTTTCACCTCAAAGGTTTGACTTAGGCATTTCTTCAATCTTGTAGTTTCTCCCTCATCATCTCCTGTGATGATAATATCATCAACATACCTTTGCCGAATGGTGATTTTCATTTAGAATGTTTGTAAAATAAAGTATGGTCTCCATTGCATTGACCATGCCACACAACTTTCCTAAACCTATCAAACCAGGCCCGTGGGATTGTTTTAGACCATATAGGATTTCTTCAACTCGCATACCTTCCTGCGGTTTCACTGTGACAAATCCTGGTGGTAACTCCATATACACTTCTTCCGTAAATCACCATGCAAGAAGGCATTTTTACATCAAGTTGATGTAGTGTCCATCCAAAATTTCTTTGCACAAGATATTAATATTTGAGCAAGATATTCATTTTTGCCACGTGCAAATGTCTCATCATAATCAATGCCATATGTTTGACTATATCCTCTTGCCACTAGTCTTGCCTTATATCTCTCAACTTTCCTTCGGGTTTTGTTTCCGCATAAATCCACTTACAACCCTTGTCTTCTTTCCTCTTGGGAGATGTGCCAACTCCCATGTTTTGTTTTTCTTCAACGCCTCTAGTTCTTCCATCATTGCATTGCACCATCTTGGTTCCACTTAGCATCTTCCGTCTTTAGGAACATGTACAATTTTGAGGCGACAAACGCTCAAACGAGGAAGACAAAGCCTCAGGAAATATAATTCCCTATGTTATGGTCATCGTAACCATGTCTTTTTATTGGGTTAACTTTTCGTACTCCTTTTACGATTGCAATTGGCAAGTCCGGTATTGTTTGATGCGATGCGAGATTGACCCTTCGATGAATCCACACTTGTGCTCTTTTTGTTCGTCTTTGTACTTGATAGTTGCTCCCCCGACCCAAATCTTGTTGTTCATGCTCATTGTCTTGCTCCTGACTCGGATCTTGTTGTTCCCCGGCCCTTTTCTCCTAGAGTAAACAAGAGGATTTTCTGCCATCTTTGTGGTGGTGTAGGTCTCTCAACATGCTCTTGAGAAACATGCCTATCAAGAACTCAGAGGGATCTCCGCAACAATGGGAATTTGTTGTTGTTGTTCTTGGTCATCTTCCGAGTGTTCCCATTTTCATTTCTCCCTCTTGAGCATTAACAAGTTGTGGTTGGTCAAGAACACAGAACAAGTCACCGAGATCACTTGTGTCACCATAAAATGGTTACGATTCCCGAAATGTGACATCCATGCTCACAAATGTCCTTCTCTGTAGGGCTCCAACATTTGTACCTTACGTCCGAGGAATAACCAATAAAAATGCATTTGATAGCACGGGATCTAATTTCCCACAGATGGCTGTGATCCCTAACGAGCATGTACAACCAAAGAGTTTGGGTGGAACAATGAACTCATTTTATTTAGAACGAGTTGGCACGGAGATTTCATACCCAATATCTTTGAAGGCATCGGTTGATCAAATAAGTAGTAAGAAACCTCACTCCGAGGAACTTGGGTACATTCATGGTAAACATGAGAGATCTAGCAACTTCAAGAATGTGCCTATTCTTTCTTTCACCACTCCATTCGAGGAGGTGTATCGGGACATGATGTCGATGTAGAATACCTTGTGAAGATAAGAAACTAGCAAATGGTTTGTTGACATATTGATTGCCATTATCGCATGAATCACTTGCACTGCACATCAAACCGGTTTTTCACATAGGCACAAAATTGAAAGCATGTGAACACTTCATCTTTATGACGCATAAGGTAAATCCAAGTCATTGGAATAGCAATCAATAAAAGTCACAAAGTACTTCATGCCCTTTGACCGACACAACAGGACATGTCCATACATCGAGTGCACTAGCATAAATGGGGATACACTTCTCATCCTCTACTAACATAAGAGGTTCTTGTATGCTTGGCATACTCACATCACAGCTTAATTTGGTTGGTCCACTCCTTCATTACATCGAGAAAGCTTCAAACATTTTATCAAAAGCTATGTGGCCCATCCGACAATGATGCACTAGTGCCATACTCTCCTTTTCTCCTACAATCGCAGCCAACATAGAACGCCTCTTGTCCCATCTTGTCACGATCCATGCGCCAAAGGCCTCTATGCACGGTTCCAGTCCCAATCTTCTGCCGTTGTCCTCTCTGAATTAAACACATATATTTATTAACCATTATATTACAATCTTGCGATCAATTAGGGCACTCGAGACACCAGTTACTAAGCGAGGAACATGCGATCTTGATGACAATTTTATATTGGGTGTACCGAATGACCCGCCCTCTTATAGGTTGAGATGTGCCATCAGCTGTTTGGATGGTGCCTCTATGTGTGGGAGGATATGGACTATAAGAATCAAACTCACTAATACTCCCAGTGAAATGTTTGGATGCTCCAGAATCTAGAATCCATTCTGAATCAACATGAGTGGCTATAGACACTCGTTCAATATTACCTTCATTTGCATGGACGTAGTGAGCAAAGTTCCCAAATGTTGCCTCCTTTTGTTCTTCTTCCTTTGTTGTCACATGAGGGACTAGCCTTGATCTCGATGGTTCTTTGCCATATGTGCTTTGGAAGATGTAGTGTGTTCTTGTCAGTATTGGTGTCCATCTTGATGTCCACCTCTACCATATTGTTGCCCATATTGATGTCCACCACCTCTACCATATTGCTGCCCTTGATGTCCACCACCTCTACCATCACCTCTTCCTCTATAACCGCCTCTTCCTTGTGAGTATCCTCCTCCCTGGGTGTCACAAAGGAGGTACCGATGCTTCAAGTGTCCCTTCACTCCACACGTGTAGTCACTCATCTCCTTCTCTCACTTATGTAGAAGGCGGGGCCGAGACAGAATCAACGCCTTTTGTCATCTTCAACGTACTTCTTCTCTAGACATAGCAGCAATGGCCTCTTTGAGTGACGGGGTAGTGGTCTGATGAAGTAGTGCAGCCCGTCTACCCTCAAACTCTCGATTAAGACCTTTCAGAAACTTTATGACACGCCGGCGCTCAATCCAGCTTGCGGCGATCACACATTCACTATGGACAAGTTCAAGAGGATCAACATGGTCCAAATCTCCCCATAGATGTTGCAGCTCAGCCACGTATGCCATCGGTTTATCTCCTTGTTGCAAATCATGTACCTTATCCTCAATTTCAGCAATCAACATAATGTTCCCCTTTCCAGAGTAGAGACTTGAGAGAGTATCCCATACCTCTGAAGCCTTTGTGAGTGCCTCTACTGAAGCAGCAATGTCAGGGACCAAGGAGTTCAGCATCCATGCCACGATCGAGAATTTGTGGCACTCCACTTTTCCACTCGAGCTGTTCTTGTCTCTTGGTTACGGTTCTGCACTTCATCACACACACGGTCATCCAGCCCTTTCGTATTCGAGAATCCTCGAGCCTCCTTGACCACGAAGATAGTTGGTCACTCCTTCCAATTTGATGTCATTTGGCATCAGTTCGATTCTCGCTTCGGTATGAGGAACAATAGCTCCCCCTCCAGCAGATGCTCCTCCATCACTTTTGCTAGTGAGAAGTTCTGCCAACTTCTCTAGAGCTTTGGCCAAGTTCTCGCTGTCCCCCATGCCTTTCTTCACCTCCTTGCTGCCTTTTGTACCTCCACCCAGCTTGGCACCAAAACTACCTCTGAGAGCACCAAGGACTCACCTGCAGAATGCCCTCTTCTTCTCCTTGCTTGATACAGCCTCCGACTCCTTGCCGCCGCAGCAGACTGCTCACTCCTCCTCCTAGCTGCCACAGCAGCTTAGACTTCCAGATCCACCACTCTTGCTGCAGCCCCCCTCACTGTCCCTTGCTCTGATACCATGAAGACATAGAAGGGAACTGACCTACAAAGGCTGTGGCGGCTGGGAGGAACTCCCACTACTAGTTAGGTCAAAGAGCACTGAGAAAAGGGACCTTATATAGGTCAGACACTGGGCTGGGCTAGATGGGCCACATAAAACTTAAAGAAGGCCCAGTAGGCATCCAACAGGTATCTCCAACAGTTATCCAACATCCAACAATATATCATGATAATTCAGATTTGGAATAGGTTCAATTAGTGAATCACCTATGGCTTAAAAAACGCTGGCACTTATAAAATGAAACTACCCACCCGTTTTAAAGGTCAATTTTACCCGAGTATCATTGACATACGTTGTCCCCACAAAATAGAAGTCTGTCCTCTACTAGTAATACGCAGCTCACCTGAGCTCTAATAGAAGTCTGTCCTATTCTATAAGAACAATTTAGTTTATCCAATTGTACTTGAGTGCCATAGAATTGGAGTGTTGACATGGACTATGCTGTAGCATATAATCTGAGCCCTTAAAGAGTTGTTTACTACTTGCCTAAATCTGTGAATGTATAGCAACACATACCATGGTCTTACTGCACCTTAGTTGCAGATTGCACAAGTATTAGTGAGCCTGATTTCTTCACTGTTCTTTTGCTTCACTGGTATGGCATTCAAAGCATTGTAACAATTGACATGATCAATGCCTGTAAACATTGATTAAAGGCCTGCCTATGTACCTAATATTAGAATATCTTTTTGGCGTGCTCCATTAAGACAGACGAAATAGACTCCAGAGAAATAGTGGCAGCCATTCCTAGATTTGAAATATTTGTTATCCCGCTTCAGTCCTTTTAAATCGTCTCAGTAAATTGATACTGGGTCTGCTTACATTTTGGTACCATTGATGACTATTGAATTTTGGACTTTACGGTCGAGATTCTCTTTCATTATTAGCATATTGTGTTTGAAATTAAACCATAAATTGGTGAGGTGCACTAGAAATTGAAATCCTTCTCTGCCTCTGATTCAAATATCAATAATGCAATATCGTGCATCAATGTAATTAGATCCTGTTATTGTTTCATTAACAAGTAGTTTTGTCTGCAACCTTGTGGAATTTATGTGTATTTCTAATTTGTTGGTATTGCCCTGTGATCTCACAAGTAGTAGTCCGTAGTCAGTACATGTTGTACTGTAGTTTGAAGAAGTTAGCTTCTTGATGGTTTATTTGTGTATTGATGATTGCTGTACCTTCTTGAATTTTATATGATTATTAGGTTTATTTGTTTTCTTTTTTTATTATCCATTTCAGATTACTGCAGAGATCCTAGGTTTGTTTGGTTATGTGAAAGGTCTTGACAAAATCTTCATGAAACTTTCCAAGGCTTTACGCACCAAATGCGATTGTTATGTTTCTGATATCATAGTCAGAGAAGATGATAATAAGGCCTATGCAAGCATGATTGCAGAGGTTCTGGTTCCTGAGTCTAAGGAAGAAATTGGGCTTCCTGAGGTGGAGGTTGAGGTTGAGGTTGAACATCTGACAAAATTTGTTAATAATATAGAATGCGTTACTAATACTAGTAATAATTGGATCTGGAGTGATTTTGGTAAATAAAAGGGTGTTTTGTTTTCTACAGATTGCTGGTGGTTTGGGACCAAAGCTAATGGATCTGCGTAAAGATGCGGGAAAAGATATTGCTAATTGTGACAAACAAGAAATCCTGGAGTCCCTGAAAAGGCTTTCAGATGTTTGCAAAGAGAAAGAGTGTGCACTGCAGAAGCTCCGAGTAATTGAAGCTCGAATTGGTATTGCCACGATGGCTGTCGGTAATGAAGCTGTTGGTACGGATGATGGGTGTTAGGCTGCTGTTTGACCGGTGAGGCTACACGAAGTTTAGTCTCACCTCGCCTACGGGAGGAGGCCACACCCAGCTTATAAGGGAGAGATTCCTTCCTCTCTTCAGTCCGGGCTTTTGGGATGGAGTGGACTCTTCTGTTGGGTTATATGAAGCGCGTGGCGTCAAAGCATTGGGCGATTCTGGCTGGCTAAGTGGACGCTAACAATGGGGGCAAGACAAACAGATGATGGGCGTGAAGACGAGCGCGTACGTTTGTACAGACTATAGACAGACGGTCAATACTTCTGACAAAATTCAGCGTGCGTGTACCTTCTCTCCGCCGGTATGTTCGCGGGGGGAGTAGGGTTTAGTGGTTGTTTGGATAGCAAATTTTAGGGGTGGGTTTATAGTAAACGAGTTTTCCCCTGATTTTTAGCAGAACCAGTTTTGAGATATTTTTTCGTTAGGAACCAGTTTTAAGAAAAACTATGTTTGGGTTGAAAAAGGGTAGAACTGATTTGTGTACTACCGTATTTGATACCGATCTACCTACTTCTCTACCTCAAAAACAAATTCTATCTTCTCTCCCAGGAAGCTCATGACGACATGACCATCCACTTCCGATTTCCCATGGCTGCTTGCTCCTGTCGCTGCCCTCGGGAGAGTGCTCGATGCCACCTGCCTTGACGACCGTGTGCTCGATGAATGACACGCAAGCTGAGCATCAGGCTCAGCCTCTGCCAATGCTCTGCGGCCACTTCGACGGAGAAAATGAATACTCCTTGACCACGACCACGAACGACGGATCATGGCCAACGTTGTTGTGAACTAGTGCTCCTTGACAAACACCGCTGCCCCGCCGCTCAGGCTGGAAGTCCCTGATAAACTAGTTATTAGACTCATAGTTGTATACGGCAAGGATTCGTATATGAGTCAAACTGTACTTGTACCCATAACTCATATATATATATATATATAGAGTGGCGCTATTTGGCCCCCAGGGTGAAGAATATTATTCTTCACCCCACCCCTCCGCGCTAGCCTGGGCGTCCGAACCATGCTACATCCGGCCGCACGTCCGCACCGGTTTACACCCATCCGCGCGCTTGCGTTGTAAAATTACGTGGCTTGCTCGGTCTGTGCCCCCGGTAGTAGGTCGTGCGTCTCGTGGACTTTTTCCTAGCAGTACTGAGATTCTGAGAAAGGACCTCCGTAAGATTCTGTTGCATTCGATGTAATAAACCTTGCATGCTACTTACAAAAAGGCCAAGCCAGCCGTGTGTCTCCATGACTGATTAGAAAGCATTGACGTAGGAAAAATAAACATGGAGTAAGAAAATCTGAGAACTAATACTACACAAGGAACATGCTCGGGTAATTCTTTTTTTGAGATTATGGTCTGGTAATTCTATTTGTACTCCATCGCACGAAATTTTGACCAGCTACTACTCACGTCAAAAAATGTGACAGGCGAGGTATACATCTTATAAAAGGCATAATTACACCATTTTAAAGAAATTACATAGGTCCTACAAATGTGGTAGAAAAGATTACACCGTAGTTAAGTCAAGTTTCTTAAAAATATTTAGTTTGTCAGCAGCCATCAACAAATCAAAAGGATGAAGTAAAACAAAGTTAGTTTTGGCAATCTCATTTGGCATTTTCCTACAACAAGGATGTATTAAAACCATTAATTATGCGGTCAATGTAAGAAAATTTTAAATTTACAGGAGTATGTTTGCTACTTTTAGTAATGCTATGTTTAGCGTGTAGCAAGACCGATAGATCGCACCGAGTGGTTCAGAATGCATAGCCTCTAGTGCTCGGTCATAGTGATTTAGAAAGCATGGATCCCGTACTATAATTGGATGTGTGCAAATAAACTAGATCGCAATTATATTGTTATAAATATAACCCGCGCTAGCTTGTAGATATCGTTCACAATGGCGGGACTCTGCAATGTATGTAAATATCCAAGATGTATGTGCTGAGGAATTCTCCTTGGACTTTCTCAATGTACTCACGATAACAGGAGAATTCAAGACTCGCATGGTAAGCCGTAACATTTTTCGTCCACAAAGTTTGATCGCTAACATTTGATATTCATTACAAATGTGTAGGTTATACCTTGTATGTTAGGGGATCACTTCACTCGCCGTTGTAGAGGTGAGATGAAACTAGAGAGTGAGATAACACATGAATGGTACGAATTTGATGTGAGGAAGGAAGGGGAAAAATATTACATCGAAGGGGAATGGGAGATGTTCGCTAGCATCTACAATATTAAGCAAGGTGACGAGCTTTGTTTTGTGATGGGCACGTTCATCCACGAAAACCTACATCTTGGACATCTACGCCGGTTTTCGGGTGGTATCGCACTGCCAAGATGCACGATTGGTTAGTGTTGCTCCCATTTTACTAACAAAATATCAAACCACTATCTAGGTACTTATGTTACGAATCAATCTAAAGGAGAAATCTTTATTTTTTTCAGCGGAGTACGAGGCTGAACAAGAGCTGATGCGCGAGATGGAGGAATGTACATCCTCGGTCGACACTCACTAGTGGACAACATGGGAGTTAGTTGCAATTGTTTCGTGTTGTTTATCTCCCAATATGTCAATAAGTGTGGCGTTGTTTCGCACATTTATATTATTTTATTATTTATAAATCTGGTTTATTATGCAGATTTGATTAAAAAAACAAGAACGAACCAGATCTTAAAGCACAAAAAGCACAATCTAGTTTTTAAGTTTGTAAGGGCATTTATGTAGTAATATATTCATTAATTTTATTGTGATATTGCGTGTTGTGCCAAAACTGAATAGACAACCTAAGAAAGTACGTTCTTAGAATAGATCTGCAGATGCAGCTAGCTAGACTATACCTCCCTCCCCCCAATCCTGGCCGTGACCCATTCCTCACAGAGAAAATATCGTGGATCGAGCATGGCCGCGGTCAGCTGCATGCGTGGCAACTGCGGATCTTGGGAATCCTGGCCGTTAGCACGGAGGCCAGAGAAAATAATTACGACTCCTATTATCGTTGTTCCCCTCTCGTCTCTCAGTTATACTCTCAGGATACGGCGGCAGATCGGTTGAAGCGGATAGACACCAGCGATATTCCTCCGAGCACATATCCGTTGCGGTGGCGGAGGCACGAGCGAACACGCCAGCGCGCAGCTATTGTAATCAATTCCGGGTGGTATTGCCAAACGGAGGTAAGTTTTGTAGTTATCTCATTTGCATGACCTTACGAAACAGTATAGAAATCTCATTTGCGTATTGATGAATCGTCATTCTGGTTTGTAATTTTTTGATCTGCTCGAAAATGAATTGCTGGATAGGTTCATGGACTCCTCTCAAGCTTCACCGGCGAGCACCACATGACACATCCGATTCTCGAGAAAACAATGATGTGCCGACCGTGAACTTCCGCATACATCCTTCCTCACTCCGAGTCATGGCACGGAACTTGGACGAGGTTGCTCAAGCGGGCAAGGTGAGAACCCAGCGCGTCATCTGGCGATGCACGTGTCACAATAACGCCGCGCATCCGGTTGAACCACACGAAATGATGACACCAGATCCTAACGCTAGATATATACATGTACGTCATCTCACTTTCTGTACTAAACACAAACATTATGGCAATATTTACATGTTTTTCTTTGTAATTGTTGACAGGGTGAGCAAGTCCATGAGGATTGTGTCCCGGAGGTAAATATGGTTTTTGATACCGATGAGGAAGGCTATGAGTTTTATCGCAATATGCAAGAGAAGCGGTTTTGGAATTAAGAAACAGGAGAAAGCCGATGTCGGCTGTATGCTTGCTATCGGCAAGGTGCTGGTACGTTTTACAAGGAGGGTGAGGAGCGCAAACGTGCAAAAATGTCGAAGAGGGTTGGCTGCATGGCAATGGTCAAGCTCAAGCTGATAGGACAACAATGGTTGTACGAGAAAGTAGAGTTGGAGCACAACCATACTCTCAACCCTCATCCATCTGAGGTGAAGCACATGCGTCGCACAAGAACAAGGATAATGTTATCATGGAATATGTTGATGACTTGCAGCATAGTGGTGTCTCCCCCACTGCAACCATCAATGTGCTAGCTAGATTACAAGGAGACCCAGAGCTCTTGCCAATGAATGAACGTGACCTAGAAAACAGGTACATGTAGTCTGACTCACTTGTATCTCTATTTTTTAAGCCTAATGGGTGTTGTGTACCTATTACCTCCATCACTCTCGATGACATAAACTGAGATACCTAATGCAGAAGGGCGGCTAATCTACGAGAGGAGCAAGTGGATGATGTAAAGAAGTTGAAGGATTTCTTCAATGAGTGTACAAGACAGAACCCACATTTTTTTCACGATATAGATCTTGACTCAGCGGGCGTCGTGAAAAATATATTCTGGAGTCATGCTAGCTGTCGAGCCAATTATGCTGAGTTTGGAGATGTTGTCACATTTGACACCACGTATAGGAGCAATTTTTACAACATGCCGTTGGGGATGTTTGTTGGGAGCAACCACCATTTGCAGAATGTTATATTTGGGTTTGTACTCGTCCGTGACGAGACAGAGGAAACTTTTAAATGGGTTTTTAGGACTTTCCAAAGATGCATGGAAGGCAAAGATCCAATCTGCATACTTACAGGTATACTTGCCTTTTTGTGTGACACATGCCTAACCAATAAATTTGGTGCCCTATTTTTTATTGACTAATAGTTACCTCTTCGTAGATCAAGATCAAGCTATGAAAAATGCTCTTCCACTTGTGTTTCTGAAGACAATTCATAGGCTATGCAGATTTCATATGCTGAATAAGCACATAGAAAACTTAAATAAAATTTATTACTTGAATAAAGGGTTGGAAGAAAAGCTACTCACAGCGATAAATCACCCACTAACCCCTGTGGAGTTTGAGAATGCATGGAAGGACATGGTGAGTGAGTATGGTCTCGAGGCAGATCCCACATTGTGTGATTTGTATGAGCTCCGTTCAAGTTGGATTTCTTGTTACTTCAAGGACGTTTTCTGCGGGAGAATGACGTCGACTCAACGTAGTGAGAGCACCAACAGACTTGTGAAAAGAAACCACATCGATGAGTCAACACCACTACATTTGCAGAAAGAATGTACCAAGTGCTGCAAAGGAGAAAAGATGCGGAAGGTCAAGAAACCGTCTTATCGCAGGTATGAGATCTTATACAACTTCTTTCATGGTGTGGTTATGTAATAGGTAAAGGGTTTATTTTATTATTTCTCATTGTAATGTTCACCTAACAAAGAATTGTAAGTTCAGCAACATAAAAGTCTACCTATAACTCTGTTTGGAGTTCAGAAAGCATGTCCATGTAGCAAGCTTTGTAAAATGCCAGAAAACATAGCGAAGCAAATATTTGTAAAGAGTGTATAGTCATCTGTTTGTAGTTTATAGCATATTCACGTGGCAAACAATTGTGGCAACATTTTTACTTTAATGCACATCAATGGTAAATGTAGCAGTAAGGATACGTGTTAAGGCTTTAAACTGAATAATAGCCATGTGCTCATTTATGTAATTGTAGCTATAACTCTGCTGTACGTTTGCAATTACTCCGATTAATTCTTCACTTGTTTAAGCCGATTAATTTCCATTTAATGCTGGCGCTATGTCAAACAAAAACACATAAACAACACACTCAATGTTTGTTGGTTGCCGATGTAGGGACCCCCTGATACAAAAACAAACTACCCTCTGGAACATCAACTGGGCAGGATCTATACACGTGCAGTATTCAAAAAATACCAAGAGGCCTATGTTGCTGGAACATCTTTTCTTACAAAGAAGGATGGCACATGTAATTTCCTTGTGTACTACGGTAGACAAGGACGTACATTTTCATGGTCGCAACATGAGTTTAAAGTTGTTTGCGATCAAGTGAAAGAAGAGTATAGTTGTGAGTGCAAACGGTGGGAGCACACAGGTAACCAAAATATGGATTTCCAAAATTTTAAACAGCAAAAATACCATGACTAGAACTAATTGTGTGTTGTTATTGCGCAGGACTGCTATGCTCACACCTCATTATAGTATTGATAAATAACCAGATTCAGAAGCTTCCTAGCAAGTACGTGCTAAGAAGGTACTCGAGAAATGCGCATATTGATCTTCCTTATGACAGGAATGACACTGTCCAAACTGGACCCGATGGCTTATCAAAGGGTGGTAGAAATAGCAATATGCTCAGAGAAGCTTATGCAGCAGTTAGAGCGGGGAATAGATCAACGGTAGCCTATGACAGATTCATGGTTGTTTTAAAGGAACTTAGGCTCCAACTAGAACAAATTCCTGCTGATGAGGTGGCAGTGCATGATGAGCCAGCCAACGATGATCAAGAAGAACATTCTGCAACATTTCCTAAAGCCCCACCAAAGTCCAACACAAAAGGTTCTAGAACTGAAGGTAGAGTGCCACGAATCATCGGCGCACGTGGGCCAAAGTTGTGCACAAGACGCTGCGGCAATTGTGGCCTTAAAGAAGGTCACAATAAGACATCGTGCCCCCACCCACCACAAAACATTTCCGTTGGTGGCAGCAGCACAGGCAAGGGAAGTGGCAGGGGAAGGGGAAGGAATGCGAGAGGCAAAGGAGTCATGAAGACTCGACGACGTCTACTGGAGGATGTGGACGAAGAGGATGAAGATGATCTAGAGGAAGATGATGAGGCAGATAGTGTATCAACAGGTGGATCAGACAATAGCGATTAGTACTACAATGCTAGGCAAGTAATAAGATTGTGAGCACCTTGTCGTTCTTCTGAATCATGGAATGTTTCGTAGTTCTTATACAATAGATAAAATAATTGTGGCTTATTCTGACTCTTGCATGTTCCACTGACATAAGAAATTTGAGCAGCCGATGGTTTGTCATGTGTTATACCAAATGGTCACAATTTTGTTGGATAAATTACTCCCTCCGGCCCATATTAATTGACTCAAATTTGTCTAGATTTGAATGAATCTAGACACTATTTAGATATGGGTTCATCCAATTTTTGACAAATCAAAGTCAATTAATATGGATCAGAGGGAATATTAAATTTCAGTGCATATTTGCCGAGCAAACATGTATTCATCAATGCATATACTTCTTGAAAACACTAAGCTAGATATGGCTAGCAGCCTTTAGTTTGAAGGAACTTCCGTCCGTACTATACTTTTCATGTGCTAGGTGCATATAAGTCCTATAAAAATGGCAGGTTTAAGAAATATGACCTCCGGCACCAAAACGACAAGTCATTCTGCCAACAGATAAAATGTTGCCACATGTAAACATCACCCACCATTAAAAAAGGTACACAGTGGGTCATTAAGAACTTGAATTACAAAAGGTATCATTCTTGCATTACAAACATTACAGGATATGTTTCATTCGACAGAAGGGCAGTCATAATACATTACAGTACATGGACGTGCGCACTAGATAAGAAATACAGGGCTATATACAGATGTGCAACATTGTTTTTTGGGAGAGGATGCACATGCGAAGCTTAAAAGCAAGTTTTCCACGTGTGGTTTATCATGGGCTTGAACTTCTCCTTAGGACGAGGTAAAGGCCTGGTATCGTTCAAATCATGGGAGATGAGGTAGGAGAGATCTTCATCGGTATACTAATTCTTCTTTGTCTGTAGTACACAAACATCTGATTAGAATTTTCAAGAATGAAAGGATAAAATCATACGGAATGTATTTGATAGACTAAAATTACTGGTTCAATGCTTTGGTGTCTTGTCAAACACAGGAGATGGTACGTAGGGGTGCTGCAAATTATAGAAGTGAATCGTCATAAAGAAATAGAACATGTGGAATTTGACTACTCATGTGACTAACCACTTTATCCCTACCTTTTCGATCCCAGCATCTCGAAGTTGTTGAGACACTTCCCACCATTGGGTAACATGTTCAGTTCCATCAACAGATGGGGTCCGTGAGGTGTGGATGAGATTTGGTGTCTTGTCAAATATAGGATTAGGCAGCGGGCTAGACTGAGGAAATAAAGGGAAATAACGGTGACACACGATCAACAACTTGCGCGATAGACAAATTTCGGGTATCAAAATGAACATCATAAATCTAACCTCGGTGTGGAGACCTTGAAAGGATGGACCCAGCGTAGTATTCCTCATTGGGCAAAAAACATGAGGTGTCCTGGGGCTGGACATCTGCCTTGGTGCATCATTATCAAGTTGTGTACGGACACCAGGCGGCTCATTTCGCTTCTCAAAAGTAGCTGAAAAACATAAAAGCAGAGAAAGTGTTTGAAGACAATTTTACGGTCACAAGTAAGTTACATGCAGTTATGTTGATAGCATAGTAGCCATTATGCAAATGATGTGGATTGCAGTGTGACCTTCATCCGCAGCTGATGCATCCTCATCCCTTCCTCATTAAGCAGTTCTTCGTCAAGTTGGCACATCTCATCTAACAAGAAAATGACAAGTTTATAAAAGAATGGTAAAAAGTAAAACTGAGTAGTTTTTATGTAGGCAGACATACCCTCCTCATGGCATGTTTTACACACGCCATTTGTAAGGACTTCGTGAGGAGAATCGTAGGGAGATTCAAGAGGAGAGTTGTAGGGACACCGAGAAATATCTGGATTATCAAAAAAAATAGTCCATCAAATCTGCTCCATAACAAGGGCGTCCATAGAAGCAGATGGACAAATGAGAGCACCATAAACTATTAATTTATAGTCCATAGATTGACATACCTTGTTGAGAACTTGATAACTTGTTGAATCCATCACTCTTAGTTACCTGAGTGTACGAAGTGGCATCTGTGAGATTATTATCTCCTACAGTGTTGCGACCCTCGTGAAGCAAGACATTATGGTCATCAGCATCATGGGATGAGATGGGTTGGCGTTGTAGATCTGCTTCCATGTTTGGCGCTGTATGGGTATCTCGCAGTGGCGATTGAGTGGTAATATGATTTGTGGTACCCCTACGATCTGGTGGTGGTGTAGGATTTGTATTTGTTGTCCATCCATGCGATGCGCTTGATTTCTGGATAGTCGTCATCTTAGCCGTACTTATTTGCAAAGTGAGATTGCCGACTTCCTCATCATACCTCCGCAACGCCTCCATCGCTGCAAGCTGCTGCTCCGCAGGAAAACAATTAAAACAACTAGCAAGATGACGGTGCATGCTAGGAAAAAATGCAGAAGGAGATGAATGGGATGATGTGGGGATATCAGTTGACTGGGTTGAAGGAGGGTCATAAGTTGAAGAGTGTGAGCCTTCCATGTAGCAAGTGCCATCCTGGCTTCTCAACTAGTACAAACAAGAAATAAAATTAGCACGAGTCAAAAAATGTGTGAAGGAACACAAGGTAAGAGAACTGACCGGTAGAGCACCAAACGTCTCAACCCCATTAACCACTTGCTTATCTTCCTCTATGAGATCCAACAGTTGTTGCTTTGTAATATGAGCAATACGTGGCGTAAGTACTGGATCAGTAGAATGTTCTCCCAGCAAGTTATCTAGGTAGTAGACCTATCATAAAGAACGTAAATTAAAAATATCCTCATTCTAAAACAATGCATAATATTACATGTATAAGGTCAAATTTCTGAAACAAATGTAGCATGCTACTCACAAGTAAAAACATAAGACATCCGTGCATGGAGGGGTTCGTGCAAGCTTTCTTCTTCAAGCACCATAATTTAGCAGCAATAGCAATGTCATCGAAAATGACACTAGCCCAGTTTACCAATCTCAATGTTGCCATGTCCTCATCGCAGCCTCCTTTCCGATGATGAAGTCGACGTCCACGGCATAAGGAGCTTGGCTAAGAGAATCATGATAAAACACCTGATTGAGAATGGATCTGTCTCTCCTTTTTTGAGCCAGTTAATCAAGTCTTGCACTTTGACATCAACACTAGGTTCAATTCCGAGTTTTTTCTTGAGGTTGGATTATGCCTCTTCTTGCTTATGTCTAGCAGGGGCTACTATACGTTTACCCCTATTTTCCAAACCAAGGACACATTTGATAGAATGTCTAGTAATCTTAAGGGCTTGCCAATACCAATATCCAATGTAAGTGTATCGGGATCAAAACTATCTATCAGTGACACTAACAATTTGTTGCTTTCAAGTCCCTTCAGCTTCAGATCTAGTAAAGGCCCAAATGGATAATCCTTGATCTTAACTTTCTGTGGTTCTGTCAGACTTTTGATAGCTTCAAAAACTTTGTTAGGTGCAGACCTATAGTTTGGATTTATCCTCTTCGAAGGATTTTGGTCACCCTATACAGAAAAGGGGAGAACGATAAAATTAGTACACGTGAAACTACCTTAAATGAAGAAAGGAAATACAACACTATTGAGAAAATCTGAACATCCAACAAGCAAACATAGAATATTTCAGTTTAAAGAACGTAAATTATTGAGGCCAAAGAAAAAACATAAAGTTACAGAATAGCAGAACATAAGTTTCACCTAATAAAATGCATCTTACATTACCTCGGAATGTTTGGGTCCAGCAAGTGATGATTTAGATTTTTTTATCTTTCGAACATCAACTCTAGTAGCCTTGGAGGAATCTGCTGCTGGATGTTTTGGAGGGACACCAACGAAATCATCATCATCATCCCCAAATTCCTCTACACTCTCCTTTCTCTTTCTAGGGTGATCTGATGGCCTTGGTGGAACTCGCTTAGGAGGTGGGGAGAAAGACACTGCAGTCTCATGAACAACAGACGACCCTGCAGCATCACCAGTAGCAGAAGAACCTTTAACATGGAACCAAATACCATCCTTCGGCGGACCTTGAGAGTCATCAAAGTGAAAAGTAGAGAAACTCTGACTCCCTTGTATATATACTTTTTTAACCCTGTCTGGAGTCTTGCCTGTAACCCTCATCACTCTGTAATCAAAAGAAATCTAGAAATAAAAATCTCATGTAGAAGGATTATCGCAAATTAAGAATAATGCTTGCATAAGGATTCGAATTCAAAATTCCTAACCAGTATGCATATCATAAACCCAATCCATATTTGATTTGATACTTCAGCATGAACCTACCCTGCCCACTAGTACTAGATTTTTTTACACCGTTGCAGCCGTCAACAAAGAAAACATGCAGAGATACTGATTTGAATCTACATTTTGTACAACAACAATATGGAGAGATAAAAAGTAGACAATTGGGAACCAAAATGATGCTCAATGGCTGACAAAGAAATCTGGCATTTAATATCCAAGTTGGTAGAAATGGGGTGGTCTTGAACAGTGCGGTGGATAATAGATAAGCAGCCAGCGGCAATCATGGTTAGGTACCACGGAATCAACAAGAGCACACCGAGGCAGCTGCATGATATAAATATATAAATTACATTTGGGAGCAGTCTCTCACCGCTGCTGCTATAACTAAAATCACCAACTATAAATACCGATGCAGTTCTGATGCGTAATAATAACCACATATCAAAAATATGTGTGTATCTATTACCGAAAACAGGCCCCTTACCGAAAACATAACAAATCTTGGAGTAAGGAGTATGGTTTTAACCAAGAATTTCTGAAGAAAAGAGTGGGGGAGAACGGACATACCTTGAGGACAAAGGCCAGGAAACAACTCTATCCCACGTGGTTGCCTTCCTCCTATAGAATGGCCGGGCAGTGCCGATGTTGTTCGCCGCTCACCGCGATGGGGGCGCCAGCACGCCGCAGCCTGGCAAGGCGCCGCTCAAACGCCGAGCACAACAGCTTCGCCGCTCGCCGCTCGCGATCGCCTTCGCCGTCGCCGGTCATGACGCTCGCCGCTCATGATCGCCGCTCTTGTGATCGCGGACTCACGGTCGCCGCTCGCCGGCTTCACCCACCCGAGTAATTTCCTGAACCGCACACACGAACTGATTACACGAAGTGGGCTAGCTCCTAGGTTCCCCACGAACAAATAGAATAGTAACCGTCGATGTAAAAAATGGAAAGAAATTATGTAATACGGGCGGGACAGCGAGCTAAAATTAGGTTCGACCGCAACTTTGTCGGTGTAGCTGGTCCGGTTTTCGACCCGGATGAATAATAGCCTATTCTTCACCCTGGTAGTCTAATAGGGTTTCTATATATATATATATATATATATATATATATATATATATATATATATATACGGGAGACGCGGGCCGTACGGGTGTGTGCGATCTACCCCTAGTACTACTGATTTTGTCATGGTATTAGAGCTGAAGATTCAGGACCGTGATGACTACTTCGTCTTCGATCTCGAGTTCTTTCTCTGGCAGCTTGATCTCAGACAACTCGCGCTCGCTCAACTCCAGCGCTAGGAAACTCTGTTTCCGCTGGGATCCCGTCCTCCACGATGGCTTCGGTTATACCGTCGTCGCCAATCAGCCTCTCCAACAAAGTTACTCTGAAGCTAAACACCGGAAATTATCTGTACCGGCGTGCTCAATTCCACCGATCCTCCGCAGTAATCGGCTCATGGGATTCGTGGATGGATCGCTCCCCTGCCCAACGGAGATGATCCCCAACCCCGATGCTGCTAAGGATGGTGCTACCCCTACCATACTGAACCCACTCGTGACTGCCTGGCATCAACAAGATCAAGAGATCCTGTCCGCGATCGTGTGCTCTCTCTCTGAGGATGTGATCGGGCTGGTGATGCTAGCTTCTACCTCTCGCGAGGCATGGGAAACTCTGTCTGCTAGCTTCTCGTCACAATCCACGGCACGGATGATGCAGATACGTGGAGAATTACAGAAGGCGAAGAAGCTGGACATGAGTGTTACAATGTTTTACAACAAGGTCAAGCAATTGTCTGATACGCTTACGGCGATCGGACAACCTCTTCGCCCCGAGGAATTTACTGCATACTTGTTGGCAGGGCTTGACAGTGAGTACGATGCCCTAGCACAGATCGTCGGTGCCCGCAGTGTCTCCGACCCTATGCCTATCCGTGACTTATACGCGCAGATGCTTAGTACCGAGCAGCGCGTCGAGGCCAGGAAGGCAGACCTTGCTGCTGATATGCATATGGCTCATTACAGCACCAAGTCTGGTGGACGGGGGATGCCGTTTCAGCCAGCGTACCGCCCCGATCAGCGCATGTCAGGGAAGCCCGTCTACACCAACAAACCGGGTGATAGTCCCTTTACTTCTGGAGGTGGCAACGGCAATAATTATGATCGTCGTGGTCCTCCTTCAGGTGCTCCTTCTGGTGGTGGTGGAAGTCGACCTACCTGTCAAATATGTGGAAAGCTAGGTCATGTTGCTTCTTGTTGCTTTAAGCGATACAGTCGCACTTATCTTGGCATTGGCAATGATGGACGGAACATGGAACGTCAACTTGCTGCGTTTTCAGCTACACATGGCTCTACTCCATCTTATCCGGTTGATCCCAGCTGGTACGCGGATACTGCAGCAACAGACCACTTCACCAACGACCTCGACAAACTTACTATGAGGGAGCAATATCATGGCAAGGACCAAGTCCAAACTGCCAACGGTACAGGTATGCGCATTACACATATTGGTCAATCCATAATTCCTACACCATCCCAACCTTTACATCTCAAAAATATCCTGCATGTTCCCTCCGTTACTCGCAATCTTCTCTCGGTCAAAAAGTTTACTCTTGACAACAATGTCTTCTTTGAATTTCACCCTTGGTATTTTCTTGTTAAGGACCGAAATACGAGGGAGGAACTTCTTAGAGGGGGATGTCGTAGAGGTCTCTATAATCTTGACGTGTCATCCGTGAAGCAAGTTTTCAGCGGTGTCAAGGTGTCACGTGATCAGTGGCATTCTCGTCTAGGTCATCCAGCCATTCCCATAGTTCAGCATGTTTTACGTCGCCATGAGCTTCCATCAGTGTCAGTTAATAAAACTGTAGTGTGTGATGCTTGTCAACAAGGCAAGAGTCATCAGTTACCTTTTTCTTTGTCTACTCATGTTACTACTACTCCTCTTGATATTTTATATTCAGATGTATGGGGACCTGCACAAACTTCAGTTAGTGGACATCAGTTTTATGTCAGTTTTGTTGATGCTTATAGTCGTTTTACCTGGCTTTATCTTCTTAAACATAAATCTGACGTGTTCCAAGTTTTTCTTTAATTCCAACAACATGTTGAACGTCTACTAAATAAGAAAATTATACATGTTCAAAGTGATTGGGGTGGCGAGTATCATCGGTTGAATAAATTCTTTTCTGATATTGGTATTTCTCATCGTGTCTCTTGTCCCCATACTCATCAACAAAACGACACCGCTGAACGTAAACACCGTCGTATTGTTGAAACTGGGCTCACTCTTTTAGCACACGCCTCCGCCCCTTTTCGTTTTTGGAGTGATGCTTTTTCTACTGCTTGTTTTCTTATTAATCGACTTCCTAGTCGTGTCATTGATATGCAAACTCCGCTTGAGCGTCTCTTAGGTGAAACACCGGACTATACTTTCTTTAAGGTGTTTGGTTGTGCATGTTGGCCTCATCTTCGCCGCTTATAATAATCGTAAACTCCAGTTTTGTTCCAAACAATGTGTCTTTCTGGGATATAGCTCTCGGATATAAATGTTTAGATATACCAAACAATCGAATTTATATCTCCCGTGATGTCGTGTTTGATGAGACTGTTTTTCCTTTCTCTCACACTCCATCCAATTCCACACCTCCATCATCATCTAATTCACTACAAACTGACCAATTTGTTGATGCTGCATATACTCCGTTGCTTTTAGCTAATCATGGTGCAGGACTTGAACGCGGCGCTCGTCTCGAGTTACTAGATGACGAGCCAAGTTTTTCTCAGAATACACGTGATAATGAGCAACCGGACGTTGATCATGTGGACAATGATTCTATGAATAGCATTGATGGATGCCATGCACCTGGGACAAGAAACGTACTATCTAGTACTCCATCACGTGCTCCTGGTGCTTTATTTCCTGAGCACCCGATCGATCAACCTGTTGGGCCGGTAACACCTGCAGTTCATACACCTGGGACAGCGTCTTCAAATACTACCAATGTTTTGACACATGTGTCTACTCCTGAGCTAGCTACTACTCCGACTCCATGCCCTGGTGTTACTACTCGCCTACAGCGTGGTATCCGTAAGGCTAAGGAAAGGACCTATGGGACTGTTGCCTGGAACGCAACTCGTGCTGGTACTGATAATGCTCTTTTACATACTGAACCACGTGATCATCATGCAGCTCTTTTGTCCCCGCATTGGCGCACTGCTGTGGAGACTGAATTTCAGGCTCTCCAACACAACAAGACCTGGCGTCTGGTTCCTCCTCGCACTGGAATAAATATTATTGATTGTAAATGGGTTTTCAAAATAAAAAGGAAGACCGATGGCTCTATTGAGAGATACAAAGCATGTCTTGTTGCCAAGGGATTTAAACAAAGGTATGGTCTTGACTACGAGGATACTTTCAGCCCTGTTGTCAAGCCAACCACTATTCGTCTATTATTGTCTATGGCTCTTACTCAAGGTTGGCATCTTCGTCAGTTAGACATACAGAATGCATTTTTGCATGGTGTTCTTGACAAGGAGGTTTTTATGAGACAACCTCCAGGTTTTGAGGATTCTACTCACTCCGATTACTTGTGTCGACTTGACAAGGCTCTTTATGGATTAAAACAGGCTCCCCGTGCTTGGCATGCTCGATTAAGTTCCGTTCTTCGTGATCTTGGTTTTACTCCATCTACTGCTGATACATCATTATTTATTCTGAGACGTCCAGATATTAGTATTTACCTACTCGTATATGTGGATGACATCATTGTTGTGAGCTCTACTTCAGCTGCTGCGGATCGCCTTGTTCATCAGCTTGGTACATCCTTTGCTCTTAAGGATCTTGGCCCTTTACACTACTTTCTTGGTATTGAGGTACATACCCAGGGTCGTGGTGATTTACTTATGAGTCAACACAAATATGCGTCTGAGCTATTACAACGTGCTGGTCTTCTTAAGAGTACTCCCATGTCGACACCTATGGCTTCTACTGATAAGCTCTCAGTCACAGATGGTGCTCTTTTGTCAGCTGAGGATTCTACTCGCTATCGCAGTGTTGTTGGGGGCCTCCAGTATCTTACCATGACACGACCAGATTTGTCTTTTGCGGTGAATAAGGTGTGTCAGTACCTTCATGCTCCTCGGTGCACTCATTGGTCGGCGGTCAAGCGTATCTTATGTTATGTAAAAGGCACTTTATCCCATGGTCTTCTACTTCGGCCCTCTACTACAGCTCCAGATCTTTTGTCTGCCTTCTCAGATGCGGACTGGGCTGGCAATTCTGATGACCGACGATCCACGGGGGGTTTTGCCATCTTCTATGGTGGTAATCTAGTTTCCTGGAGTGCTAGAAAACAGGCTACAGTTTCTCGCTCAAGTACAGAGTCCGAGTACAAGGCTATTGCTAACGCCACTGCTGAACTTATCTAGGTACAAGCTCTTCTTGATGAACTTGGGATATCTCAGAGTCGTCCACCCATTCTCTGGTGTGATAATATTGGAGCAACGTACCTTTCTGTCAACCCAGTGTTTCATGCTCGCACTAAACATATCGAGGTTGATTTTCACTTTGTCCGTGAACGGGTTGCTCAGAAGTTGCTTCAAATACGGTTTATCTCCTCCAAAGATCAATTAGCTGATATATTTACCAAGCCTCTTCCGCTGCCATTGTTTACTGTTTGTAAGCGCAATCTCAATCTTCATGGACCAGTTGAGATTGAGGGAGGATGATAAACTAGTTATTAGACTCATAGTTGTATACGGCAAGGATTTGTATATGAGTCAAACTGTACCTGTACCTGTACCCATAACTCATATATATATATATATATATATATATATATATATATATATAGAAACCCTATTAGACTACCAGGGTGAAGAATAGGCTATTATTCATCCGGGTCGAAAACCGGACCAGCTACACCGACAAAGTTGCGGTCGAACCTAATTTTAGCTCGCTGTCCCGCCCGTATTACATAATTTCTTTCCATTTTTTACATCGACGGTTACTATTCTATTTGTTCGGGAACCTAGGAGCTAGCCACCGTGTAATCAGTTCGTGTGTGCGGTTCAGAAATTACTCGGGTGGGTGAAGCCGAGCGGCGGCGTGAGTCCGCGATCGCGACAGGAGCGGCGATCATGGCAGCCCGGCGCGACCGGCAGCCGCGGCGGCGGCGAGCGGCGAAGCTGTTGTTGCTCGGCGTTTGAGCGCCTTGCCGAGCTGCGGCGTCTTTGGCGCCCATCGCGGTGAGCGGCGAACAACATCGGCACTGCCCGGCCATTCTATAGGAGGAAGGCAACCACGTGGGATAGAGTTGTTTCCTGGCCTTTGTCCTCAAGGTATGTCCGTTCTCCCCCACTCTTTTCTTCAGAAATTCTTGGTTAAAACCATACTCCTTACTCCAAGATTTGTTATGTTTTCGGTAAGGGGCCTGTTTTCGGTAATAGATACACACATATTTTTGATATGTGGTTATTATTACGCATCAGAACTGCATCGGTATTTATAGTTGGTGATTTTAGTTATAGCAGCAGCGGTGAGAGACTGCTCCCAAATGTAATTTATATATTTATATCATGCAGCTGCCTCAGTGTGCTCTTGTTGATTCCGGTGGTACCTAACCTGTGATTGCCGCTGGCTGCTTATCTATTATCCACCGGTACTGTTCAGTACCACCCCATTTCTACCAACTTGGATATTAAATGCCAGATTTCTTTGTCAGCCATTGAGCATCATTTTGGTTCCCAATTGTCTACTTTTTATCTCTCCATATTGTTGTTGTACAAAATGTAGATTCAAATCAGTATCTCTGCATGTTTTCTTTGTTGACGGCTGCAACGGTGTAAAAAAATCTAGTACTAGTGGGCAGGGTAGGTTCATCTCAAGTATCAAATCAAATATGGATTGGGTTTATGATATGCATCTTGGTTAGGAATTTTGAATTGAATCCTTATGCAAGCATTATTCTTAATTTGCGATAATCCTTCTACATGAGATTTTTATTTCTAGATTTCTTTTGATTACAGAGTGATGAGGGTTCTGGCAAGACTCGACGAGGTTAAAAAGTATATATACAAAGTCGAGTTTCTCTACTTTTCACTTTGATGACTCTCAAGGTCCGTGAAGGATGGTATTTGGTTCCATGTTAAAGGTTCTTCTGCTACTGGTGATGCTGCAGGGTCGTCTGTTGTTCATGAGACTGCAGTGTCTTTCTCCCCACCTCCTAAGCGAGTTCCACCAAGGCCATCAGATCACCCTAGAAAGAGAAAGGAGAGTGTAGAGGAATTTGGGGATGATGATGATGATTTCGTTGGTGTCCCTCCAAAACATCCAGCAGCAGATTCCTCCAAGGCTACTAGAGTTGATGTTCGAAAGATAAAAAAATCTAAATCATCACTTGCTGGACCCAAACATTCCGAGGTAATGTAAGATGCATTTTATTAGGTGAAACTTATGTTCTGCTATTCTGTAACTTTATGTTTTTTCTTTGGCCTCAATAATTTACGTTCTTTAAACTGAAATATTCTATGTTTGCTTGTTGGATGTTCAGATTTTCTCAATAGTGTTGTATTTCCTTTCTTCATTTAAGGTAGTTTCACGTGTACTAATTTTATCGTTCTCCCCTTTTCTGTATAGGGTGACCAAAATCCTTCGAAGAGGATAAATCCAAACTATAGGTCTGCACCTAACAAAGTTTTTGAAGCTATCAAAAGTCTGACAGAACCACAGAAAGTTAAGATCAAGGATTATCCATTTGGGCCTTTACTAGATCTGAAGCTGAAGGGACTTGAGAGCACCAAATTGTTGGTGTTCCTGATGGATAGTTTGGATCCTGATACACTTACATTGGATATTGGTATTGGCAAGCCCCTTAAGATTACTAGACATTCTATCAAATGTGTCCTTGGTTTGGAAAATAGGGGTAAACGTATAGTAGCCCCTGATAGACATAAGCAAAAAGAGGCATTATCCAACCTCAAGAAAAAACTCGGAATTGAACCTAGTGTTGATGTCAAAGTGCAAGACTTGATTAACTGGCTCAAAAAAGGAGAGACAGATCCATTCTCAATCAGGTGTTTTATCATGATTCTCTTAGCCAAGCTCCTTATGCCAGGGACGTCTGACTTCATCACTGGAAAGGAGGCTGCATTGACAGAGGACATGGCAACATTGAGATTGGTAAACTGGGCTAGTGTCATTTTCGATGACATTGCTATTGCTGCTAAATTATGGTGCTTGAAGAAGAAAGCTTGCACGAACCCCTCCATGCACGGATGTCTTATGTTTTTACTTGTGAGTAGCATGCTACATTTGTTTCAGAAATTTGACCTTATACATGTAATATTATGCATTGTTTTAGAATGAGGATATTTTTAATTTACGTTCTTTATGATAGGTCTACTACCTAGATAACTTGCTGGGAGAACATTCTACTGATCCAGTACTTACGCCACGTATTGCTCATATTACAAAGCAACAACTGTTGGATCTCATAGAGGAAGATAAGCAAGTGGTTAATGGGGTTGAGACGTTTGGTGCTCTACCGGTCAGTTCTCTTACCTTGTGTTCCTTCACACATTTTTTGACTCGTGCTAATTTTATTTCTTGTTTGTACTAGTTGAGAAGCCAGGATGGCACTTGCTACATGGAAGGCTCACACTCTTCAACTTATGACCCTCCTTCAACCCAGTCAACTGATATCCCCACATCATCCCATTCATCTCCTTCTGCATTTTTTCCTAGCATGCACCGTCATCTTGCTAGTTGTTTTAATTGTTTTCCTGCGGAGCAGCAGCTTGCAGCGATGGAGGCGTTGCGGAGGTATGATGAGGAAGTCGGCAATCTCACTTTGCAAATAAGTACGGCTAAGATGACGACTATCCAGGAAATCAAGCGCATACTGTGCGATGGACAGTCAAATACAAATCCTACACCACCACCAGATCGTAGGGGTACCACAAATCATATTACCACTCAATCGCCACTGCGAGATACCCATACAGCGCCAAACATGGAAGCAGATCTACAACGCCAACCCATCTCATCCCATGATGCTGATGACCATAATGTCTTGCTTCACGAGGTCGCAAATGTGAGGAGATAATAATCTCACAGATGCCACTTCGTACACTCAGGTAACTAAGAGTGATGGATTCAACAAGTTATCAAGTTCTCAACAAGGTATGTCAATCTATGGACTATAAATTAATAGTTTATGGTGCTCTCATTTGTCCATCTGCTTCTATGGACGCCCTTGTTATGGAGCAGATTTGATGGACTATTTTTTTTGATAATCCAGATATTTCTCGGTGTCCCTACAACTCTCCTCTTGAATCTCCCTACGATTCTCCTCACGAAGTCCTTACAAATGGCGTGTGTAAAACATGCCATGAGGAGGGTATGTCTGCCTACATAAAAACTACTCAGTTTTACTTTTTACCATTCTTTTATAAACTTGTCATTTTCTTGTTAGATGAGATGTGCCAACTTGACGAAGAACTGCTTAATGAGGAAGGGGATGAGGATGCATCAGCTGCGGATGAAGGTCACACTGTGCAATCCACATCATTTGCATAATGGCTACTATGCTATCAACATAACTGTGCATGTAACTTACTTGTGACCGTAAAATTGTCTTCAAACACTTTCTCTGCTTTTATGTTTTTCAGCTACTTTTGAGAAGCGAAATGAGCCGCCTGGTGTCCGTACACAACTTGATAATGATGCACCAAGGCAGATGTCCAGCCCCAGGACACCTCATGTTTTTTGCCCAATGAGGAATACTACGCTGGGTCCATCCTTTCAAGGTCTCCACACCGAGGTTAGATTTATGATGTTCATTTTGATACCCGAAATTTGTCTATCGCGCAAGTTGTTGATCGTGTGTCACCGTTATTTCCCTTTATTTCCTCAGTCTAGCCCGCTGCCTAATCCTATATTTGACAAGACACCAAATCTCATCCACCTCACGGACCCCATCTGTTGATGGAACTGAACATGTTACCCAATGGTGGGAAGTGTCTCAACTCGAGATGCTGGGATCGAAAAGGTAGGGATAAAGTGGTTAGTCACATGAGTAGTCAAATTCCATGTTCTATTTCTTTATGACGATTCACTTCTATAATTTGCAGCACCCCTACGTACCATCTCCTGTGTTTGACAAGACACCAAAGCATTGAACCAGTAATTTTAGTCTATCAAATACATTCCGTATGATTTTATCCTTTCATTCTTGAAAATTCTAATCAGATGTTTGTGTACTACAGACAAAGAAGAATTAGTATACCGATGAAGATCTCTCCTACCTCATCTCCCATGATTTGAACGATACCAGGCCTTTACCTCGTCCTAAGGAGAAGTTCAAGCCCATGATAAACCACACGTGGAAAACTTGCTTTTAAGCTTCGCATGTGCATCCTCTCCCAAAAACAATGTTGCACATCTGTATATAGCCCTGTATTTCTTATCTAGTGCGCACGTCCATGTACTGTAATGTATTATGACTGCCCTTCTGTCGAATGAAACATATCCTGTAATGTTTGTAATGCAAGAATGATACCTTTTGTAATTCAAGTTCTTAATGACCCACTGTACCTTTTTTAATGGTGGGTGATGTTTACATGTGGCAACATTTTATCATTGGCAGAATGACTTGTCGCTTTTGGTGCCGGAGGTCATATTTCTTAAACCTGCCATTTTTATAGGACTTATATGCACCTAGCACATGAAAAGTATAGTACGGACGGAAGTTCTTTCAAACTAAAGGCTGCTAGCCATATCTAGCTTAGTGTTTTCAAGAAGTATATGCATTGATGAATACATGTTTGCTCGCAAATATGCACTGAAATTTAATATTCCTCGATCCATATTAATTGACTTTGATTTGTCAAAAATTGGATGAACCCATATCTAAATAGTGTCTAGATTCATTCAAATCTAGACAAATTTGAGTCAATTAATATGGGCCGGAGGGAGTAATTTATCCAACAAAATTGTGACCATTTGGTATAACACATGACAAACCATCGGCTGCTCAAATTTCTTATGTCGTGGAACATGCAAGAGTCGAGAATAAGCCACAATTATTTTATCTATTGTATAAGAACTACTAAACATTCCATGATTCGGAAGCGACAAGGTGCTCACAATCTTATTACTTGCCTAGCATTGTAGTACTAATCGCTATTGTCTGATCCACCTGTTGATACACTATCTGCCTCATCATCTTCCTCTAGATCATCTTCATCCTCTTCGTCCACATCCTCCAGTAGACGTCGTCGAGTCTTCATGACTCCTTTGCCTCTCGCATTCCTTCCCCTTCCCCTGCCACTTCCCTTGCCTGTGCTGCTGCCACCAACGGAAATGTTTTGTGGTGGGTGGGGGCACGATGTCTTATTGTGACCTTCTTTAAGGCCACAATTGCCGCAGCGTCTTGTGCACAACTTTGGCCCACGTGCGCCGATGATTCGTGGCACTCTACCTTCAGTTCTAGAACCTTTTGTGTTGGACTTTGGTGGGGCTTTAGGAAATGTTGCAGAATGTTCTTCTTGATCATCGTTGGCTGGCTCATCATGCACTGCCACCTCATCAGCAGGAATTTGTTCTAGTTGGAGCCTAAGTTCCTTTAAAACAACCATGAATCTGTCATAGGCTACCGTTGATCTATTCCCCGCTCTAACTGCTGCATAAGCTTCTCGAGCATATTGCTATTTCTACCACCTTTGATAAGCCATCGGGTCCAGTTTGGACAGTGTCATTCTGTCATAAGGAAGATCAATATGCATTTCTAGTACCTTCTTAGCACGTGCTGCTAGGAAGCTTCTGAATCTGGTTATCAATACTATAATGAGGTGTGAGCATAGCAGTCCTGCGCAATAACAACACACAATTAGTTCTAGTCATGGTATTTTTGCTGTTTAAAATTTTGGAAATCCATATTTTGGTTACCTGTGTGCTCCCACCGTTTGCACTCACAACTATACTCTTCTTTCACTTGATCGCAAACAACTTTAAACTCATGTTGCGACCATGAAAATGTACGTCCTTGTCTACCGTAGTACACAAGGAAATTACATGTGCCATCCTTCTTTGTAAGAAAAGATGTTCCAGCAACATAGGCCTCTTGGTATTTTTTGAATACTGCACGTGTATAGATCCTGCCCAGTTGATGTTCCAGAGGGTAGTTTGTTTTTGTATCAGGGGGTCCCTACATCGGCAACCAACAAACATTGAGTGTGTTGTTTATGTGTTTTTGTTTGACATAGCGCCAGCATTAAATGGAAATTAATCGGCTTAAACAAGTGAAGAATTAATCGGAGTAATTGCAAACGTACAGCAGAGTTATAGCTACAATTACATAAATGAGCACATGGCTATTATTCAGTTTAAAGCCTTAACACGTATCCTTACTGCTACATTTACCATTGATGTGCATTAAAGTAAAAATGTTGCCACAATTGTTTGCCACGTGAATATGCTATAAACTACAAACAGATGACTATACACTCTTTACAAATATTTGCTTCGCTATGTTTTCTGGCATTTTACAAAGCTTGCTACATGGACATGCTTTCTGAACTCCAAACAGAGTTATAGGTAGACTTTTATGTTGCTGAACTTACAATTCTTTGTTAGGTGAACATTACAATGAGAAATAATAAAATAAACCCTTTACCTATTACATAACCACACCATGAAAGAAGTTGTATAAGATCTCATACCTGCGATAAGACGGTTTCTTGACCTTCCGCATCTTTTCTCCTTTGCAGCACTTGGTACATTCTTTTTGCAAATGTATGTAGTGGTGTTGACTCATCGATGTGGTTTCTTTTCACAAGTCTGTTGGTGCTCTCACCACGCTGAGTCGACGTCATTCTCCCGCAGAAAACGTCCTTGAAGTAACAAGAAATCCAACTTGAACGGAGCTCATACAAATCACACAATGTGGGATCTGCCTCGAGACCATACTCACTCACCATGTCCTTCCATGCATTCTCAAACTCCACAGGGGTTAGTGGGTGATTTATCGCTGTGAGTAGCTTTTCTTCCAACCCTTTATTCAAGTAATAAATTTTATTTAAGTTTTCTATGTGCTTATTCAGCATATGAAATCTGCATAGCCTATGAATTGTCTTCAGAAACACAAGTGGAAGAGCATTTTTCATAGCTTGATCTTGATCTACAGAAGAGGTAACTATTAGTCAATAAAAAATAGGGCACCAAATTTATTGGTTAGGCATGTGTGTCAGCACAAAAAGGCAAGTATACCTGTAAGTATGCAGATTGGATCTTTGCCTTCCATGCATCTTTGGAAAGTCCTAAAAACCCATTTAAAAGTTTCCTCTGTCTCGTCACGGACGAGTACAAACCCAAATATAACATTCTGCAAATGGTGGTTGCTCCCAACAAACATCCCCAACGGCATGTTGTAAAAATTGCTCCTATACGTGGTGTCAAATGTGACAACATCTCCAAACTCAGCATAATTGGCTCGACAGCTAGCATGACTCCAGAATATATTTTTCACGACGCCCGCTGAGTCAAGATCTATATCGTGAAAAAAATGTGGGTTCTGTCTTGTACACTCATTGAAGAAATCCTTCAACTTCTTTACATCATCCACTTGCTCCTCTCGTAGATTAGCCGCCCTTCTGCATTAGGTCGTATCTCAGTTTATGTCATCGTAGAGTGATGGAGGTAATAGGTACACAACACCCATTAGGCTTAAAAAATAGAGATACAAGTGAGTCAGACTACATGTACCTGTTTTCTAGGTCACGTTCATTCATTGGCAAGAGCTCTGGGTCTCCTTGTAATCTAGCTAGCACATTGATGGTTGCAGTGGGGGAGACACCACTATGCTGCAAGTCATCAACATATTCCATGATAACATTATCCTTGTTCTTGTGCGACCGCATGTGCTTCACCTCAGATGGATGAGGGTTGAGAGTATGGTTGTGCTCCAACTCTACTTTCTCGTACAACCATTGTTGTCCTATCAGCTTGAGCTTGACCATTGCCATGCAGCCAACCCTCTTCGACATTTTTGCACGTTTGCGCTCCTCACCCTCCTTGTAAAACGTACCAGCACCTTGCCGATAGCAAGCATACAGGCGCGACATCGGCTTTCTCCTGTGTTTCTTAATTCCAAAACCGGCTTCTCTTGCATATTGCAGATAAAACTCATAGCCTTCCTCATCGGTATCAAAAACCATATTTACCTCCGGGACACAATCCTCATGGACTTGCTCACCCTGTCAACAATTACAAAGAAAAACATGTAAATATTGCCATAATGTTTGTGTTTAGTACAGAAAGTGAGAGATGACGTACATGTATATATCTAGCGTTAGGATCTGGTGTCATCATTTCGTGGTTCAACGGATGCGCGGCGTTATTGGACACGTGCATCGCCAGATGACGCGCCGTTGGGTTCTCACCTTGCCCAGTTGAGCAACCCTCGTCCGAAGTTCTGGTGCCATGACTCGGAGTGAGGAAGGATGTATGCGGAAGTTCACGGTCAGGCACATCATTGTTTTCTGGAGAATCGGATGTGTCATGTGGTGCTCGCCGGGTGAAGCTTGGAGAGGAGTCCATGAACCTATCCAGCAATTCATTTTCGAGCAGATCAAAAAATTACAAACCAGAATGACGATTCATCAATACGCAAATGAGATTTCTATACTGTTTCGTAAGGTCATGCAAATGAGATAACTACAAAACTTACCTCCGTTTGGCAATACCACCCGGAATTGATTACAATAGTCGCCGCGGCGCGCGGCGTGTCTGCTCGTGCCTCCGTCACCGGCAACGGATATGTGCTCGGAGGAATATCGCTGGTGTCTATCTGGCTTCAACTGATCTGGTCGCCGGTATCCTGAGAGTATAACTGAGAGACGAGAGGGGAACAACGATAATAGGAGTCGTAATTATTTTCTCTGGCCTCCGTGCTAACGGCCAGGATTCCCAAGATCCGCAGTTGCCACGCATGCAGCTGACCGCGGCCATGCTCGATCCACGATATTTTCTCTGTGAGGAATGGGTCACGGCCAGGATTGGGGGGAGGGAGGTATAGTCTAGCTAGCTGCATCTGCAGATCTATTCTAAGAACGTACTTTCTTAGGTTGTCTATTCAGTTTTGGCACAACACGCAATATCACAATAAAATTAATGAATATATTACTACATAAATGCCCTTACAAACTTAAAAACTAGATTGTGCTTTTTGTGCTTTAAGATCTGGTTCGTTCTTGTTTTTTTAATCAAATCTGGCGTACAATAAACCAGATTTATAAATAATAAAATAATATAAATGTGCGAAACAACGCCACACTTATTGACATATTGGGAGATAAACAACACGAAACAATTGCAACTAACTCCCATGTTGTCCACTAGTGAGTGTCGACGAGGATGTACATTCCTCCATCTCGCAAGATCAGCTCTTGTTCAGCCTCTACTCGCTGAAAAAATAAAGATTTCTCCTTTAGATTGATTCGTAACATAAGTACCTAGATAGTGGTTTGATATTTTGTTAGTAAAATGGGAGCAACACTAACCAATCGTGCATCTTGGCAGTGCGATACCACCGAAAACCCGTAGATGTCCAAGATGTAGGTTTTCGTGGATGAACGTGCCCATCACAAAACAAAGCTCGTCACCTTGCTTAATATTGTAGATGCTAGCGAACATCTCCCATTCCCTTCGATGTAATATTTTTCCCTTCCTTCCTCACATCAAATTCGCACCATTCATGTGTTATCTCACTCTCTAGTTTCATCTCACCTCTACAACGGCGGTGAAGTGATCCCCTAACATACAAGGTATAACCTACACATTTGTAATGAATATCAAATGTTAGCGATCAAACTTTGTGACGAAAAATGTTACGGCTTACCATGCGAGTCTTGAATTCTCCTGATATCGGGAGTACATTGAGAAAGTCCAAGGAGAATTCCTCAGCACATACATCTTATGGATATTTACATACATTGCAGAGTCCCGCCATTGTGAACGATATCTACAAGCTAGCGCGGTTATATTTATAACAATATAATTGCGATCTAGTTTATTTGCACACATCCAATTATAGTACGGGATCCATGCTTTCTAAATCACTATGACCGAGCACTAGAGGCTATGCATTCTGAACCACTCGGTGCGATCTATCGGTCTTGCTACACGCTAAACATAGCATTACTAAAAGTAGCAAACATACTCCTGTAAATTTAAAATTTTCTTACATTGACCGCATAATTAATGGTTTTAATACATCCTTGTTGTAGGAAAATGCCAAATGAGATTGCCAAAACTAACTTTGTTTTACTTCATCCTTTGATTTGTTGATGGCTGCTGACAAACTAAATATTTTTAAGAAACTTGACTTAACTACGGTGTAATCTTTTCTACCACATTTGTAGGACCTATGTAATTTCTTTAAAATGGTGTAATTATGCCTTTTATAAGATGTATACCTCGCCTGTCACATTTTTTGACGTGAGTAGTAGCTGGTCAAAATTTCGTGCGATGGAGTACAAATAGAATTACCAGACCATAATCTCAAAAAAAGAATTACCCGAGCATGTTCCTTGTGTAGTATTAGTTCTCAGATTTTCTTACTCCATGTTTATTTTTCCTACGTCAATGCTTTCTAATCAGTCATGGAGACACACGGCTGGCTTGGCCTTTTTGTAAGTAGCATGCAAGGTTTATTACATCGAATGCAACAGAATCTTACGGAGGTCCTTTCTCAGAATCTCAGTACTGCTAGGAAAAAGTCCACGAGACGCACGACCTACTACCGGGGGCACAGACCGAGCAAGCCACGTAATTTTACAACGCAAGCGCGCGGATGGGTGTAAACCGGTGCGGACGTGCGGCCGGATGTAGCATGGTTCGGACGCCCAGGCTAGCGCGGAGGGTGGGTGAAGAATATTCTTCACCCTAGCCACTCTATATATATATATATATATATATATATATATATATATATATATATATATATATATATATATATATATATATATATATATATATATATATATATATATGCGGGAGACGCCGGCCGTACGGGTGTCTGCGATCTACCCCTAGTACTACTGATTTTGTCAGTCCCTGCTGCGTGCAGGCGAAACCTCGTCGTGGAGGATGGTGGTGTGCCTGCCGGCAGCTGTGCTGACTGCGGCAGTGGCCGTCGTGGTCGGTATCGTGGATTCTTCGGTCTCGAGGAGCAGCCTGGCCATCTCCGGCGACGAGCTGTCGTGCAAGCTATGGCCAGGAGCCAAACGCCGGCGTGGGACGGCGCGCAGGCTCGGGGCACGTCCAAAAGTCGTCGAGTCGACCTAGGGCTGAACGAGGAGACGGTGTGGTCTCCGCCTAGGGCCCTACTAGAAATGAATGACACGTTGTTTTAGTTGGATCACCCAAACAGAATTTTAGTTTGTTACACGGTTATCTTGGCTTAACGTAAACAGGTTCTGCTAAACTCATGTATCCAAACAAGGCCTTAGGGTAGCAACGCTGTCGACCGCACGTTGCAAGTACAAATCAGGGTGTTCAATTGGTCAGCGCCACCAACCATCACGCGACCCGCCCACCTTTTTTTTTTCGTACAGACAGACGGCACGGATGGTGTGTGTGTGTGTATGCAGTATGCCTGTGCCGGCAGCTTGCTGTTCACTCCACTTCTTTCGTAGCAGCAGGCCGGACCAATTGAACACCCTGGCCTCGCTTGTGGTCAACCGGCCACGTCGCCGACCGGACGAAGCTGGCTACTGAAGAAAGTCTCCGCGCCAAGGTCGAGGTCGATCGTCTAAAGGCGCACGTACGGTCAAACGCCACGCCGGAGAAATATTACGGCACGACACAGAGAAACTGAGAAAGGTGAGCGCGAGCGCCCGCCCGCCTGCCTGCCTGTCTGCACTTTTCTCGTCTCCTGGCCATCGGTACTGGGATACCGCCTACTACTACTACGTACTACTGACCACCCTTTCCATGCAAAATCAATTAATTGCCTTTTCCACGCAACGATAAAAAAGCTCGGGCGCTTTTCCACTGCCACCCCCAAAGTCTAAACCTTTGAATCAACTTAATTAAATCACCGCTTTCAAAGGAAAAAAGATCAACCCAAACCGTTGAATTATAAAGGATGCATGCCCCACTCTTTTTCCACGGTCCGTACGTGCCTAGATGGGTTTACGTGACGATGGAACGCTGAACCCGTAGCTGCGGCGGCCTGCGGGCAACGTGCGGACGCGCCGCGGAGTCCTGCAAAGCAGCGCGCGCCGGCCATGCTACGTGCGTCGGTAGCCGCTGCCGGCCGCGAGCCGATCAAAACTTCCTTCGGCGGCAGGTGAGTATCTCCACTCGTTTTTGTTGCTAAGTACAAATTCGGCTCTGGATGGATCTAATGTTTTAGCCTTGGAATAACCGTTTTTCAGCCGGGTTCCCAGCCGAGAAGTAGCAGGGTGGGCTTGGGTAGTTCGCCGACGCCCGTTTCGGCGAGCTCGCTAGCAGCACCACCATGAGCTAGGCCAGCAGCTCGAGCACGCACGGGCGGGAGGTCACGGTCGCGCGGGCGAGTTCACTGCCGCTGACGCCAGCCTCAGCCCGCCTGGTTCACGGCCACCGGTCCTGGGCGAAAACTGTCAGGACACTAGTGGAGAAGGGCTTCGGGCCTTTAGTTTCGGTTTAAAACCGGAACTAACCAAGCGGGACCAATCAACGAGGCTCTATAATGAACACTAGTAGAAAACAAACCTTTCATCGAGGCCATTAGTTTTGGTTGTGGCCGAGGCCGGGACTAATGGCCCGCACTGGACGGCCCGGGCCATCCAAACCATAGGTCCCGGCCAGTTATACCCCATTAGCCCTGGTGTGAGATACAAACCGGGACTGGTGGTCTGGCCTATATATATGGCACAGCCCCTCCCTCTCTCAACTATTTTTTTCCTGGTGGAAGAGGTGGTGCTGTGCTATTTTTTTTTCTTGTTCATATGCACTAGAGGTGTTCGATGAAATGACCATTAGAGCGATACGACTTTAGGTCACACAAGTCAGACATGATATGAGGTGTCCGAGCCACACTTAAGTTTTATCATCTATGTTTCCATGTGTAATAAAAAGGTTAGCAACTATTTTCTCGTTTAGACCGCGCGATACTAATTTTAGCATCGTGATTGCGTTTGATATATATTTATATGATACGATGAGCCATCCATGGATGTACGGTGACCGACGCTCTGCTGCTTTCAGAGAAGGTGTGCGTTCTTTTTGACTTGTGGTCGAGGAGAACAAGCGGCGGGATGGTTTTATGTGTTGTCCATGTGTTGACTATAGGAATGAGAAGGCTCACACTTCCGGAGTCATCCAGAGCCACCTGTTTGGGTCTGGTTTTATGTCCGGCTATAATGTTTGGACCAGACATGAAGAAAGAGGGGTTGCGATGGAAGATGACGATGAAGAAGAGAACGATGATGACAACTACCGATCTATGTTCCTTGAATACGCTGATACCGCAATAGAAGACAATGAAGAAGAAGGAGGTGAAGAACGGGAACCAGACCGACCCGCTGATGATCTTGGTCGGGTCATTTCTGATGCAAAGCGAGAATGCAACACATAAAAGGAGAGGTTGCAGTTCGAGCAAATGTTACAGGACCACAACAAATTGTTGTACCCAACTTGTGAAGATGGCCAGAAGAAGCTGAGTAGCACACTGGAATTGCTGAAGTGAAAGGCAGAGACCGGTGTGACTGACTCGAGATTTGAGAAGTTGCTGGTACTCATGAAGAAGTTGCTTCCAAGAAATAACGTATTGCCCACCAGTAACTACGAAGCAAAGAAGCTCGTCTGCCCTCTAGGATTAGATGTGCAGAAGATACATGCGTGCCCTAATGACTGCATCCTCTACCGCGGTGAAAATTACGAGAATTTGGATAAATGCCCGGTATGCACTGCATTGCGGTATAAGATCAGAAAAGATGACCCTGGTGATGTTGATGGCGAGCCACCCAGGAAGAGGGTTCCTGCCAAGGTGATGTGGTATGCTCCTATAATACCACGATTGAAACGTTTGTTCAGAAACAAAGAGCATTCCAAGTTGTTGTGATGGCACATGGAAGAACGTAAGAAAGACAGGATGTTGAGGCACCCCGCTGATGGTCGGTAGTGGAGAAAAATCGAGAGAGACTTCCCGGACTTTGCTGGTGATGCAAGGAACTTATGGTTTTGTCTAAGTACAGATGGCATGAATCCTTTTGGGGACCAGAGCTGCAGTCACAGCACCTGGCCCGTGACTCTATGTATCTACAACCTTCCTCCTTGGTTGTGCATGACACAAAAGTTCATTATGATGTCAATGCTCATTCAAGGCCCGAAGAAACCCGGCAACGACATTGATGTGTACCTAAGGCCATTAGTTGATGAACTTTTACAGTTGTGGGGAACCAGGTTTACGTGTGGGATGAGAACAAACAGGAGCCATTTGACCTACGAGCGTTGTTGTTTGTAACCATCAATGATTGGCCTGCTCTTAGTAACATCTCTGGACAGATGAACAAGGTATACAATGCATGCACACACTGTTTAGATGAGACTGAAAGTATATATCTGGATAAATCTAGGAAGAATGTGTACCCATGCAATCGTCGTTTTCTTCCGCCCAGACATCCCTTAAGGAAAAAAGGCAAACATTTCGATGGCGAGGCAGATCAGCAGAAGAAGCCTGACCCCCGTACCGGTGCTGATGTATTTGATATGGTCAAAGATTTAAATGTAATATTTGGAAAGGGTCCCGGAGGACAACCTGTTCCGAAAGACGCCAACGGACGCACACCCATGTGGAAGAATAAATCTATATTTTGGGAGCTACCCTATTGGGAAGTCCATAAGGTCCGCTCTGTAATCGACGTGATGCACCTGAAAAAGAATCTTTGCGTGAATATTCTAGGCTTCTTGGGCTTGTATGGGAAGTCAAAAGATACACCAGAAGCACGGGAGAACCAGCAATGTCATAAAGGACGAGACGGAAAGCATCCAGGGAAGTTTTAAGGGCCTGCCAGCTACTCTCTTACCAAGGAAGAGAAGGAAATCTTTTTTGAAGTCCTTTTCAGTATCAAGGTCCCGTCTGGCTTCTCGTCTAACATAAAGGGAATAGTAAATATGAAAGAGAAAAAATTCCAAAACCTAAAGTCCCATGACTGCCACATGATTATGACGCAATTGCTTCCGGTTGCATTGAGGGGGATTCTACCGGAAAATGTTCGACTGTCCATTGTGAAGGTATGTGCATTCCTCAATGCAATTTCTCAGAAGGTAATTGATCTAGAAAATCTATCAGGGTTACAGATTGATGTGGTCTAATGTCTGGTCAGCTTCGAGTTGTTGTACCCTCCATCTTTCTTTAATATTATGATGCACCTCCTAGTTCACCTAGTCCAAGAGATTAGAATTCTCGGCCATGTGTTTCTACACAATATGTTCCCCTTCGAGAGGTTCATGGGAGTATTAAAGAAATATGTTCATAACCGTGCTAGACCAAAAAGAAGCATCTCCAAGGTCTATGGAACAGAGGAGTTCATTGAGTTTTGTGTTGACTTTCTTCCTGACCTTAAGCCGATTGGTGTTCCCGAATCTCAGTATGAGGGGAGACTGACTGGAAAAGGCACACTAGGAAGGAAAGCAATGGTATGTATGGACAGCGTTTCTTTCAGTAAAGCACACTACACAGTTCTACACAATTCCACCTTGGTGGCTCCGTATATCGAGAAACACAAGATTATTGTACGCTCGGAAAACACGGGAAAGCCTGACTTCTGGATTAAAGTGGAACACGAGGACACTTTCGGCAGTTGGTTGCAGAAACATCTCATGAATAACAACACTGTTGAAGATCAGTTGTACTTGTTGGCAAGGTTACCATCTTCGACTATATGTACTTTCCAAGGGGTACAAGATAAATGATAATACATTTTACACGATCGCCCAAGATAAAAAGAGCATCAACCAAAACAGTGGTGTTCGCTTTGATGCAACAGATGAAAATGGGCATGTACATAGAATAGATATGGGAACTTGAGTATGGACCTACTTTTAAGGTCCTTTTGTTTCGGTGCAAATGGGTTAATATGACAGGAGGCGGGGTACATGTAGACGAAAAGTATGGCATGACAACAGTGGATCTCAATAATCTTACATACATGGACGAACCATTCATCCTAGCCAACGATGTGGCTTAGGTTTTTTATGTAAAGGACATGTCTATGAAACCGAGAAAAAGAAATCATCAAAAGAATACATCGTCCGATAAGCCAAAGCGCCATATATTTCTTTCAGGGAAAAGAAACATCGTGGGAGTGGATGACAAGACAGATATGTCAGAAGATTATAATAAGTTTTATGAAATCCCGCCCTTCAAAGTGAAAACTAACCCAAGCCTCCTGTTAAATGATGAAGATTCTCCATGGCTACGGCGCAAGGAAACCACAACACTAGATGGGGATGTTGGTGATCTATGTAATATATTAAACCTTTTATGTAATAATATTGTGAGTCAAACACAGGATGCGGGATGGGCATCCTAAAGTAGGCGGCGAGGAATGTGTGTATGTGTGGGTGTCCATAACGGTCGCCTTATAAATAGAGCAAAGGGCTGACAGGCTGGATCGCGCAGCCTATAAATAGAGGGAAAGGCTTATAAATAGGGAAAGGTCTATAAATAGAGAGAAAGGCCTATAAATAGAGGGTTCATGTTTAGCCCCGGTTGGAGAAACCAACCGCGACTGAAGGGATTGCGGCAGGCTGGGCCAAGCAGCACTAATGATAGGGGTGAGTGTCGACATTATATCGTGCGGCTTGTACCTTGTCCCAGATGATGTCTGATACGTCAGAAACGTATATATATTTTTTGATGCTCCATTCTTGTTTTGTACCTACTTTGCTTTGCTTTATCTAAACTTTGAGGTGTTTTTATATCTTTTCTGGAACTAACCTATTAACAAGTTACCATAGTGTCGATTTCTGTTTTCTTACATTTTGGTTCCGAAGCGTAAAATCAATATTCTCGGAATTGGACGGGACAAAAGCCAAAGTTTTTATTTTTCCCGGAGCAACACGGAACCACGAAGCAGATCCGGAGGGGGGCCATGGGGTGGCCAAACCCCCCTAGGCGCGGGCAAGTCCTGGAGGCGCCTGGAGGGGATATGGTCCCCTGGACCCCCACCGACCTTGATTCCTACGCCTATAAGAAGCCTCCGATGGGAAAACCCTAAACAACCCGATCAAATCTCCATAAAACCGTCTGTAGCCGCCGCCACAATCGTCCCTAGATCGGGGGGATCTGAAGTTCTTCCCGGCACTCTGCCGGAGGGGAGATCATCTCGGAGGCCTTCTCTCCGGTATGATGCGTGAGTAGTTCCAACTTGGACTATGGGTGCATGTAGTAGCTAGATGGTTGTATCTCCTCCTTTGTGCTTTCATGTATAGATCTTGTGAGCTCCATTTATGATCAAGATCTAATCTATTTGTAATTATGCATGTTGTGTTTGCGGGGATACAATGGATATTGAGATTATTATGTTGGTTTGATTAATGGTTTTGTCTTTCTATCACGTCTGTGTTGTTTGTGATCTTGCATGCTCTCCGTTGCTAGTGGTTATCTTGGCCAAGTAGTTGCTAGTGACTCCAAGAGGGGGTATTTATGCTCGATAGTGGGTTCATGCCTCTAGTTTCCAAGGGAAGTGACAGAAATATCTTCGGTTGTAGATGTGCTGTTGCTACTAGGGAGAAAACAACGGTCTCTTGTTCATGGAACATGTGGACTGTTTACCTTACACACTTTGCTTAAAGCAGTTGTCTGTAAGGTGCAATGGAGACAACAGAGAGGATTACCCGTACCAAGACGATCAGGTTCTACAAGGTGCAATGGAGCCACCACACCGAAGAGGAAGCCACTTGGGAGAGTGAGGATGACATCCGAGAGGACTACCCACACCTATTTTCTAGTCGCGCCGAATCTCGGGGACGAGATTCATCTTAAGGGGGTTAGTCTTGTCACATCCCAAATTTTAGATTTGGTACTGCATATCATTCATGTCATTGCATCATGATCATCCATGCAAAATTTCAGCTTGAAAAGATTTTGGCGAAACAATATTTTCAAAGCCCTGTTTTGAATTGCTAAAATGCACCTACAAGAGGATATACTAGGATTATATAAATCCACTAACCTCAACTAGTGAAAGGGGTTACAAGCTTGATCTTATGTTGATCCTCTGGTTTTTATAAAAATTTAGAGACGAAAATCACTCAATTTGGAGTTCGTTTGAAAAAGTTACAAAAGAAATACTAAAACAGGAAATGGAAAAGAAAAAGAACAAAAAAAAGAAGCAAGCAGTAGCGGCCAGCCTGCTGCCCAGCCTAACTCACAGCAGCAGCTGCCGCCCGCGCAGCGCACCGCCGCCTGGAGCCCTTTGCCGGCCGAGCACGACGCCGAGGCCGACCCGCCACGACCTCGACCCAAGGCCGCGACCTCTCTTATACCCTAGGCGCCCCTCTACCCGATCCCTAAACCCACGCTCTCTCTCTCGCCCTCGATCTCCGGCGATTTCTTGCCGGAGGTGACACCCCGCCGCCATGGTAAGTGCCGCCCTCTCTCTCCCCGCAGGACCGCTTGCGCCGTCGTGACCGACCCGCCTCGCCCGCCGCCGCCGACGCTCCCGTGCCCGCCCGAGGCCGCTCCCGTGCCGAGAAGCTCCGTCGCCGCTTCCCCGATGCCGTACGCTCCTTCACCGCTGCCAGGGATCACCGATGCCGCCGCCCCGACCATCGCCGCCGTCGCCACGCCCAACTCCGGTGAGCTACCTCGCCGCCACCCCTCTCGGCCGCTGGATCGTGATCCAACGGTCCAGATCGGACCGTTGAACAGTCAAAGCGGGCAGCTGACTGGTCAATTGCCAGTCAGCGCCACGTCAGCCGCCACGTGGGCCGGTCAAACAGTCAAAGTTTGACTGGGTATTTTCTAAATTGAATTAATTGGCAGATTTTGACTAAAACTTGTAAAATTAATATATATAGATCTACTAGGCCAAAAATTACAAATAAAATATTTGTAGATTCAGTAACTCATGTAGAATCTTGCTCTACCATTGTTTTACACTTCTACAGCAAGATTTTGTCCAGAATAATTAAATGAGTTAATGGCCTTTTTAGAGTAATTAATTCGTAGAATAAGTTCTATAACTCCAAAAATTGCAAATAATATGTCCCTGGAATCAGTAGAACAAGGGGAATCTCAAAGTGAATTAAAAAGTTAGGCTTACAGTAATAATTTTTGCAGAATCTATTTAAGGGCTTACTACAGTATTTTAATTACCCAGGGAGTTATATAAATCCTTTTTGAGAATTTCCAATTGGTACTGTTCCTATTTAGTATTGCCTACACAGTAGATTTTTTCCAAGATTTTACAAACAGTATGTGAACAGTAGTGAATTATTTAGTTTCTAGCTCTATTATTGGGCATTATAAATTGCATACTTATTTTCCTTGCGCTAAAAATAATTTCCATGCATGCATACAGTAGCTTTACTGAATAGGATTATGTGATGCTGCTGTAGCATCAATCCACTTTTCATGCATGCATCTTGCATCATCTTTGATTGCATATGATTGTGAATGGTTTGTTTGTGATTGCAATTGTATCGTGTAGATTATGACGAGTGCAATGCTTGCTCGTGTGTGGATTGTTCTTCCGACCGCTACAACCAAGGCAAGTAGATGCTACTTTGTTCATGATGTTGTCCTACTATTTTTAATGCATTGTCGTGTATTTTGTAGGTGCATGTGTAGGATAATACTATTGCTATGCTATGTCCTATTATGTGGTAGGATGCTCCTGGTAGATGAACCACCATTGGTAGATGTGCTTAGCCATGCTATGATGAACGAGGGCTGGGTTACATCAATATAAGTTGTTTCTAAATGTGTTGGTTTGTGAAAACTAAAACAACTTAATCAATGAATCTCCTGGGTGTGATGGGATTGATAATTTTTGGTGGTATCATTGCGGAAAGGCACCCAGGTATCAAGAGAAAATGATTGGCTTCTTTATTTTGTAGCTTACGTGTACAACCATGTGCCAATAATGAAATGGGCGGTTGGTTGGACTTAGTAGGTTAATATTCGAACCCGCGTATCCAGAGATGTAGAATTTTGGTAGGTTGGACCGGTGCGCGTTGGGATTGGGGAGCTACTTTCCGAACAGTCTCTTCTTGGACTTCTCCCTATCATCACCCAAAATGAGAGTGATGGTACGAGCTGGGCTGGCCAAGTCTCATGGGTAAAGTGTACTAACCCCTGCAGGGTGTATAATCTAATCGATTAGCCGTGTCCCCGGTTATGGACGTCTGAGTTGCTTGATATTGATTCCATGACATGTTTCTCGCTCATTCCAATTTCATAATTGCTTTAATGTTGTTGGGTTAACTTAATTGGGATCTTCTCAAAGAAAATCAAAAACTGTTTATGAAAGTAGGACAAAGGTATTTGCAAATGCAAGCTAGCCACAGATCCACTTGCCAAATAAGCATGTAGATGTTAGCATTATTGTCTCCTTTAATAGCTCTACTTGCCATACATTCCATGTATTGACCCTTCGGGGCTGCTACGTTTCATGTTGCAGGATATTCCGATTCTGAGTAATCGATTTAGGCCACGGTACTCCACTCGGCACTTGTTCACTTGTGGGCAATTTGAAGAATGGAGGATTTACTATATTTATGTTGCTACTTGAATAACATTGAGCTAGCCTTGAGCTAAGCTTTTATTGTAATAATGATACTCTAGATCTTCGTTATTTATGATACACGAATATTTTGCTATGTTATTCATCTTATTCTATTGTGGGCCAATGAACCGATCCAGGGATTGGCATGTCACATAGAAGCTACGGTCTTTTCAGAACCGTGGTGTTACAAGATGGTATCAGAGCCCGTGTGTCGATTGTAGGATCGTGACCTAGGTTTGGAATAGGAAGCCATAGAATTATTAAAGCCTATATTAACTCTGTATTTCATCTTATGCCTTTCACTCTCGTAAATTCTTACCATATGCTATTCTCACACTTTCCTCTTTTAATTGATAGATGGGAGAAGTCAGGGCTGAGTATGCAACCATGGAGTCACCAAGGCCCTTTGCAAGACAGTTAGCACAACTCTCGCAGTCATTGGGATTGCCACTACCCATGTTCAAGGAAAGAAGGATGTACACCTATGGATATGGCGAGGATGCATGGGAGATCACCAATTTCATCTTCAGGGATGCCGCCTTGCCAAACCCTGTGCATCTGATCTACACCAAGACATACTGCAACTGGGGACTTGGAATAAACTTGGCCCTGCATGAAGCCCTGTCTCGCCAGTGCCATCTTGTCCGACACCTACTGCCAGCAGACTCACCCTACCGTGACTATGGGAGGCGTGATGAAGATGGGAACATTGTGGTTACCCGGGCGACAGGAACAACATGCCTCCCCGTCGTAGGCACATAGAGGACATGGAAAGGGAGAATGGAGCTCTAGCTGAGAAAGTGATGATGGTAAAGGAGATTGCAGATTTTGCCAGCAATGGTATGGTGGTCCAGGGACAGGAGATATACACCTTGCATGAAGCTGTGGATGTTCTGAAGAATGCCCTGATAGGCAGGGATGCAACCATAGCACAGCTTGATGGGACCGTGCATGAAAACAATCAGACCATACTGGCGGTACAAGAATGCTCCGAGAAAGAGACCAGACTATTGAAGATATGGCAGCCCAGATTGCCGCTCTCCAAGCACAGCTGAATCCACCCTATGATAATGACAATGGAGATGATGGCAACAATGGTGATGATGATGACAGTGAGAACGATGATGATGATGAGGACGAGGATGATGATGATGGAGACAATGATGGTGGAGGAGATGAAGCTGTTGCAGCTGTAGCAGTGAATGAAGAAGAAGAGGAGGATCCAGAAGAGGTGGAGTTTGAGATTTCTAGTGATGACACAAGAGAGGTGTACACTCCGCCGCCATGGTTGGTTCGCGGACAGAAGCGCCAACGCATGAGATCAAGGACCTACTGCAACCTCTTCAAGAAGTAGATAGAAGTCCACCAATTAGTCTTTGTTAGGTAAAAATCGTTAAGATTAGTCTCGATCGATGTAAAACTTAATTACTATTAGTTTAAGAGTGTTTAGTTGCTTATTGTGTACTTCAATATCCCAGGATTATTTGTGCGAATTTTATGGAAGAGTTATGGCAAGTTTGGTTAATATCTGAGTTATTCCTGTTGCAGTTTTCTCCTGACACAAGATCTTGTCGACTTTTCATATTTCTTGGTATCCGGAAAATATGAAAAATAGGTGGTTCAAACTCTCTGATCTGTATGCAAAAAAATCAGCAAAAAATACTTGTGAGTTTAAGTCGGTAGAAAAATTCGTGAACACCTTTGGACATTACGGCGATTGTTGTTTTTAATGCTTTGTTGATCTATTGTATAGATAACTATTGCCAACTCTTCTAAAAACTATTTCAGTAGGTATATACACTAGGATAACCCCTGGGATGTTGCTGGATCATTTGCTTGTTGATGTGTTGCTTGCTTGAGATTGTCTGTGATTGTTTTGTTGTTGTTTGGTCATAATGCATGGGTAGAATCCTGTTATTGTAATTGATTCTTTGTAAGATTACATCTTGAACCGCATGAGATGCCTCCCGCCGTCAACCCATCGAGTTGGAGCAGCTCATGGCTCAGCCTGACCCAAGCTATGACCCATTCATGGAAGCTCGACAACAACAACAACAACAACAACAACAACAAAACAAAAACAACAACAACAACAACGGAACAACCAGCCTCGGAGATGCTCTCACTAGGTTTACGAGACTAAGGCCAGCTAAGTTCTCTCTGCAACGATGGTTGCTCTCATGGTTGCATTCAGTCAACAAGGATCTAGTAACTGTTGGGTGCTGATCCGAGAAGGTGAGGTTTGCCGCTCACCTCTTTGGAGGGACCGGCCGCTTCGTGGTGGGACACTTTTCGAATCACCCACCCGCTGGACACCTTTGTGACTTGGGCAATGTTTGAGGAAGGTTTCAGGACCAACCACGTATCTTCGTGGAGTTCGAGCACGAAGAGGAAGGAATTTCGCAATTTGCGCCAAACCAATCGCACCGTGGCTGAGTATATTGAGGAGTTCAACAACCTGTCTCGTTATGCACCTGAGGATGTTGACACTGATGCAAAAAGGAGGGAGAGATTCCTGGATGGCCTCAGTGATGAGCTTTCAATGCAGCTGCTGGTGGTTTATTGTTCCACTTTTCAGGAGCTTATGTACAAGGCCAGGATCTTGGAAGGGAAGCACAAGCAGGTGGAAAACCGCAAGAGAAAGAGCAGCAATCACCACTCTGGTTCTCACCACAAGTCTCACACTTCTTATGAAGGATACTCCAAGCATGGAGGGAGTGACCATGGGCACCATGGAAGCCATGACCACCACCACCATGGAGGCGATGGACATCGCCATGATAGCCACAAGAGCAACCACCACAGCCACAAGGGAGGTGAAAGAACATGTTGGGCCCCCATGTGTGGTTTTGGTAATTAATGACAATCTTTATGGACTAATGTGTGTATTAAGTTATAGTTGTAGGATTTGTCCATTGGCATCTCTTGGAGCATGTGTTGGCTTCAAGGTCGATGAAATGCAAAGAATATATGTTGGACAAGCTCAATATGCGAGGTCGATGATGAGGAATTAAGGAAGGCTTTCCATCTTGAGAAGGGCAAGATCGTCTACATCGAGCTCAAGTGGATTGCTCAAGGCAAAGGTATAATCTTGATAGGTTTTCTCTTTTGCCGGTCTCACGTTGTGTGTGTGAGACCGGGTTTAGCATAGATAGCCGTACTATCAAGAGGGGCTCTCGTATGAGTAATTCGGTCACATCGTTCGGAGAGAGCTCAAACCTTTGCATACTTGCATCATCATATTTGGTTGTTATTTGGTCTTATCCATGTGATGATATAGAGCTTGTGGTAATCTCCATAACAAGCTCTTGTTCATCTAAATCGGATCTCCCATTTGTATCTTGTTGCGATTTTGATTTATGCGGCTTTTCGGTTTCTCACCAAGTGAGGTATATCACATTATTCTACTTGATACTTTCTCACTTGTGATAATCAATATTTCCACTTTTTATTGGGAAGCCCTTGTCGCCATCTATCCAACGCAATTTGAATCGGGTCAATCGGAGCTTTCAGTCAAAAGTTATTGCCGTTTGAATATTTGCCTGGCAGGCTGTTTTCTAGGCCAAACGGTAGTACCGCCCGGACGGGCGGTACTACCGCCCGGGCCTAAAAACGGCCCGATTTCTATCTGCCTCGCTAGGTACCTTTTTGCGGTAGTATCGGCTGGCCCGGTAGTACCGCCCGGCCGGCCGGCCCAGTTTTTCTTATTCCCAGATTTTTTCCCAGATGTTTTCCCAGACCTAGATCGGGCTTGCCTCGCGCTGCGCACCGCTGAGTTGACCCCGCCCAAGGCTGCGCCTAGCTGCATGCAGGAGGATCCGCTTAGCCACTGCAGCCCGCACACTTTCTGCCCGCTGCATCTGCCCCTCTGCCCCGCCTCATTCTCTGCTACTCCGGCGCATCGGCCGCGTTCACCAGCAGCAAGCTGCTGCAGTTGCTTGGCTTGGCCATCATTGCGGTCTGCCGCTCACAAGCGGCTGCGTTATGCGTCACCCGGTCCCATTCCCGCATGCATCGCCACCTGCTCCGCTCACGGTGGCCCAGCTCGCCTGCTGCCCTGCTGTTTTGTTTTTGTCTCTTTTGCTGGCGCGTGCGGTACTACCGGTTAAATCCGGTACTACCGTCCAGAAAAATCACCCCAACGGCTAGATTTTGGCCGTGTCTTTAAATAGCTTTTCCCCATTTTCATTTAGGGTTACTTCTTCCTCCTTTTCTTGCCCAAGCTTTGCCCCCATTTGCTCTACTCCTTAAGCTTGATTTCTACACACCCCTCCATTGATTCTTGCAAATATTTGAGGGGTTGTTGGAGGAGATCTAGATCTACGTTTTGACCAAACAAAAACATCTCTTTGTGAGTGTATCTTTGGGGATCTAGATTTTGGGGGATTTTGTGTCTCTCTTTGATTTCTCCTCTCTTGTTCCCCCAATAGCTTTGGTAGCTTTGTTGGAACTTGAGAGTGAGGGATTTGAGCATCTTTGTGGTGTTCTTGCCATTTGCATTTGTTGTATCGGTTTGGGTTCTCCTCGGAGGATTTTGTTTGAATTGCTCATTGGAGCTTGTCCCTCTTGGGTTCTTGGAACCCTAGACGGTTTTGTGGCCTTGGTGGCATTGTAGCCTTGGTGGCATTTATTTTGGCCTTTTGTGGCGTTTGTTGGGAGCCTCCAATTAAGTTGTGGAGTTGTGCCCCAACCTTGTGAGAGGTTCCGATTGCCACCGACAAGTGCACCGATAGTGGAAGCATGAATCGATCTCGTTGGGGTGAGATTCACCGGAGAATAAGGGAGGCCTTTTGTGGCATTGGTGTTTTGATACCACCCCCTCTCCAAACGAGACGTACTCCATGTTGGGAGGAACTCGGTAAAATATCGTCGTCCCCGCGTGCCTCGGTTATCTCTATACCCGAGCTTTTACTTATGCACTTTACATTGTGATAGCCTTCGTGCTTGAAGTAATCTATATCTTGCTATCACCTTGTTGCTTGTATTTCTTAGCATAAGTTGTTGGTGCACATAGGTGAACCCTAGTTGTTCTAGGTTGTGCTTGACAAAGTAAAATGTTAGTTTTATTCCGCCTCTGTTGAGCCACTCTAGGAAAAGTTTTAATCGCCTATTCACCCCCCCTCTAGGCGACATCCGTATCCTTTCAGGAGGACACACTCACCACTCTGGAGGACACAGTGGACATGACCGCAACCGTGATCGCAGCTTTGTGAAGAAGGATCTGAGTGAGGTGACATGCTTCAAGTGTGGCCAGAAGGGTCATTATGCAGACAACTGCCCGGAGAAGAAGGGTCTGAAGCCAACCAACAACCAGAAGGCCACAGTGAACCACATGAATGTGGAGGAGATCCCAGATGAGCCTGATCTTGTGATTGGTAAGTTTCCAATCAACACTCACCCTGCACTTATACTTTTCGATACTGGTGCATCGCATTCATTCATATCAAGGGCATTTGTGGATAAGTATAAGTTACCTACGGAGTCTATGAAAGAGTCTATTAGAGTAAGCTCACCGGGAGGAGATATGATAGCTAGCGCGGGATGCCGCGACTTAACTGTGAGGATTGGAGCACACAATTTTATTGCACATCTGGTAGTTTTGGAATCACAAGGTCTAGATGTAATACTGGGCATGGATTGTATGTCTATGCATGGGGGACACATAGATTGTGCACAGCGAGCTGTTTCACTCAAAACCCCGGATGGTAAGAGAATTAGGTTCAAGTCGGTTGTGCGACCGGGAAGGTGTAAGCTAAATTCTCTTAAGGGGGTTAGCATGGATACTGTGCCTGTGATTAAGGAGTACCCCGACGTGTTTCTGGAAGAGCTGCCAGGGATGCCACCTGACAGGGATGTGGAGTTTCTCATCGATCTTATGCCGGGAACATGACCCATAGCCAAGAGACCATATAAAATGGATGTGGATGAGCTGAAAGAATTGAAGAAGCAGTTAAAGGAGCAGTTGGACAAGGGATTCATTCAACCTAGTTCGTCGTCATGGGGTGCACCTGTTCTATTTGTGGAGAAGAAAGACAGCAGCAAGAGATTAGTGGTGGACTGTCGCTCGCTGAATGAAGTGACCATCAAGAACAAATACCCCCTGCCAAACATAAATGATTTGTTCGATCAACTGGAAGGAGCAAAGGTGTTTAGCAAAATTGATCTGCGATCGGGCTACTTCCAATTGAAGATCCGGGAGGAGGACATACCAAAAACCGCTTTCACTACTAGGTATGTGTGGCATCCCGCAAAACCACTACTAGAAAATCGCGTTGAATTTGTGCATTGCATCGTCATCATCATGCATTGTTTGCCAAAACTATGTTCGCAAGCCCGTTTTGTTTTTCTAAAACGCCCCATCTTATTCAAACACCGAAAACCGGGTCCCCGGAATATATTGTTTTGTCCGCTGTCGGATTGCAAAAGCTTTGTTTGAAATAAATAAAATTTATATTTATTTTAGTGGGGCAGTCGAACGGGCCGAGTAGACCCGAACGACCACCCCTGTTTTTAAATCGGTCCACCTCCTAAATTCCTAAAGCTACCCACTATCCTACCCACACTTCCTGGCCACCTCACTCCACCCAATCAGAACACGCCACCTCATCTCTCTCCCTCCCTCCCCCACTCACACTCTGCCACTTGTCCCTCACCCCTCCCTCTCTCTCAGCTCTCTCTATTCCTCACCTCTCTGCCCACACGCAACCCACGCACGCCACACTCCCACCAACCGGCCCCAACCGCTGCCTGGTCCTCCCATGGGACCCACGCCATCGCCCACCCGCCTGTCCATCCCGCTCACCTTCCTCTCCCTTCCTAGACCTGACGCACCCTCCCGCCTTTGGCGGCGCTTGGCCGCCACCCTCCTCCTGGCGCGCCTCACTCAGGCCTCCGCCAGCCGCTCGACGCCGCCCGCCTCCGCCTCCTTCGCCCGCTGCTCCGCCGAGCCCCTCGCCCGCCGCTTCCGCTCCGCCGGCCCGGCCACGCCACGCCGCGAGCGTCCCAGACGCTTTCCTCGCGACCCTGCCGCTCGGACCGCCTTTTCTCTCCTCCTACTTGGCACGTGGCCAGCTCGCTGCCCGCCGCGCCTCCCGTCTGCCGAGCTGCCCGCACCGCCTCCTCCTGCCGCCTGCCCGCTTAGCCTCGCCCGCCCGTGCTCGTGCCTCGCCTCGCCGCCGCCGCTGAGCCTCCACGACCGTGGCCGCCTCCCCGGCGATCTCCTCCCGTGTGGCTCCCTCCCCCGGGCGGCAGCCGTGGTTCCGCCCCGGCGCCACCTCGCGTGCCGTCCCCGACGCCGTTCCCGCGATTCCGGCCCACCACAAGCTTTTGCCCTCTGTTTTGTTGAGGACAGCAACGTGTTGCCTAGCAGGATGCCTGCAGCAGTTCTCCCTTGGGCAAGGCATGCGGTTTCCCTGTGTGTTTCCTCTGGCCGTCATCAAGGAGTCGGGTGCAAGCAAATCTGTGTATCCAAGGAACCGTCAAGACCTTCTTAACGACAAGCTCGACACCGACAAACGAGTGGAGCCCCGAGTACTTCATCGCGGAAACTAGGGGCGATGACGCCAAGTCGACAAGATCTACCTCACGGAGCGGCGAGCCCCGGACCCCGATGACCTTGATCTCCGCTGCAGCACAACGAGTCCTTCGGGGTGAAACCAACAAGATCTAACCCGGAAGCCAAGACCGCCGATAACGGAACCGTGACACCCAAGGTCTTCCCATTCGATACCGATCCATCGGGCGACAAGTACTCAACCCGGACACCAAGTTCTGCATCCCGAACGCTAAGACCGACCGGCAAGTGCACCCGACAAGATCTGCATGCGACGAGAACAACCCCGACCCGGAAGAATCCGATGCGCCCCCGACGCCAACCAAGCCCTGCTTCCCGGTTGCGACAAGACCTACCCCGATGGTCGAGAATGTTACGCCAAGATCGAACCCTAGACCCTGGACCCTGAGACCGACCCCGAACCCCGGAACCCCAAGATCTGCCGAACCCCTAATGTGTGAACCCCTTCCCGGAACCCTAATTTCATAATATAATACAATTGTTGGATATTTAATTATCATCTCGCATGCATATCATGTGGTTTGGGGCCTTATGCCGAATCACCTAATAATTAAACATGGGGCCCATATGCGGGCAAATCTAGTCTCATATTGGCCTCATTTAAATTTGTGTAGCGAACCCGGTGCTATCTTGTGTCATGTTAAAGCAACATCTAAATTGCGGGGGTTCTAATTAACTTGCACCATCTAATTAAATGTCGGGACCCCGGTTCCACTTAACATGACATAATTGCATCGCACCTTTGCCATGTCATCCATCATACATGCATCATGCCGATCTTCTACCGTTTTATTAAATATTGCATCCGGTGTTTATTTTAGTGTTTTGCTTCTTCGCGGATAAGGCCGTTGAGTTGATGTGAGCTTCGCCCCGATCTTCGGTTAAACCTTCGACAATGTTTTCAAAGCAGCATCTCCCTTTCTACCTATCTTACTTTTATAGTATTTATTCCTCCCTGTTGATCTATTGCTATCGGTTATGATGCTTTAGTTTCCGACTGTGAGATACCGTGCAGCCCTATATTGCCTTGGACACACCCTATTACCTGTTGTTTGGTAGATAGTTGGACTTGCGTCGTAGTTGCTTGCTCAAGTGCTGATGTGTGTCGTCATATGCCACGATTCTTGATGCATTTCCGCATGTTGATGTTGGAGATGATTCTAGTTTTACTTATCGTCACTTTAATTTCTGTTTAACAACTAAAATTGAAATAAGCGAGGCATCGGTGGGTGATAGATAATATTTGGTTTCGAACGCCCACTTGTGTCCCGTAAGACCCGAGTACTTGATACTGTTCCTTGATTTATCGCTATCCACATCCGGGAGGTATATGGGACCCCACTGAGCTTGATTATCTTATTTCTTGGGGCCACAAACTAGTTTGAGGTTTTATTTACGATCTGTACTTATGCCATGCTACTTCAGTATTTAAATTGTGCGAGGCACCGTCTGTTTAGGAATTGTGACCCGTTTACGTGGTATCGACAGTCCCCGCTTGGGGATCTGGCTGTTCTGCCGGCCCACAAACCTTGGGTCCGTCTCAAGCTTGCTTACTTCGCTTGGTGTACTACAAGGGTGGCCCCTGAAATATTTCTGAATCCTGTGATTGTTCATCGTGAAAGCCTCGTTGGGTTTTGATTTGGTTTTCAGGTTGATCGGCGTGTGTTGCTATTGGTGCACCCGCCGGGTAAAACTTTCTCAAAGCCGTGTCGCGGATATGGACGACTTGGAGCATCTCGATCATAGACAAGCATAACTAAAGTTTATTGCTATAAATTTGACTTATAATGACTAGTAATCAGCTTCACTATAATGGAATGACTAATTAATACTGCCCACAATTGCTTGTTGAAGTGTCGCTTGCGACCATTGTACCTGACTAGTAAGTATGGCAACTACAACGGATTGGCTGAATAAAAATACCAACAACTGCTGGGTTTTGGGTTTACATCATGCTATCTATATCTGATTAGTAATTGTTGCAACTACAACGGAATGAATAACTAAAAGTGCCCACTGCTTATTTTATCAGGATGAGTATCTAAACCTGACTAGTAAAGTGCCGCAACTATAACTGAATAAGTAAAACTGCCAACTGTGTGAGTTCCTCGGTTGACTTCCTCGTTTGGTCTCGAGGGGGAAACGCCAGGATGGGTTTGTTTGATGCTAGTATCAGGTTGGAACCGAATAGGTCTTTCTTATTCCTCTCTGATAGTCGCCAGTTGTATCGAGTCTCTATAGGTTGTTCATGCATCTTTGCCGCCTTGATCCACCATACCTATGTAGGCGAGGACATGGTCTAGCCTCGCCGTGTCTTGGCCTCGATCGACGCTCCTCTTTTCCTTTGCCCTTTGGCACCCTTTTGTTTAAGCAGGTTTGAGATCGGCGTCGTTAGCGGGTTACCCTTCCGCTTGGCTCAAGGTGGTTATGGACGGCATTGGTTATTCTTCAGGGCTCTTAGCCCCATTTGCATCTTGTCCGTAGACGGACGCTATATCGTCTTCAAGGTGATTTGGATCTTTGTATATTATATCTGTATTCTTGACTCTTGAGTCAAGTATATATATCTGTTGGGTCCCATCGAGGAATTTGTGTAATGTTATTACCGTTTCCACCCGCACGAAAGTGCTGGTGGCACCTTTGAATCGTTTCTATGCGGGTTTGGAATTTTGCTCAAACTTGCATAGGTCCGATCGAGGGTGTGTTACAGTGGTATCGAGCTCGGTTGCGATACCCCACAAGTCCAAATCAGAGGATAACCTAGCTAACGGCCGAAGTAGAGTGTCAAAACTATTTTGCAAAATCGGTTGGATAGTTCTGACTAGGTCTGGTTTTACTCCTTACCCCTCTGCTGTTCTCCTCTTACCTCTACGTGTTTTGAATCCGCTCTCTTCTCTCTCTTCGAGCCCAGGAATTCTCGTGGTTGGGTTTCCGTCGTACCTTCAGGGTTTCGCTTCTCCCTTTTGTAACGAAGGTGCTACGATCGTCAATCTGCAACTTGTCTATTGTACCCTTCATCCAATCTTTTGTTCTGAGCTCTTTATCTGTATGTGTTCCTTGCTGGATGTCCGTGTCGTTGAAAGACATATGAGAAGGATGAGCATTGGTGAAGTTGGAGTATACCTTGAGCATGTGTTGTTCATGCCAATGGAACCATCGCAGAACCTAATCATTGTGTTTTTCATACGATTTCTGCTGGCATCATCCCTTTGTCCCGGATACCGCCTCTGAAGATCTTCAGTCTAATTCCGAGAGTTGGTTGCATAATCCGTCTATTCGCATGCAGAGTAATGGTTTGAGTGTGGGATGGAGTAGCTACCCTACCACTGCTCTTACCATTCGCTCTTGTACGTTGAATCAGTGGATCCAGCAGTTTTACTCTATCCATGGAAGTTAGAGGTGGCCTTACCTTCAACTTCGTCCTTTGTTTCCCCGGAGTGTTCTCTCGACGACCAGGAGCAACGACCCTTTGTTGGTGGTGTCGCCGTTTTCAAGATGAAGAAGGAACCATCGTTGGTGGTGTCGCGAGGATCTACGAAGCGAAGACGCAGATCGCCGACCTTCTTTCCGGTACCATGAGGCGGATCTCGAGGGCGAGATCCATTGTTAGTGGTGTCGAATTGTGGCATCCCGCAAAACCACTACTAGAAAATCGCGTTGAATTTGTGCATTGCATCGTCATCATCATGCATTGTTTGCCAAAACTATGTTCGCAAGCCCGTTTTGTTTTTCTAAAACGCCCCATCTTATTCAAACACCGAAAACCGGGTCCCCGGAATATATTGTTTTGTCCGCTGTCGGATTGCAAAAGCTTTGTTTGAAATAAATAAAATTTATATTTATTTTAGTGGGGCAGTCGAACGGGCAGTAGACCGACACCACCCCTGTTTTTAAATCGGTCCACCTCCTAAATTCCTAAAGCTACCCACTATCCTACCCACACCCCCTGGCCACCTCACTCCACCCAATCAGAACACGCCACCTCATCTCTCTCCCTCCCTCCCCCACTCACACTCTGCCACTTGTCCCTCACCCCTCCCTCTCTCTCAGCTCTCTCTATTCCTCACCTCTCTGCCCACACGCAACCCACGCACGCCACACTCCCACCAACCGGCCCCAACCGCTGCCCCTGGGTCCCTCCCGCGGGACCCACGCCACTGGCCCACCTGCCCTGTCCCCTGTCCCTGCTCACCTTCCTCTCCTCCCTTCCTAGACCCGACGCAACCTCTCGCCTCCTGGCGGCCGCCACACCCTCCTCCTCCTGGCGCCTCACTCAGGCCCTCCGCTCAGCGCCCGCCGCCCAGCTCCGCCTCCGCCTCGCCGCTCATTGCTCCGCCTTGGCCTGCTTTTCCGCTCCGGCAGCGCTTCCTTGGCCAAGGCGTCCTCGAAGGCCTCTCCCTCGCGCGACCCGTGCTGCCGGACCCTTTGCTCTCTCCTCCGCGTCATACAGCTGCATGAAGCTGCATACTGCGGCGCCTCCCGTCTGCGTCGAGCCCCGCGCCTCCTCCCGTCGCCGCTGGCTCCGGCCTGAGCCTCGCCCGCCCCGCCGTGCTCGTCCCGGCCTCGTCGCGCCCGCCCGAGCCTCCACGACCGCGTCAACCGCCTCCGGCGATCTCCTCCCGTGTGGCTCCCTCCTCCCGGGCGACGGGGCCGTGGTTCCGCCCGGCGCCACCTCGGCTGCCCCCGACGCCCGTTCAGCGATTCCGGCCCACCACAAGCTTTTGCCCTCTGTTTTGTTGAGGACAGCAACGTGTTGCCTAGCAGGATGCCTGCAGCAGTTCTCCCTTGGGCAAGGCATGCGGTTCCCTCAGGTGTTTCCTCTAGCCGTCATCAAGGAGTGGTGCAAGCAACTGTGTATCCAAGGAACCGTCAAGACCTTCTTAACGACAAGCTCGACACCGACAAACGAGTGGAACCCCGAGTACTTCATCGCGGAAACTAGGGGCGATGACGCCAAGTCGACAAGATCTACCTCACGGAGCGGCGAGCCCCGGACCCCGATGACCTTGATCTCCGCTGCAGCACAACGAGTCCTTCGGGGTGAAACCAACAAGATCTAACCCGGAAGCCAAGACCGCCGATAACGGAACCGTGACACCCAAGGTCTTCCCCAGATTCGATACCGATCCATCGGGTGCGACAAGTACTCCGACCCGGACACCAAGTTCTGCATCCCGAACGCCAAGACCGACCGGCACACGGTACCGACAAGATCTGCATGCGACAAGAACAACCCCGACCCGGAAGAATCCGATGCGCCCCCGACGCCAACCAAGCCCTGCTTCCCGGTTGCGACAAGACCTACCCCGATGGTCGAGAATGTTACGCCAAGATCGAACCCTAGACCCTGGACCCTGAGACCGACCCCGAACCCCGGAACCCCAAGATCTGCCGAACCCCTAATGTGTGAACCCCTTCCCGGAACCCTAATTTCATAATATAATACAATTGTTGCATATTTAATTATCATCTCGCATGCATATCATGTGGTTTGGGGCCTTATGTCGAATCACCTAATAATTAAACATGGGGCCCATATGCGGGCAAATCTAGTCTCATATTGGCCTCATTTAAATTTGTGTAGCGAACCCGGTGCTATCTTGTGTCATGTTAAAACAACATCTAAATTGCGGGGGTTCTAATTAACTTGCACCATCTAATTAAATGTCGGGACCCCGGTTCCACTTAACATGACCTAATTGCATCGCACCTTTGCCATGTCATCCATCATACATGCATCATGCCGATCTTCTGCCGTTTTATTAAATATTGCATCCGGTGTTTATTTTAGTGTTTTGCTTCTTCGCGGATAAGGCCATTGAGTTGATGTGAGCTTACCGATCTTGGTTAAACCTTGACAATGTTTTCATGAGCATCTCCCTTTCTACCTATCTTACTTTTATAGTATTTATTCCCTCTGTTGATCTATTGCTATCGGTGTTGCGATGCTTTAGTTTTGCACTGTGAGATACCGTGCAACCCTATATTGCCTTGGACACCCTATTACCGTTGTTTGGTAGATAGTTGGACTTGCGTCGTGATTGCTTGCTCAAGTCTTGATGTGTGTCATATGCCACGATTCCGATGCATTGCCGCATGTTGATGTTGGAGATGATTCTAGTTTTACTTATCGTCACTTTAATTTCTGTTTAACAACTAAAATTGAAATAAGCGGAGGCATCGGTGGGTGATAGATAATATTTGGTTTCGACGCCCACTTGTGTCCCGTAAGACCCGAGTACTTGATAATTCCTTGATTTATCGCGCTATCCACATCCGGAGGTATATGGGACCCCGAGCGAGCTTGATTGTCTTATTTCTTGGGGCCACAAACTAGTTTGAGGTTTTATTTACGATCCTGTACTTATGCCATGCTACTTTCGTATTTAAATTGTGCGAGGAGCACCTTTGTCTTGTTAGGAATTGTGACCCGTTTACGTGGTATCGACAGTCCCGTTTGGGGATCTCGTGTTTCTACCGCCCCACAAACCTTGGGTCCGTCTCAAGCTTGCTTACCGTTCTTGGTGTACTACAAGGGTGGCCCACGAAATATTTGAATCCTGTGATTGTTCGATCGTGAAAGCCTCGTTGGGTTTTGATTTGGTTTTTCCGAGGTTGATCGGCGTGTGTTGCTATTGGTGCACCCGGCGGGTAAAACTTTACAAAGCCGTGTCCATGGATATGGACGACTTGGAGCACATATCGATCATAGACAAGCATAACTAAAGTTTATTGCTATAAATTTGACTTATAATGACTAGTAATCAGCTTCACTATAATGGAATGACTAATTAATACTGCCCACAATTGCTTGTTGAAGTGTCGCGATACCATTGTACTGACTAGTAAGTATGGCAACTAGCGGATTGGTGAATAAAAATACCAACAATGCTGGGTTTGGGTTTACATCATGCTATCTATATCTGATTAGTAATTGTTGCAACTACAACGGAATGAATAACTAAAAGTGCCCACTGCTTATTTTATCAGGATGAGTATCTAAACCTGACTAGTAAAGTGCCGCAACTATAACTGAATAAGTAAAACTGCCAACTGTGTGAGTTCCTCGGTTGACTTCCTCGTTTGGTCTCGAGGGGGAAACGCCAGGATGGGTTTGTTTGATGCTAGTATCAGGTTGGAACCGAATAGGTCTTTCTTATTCCTCTCTGATAGTCGCCAGTTGTATCGAGTCTCTATAGGTTGTTCAGTGCATGCTGCCGCTGCCGCTTCAGTCCACCATACCTATGTAGGCGAGGACCGCCGAATTCTAGCCTCGCCATGTCGGCCTCGATCGACGCTCCTCTTTTTCCTTTGCCCTTTGTCGGCACCCCTTTTGTTTAAGCAGGTTTGAGATCGACGTCGTTAGCAGGGTTACCCTTCCGGCTTGGCCTGGGCAGGGTTATGGACGGCATTGGTTATTCTTCAGGGCTCTTAGCCCCATTTGCATCTTGTCCGTAGACGGACGCTATATCGTCTTCAAGGTGATTTGGATCTTTGTATATTATATCTGTATTCTTGACTCTTGAGTCATTGTATATATCTCTGCTCGTGGGTCCCATCGAGGACTGTTGTGTAATGTTATTACTTCGTTTTCCACCCGCACGAAAGTGCCTGGTGGGCACCTTTGAATCGTTTCTATGCGGGTTTGGCGAATTTTGCTCAAACTTGCATAGGTCCGATTCTGAGGGTGTTACAGTATGGTTTATATGAGTATACAGTTATGTCTTTTGGACTAACAAATGCCCCGGCATATTTCATGACCATGATGAACAAGGTATTCATGGATTACTTGGACAAGTTCGTGGTGGTGTTTATTGATGACATACTGATATATTCCAAGGATGATGCTGAGCATGAGAAACATCTGCGACTGATTATGGAGAAGCTGAGGGAACACAAGCTGTATGCCAAATTCAGCAAATGTGAATTCTGGCTTAACATAGTTGGATTTCTTGGACACGTGGTGTTAGGAGAAGGGGTTGCTGTTGATCCAGGCAAGGTAACTGCAGTAACTGAGTGGGAAGAACCCAAGAATGTGGGTGATATTCGTAGCTTTTTGGGACTTGCTGGATATTACAGGAGGTTCATTGAAAATTTCTCCAGGATTGCTAAGCCGATGACGGAACTTCTGAAGAAGGAGAGGAAGTTTGAGTGGACGGATGCGTGTGAAGCCAGCTTTCAGGAACTGAAGCGTCGACTAGTGACCGCACCTGTTCTGTGTTTACCTGATCTTCAGAAAGATATCCAAGTGTACTGTGATGCTTCTCGGCAGGGACTTGGGAGTGTGCTGATGCAAGATAGGAGAGTGGTGTCATATGCCTCGCGGCAACTTAAACACCATGAGAGGAATTATCCCACACATGACTTGGAATTAGCGTCAGTTGTTCATGCGCTCAAGGTATGGAGGCACTACTTAATGGGGAAACACTGCGATGTGTACACCGACCACAAGAGCCTGAAGTACATATTTACATAGAAAGAACTGAACATGAGGCAAAGGAGATGGTTGGAACTTATCAAGGATTATGATATGAATCTGCAATACCACCCAGGAAGGGCCAACGTAGTGGCAGATGCTCTGAGCCGGAAGGTCTATGCCAATGGATTCACAATTGGGGAATTGCCCGAGGATTTGTGCAAGCAATTCAAGGACCTTAGACTGGAGGTACTGTCAGAAGTATATTTGGCAGCGATGGAAGTCCAACCAACGCTGCAGGATAGGATCAGGAAGGCTCAAGTAGGAGACAAGGAGATAGAGGAAGTAAAGGAAAAGATGAAGGAGGATCGAGCAAAAGAATTCTGCGAGGATGAGCAAGGAACCTTGTGGTATGGGGATCGTTTGTGCGTTCCCAACGATCCGGAGATAAGGAAGTTGATTCTGCAGGAAGCTCATGACTCGCCGTATTCCATACATCCGGGCAATACGAATATGTATATGGACCTAAAGGACAGATTTTGGTGGAACAACATGAAGGGAGACATCGCTGAGCATATTGCCCTATGCGATGTATGTAGCCGAGTGAAGGCGGAACACCAGAAGCCAGCAGGACTGCTACAGCCATTGCCAGTGCCGGATTGGAAGTGGGATAGATTGGGAATGGATTTTATCACAGGATTGCCCAGGACCAGGTCAGGATATGACTCCATTTGGGTAGTGGTTGACCATTTGACCAAGGTAGCCCACTTTATACCAGTGAAGACAACCTACACGAGTGAAAAGTTGGCCAAGATTTATATGGACAGAATTGTGTGCCTACATGGAGTTCCTAAGAGTATCGTATCTGATAGAGGCGTCCAATTTACCTCACACTTTTGGCGCCAGCTGCACGAGTCATTGGGGACCAGGTTGGAGTTTAGCACAACATTCCACCCCCAGACTGATGGACAGACCGAGAGGGTAAACCAGATTTTGGAGGATATGCTGAGAGCTTGCGCTTTGGCTCATGGTTCTAGTTGGGATGAGAATTTGCCATATGCTGAGTTTTCCTACAACAACAACTATCAAACCAGCATCAAGACGTCACCGTTCGATGTGCTATACGGCAAACGGTGCCGAACACCATTGCTATGGGATGGAGTAGGAGAACGTCAGCTATTTGGACCGGATTTGATCAAGGACGTTGAGGAGAAAGTCACCATGATTAGGGACAGGCTGAAGGTAGCACAATCAAGGCAGAAGAGCTATGCTGACGCCAAACGCAAGGTAGTGGTGTATGAGATTGGTGATAGAGCGTACCTCAGAGTGTCGCCATTACGTGGAATCAAGAGATTTGGAATCAAGGATAAGCTGGCACCTCGGTTTATTGGACCATATTGGGTCTTAGCACGCAAAGGAGAAGTTGCTTATCAGTTGGAGTTGCCAGAGGCTCTGTCCATTGTCCACAATGTGTTCCACGTGTCCCAGCTGAAGAAGTGCCATCCGGAGATGGTGGATACACCATTGAGAGACACTGTGCCACTAGAGGAGGTTCAGCATGAGAATGACTTGACCTATGAGGAGAAGCCAGTCAAGATTCTGGAGACAAGAGAGAGGATTACCCGTACCAATACGATCAGGTTCTGCAAGGTGCAATAGAGCCACCACACCGAAGAGGAAGCCACTTGGGAGCGTGAGGATGACATCCGAGAGGACTACCAACACCTATTTGCTAGCCGCGCCGAATCTCGGGGACGAGATTCATCTTAAGGGGGTTAGTCTTGTCACATCCCAAATTTTAGATTTGGTACTGCATATCATTCATGTCATTGCATCATGATCATCCATGCAAAATTTCAGCTTGAAAAGATTTTGGCGAAACAATATTTTCAAAGCCCTGTTTTGAATTGCTAAAATGCACCTACAAGAGGATATACTAGGATTATATAAATCAACTAACCTCAACTAGTGAAAGGGGTTACAAACTTGATCTTATGTTGATCCTCTGGTTTTTATAAAAATTTAGAGACGAAAATCACTCAATTTGGAGTTCGTTTGAAAAAGTTACAAAAGAAATACTAAAACAGGAAATGGAAAAGAAAAAGAACAAAAAAAGCAAGCGGCGCGGCCAGCCGACTGCAGACCCGCCCGCCGGCGGCCGCCAGCCCGCCACATGGCAGCCCGCCCACCAACCGCTGCCACCGCCGGTGGGCCCTTTGTCACCGAGCCGGCCCAGCACGGACGAGCCGACCCGCCATGACCTCGACCCAGCAGCCATGACCCCTCTCTTACACCCTAGGCGCCCCTCTACCCGACCCCTAAACCCACGCTATCTCTCTCGCCCTCGATCTCCGGCGATTTCTCGTCGGAGTTGACCTCCCTTGCCGCGCTGCCATAGTGCCGCCGCCTCCTCTTCTCTCCCAGCGAGGACCGCGCCCGCCCGCGCGCCGAAACCCGCCGCCTCCCGGCGCCCGCCGCCAGCGCTCCCTGCCGCCGAGGCCTCGCGCCGAGAAGCTCCGCTGCCGCTTCCCCGATGCCGTACGCTCCTTCACCGCCGCCAGGGATCACCGACGCCGCCGCCCCGACCATCGCCGCCGTCGCCACGCCCAACTCCGGTGAGCTACCTCGCCGCCACCCTCTCTGCCGCTGGATCGTGATCCAACGGTCCAGATCGAACCGTTGAACAATCAACGCGGGTAGCTGACTGGTCAACTGCCAGTCAGCGCCATGTCAGCCGCCACGTGGGCCGGTCAAACAGTCAAAGTTTGACTGGGTATTTTCTAAATTGAATGAATTGGCAGATTTTGACTAAAACTTGTAAAATTCATATCTATAGATCTACTTGGCCAAAAATTACAAATAAAATATGTGTAGATTCAGTAACTCGTGTAGAATCTTGACGTACCATTGTTTTACACTTTTACAGCAAGATTTTGTCCAGAATAATTAAATGAGTTAATGGACTTTTTAGAGTAATTAATTCGTAGAATAAGTTCTGTAACTCCAAAAATTGCAAATAATATGTCCCTGGAATCAGTAGAACAAGGGGAATATCAAAGTGAATTAAAAAGTTAGGCTTACAGTAATAATTTTGCAGAATCTATTTAATGGCTTACTGCAGTATTTTAATTACTCAGGGAGTTATATAAATCCTTTTTGAGAATTTCCAATTGGTACGGTTCCTATTTAGTATTGTATACACAGTAGATTTTTTCCAAGATTTTACAAACAGTATGTGAACAGTAGTGAATTATTTATTTTCTAGCTTTATTATTGGGCATTATAAATTGCATACTTATTTTTCTTGCGCTAAAAATAATTTCCATGCATGCATACAGTAGCTTTAATGAATAGGATTATGTGATGCTGTTGTAGCATCAATCCACTTGTCAAGCATGCATCTTGCATCATCTTTGATTGCATATGATTGTGAATGGTTTGTTTATGATTGCAATTGTATCGTGTAGATTGTGACGAGTGCAACGCTTGCTCGTGTGTGGATTGTTCTTCCGACCTCTACAACCAAGACAAGTAGATGCTACTTTGTTCATCATGTTGTCCTACTATTTTCAATGCATTGTCGTGTATTTTGTAGGTGCGTGTGTGGAATAATACTATCGCTATGCTATGTCCTATTATGTGGTAGGATGCTCCTTGTAGATGAACCACCGTTGGTAGATGTGCTTAGCCATGCTAGGATGAATGAGGGCTGGGTTACATCATTATAAGTTGTTTCTAAATGTGTTGGTTTGTGAAAACTAAAACAACTTAATCAATGAATCTCCTGGGTGTGATGGGATTGATAATTTTTGGTGGTATCATTGCGGAAAGGCACCCAGGTATCAAGAGAAAATGATTGTCTTCTTTATTTTGTAGCTTACGTGTACAACCATGTGACAATAATGAAATGGGCGGTTGGTTGGACTTAGTAGGTTGTGGTAACTCGAACCCGTGTATCCAGAGATGTAGAATTTTGGTAGGTTGGACCGGTGCGCGTCGGGATTGGGGAGCTACTTCCCAAATAGTCTCTTCTTGGACTTCTCCCTATCATCACCCAAAATGAGAGTGATGGTACGAGCTGGGCTGGCCAAGTATCATGGGTAAAGTGTGCTAACCCCTGTAGGGTGTATAATCTAATCGATTAACCGTGTCCCCGGTTATGGACGTCTGAGTTGCTTGATATTGATTCCATGACATATTTCTCGCTCATTCCAATTTCATAATTGCTTTAATGTTGTTGGGTTAACTTAATTGGGATTTTTTCAAAGAAAATCAAAAACTGTTTATGAAAGTAGGACAAAGGTATTTGCAAATGCAAGCTAGCCACAGCTCCAATTGCCAATTAAGCATGTAGATGTCGGCACTACATCAAGGAGCTATTTCAAGCACCAAGTTCTCTGGCGCCATCAAGGAGTCATCAGTGTCACCAACCGAGAGTAAAGTCAAACCTTTAGTCCCGGTTGGAGACACCAACCGGGACAAAACAATAAATAGGCATTCTTGTGAGTCCAGTCCTCCAGCCAGTTTGAGGCATGTCCAAGATGGTTTGCGAGATCAGGGACACCACTACGGCCAGCTTTAGGAAGATGCCGCCGGAGCCCAGTCCTCCGGCATATCCAACAAGCTGTCCATAGAGGCACTCCCTAATATGTGAAACTAGCTAGTTAGCTCCCAGATGTATTGATCTAGTTAGAGAAGTTACAAGCTACAATATGGTGTGCGAAAGTAGGGACACCACTACGGCCTGGGGAGATGGCGGAGCCATCCTCGGCATCTCCAAGAAACTGGTCATAGAGGCACTCCCTAATATGTGAAATTAGTTAGCTCCAAGGCGTATTGATCTAGTTATAGAAGTTACAAGCTGCAAGATGGTGTGCGAGAGCAGGGACACCACTACGACCAGCTTTAGGGATATTCTGCCGGAGCCCAGTCCTCCGGCATGTCCCTAAAGTTGGTCATAGAGGCACTCCCTAATATGTGATCACACGTGTTTGGAGATCATATCTTCATGGTAAGTACGAATCGGGACAACATCTTCATAGTTTGGGAAAGTCGTAGTACACATCGGAACTAAAGGCCCCCTTACTCCCGGTCCAACCACAAAACGGTACTAACATTCAAGACATTTATTAATATTAAAAACTGAGACCACGGAATCGAGACTAAAGGCCCCCTTTAGTCCCGGTCCAGCCACAAACCGGGACTAACACTCAATACATTTAATATTAAAGGGGGACTAAAGGCCTCCCCTTTAGTCATGCTCATATCTAGCCCTATAGTACACAACTTCAGGGTCGTCTTCGTCGTTGTCATCATCATCGTCATCTTCGTCTTCGTCGTCGTCGTTGTTAGGCGCACGCGGCTGGATCCTCAGCCCAGACATGGCATATTGTGGGGCACCTGCCACTCCGGCCTTGCATTCACGACGCGTGGGGGAGGGGCTCCCGGATGACGACGCCTTTAACACTGCCACCCTTGTTATGGCTCTATGGAGACTGCGGGTACCGCATGCGAGGATGGTCTCCCCCGGCGATGTAGCGCATCACGCCGATGATAGTCCGGTTCGCCCACCATAGGAGGCGGCCGACTTCGTTGTGGTTCACCGGTGGAGGGCGGTCACCCTCGTACCTAGTGAGCTCCCTTTCATGTCGATTAGCAAAGAAGGAATTCCAGGTGTCATAGTTGTCGGGATCCCACTGGGGATCCATCCGTTGTTCCGGCGTGAGCTCGTGGTAGAAGTGGTTTGTGATGGCCGCCTAGCGTGCGGAACCTTGAGGGACAAGAATCCCTCCAGCCAAGATCGACTGGCGGCCGTGCTGGCAAGGCAGGGTAGCGGAGGCGCCTGACATCTCGGTCTCCTCGAGGGTCAGAATGACCCAGTAGGCGGTGTCCATTTTTGTGAGAGATGAATGTGCGGATGTGTGCATAACCATGGAGCGGTCAGCCTATATATAGATGGAAAGGGCGGGAAAACATGGCGGGAAGCGGTGGGAAATGGCAGAAAATATCTTTAGTCCCGGTTAGTGGCTACAACCGGGACTAAAAGCTCAGTTCAGAGGAAAGGGCGGGAAAACTTGGCGGGAAGCGGTGGGAAATGGCGGGAAATATATTTAGTTCCTGTTGGATACAACCGGTACTAAAGCTAATTCAGAAAATGGATTTGGATTACTTATTCAAATTTGAGAACTTTTCATCTTGAAAGTTTAGTGAGATTCAAAAATATGCAAAATATAATTAATGCATTTATAACTTTATAATGGCAAAATAGTTAATATTGGACTAGTTAAAATAATTATTTTTGTAAAACAGAACATGGATTTGGATTACTTATTCAAATTTAAGCACTTTCCATTTTGAAAGTTTAGTGAGATTCAAAAATATGCAAAAAATAATAGTTAATGCATTTTTAAATTGATAATGGCAAAATGGTTAATAATTTGACTATTTAAAGTAATTATTTTATAAAATAGAAAATGGATTTGGATTACTTATTCAAATTCAAGAACTTTTCATGTTGAAAGTTTTCTCAAATTCATAAGTATGCAAAAAATGTATAATTTAAATGTTTTAAATGATATATTCAAAAATTTGAAAAAAGCACGGCGCGCGCTGGTTTTGGTCCAGCACGCGCAAATTTGGGCCTTTAGTCCCGACCCTCTGGCCAAGTGCGCAGATGAAAATCCCCCCTCTAGTCCTGGTGCGTGGCACCAACCGGGACTAGAGACCCCCCTTTAGTCCCGGCTGGTGCCACGCACCGGGACTAGAGGGAGGGGGGGGGGTATAAAAAGGGCCCTTCTCCCCCGGTGCGTTCCACACACCGAGAGATTTGGAGGCCAGACGATGAATAACGCCGCGAGGCTGCCTGTTTCTCCGACGACGAGTGAAGACTGCGCGCCTCCCTCCCGGCTGGGCCACTGCTGCACTGCGCCGCGCCTCCCTCCATCACTGCTGCCGCGCTGCTGCCGCCTCCCCGCGCCCGCCCTAATCTCATCTACTATTACTGTTTACCTTTTACAAGCAACTATTACCTTCCACACTGTACGTTTAATGCTTTGTTTTCAGCAAACCAGTGAGATTGACAACCTCATTGTAAGTTGGGGCAAAGTCTTGAGTTTGTGTTGTGCAGGATTCCAAGTTTTTAGCAACACCTTGGAGTTGTTTCCTTGATCCTACTTGTTCGATGACCTTGGTTTCATCACTGAGGGAAAACTTGTTGCTCTGTTCATCACACCTTTCTCTTGGGGTATACCAACGAGGCTCTACAGTGATCTGATCCCATCAATAGGTGCATTAGTTCGGTGAAGAGATAGTGAAATACAAGTAATATGGATGATTATAAGTAGTGATTGCAATCTGAAATAAAGATGGAATCAAGCAAACATGTAACATGACCGACTGTAAACGGTATTTCAATACTTAGAAACAAGGCCTAGGGATCATACTTTCACTAGTGGATACTCTCATATAAATATCTTCTCCTCATAATGCTACTCTGAACTACTCTCCGGTTGGATAACTCCAATTCACGGTAGGGATACAAAAGCTCTCTTTAAAGTTCGCATTTCCCATCTAGGTAACGCCACACTGTCACCTTGAGCGCTAGATGGTTCCAACAAACACCACAATTTCATAGAGACATCCAACTCAAATTATACTCATGATAAGTATTTATGTAATCTTTAGCCTAAGTGCCACCACGGTGCTCCTTGTCAACTTCACCTGCGGGGATAACCGGAGATTACAATTAAAGTACTTGAGTAGCAGAGTAGATCTACTTGATTACAAAGCTCATGATCACAATAAGATCACGCGTAGAGAGAAAGAGATGAACACATAGCTACCGGTAGAGACCTTAGCCTCGAGAGAGAACTACTCCCTCCTCATCATGGGAGTCAACAACGGCGATGGAGATAACGGTGGAGTCAATTGAGATGGCTCCTAGGTCAATTCCCCGTCCCGGCAGGGTGCCGGAATAGAGACTTGTGTCCTCCGAATATCCTCTTCGGTGGCAGCGGCACTGCGGAACTTTTTGTGGATGGAGGCTGATTCATCCAGGGTTTCTGCGTCGAGGGCATTATATAGGCGGAAGGGCAAGCTCGATGGGCGCCCGAGGGGACCACACCACTTGGTGGCGCGCCCTAGGGTGGGCCCAGGACACCCTATGGCGTGGCCACCTCGTGGCCCCCCTTCGACTGCCCTTCGGTCTCTATGTTCGCTCCGGTAAAATATTGACTTTGGATTTTGTCCCGTCTAATTCCAAGAATATTTCTTTACTAGTTTTTTTGAAACTAAAAACAGCAGAAAACAGGCAACTGCCACTGCGGCATCTTGTCAATAAGTTAGTTCCGGAAAATGTATAAAAATGTCTCAAAATATAGACAAAACATAAGAAAGTCAATACAAAATAAGCATGGAGCATAAAAAATTATAGATACGTTTACGACGTATCAGTGGGTGTCGGGGCCACATTTTGTTGCCTCTATTTCACTAATGGTGGACCACGCAGATGAAAGAAGGCAAATTCGGTTTCCCAGTGCCCCGTGAATGGCCTGGGAACACCGGATGTAAATTGAAAAAAAATCGGTCTATGAAGTCTCTTAAGAACGCTACTAGGACATTTTTTGTAATCCGGATAAAAAGGTAGTCCGAAAATGATATTCTAAAAATCCTAGCGGAGACGCTCTTAGGGCATCTAACCGATTCCCAATCAGGAGTAAACTTTAAAGGTGTTTCACGGTCTGGGCCGAGCTCAATAGGCTCCGTGTTGACTGTCTTTTTTTCTTTGATTTTTCTGTTCATGATTTTTCTAGGTCGGTTGGTTTTTGCCCAGTTCTCCGTTTTTATTTTTTGCTAAATATGTGTTTTTTATTTGAACATTTTGAAAATGTGAACAATTTTTGATTCTGGATATCTTGTAGATTTGAACATTTTTTTGCATGTGAACAAACTATTAATTTAAATATTTTCCATATTTGAACTCGAAAAACCCAACATTTTATTACTGCAGAAACAGAAGGCTAAATTTTTGTTTTTACCAAAACAGCACGTGTTATTGGGCCGAAACCTTGGGCGGCAAATATGATTTCCCAAACTGGGACCAGGTCGAGTATATACGACGACTCGCTTGCCAGGGCCTTGGGCCGGTGATCCATCATTGCTATTTCGCGTGGTTGCTCTAAGGGCTGTTACGTGCTTACTGGGCCATCAAAGCTCTAGGCCTTTCGATCGCACGTTGCAAGTATAATTCAGGGGGTTCAATTGGTCACCGCCACCAACCATCACGCGACGCCTGTTACGTACTTCACTTCCGTACAGACGGCACGGATGGTGTGTATGCCTGTGCCGGCAGCTAGCTGTTCACTTCCTTAATTCGTCCCAAGCCGGACAGCACGAGCTTTGAAAACCCTGACCTTGCGGTCAACCGGCCACGTCGCCGGCCGGACGAACCTGCCTACTGAAAGTCGCCGCGCCAAGGTCTAAAGGCGCACGGTCAAACGCCACGCAAGAGGAATTTTGCGGCACGGCTCGAGAAAGGTGGCTGCCTGCCTGCACTTTTCTCAGTCTCCTGGCCATCGGCGCTGCGGTACTTGGCTGCCGCCTACTACTACTGCCCTCCCTTTCCATGCAAAATCAATCGCCTTTTTTTTCCAACGATAAAAAGCTCGGGCGCTTTTCCACTGCCACCCCCAAAAGTCTAAACCTTTGAATCAACCTAAATCACCGTTTTGATTTTCCAAAGGAAATAAATCAAGTCAAATTCGTTGTAGTAATATAAAGGGTGCCTACTCTTTCCACGTTCCGTACGTAGTAGGTAGATGGGGTTCATGTGACGGGAGCACGTACGGCGTGCACAGCGCGCGTGTGAAGCACTGGAGCGTAGCTGCGGCCTGCCGCTGGGCAACGTGACGTGCGGACGCGCCGCGGAGTCCTGCAAAGTGCAAAGCAGCGCGCGCCGCGCCGGCCATGACGTGCGTCGGTAGCCGCTGCCGGCCGCGAGCAGTCGGTAGCCGCTGCCGGCCGTGAGCAGATCAAAACTGCCTTCGGCACTCGGCAGGTGCTAATGCTAAATGTTCCATAGAAACATCCTACCTTTTTTTTCTAAAACTCCGCTCATTAATAATCATCAATCAATAGGACAGTATAAGGAGTGCAAAAAATAGTAGAAATTACAATTAGATTTTTGGACCACCTAATGACGACCACAGACGTTAACTCGAGCCGAAGACGTGCCGCCGTCCTCGCTCTTCCATCATCGGAGCCGCGTAAAGCGTGTCGTTGAAGAGTTTGTTTCGTAGACAGACATAAAATAGTCGTGCTAAGATATCAAAGGACCAACGCACTAAAGTTGTAATCCTTGCTAATAATAATAATGGCAGATTAAAAAAGATTGACCTGAAATCCCACGGACGAATATCCCCACTATTAGTCCTAAAATAACTGCTGACAAGACCATTATTCTTTGCACTTTGCTTGCCATGGATTGGATGGCGGAAAAGAAATGACCGTACAAGGTAGAGCAGGCAATCTACTACTCCCTCTCACTGATGTAAAACTTTTAAGATATTTTAAAATAAACTAAATACACGTTAAAATAAGTAAATCTAAACAGTAAAACACGTCTAGGTATATGTGTTTTCTTAAGGTTAGAATGTCTTAGAGCATCTCTAAGAGAGCCTTTATTTTTTAGAACCGAAAAAACGAAGTTCAGTCTCCTAAAAATCAAATTTCGAGCGGATTAGTAGATGGCAACAACCGTATTTGGAAACGAAAAAACGCAAATTCAAATTTGGCAGTAACTGATCATCGCAAACAAGTTTAGAAAAGTGAAATTCAAACTACATAGTTGCGATCGCAAAAGAGATTGCATTTAGTCTGGTCGTCGGCGACCAGCTCCTAACTTAGCTAATTTCGCCCGTCGGCGACCTATTGTACGCTCGGCGAAGCACAACGCCGTCGGCGGCCTACTCGGAGTCGAGGTCGATGACCTCCTGCTTTACGCGGCGGATGGCCGCCTCCTTCTGCGCCACCTCGTACGCGCGCACGGCAAGCGAAAGCGCGCGCGCCTCAACCTCCAAGATGACGGCGACCCGTTGGATCGCCGTCACCCCCTCCTCCTCCTCCCTGCTGCTGTCGGCGACTGGCGGCACAAGCGCACAACCGGACGCGCCGGAGGAAGACCCCTTGCCGCTATTGGCGTAGAAGGCGAGTTTTCCGGCGCGTGGCCCCGATTGGTCTAGCAAGGCGCTTCTCGCGCCCTCCGCGGTTCCATTTCCACCTTCGGCCTTGGAGAAGACGAGGCGCGGGCGGTTGCTCCGCCAATATGCCGCCTCCCTCCTTGCCCGCGCAAGGCCATGCGGTCGCGGTGGAGGTCGAGGAAGTGGAGATGTGGTGGCGGCGGCAAGGGTGTGATTGCTCGCTGAAAGTGAAAGTTCTAAAACCCTACTCCAATCCGCGTCATGTATATATACGGGGCGAGCCTCGCGTTTCTCAGGCCCCCGAGAAACTTTTATGGACCGGGCCACCGATTTGGGCTTCGTTTTGTGACGCTTTGGGCCCGAACCCGTAAATCCGCCGGAAAAATTCAGTTTCGACAGCATTTACGGGTTTTGTTAGAGTTGCTCTTATATCAATGTATAAATGGAGTATCATACTTGCTAGTCTCGTATGTCTGAACCGGTACGAGAGGCAGGCCCACGTAGGCGATCAAGCGACATGCTAAACCCATATAGGGTTTCTTCACCTTGCTGGCAATGTCACCCGTTCGCTCTATATCCGGCGGCCTTGGGGCCTTGAAGGTATGTTGGACCATGCCTCTCGCCGACGAAAGAGTTTCTATTTTTTGTTCAGACTTTTTTTCGTTATATCTTTGGAAATGGCGAGGTGACGGTTGCATACTGAAGTCAGAATAAGGCCCTTTCTGCCTTATCCCCACACTAATGGTGCGTCTAGGGCCTATTGAAGTGTATAAGTGAATTGCACTAGTTCTTTTCATCAGTTCGGACTTTTGGTTGCGTTGGCTAGTGCATGAAGCTTGACATGGTATCAGAACCTAAGGTCTCGAGTTCGAGTCCTGGCTATTGCTGTTGACCCCTCTATGTTCACGTATAGGCCTCTTGAGTCATACGTGAGTTTCGCGCCCCGTTGCTCTCTTTCGGTTGCGTCTTTGACTTCTCGTCTGCGTGAGAGGGAGTGTTAAAGTGTATAAGTGGATTGCACTAGCCCTTTCTATCAGTTTGGACTTTTGGTTGCGTTGGCTAGTGCATGAAGCTTGACATGGCGCGGGGAGTCATGTGCCGGACGGATGTCTTGGAATCCAGGCATTTTTTCGTATTCGTTGTTGTGGTATAAGGTCGGTCTCTTTTGATCTATATTTGTCATCTTCGGCCTGGTTGTTGCTCTGGTGTGTTGGTCCTATACTCCTATATGATCTTAGCATTGACTTTCCGTTTGTCTACTATAACAAACTCTATTACGACAAGTATTAGCTAACTTTGATGATGGGGAGGCGAGGATAGCTTCGGCTCATGCTAGTGTATGTAGTCGTCGCTTGTTGGTCTAAGGACATATTATAATTTCCATTACTTTTAGAGCTCTTTACATTACTATTAATGGTTAATAATAGATAGGTGGAATTGATGTCTGGGCATTGCGACGTGACGAGCTGAGATCAGCGCACGCTCGAGAATGTTTGAGCCACATAAAGCACAAGGAAGGATCTTCCTTGCGTCGCCGAATCGTGGTAATTAACTAGCGTGAGATCCAAAGCAGGGGCGGAGCCAGAAACAGTTTAAGACTGGTGCTAATAGAGCCTTAGTGGTGCTAGTTATCAAGGATTTTCATATTTGTAGACTTAAAATTATTGCATGCTCATTGTAATGTAGATGTTAGGATGGTGCTATAGCACGTGTAGCGCCACCCGTAGATCCGCCCCTGATCCAAAGGATATCTCACATCTCCTTATCGCAAGAAAGGAATAACAGGGGCCGGTCAGGGTCAGACGGTGGATACGCTGATCATCATCACGTAATCCAGGACCGACCGCGGACGCTTTTGCATTGGCAAAAGATTTAGCATTCAACAGTCTGAACGGACTGAATTAGTTCCGAATAACAGCAGGTTCGTTTGGGAAAAGGCGTTTTAATTGGCCAACTGGGATAACCGACGTCATCTGGATTTGGTGCACGCTTTGCTCCCCGGCCAAGGAACAAATTAACACTCCAGATTTTACTTTGAGTAGCTGGTACTCCAAATTTTCACTTTGCACAAGACACCCGTGTGTGCTACAGTAGTTAATTTCAGTGTGTAATTAGTAGGGTAATACTCCTATACTACATACAATGGACAAGCGTAAATTTGCAACACCATGTCTCCTAGTACTGTGCCATACTAAGTTTCTTCTAAGTAATATATACTACTCGATATAAATAAATAAATAAATAAATTGTTCTTTCACCTACGCAGCAATGGTTCACTCGGCGGTCATCAACTCGTCACTCGTGACACAGAACCTGAATTTCAGATCGACAGAGATAGACCAAAGTCGTGCACTCTGCAGCGAGCGTCAACTGTCAAGTTGTAAACTGTACAATATAGTAAGCACTCAATCCTCCTTAGAAAAATACATGTACCAATTCGGCATAGCTCAGGCTGATCACATCGAATTAGTTTAAGAACAAGGAAGCACACATAACAGTGACAAACCGGTCAAGCCGAACGTGTAAACGCTACCCAGAAAAGCTAGATTTGGTTCAGGATCTAGAGGTTGTTGCAGGTTGCAGCCTAACGAGATCGAACCTACTCCATTCCCCCCGTTTTGTCAACTCCCAATCCCCTCCGCACGCGGCCGGCCCGCGCGCAAATTCAAAGTCCTTGCCGCACACGCCTAGCTTCCTCCCACAGGCCAACACGCGTGCTCCGTCTCCCCACCATTTAAGCATCCCCCTAGCTTCCTCCTCCCACAGCCCAACCCAACACGATCACCTACTTGTCCGAAGAACACCTCAGCTATCCTTCTTCTGGACAATCATCTCGACGAGCGCGAAGGCGTAATCCGACGACCGACACCTTCCTCGACTGTCGCGGCGCAAGGATGACGAGCTTACGCGTGGTGGCTATCATGGCGGTCTTGCTCCTCTGCTTCTTTGCTCTGGCGGCGGAGTGCTCGAGGCCTCTGCGCGATCATGGTGGCAGCGGTGGGTGGTCGACGGCGAACTCTCCGGTGTTTGTCGTTGCGAGAGCTGGGCCAAGCCGACGAGGAGCAGGTCACTAGAGAGTAGTGGAGGACATAGTCTGTATTTCAAGCTGTGAAATTTATCATCATATCGATGGTTCTCATCTTCTAGTTTCCACTCTTTCTTATTTTTTTCCGGTTAACTTTTCATTTGTTCTTTCCGTAGGTGTTGTAGGCAGTAGCTCGTGAAGTCGAGACATTGCCATGTGCAAATTATTCTTAATATTTTTATTTCATGGCTACCTAGCCTCTTAACCTTTTCCCAGATGGCCTAGGTTGTTTTTGGGCTGTAAAATGCTAATGAGTTATAACAGCAGCAAGAGATTTTTTACAAGGGCTGTGTACTGTTTTCGACCATGTTTGCAGTTCCATATTGCTGCTTCAGTGATCATGTTTGCACCTGCAACGCTATGGATGCCTGCCTGTAGCACCACAGAGAGACACTAATATTTTCTGAAATTCTGTCAGGCAACACAGAGAGACACTAATACCATCACTTTTTTTGGAGGAACAATAAGACACGGCACACATATATACATTAAACTTTAAGGTCACCTAGGCAGCTAACAGCGTATTTCTAAGTCGCAAGGATCACTTGCCATTTGCTGATTTTCAGAACTTCATTCAGAAATGAATCAGCAGACGTCAGATAGATAGCATCGTGGGTATCATTTTTCTCTGGGCCTTCGATTTTTTGGAAGATAGCCATTTCCCCAGGCTTGGTCTAGTGCCTTTCTTTTCGAAAGAGGAATCGTTCTCTGAGTGAGTTCTCCTGTTACCCCTCAACCTTGAGTAAGAGAACAAACCGCGAAAGAAACCTCCCTTCTTGGTGTCTTCCGCCATGCACTCCTCTTGGTGCTCATAAACACCAAAACCTTCATCCACAACACTGGTAGAATGCCTAGTAGCAATAAGCTTCTGCTCCTCCTCGTCTTCCTCGGTGAGATCATTCATCAAACTCCTCGGTCTGACACCAATATCATCAACAGAAGTCCTTGACCTAATCATAAGAAATCACTTTCAATGTTATTGTTGTGAGCATATAGAAAATCTATCAGAGTTTTTTGAAAGAAGCGGATCAATTGGACAAATGGACCTATTACATATAGGCATTGGGATCTAACATACCTTCTGTGAGATGAACCACTTCGACTTCTGGAATTCTTGCATGGGCTGTAGTCAACAGACAGATGCTGGGCAAAATGAAGCTGCATTACAGGAGATAATATAAGGTGTTTAGACATGTCAAAGAAAGCATACAATGGCACATCACAATAATAAATTAAATATGATCTCTGACTTACTATAGCAAATGGCTGAAATAGTGGACACGATTCACGGATAGCATTAAACACAAGTGGATGAATAATACTACAAATGCATTATGCCAGCGTACATTTGACTTGTAGATGTTCAGTAATGGTGTCAGAGTTTGATGCAAGACGACCACATCTGACACCATTAGAGCACGTCAACCAATATACAGGGTGTTTAGAAACTGTTATTATGCTCATCCGAGAGAAGGTTGTCTTGTCTGGTAGGTAAAAGTTCTGAACCAAATATGGAATAACTACAGACTTGGCAAATCTAGTGAACTACTGGAGGGATTTCAGTCAGACCCGAGATGAAATTTCGCCTATTCTGACTGAAATCCTGCAGCTCGTTAGGAGTTTTAGTCTTGATAGTATTCCGTATGTGAACCGCAAAGCAACTATCTCTGCACATCTAAGTGTAAAATAAGTGTTTACAAGCAGGCAGGATTACTTTTGGTTAGATCAGCTTCCATTTCCTTTGTAACTGCCTGCATCATGATTGTACTCCTGCTTCTATGTCTTAATGAAAGCTCCATGGTTGTTACCACAGAACAAATGTGGAATAGCTTTTAATGTAAATTGCCTAACATTTGGGGCATATGTTTTATATGAACACGGAGTAAATGAACCATCAACCGTACATTAGCATGCCATAGTTGCATAGCCAGGATAACTAGTACCATTATTACTGATCTCATGAAACAGAGCAGAACTAATGCACTAACATGCACATACTACAAATAACAGAGCAGGAAAGTCCACAGACCTCATCACCATCTTTGATACCAAATGCACGCAGTGTTGCCTTGTCATCCGTCAGTTTGTCGTCCTTGAAGCATAAGCAGAAGTGACTCCAGACGTGGTGCCTACACCAAGTAAAGAAAGAACCTTAAATGTTAAGTTCCCACTATATATGTTCAATCCAAACCAAAAAGGACAGCAGATTTCAATCTAAATTGACCATTTCCGCACAATATGTCACAGACAAAAAAATATGTATCCAATTATTGAAAACCTCAACATGACACCACAGCGCAATTCAAAAGCAAACAACTTGGTAAAAATTACAGAACGCATCGTGTGCTGTATATGTGCCTTACCAAGTAACAGCGTTAGCCATGTCACTATAGAGAGCGATGAACACGCCTTCGATGGCCGCCTTGAGCTCCCAGACAGCGGCTGATCTCGCGATTTCCACATCTACACAGTTTCAGCAGTAGCGCACACAATGTCACATAACTCACAATACCCACGTCGCGTCAGGAATTAATCTAGGGCGAAACCCGACCACCCAAAATAATTCAGGGGAATTAAACGAAGGGGACAGGGGTTTGGTACCGAAGTAGGAGTCGTCGAGTTTGCGGATTGTGAGATGGAGACGCGGCTCGGGGAGGCGGTTGTAGGATAAGCTGCGGCGGCCGCAGGATAGCGCGCCGATGCAGGTCGCGTCGGCGGCGTCGGCGAAGTCGTCGAGGTCGAGGGCGAACTCAGGGTCGCCGGGGCTGTGGGACGCCGAGCGGGTGCTTGCGGCGGCCGCCATAATGGAGCACTGAGGGAGCCCGAGGGATGTTGCAGGATTGGTGGCGGGGGCGGCGCGGGCGCGATCTCTCCTTTTCTCCGCGAGGCGGTTGAGGAATGGCCGCCGCGCTTCGGGATTAGCGCAACGGTAGCCGTTGGACTGGTGGGAGATGGAGGCGATGTGGTCTCGTGGCGTTTGGGTTAGTTGGGTTGGGCCGTTGGGTTGGCGAGTAGAAGCAGCGGTTACGGCCGTTACCGGATTACGGTTTATTTTTGCCCATTTGGCCCATTCCGTTCTGTTAAAAGCTTAGATCAGCCGTGTTCATTAGGGATGCGCGAATAACCCTAAAAAAATGGAAAATGATATACGTCCTTTGAAGGATTCGATCCCCCGGCTCGTCGCAACCTACGTATGTACCTGAGACCCACTACGTCTTATCTTCTGGCGAGCGCACATCCTTATCTTCTCTCTCTTGCCTTTATCCTTGCATTTGAACAAGTATTTAGATCAGCCGTGTTCATTAGGGATGCGTGAATAACCCTAAAAAAATAGGGATGCGCATGTTTTTTCAATTTCTGCTTTCATCTTTTTGGCATGTTTTCATATTTTTAAACAAATACAAATATAAATATGGATGTGGTTGAATACGAGTATGGAGCAGTTGTTACCTGAATACAGATATATATCGGATCTTTACTTAATTTGGAATTGATTTACAATGAATTAATATAGTCAAATTTTACAATAAGTCAATTAAATTCATGCGATGCTACGGGTTCGATTTCATTATGTTGGAAATATAGCATGCAATCGAATTAAAATAATTCCGAATTTGTGTGATAACAAAGATAGATCTAACAGATTTACACATGTGATTATAAACATGAAATCTAACATGGCACAACAGATCCACATGGATCTCATACCCCTTCTAGAACATGAAAGAGAGGATCACGAGATTGATTTCTTACAGTGATGCAGAGAACGTTCATGAAGAATAGTTGAGGAAGATGAAGCAGACGGTCGATGCAGTCGATGAAGAAGAAGCAACCGTGCGAAGCACTGCCCAGAAACTTTATCGCCCGGCTTCCTCGTGCGGGACGCCAAACGCCGGGGAAAGTCCGGAGACTACTGCTTTCCTTCCCCCACGGCACGGCAGGGAAAGGATCGGCGAAGATCGGTGGCGGCTGCAGAAGAGAACGGTGTAGGGTTTCTATGTATCTGGTGTCTTCTGTCGAGAGGGGCGTCTTCCTCTTATAGACTCGAAAGGATAACCCCCACGCAGCATGTTCTGCCTATATTCCAGGATCCGCCCCCTGGTATATCTCCATCACGAGCGATCTCCTAACCTCCCTCAACGGGAAGTCTATCTTCGAGTCGTGCGTGAGACAGACGCGGGTGGATAAGATAAATAAACTGCTCGGCAAAAAGATTAAAAAGAGATGCTATTTAACAGGCCACGGTCGCGCTCGCCTCGCCAAAGTCACAAGTCACGCGTAATTAAACGCGAATAAATGCGAAATGCGAACGAGCGCGCGCGCGTGTGCGCGTGTGGTGTACACTTAGCACAGCTCTCTCTAGTCTTTCCAACTAGTCTCACCATGATATGCCCCCTTATAAGCAGGTCAAAATCTTTCTCCCTTGGCAATGTGGGACTAAACTCCCACAGCCTCCACCCCCTTGACTTCTCTTCAATTTCTGAAATTTATAGGTGCCCAATTCTTGTAGAGGCCCATTTATTCCAACAATCCCCACCAAGAAGTCAAGTCTGCAACTTGTTCTCATCTGGCTTTTATATACCAGCTTTGTAGTATAGACCCATCTCGGGTTGAGCTATACCTAACACTCCAGGATCCACTCTTCTTATAACTAGGAAATGGACAAAGCCTTGAATTTTCAGTCTTGTGTAGAAGAGGTTCACCAGGAGCCATCGCTGATACTAGGCTGCCTGAATCCACGCCTAAGGTTTGGAGCATTACGGTCATGCTCCCTAGTCCTTTAATAAGCTCATTAGAGATCACCCGAATCTCATGTACTGCGACCACACAGTTAAGCTCACATAAGTGTGTTCTTTCAAGAATACCTGCAGATTCGGTATCTTCTCAAGTATTTCAGCCTTAAAACACATTAAGACTAATCACCTTCCCATGCAAGACTAAGAGTACTCATCTTAGCGGAAATGGACAAATATATATGTACTCTCTCTTGTTGCTCCAACAACTTGTTTTTCCTTTTCCTTATTCACGGATCTCCGATCACTAAGGCTGGTTTCTATTGTCGCAACTCGTGGGTCTCAAGCCCATCTCCTCGATGCTCCATCTATCACCGCACGTGATAGCCCTTTTGTAAAAGGATCCGCCAGTTTTTGGTAGTGTTAATATAATCAACAATCACTCCCTTGTGTCTCAAGTTCTCGACGGATTTGATACGCTTCACATGTCTTGATGATTTGATTATCCTTTAAACTTTTAACCTTAGTGATCGCGGTTTGGTTATCACAGTTCGGAAGGATTGCGGAATTGGTTTTTCGACCATTGGCAAATCATTCAAGAGCTCCTCAACCACTCGCCTCTCAAAGTTGGTTGAGTCAAGTGCTACAAGTTCGCCTCCATAGTAGACCTTGTCAAGATGGTCTGCTTGCGAGACCTCCAAGATATTGCAAGACATCCAAAGTGAATATGTATCCACTTGTTGCTTTGATCTCATCGCATCCGAGATCCAATTAGCATCACTATACCCTTCTAGTCTTCTGGGTACCAGTATAGTGAAGTCCATACGTTGTGGTTCCTCTCAAGTACCTCATCACTCGTTCAAAGGTCGATCCGATGATCATTTCCCGGATTTGAGTTAAACCGGCTCATTTTGCTTACAGCAAATGAAATGTCAGGTCTTGTTGCACCAGCAAGGTACATGAGAGAACCTATGATTTGAGAGTATCTTAGCTGATCAACCCCTTGTCCTTCTCGGATCTACTTCACTGTCATTCTCCTCATTGAAAATTTCAGGAACTACCAGTGGTGTGTGTTCGGGTTCGGGTTCAGGTTCTACTTGTAGAGTAGGTTGACTAGTGGATGCCAAATTTTCCTTCATGGGAAAGATTGTCTCAAAGAAAGTAGCATCCCGAGATTCAATCACAGTGTTAGTGTGTACATCTTGAATCTCGGATTTTATAACCAAGAATCTGTATGCATTGCTGTTATGTGCATAACCTAGGAAGACACAAACAACAGTTTTAGGTCCCAATTTTCGCTTTTTGCATGCTGGTACATTAACCTTGGCCAAACAGCCCCATGCACGCAAGAAGCGAAGAGTTGGTTTATGTCCCTTCCATCCTTCATACGGAGCTATTTCTCCTTTTGATGAGGGAACTCTATTGAGAGTATAACATGCCGCCAAAGCAGCCTCCCCCCACCATGACTTAGTTAAACCAGAACTGTCCAACATGGCATTCACCAAGTCCGTAAGTGTTCGGTTTTTCCTTTCTGCCACTCCATTAGATTGGGGCGAGTAGGGAGGGGTTACTTCATGTATAATTCCATGTTCGGCACAGAATTGAGTGAACTCGTGAGATACATACTCTCCTCCTCTATCTGACCTTAAACGTTTGATTTTCTTCTCTAATTGGTTTTCTATTTCGGCCTTATAAATCTTAAAGCAACTCAGAGCCTCATCTTTCGATTTTACTAGGTAAATATAACACCACTTAGTCGCATAATCTATCAAAGTCATCATATACCTTTTCCCTGCCTTAGTCAATACTCCATTCATTTCACATAAATCTGAATGTATTAAATCTAGAGGTGACAGACTTTTCTCCCCGATTGGCTTGAAAGGCTTTCGGGGTTGCTTTGATTGCACACAAGAATGACACTTAGATCCACGGACTATGGAAAAGTTCGGAATTAAATTAAGCTTGCACAACCGAACAATGCGATCAAAATTAATATGACATAAACGAGAGTGACAAATAGCAGCATCTCCAACATGATTTCTAGAGTACGAAGAACACGATAAATTGTTTACGATATTACAATCATCTAGAATGGAAAGGCGGAACAAGCCTCATCTGTTATAGCCTTTTCCAATAAACAAACCAAATTTCAAAATAATAAATTTATTCGACTCGAAGACCAGCTTGTAGCCATCACGGCACATCAGCGAGCGAAGAAGTTCCTATTTATTCCTGGGACATGTTGTACGTTCTTCAACGACAGAGTCTTCCCTGAAGTAAGTCTTAGGTCAACTCTACCGATCCCACGTACATCTGCCCGAGTGCCGTTTCCCATCACGACGGTGGAACTGCTGCAAGCCTGATGAGAAGAAAACAAGTTGTAGTCAGCACAAACATGTACATTAGCTCCAGTATATACCCATGTTGGAATTATGCCCTAGAGACAATAATAAAGATGTTATTATTATAATTCTTGTTCATGATAAAGTTTATATTCCATGCTAGAATTGTATTAAGCGGAAACATTAATACTTGTGTGGTTTGTGAACAACACCGTGTCCCTGGTACGCCTCTAAGGACTAGCTCATTGATCAATGATGGTTAAGGTTTCCTAACCATAGACATGAGTTGTCAATTGATAATGAGATCATATCATTGGGAGAATGATATGATGGATGGAACCCAAACTAAGCGAAGCAATTAGATCGTTTCATCGTGTTCATCTTTCCAAGCTTTTCCTATGTCAAATATTGTATTCCTTAGACCATGAGATAATGCAACTCCACAGTACGGAAGAAAGCTTTGAGGTCATCAAACGTCATCCTATGAGAGGGTGATCATAAAGGTGTCTCTCAGGTGATCGGAATTTGTACCTCCCAAGTCGGAGAGATATACTTTGGGCCCACTCGGTAAGCGATATCAACACCGCTTGCAAGCATGTGGTTAAGGAGTTAATCACAAAGTGATATCGGATTACGGACGAGTAAAGTACTTCTTGTGAACGAGATTGAACTAGGTATGACTGCAAGACGATCGAATCTCGGGCAAGTAAAATATCGAGGCGAAGAGGAATATATATATGGGATTGTTTGAATCGACATCGTGGTTCATCCGATATGATCATCGATGAATGTGTGAGTCAATATGGGTGCCTGCACTACCGTTGATTATTGATAGAAGATCATGTCGCATATTCTCGAACCCAGGTCACACACTTAACGTGTCTCGGCGCTAGGATAGATTGGATAATTGGTTTATGAATTTTTGTTGAGTCTCGGATGGGATCCGGGATATCACGAGAGGTTAGGAGAATAAGATTCATATAAGCGTCTGATTTTGGAGTTCGTAATTGTTGGGTTAATCGGTATTGCCGAAGCTTCTAGAACCTTCGAAGGGACCAACGTGGCCCCACCTTCCGGGAGGGGCATGGGCCTATGAGGGAGTGTCTGGCCGCATTGGGCCAGGGCACAAGGCCCATAAGGCCCAGCCGATCCTAGAGTTTAAATCGTTTAAACTAGAGATAGGGTTTCTAGAAGAGGAGAGTCCATGCCCCCACTCCTTATCCTTTGGGCTTGGGGAGGGGCTAGGGCGCCCTCTATATAAAGAGGGTGGGCGCAAACCCCCACCTCTCCTCCAAACCCTATCCGCCTTGCTAGCTTTCCTCTCTCCTCCCAGCTTTGTAGGCGGCCCGCAGCGTGAAATTCTCCACCATATACACCACGCCGTCGTGTTGTAGATCCAATATATCTCTCCACCATACTTGCTGGTCCGAGGAAGGAGGAGGCGTCGCTGCGTGTGCATCTCATGGAGGCACCGCCACTTGTGGTGCTAGATCGGATCGGATCACGAGGAGGAGAAGCGAGCGACTACATCACCCACGTTGGCGAGCGTTCACTGCGAATCTTCAAGGGTATGAAAATCTAATCCAATCTCTCTCGTTGTTTGCATCTCCTAGATTAGATCTTGGCTTTCCTTCTGTTCGCTCCGTAGAAAATTTTGATTTACTATGCCGCGAAACCCTTCAACCCACCAATCAGTGGATTGACATGCAATAAGGATACTAGGTACGTACCCAGATCCTCCACCCGCCTCGCTAACGGTGGCATTCGCAGATTGCTGAGCACCTTCCTTCCTGACTTTGCACATGCAACACTTCCTGGCTATGTGCCCAGGTTCGCCACACACAAAGCAGTTGAAGTCACCCTTTTCCTTGTTCTTATTTTTCTTAAAGCCAGTGGTTTGTTTTGCCTTTCCTTTGTTCTTGAAGTTCTTTCCCCCAGAGCCGCCAGCCCCATTGTTCATGACATTGGCATTGGGAGTCGGATGAGGTGGGTTTTTCTCGACGTCTTTCGCCCTGGCCTTTTCCTCAACATCAAGAGTGGCGATGAGACTTTCAACAGCCATCACCTCCCTCCTGTGTTTGAGTATAGTGGCAAAGCTCCTCCATGATGGAGGTAACTTGGCAATAATGCCCCCACCACAAACTTGTCAGGCAGAACGACTCCAAAACCGGCGAGTTCCCCCACCAGAAGCTGGATCTCATGAGCTTGCGTCACAACCGAATTATTATCGGTCATCTTACAATCGTGATACAACTCATTCACATACTGTGACGGCAAAGATCCGACTCTCCATACTTTCGCCGAGCTTCCCACACAAGGCGGGGTGGCATAGTTCATGTAAATGTCACAAAGCTGGTCGGTCATGAGGAAAGCAGCAGCCCATGGTAGTGTCCAAGACACCTCCCATTCACGTTCTTGTTCTGCGTGAGTGGCCTTTCAACCGTGGAAATCACCCACCACAAGTTCTGGCTCATGAGCCAAAACTTCATACGGGTCTGCCATCTATTAAAGTTCTCACCCCCAAACCTCTCAAGTTTCATCACATCGCTAGGTCCATCCATTGCACAGTAGTAAAGTTTCTGGACTATTGGAAATATAGCATGCAATCGAATTAAAATAATTCCGAATTTGTGTGACAACAAATATAGATCTAACAGATTTACACATGTGATTATGAACATGAAATCTAACATGGCACAATAGATCGACATGGATCTCATACCCCTTCTAGAACATGAAAGAGAGGATCACGAGATTGATTTCTTACAGTGATGCAGATGAACGTTGATGAAGAATAGTTGAGGAAGATGAAGCAGACGGTCGATGTAGTCGATGAAGAAGAAGCAGCCGTGCGAAAGCACTGCCCAGAAACTTTATCGCCCGGCTCCCTCATGCGGGACGCCAAATGCCGGGGAAAGTCCGGAGACTACTGCTTTCCTTCCCTCGCGGCACGACAGGGAAAGGATCGGCGAAGATCGGTGGCGGCTACAGAAGAGAACGGTGTAGGGTTTCTATGTATCTGGTGTCTTCTGTCGAGAGGGACGTCTTCCTCTTATAGACTCGAAAGTATAACCCCCACGCAGCACGTTCTGCCTATATTCCAGGATCCGCCCCTTGATATATCTCCATCACGAGCGATCTCCTAACCTCCCTCAACGGGAAGTCCATCTTCGAGTCGTGCGTGAGACAGACGCGGGTGGATAAGATAAGTAAACTGCTCGGAAAAAAATTAAAAAGAGATGCTATTTAACAGGCCACGGTCGCGCTCGCCTCGCCGAAGTCCAAAGTCACAAGTCACGCGTAATTAAACGAGAATAAATGCGAAATGCGAACGAGGATAATTGGTTTATGAATTTTTGTTCGGAGTCTCGGATGGGATCCGGGATATCACGAGAGGTTCCGGAATGGTCCGGAGAATAAGATTCATATAAGGCAGTGCAGTTTTTGGAGTTGAATTGTTAAGTTAATCGGTATTGTCTGGAAGCTTCTAGAACCTTCGGAAGGGGACCAACGTGGCCCCACCTTCCGGGAGGGGCATGGGCCTATGAGGGAGTGTCCTGGCCGCATTGGGCAGGGCACAAGGCCCCATAAGGCCTAGCCGATCCTAGAGAGTTTAAATCGTTTAAACTAGAGATAGGGTTTCTAGAAGAGGAGAGTCCATGCCCCCACTCCTTATCCTTTGGGCTTGGGGAGGGCTGGGGCTGCGCCCCCTCTATATAAAGAGGGGTGGGCACCAACCCCTACACCTCTCCTCCAAACCCTAGCCGCCTTGCTAGCTTTCCTCTCTCCTCCCTGTTTGTAGGCGAAGCCTGCAGTGAAATTCTCCACCATATACACCACGCCGTCGTGTTGTAGATCCAATCTATCTCTCCACCATAATTGCTGGTCCGGAAGGAGGATACGTCGAGGTGCTGCACGTGTGCATCTCACGAGGCACCGCCACTTGTGGTGCTAGATCGGATCGGATCACGAGGAGGAGAAGCGACTACATCACCCACGTTCGACGTAACGCGTTCATTGTCGAATCTTCAAGGGTATGAAGATCTAATCCAATCTCTCTCGTTGTTTGCATCTCCTAGATTATATCTTGGCTTTCCTTCTCGCTCTGTAGAAAATTTTGATTTACTATGCCTTGAAACCCTTGATGGTATATCGAGCTAGATCTATGCGTAGATGTGTTTCACGAGTAGAACGCAACATGGTTGTTGAGCGTTGATGTTTTCTGTTGCAAGCCTCTTGTTTGTGTTCTTCTTATGATGCGGGATAGTGAGATTAGGCGATCCATGCCAACCTTACGCGATGTCGTTCGCGAGACCGCTCCGCACTTGACGTGTGGCTTGTTCCACACATGCGGTGGTGGATGTGTTTCTCTCACTATAGTTGTCATGGGATTAACACGAATTTGGCAACCATAATATCACCGTTGTGGCTTTCCGTAGGTAAGAATCGTTCTTAGCATCTACTCCCATAAGCCACGTAAAACATGCAACAACAAAGTAGAGGCGTCTAACTTGTTTTTGCAGGAGTGTTCTGTGATATGGTATGGCCCAAGATATGATGTGTATAATGTATGCGATGATCATGTTTTGTAATGTTTCACGACTTGCATGTCGATGAGTACACAACCGTGAGCCATATGGTTGTCTTTATAATTGTGTATGACCTGAGTCAACTTCTTATACGCCATGTAATAGCTTTACTTTATCGCTAAGTAGTTAGCAATAGTTGTAGTTGCTATTCGTGGTGGAGGCAATCATGGTGGAGTGATGGAGATCATGCCGGAACGCACAAGATGGAGATCATTCTTGAAGATTGGCTATACCATGTCACATAAAGTTATATGCATGTGATGTTTATCCTTTATGTATCTTATTATGCTTAGATCGCGACGGTAGCATTATAAGATGATTCCTCATAAAGATCAAGATAAAACTGTGTTCTCCCCAAGTATGCACGTTGTGAAAGTTCGTGTCCAAGCATCACGTGATGATGGTGCTATAGACTCTCGCTCACATACAACGGGTGCAAGCTAGTTTTGCACGCGGAAATACTTGGGTCTAGCTTGACGAGCCTAGCATGTACAGACATGGCCTCGGAACACAAGAACCGAAAGGTTAAGCATGAGTCATATGAGTGATATGATCGACACTTTGTTGTCCACCATTGAAACCACATCTCTTCTCGTGATGATCGGATTAGGTGTGGTGAATTTGGATCGTGTTCACTAAACAACTTGAGGGATGTTGAATTTAGTGGGAGTTCATCTAGTAATTTGATTAAATTGAACTATTTATCATGAACATAGTCTAAGTTGTACTTGCAAATATTGTAGATCACATGGCCAAGTCCAACTTCAACTTCAACGTTTTCTTTGAGAAGGAAAAGCTTAGAAACAATGGGTCTAACTTCACCAATTGGTTCCGCAATCTAAGAATCATTACATCGGCGGACAAAAGGATTATGTCCTTGGGAAAGCGTTAGGTGACCCCTGCTGCTAGGCGGTGATGAGAAAGCTGTCTATCACCGCTCAAAGATGATTATGGTGTGATTAAGAGCACCATGTTGTTTGCTATGGAACCGAGCTTCAAAATCGTTTTGAAACCTATCCGGGCCCTTTGAGATTCTCGAGCTGAAAACCATGTTTCAAACTCAAGCCCGCTCGAGAGATATGAGATCTCCGAGAAGTTCTTTAACCGCAAGATGGAGGAAGGAGTTCCGTTAGTGAGCACGCCATAAAGATGTCGGGCTACACTCAACGCCTTGAGCAAGCTGGAATGCACGATTCTAGAGGAGCTCAAGATTGACAGGTTCTGCAATCACTCCTCCCAGCTACAAAAGTTTTGTAGTGACTCATAATCAGATTGGTTCCATCGATCACCGAGCTCTTCGCAAAGTCAAGGCTGCGAAGTGGACATCAAGAAGGATAATCATGTGTTGATGGTCAACAAGCCCTCCTTTAAGAAAGGGAAGGGAGCAAAGAATCCCTTCAAGAAGGGCGTGACAGCCTAATGCCCTCTGAGAAGAAGCTCAAGTCCGGTCCTAAGCCCGACATCGAGTGCTTCTATTGCAAGGACAAGGGTCCTTTGGGCATAGCTGTCCAAGTACTTAGCGGACAAGAAGGTGGCACCATCAAAGGTATATTTGATATACATGTTATTGATGTTTTCCTTACTAGCCCTCGTTGTAGTGCACGGGTATTTGATCGGTCAGTTGCTAATATTTGTAACTCGAAGCAGAGCTACGGAATAGGCGGCTTGCGAGGATGAGGTGACGATGCGCGTTGGCAACGGATCAAGAGTTGATGTGATGGCCGTCGGCACACTCTCCTTAGTTTTACCTTCGGGATTAGTTTTAAACCTTAATAAGTGTTATTATGTGCCTGCGTTGAGCATGAACATTATTTTTGATCATGTTTATTGCAAGACGGTTATTCATTTAAATCGGAGAATAATGGTTGTTCTATTTATATGAGTAACATCTTTTATGGTCATGCACCTCTTGTGAATGGTTTATTTCTTCTAAATCTCGAAAGGGATGAAACACACATCCATAACATTGAGGCTAAGAGATGCAAAGTAGATAGTGATAATACTACTTATTTGTGGCACTGTCGTCTAGGTCATATTGGTGTAAAGCGCATGAAGAAACTCCATTCTGATGGACTTTTGGAGTCTCTTGATTTTGAATCATTTGACACATGCGAACCATGCCTCATGGGCAAGATGATCAAAACCCGTTCTCGGTATGATGGTGCTAGCAATGGATTTGTTGAAAATCATACATACCGATGTATGCGGACCGATGATTGTTTCGACGCGCGGTGGATATCGCTATTTCTCACTTTTACCGATGACTTAAGTAGATATGGGTATATCTATTTAATGAAACATAAATCTGAAACATCCGAAAAGTTCAAGGAATTTCAGAATGAAGTGGAGAACCATCGTAATGAAAGATTAAGTTTCTACGATCCGATCGTGGAGGTGAATATTTGAGTTATAATTTTCTCACGCATCTTAGAGCAAGTGGAATCGTTTCACAACTCACGCCACGGAACACCACAACGCAATGGTGTGTGCGAGCGGAATCGAACCCTATTAGATATGGTCCGATCAATGATGTCTCTTCTTGATTTGCCGTTATCATTTTGGGGTTATGCATTAGAAACCGTTGCATTCACTTTAAATAGGGCTCCATCTAAATCCGTTGAGACGACACCGTATGAACGTGGTTTGGTGCTAAACCTAAGTTGTCGTTTCTTAAAGTTTGGGGATGCGAAGCTTACGTCAAGAAGTTGATGCGGACAAGCTCGAACCCAAAGCGAAGAAATCGTCTTCATAGGATACCCTAAGGAAACTATTGGGTATACCTTCTATCCAGAACCGAAGGCAAAGTGTTTGTCAAGAAGCGGTTCCTTTCTTGAGAAGGAGTTTCTCTCGAAAGAAGTGAGTGGGAGGAAAGTAGAGCTAGACGAGGTTACTAAACCTTCTCTTGAATTGGAGAGTAGCGCAGCACCTGAAATTGTTCCAGTGCCGCCTGCACCAACAATAGAGGAAGCTAATGACAAGGACCAGGAAGCTTCGGACGATGCTGCTACTGAACGTCGCAGGTCGACAAGGTCGCGTGCCCCTCCTGAGTGGTACGGCAACCTGTCTTGTTGTCTTGTTGGTAGAAGACGGTGAACCTCTGAACTATGAGGAAGCGATGATGAGCCGGACTACGAGAAATGGCTGGAAGCCATGAAATCCATTGGGATCCATGAGCGAAAACCAAGTATGGACTTTGGTGGATCCTCCTAGCGGCCGAAGGCCGTTGAGTGCAAATGGATATTCAAGAAGAAAATGGACGCGGATGGTAATGTTACGTCTATAAAGCACGGCTTGTCGCAAAGGTTTTCGACAAGTTCAAGGTGTTGACTACGATGAGACTTTCTCTCCCGTGGCGATGTTTAAGTCCATTCGGATTTTATTAGAAATTGCTGCGTTTCATGATTATGAAATATGGCGGATGGATGTCAAGCTTTCCTCAATGGGAACATTGATGAAGAGTTGTATATGATGCAACCCGAGGTTTGTCGATCCTAAGGATGCTAGTAAAGTATGCGAACTTCAGCGTTCCATTTATGGATGAAGCAACCATCTCGGAGTTGGAACCTTCATTTTGATCAAGTGATCAAGAGTTTTGGATTTGTTCCAAATTGCTCTGAAGCTTGTATCTACAAGAAAGTGAGTGGGAGCTCGGTGGCGTTTACGTGCTGTATGTGGATGACATATTGATTATCGGAAATGACATCAACATGCTTAACGATGTGAAGAGTTATTTGAACAAGTGTTTTTCAATGAAAGACCTAGGTGAAGCTGCTTATATATTGGGCATCAAAATCTATAGAGATAGACAAAGAGGCGATAGCTTTAAGCGAGTACATACCTAGACAAAGTTACGAAAAGGTTGAATGGATAAGGCAAAGAAAGGTTCGATGCCTATGTTGTCGGGTAAGATATTGAGCAAGGCTCGGTGTCCTACTGGTAAATGATAGGAAGCTATGAGCAAAGTGCCTTATGTCTCGGCCATAGGTTCCATCATGTATGCCATCTTGTGTACTAGACGGATGTGTCCAATGATCTTAGTTTGTGACGAGATATCAAAGTGATCCAGGAGTGGAACCTTTGGACAACCGTGAAGAACATCCTAAAGTACCTAAATAGAACTAAAGAAATGTTCTTAGTCTATGGGGTGATGAACGACTTGTCGTAAAGGTTACGTCGATGCTAGTTTCGACACCGACAAGGATAATTCCAAATCTCGAGAGGATACGTTTATATTTTGAATGGAGGGCTGTGAGCTAGAGAAGCTGCAAGCAAAGCGTGATCGCGGGATCTACGATGGAAGCGAGAATACATGGTTGCTGCGAGCGTCAAGTGAAGGAGTTTGGATCGAAACTTCATCATCGAGCTTGGCGTGGTTCCAAGTGCATTGGACCTTTGGAGATATTGTGTGACAACCTTGGCGCCATAGCACTCGCTAAGGAACCAAGATATCATCCAAAGACCAAGCATATCAACCACAAGTTTCATATAATCCGAGATTATATAGCAGATGGAGATCTGAAGATTAGCAAAGTACATACGGATCTGAATGTTGCAGATCCATTGACTAAACCTCTTCCACGTGTAAAACATGATCAACACCTCAGTGCCATGGGTGTGAGATTGTTGCCAGATGTAAACTAGATTATTGACTCTAGTGCAAGTGGGAGACTGTTGGAAATATGCCCTAGAGGCAATAATAAAGATGTTATTATTATAATTCTTGTTCATGATAAAGTTTATATTCCATGCTAGAATTGTATTAAGCGGAAACATTAATACTTGTGTGGTTTGTGAACAACACCGTGTCCTAATGCGCCTCTAAGGACTAGCTCATTGATCAATGATGGTTAAGGTTTCCTAACCATAGACATGAGTTGTCAATTGATAATGAGATCATATCACTGGGAGAATGATATGATGGACAGACCCAAACTAAGCGAAGCAATTAGATCGTATCATCGTGTTCATCTTTGCGTAGCTTTTCCTATGTCAAATATTGTATTCCTTAGACCATGAGATAATGCAACTCCACTGCGGAAGAAAGCTTTGAGGTCATCAAGCGTCATCCTATGAGAGGGTGATCATAAAGGTGTCTCTCGGTGATCGGAAAGTATCATTGGGTTGTATGTATCGAGATGGAATTTGTCCCTCCCAAGTCGGAGAGATATACTTGGGCCACTCGGTGTCGATATCAACACCGCTTGCAAGCATGTGGTTAAGGAGTTAATCACAAAGTGATATCGGATTACGGAACGAGTAAAGTACTTGCCGTGAGCGAGATTGAACTAGGTATGGCGGTACGGCGATCGAATCTCGGGCAAGTAAAATATCGCGAGGCGAAGGAATATATATATGGGATTGTTTGAATCACGACATCGTGGTTCATTCGATATGATCATCGATGAATGTGTGGGAGTCAATATGGGTGCCAGACCCACTGTTGATTATTGATAGAAGATCATGTCGCATATTCTCGAACCACAGGTCACACATAACGTGTCTCGACGCTAGGATAGATTGGATAATTGGTTTATGAATTTTTGTTGAGTCTCGGATGGGATCCGGGATATCATGAGAGGTTCAGGAGAATAAGATTCATATAAGCGATGCAGTTTTGGAGTTGAATTGTTAATCGGTATTGTACCTGGAAGCTTCTAGAACCTTCGAAGGGACCAACGTGGCCCCACCTTCGGGAGGGCATGGGCCTATGAGGGAGTGTCCTGGCGCATTGGGCCAGGGCACAAGGCCCCATAAGGCCCAGCCGATCCTAGAGTTTAAATCGTTTAAACTAGAGATAGGGTTTCTAGAAGAGGGGAGTCCATGCCCCCACTCCTTATCCTTTGGGCTTGGGGGCTGGGCTGCGCCCCCTCTATATAAAGAGGGTGGGCGCAAACCCCCCACCTCTCCTCCAAACCCTATCCGCCTTGCTAGCTTTCCTCTCTCCCTCCCATTGTTTGTAGGCGAAGCCTGCACAGAAATTCTCCACCATATACACCACGTCGTGTTGTAGATCCAATATATCTCTCCACCATACTTGCTGGTCCGAGGAAGGAGGCGTCGAGGCGTGTGCATCTCACGGAGGCACCGCCACTTGTGGTGCTAGATCGGATCGGATCACGAGGAGGAGAAGCGGTACGACTACATCACCCGTTAGACGAGCGTTCGCTGTCTTGAATCTTCAAGGGTATGAAAATCTAATCCAATCTCTCTCGTTGTTTGCATCTCCTAGATTAGATCTTGGCTTTCCTTCTGTTCGCTCCGTAGAAAATTTTGATTTACTATGCCGCGAAACCCTTCAACCCACCAATCAGTGGATTGACATGCAATAAGGATACTAGGTACGTACCCAGATCCTCCACCCGCCTCGCTAACGGTGGCATTCGCAGATTGCTGAGCACCTTCCTTCCTGACTTTGCACATGCAACACTTCAGCTATGTGCCCAGGTTCGCCACACAAAGCGATTGAAGTCACCCTTTCCTTGTTCTTATTTTCTTAAAGCCATGGTTTGTTTTGCCTTTCCTTTGTTCTTGAAGTTCTTTCCCCAGCCGCCTTGACCCCATTGTTCATGACATTGGCATTGGGAGTCGGATGAGGTGGGTTTTCTCGGCGTCTTCGCCGGCCTTTTCCTCAACATCAAGAGTGGCGATGAGACTTTCACAGCCATCACCTCCCTCCTGTGTTTGAGTATAGTGGCAAGCTCCTCCATGATGGAGGTAACTTGGCAATAATGCCCCACCACAAACTTGTCGTGGAGCGACTCCAAAACGGGTAGTTCCCCACCCGAGCTGGATCTCATGAGCTTGCGTCTGGCAATTATTATCGGTCATCTTACAATCGTGATACAACTCATTCACATCTGACTCACCTTGACATCCGACTCTCCATACTTTACGAGAGCTTCCCACACAAGGCGGGGTGCATAGTTCATGTAAATGTCACAAAGCTGGTCGGTCATGAGGAAGAGCAGGCAGCCCATGGTAGTGTCCGAAGACACCTCCCATTCACGTTGCTGTTCCTGCGTGAGTGGCCTTTCAACCGTGGAGGAAATCACCCACCACAAGTTCTGGCTCATGAGCCAAAACTTCATACGGGTCTGCCATCTATTAAAGTTCTCACCCCCAAACCTCTCAAGTTTCATCACATCGCTAGGTCCATCCATTGCACAGTAATAAAGTTTCTGGACTATTGGAAATATAGCATGCAATCGAATTAAAATAATTCCGAATTTGTGTGACAACAAATATAGATCTAACAGATTTACACATGTGATTATGAACATGAAATCTAACATGGCACAATAGATCGACATGGATCTCATACCCCTTCTAGAACATGAAAGAGAGGATCACGAGATTGATATCTTACAGTGATGCAGACGAACGTTGATGAAGAATAGTTGAGGAAGATGAAGCAAACGGTCGATGCAGTCGATGAAGAAGAAGCAGCCGTGCGAAGCACTGCCCAGAAACTTTATCGCCCGGCTCCTCATGCGGGACGCCAAATGCGGAAAGTCCGGAGACTCTGCTTTCCTTCCCTCGCTGACACGACAGGAAAGGATCGGAAGATCGGTGGCGGCTCTGAGAAGAGAGCGGTGGGGTTTCTATGTATACGGTGTCTTACGAGAGGGACGTCTTCCTCTTATAGACTCGAAAGTATAACCCCCATGACGCGTTACGCCTATATTCCAGGATCCGCCCCTTGATATATCTCCATCACGAGCGATCTCCTAACCTCCCTCAACGGGAAGTCTATCTTCGAGTCGTGCGTGAGACAGACGCGGGTGGATAAGATAAGTAAACTGCTCGGAAAAAATTAAAAAGAGATGCTATTTAACAGGCCACGGTCGCGCTCGCCTCGCCGAAGTCCAAAGTCACAAGTCACGCGTAATTAAACGAGAATAAATGCGAAATGCGAACGAGCGCGCGCGCGTGTGCGCGTGTGGTGTACACTTAGCACAGCTCTCTCTAGTCTTTCCAACTAGTCTCACCATGAGATGCCCCCTTATAAGCAGGTCAAAATCTTGCTCCCTTGGCAATGTGGGACTAAACTCCCATAGCCTCCACCCCCTTGACTTCTCTCCAATTTCTGAAATTTATATGGGCCCAATTCTTGTAGAGGCCCATTTATTCCAACACATTATTCAATTACCTCGTGTAATTCCATAGATACCCATATATGTATATCTCACGAGGGCTTGTGACGGGTCGGGGCGACGGCGCGGCCTGCTCTGGAGGTCGCGGGCGGCGCATGGTGGCTCAGCGGAGGCGGTGTGGGTGGCGTACGGAGGGGCCTCGCTGCGACGACGACCGTCTGCGGGTGCGCCACGTGGGATAGATTTGGAGCCATCTACGCCAGGTCGGCCCTCGGGCGCCCGTGGTAGGCAGGTCAAGGCGTGGTCTTTGGGATCCTGGCGGCTCTGGCTTGCTACGGTGGTTCTCTCCCTTTTTGCCTGCTCGATCCGTCCTCTAGGAACCGGCCGGCGGTGTGGGGATCGCTGTCTCGAATCTAATAAAGGTGGTGGTCCTTTGATTTCTCTACGAAGACGAAGATCTGCTTGATGTCGCCTCCTTGATCGCTTCCGGAGGCGGGTTCAAAACTCCGCGGTGAACTCCCATGGGCGTATCATGCAGAGATTCTTTGGATCGAAGGTATTCGATCGCACGCATCTTATCTTGTTGGCCATTTGGTTTCAGCGGGAGCGTTGCGAAGCTCTGTTGTTTGTTCCCATGCCATGCTTTGAGCCATGGTGATGTCATATGCAGAGAATTCAGGAAAACGGAAATTTGAGGGTAGCTATGGTGATTTTTGTTCTTGTGGCGACGGAGATCTTGCTGCGTGATCTGGTACTCATTGCAACGACTGTTGGTGTGGGAAGACAACACAGGTAAGTTCCCAGTCTTATCTTGCAGGATGAAAATCTAAGGTCTGGCCTTAGCTGGTTGTGCCTGGAAATGACCTTGTTGAAGGCATTGTTTTGTGAGTAAGGATTTTATCCAGGGTGAAAACCTATGACCTTTGGTCGGGCAATGACGACGCTTGGACACTGTTTCCTTCTTGAAGGCATTGTTATTGGAGTGGAGGACTACTGGTGTTATTCTGATGGTGTCACTGTCGTTTCTTTGAGGATTAGTTCTCTCTAGCGGGACTTTTCTTTTTTGTAATTTCTCTTTCTTTTTTCTAAGCTGTGTGCATCCGTAGAGCCGCTAGGGCATGCGTTGTTGCAGAGACTGGGTGTAATTGGTGTCCTTGTAATATTAATATATACTCTTTTCAAAAAAAATGTTATTGTTATCTCCCGCAAGACTATCAATATCACGGCTCCTTCATGACTACAATTGGGGGCCATTACCCACTATCGACCGATGGTATCTTCTTAACACTCGGAGTTGGATTGGGTGGCGTATTTTCACGGATTTCCATAGCTGCCATCATGTGTGGTTCCATGTCACCATCTAGGGCATGTCCATCCACCAACCGGCCTCTCTGACTGTTCCATAATGCCAATCTAGTCCATACTAACCTGCACAACTTTTCCTAGCTTGCCATGTTAAAAAAACTTTGCCTAGCTTGCTAGATTATCAGGTATAAAAAACTGGCCATAAAATCTGGATTGGATGACTCGCTAATTTACGCTGACCTACCGAGGCACCCGTCGTCGAGCTCCATGGCTCGCTCTCCCTGGATTGCTCAGAGGAGTCGTTCTATCAAAGGATGGAGTTCCGACGACTTTCTTGATGAGGTTTCTCGTGACCTCTACTAATTTCTCTGTGTTTATATGGAATTCATTTCACATGCCGCAACTAAAGGTCATCAGAATCAGATCGGTCCTTCGCCGTATCTTGTTCATCACGGACCAAACGCCGAGGAGGGGAAGGATATCGTCTAGGATGTCTCCAGATGTGCGATGGCGCGGGTTGTTTATCCTCATGGCCATCATCATCATGAAATCAAATACCGATACACATCATTCGTCCCTACCTCGTACATAGTTATAGAAACAAATGTAAAAATATAATGCAAAAAAATTATAGTTCGATGACCAATTGATATATTTTTAGGTTAGCTAATAGGCATACAAGCTTGAATCACTGAAATTGGGTGACAACATTTTATCCAAATAAAAATGTATTCATTTTCATATACATGTTTGCTTAAAAGTATAATACCCCATTTGTATTTGTAAAATAAGTCAGGATATTTTCCCGATACACTAGATACAGATATTTCCACATCAATATTTGTATTTGATTAAATAGGTTCTTGGGTATTGTATTTTATCTTTTAACTGAATATTGTTACATGATGATATAAGGAAAACGCCAAAGTAAAAAACACAAAAATATGGCTTACAAGTCTTAAAAGTAAGCCTAACTAAACATCCATTTATGTGACATAGATCTCTAATTTTATAGCTAAATCTTCTCTACAAATCTCAAGTCAGTCATTATAAACCCAATTACTAAATACGAAAATAGTGGGCTACTCGGAGGGCTAGCTACGCATATACAAACAGACATTGGATCAGCTATATTGATTACTAGATATAAACCCAGGAGCACAAAACTACATTCACGACATTACGGTGCATATTTCCTAATCCAAAACCACTATCATGTATAGCCACGAAAATTGATCTATCATATGAAACACCACACGGTTTTCACATCCACAAACCAGTCCACAAGGTACTCGTAAAGAGAACATCCACATTAAACAACACAAATATTTTTATCCACAATAAAAATTCCATGGCGAGTTCTTTTTTTCTAGCACACAAGTCGTTGTCGTGGTCGATAAGTGGTCGAATGATTTTCGACAAAACATGCAAAAAGAAACACCGATTGATGTTCGAACCAAGATGACTTTTATTACAGACCATAGTAGATGTGTTCCCAACTTTCCATTGATGCATGATACGTCGGAAACGTATCTATAATTTTTGATGCTCCATGCTTGTTTAGTATCTACTTTGCTTTGTTTTGTCTACACTTTGAGGTATTTTTATATATTTTCTGAAACTAACCTATTAACAAGTTGCCACCGTGTCAGTTTCCTGTTTTCTTCTGTTTTTGGTTCTAGAAAGGCAGAAAATAAATATTTTCGGAATTGAATAGGACAAAAGCCAAAGCCAATATTTATTGTGGGCGACACGAAGTCCAGTGGAGAGACGGAGAGGCGATCCAGGGCCGCCACATCCCCCCTAGGCGGGGGGGGGGGGGGGGGGGGTCATCCCACGCCTGGGTAGGGTGTGACCCTCTGGCCGCCTCCCAGCCACGCCTCTTCTCCTATAAGAAGCCCCCGATGTAGAAACCCTAAGCACCCGATCAAAACTCCACGAAACCTTCTGTAGCCGCCGCCATCGTCCCTACATCGGGTGTCAAGTTCTTCGGCACCACAGCCGGAGGAGATTATCCCGGAGGCCTTCTTCTCCGGTATGAAGTGTGAGTAGTTCCACCTTGGACTACGGGTCCATGTAGTAGCTAGATGGTTGAATCTCCTCCTTGTGCTTTCATGTATATATCTTGTGAGCTCCGTTCATGATCAAGATCTAATCTATTTGTAATCATGCATGTTGTGTTTGCAGGGATCCGATGGATATTGAGATTAACTATGTCAGATTGATTAATGGTTTTGTCTATTTGATTCTATCATGTCTGTGTTGTTTGTGATATTACATGCTCTCCGTTGTTAGTAGCTATCTTAGGCAAGTAGTTGCTAGTGACTCCAAGAGAGGGTATTTATGCTCGATGGTGGGTTCATGCCTCTAGTTTCCATGGGAAGTGACAAAAATCTCTTCGGTTGTAGATGTGCTATTGCCACTAGGGAGAAAACAACGGTCCCTTGTTCATGGAACAAGTTGATTGTTTTCCTTACACACTTTGCTTAAAGCAGTTGTCTATTGCTTGCAACTTAATACCGGAGGGGGTTCGGATGATAACCTGAAGGTGGACTTCTAGTCATAGATGCAGTTGGATGGTGGTCTATGTATATTGTTGTATTGCCCAATCGAATCTCATAGGATCTTTTTGTCTGGTATTGCATTGTTATGTCTTGCTCAGCTCCTGTCAATTGCCCTTCTATAATTTGTTTACCCTTCGTGCCATGTTGTTTATCTAAGGAGAGCACCTCTAGTGAACTATGGACCCCGGTCCAATCTTTACCATTGATACATCTTCCACTGTTACTTGTTTACTTGTTGCGAACCATCACCTTCCACACCATTTGTTTAATCCTTTCTTACAGCAAACCGGTGAGCTTGAAAACCTCACTGATTCTTTGGGGCAAAGTCTTGAGTTTGTGTTGTGCAGGTTTCCACGTTGCTTGCAACACCTTTGAGACGTTTCCTTCCTCCTACTGGTTTTTCTTACTGAGGAAAAAGTTGCTGTTGTGTGCATCACACCTTACTCTTGGGGTTTCCAACGAAGCGTCCCACGACATTACTGGGCGCCATCATCAAGCTTTTCGGGCGCCGTTGCCGGGGAGGCTAAGGACGTCTTCACAAGGGGAGTCCTCCTCAACCTTTCTCTTTACTTTGTTTTTAGTTTGCTTAGTTTCTTTTGCTTGATTTTGTTTGCCTCTTTTTATCAAAAACTCCAAAAAAAATTAGTTTAGTTTGGTTTTCTTTATTTATTCAAAAACACAAAAAAAAATAGTTCCTGCTCTGCTGCTGCTGTTTTTGGCTTGCTCCACTTTTGCCAAAAGAACTCTGCTGAGAACACCAAGTTGTGTGACTTCACTAGCACAAAAAACAATGATTTCCTTAGCACTCCTATTGCTCCACCTGCTCCTGATGCTACCTTTTATAAAATTAAGCCTGCTTTGTTTCATCTTGTGATGAGAGAGCAATTTTCTGGTGCTAGTTCTAATGATGCTGCTGCCCATCTCAATAACTTTGTTGGACTTTGTGAGATGCAAAAGTATAAGGATGTAGATGGAGATATTATTAATCTCAAGTTGTTTCCTTTCTCCTTGAGAGGAAAAGCTAAAGAATGGTTGCTATCTTTGCCTAGAAATAGTATTGATTCTTGGACTAAGTGCAAAGATGCTTTTTGTGGCATCCCGCAAAACCACTACTAGAAAATCGCGTTGAATTTGTGCATTGCATCGTCATCATCATGCATTGTTTGCTAAAACTATGTTTGCAAAGCCCGTGTTGTTTTCTAAACGCCCCTCTTTATTTTCAAACATCAAACCGGGTCCCCGGAATATTTTGTTTTGGCCGCTATCGGTTTGCCAACGGCCCGTTTAAAACAAATAAAATTTATAATATTTTTAGTGGGGGCAGTCGAACGGGCCAGACCGACCCGAACGACCACCCCCAGAACATAATAATCGGTCCAAACCTGCCGCCCTATCTAATCCTAAGTCTACCCGGAAATCTACCCACACCTAGCAGCCACATCACCCCACCCAATCACAGCACGCCACGTCAGCACTCCCCAACCCCCCCCCCCAATCCCACATTGCCACTTGTCCCTCCCCTCTCTCCCCTCTCTCTCCAGCTCACACCCCACCAGCCCCACAGCAGCCCCTGCCCACACGCTAGCACGCACATGCGCGCGCAGCCGGCCAGCCCCGCAGCAGATCCCACCCCGTGGGACCCACCCTGGGCCCCACGTCCCAAGCCGCCTGCCCCGACCCACCTTCTCCCTCCCCCACACGCGCAGCCCGCGTCCTCCTCCTCTGGATCACCACACCACCGCCGCCCAAGCTTCCCTCGCTGCCTCTCTCCATGCTGCTGACCGCCTCCCACCTCCGCCCTGCCTCGACCTCGCCTCCGCCTCCAGCTGCGCCGCCCTCCTCTGCACCCGCCAACCGCGGCGCTCCCGCCTGCCCCGTGCTCCGACCGTCGCTCGCGCCGGCCAGCCCCGCCAGCCCCGACGCCAGGCGCGCGCCTCGCCATCCCGACCCCAGGCCCAGTCAGCCCGGCCGGCTTCCTCCGGCAGCGCAGCCTCGCCTCCGCCGGAGCTCCCGCCGCCTCCCTCCGGCGCTCACCGACCGCCTCGAGCTCCTCCGCCTCTCCCGCGGCCCTCCTCGCCAACCAACCCTCACCGCATCGCCATCGTCTTCGTCACCGCAGGCCCGAGCGTCGCCACCGCCCGCCAACCTCGCCCGGCCTGTCCCCGAGCCGCCCCAACCTCCGCGCGCCTCCCGCGGGCTCCTCGCTCGCCGCCCAGCGTCTCCCAGCCGCCAAGGCTCTGCCGTCCGCGATCCGGACATCGCCGGTGGTCACACCGAGCCCGAGCCTCGTGGCGTGCGGTTCCTCCGCACGCAGCTGGCCCGCCTGTGTGATCCCATGCGTGTGAGAGAAGGGTGCACGTGCCGTGTATGTACCCATCCAACCAAGCATCCGTCAAGAAATGAAACAAGCACCACCACGCCAGCGGTTTTCGAACAAGATCTTATTCGGAAACTAGGCGAGGACGTAAGTCGCCAAGACCTACCTCACGGGCGGCGAACCGACCCCGATGAACCATGATCTACGCTACAGACAGTAAGCCTCGAGTGAAACCAACAAGACCTACCGGGACGCCGAGATCTACAATCGGACCCGAGGACACCGAGACTTCGGTAGCGACAAGTACTCCGGCGTTTGTAAATCTAAGACCGTCTCCTATTCGAGAACGACACGCGACGATGGACCCAAGTGATTCCGAGAAGCCCGGCAAGAACTACACCACGGAACGACATGATCATCGACACGGACCCGGAGACCGTGGAGCACCAAGCACGTCCGCCCGGAACCCGGTGGTGGGGACGCTGGCCTGACAAGTTCTTCTTCCCGGACTCAAGGACTCCGACATGGTGCGACAAGTACTTTACCCGAAGACCGAACCCGGTGCCATTGCCAAGATCTTCAACCGACACCGAGACCCCGGCGTCGGAACCGGAAACCGAACCCTCGTACGCCAAGTCCGCCGAGTTTAGGGACCTTCAAGATCTGCCCGATACCGAGAACGACCCCGGAGTCTGAGAACAATCCCGTCGAACCCCAGATCCGAACCTCGCCGACCCTGGACCCCGAACCCCGGAACCCCAAGATCGTCGAAACCCTAAAGTGTGACCCTTATCCGAGAACCCTATTTTAAAACATAATAACAACTTGTTGCATATTGAATTGCCATCCTTGCATGCATATCTGTGGTTTGGGGGCCTTATGCCGATTCACCTCATAATTAATTATGGGGCCCATATGCGGGCAAATCTAGTCTCATATTGGCCTCATTTAAGTTGATGTAGCGAACCGGTACCATATTATGCCATGCTAAACAACATTTAAATTGCGGGGATCTAAATAACTTGAACCATTTAACTCATTGTCGGGACCCCGGTTCCACTTAATATGACCTAATTGCATGGCACCTTTGCCATGCCATGCATCATACATGCATCATGCCGATCTTCTGCCGTTGTATTAAATACTGCACCCGGTGTTTCTTCTAGTGTTTTGCTTCTTCGCGGATAAGGCCGTTGAGTTGATGTGAGCTTCGCCCCGATCTTCGGTTGTTTCCTCGGCAATGTTTTCAGGCGAGCATCTCCCCCTTTCTACCTATCTTACTTTTATAGTATTTACTTCCCTCCTGTTGATCCATTGCTATCTGTGTTGCGATGCTTTAGTTTCCGTACCCTTGATATACCGTGCAGCCCTATATTGCCTTGGACACACCCTATTACCTGTTGTTTGGTAGATAGTTGGACTTGCGTGTCGTAGTTGCTTGCTCAAGTGCGGATGTGTGTCGTCATATGCCACAGTTGCTGATGTATTGCCGCATGTTGTTGTTGGAGATGATTCTAGCTTTACTTATCGTCACTTTAAATTTCTGTTTAACAACTAAAATTGAATAAGCAGAGGCATCGGTGGGTGATAGATAATATTTGGTTTTCCGAACGCCCACTTGTGTCCCGTAAGACCCCGAGTACTTGATACCTGTTCCTTGATTTTGCGCGCTATCCACATCCGGGAGGTATATGGGACCCCCCTGAGCCAGAGCTTGATTCATTCTTATTTCTTGGGGCCACAAACTAGTTTGAGGTTTTATTTACGATCCTGTACTTATGCCATGTTTACCGCTTTATTTACGATTGTGCGAGGAGCACACTGTACTGTTTAGGAAGGCGGAGTGATTACGCGGTATCGACAAGCCCAGCCACACTTTCGGGTTCCCAGTCGCTTACAGCCATTGGCGCTAACCTTGAGGCCGTCTCGAAGCTAGCTTACCGTTATGGGTTCTACTCAAAGGGTGGCCCTGAAATATTTCTGAATCCTGTGATTGTTCGATCGTGAAAGCCTCGTTGGGTTTTGATTTGGTTTTTCCGAGGTTGATCGGCGTGTGTTGCTATTGGTGCACCCGCCGGGTAAAACTTTCAAAGCCGTGTCATGGATATGGACGACTTGGAGCATGATATCTCGATCATAGACAAGCATAACTAAAGTTTATTGCTATAAATTTGACTTATAATGACTAGTAATCAGCTTCAATATAACGGAATGGCTAATTAATACTGCCCACAAATGCTTGTTTGGTTGTCGCCATGCGCGATTGTATCTGACTAGTAAGTATTGCAACTACAACAGAATGGCTGAATAAAAGTACCAACAACTGCTGGGTTTTGGGTTTATCTCATGCTATCTGCACCTGATTAGTAAGAGTTACAACTATAACGGAATGGTTAACTAAAAGTGCCCACTGCTTACCTTATCAGGACGATTATTTAAACCTGACTAGTAAAGTGCCGCAACTATAACTGAATAAGTAAAACTGCCAACTGCGTGAGTTCTTAGGTTGACTTCCTCGTTTGGTCTCGAGGGGGAAACACCAGGATGGGTTTGTTTGGTGTTAGCTTCAGGTTGGATCCGGATAGGTCATTCTCATCCCTCTCTGATATCCGCCAGTTGTATCGAGTCTCTATAGGTTGTTTAGTGCATGCTGCCGCCGCCGATCCACCATTATACCTATGTAGGCGAGGACCGCAATTCTAGCCTCGCTGTCTTCGCCTCGATCTTGACGCCTTCTTTTTTTCCTTTGCCCTTTGTCGGCACCCCTTTGTTTAAGCAGGTTTTGAGATCGATGTCGTTAGCGGGTTACCCTTCCGCTTGGCACGGTGGTTATGGACGCCATTGGTTATTCTTGGGCTCTTAGCCCCATTTGCTTCTTGTCCGTAGTCGGACGCTACCGTTTTCAAGGTGATTTGGATCTTTGTACCATATCTCGTATTCTTGACTCATGGAGTCATTTGTTATATATATCTGTTTGTGGGTCCCATCGAGGACTGTTGTGTAATGTTATTACTGCTTTCCACCCGCACGAAAGTGCTGTGGAGCACCTTTGAATCGTTTCTATCACGGGTTTGGTGAATTTTGCCCAAACTTGCATAGGTCCGATTCTGAGGGTGTTACAGTGGTATCGAGCCCAGCGGTTGCGATGCCCACAAGTCCAATCAGAGGATAACCTAGCTAACGGCCGAAGTAGAGTGTCAACACTATTTTGCAAAATCGGTTGGATAGTTCTGACTAGGTCTGGTTTTACTCCTTACCCCTTTGCTATTCCTCTCTTCCCTCGACGTGTTTTGAATCCGCTCTCGTCTCTTTCTTCGAGTCCAGGAATTCTCGTGGTTGGGTTTCCGTCGTACCGTTAGGGTTTCGCTTCCTTCTTTGATAACGGTGTTGCTACATCTGGTCTTCATGCTACCCGAGGAATCCTTCGTCTGTGGTGCCGTCCTTTGTCCTTTGTTTGTGCCTTCCGGTGTTTTCCGACGCGACGACCTCATCTATGCAAGATCCGATGCAGAGTCTGCATCATCCCTTTGTTTCCGAACCTCGCTTGTCGAGATCTTCAGTCTGACTCCGAGAGTTGGTTGCATAATCCGCCTATTCGTGTGCAGAGTAATGGTTTGGGTGCGCGATGGACTGATCACCATCCGACTACTCTTATCATTTGCTCTTGTACATCGAATTAGTGGATCCAGCAGTTTTACTCCGTCCACGGAAGTTAGAGGTGGCTTTATTTGTTGATACCTCTACCTTCGACCTTTTTGTCCCCGGAGTGTTCTCTCGACGATCAGGAACAACGACCCTTTGTTGGTGGTGTCGCCGATTCCCAGATGAAGAAGGAACCCTCGTTAGTGGTGTCGCGAGGATCTACACGAAGCGCGAAGGATCAGAACGCCGACCTTCCTTCCGGTACCATGAGGCGGATCTCGAGGGCGAGATCCCTTGTTAGTGGTGTCGAATTGTGGCATCCCGCAAAACCACTACTAGAAAATCGCGTTGAATTTGTGCATTGCATCGTCATCATCATGCATTGTTTGCTAAAACTATGTTTGCAAAGCCCGTGTTGTTTTCTAAACGCCCCTCTTTATTTTCAAACATCAAACCGGTCCCGAATATTTTGTTTTGCCGCTATCGGTTTGCCAACGTTTAAAACAAATAAAATTTATAATATTTTAGTGGGGCGTCGAACGGGCGACGACCAACGACCACCCCGAACATAATAATCGGTCCAAACACGCCCTATCTAATCCTAAGTCTACCCGGAAATCTACCCACACCTAGCAGCCACATCACCCCACCCAATCACAGCACGCCACGTCACCACCCCCCACCCCCCCCCCCCAATCCCACATTGCCACTTGTCCTCCCTCTCTCCTCTCTCCACACCCCACACCCCCACAGCCCCTGCCCACACGCTTAGCATGCCTTTGTCTGTGGCCAGCCCAAAGCAGATCCCACCCCGTGGGACCCACCCTGGGCCCCACGTCCCAAGCCGCCTGCCCCGACCCACCTTCTCCCTCCCCACACGCAGCCTGGCCCTCCTCCTCGGATCACCACACCACCGCCGCCCAAGCTTCCTCACGCTCCTCTCCATGGCCCTGCCGCCCCGCCTCCCACCTCCTGGCTGCCCCGACCGCCTGCTCACCGCGCCTCCGCCTCTCCCTCTGCCCTGGCCAACCGCTGGCGCCGCCGCCTGCCCGGCCCTGCTGCCTCCGCTCCTGGGCCGAGCCCCGCTCCAAGCCCGGCCGCCAGGCGCCACAGCTCCGCCCATCCCGACCCCAGCCGCACTTGCCCGGCCTGGCTTCCTCGGCCACAGAGCTGCTCGCCGCCGGAGCTCCCGTTCGCCCTCCCCTCCGGCGCCTCTCACCGACCTCGGCCTCGAGCTCCTCCGCCTCTCCCGCGGCCCTCCTCGCCAACCAACCCTCACCGCCCATCGCCATCGTCTTCGTCACCGCAGGCCCGAGCTGCCGCCACCCCGCCAACCTCGCTGCCTCGTCCCCGAGCCCGCCCCAACCTCCGGCGCCTCCCGGGCTCCCTCGCCGCCGCCTCAGCGTCGCCTGCAGCCGCTCGCGTCTGCCCATGAGCCGGACATCGTCGCCGGTGGTCACACCGAGCCAGCCGAGCCTCGTGCGTGCGGTTCCTCTGCACTGCAGCTGGCCCGTTTGGCCTGTGTGATCCCCTGTGCGTGTGAGAGAAGGGTGCACGTGCCCGTGTATGTACCCATCCAACCAAGCATCCGTCAAGAAATGAAACAAGGACCACCACGCCAGCAGCGGTTTTCGAACAAGATCTTCGTCGCGGAAACTAGGGCGAGGACGCCAAGTCGCCAAGACCTACCTCCTCAGCGGCGAACCCGGACCCGATGAACCATGATCTACGCCACAGACGAAGCCCTCGGAGTGAAACCAACAAGACCTACGGACGCCGAGATCTACAATCGGACCCGAGGACACCGAGACTCCGGCGACAAGTACTCCGGCGTTTGTAAATCTAAGACCGTCCTATTCGAGGAACGACACGCGACGATGGACCCAAGTGATTCCGAAGCCGGCAAGAACTACACCACGGAACGACATGATCATCGACACGGACCCGAGACCGTGGAGCACCAAGCACGTCCGCCGAACCCGGTGGGACGCTGGCCGACAAGTTCTTCTTCCGGACTCAAGGACTCGGCATGGTGACAAGTACTTTACCCAAGACCGAACCCGGTGCCATTGCCAAGATCTTCAACCGACACCGAGACCCCGGCGTCGGAACCGGAAACCGAACCCTCGTACGCCAAGTCCGCCGAGCTTAGGGACCTTCAAGATCTGCCCGACGAGAACGACCGAGTGCGAGAACAATCCGTCGAACCCCAGATCCGAACCTCGACCACGGACCCCGAACCTGGAACCCCAAGATCGTGAAACCCTAAAGTGTGACCCTTATCAAGAACCCTATTTTAAAACATAATAACAACTTGTTGCATATTGAATTGCCATCCTTGCATGCATCTCTGTGGTTTGGGGGCCTTATGCCGATTCACCTCATAATTAATTATGGGGCCCATATGCGGGCAAATCTAGTCTCATATTGGCCTCATTTAAGTTGATGTAGCGAACCGGTACCATATTATGCCATGCTAAACAACATTTAAATTGCGGGGATCTAAATAACTTGAACCATTTAAGTAATTGTCGGGACCCCGGTTCCGCTTAATATGACCTATTTGCATCGCACCTTTGCCATGTCATCCATCATACATGCATCATGCCGATCTTCTGTCGTTTTATTAAATAGCCCATCCGGTGTTTCTTCTAGTGTTTTGCTTCTTCGCGGATAAGGCCGTTGAGTTGATGTGAGCTTCGCCCGATCTTCGGTTGTTTCCTCGGCAATGTTTTCAGGCGAGCATCTCCCCCTTTCTACCTATCTTACTTTTATAGTCTTTATTCCCTCCTGTTGTTCTATTGCTATCTGTGTTGCGATGCTCTAGTTTCCGTATCCGTGATATCCCCTGCAGCCTTATATTGCCTTGGACACACCCTATTACCTGTTGTTTGGTAGATAGTTGGACTTGCGTGTCGTAGCTGCTTGCTCAAGTGCGGATGTGTGTCGTCATATGCCACAGTTGCTGATGTATTGCCGCATGTTGTTGTTGGAGATGATTCTAGCTTTACTTATCGTCACTTTAAATTTCTGTTTAACAACTAAAATTGAATAAGCAGAGGCATCGGTGGGTGATAGATAATATTTGGTTTCCGAACGCCCACTTGTGTCCCGTAAGACCCCGAGTACTTGATACCTGTTCCTTGATTTATCGCGCTATCCACATCCGGGAGGTATATGGGACCCCCGAGCGAGCTTGATCCATTCTTATTTCTTGGGGCCACAAACTAGTTTGAGGTTTTATGTACGATCCTGTACTTATGCCATGTTTACCGCTTTATTTACGTTTGTGCGAGGAGCACACTGTACTGTTGAGGAAGGCGGAGTGATTACGCATCGACAAGCCCAACCACACTTTCGGGTTCCCACCGCTTCACCATTGGCGCTAACCTTGAGGTCTCGAGCTAGCTTACTTCGTTGGTTCTACTCAAAGGGTGGCCTGAAATATTTCTGAATCCTGATTGTTCAACGTGAAAGCCTCGTTGGGTTTTGATTTGGTTTTTCCGAGGTTGATCGAGCGTGTGTTGCTATTGGTGCACCCCGGCCGGGTAAAACTTTCTGAAAGCCGTGTCCGCGGATATGGACGACTTGGAGCACAGTATCTCGATCATAGACAAGCATAACTAAAGTTTACTGCTATAAATTTGACTTATAATGACTAGTAATCAGCTTCAATATAACGGAATGGCTAATTAATACTGCCCACAAATGCTTGTTTGGTTGTCGCTTGCGACAGTTGTATCTGACTAGTAAGTATTGCAACTACAACGGAATGGCTGAATAAAAGTACCAACAACTGCTGGGTTTTGGGTTTATCTCATGCTATCTGCACCTGATTAGTAAGAGTTACAACTATAACGGAATGGTTAACTAAAAGTGCCCACTGCTTACCTTATCAGGACGATTATTTAAACCTGACTAGTAAAGTGCCGCAACTATAACTGAATAAGTAAACGCCAACTGCGTGAGTTCCTCGGTTGACTTCCTGCTTTGGTCTCGAGGGAAACACCAGATGGGTTTGTTTGGTGTTAGCTTCAGGTTGGATCCGGATAGGTCATTCTCATCCCTCTCGATATCCGCCATTGTATCGAGTCTCTATAGGTTGTTTAGTGCATCTTGCGCCGCCATCCCACCATACCTATGTAGGCGAGGACCGCGAATTCTAGCCTCGCCGTGTCTTGGCCTCGATCGACGCTCCTTCTTTTTTTCCTTTGCCCTTTGTCGGCACCCCTTTTGTTTAAGCAGGTTTTGAGATCGATGTCGTTAGCAGGGTTACCCTTCCGGCTTGGCCTGGGCAGGGTTATGGACGCCACTGGTTATTCTTCAGGGCTCTTAGCCCCATTTGCTTCTTGTCCGTAGTCGGACGCTCTACCGTTTTCAAGGTGATTTGGATCTTTGTACCGTATATCTGTATTCTTGACTCATGGAGTCGCTGTTATATATATCTGTTTTGTGGGTCCCATCGAGGACTGTTGTGTAATGTTATTACTTCGTTTTCCACCCGCACGAAAGTGCCTGGTGGGCACCTTTGAATCGTTTCTATGCGGGTTTGGTGAATTTTGCCCAAACTTGCATAGGTCCGATTCTGAGGGTGTTACACTTTTATTGGAAAGTAATATCCTCCTGCTAAGATTATATATATGAAAAGTGACATTATGAAATTTAAAAAACTTGATAATGAACATGTTGCTCAAGCTTGGGAAAGAATGAAATCTTTGGTTAAGAATTGTCCCACTCATGGACTCACTGCTTGGATGATTATCCAGACTTTTTATGCAGGTTTGAACTTCTCTTCAAGAAACCTGTTGGATTCAGCTGCTGGAGGTACCTTTATGTGCATCACTTTGGGTGCTACAACGAAACTTCTTGATAATATGATGGCTAATTACTCTGAATGGCTCACTGAGAGAGATCCACATGGTAAGAAGGTAAATTCTGTTGAAGAAACCTCCTCTTTGAGTGATAAGATTGATGTTATTATGGCTATGCTTGTTAATGTGAAAACTCCTTTAGATCCAAACAATGTTCCCTTAGCCTATTTGGTTGCTCAAGAAGAGCAAGTTGATGTGAACTTTATTAGAAATAGCAATTTTGGCAACGATACTTATGGTAATAACTATAGGTCTTATCCTCCTAATAATGGCAATTCCTATGGAAACTCCTATAACAATGCTAGAAGTGTCCCCTCTGAACTTGAAGTCATGCTCAAAGACTTTATTAGTAAACAAACTGCTTTCAATAAGACCATGGAGGAAAAGCTTTTAACTGTTGAGAATAATATTTCCTCTTTGTCTGAAGCACATTCCTCCTTGATTAATAAAATGAATGCTAAACCTAAAACCATGGAAAATACCTTTGCTGCTACTCATGCCATACAAGTTACTATTGATGAAAATGTTAGGCTTTTAGCTCAACTTCATGCTAAGTGGGAAAGGGAAGCTGAATTTGATAGAAACAATAGTGTGTGCACCATCACTAGAATGGATACCACTAAACCACAAGAAGTCCCTATTCCTCCTCCTACAATGCCTAAGCCTAATGAGTCTACTACTAGTGATGCTAAGTTTGATTTTGATGTAGATGGTTGCAATATTTCTTAAGTGATTCTGTTCTTGCAAAAACTTTATAGAAGTCCTGATGCTAGTGATATGCATGTTGCTTTCACCAAACACATTACAAATGCTCTTGTTAAGATTAAGGAAGAGAATCTCAAAAACAAAGCTTCTATTCCTAGGAAAGTAGAAGATAGTTGGGAACCCATTATTAATTTGCAAGTAAATGACTTTGATCTCAAAGCTTCATGTGATCTTGGTTCTAGTGTCTCTATTTTGCCTAGGAAGATTTATGAAATGCTTGATTTTCCACCTTTGGAAGATTGTTATTTGAATGTTCCACTTGATGATAATGCTAAGAAGAAAATAATGGGGAGTATTAATGATGTTCTCATCATGGTTAACAATGCTTATGTCCCTGTTGATTTCTATGTTTTGGATGTTGAATACAATGCTTCTTGTCCTATTACTTTGGGAAGACCTTTTCTTAGAAATGTTGGTGCCATCATTGATATGAAAGAAGGCACCATTAAATATCAATTTCCATTAAATAAAGGTATTAAACACTTCCCTATGAGGAGAGAGAAGTTTATTTTTGCTCCTCCTTTGAAAGCAAGGTTTGATGTTAATGCTTTCTCATTTGAAAATACTTGATTTCTTGCTGCTTGTGCCTAACTTAAAGGCTTTAAAGAAAAATACTTATTGGGAGATAACCCAAGAGTTTATTTGAGTCTTGGAAGTTATTACTTCAGTAATGACCTCTTCTTATCTTTTTTGTTTGCTTTTTGTGCCAAGAATGACCTCTAATGAGAGGGAAGTAAGATTTGGGGAGTTGTTGTCCCGAAACAGATTCCTGTCCTCCACCATAAAAATTCATGAGGAGTCTCTGTAAGTCGGATTGAACTGAAAATTTATGAATAAATCCCCCAGTATGTTAGATAACTTCCGTTAGTTCAACACTTTCTGATTTGAGCAACAGAAGTTTTTCAAAAAAACGGTTTCTACCTACTGGTCTGTTTTGACAGATTTCTGCCATTATTTGCATTTGCTTCTTATTGATTCCTTTTTTGAGTTCTCTTTTGGGGAATTGAGCTTTTTGAAGGAGTTTCTACAGTATCTTGTGTTTTTGGTGAAAAGTTTTGCTGTTCCAAAGCTTAGCCTAAAGGTCTATTATCTTTTGAATACACTAATGTTGCTAACGAAGACCGTGTAAAGTTTTGTATGAAGGAAAAATTTCAGGAGTACAGAGAGAATGATGTAATGAGATGCACAATGGACAAAATATGAAGCTTGGGGATGCCACCCCGGTGTCACCCCAAGAAATATCCAAGAGGTACAAGCGTCAAATCTTGGGGATGCCCAAGGCATCCCCTTCTTCATCAATAAAAAGCTCAGGTCTGTCTGGACACTTCGTTTTTATTGTTTCATGCACTGTTGTGTTGTTCTTGGAGAGTCTTATTTTTCGTTTGGTTTGCTTAGTTTGTTTAGTTTTCTTGAATAAAGTAGTTTGGACCCCCGTTCTCACCGTGTTGTTTCAAATAAGTTGCTTGGTGTTGGAAAGGAGTGGGAAGTTCCTGCTTGAAAGTGCAAGAGGAGGTTGCATTGACTGTGACTTAGACTTTAGCATGACATGCTAGGTTTTGTTTTGACCTTATGCTTAGTAATTATTGTTGTAGCATGTCTTATTCAAAACAATTGGGATTGCTTAGTGCGTCTTGAAAGAATTATGTGTTGGTATTGTGGTATTCTCCTTTGATGATTTGTTTGGGATGACTTGACACATGATCACACCATGTTATCACTATGAACAAGTCACCATAGCCTCTATGATCATTTATTCCTTGACTTGTAGTACCACTCTATGCTTTGATTAGTAATGTTTTGTTGCTCTGCATGATTATGGCCATTATTGCTCTCTTAATTGGTTGCTCCCAGTCTTTTGCTAGCCTCCACTTGTATGAGTAAGATCTACTCATGCTTCCAACTCCCAAGAAACCAGGTTATTCCAAAGTTTCCACTATAAACTCCTATGCATGGTGTGTTACACCATTCCAAGTACATTCTTGTTTTCAGCTATCTTCCAATTAAAAAGTATTTTGTTATGTGAAAACTTATTGATTAAAGCCCTCACAAACTTGATGACACACTTTATATTCTTTTCCCCTAATAAACTTGAACCATTGTATCGTCTATGTTGTATATGATTGCACTTATACGTTGGAATTAGCAGAACCGTGCTGTCACGGGGAACGTTTTCAACATTGCACTTGTACTTTGTATATAGTTGATATCATGCTATTTTGTCTATGGATGTCACCGATGTGAAATAAAGAGGGAGCTTGTAAGTCGATGGAGTTATGTATTTTGTGTTAGAGAAACGCCTGGGCCGCTAGCCTAAGCCATGTCTAATCATGGTGGAAACTTGCAGCATCACCATAATGAGCTATCTGTGAAGCATCCTCAATAAAAAGCTATGCACATAGTAAATAAAAAGATCGCTGATATGCTCATTGTCTTCTTGCCTTGTCATTTTGGTTATGGGATAGCTCTTGTACCATGTGCAAGGGGTACCCCGTTGGCGGTTCTCTATGATACGCATGTACTTACTATGACAAGAACTTATAGGTGAATGAAGTTGAGTAGCATGAGGTGTGGCCCTCGTATTCAAGAGACTTGAGATTGCCAACTTATATTTTGTCAAGCATATACTCCATCTTTGTTCACTTTAACCTTAATCACTTCAAGATGCTTATGATAGGGCAATGAGGGCTGAAAGCTAACAAGTATCATAATTTTTGGAAGCTCTTTTTGAAACTTGAAATACCTGCTTCCTTTATGAAAGGCCTTTCTTCCACCATTATATTGAGTCTCCACCTTCTACCTTTAGGCACCATTAAGAGAGCATAGTTGCCATTATGTGTGCAGTGTCCCAAAACTTATTGATTGATGCATATTGTGATATTACTTGTTCTTGTGCTACTTGTATCTAGTCACTCTTATGAACTTTGAAGGTGTCCTATGCATCTATTTGCTACTCTATGAGGGACAAGCTGAATGCCACTATGCCATGTTTTCTGTATGTGAAACAAACAAACGTTTTTCAATGCATGTTATTCATGATCTTTATTTGTAGCCTTTCATGTTGCATGCATAGTTAGTTTGTCTTATTGTTAGAACTCCATCTTTCATGCACATGTTTAGAGTTCTTTGATCCCAGCCTTCAATGCTTGCAAATGGTTTGATCTTGGTTTCGACGGTGCATGTCACCTCAAAAATTATTCTTTTATCACTTACCTACTCGAGGACGAGCAGGAGTTAATCTTGGAGATGCTTGATACGTCGGAAACGTATCTATAATTTTTGATGCTCCATGCTTGTTTAGTATCTATTTTGCTTTGCTTTGTATACACTTTGAGGTGTTTTTATATCTTTTCTGGAACTAACCTATTAACAAATTTCCACAGTGCTAGTTGCCTGTTTTCTTCTATTTTTGGTTCCAGAAAGGCAGAAAATCAATATTTTCGGAATTGGACGGGACAAAAGCCAAAGTCAATATTTTACCGTGGGCGACACGAAGTCCAGAGGAGAGACGGAGGGGCGATCCAGGGCCGCCACACCCCTAGGTGCGGGTGGGCCCACCTCACGCCTGGGTAGGGTGTGGGCCCTCTGGCCGCCTCCCAGCCTCGCCTCTTTGCCTATAAGAAGCCCCCGATACAGAAACCCTAGGCACCCGATCAAAACTCCACGGTTTTCTTCAGATCCGGCCACCATCGTCCTAGATCCGGGGGATCTAAAGTTCTTCCTGGCACCCTGCCGGAGAGGAGATCATCCCGGAGGCCTTCTTCTTCGGTATGAAGCGTGAGTAGTTCTGCCTTGGACTACGGGTCCATGTAGTAGCTAGATGGTTGAATCTCCATCTTGTGCTTTCATGTATAGATCTTGTGAGCTCCGTTCATAATCAAGATCTAATCTATTTATGATCATGCATGTTGTGTTTACGGGGATCCGATGGATATTGAGATTACTATGTCAGATTGATTAATGGTTTTGTCTATTTGATTATATCATGTCTGTGTTGTTTGTGATCTTACATGCTCTCCGTTGTTTATAGCTATCTTGGCCAAGTAGTTGCTAGTGACTCCAAGATGGGGTATTTATGCTCGATAGTGGGTTCATGCCTCTAGTTTTCAAGGGAAGTGACAAAAATCTCTTCGATTGTAGATGTCATGTTGCCACTAGGGAGAAAACAACGGTCTCTTGTTCATGGAACAAGTGGATTGTTTAACTTACACACTTTGCTTAAATCAGTTGTCTGTTATTTGAAACTTAATACTGGAGGGGGTTCGGATAATAACTTGAAGGTGGACTTAAAGTCATAGATGCACTTGGATGACGGTCTATGTATATTGTTGTATTGCCCAATCGAGTCTCATAGGATCTTTTTGTCTAGTATTGCATTGTTATGCCTTGCTTAGTTCCTGTCAATTGCCCTACTGTAATTTGTTTACCCTTCATGCTATGTTGTTTATCTAAGGAGAGCACCTCTAGTAAACTATGGACCCCGGTCCAACCTTTACCATTGATACATATTTCACTATTACTTGTTTACTTGCTGCAAACCATCACCGTCCACACCATACGTTTAATCCTTTGTTACATCAAACCGGCGAGCTTGACAACCTCACTGATTCGTTGGGGCGAAGTCTTGAGTTTGTGTTGTGCAGGTTTCCACGTTGCTTGCAACACCTTTGAGACGTTTCCTTCCTCCTACTGGTTCGATAACCTCGGTTTTTTACCGAGGAAAAACTTGTTGTTGTGCTCATCACACCTTGCTCTTGGGGTTTCCAACGAAGCGTCCCACGACAGTACTGGACACCGTCATCAATGCACAAAAACAAAAACCCATAGTACACGCCACACAAAAATATGTATCAACACTAAAAAACACCACGCGCATGTCCCACATGGCTGGTTTATCGTATCGATTCTGAAAAAAAAGCAAACGACCATAGAAAATGCAAACCATAGAGCAAACAACAGTGGTGAACTCACGTGGCAAAAACAGTGCAGGCGTGTTCTAACTCTTGCATGCATGCACAGGAAAGGGGGGTGACGATTTAAGACGAAAAGACCATGCACTGTCACTCGATGTGTGCTCTCTATTCGCTACATCGAGGTCGGTGGATTGTTATGCTCAGCATATCCAACGATTCCTATTGCGTGCATAGGTAGCCGTGTTCTTATAAAATCCGCGTCCTTACTAAATATAAGATAATACATACGTAAACCTTTACTACCTCAATCCAAATGAATAAACCTATAAATTTAGTCAAAAGTTGAAACTTACTATGTTTGACCAAACATATGGAAAAAGAACATCAACATCTAAGATATAAATAAATGCATTATCAAAATATATTTTACCTTGAATTTAGTGATATTAATTTGATGTTGTAAGTATTCACATCTTTATCTACTCCCTCCGTCCCGGTTTAAAGGACACAATTTGCAATTCTCTAGGCCCTAGGTGTTATCTAATTGGTCCATTTAATAGTATGGAGTAGAACATGCATAAGAAGAAAATGAGTTAGGAAAGTGTTCACACACATGTGCATGCAATCATTTTATTGCTTTCACACAAAAGTAATTACAGAGATTAAATACTTTTGTGTCAAGATTTTGGATCGTGGTTTTGAAATCGCTTCTTTAAACCTAACGGAGGGAGTAAAATATTGGCCAAACATTGAAGCCATCAACTTTTGACTAAATTTACACGACTTATTTATTAGAACGGAGGTTGTATAAAAAGACGACGGTTTTGACCTAGCCAGAATGCCAACTTGCAATAATCAAGCGCCCTACGAAACCGACGAGAACATGCCCAAAGCGCGGACCAAGCAGCAACCACCGAGGGGGAAGCGAAACTGGGAGGAAGTCGTCAAAGTCCACCGCAACCGCGACACGGGCGGAGACCGGAAAAGCAACGCGTCTTCACTTCATCCGCCTCACTGTCTCCCTCTATAAAATATCCCCTCTCCCCTCCTTTCCCCACACAGCAATCAACTGCCTTTTCATCTGCCGTTCCCAATTCTCCCCTCCGTCTCCCCGATTCCTTTCCCCGTCAATGGCCACCGCCGACGTCCTCCGCCCGCACAACATCCTTCAGCCGCAGACCCAGAGGATCCGGACCACCCACCGGAAGCCAAACACCAGGAGGTCCCCTCCTCCGGCGGCGTCCGCCGCTTCAACGGCCGGCCGGCGACACCATGGAAGGCCTTCTTCTACGGCGAGGCGCCCCGCGGTGGAACTGTACGCCGGTCCGGCGTTCTCCGCGGCTTCCCCCGAGCCAAGCTCGCTGCCGCTGCCGCAGTTCCCGTTCCAGAAGGCCGTGGCGCCCGTCGTCAACGACGCCGCCACGCGCGACCTCAGGCGCCTGCTGCGCCTGGAGTAGGTAGCCCGCCCGTGTATATGCCAGCTAGCCAGTGGATACGAGCTGTATGTTAGTTTAGTTCGAGCCGATCTCGTTGTAGAGCGGTACGGCCGCGCGCGGCAAGGCCTCCGGCTCGGTTTTATTGTGTGGCCGGCGGAAAGGCCCGCGTGGGCTGTCTGCTCCGGCGACGGCGGCTTGTAATTAGCGCAGCAGCAGCATGTGACCATTGATCGGCGTCGTGTAATTACAGGTAGAATCACAACAAGTCCACGGATCCCCTTAGTCTCTAGTTAGCACGCAAATGGCTAATTAGGGTGTAGTATATTCAGTTCCTGTTTCCTGTTGATTAGAGAAGTTTATCTGTTTGAGTTATGATGATGATGAGTATGAATTAGTCAAATTAAAGATAATGTTGATTTCAATCAGTCACGGACCTACCGGCTGCTCGGCCGACCACTCAGCTACCTACCGTGCGCTAGCCGGCACGATATTTGTAAGCTGGAAATGTTTTATAATCCCTCGCAAAAGTTTTATTTTGACTGAACCGTTTCCTGTACCGTAGCTTTTTTTTAATCATGTAATGATCGCACCTATATTTACCAAGAAGTTTCTACCCAATCACTACAACATGATTCTATTTCAAAATTTACAAACCTTGAAAATGCGATTCTATTATGTTCTCGTTGTACACAGACTATTCTTAGAGCAACAAGATAATTTCCCCGGTTCCATTCTAGCCATGAAACATGCATGGAGGTCTAGTAAAAATCAACACATGGGGTTTTGCAACATTCTAGCAACCTCAGACCAAAATGACTAAGAACTACACAAGACATTGTTCTAGGAGGCGAAGCCGGTCTCTAAGAACTATACAAGACATTGTTCTAGGAGGCGAAGCCGGTCTCTAGTGTCATCGATATTTGTGTGGTTTTACAATCGGGAGAGCAAGTCCGAGACCTCCACTGTATGATCTACCCAAACCTTGCGCGCACGAGATCGTGTGATTCCAAAGCATAAGAGGTTGATCTCTAGGTACAGAAGAATCAAAGTAGTCCTCCATCCTTCACTCTGAAAGCATTGGTGAATGCATTAGCTTGATGATGTCCTCGCAGAATATGTCAGCCATCTCCACATATGATCTTTGGATCAATATCTAGCTTTTCACTATACTTAGAATAAGCCTCAACATTTTCTCAGCGCCCATATTTGACCATTAACAATCAAGTCAATTCTAACTTTTCAAAGACTCCATGGAATTGCTACATAGATAGACTTTAAAACCGCTTCCTTTTATTTATTTTCAACATTTAGAAGTGGATTCATAGTCACTACCAACCTATAATTGGAAGAAAAATGATATCACGAGCCATTATTTCCTAGAAACAATGCAAGGAAGGAAATGTGTTGCACTAATTTTGACAAAAAAATAAAAATTGGGTTGTATAATAATCTTCTTAAGGTTATATGTACTCATTATTATTTTGTGGATCAAAATAAAAGAGAACTTTGTGTCGAATACGAATATTTCAACCATAGGAAATGAACTATGGAATACCCTTCCTCCACCCCCCAAAGTTCACCACAATAGAGAATGAGAAGAATATTCACTATGACGCTAAATCCTCAACATAAACAATAAGAAATTTCTAGTAGAAAGCACAATATTTCATGCCACTTCTATATCATATCATGAGACTTTTTTACTAAGAGGTGAGCTCAACCTTTGTTCCATCGCAGACCTAACTATTTTTTTGCCTTATTCATAGCAAGTAATATAAATGTAAGAAACTTGATGCCAAAAGAGAAAGTACCACACCATGTATCTTTCCAAAACATAACCATGTTCTCGTTCCCAATTTTCCACCTATAAAAACATGTAATTTCTAAAAGAGGGACTCACACCTTCCAGAACTAGGTAGTGCTAGTTGTCCTAATACAAAAAATGTATAAATAGTGTTAGACTTGTGATCAACCATAGATATCTAGAGTTTGCCTTCATCTTTCATGTATCTCCTAAAAAGGATACAGGGAGGCACATGTTAACATTAGCAAGTTAAAGGACACCCAAACCCCATAAGTATGTTTTCTTGCAAATCAACTACCAACTAGTAGATGAATTTTCTATGTCCCAAAAAATCATTCAGAGAGATAGTTAGCCATATGAGAATTGATAAGATAGTGTATGTTGGGATTTTTTAAAAGGTTATAAGTATATAGGGATAATGACACTAGACATGTTATATTAAGTATCAACTTGACTCCATAGGAAAATATTCTTTCCAAGCAACTATCTTTTTTAAAGATTTTATCTATTAAAGGTTGGATATCCTCTCTTAAATACAAGATGATTCATCAATACTCAATGAGGGACTTTCCAATCTAGCAACCAAAGACACATGAAACTATATTTTCCTCTAAATTTAGCCCTAGTGGAATAGGTTCCCAGACAGTTGAAATTTCAAAACAAATGAGAACCCACTTGAAATATCCCTAATAGAATAGGTTCCTAGAAATTCTTGTCATAGTAATCCTCATATCAGAAAGTTGTTCAAAACAAATGAGAACTCACTTGAAGTTTGTGGCTAAATTGACATTTGTATGGTAAAAAGGCAATTTTATATGCATACTAGAAGCATATGACACCTCCTGCAAATGTCAGAACAAAGGTTCCTGATCATATTAGCACTAGTAACTTGTTGCTAGCATCGTAGAGAATAAATCAACCACTAAGTTGAAGAGAAGAGGACCAAGAGTGAACCTATCTCAAGAATTTTTCATTTGGGAACAAATTCTGAATACATTATTTATTTTGACTCCTACATAGCCATTATGAGTAACAACTTTGATACGATAGCATCTTATGTAACATACATATCAAAAACTTTACCTAACTTTGTCAAAAACCTTCGCATATTATAATTTCGACATGAATCCTTGGCTTTCAACCTAGGTAACTAATTGAATTATCTCATGGATAGTAACAACACTTTCTAGAATAAGAGATGACCCTTAATGAAAGCAAATTGGTTAATAGCAGTAGTGTCGTCCATTAAACAAGCTAGTACATTAGGCAAGATCTTACTGGAGTTGTAATGAAATAATTAAGAAGACCGGTACCTTTTTTATTTACAAAAAAATTCTGAAGACATTCCCCCTGCAAGCACAGGGGAGTATCTTTCTAATGCAAATTATGCCGAAGCTGAAATGTAGCATTTTCTCATACACATTTGGAGTATAAGTTCATTTGGAATTTTTCATACTCATACGAAATGATTTTTTTCTATGCACCTGTACTCGATTACTCTCTTTTTTACAAAGCGAATATATTAATATTATGAAGATACCAATATAATTACACTCAGACTCTCCAACAAAGAAATGTCCTAAACACATTATGGATACACACAACCCAAAAACAAGAAGAAGAAGAAGAAGAAGACAACGAAAGATCCAGCTATAGTGATGAATTCCTTATTAGTGTTGAGAAAAATATCATGCTCTTGCCCATAAGACCAAAGAAAGGAACACGTGGGTATTTTGCACGCATCTTTTCTCGTGAAGGACAAAATTTATGCTGCAAGATAAGACAAAGTATATACCCTACATTCCTACCTTTGCTTGTTGAAGATATGCAAACGCGCGCCTTTGTTGGGCTAGTGTGTTTGAAAAAAAATTGTCTAATGGAAACAGACGGAACAATGGGCTATATAACAGGAAACTAAGGACAAAAAGTCTCACTTTGCAGTTAAGCAGAGCACCATGTATGTGTATATATGGTGGGAAGGAAGTGATATTGGCGCGGCTCAATCAGACGCCGGATTTACGACGGCGCATAAACCCCCATCACCGGATTGAACCTCCCCAACATCGCTTTCTCCATCCGCCATGCAATTCTTCCAGCTCCTTCCTCTCATCCTCTTTCCCATCTCATCCCGGAGCTCTCTTATAAGGTCACCGACCAAGCATGACACCTAACAAGGAAGAAAATCCTAGATCCCCATCAAGAAAGATGGATCCTTGCTAGCCACACCCAAGACAATCGGATCGACGGACACGATCTGCAGGGAGCTTTCCTATCATGGCAGGATTGAAGCTGTGGGGGAAGCTAGGTAAAGCAGGTCCATCGGGACGGCATGCAGGAGGAGTCATGTAGCAGTAGCACCGGGTAGGCAGGCACTAGTTCGCCTGTGCCTAACTGCCTATTCCACCACCGGCCTCTCAAAACTCTAGATATATATAGTGGTGGCATAGAGCTGAGATCCAAATGCTTACATGGCTAGAATTAAGGAGCACGCATGCGTTTCTGCAGGCCCGTATGGACATAGGCACAGCATGCGTGCATATGCACAGTCGCAAGCAGATGATCAGGATTTAAAGGAGAGCACGGTTTGGAGAGAAGGTATAGTGAGGCGAATGATGAGTACTAATAATAATTAATTAAAACAGAAACCATTTGACCATGTTATCAAATTGAGACACGATCGCATAGAATAGGGAGCGATCGGGCAACGATGCGGTTCGGTTAGGAATTAGAGGAGCCGAGAATCTTTTTCGTCTCCGATCGAAGGCCATCGGGAGCAGGAGCGCCGAATATGTGGCGCCTCGAATGAATCCTCGCTCGGAGGCAGTACAGACCATATTGCACATCCGGCATTGGTTTCTACGGCTAACTTGGACTCTCTAACACCTCTGCCTGCCTCTGTATGTTTGTGAATCTTTCTCTACAAAAAAGATCATACGATGAACGCGCAACTAGAAAGTGGTTCTGCCGTGGCAACCGGGCCGGGGACAGCGGCCTCGCGTCGCCGCTCTCCTTGGCTTTTGCTTCACGTCGCCCCTACTTCTTCTTTACCCTTTGCGTTTGACGAAAAGGCCTCTAAAAGAGATGTGGTCAGACAGAGTGAGGGAATGTTTGTCACAGGTCAGCCAGCTGGTGAGGGTCTGATGGGACCCATCAGAACACACCTTCCCAGGGGCGGAGCTCCCAGCAGCCGCCCTGCCTTGATTTTTGAAAAAAAATATCATTAGATACGCATATTTCTTCTGAACAATTTGTGGTAATACATTAAAAACAAACTTTATATGAGAAAGTTATGCTTATTTTAATAAATACTGCACAAAACTAATTCCAAACACTGGTGGAAAACAGACATATAGTCCCGGGCAGTAATGGGCTCTAGTCCCGATTTTGGGCCCGGGACTACCAAAACGGGAGTAGAGGCCCCCCTCTCTAATCCCGGCTCGCTATGGCCCGCGACAGAAGACAACCACGTGGTTGTTCCAACGAGGCCGGGGAAACCCTCTAGTCCCGGACCGTAACACCACCCGAGACTTCCTGCCGCGATAGAGAATTCGTGTGTTTCTCTGCCGCGGTGGAAATTGTGTGTTTCATTTTTTGCCATGTCGTTCCTTTTTCGTTTTGCGTTTCATTATAATTTCAAACATATATTTCAGTACACATATTCTACGCTACTACATACACAGTACACAATATACGTTGATGCATCTATATAATTAATCGATCCCTTGCAAGCATACATATAATCAATCATATCAAAAAGAAAAAATGTTTTGAAATTACATGGTCATTGATGATATATATATATCATATCAACTACATGGGGTTCCTCGTCGTTCGCATAATGTTCTCCATGTACATCAAGGACCTCCTTCATCAGAAATCCCGCCAGCTCCTCTTGAATTGCTCGTATGCGCTGGTCTGGCTCTAGTTTCTCCCGAAAATTATAAATATAATATGAATCTACTTTTCGCTCACTGGTCAACTCGCGGATGTACTCGCAGACGTAGTATCCACATAAATGAGTTCCCGGTGGCTGTAAACTCTTCACCATTTTATAAGTTAGCTCCTCTTTGAATGGACTGGTATTTTCTCGAACCGTGTCCAACACCTTTCGGCAAAGAAAATGAACAAAGGAGCTATTAGTTACTTGATATCAGGAAATGAATGAAAGAGGCCGATATAATACGATAATGATTGAAATTACTTATGGAGCATTGCTTTCATGTCGCTCCACTGCTCTTGGTCTCAACTTAATGAGTCATGGACTTTAACTAGGGACTTGTCAACTTGAATGTTTAGCAAGATCTAGTGGAATCCGTGGACGTTTATATAAGCATACATGCATAGCTCATCGAGTAAGAAAAAATAAAATGTGTACAAGATAGAAACACTCACTTGAAGTTGTAAGAAAATAGTATTTTCTTAACAAAATTATTCTCGGTTAAGAACCTGCACAGGTCTTCCTCCACGTCCTTGGGATGATTCTTTAACGTATATTCATTAACGATATATGGGTCAATGAACCCAACGTCATATCTTTTAGCTTTTTTTGCATTCAAGCATCTTCATTTTGCAGAATATAATATCATACAAAAGGATATATAGTTAGGACAATATATTAAATGCAATGAACGAGCTGAGCTACAAACTTAATTATAGAAATAAATCACTTACAGACAGTAATAACCAATAATAGATTTGTCGAGAGCATGCTAGTTGTTTAACTGAAACACTTCGGTCATTTGAACCTGTATCGAGTATGGTTTGAAGTGATGCACCTTTCTAACATCCACCGCAAACCAATATTTCTGATGCATTCTTTTTGTTTGCACCATGTACCATGTGTGCAGATTTCGCATATGTGTGGATAGACGCGCGAGCTCCTCATTACTGACTAGAAGCTCCCCTTGGACATACTTCCGTACTATCTGACCCACTGGCGTATCTTCATAGCCTAAATATTGACCAAGAGACATATTTGCTTTGTAGGAAAGTGCTTTGGCCTCCGATATAGTGATGCCCATTAGTGCAACATTAGTACTGGCTCTGGGGTCCATTATTTGCATGTTCATATCCATTTCAGCTCTGAAGTCCTTGTCGAGGTTTGAAATCACTTTGAGCGGGGGTTGATTCTTCCGTTGTCCGAGTGCAACTTGCTTCCAGCTTTTTGCATGCTTTTTCTTTGCTTGCTTAATAATCTCGGTCATAGTCGATTCCATTCATCGATATCCGGGATGGTTGCTCAAGAAAGGACTTAGCCCACTTTTGGTTTTTTCATCATATAGCGGTTTTGGCTCAGCTTTTGGGTAAAATGCGCCTTAACTTGGGCAGCCACATCTGTTGGAGATATGCCCAAGAGGCAATAATAAAGTGGTTATTATCATATCTTCATACTTATGATAAATGTTTACATACCATGCTATAATTGTATTAACCGGAAACATTAATACTTGTGTGATTTGTAAACATAAAAGAGTCCCTAGTAAAGCCTCTTGTTAAACTAGCTTGTTGGTTAATATATGATCATGGTTTCCTGATCATGAACATAGATATGTTATTAACAACATGGTCATATCATTAGGAGAATGATGTGATGGACATACTCCTATAGTTAAGCGTAGCATAAAGATCAAGTCATTTCATATAGTTCATTTGCTATAAGATACATAGTAACCTAATTCCTTCGACCATGAGATCATGTTAATCACCATCACCGGAAGGATACTTTGATGACATCAAACACCACACCGTAACTGGGTGGCTATAAAGGTGGCATTGAGTGTTCGGAAAGTATGGGTTGAGGCACATGGATCAAGAGTGGGATTCGTCCAACCATATGATGTATATATATCTGGGCTCTGGGCCTCTCGGTGGAATGTCATCCAATTAGCTTGCAAGCATGTGACTGGCTCACAAGGGATCACATATCACAGAACGAGAAAAGAGTACTTATCGGTAACGAGGTTGAACTAGGTATGCGAGATACCACGATCAAAACCTCGGATAAGTAAACTATCGTGAGACAAAGGGAAATTGGTATCGTATGTAAGTGGTTCATTCGATCGCAAAGTAATCGTAGAAATATGCGGGAACCATATGAATTTCTAGATTCCTCTATTGGTTATTGATCGGAGAAGTGTCTCGATCATGTCCGCATAATTCACGAACCGTAGGGAGACACACTTAAGGATTCGATGTTGTTGAGTAGTTATGGAATGATGAGTAAGAGACCGAATGTTGTTCGGAGTCTCGGATGAGATCCGGGATATCACGAGGAGATCCGGAATGGTCCGGAGAATAAGATTCATATAAGGAAAGTCCTGTTTCGGGGTTGGAGAATGGTTCCGGTGTTTTCATCAGGAATGTTCTAGAAGGTTCCGGAAGGTCCGGCACTCCGGACGGGAAGGATGCATGATCATGTACTAGGTGTCATCGCTGAGAAAAATAAAGGGATAAATCAAATCCTAGTTTGAAAAGTCAAACGCCAATTTGAAAAGTCAAACGGCAAGTTTGCTTGGTGGAGGAGTAGAAACCTACTTGGGAGGAGTTCCTCTCCACCACCGGCCTTGAGGCCGAGTTGGGGAGGACTCTCTCCTCGGCCGGGCGCCTCCCACCTATATAAGGAGGGCAGGGTGCCCTCTAAACCTACACCTCTCCTCTAAACCCTAGCCCTAGCCGGCCTCCACCAGCAGGGCCGCCCCTAGGGTTTGCCTAGCCGCCGAGTTGGGGCCCTCCCTTGCCCCAGCCGTCGGCCTAGCTCTCTATCCTTGGTGCCTCTAAACCCTAGATCGCCAAGGCCTCTCATAGTCCACCATACCGCCTCCGGCTTAAGGCGGCCATGCGAGATCTCCTCTACTCGATACCACGCCATCGTCGCCGGAATTGCGAGAGTGCTACATCCTCCGTCACCTGGAACAAGGGAGAGGAAGGTCTTCATCGAAAATCAACGTGACCGATCATGAAGCGCCGGAATGCAGGAAGGATCGTCTACGCGATCTTGAGATCGGAAGTGTACGACTACATCATCCACGAGAATCTGCTCTCGTTAACCGCTTTGGATCTTTGAGGGTTAGTACTCCATTGACTCATTGCTACAATCTAGTAGATAGATCTTGGCTTGATCATAGATTAGATCTTGATTGTATGTTCATGCGGTAGAATTTTTTTGTTTTCCATGCTACGAACCCCTACAGTGGTATCAGAGCCGTGTCTATATGTAGATCTCACAGACGAGTAGAACACAATGGTTATTGTGGGCATTGATGTTTTTGTTGTCGATTGCTTCTTGTGTACTTTGCATCTTGGATGGTGGGATGAAGCGCCCGGCTAACCTTACATGACATCGCTCATGAGACTTGCTCCACGCTTGACATGCAACTTGTATTGCATAAGTGGCTTTATGGTGCCTGTTTCTCCCAACATAGTTAAGATTCAATTTACAACGGGTGATTGACAATACTAGTATCAATGTTGTGGTTCTTGTTCGTAAGTTAGAACGACACTTATTGAAAGCCCCAAACCACGTAAAACATGCAAAGAAAATTAGAGGTGTCTAACTTTGTTTTGCAGGGGTGTGCTGTGATGTGATATGGCCATGATTGTGATTATATATGATGTATGCAATGTACCTTATTGTAAGTTGGCAACCGGCAGGAGCCATATGGTTGTTTCCATTAAGTCCCGCGTGTCTATTATTCAAAGTAGTTGTAATAGTTGATGCTGGTGGAAGACAACCATGAAGCGGCGCCATTGACCTTGACGCCACACCGGTGATGATGGAGATCATGTTCGTGCTTGAAGATGGAGATCGGAAGCACAAGAAGAAAGGCCATATCATATCACATATTATGAATTGCATGTGATGTTAATCCTTTTATGCATCTTGTATTGCTTAGTTAACGACGGTAGCATTATAAGATGATCCCTCAAGCACACAATTTCAAGTTTTAAAGTGTTCATCCTTAGTTAGCAGCGTTGCTAAATCTCGTTGTTTCGAAGCACCACGTGATTATCGGGTGTGTTAGATTCTGCGAGTGTATACAACGTGAGCAAGCCAGATTTGCTCATGCGGAAGCTAAGGTTTGATCTTGACGAGCCTAGCATGTACAAACATGGTCTCGGAACACGGATCACCGAAAGGTAAAGCATGAGTCATATATTAGATATGATGAACATGTTGATTGTTCGCCATTGAAGCTACATCAACTCTCGTGATGATCGGTTTTGATGTGGTGGATTTGGTTCGTGTGATCACTAAAACAATGTGAGGGATATTGTTTTGAGTGGGAGTTCAACAGCAAGATGATTAAAAGTTGAACACTATTTATCATAAATTAAATCAAAGTGAATTTGCATAGTTGTTGTAGTCATTGGCATCCGTTTACCACCTTGCGCTTAGTTATAATTGAGATGATAGAACTATAGAATTCTGGTTAGTTACTTTACGAACTGGTATCGTATTGTTTTGAAGTGTTAATCTAAAGTTTAAAAGTCCTATTGCAAACTTTCAGTAAGTTCTGGTTACTCCATGAAGTTTAATAATTGGTATTAAATCAAGAGTGAAAATTCCAAGTGTTAGTGTATGAGTATCATGTTTGTCTCCATGATTCTTGATATTCAAAGGATTGTCTTAATATCAAGGTTATCTAGGATCTGAAAGAGTTGTTTCAGAAACCATGATGTGTGGAAGATATTATGATATCTGAAACGAAGTTTTGGTTGTAACATGATAGAGTATAATATGGCAAAAGTCATGTTTTCATATTTGATGAGAATTTGCAAAAGGTTGGAGACACTAGTTGTCCTAATCCTCCAAAAAGGTTTTGGAAAGCAACATTATACTCACGATTCATCGTTATAAGCTAAAAGTAGCTTGATCATGGATAATTCCATGATAAGGGTGAATATTTGATGTAGGTAAAATGTTTACTACACCAAGAGATTACTAAAGAAAGGAATTTGAAAGAACACCAAACATTTGATGATGGTGATCTACTTCAAAGTGCAAGTCCAAAGACATTGGTATTTTACTATACATGCTTTGGACTATGTGTCATGTATATGGCTCCACTATTGATGTTGATAGATTCTTTCATACAGAAAAGGAAATACTGAAAGAGAATCTCATAAATATATGGCAGAAAATAAAATACTAGAATTGTTCAGCTTAAGTATATAGATGATATACATGTTATGGCTATATTCTTTGCTTATTAAATAATGTGGTTCTTAAGTATTTGATACTGAATTTGTTGGTGTGAATCGTCATACGTAACAACACAATTCATGAACTACAATGGCCTCAGTAACTAGCAAAAGAATATGTGATGATGTTCATCGAGAACAAATAAAGGGTTATTGTGCTGCTTGTTAAACATCAAAGCTTGCCTTCAAGATTTGTTTTATCAGGTATTATGAGAACAAAAGGGTTGTTCAAATAATTGTCAGAATCCATAAAAGATGGATGATTTACAAATATCGTTGGAGAAATCACATCCATAAAACTAGTGCTAAAAATATCGAAAGACAAATTGATTGAAAGATCACTTAGGAAGTGACATCGCTTAAATTATATTGGAAAGAAAACATGAAGAAACTCCATGTGGATGGAATTTTGGAGTCCTTTTGATTTTGATCAAATGACGCTTGTGAAACTTTCCTAGAGATAATTAAAACTTCGCTCATAGGCTGAAAGGGAACGAATGACTAGCTTATTGGAACTTGTACATATTGTTGTATAAAGTCCATTATGTGTAGTCAAGAGCGATGGATTTCAACTTCATATGCTTTCTCCGAAAATTTGAGTGAATATATGAATATTTACTTAATAAGGATGAAGTATGAAACATTTGAAAAGTTCAAAGATTTTCAAAATGAAGTGCAAAATCATTGTGACAAGAATATAAATAGTTTATAATAAGATCATAAAGGAAGATATTTGAGTTACAAGTTTAGCATAATACCTAAGATTTAAGGAATTTCCTGGATTTGCATTTCCCGAAACACCATAAGAGTATGGAGCGTTCGAGATATGTAATTAAACCTTGTATGACATGGTAAGATCAAAGGTGTAATTCATAAAACTGCCATTATATTTTAAAGATTAAAAGCTTGAGAGACTACCGTTTTTTCACTGAAAAGAGCTTCATCATAATCCGTTGAAATGACACCATATAAAGTTATGGTTTGGGATAAAACCCAAGTAGTCCTTTCTTAAACATTGGTATGCTATGCATAAGAAAGATGTTTGCAACCAAAGTCGAATGAACCTGTCTTTGTATGTTATTTTGAATAACTGTTCCTCCATAACATCGGAGACAAAAGTGTTTGTCGCTTAGAACGTCAAGTTTCTTTGAGAAGGAATTTTCCATGAAAAGTTAAGTGGGAGGACAATAGAACTTTGATGAGGTTAAAAGAACCTTAGCTATATGTGCAAGGTTGCGCAACGCCGAAAAGTGTTCTGAAAGCAACAACAATGCCCATGGCTCACGTGCCTCAAAGGTTGCATTCACAGAGGTCTAAGTTCCTATTGAAACAAGTAGGTCGGGTAAACAATCAAATACCAAGATTTGAGAGTTCAATCATTATTTGATAATAATGATCCGACTACATGCAAAGAAGCGATGATGAGCCCGACCGCCAAATGGCTTGAAGCCATAAAATCCGTGATAGTTCCATACACGAGAAATCAAGTTTTGAACTTGAAGGACCCTCGAGAAAGGTGTAATACCTTACAGTTGTGTTTGGATCTATAAAATAGACATGGATATTTCACATCTATGAAATAGTCGAAATGTTGGGAAAGAGTTCACAACAATGTTCAAAGGTTGACTATGACAAGATTTGATCTTTCATAGCGATATTTAGTCTAGACGGATTAATGTAGCAACCACTACATATAAATTTGTTATGTTGTAGTTGAATAAACAAAACAAGTTCTTCTAATAGAATTGTTACCTAGGACATGTGCATAACACGATCCATAGGGTTTTGTTAATTCAAAGGATGCTAAAAGCATATGCAAACTTCAATTGTTGAAGTAAGCATTGCGGAGTTGGAATCTTCACTATGATGAAACTGTTAAAGGAGTTTAAATTCGTCGGAGACTATGAAGATGCTTGCATTTGCAAGAAATTAAGTGGGAGCGCTAAGACATGTTTCTAATACATTATGTGGAAGACATATTGTTGATTGTAAATGATGTATCTTTCATTAACACATATTAAGAATTTCATCCCGATGAAAGACTTAGGCAAAACCCAAATATTTGGCATCAATAGACGCTAATATGGTTGTGCCGAAAGCACATAGATGATGTATTGAATGAGTTCAATATAGAAACTACAAGAAAGGTTCTTGTCGCACAGAAAGGATTGAATGAGTTCAATATTGATGATATATTCAAGTGTATTGACACTTGTTAAGTGAAACAAAGATTCAAGTATAGATTGATACTTGATGTATGAAATCACAAAGAGTATTTATATCAATCATACTGTGATATGTACAAATCCAGATATGTCCTATGTTCTAAATGTTATGAGCATATACCAGAATGATTCATAAGATGATCATTGTACGATAGTAAGGATATTCTTATGATCTTTTGGAAGAACTAAGAGTATATTATTTTGTAGAAGTGGCAAATAGATGGTTAGTTCATTGTAAAGTATTACATTGATACTAGTTTTGTCACAAAGTACAAATTAAGTTTATCCCAATCTAAACTAAGGGTGACACAATATAATGGAAAGTAAGTTCCATAATGGATTTGGATGCGTTCCAAAGTTAAGAAATTGTGACAGATACTACAACAAAAGGCTAAGTATATGACTGCTATAATAGCAGCTAAAGAGGGCATTTGTGTCAATTAGTTTGTTATCAAACTAGGTGTAGATCACAGCGGGATAATACTATGAAGATATATTTTACGACAATATTATTAACATGTTTTAACCCCAAAGAACTAAAGGTCTCACCAAAGGACCAAAATTATACAAAGCCATCTCATTAGAGAATGAGTGATGCGTAGAGACGCAAAGACATGTATTACACACGGACCTGGAAGTGTCAGATCCGGAGATCAGTTGATCACTAGCAGTCGTGTACATACGACACAAGAAAGCCATAGGTGTTGTATACACAAAGGTTTGAAACTATATTATTGACTCTAGTGCAAGTGGGAGACTGTTGGAGATATGCCCAAGCGGCAATAATAAAGTGGTTATTATCATATCTTCATACTTATGATAAATGTTTACATACCATGCTATAATTGTATTAACCGGAAACATTAATACTTGTGTGATTTGTAAACATAAAAGAGTCCCTAGTAAATCCTCTTGTTAAACTAGCTTGTTGGTTAATATATGATCATGGTTTCCTGATCATGAACATAGATATGTTATTAACAATAGGGTCATATCATTAGGAGAATGATGTGATGGACATACTCCTATAATTAAGCGTAGCATAAAGATCAAGTCATTTAATATAGTTCATTTGCTATAAGCTTTCTGATACATAGTAACCTAATTCCTTCGACCATGAGATCATGTTAATCACCATCACCAGAAGGATGCTTTGATGACATCAAACATCACACTGTAACTGGGTGGCTATAAAGGTGGCATTGAGTGTTCGGAAAGTATGGGTTGAGGCACATGGATCAAGAGTGGGATTTGTCCATCCATATGACGGATAGATATACTCTGGGCCCTCTCGGTGGAATGTCATCCAATTAGCTTGCAAGCATGTGACTGGCTCACAAGGGATCACATATCACGGGAACGAGAAAAGAGTACTTATCGGTAACGAGGTTGAACTAGGTATGCAGAGATACCGAAGATCAAAACCTCGGATAAGTAAACTATCGTGAGACAAAGGGAAATTGGTATCGTATGTAAGTGGTTCATTCGATCGCAAAGTAATCATAGAAATATGTGGGAACCATATGAATTTCCAGATTCCTCTATTGGTTATTGATCGGAGAAGTGTCTCGATCATGTCCGCATAATTCACGAACCGTAGGGAGACACACTTAAGGATTCGATGTTGTTGAGTAGTTATGGAATGATGAGTAAGAGACCGAATGTTGTTCGGAGTCTCGGATGAGATCCGGGATATCACGAGGAGATCCGGAATGGTCCGGAGAATAAGATTCATATAAGGAAAGTCCTGTTTCGGGGTTGGAGAATGGTTCCGGTGTTTTCATCAGGAATGTTCTAGAAGGTTCTGGAAGGTCCGGCACTCCGGAGGGGAAGGATGCATGAATGTGTCATAACAAGTTGGAATGGTTGCATCATGTACTAGGTGTCATCGCTGAGCAAAATAAAGGGATAAATCAAATCCTAGTTTGAAAATTCAAACGCTAATTTGAAAAGTCAAACGACAAGTTTGCTTGGTGGAGGGAGAGTAGGAAACCTACTTGGGGAGGAGTTCCTCTCCCTCCACCCGCCGGCCTTGGAGGCCGAGTTGGGGGAGGACTCTCCTTTCCTGGCCGGTGCCCTCCCACCTATATAAGGAGGGGCAGGGGTGCCCCTCTAAACCTACACCTCTCTCCTCTAAACCCTAGCCCTAGCCGCCGGCCTCCACCAAGTCGCCGCCGCCCCTAGCGTTTGCCTAGCCGCCGAGTTGGGGTCCTCCCCTTGCCCTAGCCGTCGGCCTAGATCTCTCTCCTTGGTGCCTCTAAACCCTAGATCGCCAAGGCCTCTCTTATAGTCCACCATACTCGCTCCGGCTTAAGGCGAAGCCATGCAGGATCTCCCCTCTACTTCCGGTACCACGCCGTCGTGCTGCCGGAATCGCGAGGAGAGTGCTACATCCTCCGCTGCCTGCTAGAACAAGGGAGAGGAAGGTCTTCATCGAGTACCGAACGTGTGACCGACTGCGGAAGCGCTGCCGGAACGCAGCACCGGAAGGATCGTCTACGCGATCTTGACATCGGAAGTGTACGAATACATCATCCACGAGAATCTGCTCTCGTTAACCTCTTTGGATCTTCGAGGGTTAGTACTCTATTGAATCATTGATACAATCTAGTAGATAGATCTTGGCTTGATCATAGATTAGATCTTGATTGTGTGTTCATGCGGTAGATTTTTTTTGTTTTCCATGCTACGAACCCCTACAACATCCGCGGCATTTTCCTCATCAGTCTTGTCATAAGGTCTCTTTCGAAGAGCCGGCGGGATGTCGACTATCTTCGATGTTTGACCTTTCTTCGATGTGGGGCGCGGGGAAGCGACGACCTTCTGTTTCTTCGACGAGGTAGTATTGCACGGAGGCGGAGGCGGAGGCGGAGATCGAGTATTACGCGGAGGCGGAGATCGAGTTGATGTACTCGTGCTGTGGCGGTCAACATCGGGGCGGGATGGACTTGGAGGTTAATGATAATCGGGGCGGGATGGACTTGGAGGTTGACAATAATCGGGGCAGGTGGACTTGGAGGTTGACGATAATCGAGGCAGGGTGGACTTGGAGGTTGACGATCATCGGGGCGGGGTGGACTTGGATTCCTCGGAGTCGGTGGCCTTGGCGTAGAGCCTGGAAACTTGATGTACTTCTTCTTCCATAGGATGATGTTGCGCTTGACATCTCCTAGTTTCATAAGGCCTTCAGGCGTAGTGATTTCAATCTCTAGGTCCGCAAAATCCTCCACTATGTCATCCACCGTGACACGAGCATAGCCAGGTGGAATCGGAAGTGAATGGTGGAGTGCTCCAGGTAGACAAGGTAAAGCAGTGTCGATCGCCACCTTGAAGGACAGGTTGTTCATTGGCTGATGTAACTCACATTGTGCCATCTCTCTGACACCATTCATGGGGTAGCGAGGAGCCGGTGCATCATCCAACAGTGCTTGATCATCAGCCCGGACCTCCGTGGAAGCCACACCGCTTCTCCGCTAGCTAAGATCCAATGCAGGATCATCAGCATGCGGGTGAGTTGACGACAACCTTTGGCTAATTTCTTGCATGAGGTTCTTCAGATCAGCTAGGTCCTGCTCTACCTTGGAGATCCGGTCTGCCTCCCGGTCCTTCTTTCTCTGATGTATTCTGTAACTGTCATCGTATTGAGGAAACCCTTTCTTCCACGAGATATCGGAGCCTTTGCCTCGTGTTCGTCCACCCTTTTTAGGATTCCTGAGGGCGCGTTCCATCTTGTCGTTCTCTCTCTCTCGGGACGGAACAATCCCAATTGAGCATCGTTCATTGCTTGAACAAGGTCTTCAGATGGTTTTAGATTTTTTTTCATGAAATAATGTCTTCCCTGTTTCTAGGTCCAACGATCCCCCGTGCCCGTACCACCAATGCTTTGACCTCTCGGGCCATCCATTTGTACCAGGAGTGATGCCTCTAGTCCTCATGTCCTGCTCCATAGTTTCCCACTTAGGGACGGCACTCTTGTAGCCACATGTCCCGATTTTATGATGGTATTTCTTTTTGGCAGCATTTAACGCATTCTTTGCCGACTTTGCCTTTGCTTTATCAGATTGCTTGTACGTTACAAAATCGGGCCACTGTTCTCTCAACTTCTCGTTTGCTCCTACAAAGTCTGGAGTTTTCTTTTTCGCGACATATTTCGTGTATAAACTTTTCCTGTGGTTCCGATACAGTTCGGCCATCTTGCTCAGAGCCCACTCCTTGACTTTCGCTCTTCTTTCAAGCCCACCCAGCCTTGGGGTAATACCATCTACCTCAAATTCTTCATACTCTGGAGGTAGTATGAAATGCGCTATGAGCTTCTGCCAAAGGTCATATTTGGCATCATCGGTGACATAACTGTTGGATTCTTCACCTTTCTTTGACTTATTCCATTCTTGAATGGTGATCGGCAGGTTGTCCCTAACAATCACCCCGCATTGATTTGTAAACATCATCCGGTGCTTCTCTGGAGCAATCGGTTCTCCATCATCATCTATTTCTTCGATGATGAACCTTTGATTACAATCCAACTTTTTGTTCGGCCTTCGTTTCGTTCGAGCTATCGATTGCTTCAATCCGGTGGGCTAAAAGAAGAAGAGAGAGTGATTAATATATATACATATTTATATATCTAGATCAACTAATGCATAGAGGTAACACGAGGCTTTATATATATATATATACCTCACCGAATCCTATCGAGGGGCCATCATTGTTGTTATTTGTTTGCCTTTCGTCCGTCCGGTCTTCCCCTTGGTACGTCAGGTTTTCCTCTAGTCCATCACCGGATGGATTCAGATATGAGGAAATCTCTTCCTCGAGCAAAATATCTTTACCGTTAGTAGTAAGAGGAATTTCACCTCTTATCATGCCCTGAAGAAGATCTTTACCACTACGATCAGGATCCATGACTCAACTATAATAGAAAGAGAGTTAAACAGGTTAGAAAAAATATATTATATAAACATTTTCTAATAATATAATAATTTTAATAATATATACTAATAATATTAACAATATACTACTAACAATATTACCACAAATAATATAATATACAAATAATATTACTACTAACAATATACTACTAACAGCATTACCACAAATAATATACTACTAACAATATTACCACAAATAATATAATATACAAATAATATTATTACTAACAATATACTACTAATAACATTACCACAAATAATATACTACTAACAATACTACTACTAATAATATACAAAACCCTAATAATATAATATTACCACAAAATGTGATATTTACTAAAACAATAACTAATAATAGCATTTATATATTAATAACAATAATAACTAAAACAATAACTAATAATAGCATTTATATATTAATAACAATAATAACTAAAACAATAACCCTAATAATAACTATAACTAAAAATAACAATAATAACTAAAAACAATAACCCTAATAATATTACCACAAGGTATTTTTATTATATATTAATAACAATATTATCTAAAACAAAAACAATAACCCTAATACTAACTGACACCAGCGGCAGCACGACGGTGGCACGGCGAGGCGGCGGCGTTGCGGAGCGGCACACGGTGGCAGCATGTACGATGCAGGGCGGCGACACGGCGGAGCGGCGCGTGGCGGCATGATGGGGCGACCGGATATGAGGGCGGCGACGTGGTGGAATCGGGCATCACCTCCCTTGCGTTTCTCTGCATCGACGCCTTCTCATCTTCGTCTTCGTCGTGTTAAGTGCTAGGTGGGCGCGCCTTCCCCTGGCGCGGGTATATAAAGGGACAGCCCTTCAGTCGCGGGTTAAGCCACGGCCCGGAACTAGAGGGTCTCTAGTCCCGGGCCGTGGCTTAACCCGCGACTAAAGACCCACCCTCTAGTCGCGGGTTAAGCCACAACCCGGGACTAGAGGGTTTTTCAACCTTCATTTTCGCACAGTACTCTCTAGTTCCGGGTCCAGCCACGACCCGCGACTAGTGTATTTTTTTCTAAATTTTCTTTTTTTAATTCAAATCAAATATAAAACTTTGGAAAATTATATCTCCTATTGTAAAAATCAAAATAAAACAAATAATATGTCTATTATTATAAGAAAAATATAAAGAATCTTAATATAATATCCATACATCTGTTTGCATCATTCATAAATTATGTCATTTGTAAATTTTCTTTTTTTAATTCAAATCAAATATAAAACTTTGGAAAATCATATCTCCAATTGGAAATATCCAAATAAAACAAATAATATGTCTATTATAATCAGAAAAATATAAAGAATCTTAATATAATATCCATACATCTATTTGCATCATTCATAAATTATGTCATTTGTAAATTTTCTTTTTCTAATTCAAATCAAATATAAAACTTTGGAAAATCATATCTCCTATTGTAAAAATCCAAATAAAACAAATAATATGTCTATTATTATCAGAAAAATATAAAGAATCTTAATATAATATCCATATATCTGGTTGCATCATTTATAAATTATGTCATTTGTAAATTTTCTTTTTTAATTCAAATCAAATATAAAACTTTGGAAAATCATATCTCCTATTGTAAAAATCCAAATAAAACAAATAATATGTCTATTATTATCAGAAAAATATAAAGAATCTTAATATAATATCCATACGTCTGTTTGCATCATTTATAAATTATGTCATTTGTAAATTTTCTTTTTTAATTAAAATCAAATATAAAACTTTGGAAAATCATATCTCCAATTGTAAAAATCCAAATAAAACAAATAATATGTCTATTATTATTAGAAAAATATAAAGAATCTTAATATAATATCCATACATCTGCTTGCATCATTTATAAATTATGTCATTTGTAAATTTTCTTTTTTTAGTTCAAATCAAATATAAAACTTTGGAAAATCATATCTCCTATTGTAAAAATCCAAATAAAACAAATAATATGTCTATTATTATTAGAAAAATATAAAGAATCTTAATATAATATCCATATATCTGGTTGCATCATTTATAAATTATGTCATTTGTAAATTTTCTTTTTTTAATTCAAATCAAATATAAAACTTTGGAAAATCATATCTCCTATTGTAAAAATCCAAATAAAACAAAAAATATATCTATTATTATCAGAAAACATAAAGAATCTTGATATAATATCCATTTATTCCCGGTTGTACTCACTAACCGAGACTAAAGATGTTTCCCGCCATTTCCCACCGCTTACCGCCCAGTTTTCCCGCCTTTTCCCTTTTACCTGAGCTTTTAGTCCCGGTTGTAGTATCTAACCGGGACTAAAGATATTTCCCGCCATTTCCCACCACTTCCCGCCAAGTTTTCCCGCCCTTTCACTCTATATCTAGGCCGATCGCGCCATGGCTATCCACACATCCACACCTTCCTCTCTCACAACAATGGACAACGCCTACTGGGCCATTCTGACCCTCGAGGAGACCGAGGCACTATGCGCCTCTAGCTACTGGATGTTGAGCGCTGGAGGGGTTCCTGTCCCTCAAGGTTCCGCACGCCAGGCTGTTGGAATTATGCCCTAGAGGCAATAATAAAGATGTTATTATTATAATTCTTGTTCATGATAAAGTTTATATTCCATGCTAGAATTGTATTAAGCGGAAACTTTGATACTTGTGTGGTTTATGAAAAACACCGTGTCCCTAGTATGCCTCTATGGACTAGCTCATTGATTAATGATGGTTAAGGTTTCCTAACCATAGACATGAGTTGTCAATTAATAATGAGATCATGTCATTGGGAGAATGATATGATGGACATACCCAAATTAAGCAGAGCAATTAGATCGTGTCATCGTGTTCATCTTTGCGAAGCTTTTTCTTATGTCAAATATTGTATTCCTTATACCATGAGATAATGCGACTCCCTGGTATCAGAAGAAAGCTTTGAGGTCATCAAACGTCATCCTATGAGAGGGTGATCATAAAGGTGTCTCTCAGGTGATCGGAAAGTACTTGTTGGGTTGTATGTATCGAGATGGGATTTGTCCCTCCCAAGTCGGAGAGATATACTTCGGGCCCACTCGGTAATCGATATCAACACCTCTTGCAAGCAAGTGGTTAAGGAGTTAATCACAAAGTGATATCGGATTACGGAACGAGTAAAGTACTTGCTGTGAACGGGATTGAACTAGGTATGCCGATATCGACGATCGAATCTCGGGCAAGTAAAATATCGCGTGACGAAGGGAATATATATATGGGATTAATTGAATCCTGGCATCGTGGTTCATCCGATATGATCATCGATGAATATGTGGGAGTCAATGTGGGTTTCCAGACCCCGCTGGTGATTATTGATAGAAGATCATGTCTGCATATTCTCGAACCCGTATGGTCACACACTTAGCTTGTCTCGACGCTAGGATAGAATGGATAATTGGTTTATGAGTTTTTGTTTTTGAGTCTCGGATGAGATCCAGGACATCACGAGAGATTCCGGAATGGTCCAGAGAATAAGATTCATATAAGGGAAAGCAGTTTTTGGATTTCGGAATTGTTTCGGAATGTTCGGTATTGTATCAGAAGCTTATAGAACCTTCCGGAGTGGAACCAACGTGGCCCCACTTGTCAGGAGGGGGCGTGGGCCTACATTGGGCCAGGGGCACAAGGCCCCATAGGCCTAGCCGGCCAAGCCCTAGGGGAAACCCTAGGGAGAGCTTCTAGAAGGGGGGGGGAACTTGCCCCCCACTCCACCCCATGTGGCCGCCGGCCCTAAGGTTTGGATGAGGGGCAAGGGCAGACGGCCAGCCCTCTATATAAAGAGGGCAGGGGCACACCCTCCCCCCCCACACCTCCAAAAACCCTAGCCGCCCAGTTGGTGCCCTCTCTCTCTCTCTCTCTCTCTCTCTCTATCTCTCTCCCAACTGCGCGTCGGCGAAGCCCTGCCGCAGAAAATCTCCACCTTTGCACCACGCCGTCGTGTTGTAGATCCAATCTATCTCTCCACCCCACTTGCTGGACCGAGGAAGGATGATACATCGAGGTGCCGTACGTGTGCATCTCTCGGAGGCGTCGCCACTTGCGGCGTTGGATCAGATCGGATCGCGAGGAGGAGAAGGCTAGTACGACTACATCAACCACGTTCTGTTGAACGTTCCGCTGTGCGATTTCTTCAAGGGTATGAAGATCTCATCTATTCCCCTTTGTTGTTTGCATCTCCTAGATTAGATCTTGGCTTCCTCATTCACATCCGTAGAAATTTTTTGATTTACTATGCTGCGAAACCCCTCAGTGGTATCAGAGCTAGATCTATGCGTAGATGTGTTTCACGAGTAGAACGCAACATGCTTGTTGCGGGCGTTGATGTTTTCTGTTGCAAGCCTCTTGTTGTGTACTTCTTATGACGCGGGATAGTGAGATCGAAGCGGTCCAGGCCAACTTTACGAGACCTCGTTCGCGAGACCGGCTCCGCACTTGACGTGTGGCTTGTTCCACACATGCGGCTGGTGGATGCCAGTTTCTCTCACTATAGTTGTCATGGGATTTACACCGGATGTTGGCAACCATAATATCACCGTTGTGGCTTTCCGTAGGTAAGAATCGTTCTTAGCTTGTTACTCCTATAAGCCACGTAAAACATGCAACAACAAAGTAGAGGCGTCTAACTTGTTTTTGCAGCGAGTGTTTCTGTGATATGGTATGGCCCAAGATGTGATGTGTATGTTGTATGCAATGATCATGTTTTGTAATATTTCACGACTTGCATGTCGATGAGTACACAACCAGCAGGAGCCATATGGTTGTCTTTATAATTGTGTATGACATGTGTGTCAACTTCTTATACGCCATGTAATAGCTTTACTTTATCGCTAAGTAGTTAGCAATAGTTGTAGTTGGTATTCGTGGTGGAGGCAATCATGGTGGAGTGATGGAGATCATGCTGGCACGCACAAGATGGAGATCATTACACGGAGATTGGCTATACCATGTCACATAAAATTATATGCATGTGATGGTTATCCTTTTATGTATCTTATTATGCTTAGATCGCGACGGTAGCATTATAAGATGATTACTCACTTAAAGATCAAGATGAAACTGTGTTCTCCCCATGCATGCACCGTTGTGAAAGTTCGTCGTGTTCAAGCACCACGTGATGATCGGGTGCTATAAACTCTACGTTCACATACAACGGGTGCAAGCCAGTTTTGCACACGCGGAAATACTTGGGTTTGACTTGACGAGCCTAGCATGTACAGACATGGCCTTGGAACACATGAACCGAAAGGTTAAGCATGAGTCATATGAATGATATGATCGACACTTTGTTGTCCACCATTGAAACCACATCTCTTCTCGTGAAGATCGGATTAGGTGTGGTGAATTTGGATCATGTTCACTAAACAATTTGAGGGATGTTGAATTTAGTGGGAGTTCATCTAGTAATTTGATTAAGTTGAACTAGTTATCATGAACATAGTCTAAATTGTACTAGCAAAATTTTGTAGATCAAATGGCTAAGTCCAACTTCAACTTCAACGTTTTTGCTGAGAAAGAAAAGCTTAAGAACAATGGGTCTAACTTCACCAACTGGTTCTGCAATCTGAGAAACATTCTCGCTGGCGGACAAAAGGACTATGTCCTTGAGAAAGAGCTAGGTGACGCCCCTGCTGTAGATGCGCCGGCTGATGAAAAAGTTGTTTATCAGTCGCACAAAGATGATTATGGTGTGATTAAGAGCACCATGTTGTTTGCTATGGAATCGGACCTTCAAAATCGTTTTGAGGAGTTCGCCGAGCCCTTTGAGATTCTTGAGGAACTGAAAACCATGTTTCGCACTCAGCCCGCTCGAGAGATATGAGATCTCTGAGAAATTCTTTAACTGCAAGATGGAGGAAGGGAGTTCCGTTAGTGAGCACGCCATTAAGATGTCGGGATACACTCAACGCCTTGAGCAACTGGACTACAAGATTACATAGGAGCTCAAGATTGACAGAGTTCTGCAATCACTCCCTCCTAGCTACAAAGGTTTTGTAGTTACTCATAATCAGATTGGTTCCACTGATACGATCACTGAGCTCTTCGCTAAGCTGAAAGCTGCGGAGGTGGACATCAAGAAAGATAATCATGTGTTGATGGTCAACAAGCCCCCCAACTTTAAGAAAGGTAAGGGTGCAAAGAAGTCCTTCAAGAAAGGCAGTGAAAGCGCTGTTCCCGCCGAGAAGAAGCTCAAGTCCGGACCTAAGCCGGACAATCGAGTGCTTCTATTGTAAGGACAAGGGTCATCGAAGCATAATCGTCCAAGTACTTAGCGGACAAGAAGGCTGGCACCATCAAAGGTATATTTGATATACATGTTATTGATGTTTACCTTACTAGCGCTCGTTGTAGTGCGGGTATTTGATCTCGGTTCAGTTGCTAATATTTGTAACTCGAAACTGGAGCTACGGAATAGACGGCGGCTAGCGAGGGATGAGGTGACGATGCGCGTTGGCAACGGATCAAGAGTTGATGTGATGGCCGTCGGCACGCTCTCCTTAGTTTTACCTTTAGGATTAGTTTTAAACCTTAATAAATGTTATTATGTGCCTGTGTTGAGCATGAACATCATATCTGGATCGTGTTTATTGCAAGACGGTTATTCATTTAAATCGGAGAATAATGGTTGTTCTATTTATATGAGTAACATCTTTTATGGTCATGCACCTGCTATGAATGGTTTATTTCTTCTGAATCTCGAAATCAATGAAACACACATCCATAACATTGAGGCTAAGAGATGCAAGGTAGATAGTGATAATACGAATTATTTGTGGCACTGCCGTCTAGGTCATATTGGTGTAAAACGCATGAAGAAACTCCATTCTGATGGACTTTTGGAGTCTCTTGATTTTGAATCATTTGACACGTGCGATCCATGCCTCATGGGCAAGATGATCAAAACCCCGTTCTCCGGAATAATGGAGCGAGCAACGGACTTGTTGGAAATCATACATACCGATGTATGCGGACCAATGAGTGTTTCGACGCGCGGTGGTTATCGCTATTTTCTCACTTTTACTGATGACTTAAGTAGATATGGGTATATCTATTGAATGAAACATAAATCTGAAACATTTGAAAAGTTCAAAGAATTTCAGAATGAAGTGGAAAACCATCGTAACAGGAAAATTAAATTTCTACGATCCGATCGTGGAGGTGAATATTTGAGTTATGATTTTCTCATGCATCTTAAATCAAGCGGAATCGTTTCGCAACTCACGCCACCCGGAACACCACAGCGCAATGGTGTGTCTGAACGCCGGAATCGAACTCTATTAGATATGGTGCGATCAATGATGTCTCTTACAGATTTGCCGTTATCATTTTGGGGTTATGCATTAGAATCCGCTGCATTCACTTTAAATAGGGCACCATCTAAATCCGTTGATACGACACCGTATGAACTATGGTTTGGTGCTAAACCTAAGTTGTCATTTCTTAAAGTTTGGGGATGCGAAGGTTACGTCAAGAAGTTGATGCCGGACAAGCTCAAACCCAAAGCGGAGAAATGCGTCTTCATAGGATACCCTAAGGAAACGATTGGGTATACCTTCTACCACAGATCCGAAGGCAAAGTTTTTGTCGCAAAGAACAGATCCTTTCTTGAGAAGGAGTTTCTCTCGAAATAAGTGAGTAGAAGGAAAGTAGAGCTAGACGAGGTTATTGAACCTTCTCTTGAGTTGGAGAGTAGCGCAGCACCTGAAATTGTTCCAGTGCCGTCTGCACCAACAATAGAGGAAGCTAATGACAAGGATCATGAAGATTCGGATGATGCTACTACTGAACGTCGCAGGTCGACAAGGTCACGTGCCCCCCTGAGTGGTACGGTAATCCTGTCTTGACCGTCTTGTTAGTAGACAACAGTGAACCTGTGAACTATGAGGAAGCAATGATGAGCCCAGACTCTGAGAAATGGCTAAAGGCCATGAAATCCGAATTAGGATCCATGAGAGAAAACCAAGTATGGACTTTGGTGGACCCTCCTAGTGACCGAAAGGCCGTTGAGTGCAAATGGATTTTTAAGAAGAAAACAGACGCAGATGGTAATGTTACTATCTATAAAGCACGGCTTGTCGCAAAAGGTTTTCGACAAGTTCAAGGTGTTGACTACGATGAGACTTTCTCTCCCGTAGTGATGTTTAAGTCCATTCGGATTTTATTAGCAATTGCTGCGTTTCATGATTATGAAATATGGCAGATGGATGTCAAGACTGTGTTCCTCAATGGCAACATTGATGAAGAGTTGTATATGATGCAACCCGAAGGTTTTGTCAATCCTAAGGATGCTGATAAGGTGTGCAAACTTCAGCGTTCCATTTATGGACTGAAGCAAGCATCTCGGAGTTGGAACCTTCGTTTTGATCAAGTGATCAAGAGCTTTGGATTTGTTCCAAATTGCTACGAAGCTTGTATCTACAAGAAAGTGAGTGGGAGCTCAGTGACATTTTTGGTACTATATGTGGATGGCATATTGATTATTGGAAATGACATTGACATGCTTAACGATGTCAAGAGTTATTTGAACAAATGTTTTTCAATGAAAGACCTAGGGGAAGCTGCTTATATATTGGGCATCAAAATCTATAGAGATAGACAAAGACGCCTGATAGCTTTAAGCCAAAGTACATACATAGACAAAGTTCTGAAAAGGTTCAGAATGGATAAGGCAAAGAAAGGTTCAGTGCCTATGTTATCAGGTAAGATATTGAGCAAGGCTCAGTGTCCATTCTGATGAAACAATAGAGAAGCTATGAGCAAAGTGCCTTATGTCTCGGCCATAGGTTCTATCATGTATGCCATGCTATGTACTAGACCGGATGTGTCCAATGCTCTTAGTTTGACGAGCAGATACCAAAGTGATCCAGGAGTGGAACACCGGACAACTGTGAAGAACATCCTAAAGTATTTAAATAGGACTAAAGAAATGTTCTTAGTCTATGGAGGTGATGAACAGCTCGTCGTAAAAGGTTACGTCGACGCTAGTTTCGACACCGACTAGGATGATTCTAAATCTCATACAGGATACATTTATATTTTGAATGGAGGAGCTGTGAGCTGGAGAAGCTGCAAGCAAAGCGTGATCGCGGGATCTACAGTAGAAGCGTCAAGTGAAGGAGTCTGGATCAGGAAGTTCATCACTGAGCTTGGTGTGGTTCTAAGTGCCTTGGACCCGCTGGAGATATTGTGTGACAACACTGGCGCGATAGCACTGGCTAAGGAACCAAGATATCATCCAAATACCAAGCACATCAACCGCAAGTTTCATCTAATTCGATATTATATAACAGATGGAGATCTGAAGATTAGCAAAGTATATACGGATCTGAATGTCGCAGATCCATTGATTAAACCTCTTCCACGAGCAAAACATGATCAGCACCTTAGTGCCATGGGTGTTAGATTGTTGCCAGATGTAAACTAAATTATTGACTCTAGTGCAAGTGGGAGACTGTTGGAATTATGCCCTAGAGGCAATAATAAAGATGTTATTATTATAATTCTTGTTCATGATAAAGTTTATATTCCATGCTAGAATTGTATTAAGCAGAAACGTTGATACTTGTGTGGTTTATGAACAACACCGTGTCCCTAGTATGCCTCTATGGACTACCTCATTGATTAATGATGGTTAAGGTTTCCTAACCATAGACATGAGTTGTCAATTAATAATGAGATCATGTCATTGGGAGAATGATATGATGGACATACCCAAATTAAGTAGAGCAATTAGATCGTGTCATCGTGTTCATCTTTGCGAAGCTTTTTCTTATGTCAAATATTGTATTCCTTAGACCATGAGATAATGCGACTCCCTGGTATCGGAAGAAAGCTTTGAGGTCATCAAACGTCATCCTATGAGAGGGTGATCATAAAGATGTCTCTCAGGTGATCGGAAAGTACTTGTTGGGTTGTATGTATCGAGATGGGATTTGTCCCTCCCAAGTCGGAGAGATATACTTCGGGCCCACTCGGTAATCGATATCAACACCGCTTGCAAGCAAGTGGTTAAGGAGTTAATCACAAAGTGATATCGGATTACGAAACGAGTAAAGTACTTGCTATGAACGGGATTGAACTAGGTATGCCGATACCGACGATCAAATCTCGGGCAAGTAAACTATCGCGTGACGAAGGGAATATATATGTGGGATTAATTGAATCCTGGCATCGTGGTTCATCCGATATGATCATCGATGAATATGTGGGAGTCAATATGGGTTTCCAGACCCCGCTGTTGATTATTGATAGAAGATCATGTCTGCATATTCTCGAACCCGTAGGGTCACACACTTAACTTGTCTCGACGCTAGGATAGAATGGATAATTGGTTTATGATTTTTTGTTTTTGAGTCTCGGATGAGATCCAGGACATCACGATAGATTCCGGAATGGTCCGGAGAATAAGATTCATATAAGGGAAAGCAGTTTTTGGATTTCGGAATTGTTTCAGAATGTTCGGTATTGTATCGGAAGCTTCTAGAACCTTCTGAAGTGGGACCAACGTGGCCCCACTTGTTGGGAGGGGGTGTGGGCCTACGAGGGAGTGCCCTGGCCGCATTGGGCAAGGGGCACAAGGCCCCATAGGCCCAGCCGGCCAAGCCCTAGGGGAAACCCTAGGGAGAGCTTCTAGAAGGGGGAGGGAAACTTGCCCCCCACTCCACCCCATGTGGCCGCCGGCTCTAGGGTTTGGTGGAGGGGTAAGGGCAGACGGCCAGCCCTCTATATAAAGAGGGCAGGGGCACACCCTCCCCCCACACCTCCAAAAACCCTAGCCGCCCAGTTGCCGCCCTCCTCTCTCTCTCTCTCTCTCTCTCTCTCTCTCTCTCTCTCTCCCGACTGCGCGTAGGCGAAGCCCTGCCGCAGAAACTCTCCACCTTTGCACCACGCCGTCATGTTGTAGATCCAATCTACCTCTCCACCCCACTTGCTTGACCGAGGAAGGAGGAGACGTCGAGGTGCCGTACGTGTGCATCTCTCGGAGGTGTCGCCACTTGCGGCGTTGGATCGGATCGGATCGCGAGGAGGATAAGGCTAGTACGACTACATCAACCACGTTCGTTGAGCGTGCCACGATTTCTTCAAGGGTATGAAGATCTCATCTATTCCCCTTCGTTGTTTGCATCTCCTAGATTAGATCTTGGCTTCCCCGTTCGCATCCGTAGAATTTTTTTGATTTACTATGTTGCGAAAGCCTTCACAGGCGGCCATGACGAACCACTTCTACCACGAGCTCACATCCCCAGTGGGATCCCCCAAATCTATGACAAATATGCATTTCTTTTGCATTCTTGGAAGAAAGAGAGCTTGACGAGGCGAGGGCCCCTGGCCCCGGTGAATGTAGGACCCGGATAAAACCACTATTAGGAAAAATTTTGTTTGTTTACTACTTTCATCATCATCATCATCATGCATCTTTAACCTAAAACTAACTATTTAAAGCCTTCCTCTATTTTTTATATAATCCTGTTTAAACTACTATTTTTGCAAAGGATATTTAAAACTAAATAAAATAACGCCACCCGTAACCCGCCGCGACCTCTCAGTTTCTCTAAGCGGCCCCAACGCGTCCCCTCCAAGCGAGTGTAGTGAGCCGCCTCCCTCGTCTCTACCCACGTCTCCACTCACCCCTGGCCCCACCTCCTTCCTTCGATAGCCCCGAAAATCACATCGCCTCGCTCCCACAAACCCCGCTGCCTCGATCGATCCCCGATGCCGCCGCCGCTTACCTCCCCTCGATGGCGCCCCTCTGGTCCTCTTCGCTCGACCTTCCTTGACCTCCACCGCTGGATGGCCTCGGTACCGCCTCGCCGAACCTCCTCTGCAGCGCGAGCTCGACCCTACGCCTAGCCTCTACGCGAGCCAGCGGCGTAGGCTGTCTCTGCCTCGCGTCCCCGTGAGCTCGCTTTCGCCTTCACCCTCTCTCGAGCCAGCGACCGCCTCGCCATCTTGCTCTGTCGGCCGCTCAGGCCTCCTCTACGGGAGCGACCGACCTCCTGCAGCCACAACGGTGTCCTGCTCGTCTCACCGTCTACCTTGGCACCTTATCCTCGTTCCGTCCTTGCCAATGCCGAGTTCCCCCACCCGTTTTTGTCCTCTATTGCGCGCGCGTGAGCGTGCCCTGTTGATTGGTTCTGTTGTTGACCTTTTGTATGGTGGTGTTGTGGTGCCCTGAAGATGCTGGTGGGGAGTAGATGTTGGTGTTGTGGACATGGATGCGGCAAAGGATGCACCTAACACCCGATCCGGTGCCAACAAGGTCTTCTTCGCCATCCGAAGTAGGAGACCGCACCTGTGCCATGTCAAGTTCACCTTTCCGGATCGCCAAGTTTTCCTTCTAGACCCGAAGAGCCCTTGAAGCCAAGATCGTCCACTTGGAATTCGAAGATCGATCCCGTACCCGGCACCGTGCCAATATCACCCTCACGGATCCGATGGTCGAACCCCGAAGACCGAATCAGAGATCCTCGAACCCATCGAACCTCGGAACCCCAAGTTCGTCGATCCGAGATGTGTGACCCCAAACCCAAGCCTTTATTTTATTAAATGCTATATACACTTGTTGCATATTAAATTATCATGCTTGCATACATATTGTGGCTTGGGGGATATTGTCGACTCACCTAATAATTGAATATGGAGGCCATATGCGGGCGAATTTACTCTAATATTGATCTCATTTAAATTTGTGTAGCGAACCGATGCCATGTTTTGACTTGTTAAGACAACATTTAAATTATGGGGTATCTAAACAACTTGAACCACTTAGATATTTGTCGGGACCCCGGTTCCGCTTAATATTGCCTAATTGCATCGCACCTTTGCCATGTCATACATCATACATGCATCATGCCGGTTTTCTGCCATAGTAATAAATAGTGTATCCGGTGTTTCCTCTAGTGCTTTGCTTCTTCACGGATTAGGCTGATGAGTTGATGCGAGTGTCGACCCGATCTTCGGATGAACCTTCGACAATATTTTCAGGCGAGCATCCTTCCTCCTTTCTACCTATTTTACCTTTATAGTCTTTATTTCCTCCTGTTGATTTATTGCTATGTGTGTTGCGATGCTCTAGTTTTTGTACCCGTGATATCCCTTGCAGCCATTATATTGCCTCGGACACCTCCTATTACCTATTGTTTGGTAGATAGTCGGCCTTGCGATTCATAGTTGCTTGCTCAGGTGTTGTGTCTATGTTTTCAAGTACCGCCGTGTTGGAGAAATGCCTCATGCTTAATGTTGGAGATGATCATGGCTTTAATTACAGTTTAATAACTAAAATTCAAAGTAGTTAAATAATGCAGAGGCACAGGTGGGCAATAGATGTTATTTGATTTTTAACCGTCCACTTGTGTCCCGTAGGACCCCAAGTACTTGATACCTGTTCTTTGAATATTCGCGCTATCCGCATGTGGGACCATGAATCCCCTAAACCAGAGCTTGAGTCATATATTATTTCTTGGGGCCACAAAGTAGTTTGGGGCTTTATTACTATCCCGTACTTATGCCATGCTTTACTGCTTTATTTACTATTGCGAGTGGAGCGCCTGTATTATTTTGGATCGTGGCACGATTTCGCGGTATCAACAAGCCTAGTCACACTTTCGGGTTCCCAATCGTTTATAGCCGTTCTCGCAATCCTCTAGGTCCGTCTTGGAGCTGGCCAACTTCCTCGCGGGTAGCTTGGTGGGGTGGCCCCCTGAAATTATATGAATCTTGCAATTGCTCTATCGTGATGCCTCGTTGGGTTTTCATTTGGTTTTTTTCGAGGTTGATCGTGCGTGTGTTGCTATTTGTGCCCCCCTGTAGGGTAAAACTTTCTGAAAGTCGTGTCCGTGGTTATGGATGACTTGGAGCACAGTATCTCGATCATAGACAACTATAACTAAAGTAGTGCTATAAATTTGACTTTATAATGACTAGTAATCTGCTTCACTACAACGGAATAGCTAAATAAAAGTACCAACAACTGCTGGTTTTGGGATGCCTGATGCTATATGTATCTGACTAGTAAGTATTGAAACTACAACGGAATGGTTAACTAAAACTGCCCACTGTTTATAATATCAGGATGACTCATGCTATCTATATCTGACTAGTAATTGCTGCAACTATAATGGAATGAATAAAACTGCCAAATGTGTGAGTTCCTCGGTGGACTTCCTCGATTGGTTTTGAGGGGGAAACACCAGGATGGGTATGTTTGGTGTTAGCATCAGGTTGGATCTAACTAGGTCTTTCTTATCCCTCTCTGATAGCCGCCAGTTGTATTGAGTCGCTATAGGTTGTTCAATGCATGCCGCGCCGCCGCTTTAGCCCACCATACCTATGTAGGCAAGGACTGCCGAATTCTAGCCTCGCCGTGTACTGGCCTCAGTACTGTCCGCTCTCTTTTTTTCCTTTGCCCTTTGTCGGCTCCCCTTTTGTTTGAGAAGGTTTTGAGATCGACGTCATTAGCAGGGTTACTCTTCCGGCTTGGCCTGAGCAGGGTTATGGACGCCATTGGTTATTATTCAGGGCTCTTAGCTCAATTTGCATCTTGTTCGTACTCCGATACTGTATCATTTTCAAGGTGATTTGGATTTTGTATTGTACATCTGTATTCTTGACTCATAGAGTCGTGTTGAATATATCTGTTCTGTGGGTTCCATCGTGGACTATTGTGTAATGGTATTATTTCGTTTTCCACCCGCACGCAAGTGCCTGGTGGGCGCCTTTGAATGGTTTCTATGCGAGTTTGGCGGGAATCGCTAAAACTTGCATAGGGCCGATCCGAGGGTGTTACGGTGAACCACAACGAAGCCAGCCGCCGCCTGTGGTGGGCGAACCAGACTATCATCGGCGTGATGCGGTACATCGGCGGGGGAGACAATCCTCGCCTACGGTACCCGCAACCGCCATAGAGCCATAAGAAGGGTGGTGGTGGTGAAGGCCGCAGGTGTAGTGGCGTCATCATCCGGGAGACCCCTCCCCCATGCATCGTGGATCCGAGGTCGGAGTGGCAGGTGCCCCCACAATATTCCATGGCTGGGCTGAGGATTCAGCCCCGTGCGCCTAGCAACAACGACGATGACGAAGACGAAGACGACCCTAAAGCTGCATACTATAGGGCTAGATATGAGCATGATTAAAGGGGGGGGGGGGTCCTTTAGTCCAGATTCCATAGTGTCGGTTTTTTAATATTAATAAATGTATTGAGTGTTAGTCCCGGTTTGTGGCTAGACTGGGACTAAAGGGGGGCCTTTAGTCCTGATTCCATAGTCTCGGTTTTTTAATATTAATAAATGTATTGAGTGTTAGTCCCGGTTTATGGCTAGACCGGGACTAAAGGGGGGCCTTTAGTCCTGATTCCGTAGTATTGAAACTAATAAATGTATTGAAACTAAAAAATCTTGCTCAATCAAACTGAACGACAACTCCCAGTGCCTAAGCCGTGGGTGTTGGGGATATACTTTCCGGGTATACCCACAACACTCGCTGACCAGGGTGGCCCACCAACGGGTTAGAGCTTTGCTTCATGGGCATCCCAGTCAGAGAAAGAGGAGGAGCCAGTTTCGGCTACGACAAGGCCCAGAAGAGTTACCGACTTAGGCTTGTAGTATTATTTGTAGTCCAAGCTGTACATAGTTACTGACTCTGTAACGTAGCCGGATAGGTCTCTCCTGTAACCCTAGGCCCCGGTGACTATATAAACCGGACCTATGGGAGCCTTTAGGGAACAACAACCAATCAATCATAACACCACAACCAACTCGCACAGGCGAACACCTCTTGTAATTCGCTATAACATCCGACTTACGCCAATATATTACTGGGTTACTAGTAGGAGTATGATCTAATCACCACAGTCGGATCTGAACCTGGGTAAACTTGTGCTCACCGCTCCTGGAACATCCGACGTCTCACACCCCATCCTTCCAACGCCACTAGGATCCCCTATGGCGTACTTGTCGACAATCCGACGACAGTTGGGGCCCACCATGGGGCAGATGACCTTTGGAGTATCGTTCCAGGTGGAATCTGTGCATGCAGGAATCGGCGAAACAATCGCCATGGGTCGCCTGGTCTATGCCAGTGATGTCCCTCTCGTCCTTCTTGATGAGACTTGGATTCCAGCTTCAAAACCTGTGACGACCTACACGATCATGTCCATCGGTGAGATTGATATCTATCTCATTTTTGCTGAGCCTGCCCAACCCACCCTTGAGGTGATGACCATGGCGGAAGAAAAATCCGGATCTACTTTGTCCGCAGAAGAGGAAGAGTTCAGGGTCCTGGAGAAAATCAAACCCACCTAGACCACTCCTATAGTGGAAGAAGAGGTGGAAGAAGAATCTAGATCTGATCACTCCAGCGAGATCGGATACACAGATGAGGAGTACATCCGCTACGGATCCAGCTATGCTTATGTCGAAGCGGAAACCAATTTATACAAATACCTCAAGAACATGAACAAGAAGAAGCACTATTTCGTATACCATGTAAGCCCTGGATCCGACTATGTCGAGGCTGGAGCTTGTAGCGACTCGGCTCTAGACGCAATCGAAGAAAACACCGACTCACCTGGCTCCCCTCAGGAGTCAATTACATTGCAGGAACTTCGAGACTTTGACAAAGAGATGGAGGAGTACTAACAAGAGCACATCTCCAAGCAAACACAATGTGAGCCGGAAAATCCTCCTAGTCCATATGATAGAATGGATGAAAGCTACACCTCGCAGGATGACATGGACACCGGAGATTCCTCCGAGGTCCAAAAGCCAACCATGATGAAAAGTACCGACGGAAGTTTATCCCCCGGTACCGGACCAAAAGCCGTCTTTGCCACTGGTACGAACGTTAAGGCTACTGGGTGGTCAAAGAAGAAGAAGAAGAACAACACCGGCAGAGCCGGACATCGATGAAACAAACGAAGAAAAAGTTGATGAAGAGATCGAGATGGAGAATCAGGACGGAGATCCGATTAATACCACCCCGATCGACCCGCCTGTGGATGGACACATTGTCACCAAAGGTGCACGTGAAATTTACGGAGATGCTCTCACAATTCCAATCCCAACAACTTCAGATCTTAAACCGGAGGCGCTGGAGAAATGGGCTGAGGAGTTGGAAAAGCACCGCTTGTTTCTACTTGAAGAGGCCGCGCGCCTCGTCGAGATGAGGCGGCAGTTAGACAGTGATCCTGCCAGATATCAGTCAGATTTCAAGCGACATCCAAACAAGAAAAGGGGAGGCCCGTTTCTTGCTAACAAGAATCCTGATATCCACAAAGATCTATTCGACGGAAAGGATGGAGAGAAGATCCGAGTCTATAGCACGCCGGTGGAAAACGCTGCTACAACTCGAGCCATCCTTGCCAATAATCTGTCTCCACAGTAGGTCCAGCAGTGTGTCGCATTGCTGGACAAAGGATTAAAGAAGCAGAAAACGGCCGCGTCATTTAGTGGCAAGCTGGCCTCAAAGTACGAGTTTTGCCACACTGGCGCTAACCAAAGCACCGATGTAAGACTTGATACGTCCAAAACGTATCTACTTTCTCAAACACTTTGCTATTGTTTATTCTCTAAACTTGTGTGATTTGGATACAACTAACACAGACTGACGCTATTTTCAGTAGAATTACCTTGGTGTCTTAATTTTTGTGCAGGGACAAAGGGTCGCGATCTCGCGAGGGTGAGCTAACTCCAAAAACCCGTCCTCAGTTCGGATTGCAGGCTGCAACTCGCCTGCATGAAGCAGGAATCGCTAGTAATCGCCGGTCAGCCATACGGCGGTGAATCCGTTCCCGGGCCTTGTACACACCGCCCGTCACACTATAGGAGCTGGCCATGTTTGAAGTCATTACCCTTAACCGTAAGGAGGGGGATGCCTAAGGTTAGGCTTGCGACTGTAGTGAAATCGTAACAAGGTAGCCGTCAGGAAAATCCCGAAAAATATGCCAAAAACTATTTCTCACCAGAAGATCCATGGAGCCATAAGGGGAGGCAGAGAGGAGGCCTGGGGGCCAGACCCACCCTAGGCGCGGGCCCACTGACCCAACGCTTGGGGGAGGTCTGACCACCCCAGACAGCTCCTCGGCCTCCCTCCGCGCCTATAAGTTGCCTTCTGACCTAAAAACTCAGAGGGGTTCGATAGTTTTCCAGAAAGAGTTCCGCTCCGCCGCCGCCACGAGAAACCAAGATTCGGATCCAGAAACTCCGTTCTGGCACCCTGTCGGGACGGGGAATTTGGAGAGGATCATCGCCATCGTCATCACCAACGCATCTCCATCAACCACCGATGTTTCCCTCATCCATGAGTGAGTAATCCCCCGCTGTAGGCTGTGGGATGGTAGGGATTGAATGAGTTTTATCATGTAATTGAATAAGATCTGTTAGGGGCATAGTGCCTAGTATCTCTATTAGTGCTATTTGACTTTGTTGCAACTTGTTGTGCTTAATGCTTGTCTCTAGGGCCCGAGTGCCATGATATCAGATCTGAACTTATTATTGAATCATCATGATAGTATTGTTTATGATTTTATTTTGCAAATTGTGTACACATATCATTGTCCGGATCCAAAGGCCCCAAAGTGACAATAATTGGGACAACCGAAGGGGATGGATGTGGTGTGAGGATCACATGTGTTCATGGAGTGTTAATGCTTTGCTCCGGTGCTCTATTAAAAGGAGCACCTTAATTGCCAGTTCCCTAGAGGCCCCGCTGCCACGGGCTGGCTGGACAGAAGATGTTGTGCAAGTTCTCATTGCGAGCACGTATGACTATATTTGGAGCACATGCCTAGGATTATTTAGTACTTGGATGCTTGTTATTATTTATCTACAATTCCCTAGTTCTTTGAAGTTACATGTTTAGACTCGTCCATGCAACGCCCGTCCATCCATCAATATGCCTACCGCACTCGAATCCTACTGCTACCATTACTGTTACTATTACTCTTTCATGTTGTCATTCTTCTTCTTTGTTGCTACTACAAACTATTGCTACTGATAAACTTCTATGAGCAAGAACTATTTCCAGGTGCAGCTGAACTGACAACTCAGTTGTTAAGGCTTGCAAGTATTCTTTGGCTTCCCTTGTGTCGAATCAATAAATTGGGTAATACTACCCGCGAAGACTGTTGCGATCCCCTATACTTGTGGGTCATCAAGACTCCTTATGGATACGACTCAATGCTATCGTCCTCATGGAGAAGAAGAGAATTCAAGAACCGGCTCAAACGGCCACTCTCGCCGGACGGCGCGTGAGTGGGCAAGAGTTATTCCGGCTGCGTTCGAAGACGCCATCAGGGAAATGGTTCCTCATCGGGACCATCGTCGGCAAAACAACCACCATAGAGAAGACCCGGAAACACGTCTCTAGCAAGAGGAGCAAGATCGGCTAAGCATGCCACCACCGAGACGTTTGGTTGGCAACGCTGGACGAAGAGATGATCTGGATCGTCCTGAATCAAGTAGGGACGGTGCCCTGATATGTCCAATTTGCATCACCATTCTATATCATAATTTGCCTCTATTCATTGATATATGTCTTATTATGAGGTATTACTTATGTATTTTCCACTATTTTTGCATGTTGGATGATTCTTGGAGGATGGACTGCCGGAGTCTGGATTCCGATGGAAAAAGAGGTGTTTTGATGCAATTTCGTTGAAGATCAGAAAAATACCAGAAAAATATAGGAAAATTATATTTTCCCAAAAGAATGAGGAAGCCAGAAGGGGATGAGAAGAAGGGCCACAGGGGGCCCACACCACCCTAGGCGCAGGCCCACCTTGCCCCGTGCCTAGGGCAGGTGTGGCCCACCTACCTGGCCTCCGAATCTGCCCTCTCGCCTATATCTTCCTCACGGAACCCTAATACCATGGGAGAAACCACAGATAGATTTCCGCCGCCTCTGCGGGGCGGAAAACACCGAGAGAGAAAGATCTCTCCAGCAGACAGATTTCTGCCGGGGAAATTCCTTCCCGGAGAGGGGAGATCATCACCATCAACACCGCCATCAAGCTAGGCTTCATCGGGATCACCATCATCATCCACATCATCATCTCCACCAGCACCATCATCACCACTCCATCCCGCTGTAACAATTGCGTTGGATATTGCTTTAGTTCTTAGGGGAAACTTTCCCGGTGTTAATTACTATTGTAGTTGATGCTTGTGAGTGGAACCATTATATTATTGTTTATGTTAAAATTGTTATTTATCACCATATCATCTTTGATCTTGATCCATATGATGTCTTGTGAGTAGTTCGTCTTGTTCTTGAGGACATGTGAGAAGTCATGTTGTTATTAGTGGATTTGTGTTGAGTTATTATTCAATGGTTTAGTATTTAAGTTGTCGTGGTATTCTTCTAGTGGTGTCATGTGAACGTCGACTACATGATACTTCACCATTTATGGGCCTAGGGGAATGCATTATGTATTTGGCTAGTAATTGTGGGGTTGCCGGAGTGACAGAAACCTGAACCCCCGCTAGGACACCTTTGCACAAGGGAGTGTAGGATCTCATAGTTTAAGTCTATGGTTAGGTTTATATCTTAATTACTTTCCTGTAGTTGCAAATGCTTGCAGGGGGTTTAATCACAAGTATGTATTAGTCCAAGTAAGGTCGGTACATTAGCACATGTTCACCCACACAGCACTTACAACACCATACTTAGCTATATGAAGCGAAAGCACTTGGCAGAATTCCCATGTGTCCTCGAGAACATTTGGTTCTTATAAGTATTTCCACCGGCTTGTCCTTTGCTAACAAAGGTTGGGCCAATTGATGCGTTTGTTCTTTATTGCTTGCACTTTGTTTTTTTGCTTTATCAGAAAACCCCTAAAAATCTGTTTGCTAAGTCTTTGCAGAGATTTCCTGCTCCATACCACTAGTCAACACCTTGTGCTCCTCGGTGGGATAGACACTCCTATTTATCGAAAGTACTGCGATACACCCCATATACCTGTGGGTCATCAAGACTATTTTCTAGCGCCGTTGCCGGGGAGTGAAGCGCTATTGAAGAGTGGAACTGGTAAAGGAAACTTCTGCTGTGAGTATTGCTTTTTATTACTGCTTGTTACTTTGTTTCCAATATGGATAACCCACTTGGTTTTCTGTTTGAGAAAACTACTACCACTGCTAGGGTAGTAGATGAACCACGACCTGTTGAGACAGATCCTTTTAAGATACCTACAAGTATTGTTGATCGTGTTATGGATAATTATTAATTTGAGGATGGAACTGTCCATCCTGGTGATCACTTGATTTTTATCCATGAATTATGCGGGTTGTTTAAGTGTGCAGGTATCACAACTGAATAGGTGAAGAAGAAGTTACTCTTTATATCTTTGAAAGGGAGATCTGAAGAATGGTATAAGCTGCTGAAGAATGGACAATCCATGGAATGGGAGGAAATGGCTTCTCTCTTTTATTCTAAATTTTATCCTCCAAGTGAGATCCATAAGGATATAAATCTGATATATAACTTTTGGCCTCGTGATGGAGAGAGTACAACTCAAGCTTGGGGGAGATTGAAGTTACTAATGCTTAAATGTCCTATTCATGAACTCGCTAACAATATTATTATCAATAACTTTTATGCTAGGCTTTCTCTTCATGATAAATATTTACTAGATGCTTCTTGTACTGGATCATTCACACGTATGAAGGAAGGAGCTAAATGGGATCTCCTAGACCGTATTCAAGAGTACACTAAAGCTTGGGAGAACGACAAAGGAAGAAAGTCAGGTATAAACTATGATTATAAATGCATTAAATATTTTATGGGAACTGATGCTTCCGTGATATTAGCAATGAGTTTGGTATTGATTCCCAAAGTATTGCCAACTGTTTTAAGGCCTTTGCCTCTTACATAGAAATTCCCAAAAAGAAGTGGAATAAGTACCATGCTCCTTATAAAGATGTTTTAGTCATGTTCCGGTTAGAAGTGCTAAAGTTTGTACTACTAATCATATTGTGCCTGAACCTTATGATGAGAAAATACCTTTCCCAGCTAAGGTAAAGGAGTATTCTATGATGATTAGTGCAAATAACAAAGGTACAAATAAAACTATGGAGCCTGATGAGCAATTGAATATTAAACCTGTGGTAGCTATTGTGAAAGATCTTGACGCTAGAAATATAGAGGATGAGCACATTGTCTTTTGTGAAGACGCTTCTAATATTATCTCTCATCCTAGTAAGGCTAGAAAAGCTAGTGTCCCTCTACTTTCTGTTAAAATTGGTGATCATTTCTACTATGGTTTATGTGATATTGGTGCTAGTTCTAGTGCTATTCCTTATGAGCTTTACAGGGAAATTATGCATGAAATTGGTCCTTGTGAGCTTGAGGACATTGATGTGGTTCTTCACCTTGCAAATATGGAAACCATTTTCCCTATTGGTATTGTAAGAGATGTGGAGGTACTTTGTGGTAGGATTAAGTATCCTGCTGATTTTCTAGTGCTTAATTCAGCAGCTAGTAAAACTTGTCCTATCATTTTTGGTAGACCTTTCTTGAACACTTGTGGATATACTATAGATTGTAAGAAGGAGAAAGGTTTAACTAAGTTTGATGGATATTCTTATGAGTTTCACTTTTCCAAATTTGCTAAAGCTCCTTGTGAAAGTAGCTTGCCTAATAAAGATTTCAGGATGGAACAATTTGCTTCCATTGATCCAGTTTATGACCTTGGACCTCTTTTTGGTGACTGTAAGTATGCTCATTCTGATGATAAAGTTGTCTCTTGTGACAGTTATATTGTGAACTTTATTCAAAGTGCTATTGAAAGTTATTATGAGAGAGGGAAACATGGTTTTATGTATCACAATAATGTTAAGTTTCCCCGTTTTATGTTGAAAGCTTTGAAGTTGCATCTGTTTTGTCTTTCTATGCTAGTGTCTTTTTGTTTCAACAATTTGTTTTCTCATGATTCCGCCATGCATAGGAAGTGGGTTAGAATCAAATGTGTTGGTTATTTGCTTCTTGATGCTCTCTTTCACTTCAAATATATATCTCCTATGTGAGCATCCTTGAAACTTTCGAGCCTAACTTAAAGGCATTAAAGAAAAGTACTTGTTGGGACATAACCCAAGAGTTTGGTTGAGTCTTGGAAGTTATTACCTCAGTAATAACCGCTCGTTATCCTTTTTGTTTTGATTTTTGTGTCAATTTCAACTACTTTTTTGAAGTAGAGGAGTTGTGAAAAGTGGCTGTCCTGGGACAGATTTTTGTGCTGCACCGTAAAAATTCGTGAGGGAGCTTAGTACGTCGGATGGAGATGTATTTTTCTGAGCTTTTTCTCCAGGTTGTTACCCAACTTTAATTAGTTCTACACTTTTTTATTTGAGCAACATAAGGTTTCCGAAAAAATCAATCTTTACCTGCTGGTCTGTTTTGACAGATTTCTGCTAGCATTTGCATTTGCCTCTTAAAGAAGCATTTGTTTTGATGGATTTCAGTTGAAGTGTGCACCTAAAGGTTAATTGTTTTTCTTACACTAATGTTGCCATTGAGTTTTGTGTGAGACCTTGTAGGAAAGGAAATTCCAGGAGAAGGAGAAAAGGAGTCTGCAGAGTTCGTCTTTGAATAGGTAAAAGTGGTGAAAACAGAAGGTTCGTGAAACCCCAATTTTTTTATATTTTTGATGTTTTAATACATAAGGGAAGTTACCAGACGGAACAGAGGAGGAATCGGAGGCCGGGGTGGCCAAACCCACCCCAGGCGCGGGCCCCAACTGCCCAGCGCCTGGAGGGGGTGTGCCTTCCCCGAGCTCCGACTCCGCCTCGTTTTCGTATCATAACCTTCCTTATGCTTTGAAAGTTCATAATATATAACCCCCCGGATGCCCCGAGGTTCTTGCATCGAGTTCTCGTCGTATTTTTGTGTCGATCTGTTTCTATCAGGAAAACTTCTCAAGTTTAGAGCACCATGGTCTCCGCCAATGACAGAGGCAAGAAGCCCGAGGAAGACGATCCTCACAAACCCAAGGAGGAGGAGATTTTGGTAGGTTATGAAGGAGACATGGAGAATTAGAAGCAACCAGACACCCGCGCTACTGTCACAAGCATTGTAGTGGTGGCAACCCCTATCAAGATTAGGAGGACAACACGAATGTCTACAGGAGGGAAACCTCCACGTCATATCCTCTCTCCACGGTCACCTCCTCCTCGTACCACTCGCTCTAACCATGCAGGGAAGGAACACTCTATGAAAGAAGAGTGGAGAAAGAATTAAAAGGACTGGGATCCTCGGTCTGAATTGATCGTGAGCTGCATTGAGCATAATTCAGAGTTGATTCATAATCTGACCTTCGATATTGAGGATTTGAAGGAACTTATTGAAGATCTTATTAAGAGAACACCACCACCACCGAAGGAGTAATTCGTCATCAGGTTTGGCATCCCCTTTTCTTGTTCCAAGATTGGGGGGAGTGCCGCGGTATCACCACCATTATATTTTATCTTTTACCTTTTTAGTGGATTCATATCTTTGGTAGAGGTGTTATCTTATGGTTTGGTTTGCATATGGAAGTATATCTCCTTTAGTTGATTATCTATGTATCTCTTGGTGTGAGTGCCTTTATTGGAATATTAATGAGAAGCTTCATCTTTAATTTTTGCACTTCTTATTTTTAGTTTGCAATCTCTATTATTTGACGGGTCTTGTTGATCAGTATTGGCATCACTTTGGGAGCATCAAGTGGATCTAAATTGTTTTTGGCAAACCAAGTTCTGGTTAGTAGCAACACTTTTTGAGGTTTGAAAGAAAAACAGAAAAAGCTTACATGTATCTTGTATCATTTATTTTCTTTCTTGTTGGCTCATAAGCTGTAGCACCCCCCAGGGTTAGGGTTAAACTAACCTCAGATCACCATCTAAGATAAGTTCAACTCCCAAACATGGAAGATCATAGTATGATTCGGTAACATTATAGAACACAGGGATTCAACAGCATAAGTTTAAACTCTTAACAGAGTAAGATATTAGAGTTATTACAAACCAGAGGTCATAGACCCAACATTACATCACACAGCGAAAGCAAATTATGTTGTTCTACATAAAAACTTAGCAAAGGGCCTAAGAGGCCATAAACAAAAGTGACGTCCATCCCATAGTCCTCAGGCTGCTACCTGGGACCCCCAACTACTCGTCGATGTCAACGTAGAAGCCACATTCAGTTGCAACTAGATCCTCTGTAGAAAAACAACAATGGCGCAAGGCTGAGTATGAGAATGTACTCTGCAAGACTTAGATAACCTAGTATCTACATGCTCTGGCTAGAAAGACTTTCTCTGGATTTACTTTTGCAGAAAGCAATCTTTATTTGTAAACAAGATAGAGAAGAGGCTCGTCTACTCAGAATCTTTTAAAAGGGATAAGATGGCGACTTCTTCATCTTGTTCATCACATCTTGATAACCACCAGCTTCATCAGAACCTCCTATCTAGGATCACCCCCTCGACCCAGAGGAAGCATCCTTAAGCACACGTGGATGAACAAGTTATAATCATGGTTAAAGTTATTAATCTTTGAATCTGGTCACCAAGCGTTCATAACCGTGAACACGGCTTTTCGAAAAGATTAATACCCTGCAGGGGTGTACAACTTTACCCACACGTACCAACCGACTCTTAATGCCAAATATTATTAGCCCTCTTCCTTGGAAGGCCGACAGAGGGTGGTTGACCACGACCTTTACCTTGCTTTCGCCGAGACCATGAGTCACGCAATAAGTATGGTTCCGCCATAACGGGTCAAATCCTGAAGCCGGTACTTAAAGATGTGAGGCGAGGTTGGTTCACCAGGGGCTCCATCAACCCCAAGCAACCCGTTTCATGCTTCCCTACCTGGTATGATGCACCTCCATCACCTCCTCTTTCGAAAACGTTTTCAATGCGTATGCCAAATGGATAGTCCGAACTATGTGACTCATGGAATCTACTAGGCAAGTTAGTCACTCGAGGGGTTCCCAAGCCCTGTGTGGTTGTACGCTCATCTCGGTTCCAAAGGCAAGAACTCAGTTTGTCGTGGGAATAGTCACGGCAGATGCTGCAATCGGCAACGAGTAGTAGAACGAGGGGCAAGGGCGGCCAGCCATCTGCGGTGCGAGATGAGGGAAAAGACATTGTGGTTTTACCTGTGTTCGGCCCCGAGGGTAAAGACCTACTCTGCTAGATTGTATTATGGAGGTGTTACAATGGGTGAGCTCGGCAAGCAGCAAGTCGCTTGGGTGTATCGAACGATTCTCTACCGCCTATAGGGAGGTTTATATAGGCTCACCTCCCTAGGGTTTACATATCTCAACCGATTCAGTTAAAGCTTGTAGTCGTTTAACCTAATCCGATCGGGCCTATCTACTACTGGGCCTTGACTTCGATCGCTTGGTTCTCATTGGGCTTCAATCCATTCACCGTCCCGCAGCCCACTCGCCGTTCTTGGGCGATCGGAACGCGTCGCTGGGTATACCCCGGTAGGCATATCCCCATCAGTATTCCCCGAGGCCTTCGTCGATTAGGCGTAGGTGGCTGCTGGCAGTCGGAGTATACGGCTTCAGAGTAGGCATCCAGTCGAATCGTCGGTGGGCTCCTGTATAAAGGAGGAAACCAGTGATCCAGGTCGCAGCTTTGGCGAGTCGAGTCGGCGTAACACTGTCATAGTGATTGGGTCGGCGAGCCGAATGGCCGTAGTTGGACCGTCAAGCGTGGTCAAACTAGCCGTTGGGGTAATCCAACGGTAACTTTTGGCATAATCATCGCGCGGTAACGGCTCCCTGATTTGGCGGGTAACATACACTATATAAGTGGAATGGCAGGCGATCGGAAAGCCACCTTCTCGCCACTTCTTCCGACTGCACGCATTTTTGCCTCCCCTCGCATCGCGATCCCGATTCAAATCCCGACCCCAACAAACCTCTCGCCATGGCCCTTTCCACCGAACGTGGGGTAGATCCAAGTGCGAGGGCGCGGTGACCTCTTCGAGGAGGCCGATCCCGCAAGCCGGTTGTTGACGTATTCCCTGGCGGAGACGACCGAATCCGCGAGAGGGAATTCATCTTTCACCAGTCATCTCGGCGGGGCTAGGGTTTCCTACATCCTGTTCTTCCGGCCTGCGCTACTACGGATCCACCTTGGATCTGGGTCCCCACAGCATCGAGCAGCTCGCCATCTTCGTGGCGTTCTGCGAATGCTACTTGGGCTGCCGGCCCTACTTCCCCTTGTGGCAAGATCTGTTCCACAGACGGATCAGCCGCGAGGAAGCAGGCGGCCCAATGCTAGCCGCGGGCGGCCTGACGTTCCAGCTCAAGTCAAAAGCTTCATTCTTCGATCTGATGCTGCCCGCCAAGGCAGCAAGCGACTGGAAGAAGTCTTGGTTTTACGTGGCCAAGGCGACCCCGGAGGACGAGGTGGCGATCCCGCGGTATTCCGCCAATCGGTCCGAACCGCGCCATCTCCAAGTCGGCAAGCTCCCCAACGATCAGCGGATGGTCGTCGACGAAATGCTCCAGACCATCCGCGGTCTGAAAAAGAAGGGCCTCCAGACGATAAACCTGTACAACTGCTGGCTCGGGCGGCTCGTCCCTTCCGTAGCATGACCACTACATGTACCAAAGACACGGGGAGACTCGACGAAGGCCTGCCTCGATGAATGGAAGCTGGAAGAAGATTACCCAGGCGGTGTACCTGGATGCGCAGGCTGGGGTCGCCCCCTATACCACAAAGCGTCTAGCTCCAACGGTAACCATTTTACTTTGCTCGCAGTCGCAGTTTATGCAGTCGCGGTAATTCTGATTTTACTTTGTATTCATCGCAGCTATTCCAAGTGGTGGAAGGGTGGCTCCCACCTTCGGACGACGAGAAATCGAGCTCGTCCGCCCAGGACGTAGGCGAGTCGCCGCCCGCTTAGGGCGACGAAGACGACGACGACGAGTCCGAGGAGGAGGTCGCCCCGCTGGTCCGAAAGACCCGCGGACAACGACATCGCGAGATTGAGGCAAGCAGAAGCCTCGAGCGTCATGATGACGACGACGAGCTCCCAGAGACCACCTCGCGCCGTCAAGCCACTCCGTCGAAGAAGAAGAAGAAAGAAAGGGAGGTAAGGCCCCCCCGAAGAAGAAGACGAAGGCATCGAAGCCGGCCTCGCCGCCGCACTCGGCAAGCAGCTCTGATGCTCCCAGCCCGGCCGGTGACGACGCGCCACCAGCGACAGCTGTGCTGGACGCGGCGACCGTGGAAGTGCCGCTGGCTTCAATACCTCCGCCATTCGCCCCAGTCTCTGGGCTGGGGGAGGCTCCGGCTGCAGCGGCTTCGCCTCGCAAGGAGGCTCCTGCCGAAGATATCCCAGAGGCTCCAGCTGCAGCCTCAACGACGAAGAAGCCGTCCGTGTCTTGGGCATGCGACGTCCTGGAGATGGGGCTCAGTCGCCGACTGGGCCCTGAACTGGAAAAACCAGACGGCCTCCGTACGGGGCTACGCTTTATTCCAGTCGCCAAGTGAGTGCACTCACCCTTCCTTGTCTTTCATAATTACTTCAATTATTTTTGCTTATACGATTGATGCACAGGACCGGAGTGAAGAGGATGGGCCATCCGACCGTGGCTAAGGTGCCTCCCGTCGTTAGCGAGGAGGATCCTTCCCACAAGAGGAAGGCGGACGAGGTCGTCGTCTCGGCGGATGGCAGCATGAAGGCCAAGGGTGACGACACCGTTACTATTTCTGACGACACGGCGGTTGCACCAGCCGGACCCGTGATGGAGGCGGCCGCGTCTACGAGGGAGGGTGCTCCCTTGCCTGGACCGGCGGAACCGACCTCATTTGGAGCGGGTGCCTCTATCGCTACCTTCCCACGCTTCGTGACCAAGGCGGCCGCGGCTAGTGGGACATCGCCCTCGAGCCACGCTCCTGGGACCGCCGATGCTGAAGTCGACCAACATCGTGGGCATACGCCGGCTCTCCTCACGTCCGTGGACGCGATACAAATCCACAGCATGCTTGGCGCAGCCATCCAGGTACATCCAGTCCCCGAGGATCAGGTCGGTGCTTTGCAGCGGCCTGATTCTTATAATGTCTTAATTTTATTTTCCGCATCCAGTCCCCGAGTGCGCACGCGCTGAATTTCAGCGGGTGGGCACTTAGGAATTTCGTGATCACCAGTCCCCGAGTGCGCACTCGCTGAATTTCAGCGGGTGGGCACTTAGGAATTTCTTGATCGCCAGTCCCCGAGTGCGCACTCGCTGAATTTCAGCGGGTGGGCACTTAGGAATTTCTTGATCGCCAGTCCCCGAGTGCGCACTCGCTGAATTTCAGCGGGTGGGCACTTAGGAATTTTGCTTTGATTAACCTTTTTGGTGATGTGCAGTCAGCTTGAGTCGGCCGACGATTGACCGCAGGCAGCAGCGGAGAAGGAGCTGGCCATCGCCCGGAAGCGAACACGGCATCGAGCTGTTGCCGCGGCGAGGAAGCTTCCAGGCTTGTCCCGCGGTGAATTGGCGGCGGCGCAATCGGCTTTGAGTGTCGCTGAACAGCGGATCGCCAACCTCGAGCGCGAGCTGCGGGAGGCGAAGGAAAAAGCGAGATCGGCTGACGGGCGGGCTAAGGCCGCCATTGCAGCCGCTGAAGAGGATCGCAAAGTGTCGAAAGTCCTTATTGCTGGGCTTCAGGACGACCATACGTCGCTTCAATGCTTCATCACGGACCTCGCCCGCCCGCTGCTTGGTGAGTACATGTAACACCCTCAGAATCGGCCCTATGCAAGTTTCAGCGTTTCCCGCCAAACCCGCATAGAAACGATTCAAAGGTGCCCACCAGGCACTTGCGTGCGGGTGGAAAACGAAGTAATATCATTACACAATAGTCCTCGATGGAACCCACAAAACATATATATACAACAGCGACTCAAAGAGTCAAGAATACAGATATACAATACAAAGATCCAAATCACCTTTAAAACGATATAGCGTTCGAAATGCGGACAAGATGCAAATTGAGCTAAGAGCCCTGAAGAATAACCAATGGCGTCCATAACCCTGCCCAGGCCAAGCCAGAAGGGTAACCCTGCTAACGACGTCGATCTCAAAACCTGCTTAAACAAAAGGGGTGCCGACAAAGGGCAAAGGAAAAAGAGAGCGGTCAGTACTGAGGCCAGTACACGGCGAGACTAGAATTCGGCGGTCCTCGCCTACATAGGTATGGTGGACTGAAGCGGCAGCGCAGCATGCACTAAACAACCTATAGAGACTCGATATAACTGTCGGCTATCAGAGAGGGATAAGAAAGACCTATTCGGAACCAACCTGATGCTACCACCAAACATACCCATCCTGGTATTTCCCCCTCGAGACCAAACGAGGAAGTCAACCGAGGAACTCACACAGTTGGCAGTTTTATTCATTCCGTTATAGTTGCGGCAATTACTAGTCAAATATAGATAGCATGAGTCATCCTGATAAAATAAGCAGTGGCCAGTTTTAGTTAACCATTCCGTTGTAGTTGCAACACTTACTAGTCAGATACAAATAGCATGAGATATCCCAAACCCAGCAGTTGTTGGTACTTTTATTTAGCCATTCCGTGGTAGTGGAGCTGATTACTAGTCATATCGGATACAAGTCAAATTATAACAGTAAACTTTAGTTATAGTTGTCTATGATCGAGAACTGTGCTCCAAGTTGTCCATAACCGCGGACACAGCTTTTCGAAAAGATTTAACCCTGCAGGGGTGCACCAAAATATCCACATGCACTTCGACCCTTTTTGCCAGATCAGTTAACATACACCCATCGGTATGTCGGCGGGGCCTAAGTCATGACGTTTCCCAGACCCAAAGCAAGTACATGGGGGCCACCCCACTAATCTACAGAACGAAGTCGGCGGTCTCCGAGACGGACTCGGGGTTTGCGTCGATGGTCAGAAATCGGGAACCCGAAAATGTGATGGGCTTGTCGATACCGAAAACACTGCTTCCAAAAGCAGACTGGTGCGATTGCACAATTTTAAATTAAGCAGTAAAGCATGGCATAAGTACAGGATAGTAATAAAGCCCCAAACTAATTGTGGCCCCCGGTACAATACTTTGACTTCAGGTACTAATCGATGGGGGTGCCCATACACCCCACCTGTGGTTAGCGCGCTCGATCTCGGAACAGGTGTCAAGAACTCGGGGTCCTACGGGACACCAGTGAGCGGTTAAAATCGAAATATTGTCTATTACCCACCGGTGCCTCTGCATTTACCTACTTCAATTTTAGTTATTAAACAGTGTTTAAAGCCATGATCATCTCCAACATTAAACATGCGGCAATACTCCAACAACTGTGGTACTTGACGACACGCAACAGCACTTGAGCCAGCGACTACGACGCGCAAGTCCAACTATCTACCAAACAACAGGTAATAGGATGTGTCCAAGGCAATATAAGGCTGCAAGGGATATCACGGGTACGGAAACTAGAGCATCGCAACACAGATAGCAATAGATCAATAGGAGGGAATAAATACTATAAAAGTAAGATAGGTAGAAAGGGGAGATGCTCGCCTGAAAAACATTGTCGAAGGTTCATCCGAAGAACGGGCGTCACTCGCATCAACTCATCGGCCTAATCCGTGAAGAAGCAAAGCACTAGAAGAAACACCGGATGCACTATTTAATACTACGGCAAAAGATCGGGCATGATGCATGTATGATGTATGACATGGCAAGATGCGAGGCAATTAGGTCATATTAAGAGGAACCGGGGTCCCGACAATTATTTAATAGGTTCAAGTTTTTTAGATACCCCGCAATTTAAATGTTGTCTTAACATGCAAAATATATCACCGGTTCGCTACACAAATTTATATGGGACCAATATAAGACTAGATTTGCCCGCATATGGATCCCATATTTAATTATAAGGTGAATCGGCATAATGCCCCAACCCACATGATATGCATGCGAGATGAACAATTTAATATGCAACAATTTGATATTACATTTATAAAATAGGGCTCGAGAAAGGGGTCACACATTAGTGTCGAAGGTCTTGGGATCTGAGGGTTTAACAAGATCGGTCTTGAATCGGGAAGGAGGCCGGGTTTTGGATTCGCAAGCCGAGTATCGAAGATCTTGACGTTGGGAGGGTAGCACTTGACATCGCCACAACACCGCCACCATCTTTAGTTCCTCAACATCACCATGTAGAACTTGGCAACTCTGGTGGCTTCTATCATCTGTAACAAGCATACTTGCCTCATATCACCATCACACATGGACAAGACACCTCGAACAAAACAGCGAAGTCACGGAGGAGGACCTACAGAGGCATCGGTAGCAGCATGGTCGGGAGACAGCCGTACTAGAGAAGTCCTTGGCGGCAAGGTGGGGCATCGCGGTTGCGGTCCAAGGGGGCCCAAGAAGCGCGCAGAGTGGCGGCCGTCTCCGGGCGAGGTCGAGCACATGGGGCGAGGTGAACGCTGGCGCTGCGGAGCGCACTCGGGGAGGTGACGTCTCACGGGCTCGGCCTGCAGAGAGGTGGCATGACGTCCAGAGGAGGAAACATGCCCCGCATCGCCAGAGCATCGAGAGGGAGGCGGCCGAGCTGTGGTCGCGGGAGAGGACGCGGGGTGACGGCTCGCACGGTGACGGGAGAGCACGGGCCGTGTCTGGCCAAGGCGGCGAGGTCGGGAGCCAGAGGCGACCGGGAGGAGCGGCCACGGGGCTCGGGGATGTGGGCGTGGGGCTCGGTCTCCGGCGAGGAAGGCGACCAGGCGAGGAGCTAGGCGAGGCTCGGCAGGGATCGAGCCAGCGGATTTGGTGGCGAGATGGAGTCCGGCTGGGAGGCATGAGAGGAGGCGGCTCATGAGGAACAGGGGTCGGCCACGAGCGGCACGCGGGTCGGGGTACCGCTGACGAGCTTGGCGGAGGGGACTACCGGCAAGAGGAGGAGGGTCGGTGACACAGGCGGAGGGCGGTGAAGCGACAGGGAGGGGGAGGCGCTCGCTAGCAGAGGAGGAAGAAGCGGGGCAGGGGCGGCTCGGGATTGGGGTCGCCAGGGAGATGCATTGAGCGAGGAGGATAGGGTGGTGGGGCCAGGGAGTGGGTCCAGGGCAGGGAAGCGTGTTGGGTGCGTTGCGTGTACAATGTGTGTGTTGTGTCCACCAGGGTGGACGGGTGTTTAATTGAGAGGGTGGAGGCGGTTCGAGGGAGGGGGTTGGTGGGGTGGCAGGTTAGGAGTGGATGGGGTGGAGGAAGTGGTGAGGTGGCGGGTGGTGATTGGCCAAGGTGATGTGGCTGGGGATGGGTAGATTAGGTTCGGGTAGGAAAAGGGTTTAGGTAGACCGGTTTTTGTACTGGGGTGGCCAACTGGGTCGGATCGGCCCGGTACGGCTGCCCCTAAAAATAAAATAAATATTTTAATATTTAAAATGGGGCTTTTGAAAACTGTTGGTAGACAAAGCAAAATATTCCGGAGACCCGGGTTTTGTGTTTGAATAAAGACGGGGCGTTCAGAAGACAAAATAAATTTTTCGAAGATAGTTTTATGCAAACAAATGCAAGATGACATGACGATGCTCAAATGAAATGTGGCATGATGACATGAGCATGCAGTCATGATGATGCAATGCACAGAAACAACGCGATTTTCTAGTAGTGGTTTTTGCGGGGCGCCACAATTCGACACCACTAACAATGGATCTCGCCCTCGAGATCCGCCTCATGGTACCGGAAAGAAGGTCGGCGATCTGAATCTTCTCGCATCGTGTAGATCCCCGCGACACCACTAACAAGAGGTCGTTGTCCGTGATCGTCGAGAGAACACTCCGGGAAACAAAGGCGAAGGTAGAGGTATCAACCAATCATTCCACCTCTAACTTCGATAGAAAGAGAGAACCGATGCATTCTCATCCACTTCAATGTACACAAGCGAATAGAGTGAGTAGTCGGCATGGGGGCTAATCCATAACGCACCCAAACTATTACTCTGCACAATCAGTAGAAAAGCGTGCAACCATTCTCGGAATCAGACTGAAGATCTCGACAATCGAGGTTCAGAAACAAAGGAGTGATGCAGACTCTGCATCGGATCTGGCGTAGATGATGTCGCCGTCGGAAAACACGGAAGGCACAAACAAGGAACAAAGAATGGTACCACGAAGCGGATTCCTCGGATACAACATGAACACCGGATGGTAGAACACCGTTATCAAAGGAGGCGAAACCTGAAGGCACGGAACCCAACCACAAGAAATCCTGGACTTGAAGAAAGGTAAGAGAGTGGATTCATAACACGCAGAGGTAAGGGGAGAGCAGCAGAGGGGTAAGGAGTAAAATCAGACCTAATCAAAACTATCCAACCGATTTTGCAAAAATAGTTTTGACACTCTACTTCGGCCGTTAGCTAGGTTATCCTACAGGCTGGACTTGTGGGGTATCGCAACTGCTGAGCTCTGATACCACTCTGTAACACCCTCAGAATCGGCCCTATGCAAGTTTCAGCGCTTCCTGCCAAACCCGCATAGAAACGATTCAAAGGTGCCACCGAGCACTTGCGTGCGGTGGAAAGCAGTAATATCATTACACAATATTCCTCGATGGAACCCACAAAACATATATATACAACGACTCAAGAGTCAAGAATACAGATATACAATACAAAGATCCAAATCACCTTTAAAAGCGATATAGCGTCCGAGTACGGACAAGATGCAAATTGAGCTAAGAGCCACGAAGAATAACCAATGGCGTCCATAACCCTGCCGAGGCCAAGCGGAAGGGTAACCCCGCTAACGACGTCGATATCAAAACCTGCTTAAACAAAGGGGTGACAAAGGGCAAAGGAAAAAGAGAGCGGTCAAGATCGATGCGAAGACACGGCGAGACTAGAATTCGGCGGTCCTCGCCTACATAGGTATGGTGGACTGAAGCGGCATCACAACATGCACTAAACAACCTATAGAGACTCGATATAACTGTCGGCTATCAGAGAGGGATAAGAAAGACCTATTCGGAACCATCCTGATGCTACCACCAAACATACCCATCCTGGTATTTCCCCCTCGAGACCAAACGAGGAAGTCAACCAAGGAACTCACACAGTTGGCAGTTTTATTCATTCCGTTATAGTTGCGGCAATTACTAGTCAAATATAGATAGCATGAGTCATCCTGATAAAATAAGCAGTGGCCAGTTTTAGTTAACCATTCCGTTGTAGTTGCAACACTTACTAGTCAGATACAAATAGCATGAGATATCCCAAACCCAGCAGTTGTTGGTACTTTTATTTAGCCATTCCGTGGTAGTGGAGCTGATTACTAGTCATATCGGATACAAGTCAAATTATAACAGTAAACTTTAGTTATAGTTGTCTATGATCGAGAACTGTGCTCCAAGTCGTCCATAACCGCGGACACGGCTTTTCGAAAAGATTTAACCTTAGGGTGCACCAAAGTATCCACACGCTTGACCCTTTTGCGGATCAGTTAACATACACCCATCGGTATGTCTGGGGCCTAAGTCATGACGCTTCCCATACCCAAAGCAAGTACATGGGGCCACCCACTAATCTACCCAAGCAAGTCGGCCGGTCTCGAGACGGACTCGTGGTTTGCGCTGGATTTAAACGACTGGGAACCCGAAAATGTGACTGGGCTTGTCGATACCGCGAAAACACTCCGCTTCCAAAACAGTACAGGTTTAGTACTTCGCACAATTTTAAATTAAGCAGTAAAGCATGGCATAAGTACAGGATAGTAATAAAGCCCCAAACTAATTGCGGCCCCCGGTACAATACTTTGACTTCAGGTACTAATCGATGGGGGTGCCCATACACCCCACCTGTGGTTAGCGCGCTCGATCTCGGAACAGGTGTTAAGAACTCGGGGTCCTACGGACACCAAAGGAGCGATTAAAATCGAAATATTGTCTATTACCCACGGTGCCTCTGCATTTACCTACTTCAATTTTAGTTATTAAACAAAGGTTTAAAGCCATGATCATCTCCAACATTAAACATGCGACAATACTCCAACAACTGTGGTACTTGACGACACGCAACAACACTTGAGCCAGCGACACGACGCCATAAGTCCAACTATCTACCAAACAACAGGTAATAGGATGTGTCCAAGGCAATATAAGGCTGCAAGGGATATCACGGGTACGGAAACTAGAGCATCGCAACACAGATAGCAATAGATCAATAGGAGGGAATAAATACTATAAAAGTAAGATAGGTAGAAAGGGGAGATGCTCGCCTGAAAAACATTGTCGAAGGTTCATCCGAAGAACGGGCGTCACTCGCATCAACTCATCGGCCTAATCCGTGAAGAAGCAAAGCACTAGAAGAAACACCGGATGCACTATTTAATACTACGGCAAAAGATCGGGCATGATGCATGTATGATGTATGACATGGCAAGATGCGAGGCAATTAGGTCATATTAAGAGGAACCGGGGTCCCGACAATTATTTAATAGGTTCAAGTTGTTTAGATACCCCGCAATTTAAATGTTGTCTTAACATGGCAAAATATATCACCGGTTCGCTACACAAATTTATATGGGACCAATATAAGACTAGATTTGCCCGCATATGGATCCCATGTTTAATTATAAGGTGAATCGGCATAATGCCCCAACCCACATGATATGCATGCGAGATGAACAATTTAATATGCAACAATTTGATATTACATTTATAAAATAGGGCTCGAGAAAGGGGTCACACATTAGTGTCGAAGGTCTTGGGATCTGAGGGTTTGACAAGATCGGTCTTCGAATCCGGGAAGGAGGCCTTCGGGTTTTGGATTCGCAAGCCGAGTATCGAAGATCTTGACGTTGGGAGGGTAGCACTTGACATCGCCACAACACCGCCACACCATCTTTAGTTCCTCAACATCACCATGTAGAACTTGGCAACTCTGGTGGCTTCTATCATCTGTAACAAGCATACTTGCCTCATATCACCATCACACATGGCCAAGACACACTGAACAAAACAGAACGAAGTCCTGGAGGAGGACCTACAGAGGCATCGGTAGCAGCATGGTCGGGAGACAGCCGTACTAGAGAAGTCCTTGGCGGCAAGGTGGGGCATCGCGGTTGCGGTCCAAGGGGGCCCAAGAAGCGCGCAGAGTGGCGGCCGTCTCCGGGCGAGGTCGAGCACATGGGGCGAGGTGAACGCTGGCGCTGCGGCAGCGCACTCGGGGAGGCGACGTCTCACGGGCTCGGCCTGCAGAGAGGTGGCATGACGGCCAGAGGAGGAAACATGCCCCGCATCGCCAGAGCATCGAGAGGGAGGCGGCGCCGAGCGACAGGGTCGCGGGAGAGGACGCGGGGCGACGGCTCGCACGGTGACGGGAGAGCACGGGCCGTGTCTGGCCAAGGCGGCGAGGTCGGGAGCCAGAGGCGACCGGGAGGAGCGGCCACGGGGCTCGGGGATGTGGGCGTGGGGCTCGGTCTCCGGCGAGGAAGGCGACCAGGCGAGGAGCTAGGCCGAGGAGACGGCGGCTCGACGCGGGATCCAGAGCGGCGGCTCGCGGCGGATTTGGTGGCGAGATGGAGTCCGGCGCGGGGAGGCACAGAGAGGAGGCGCGCTCTGCGAGGGGAACTTGGGGTCGGCCACGAGCGCTGGTCGGGTACTGACGAGCTTAGCGGAGGGACTACCCGGCAGAGGGGGGGTGTGACACAAAGTGAGGGCGGTGAAGCGACAGGGAGGGGGAGGCGCTCGCTAGCAGAGGAGGAAGAAGCGGGGCAGGGGCGGCTCGGGATTGGGGTCGCCAGGGAGATGCATTGAGCGAGGAGGATAGGGTGGTGGGGCCAGGGAGTGGGTCCAGGGCAGGGAAGCGTGTTGGGTGCGTTGCGTGTACAATGTGTGTGTTGTGTCCACCAGGGTGGACCGGGTGTGGTTTGGTGAGAGGGTGGAGGCGGTTCGAGGGAGGGGGTTGGTGAGGTGGCAGGTTAGGAGTGGATGGGGTGGAGGAAGTGGTGAGGTGGCGGGTGGTGATTGGCCAGGGTGATGTGGCTGGGGATGGGTAGATTAGGTTGGGGTAGGAAAAGGGTTTAGGTAGACCGGTTTTTGTACTGGGGTGGCCGACTGGGTCGGATCGGCCCGGTACGGCTGCCCCTAAAAATAAAATAAATATTTTAATATTTAAAATGGGGCTTTTGAAAACTGTTGGTAGACAAAGCAAAATATTCTGGAGACCCGGGTTTTGTGTTTGAATAAAGACGGGGCGTTCAGAAGACAAAATAGATTTTTCGAAGATAGTTTTATGCAAACAAATGCAAGATGACATGACGATGCTCAAATGCAATGTGGCATGATGACATGAGCATGCAGTCATGATGATGCAATGCACAGAAACAACGCGATTTTCTAGTAGTGGTTTTTATGGGCGCCACAATTCGACACCACTAACAATGGATCTCGCCGAGATCCGCCTCATGGTACCGAAGAAGGTCGGCGATCAATCTTCTCGCATCGTAGATCCCCGCGACACCACTAACAAGAGGTCGTTGTCCGTGATCGTCGAGAGAACACTCCGGGCAACAAAGGCGAAGGTAGAGGTATCAACCAATCATTCCACCTCTAACTTCGAGAAAGAGAGAACCGATGCATTCTCATCCACTTCAATGTACACAAGCGAATAGAGTGAGTAGTCGGCATGGGGGCTAATCCATAACGCACCCAAACTATTACCGCACAATCAGAGAAAAGCGCAACCATTCTCGAATCGATCAAGATCTCGACAATCGAGGTTCGAACAAAGGAGTGATGCGCATCAGATCGGATCTGGCGTGAGATGATGTCGTCGCGTGGAGAAAACACCGAAGGCACAAACAAGGAACAAAGAATGGTACCACAAGAGACGGATTCTCAGACAACATGAACACCGGATGGTAGAACACCGTTATCAAAGGAGGAAGCGAAACCTCAAGGCAATTTTAACCCAACCACAAGAAATCGGACTTGAAGAAAGGTAAGAGAGTGGATTCATAACACGCAGAGGTAAGGGAGAGCAGCAGGGTAAGGAGTAAAATCAGACCTAATCGTAACTATCCAACCGATTTTGCAAAATAGTTTTGACACTCTACTTTGGTCGTTAGCTAGGTTATCCTACAGTCTGGACTTGTGGGGTATCGCAATCCGAGCTCGATACCACTGTAACACCCGAGAATCGGCCCTATGCAAGTTTCAGCGCTTCCCGCCAAACCCGCATAGAACGATTCAAAGGTGCCCACCAGCACTTCATGCAAGGGTGGAAAACAAGTAATATCATTACACAATAGTCCTCGATGGAACCCACAAAACATATATATACAACAATGACTCAAAGAGTCAAGAATACAGATATACAATACAAAGATCCAAATCACCTTTAAACGATATAGTCCGAGTATGGACAAGATGCAAATTGAGCTAAGAGCCCCAAGAATAACCAATGCCCATAACCCCGCCCAGCGGAAGGGTAACCCCGCTAACAACGCCGATCTCAAAACGCTTAAACAAAAAGGGGTGCCACAAAGGGCAAAGGAAAAGAGAGAGCTCAAGATCGAGGCCAAGACACCGAGACTAGAATTCAAGGTCCTCGCCACATAGGTATGGTGGATCAAGCAGCAAAGCATGCACTAAACAACCTATAGAGACTCGATATAACCGCTGCCATCGAGAGGGATAAGAAAGACCTATTCGAAGCATCCGATGCTACCACCAAACATACCCATCTCGTATTTCTCGAGACCAAACGAGAAGTCAACCGAGGAACTCACGCTTGGCAGTTTATTCATTCCGTTATAGTTGCGCAATTACTAGTCAAATATAGATAGTATGAGTCATCCCGATATAATAAGCAAAGGGTTTTAGTTAACCATTCCGCTAGTTACAACACTTACTAGTCGACATAAATAGCATGAGATATCCCAAACCCAGCAGTTGTTGGTACTTTTATTTAGCCATTCCAGTAGTGGAGCTGATTACTAGTCATATCGGATACAAGTCAAATTATAATAGTAAACTTTAGTTATAGTTGTCTATGATCGAGAACTGCTCCAAGTCGCCCATAACCGCGACACGGCCAAAAGATTTAACCGCAGGGTGCACCAAAGTATCCACACGCATCAATCTTTTGCCGATCGCTTAACATACACCCATCGCATGTCGGCGGGCCTAAGTCATGAAGTTTCCATACCCAAAGCAAGTACATGGGGGCCACCCCACTAAGCTACCCGCAACGAAGTCGGCCTTCCGAGACGGACTCGTGGTTTGCGCTGCTGGTCAAACGATCGGGAACCCAAAATGGACTGGCTTGTCGATACCGAAAACACTCCGCCTAAATAAGACAGTGCAAGATTGCACAATTTTAAATTACAAGAAAGCATGGCATAAGTACAGATAGTAATAAAGCCCCAAACTAATTGTGGCCCCGACAATACTTTGACTTCAGTACTAATCGATGGGGTGCCCATACACCCCATCCGTGGTTAGCGCTACCGATCTCTAACAGTGTCAAGAACTGGGTCCCACGGACACCAAAGGAGCTTAAAATCCAAATATTGTCTATTACCCACGTGCCTCTCGTGATTTACCTACTTCAATTTTAGTTATTAAACAGTTGTTTAAAGCCATGATCATCTCCAACATTAAACATGACTGTGGTACTTGACGACACGCACAAAGACTTGAGCCAAAGAATCACGACGCATAAGTCCAACTATCTACCAAACAACAGGTAATAGGATGTGTCCAAGGCAATATAAGGCTGCAAGGGATATCACGGGTACGGAAACTAGAGCATCGCAACACAGATAGCAATAGATCAATAGGAGGGAATAAATACTATAAAAGTAAGATAGGTAGAAAGGGGAGATGCTCGCCTGAAAAACATTGTCGAAGGTTCATCCGAAGAACGGGCGTCACTCGCATCAACTCATCGGCCTAATCTGTGAAGAAGCAAAGCACTAGAAGAAACACCGGATGCACTATTTAATACTACGGCAAAAGATCGGGCATGATGCATGTATGATGTATGACATGGAAAGATTCGAGGCAATTAGGTCATATTAAGAGGAACCGGGGTCCCGACAATTATTTAATAGGTTCAAGTTGTTTAGATACCCCGCAATTTAAATGTTGTCTTAACATGGCAAAATATATCACCGGTTCGCTACACAAATTTATATGGGACCAATATAAGACTAGATTTGCCCGCATATGGATCCCATATTTAATTATAAGGTGAATCGGCATAATGCCCCAACCCACATGATATGCATGCGAGATGAACAATTTAATATGCAACAATTTGATATTACATTTATAAAATAGGGCTCGAGAAAGGGGTCACACATTAGTGTCGAAGGTCTTGGGATCTGAGGGTTTGACAAGATCGGTCTTCGAATCCGGGAAGGAGGCCTTCGGGTTTTGGATTCGCAAGCCGAGTATCGAAGATATTGACGTTGGGAGGGTAGCACTTGACATCGCCACAACACCGCCACACCATCTTTAGTTCCTCAACATCACCATGTAGAACTTGGCAACTCTGGTGGCTTCTATCATCCAGAATAAGCATACTTGCCTCATATCACCATCACACATGGCCAAGACACACTGAACAAAACAGAACGAAGTCCTGGAGGAGGACCTACAGAGGCATCAGTAGCAGCATGGTCGGGAGACAGCCGTACTAGAGAAGTCCTTGGCGGCAAGGTGGGGCATCGCGGTTGCGGTCCAAGGGGGCCCAAGAAGCGGCAGAGTGGCGGCCTCCCAGGCGAGGTCGAGCACATGGGGCGGTGAAGGTGCGCCAAGGGCATGGCAAGCGCACTCGGGAGGCGACGCCTCACGCCCGCCGCAGAGAGGTGGCATGACGGCCAGAGGAGGAAACATGCCCCTCATCGCCAGAGCATCGAGAGGGAGGCGGCGCCGAGTGACAGGGTCGCGGGAGAGGACGCGGGGCGACGGCTCGCACGGTGACGGGAGAGCACGGGCCGTGTCTGGCCAAGGCGGCGAGGTCGGGAGCCAGAGGCGACCGGGAGGAGCGGCCACGGGGCTCGGGGATGTGGGCGTGGGGCTCGGTCTCCAGCGAGGAAGGCGACCAGGCGAGGAGCTAGGCCGAGGAGACGGCGGCTCGACGCGGGATCCAGAGTGGCGGCTCGCGGCGGATTTGGTGGCGATATGGAGTCCAAAAGGGAGGCAGAGGAGGCGCTCATGAGGGGAACTTGGGTCGCCACGAGCGCACGCTGGTCTGCATCACGACTTAGCGGAGGGACCACCGCAAGAGGGAGGAGGAGGCGCCGCTAGCGAGGAGGAAGAAGTGGGCGGGCTCGGCTCGATTGGGGTCTCCAGGAGATGCATTGAGCGAGGAGGATAGGTGGGGCCAGTGGAGGGGTCCAGGCAGGGAAGCGTGTTGGGTGCGCTATGTACAATGTGTGTTGTGTCCACCAGGTGGACCGAGTGTGGTTTGGTGAGAGGGTGGAGGCGTCGAGGGAGGGGTTGGTGAGGTGGGAGGTTAGGAGTGGATGGGGTGGAGGAAGTGGTGAGGTGGCGGTGGTGATTGCCGTGGTGATGTGGTGGGGATGGGTAGATTAGGTTGGGGTAGGAAAAGGGTTTAGGTAGACCGGTTTTTATCTTGGGGTGGCGATGGGTCGGATCGCCGCAGACGGCTACTAAAATAAAATAAATATTTTAATATTTAAAATGGGGCTTTTGAAAACTGTTGTAGACAAAGCAAAATATTCGAGACCCGGTTTTGTGTTTGAATAAAGACGGGCGCTCAAGACAAAATAGATTTTTCGAAGATAGTTTTATGCAAACAAATGCAAGATGACATGACGATGCTCAAATGCAATGTGGCATGATGACATGAGCATGCAGTCATGATGATGCAATGCACAGAAACAGCGCGATTTTCTAGTAGTGGTTTTTGCGGGGCGCCACCGTACATCTGCCCCTTCCGGTGGTTGTGTCTTTTGTGGTGTCCGTCGTACTCATTATTGTCTTGTACTCGCAGGTCGCATCATCGATAGCGAGGAAGAGGCGGGCTCGTTCGACGCGAGGCAGTGTGTAAGCATGCTTGTCTATTCGGCAACGTTGTCAGCGACGTGCATCCGCGCCTATCTCCAAGAGATATCGCCCACGGAGGTGATTCCCAGCGACCTCGTTGAGGTGTGGAAGTATTTGGAGAAAGCGCCCGCGGTCGTTGAGTTCATGACGCGGTCGGCGCTTCGCGGAGCGCCGACGGCGCTTAGTCTTGACTTGCCCACTTCAAGACTTCGACATCGACGATGTGACGAGTGGATATCCATCGCCGATCGGGCGCGGTGGAGCTGTCCGAGGTTCTCGTTGCAGGACCGCCGCCACGCACTCGTAACGTGTTCGGGCGATGGGCGACCTCCTTCCAGGAGACGGTGCCGCTACCGAACGACCCGAGCCGCCGCATCGTGACTTCAAGGTCGAGCAACCTTTTCGCGGCAATGGCGGGTGAACGGCGACGCACCGCCAAACCCGTACACGCCGTTCATCCGCAATCGCCGGGAAGTTGGCGAGTCGTCATCAAAGCCTGCAGAGTAGGATAGTTTGCCTTGTGGCGTTAGCAGCAGGTCTGCCATGCGGGCATATTTTGTAGCATGAAACAATGCGATATGCAATTGAATGGGACATCGTGTCTATTTTGGTATTTGTTGTGTGTTTGTGATTGATTTTTGAACGAGTCCCCGAGCGCGTCCGCCCATTTTGTGGGGTTTACCTCGTATGTGATATATGTGTTGTTATTATGTGTTTTGTTATTTTGGTCGACTCGCCCGAGCTCGAAGAGCCAGTCGCTAGGCGACTCCCTTGAGTGCTCTGTAATTTGCCGTTTTCCCTGGCGCGAACAAGGTCGGGTGACCGAGTCCCCGAGCGTGGTACTTGGTTGTTCTAGGCGCGACTCGAGGGTGGTTGAGGACTTAGCGCGTTAATTTGAGCGCGTCACTCCTGCCTGGCCCGTGGGGTCGATCGGCGCAGTCCCGGCATGCTCTCCTACTTGGCGTTTTCCTCGATCGCCGCGATGAACTGGTTCGCCCCGAGCGTGGTACTTAGCCGCTCGAGTCGCTATGCCGAGGATGCGGAGGACCGAGGTCGCCGTGAGAAGCGAGGCGCTTGTCTTGGCTCAGAGAACCAGTCGAGCTAGGCGACTCAATGGGTCTCCGGGTAGGCGTTGTGGACGATGCAAGACTGAGGTGATTCAAAGGTTTTACACCGCACTACTTAGCCGTGCGATCGCTGTGCCAAAGGTTGACTTCGCGGTTAGCGTAACGCTGTTATTACGAAAAGTGACAAGTCATGGAGAGTATGCGCAATTTGGTAACCGCTTTTTTATTTCATAGCGACCGGAGAGTACATGTGGGGTTCTAGGAGTAGAACTTCCGTGAGGAGGTTTACATTCCATGGTCGCTGACGCCGAGTTCGCCGCCCCGCGACGCCGATGAGGTAGTAGCGCCGCTGTTTAGCACGCTCGATGGCGAATGGGCCTTCCACGGAGGGGAGAGCTTGTGCATGCCCTTCTTGTCCCGGATGAGGCGTAACACCGTGTCGCCTTCTTGAAGGTGCGAGCCACCCGCCGCCGTGGTAGCGCGAGTCCCCTGGTAGATAGCGGTGCGTGACCGAGCGAGGTCACGTGCTTCGCCGAGTTGGTCGATCCCGCCTTGGCGGGCAAGCTCGCTCGCAGCCTCCGATAGTGGACGACCCGCGTAGTCGTGCTCGAGGTCGGGCATGACTGCCCGGCGCCGTAGACCATGAAGAATGGGGTGAACTCGCCGATCTGTTGACTAAGGTGCGGATCCCCGATGACAGAGGGCAACTTCGACCCAAAGACCGCGTGCGCCGAGTGGTACTTGGAGTCGCGCTTCAGCCGTGGAGGATGCTGGTTGGCTAGTTCCGCCTGGCCGCTTGATTCCGGTGGGCGATCGACGCGAGGTCGAGCCGGATGTGGTGCTCTTCGCAATTCGCCATGGCTCCTTGGCGGTTGGTGCCGTTGTCCGTGATGATGCTGTTTGGGAACCCGTAGCGATATATGAGCTCGCGAGGAATTTAGTGGGTCTTCCGTCGCATTTCGAACTGGTTTAGCCTCCACCCACTTCGTGAATTTGTCGACGACGACAGCAGGTGGGTGTAGCCGAGGGGCCTTCTTGAAGGGGCCTACCATGTCCATGCCCCACACAATAATGGCCGTGATGGGGATTGTTTTGAGCGCGAGCTCGACGGCGCCCGATTGGCGTTGGCACCGCGCACCGCTGGACGATATCGCCGTCGGCGTGCGGTGGGCTAGTAGAAGCCATGTCGCAGCCTTGGCGACCAGGAGCGGCGGCGTGGTGGCCGCAGCCACCGGAGTGAATGTCGTGGAGGATCTTGCGCCCTTCACCGGTTGGACGCAGCGTTGGAACACGCCGTGACGCTGCACTTGGAGCTCGCCGTCGATGATGGTGTAGGACTTGCATCGACGAGCGATCATTCGAAGGCCTGTCTCGCCGGGCAGGTGCCGACTTCCTGTAGGCGGCGATGTAGGGCTTGGTCGACCGTTCGCTCGCTGACGAGTGCGACCAAGGCTGCCTCGGTTGAGGGACTCGATGTCGATCTCCTCGGGGAGAGACTTATGGCTTGGTGATCGTGTCGAGGAAAACGCCGGCGGTGGTGCGAGTCGACCCGATGCGAGAGAGCGTCGGCCTCCTCGTTTCTTCCGCATCGATCCACTCGACGGAGTAGCCGTGAAGTGTCCGCCCAACTTGTTCATCGCTTGGCGGCCGCCATGGTAGGGGAGACGGCGTCGCAGTGCCGCGACTTGCCCCGCGACAAGGTCGGAATCTCCATAGCAGCGAGGCGATTGACTTTCATCTCCTTGGCGGATCGCATGCCGGAGTAGGGCCTCGTACCAGCCATGTTGTTGGTACAGGTGGTGTCGAGGCAGGATGTAGCGGAGCTTGTCGCCTTTGGTGAAGTTAGCACTATCCTGCGCCGCACCGTCTGCCGCCGGGCGCGTGCTCTAGTAATGGAGGTAAAGGCAACTTCCGCTGCCGGGCCTCTTCCTACGGCGATGAAGTCCGCTGTTCGCGACTTGATCGCTCGTGGCTCAGATTTGATGTTGTGGACGCCGATCTCGACGCCCACTTGGCGACCCGCTCGCCTCGCGATGCGATGATGTCTTGGCAGCCGAGGAGACGATCGTGATCGGGTGCTCGAAGTAGTGCGAGCGCCACCGAGCTCAAGACCGCGATACTAGCTTTTGGTATCAGGTATTGGCGCGACTCGTGAGGACCTCGCTGATGTAGTACACCGCCGCTGATCGGGCGCCTTTCTTTCTTCGTCGCCGACCATCACGGCGCCGACGACGCTGGAAGCCGCGACGTAAACCAGCATGGGTTCTTTGTCGGGGCAGCGGTAATGGTGCGGCGAGTAACACCTTTTTGAGGTCGCGAGCGCCGTCCGCCTCCTTGTCCCAATCGAAGGTGGGTTCGCGCATCAAAGCGTATAGGGGCATCGCCGCCAAGCGGGGATGAAGCGACTGAGAGCCGCTACTCGCCCGGCCAGCTTCTGGACGTCGCGCAGGCACTCGGGTTTGCCGAGCCGGGCGATCATGCCGATCTTTGTGGGGTTCGCCTCGATCCCTTGTTTGGAGATGACGTACCCCAGTAGTTGTCCGGCGGGTACGCCGAAGGTGCATTTGCCTGGGTTGAGCTTTATCTTATATCTTCGCAGGTTGGCGAATGTTTCCGCCATGTCGGCGAGTAGTTCGCCTTGGCGAGCGGATTTTACGACCACGTCGTCGATGTAGACGTGGATGTTGCGGCCAATTTGGCTCGCGAGGCATTCTTGCATGCATCGCTGGTAGGTCGCCCCGGCGTTTTTGAGGCCGAAGGTCATGGCGGTGTAGCAGAAGGCTCCGAATGGCGTGATGAACACCGTCTTCTCCTCGTCTTCGACAACCATTTTGATCTGGTTGTACCCAGAGTAAGCGTCGAGGAAACATAGCGACTCCGAGCCCGTGGTTGAATCCATTATCTGGTCGATCCGCGGGAGGACGAACTGCTCCTTTGGGCAGGCGCCGTTCAGGTTTGTGTAGTCGATACACATTCTCCAGGTCCCGTTCTTCTTCTCAACCAGGACTGGGTTTGCCAGCCACTTGGAGTACTTGATTGGCCAGATGAAGCCGGCAGCGAGTAGACGCTGCACCTCCTCGGCGATTGCTCGACGGCGTTCTTCATTGAATGGCCGCAGCGACTGCTTGACAGGTCGCACTTTGGGGTCGGCGTTTAGCTTGTGCTCAGCGAGCTCCCTCGGGACACCGGGCATGTCAGAGGGTTTCCATGTGAAGATGTCCTCGCTCACGGAGGAACTCGGCGAGCGCGCTTCCTATGCTGGGCTCATGCCCGTTCGATCGTCACCGTCCGGAGTCGCCGGGACCAGCTCGACGGTGCGGTGCTAGGCCTCAAAGGTTGAGGTGGTTGCGCCCGAGTTGGGCTTCTTGAGTATGGTGGGGTCGCCGTTGTTTACTCCGCCGCATACTTGGCGAGCTCATCGGCGTGGTTGGTCTCGCCGCGATGACGGCGTCGAAGCTCGGGCGCCTTTGGCCTCGCACTCGGCGACCATGTCGGGGTCGCCGTGGATGGTGATGACGCCGCACGGCCCGGGGAGCTTCATCGCGTTAGACGCGTAGTGGGCGCTGCCATGAATTTAGAGAACGCTGGCGCCAGACACTGGGTAGGGCTGTCGAAGGCCAGCTCGAAGACGATCCGCTCGGTGCGGAAGTTTGCCGGTGTGCCGAAGGTGACTGGCAGCGTAGCCTTGCCGATCGGGTACGCCTTCCGACCGGGAACGATGCCGTGGAATGTGGTGTGGGTCGTCTCGATCATCGACTGCGGAAGCCGCAGCCGCCTGAAGGTGTCGAGGTACAGGATGTTGATGGAGCTGCCGCCGTCCATCAATGTCTTGGGAAGCCAGTAGTCGCCGACCTTGGGCTTGACCACCAGGGCGACTCGCCCCGGTACTCGATGTGGCGAGTGGTCTTGGCGGCTCGGTGATGGGCTGCTCGACTAGTTTAGGAACCGGGAACGCCCACTGGCCACCGCTGACGGCGATGCGGGCGATGACCTTCTTCTCGCCGTGTTGAAGCTCGTGAAGGTGTGGAGCGAGCCGGCTACTTTGCCGAATTTTCGCCGCTTACGGGTCGTTGTCGGGTCCTCCGCCGCCGTGCCTTCTCGATTTCGAGGGTGTGGCGACGGTGGTGCGCTATGCGGGCTTCCTTCCCCGCTATGAAACGCACATGGTTGGTTAAGGAGAGCCGCGGGTCGAACCTTGGCTTGTAGTTTCGCCGCCGCGGGCGTTGTCCTCTGTCGCGGAAGGCTCTTGGGCTCGCGTTGCACGTGCCCGCGTTGGCGACGAAGTCGACTCGCCGCCATCGCGGGCGCTTGCCGGTGAGGCGAAAGTGTCAGAGCGTAGGTCGGACCGTCGTCTGCCGCTGCCGCTGGCGTTGACCTCGACTCGCCGCTTCCTGGTTTGGATCTTCCTCGCATCGCTTGGCGATCTCGAGGAGGTCGGGGATGTTGTCGAGTGTGCGGAGTGTCGCTGAGCTTGGCACCAGGGGCCAGAAGGCATGAGGTCTTGAAGCATTGGATCGCGGTCCGTGGATGCCGACCGCTGTACCAAAGTTCTTGCCACCGTTGGACCCGGGCCATGGTCGACTCTGGGGTCCCCGGACGCACGCCCAGGTCCTCTATAGTGGTGGCGCAGTGTAGGAGCACTCAAGTGCGACGAAGGCGTCACGCATATCCTCCCGTGAGTCGACTGCCCCGGGGAGGTGTTGATCCATGCCCGCACGCCCCTCCATCATCGGGGAGGTAACGGGCGCCAGCAGGTCAGTGTGGCTCGCGATCCCCATCGCCATGAGGTATGTGTTAAGCCAGACGGGCGGGTCGACGAGGAGTCGCATTTTCTATCTCTTTGGCGCCTTGAAGTTTGGCGGGTACTTCGCCGGATCATTGGTCCGGCACTTGGTCCGAGTCGATCGAGCGACCCCATGGGCTCGCCGCTGCGCGATTGGTTAGGTATGTCGCAGTCGCCGGGCTGGCGCGCGCCAACTTTGGTTGTTGATGATGTGGGTGCGGCGCCGATGGTTGCCCGTTGGCGCGGCGAAGGTTGGTTGCCGCCCGGGTCACAGGAGAGTGCCGCTTTGCGGGTCGGTGTTGGAGCTGTAGTGGCTCGTGGCGGCGAGTTGAGGTGTTTGCCGCCGCTGGGCGGCCGCTCGCTTCCCGAGGAACGCGAGTATACTCGAACTGCGAAGTCGGCCGCTTTGCTGCTCGACGGCCTTCGCGTAGGGCCTTGACATATTGGATCCAGAGGGCGCCGCGGTGGCCGTGATGCTGTCACCGCCGCTCGCCTGCCACGAGGTTGTCCATCGGGTATAGAAAAGTGGAGGCCGTTTGCGCTCGCCCCGTGAGGAGACTACTATCCGCGCTGGTCCTCGAGGGGTGCGGTTGGGAGGTGGGCGCCAACGCCGTTGATCGGGGGCCGGGCGCTTCTCTGGTGGCGCTGCTCGCAGATCGCGCGCCGCCACGCTGGCCGGGTCATTTTCGCCGAGGTTCAGTGGCACGCCTCGAACGGTGGGTTCAGCGTGACCTGATCCGCCGGTGGTAGCGTGATAGCTCTGCGCCACCGCCGAGGCGAAATTTTCGCCGCCGCTTGCTCTCGCGCACCGCCTCCACCAGTTTCAGGCGAAGTTCCTCGACCTCCGTTGCCGTGGCGTTAGGAGGGATTGGGGTCGAGAATGGATCCTCCGGCAGATCGGTGCCGGTCGCCATGTAAGTCGCGGCGTGGCGACCGGTTCCGTCGCCGAGGTCGGCGGAGTCCTCCGACCCGGAGTCGAATTCGAAGATCCCGAGGATGGAGGGGTCCTCGAAGTCTCCCACGTTGGAGACCTGGGCGATGGAGCCCGCGGATGAAGCCGCGGTGATGGATCCAACGAGTGACGCCGGGGTCGCCGAGTCGGCGTCGTCGTTGAGGGACGCGTCCTCTGCGGCCGCTGAGTTTTTGGCCACGTTGCTGTGGGCCGAATTGTACTCGGAGGCGAGGCGGTGGATCGTGCGGATCTATCTCTCGGAGAGCCGATCACAGGGCGTGGCATGGCGATGCGAATCCTCCGAGATGATGATGTCGGTGAGGCCGACGAAGAGGCTGATCGCCGATCGGCAGGATCACGCCGCGTGACGGTCGCGCCGCCGACGTAGCTGCTCGACAAGATTTGGAGCATCTCGATCGCTATCATGCGGCGGTGGCGACCGCCTCGTTGATGGGCAGATTGGATCTCGCCACGAACACCGCCGACCGCCAAGCCCCACAGTGGGCGCCACTGTCGTGGGAATAGTCACGGCAGATGCTGCAATCGGCAGCGAGTAGTAGAACGAGGGGCAAGGGCGGCCAGCCATCTGCGGTGCGAGATGAGGGCAAAGACACAGGGTTTTACCCAGGTTCGGCCCCCCGGAGGGTAAAGACCTACTCCTGCTAGATTGTATTATGGAGGTGTTACAATGGGCGAGCTCGGCGGCTGGGCAGCGAGTCGCTTGGGTGTATCAGGGAACGTATCTCTACTCGCCCTATAGGGAGGTTTATATAGGCTCACCTCCCCTAGGGTTTACATATCTCAACCGATTCAGTTAAAGCTTCGGTAGTCGTTTAACCTAATCCGACTGGGCCTATCTACTCGCCTGGGCCTTCAGCTTCCAGTCGCTTGGTTCCTCGCTGGGCTTCAATCCATTCGCCGTCCTGCAGGCCCACTCGCCGGTTCTTGGGCCAGTCGGAAACGTCCTGCTGGGTATACCCCGGTAGGCATATCCCTATCACAGTTCCTAGTGTTGGCGAGCATGGGACTACAAATACCACACCCAACGTAGCCTCCCATACAAGCCTTAGCATGTTTAGTTAACTCCTTCGATGATGTCACCATCTCCTACCTTTCTAGATTCTCTGGCATCTCTGATTCATCAGTCGGACAGATCTGACGTTGTTATTATGCATGGCTAAGCTGTCAATCACAGAAGCTCTAGCAACACTCAAATGCCAGACCTAGGTATGCTAGGAGTAGTGGATCAGGAGTATAAGGCTACAATAGGGAAACTATGCAGCAGATAGGTAACACTAACCACTGGCAAAAGACCACATTGGAATCGTGTGCATTATAGCGAGAAAGTAATATACTTTGTAAAAGTAGGTTCAGAATGAGATGCTACACTTTCCTTGTCCGTCAGTAGACAGGTACGAATCTTCGGTGTTGTTGACTTCAGCTTTGGGTTTGGATCCTATCGCGAAGAACCAATACCGGAAAGAAAGGCGACAATCAAGACATGGCATCGATGCAATGCGCAAACAAGGATGATGATATGACAAGTTAAAGTACATTGAAATGAAACCCTAAGGCATGCTTGACAGCTTAAACGGGGTTCCGAGGATTAAAAACCCTAACTCGGGGAAACTCCGGAATCACCTGTGAGGGGTTACTATGTTCTTCTGGTTAAACTTGCTACTAAAGTTGTTGAACAATGCATGATTATATGTTAAAGTGATAGTTCTCATTTTTCTGAACATTTTGATATATTATTTGTATTTTTCTGACTTATAAATTAAAAGATATTGAATTTAGAAATATTTAAACAAAATAGAAAATACTTTTTATACCCAGACACACCTAGCCACAGTGGCTGACTGGGGGGCCCCAGAGCCACATCAGCAGACACACCCGCAAAGTGGGGTCAGGGGCTTTCTACACTCTGGCTGGGTCTAGCCAGAGAGGCTGACGGGTGGGACCTGGCCACATAGGCACCACGTGGACTCAACACAGGAGCCACGTCGTGGCCACATAGGCTCGACGACGGCGGCGACTCAGGTGCATGTGGTTACGGCGACTAGGGGCGCGCGGGACAGTGAGAAAGCGTGCGTCTGGCTCAGTACGACGTGACCGACCTTATAGTGGCGGCGCCGCCCTGTTTTGGCAACCAGCGCTTCGGCTACGACGGCATCTGACGGCGAGCGGCAACGGCGTTTGTCGGCACGTCAACACAGAGCACGGGAGGAAGAGAGAGAGGGTCCTTACAGATCAGAAGCTCACCACGAAGCGATCTAAGGCGACGACGAGGCTCGAGGAGGCCGGAATCAGTGGCGAAGACGACGGCCGGGGTCGGGGAGGGAGATCACGATTCCGTCGATTGGGGGCGCGCGCGGCTCCGTGGCTTGGGTAGGAAGAACAAGTCCAGCACGGCGGTGTCGTCGGTGGCCACAGCTCAGTCTGGGGCGGTCGGAAACAGCGACGAGCTGCCGGTAGGGTTTCGCACCGCCAGAGGGAGAGGAAGAGGGAGGTCTAGGGAGAGAGGGGGAATGGATGAGGACGGCCAGGGCGTCGTCATGAGGGTCTTATCCTCCCCAGAGGGCGGCGGGGCGCTGTGATTCGGGCGAGGATCGGGCGACGGCGGCGTGGACACGCAGGAGCTTCGCCGGCGTCCTTCTGGCGAGGAAGAAGAAAGGAGGAAAGAAGCGAAGGGGTACGGGCCGAGTGGGCTGGCTTGGGCTGCTGGCTTGTGCACGCGAGCGACAGAGAAGGGAAAGAGGGAGATGGGCCATGGCCCAGCTGCGGCTGCTGTTGTTTTTATTTTCCATAAACTGTTTTCTTTTTCTGTTTTGCATTTCCTCTTTGTAATTTTATTTTTCAAACTGTTTTGAATCTTTTCAAAGTACCAGGAGCTTTCATAAAACATACAAACTATTGTGGGGCCCTCATAACCAATTGGGATTCACATTTTGATACTTTTCAAAATTCAAACACCATTTGAATGTAGTTTCAATAGAGGGAAAAATGACTAGGGTTAGGGTTTTGTAAATGTATTTTGATTCACATACTTGATCTTATGCATATCTTTTATTGATTTAAATAGATGCATGCAATGCTTAAGTACTATTTACATATTTTACAAGCTTGGGATGTTACATAAGCTTAGTATTCTTTATTTAAGATCTTTTGTGTCTTCAAAAAAGATTGCATGTTTAGCTTTATTACTTGTATACTTGCTTGTTTATTTCAACTCTCTTGCTTGCTACCCAGCCTTGCTAGCTAAAAACCTGTTTTGAGAAGGCATACTTCTCATGTTTCCAATTCCTTTAAACCAAAACCTTAGCCACTTGTGTCCACCATATCTACCTAGTAGCTTTTGCTATTCCAAGCAAATTCTCAAGCTTCATCTACCTTTCGAATTAAAAAGTATTTTGTTATGTGAAAACTAGTTAGTAAAGCTCTCACGAACTTGATGGCACACACCTTATTTGTTTGCCCCTAATAGACTTGAACCATTGTGTCATCAAAATTGTATATGCTTGCATCTATACGTTGGAATTAGCAGAACCGTGCTGTCACATGGAACATTTTCAACATTGCACCTATACTTTGTACTCAGTTGATATCGTGATCTTTTGTTTATGGATGTCAACGGTGTGAAATAAAGAGGGAACTTGTAAGTCCATGGATTTTGTATTTTGTGTTAGAGAAACGCCTGGGCCGCTAGCCTAAGCCATGCCTAATCATGGTGGAAACTTGCAGCATCACCATAATGACCATTTGTGAAGCATCCTCAATAAAAATCTATGCACATAGTAAATAAAAAGATCACTGAGATGCTCATTGTCTGCTTGCGTTGTCATTTTGGTTATGGGATAGCTCCTGTACCATGTGCAAGGGGTACCCCATTGGCAGTTCTCTATGATATGCATGTACTTACAATGACAAGAACTTACCAGTAACTGAACTTGAGTAGCATGAGGAGTGGCCCTCATATTCAAGGGACATGAGATTGCCAACTTATGTTTCATCAAGCATATACTCCATCTTTGTGCACTTTAACCTTAATCATCTCAAGATGCCTATGATAGGGGCAATCAGGGCTCAAAGCTAGTAAGTACCATAATCTTTTGGAAGCTCTTTATGACTTGTAATCCCCGCTACCCTCTATGAAGGGACCTTTCTCCTATTTTCCAAGTTGAGTCAGTAAACCTACTTCCTCACTATCTCCAGCAAGCATTTGAGTTGTTGTGTTTCAAGCATTCATATGGTGATTTATTCAATCATGTTCTTTATCTTCCTTGTTTGCACAAAGCTCTTATATATTGAGTATTACTTTGAAAGCCTTCATTGTGAAAAACCTTTTTGAGCAAAGAGTGCTCCTGTTATAAAACATCTACAAAATGCTTTTTGTGAAACTGTTTTCCAGCTGTTCTCTGACCAAGAACAAGAGTTTGCCAATTCCAATTATGATTTATATTTATGTATCTCTATTGTGACTCATGTACTTGTTGCAAGCTAAGTTATATAATGGTGAGTTGCTTTCTTCTATGAGTTATGTAATGGTAAGTGTGATGCTTCTTGTCCGTATTCTTTTATCGACACTTCACTCCATAAACCCGTGGACATGTTTACTGAGCTCAGTTTTTGCTTGGGGACAAGCGAAGGTCTAAGCTTGGGGGAGTTGATACATCCAATTTGCATCACCATTCTATATCGTAATTTGCCTCTATTCATTGATATATGTCTTATTATGATTTATTACTTATGTCTTTTCCACTGTTTTTGCATGTTGGATGATTCTTGGAGGATGGACTGTCGAAGTCTGGATTTTGATGGAAAAAGAGGTGTTTTGATGCAATTTCGTGAAGATCAGAAAAATACTAGAAAAATATGGGAAAATTATATTTTCCTGGAAGACTGAGGAAGCCAGAAGGGGATGCGAAGAAGGGCCACAGGGGCCCACACCCCCTAGGCGCGGGCCCACCTTGCCCCGCGCCTAGGGCAGGTGTGGCCCACCTGCCTGGCCTCCGAATCCGCCCTCTCGCCTATATCTTCCTCACGGAACCCTAAAACCAGGGAGCAACCACATATAAATTTCCGCCACCTCTGTAGGGTGGAAAACACCGAGAGAGAAAGATCTCTCCGGCAAACAGATTTCTGCCGAGGAAATTCCTTCCCGGAGAGGGGAGATCATCACCATCAACACCTTCATCAAGCTAGGCTTCATCAGGATCATCATCATCATCCACACCATCATCTCCACCAGCACCATCATCACCACTCCGTCCCGCGGTAACAATTGTGTTGGATATTGCTTTAGTTCTTAGGGGAAACTTTCCCGGTGTTAATTACTGTTGTAGTTGATGCTTGTGAGTGGAACCATTAGATTATTGTTTATGTTCAGTTTTTTATTCATCACCATATCATCTTTGATCTTGATCCATATGATGTCTTGTGAGTAGTTCGTCTAGTTCTTGAGGACATGGGAGAAGGCATGTTGTTATTAGTGGATTTGTGTTGAGTTATTATTCAATGGTTTAGTATTTAAGTTGTGGTGCTATTCTTATAGTGGTGTCATGTGAACGTCGACTACATGATACTTCACCATTTATGGGCCTAGGGGAATGCATTGTGTATTTGGCTACTAATTGTGGGGTTGTCGGAGTGACAGAAACCTGAACCCCCATTAGGACACCTTTGCACAAGGGAGTGTAGGATCTCAGAGTTTAAGGCTGTGGTTAGGTTTATATCTTAATTACTTTCCTGTAGTTGCGAATGCTTGTAGGGGGTTTAATCACAAGTATGTATTAGTCCAAGTAAGGTCGGTACATTAGCACAGGTTCACACAACAACACTTACAGCACCATACTCAGCTATATGAAGCGAAAGCACTTGGCAGAATTTCCATGTGTCCTCGAGAATGTTTGGTCCTTATAAGTATTTCCACCGGCTTGTTCTTTGCTAAGAAAGGATTGGGCCACTTGATGCGTCTGTTCTTTATTACTTGCACTTTGTTTTGTTGGTTTATCAGAAAACCCCTAAAAATCCGCTTGCTAAGTATTTGCAGAGATTTCCTGCTCCATACCACTAGTCAACACCTTCTGCTCCTTGTTGGGATCGACACTCCTATTTATCAAAAGTAATACGATACACCCCCTATACTTGTGGGTCATCATGCCCGAAGAAACAAGCATCATAGTCAGCATAATGAGGCCCCACCACCACCACCACGTAACCTGGCCGGAAATAATCCACTAGGGCTACAATCGCCTCCCATCAGCGACCATGAAGGATCACGTCGTAGCGATGGGAGCCGCAGGGGCAGGGGCGGCAATGGTGAGAGGAGAAGCAGAAATCCGACTCCACGACGCAGAAGCCGCGATCCTCCACGGCGCAGATCTCTCTCGCCAAATGACGCTCGCCATCGCATCGAATCAAGCATAGAAGCGCGGCGGTACGAGGAAGAAGATGTGTATATGGGACCCAAGTGCTTCGGACCATGCATACGTCAAACCAGATTTCCCGTTGACTTTGGTATTGCCAAACATATTCAGCCCTACGACGGTGCAGCTCGGCCAGATACTTGGTTCCAAAAAATTTTCCAGGCTTGCTGCATCGCCAAAGGAGGAAACAACCTGGTTGTAGTCCGATATCTCCCACTCACGCTGAGGAAGACGGCTCGATCATGGCTCAATGAACTGCTAGAGAATTTAATTCACAACTGGTATGATATGCAAAGTGCGTTCTTTTCAAACTTCGAAGAAACTTATAGGAGGCCCAACACAGTCGGAGACTTGCAGCGTTGCACACAAAGACCCAAAGAAACTTTCCGGGATTACCTCAGACGCTGGATCGATACGAAGAACTCCTATGAAGGAGTAAACGAACAAACTGCGATAGAAGATTTTATTGCAGGACTTCTAGTCGGACTTTTACGTCACAGGCTGAAGCGTGACCACGTCACAGATTTGGGAGAAATGATAGAGACAGCAAGCAAATATGCTGACGCTGATGATGATTCAGAAGGGCTGCTAAATATTCTGGCCAATCCCAATGCGGCGAAACAACCAAATAAACTCAGAAGTGCAAGAACACCTCGGACAAAAAGCCGGCTCCGGACAACGCAGCTGTGAACACAACGTTCGGATCCAAAGGACGAGGAGGGAGCGGAGGTGGTCGGGGTAGAGGCCGAGGAACTTCCCAAATCCAGGGCAGAGGAGACCAGCAACCCGGAAGAACCTATACCTGGGCTAACATTGCCAATAATCCCTGGGTCCACCACTTGGATAGTAACGGAGGATCTACCCACACAAATGCCGAGTGTCGTTTCAATGATGACATAAAGAAAGACGAATCCGCTGGCTACAGAGCCTAGCGACGAAAAGTAAAGAAAAATTCCGAGAAAGGAAAGGAGCACAAGGAAGATTCCGACATGGAAGAAGCGAAAGCCGCTGCAGAGCCGAAGTCGGATGGAAAGAAGACTTTTTTGACCAAGAAAGACACACACGTCTGCTTCCTTGGATCCCAACCTGCTAAGGAAAAGAAGGCGGTTCATCGTGAGCTCAATGCCACAGTTCCGGCTATTCCATAATTTCTGGACTGGTCAGAGGTAACCATCACCTTTGATCGTTCAGATCACCCGAGGAAAACACATCGTCGGGCAAAGTACCCTCTGGTCGTCAATCCTCTTATTGATTTCTACGAGTTCTCTAAAACACTCATGGACGGTGGGAGTAGCATCAACATCCTCTACATCGAGACGCTCCACCGCATGAAGCTACACGAGAGCCAGTTGAGTTACAACAGTGTAACTTTCCATGGCATTGTACCAGGGAGATAGGCGGATTCTTTGGGTGATATTACTCTGGACGTGACATTCGGAACCCGAGATAATTACCGGATCGAGCCACTGTCTTTTGAGGTGGTACCGTTCAAAAGTGCTTACCACGCCATCTTCGGACGTCCGGCTTACAGGGCATTCATGGCCTGTCCCTATTACATCTACAACATGATCAAACTTCCAGGTCCAAAGGGCGTAATCACCGTACGAGGAAATCCGAGGAAGGCGCGAGAGTGCGACGATGGATCTGCTGCCTTCGCCGAAGCCATGCTGCACACCCAGGAGTACCAGGAGATCAAGAAGACCATCAATCCGTCTGAGATGCCCGTTATGAAGAACGAGGTGTTGAAGCCAAGTTTGCAGTTCAAGTCATCGAAAGAGATGAAGAAAACGTTGCTGAAGGAAGATGATCCCTCCAAGATGACGAACCTAGGGGTAGGCTTAGGCCATATATAGGAAAACGCGTTCGTCGAGTTCCTCAAAGATAATAGTGATATCTTCGCATGGCAGCCATCTGACATGACCGGAGTACCTAGGGAACTTGCCGAGCACTCTCTTAATGTGTACCTAGAAGCTAAACCCATCAAACAGTCCTTACGACGGTTTGGTGATGAAAAGCGCAAAACAATAGCCAAGGAATTAGCCCGCCTAGAGTTAGAGGATTTCATAATAGAGTTCATCCATACAGATTGGGTGGAAAATCCTGTACTCGTCCTAAAAAGGACACCATTGATTTAAGTATGTGTGTTGATTATACCGCTTTGAACAAAGCATGCCCAAAAGATCCGTTTCCCTTGCCAAGAATCGATCAAGTTATCGACTCAATAGTAGGGTCAGAATTACTATGTTTTCTCGCCGCATATTCCGGATATCACCAAATACCGAAGAAAAAGTTAGATCAAATTAAGATGTCTTTTGTCACTCCTTTTGGAACCTTCTGCTATAAAACTATGCCTTTTGGCTTAAAGAACACAAGAGCAACATATCAACGTACTATGCAACGTTGTCTCAATGACCAAATTGGACACAACGTCCATGTATACATGGACGACATAGCAGTTATGTCCAAGAGGAAGGAAACTTTAATTTTCGACTTGGATGAAACGTTTGCTAGTCTATGAAAATTCAACATGATGCAAAATCCAAAGAAGTGTTTCTTTGGAATTCCAGCCGGAAAATTGTTAGGTTTCATCGTCTCTAGGCGAGGCATAGAGGTGAACCGGGACAAAATCAAGGCTATCTTAAATATTACCAGGCCGACTTGCCTGAAGGACGTACAGCGGTGAGTCGGTTCGTCATCCGGCTCGGTGAAAGAGCCGCACCTTTATACAAACTCTTGAAGGAAACTGACAAATTTGTCTAGACTCAGGAGGACGAAACTTACCTGCAAAGTTTGAAAGATCTACTTTCAAACCCACCAGTTCTTGCAGCGCCAGAACCTCAGGAACCTATGTTACTCTACATTGTAGCGACCAACAAGGTCATAAGTGTGGTAACAGTAGTTGAGCATGAGGAAGAAGGCCACGAGCATAAGGTGCAGCGGCCAACTTATTATCTGAGTGAGGTCCTGACAGAATCAAAGAAATGGTATCCACATCACGAGAAGCTAGCCTATGGAGTGTTCTTTGCATCCAGAAAGCTACGCCACTATTTTCAAGAGCACAAGATCACAGTGGTGAGCACCGCTCCCCTGCGAGATATAATCAACAATCGCGACGCCACATGATGTATCACAAAGTGGGGAATAGAGCTTGCAGCTTTCGACATTGAGTACAAGCCACGTACAACAATCAAATCCCAAATTCTGGCCAACTTTGTAGTTGATTGGACAGAAAAGGCAGAAAACACAGGCCCTCTAGACTCGGAATTTTGGACCCTTCACTTTGACAGATTAAAAGCACGAGGAGGCTCGGGGGCTGGCGTGGTGCTCAAATCACCCCAAGGAGATAAGTTGTTGTATGTGTTGCAAATATACTTCACGGCAACCAATAATATTGCCGACTATGAAGCACTGCTATATGGAATACGCATGGCCAAAAACATTGGCATATCAAGACTCATGTGTTACGGAGACTCGGATTTAGTTGCTCAACAAGTATCCGATATCTGCAACGCAAACAAACACATGGCAGCATACAAAGCTGTTGTGGATGAACTATCCAAATCATTCGAGGGTTTTGAGGTTCAACACATTTCTCGAGTAGAAAATGAGGAAACAGATGCACTATCAAGAATAGGCTCTGCACGGAAACAAGTATTGGATGGAGCTTTTCTAGAGCATTTAAGGGTCCCCTCCATAGTCGGAGTTGATGAGGACAATCCGACGAAATCTGACTCACCTTTAATAGCAGTTCTGGATATAATTCCCAGCTGGACAAAACCCTATCTGGATTTCCCGATCGACGGAAAACTACCCGAAGACGAAGTCTTGAGCCGGCAGATTGTCCGGCGAGCAAAATCCTACACTATAATAAATGGTGAGATCTATAAATAGAGTTTTTATGGCGTGTTTCAGAGATGTATTTCTTTGGAAGAAGGAGTGGAAATCTTAAGAGAATTCCACAAAGGCGAGTGTGGTCATCACGCTGCAGCCAGATCCTTAGTGGCAAAAGCTTTTCGACACGGATTCTTTTGGCTTAAAGCTAAGGCGGATGCCGATAAACTGGTCAAAACGTGCAAAGGCTGCCAAAAGTACGCTCCTCTGGCACATGTTCCAGCTGAACAGCTGCGAACAATCTCTATTACATGGCTGTTCGCGGTCTAGGGGCTTGATATGGTAGGGCTGTTTCGCACGACAAAATGTGGATCTACTCACCTACTAGTGATGGTGGATAAATTTACAAAGTGGATTGAGGCTAAACCCGTAACAAGTTGCGATGGAGCCACAACCAGAAAATTCGTTGAGGGTGTAATCATCAGATTCAGATATCTGCATAGTATAATTACTGACAACAGGAGCAACTTTTCCATGGGTGAACTTGCCAAATTCTGCGAATAACAAGGGATCTGACTCGATATTGCATCACTCGCGCATCCACAAGCTAATGGACAAGTCAAAAGAACTAATGGCCTTATTCTACAAGGAATCCGACCTCGCCTCGAGGCACCGCTTCGTCGGGCTATGGGGGCTTGGGCGGAATAATTACCGTCTGTGATATAGAGATTGCGTACAACTCCTAACAGATCAACTAGCTATACTCCTTTCTTCTTGGTCTATGGTGCAGAAGCAGTTCTTCCAAGTGATCTGATTCATCAGGCTCCACAAGTCAAAGCGTATATCGAAGAAGATGCAGAAGTTTCCCGACAAGATGATCTCGATATAATCGAAGAAGTACGCGTCGTTGCTGAGAAGAGATCTACAGCCTATCAGCAGAAGTTGGCGCAAGTATCATAGTCAGAGAGTGCAAAACCATTCTTTTAGAAAAGGCGATTTGGTTCTCTGACTTGTGAAAAAGAGAAAGCACAAACTTTCCCCAATTTGGGAAGGACCTTTTATGGTTAGCAGAGTTCTGCATAATGGGTCATATTATTTAACCGACATGAGACCAGTCAAGGAAAGACCAGATACTTGGAAAAGGAAGAGAGCTGGTGGAAGCATAGACCCAGATGAAATAGACCATCCATCGAATATTGCATAGCTACGTCCCTTATATTATTAGTTATAAATCATATATGTACATGTTCAAAGTGAAATAAAGTGTTGGTTTCCTCATATTGTTATCTTTGAGACGTTTTTGCCATCTTATTTCCAAAAGAGCATGTAATTTTTTCAAAAAATCCCAGAATGCTTGTGTTGGAGATATGCCCTAGAGGCAATAATAAATATGGTTATTATTATATCTTTGTGTTTATGATAAATGTTTACATTCATGCTATAATAGTATTAACAAGGAAACATTAATACTTGTGTGATTTGTAAACTAAATTTGAAGTCCCTAGTAAAGCCTCTTTATAATACTAGCTTGTTGGTTAATGTATGATTGTGGTTTCCCTATCATGAACATTGAGATGTTATTAACAACAAGATCATATCGTTAGGAGAATGATATGGTGGACATACTCCTATAGATAAGCGTAGCATAAAGATCAAGTCATTTTAATAGTTCAATTGCTATATGCTTTCTGATACATAGTAACCTAATTCCTTCGACCATGAGATCATGCATATCACCTTTACCGGATGGATGCTTTGATGACATCAAACACCACACCGTAAATGGGTGGCTATAAAGGTGGCATTGAGTGTTCGGAAAGTATTGGTTCAAACACATGGATCAAGAGTGGGATTTGTCCATCCATATGACGGATAGATATACTCTGGGCCCTCTAGGTGAAATGCCATCCAATTAGCTTGCAAGCATGTGACTGGCTCACAAGGGATCACATATCACGGGAACGAGAAAAGAGTACTTATCGGTAACGAGGTTGAACTAGGTATGCAGAGATACCGACGATCATAACCTCGGATGAGTAAACTATCGTGAGACAAAGGGAAATTGGTATTGTATGTAAATGGTTCATTCGATCGCAAAGTAATCGTAGAAATATGTGGGAGCCATATGAATTTCCAGATTCCTCTATTGGTTATTGTTCGGATAAGTGTCTCGATCATGTCCGCATAATTCACGAACCATAGGGAGACACACTTACGGATTCGACGTTGTTTGAGTAGTTATGGAATGATGAGAAAGAGTCTGAATGTTGTTCGGAGTCTCGAATGGGATTCGGGATATCACGAGGAGATCCGGAATGGTCCGGAGAATAAGATTCATATAAGGAAAGTCCCGTTTCGGAGTTGGAGAATGGTTCCGGTGTTTTCATCAGGAATGTTCTAGAAGGTTCCGGAATGTCCGGCACTCCGGAGGGGAAGGGTACATGAATGTGTTATATCAAGTTGGTATGATTGCATCATGTACTCGGTGTCATCGCTGAACAAAATAGAGGGTTTATTCAAATCCTAGTTTGAAAAGTCAAACGGCTATTTTTGGGAAGTGGAAAAGGAGGAGGAAACCGAATTGGGGAGGAGTCCCTCCTCCCCACCGGCCACACCACTGCCGAGTTGGGAAGGGACTCCCTTGGCGGCCCCTCCACCTATAAAAGGAGGGAAGGGCTCCCTCCTGACACAAGTTCCTACACCTCTAAACCCTAGCCCCAAGTCGCCGCCGCCTCCATAGCCGCCCTAGGGCACTCGCCGCCGCCTAGGTGAAACCGTAGCCGCTGGCCTAGCCCCTCCTCGGCGTGTCTAAACCCTAGATCATCGAGGGACTCTCTCACACTCCACCATACTCGCTCCGGCTTAAGGCGAAGCCCTGCGAGATCTCCCCTCTACTTCCGGTACCACCACAGCCGCCTTAGGAATCGCGAGAGAGTGCTACAACCTCCGCTACCTTGGAACAAGGGAGAGGAAGGTTTTCACGAGTACCAACGTGTGACCGATCATGAGGAGCGCTGCCGAACACAGCCCGGAAGGATCGCTCACGCGATCTTGAGATCGGGAAAGAGTATTTACTACATCACCCACAAGAATCCGCTCTCGTTAAACACTTTGGAATCTTCGAGGGTGAGTTATTCTATCGACTCGTTGCTACAATCTAGTAGATAGATCTTGGCTTGTTTGTTTGTATGCGGTAGAATTTTTTTTTCCATGCTACGAAACCCTATAGCTTGAAAGTACTTTATGCTCATGTTGTTTCTGGTTAAGATTTTTGAGCATTTAAAGAAATTTTACCTTAGGGTACAAAATTTAATTTATTGTCTACACTTAGGTTTTTTATTTGATTGCTTAACCGCGGGTATTTTCTGAGTAATGAGTTGTTGGTACTAGAAGACGGCTTTGTTTACGAGTTTAAACTGGTTTAGTAATTGCGCTCCGTTGCTCGGCAAAGATTTTGTGCTAAAGGTTGGCCGACCCATGAAATGGACGAGGCAGAGAGCCAGATAAAACGACAAGTATAGGCATAAAAACACAAAGTGCTTCAGAAGTTTTAAAGCAGATACATAAACTATATAAGCCAAAGTGCTACGACAGTAAAAGCATTTAGTTTTTACAGGACCGGCACAAAATAAACATTGTATCCATCATTACATTGCCATAAGTTCAGAATAATGCATAGAAATTGTTTATTGTGCAGGTGGTGGTGATGAAGCAGGTGGAGCACTAGAGTCAACAGCAGTGTCGCCCTCAGTCTCAGACTCGGAAGCTGCAATGCTGGATTCTGGCTCTTGGGGCGAGGGAGGCGCGGCGACGGATTTGAAGAATGGCGTCGTGTAGTTGGTCATCTCCGCCACACGACAAGCATAACCTTCACAAGACTCTTGAATAACCTTGATATCTTGCGTGTTACCCTCATCCTCCTCCTCGACAATGCCCTTGGTGACGTGCCAGATTTCCATCTCGCTATGGTGGCTCATCACCATGGTCAGAGCTGTTTGCGCAGTAGTCTGAGCGTAGGAGATCTTCCAGTCTTTGATAAGTTTCGGAATATCCTTAACCTTGTCCCTCACCTCGTGCACTGACATTATGTGCAAGTCGGAAAGCTTGACGGCTTCACCAGCCTCTTCTAGAGTTTGGCGGAAGTCATACAAGACATCTCCAATGAGCTTAATGCGGTCGAGGCGAGGTTCGGAGGTAGGAGAGTCAGAAAGATTCATGGGGGCTAGGAAAGAACCAAAAAAGTCAAAATTCGGCTGAAAAAAAGCCGAAAAATCAACAACAAAAGAAAATATTCGGAAATCTTACCTAGCATAGAGTGATTCCATTGCGCATGCTCCTTGCGGAGGTTGTTCAGTTCACTGGCTGAGACCTGGGCAAGATCCCTCTGAATATCAAAATCCTTCTTGAGATCATCTAGTTCTTTATCTCGGAGGTCTAGGAGCTTCTCGAGCCTCACGGTCTCGTGATTGTTTGACTCCAGGACTGCATCTACGGATTTCTCCGATTCTACCGTTAGCTTTTCAAGCTTGTCCCGGAGTTTAGCATTCTCTATCTCCAAGACCTTGAAGTTTTTGGCCTGCTCCACCATCTTGCTAGACTGACATAACAGTTCTACAAAGATAAAGTATCAGTCGGACGAAACAAGTTTGACTATGACAAAAAATATAATTGACAAAGAAGAAGTCGGAAAAGTTTACCTTCTGCTTCATCTTTCTCAACTTTCAACTTGGAATTCTCAAAGCGCAAAGCCTTGATTTCTTTGCGATTATTGCTAATATTCTTGAGAAATTCCTGGTTGGAAGATGCAATTTTCTATAAGTTTAGAGACGGAATACCATCAGACGGCTACTAAGACTCAGGCTGCAAATTAAACTAAGTAAAATTACAGCACGAGCCTTGGGGGCTACACTACATCGTTCTTTTGCAACCTAAAAGCATCAACTCGGATCCAATGATGTTTATCCGACTTTATGCTTGGGGGATAGAGGATATGATAATAAATACAAATAAGAATCGGAAACTTACAATGTGTTCCAGGTGCATCTTTTCAAATCCGAGTTTGGTGCTGTGAAATACCTTCTCGGTAAGGGTGAGGGAAGGAACATCCGTCGCTGGAAGTTTGCCAGATGCGACTTTAGCGTCCCAGACAAAAATTTTGTCCAGGAGGCTGACCAGCTTGACGTCCTCCTCCTCTTGGCTTGCTGCCTCTGGAGTCTAGGTTTGCTTCTCAAGACTGGACTGAGCCAGTCTGAGGATCTCATGCTTCTCTTTCCTCTTTAGGCCAGAGACAGCAGAGCCAGCCATTTTATCCATTGTTCCTATAGATACTACCATGGGATCATTACCCTTGACGGGTTCAGCCTTGTTAGTTGCCTGGTCATCAACGGTGACCACGGCTTTCGAGATTTTACCAGCATTAGGAGAGGCAGAAGCTTCCTGTGCCGATGGAGTACTCGATGGAGTTGATGGCAGCACAACGGGGGAGATAACAAGATTTTTCTAGCGCATCTGCTTCCCCGGCTTGCTGTCCGGCTTGATCTTTCTCTTAAAACTGATTTAGCTCTAGAACACAAAAATCCTATAAATCAGGTGTGCTCTGTAAAGAAATAAAGGTACATGAATACTGAAAATAAGAGATAGGGTGCTTACTTTTTAACTACTGGCAGCACTTGGCTACCAGCAGCAACAACTTCTTTCGCCTTGCGCTTCTTGGAGGCAGGGGCGGCAACTTCTTGCACCTCATCATCCTCCGTCGCCTCCGGATCATCTGAAGCATAGCCCTCTAGTGGAGCTAGCTCAGACTCGGAGAGTTTCTCGAGCTGACAAAGTCGAAAGGCATCGATGAAAATAGAGTCGGAGAAAGAACAGAAAAGAACGAAGAAACGCGAAAGCAGAGTTGAAATATTTACCGGAGTCAGAGGACGTTTGGTCGTATACATCTTCATGGAAACTTCTGTAACTTTTCATTCCACTCTTTCCTTGATCAAATATTGCATGAGGGTCCTGTAGTCCTTCGGCGCAAGCCGGCTAGAATTGACCCGCATATTATCCTTCTTGTCGCTCGTGATCTGGTGCATGAGGTGATCTCCATGGTGCTGGAGAGGCTGAATCCGGCGCTCCAGCCAGCAGTGGATCAAGTAGGATCCACGGAGGCCCTCATGATTCATCAAATACTCAATCCGCCTCTTGGAAAGGATCAAGATATCCGACAACTCCGGTGCCTCCGCGTCCCATGAATTCTGTTGGGGAGCGACGCCATTGATGAACGTCGGAAGACCTTCAGCCTTACCAGGATCCAGAATATCCTTGTGATAGAAAAAAGTTCCGGCCCAGCGTTTGACGTACTCACTAGAGTTAATCCTAGGATAGATCCGATTCCTCCTAAGGACTAAGATAAGAGTGCCGGTGACATAAGGCACACCGGCACTAATGAAATTCTTCTGAATACCATAGTAGTACCGGAAAATAGTGAGACTTGGCCTAATGCCAAGAAACCCCTCGCACAAAGCTGCATGAGTACTGAGATCAAACAGGGAGTTGGGAGGAAGATTATGGAGTTTCACACCATAGTAGTTGAGGACCTCGACGAGGGAGTCAGACGGTGGAAAGCTAAGGCCACGGTCGACGTGAGTGCCGAACAGCACCCTCTTGCCGTCGAGCGAGGCGGGAACGACATGCCTTGAGGCGCTCTGCCATGCACCGACGACGATGAATCCTTCGTCCTCCATGACTTGGAGCTCCACGTTGTCCATGGCACTAGGGATCCAAAGACCCCGCATCTTCTTTTCTTCCGTCGCCAACAAACCCGCCGCCGCCGCTCCTGAGTTCCAGGAAGAAGCCATGGATCTTGGAGGAAGAAGGGCTGGTGGGGGAAGGAGAGATTTTTTCTCAACGGTGTGTAGATGGGAACTGGTGCGGAGCGCTCGAGGAGTACGAGAAGGAAACGAATGAATCGATGGAGAGGTGAATCTGAGAGAAAGGGTTTTCTCCCCTCTTTATTTGTCTCTGTGTCAAGATTCGTGTGATGACACGCGTGATTAGCACCACACGTATAGGAGAGGGGGAGTTAGCTTCCTTGCGACTCTTTCGCCCCCTCGATTTTCATGCAGGCATTGAAATGGTGTTCTGTTCCATAAATAATGAACCCACCAACGGTCGTGCTGATGGAAATCCTGTCAGTGACAGAGCCAGGTCTGAAAAGTTGGTAGTCCGCACGCCGCTGAAAAATCCGGCTTATGTCTCAAATCAAGCAGGGAAAAGACTAAGGTCAGAGCAAAATATATCCGACTCGATTGACTCGCAATCCTACATTAATGAAAGAAGTTTTTGGGAACCCTTCAAGATTCTCAAGACGAAGAAACCATCAAGCTAGACGATTTATCCGACTTCAGATATTGGAGACTTCCGGGGGCTACTACTGGGGATATACTTTCCGGGTATACCCACAGGACTCGCTGACCAGGGTGGCCCACCAACGGGTTAGAGCTTTGCTTCATGGGAGACCCGGTCAGAGAAAGAGGAGGAGCCAGTTCCGGCTACGACAAGTCCCAGAAGAGTTACCTACTTAGGCATGTAGTATTACTTGTAGTCCAAGCTATACATAGTTACCGACTCTGTAACATAGCCGGATAGGTCTCTCCTGTAACCCTAGGCCCCGGTGACTATATAAACCGGCCCTATGGGAGCCTTTAGGGCAAAACAACCAATCAATCGTAACACCACAACCAACTCGCATAGGCGAACCTCTCTTGTAATCCGTTGTAACATCCGGCTTACGCCAATATATTACTGGGTTGCAAGCAGGAGTAGGATCCGATCACCACAGTCGGATCTGAAACTGGGTAAACTTGTGCTCACCGCTCCTGGAACATCTGACGTCTCACACCCCATCCTTCCAACGCCACTAGGACCCCCTATGGCGTACTTGTCAACAATCTGACGACAGCGGGAGGTGAAAACCCAAAGAGACGGAACCATCACATGCGTCCCGGAAGGTAGCACCATCCAGTGCCAGCCCGACGAAGCCCAGTCTCGGACATGCCCGGTGGAGCCTAGTACTCCATCATTAACACCGAGTCGACTACGAGGATGCGGGGTGGGCATCCTAAAGTAGGCGGCGAGGAATGTGTGTATGTTTGGGTGTCCATGACGGTCGCCCTATAAATAGAGGGAAAGAGTGGGCAGGCTGGATCGGGCAGCCTATAAATAGAGGAAAATGCCTATAACTAGAGGGAAAGACCTATAACTAGAGGGAAAGGCCGGTAAATAGAGGGAAATGCATATAAATAGAGGGAAATGCCTATAAATAGAGGGTTCATCTTTATTACCGGTTGGAGAAACCAACCGCAACTGAAGGGATTGCGGCAGGCTCGGCCAGGCATTACTAATGATAGGGGTAAGTGTCGACATTATGTCGTGCGGCTTGTACCTTGTCCCGGATGGTGTCGCCAACCGGGACTAAAGCTAAACCTTTAGTTCCGGTTGGAGACACCAACCGGGACAAAACACGAGTGAGCACTAATAATAGGGGTGAGTGTCGACATTATGTCGTGAGTGTCGACACTATACCGAGCTGCTTGTACTATAAATAGGCATCCTTGTGAGTCCAGTCCTCCAGCCAGTTTGAGACATCTCCAAGATGGTCTTCAAGAGAAGGGACGCCACTATGGCCAGTTTGAGGGAGATGCCGGAGGAGCCTAGTCCTCCGGCATCTCCAACAAACTGGTCATAGAGGCACTCCCTAATATGTGAAATTAGTTAGCTCCCAGTCTTATTGATCTAGTTAGAGAAGTTACAAGCCGCAAGATGGTGTGCGAGAGCGGGGACACCACTACGACCAGTTTCAGGGAGATGCCGCCGGAGCCTAGTACTTCGGCATCTCCAAGAAACTAGTCATAGAGGCACTCCCTAATATGTGAAATTAGTTAGCTCCCAGGCGTATTTATCTAGTTAGAGAAGTTACAAGCTGCAAGATGGTGTGCGAGAGCAGGGACACCACGACGGCCAGCTTGAGGGATATGCCGCCAGAGCCCAGTCCTCTGGCATGTCCCTTAAGTTGGTCATAGAGGCACTCCCTAATATGTGACCACGTGCGTTTGGAGATCAGATCTTAATGGTAAGTACGAAAAGGGACTAAAGTCCCCCCATTAGTCCCGGTCCAGCCACAAAATAGGACTAACACACTCAAGATGGTTTGCAAACAACACTATATGCAGTCATGGAGCATCTTCATTCATAACCGTGTTTAATACATAAAAATGGGCACATGGAGCATCTTCATTCATAAAATGTTACATTATTACACATCATTTCTTCGCATGTGTCCCTTTCTGATTCCGCCATATCCATGGGGCATCTTCATTCATTAACATGATGCTTGGGTCATCCTTCACTACGAAGGGCGGAATTTCATGAAACTTATCACTATCTTCTGACATGTATGTCTTTCCCTCCACTCCCACGATGTTTCTTTTTCCTGAAAGAACTATGTGGCGATTTGGCTCATCGTCTGATGTATTCTTTTGCTTATTTTTTATTTTTCTAGGTTTGGTAGACATGTCCTTCACATAGAAAACCTGACCCACATCATTGGATAGGACGAATGGTTCGTCTAAGTACCCAAGATTGTTGAGATCCAACGATGTCATTCCATACTTCTTGTATACCTCAACCCCTCCTCCTGTCAGCTTGACCCATTTTCACCGAAACAAGGGCATCTTAAAAGTAGGTCCATAGTCAAGTTCCCGTATCTCCTCTATGTAACCATAATATGTGCTCTTTGACCCATTGTTGTCTGTTGCATAAAAGAGGACACCACTGTTTTGGTTGGTGCTCTTTTTATCTTGGGCGATCGTGTAAAACATATACTCATTAATCTCGTACCCTTGGAAGTCGATATAGTCGAATATGGTGACCTGGACAACAAGTATAGATGATCTCCAAGAGTGTTGTTTTTTATGAGATGTTGCAACCAACCGCCGAAACTCTTCATGTGTTCATCTCTAATCCAAGAGTCATGCTTTCCAGGGTTGTTGGAGCGTAAAATTTTCTTGTGTTCCTCGATATACGGGGCTGCCAAGATAGAATTATGTAGAAATGTATAATGTTCAGTGTAAGAATGTTCGTCCCTACATATTACTGTTTTCCTTCCTAGAGTACCCTTTCCACTCAGTCTACCCTCATACCACGATTGAGGAAGACCAATCGGCCTAAGGTCAGGAACGAAGTCAACACAAAACTCAGTGACCTCCTCTGTTCCATAGCCCTTGGAGATGCTTCCTTCTGTCCTAGCACGGTTACGAACATATTTCTTTAAGATTCCCATGAACCTCTCAAAGGGAAACATATTGTATAGAAATACAGGACCGAAAATGGATATCTCTTCGACTAGGTGAACTAGTAGGTGCGTCATAATATTGAAGAAGGATGGTCGGAACACCAACTCGAAACTGATAAGACATTGGACCACATCATTCTGTAACTGTGGTAGATCTTCAGGATTGATTATCTTCTAAGAGATTGCATTGAGGAATGCACATAGCTTCACAATGGGTAATCGAACATTATCCGGTAGAAGCCCCCTCAATGCAGTCGGAAGCATTTGCGTCATAATCACGTGGCAGTCATGAGACTTTAGGTTTTGGAAATTTTTTCTGCCATATTTATTATTCATTTTATATTCAAAGAGAAGCCAGACGGGACCTTAATACTGCTCAGGCATTTAAAAAATATTTCCTTCTCTTGTTTGGTAAGAGCATAGTTGGCATGACCTTGAAACCATTTTGGATGCAGGCCATCTGGGTCTTTCATACGTTGATGACCCTTTCATGCTTCCGGTGTATCTTTTGTCTTCCCATACATGCCCAAGAAGCCTAGAAGGTTCATGCAAAGATTCTTCGTCACATGCATCACATCGATTGCAGAGCGGACCTCTAAGAATTTCCAATATGGTAGCTCCCAAAATATAGATTTCTTCTTCCACGTGGGTGCGTGTCCGTTAGCGTCCTTCGGAACAGATTTTCAGCCAGGACCCTTTCCAAAGGTTACTATTTGATCCAAATCTTTGACCATATCAAATATATCAGCACCATTACGCTCCTTAGGCTTCGTCTGGTGACATGCCTGACCGTTGAAATGCTTGCCTTTCTTTCTTAAGGGATGCTTGTCCAAAAGAAATCGATGATGCCCATTGTACACATTCTTCTTACAATGATCCAAATATATACTTTCAGTTTCATCTAAATAGTGCGTGCATGCATTTTATCCCTTATTTGACTGTCCTGAAAGGTTACTAAGAGTAGGCCAATCATTGATTGTTACGAAAATCAACGCTCGGAGGTCAAATTATTCCTGCTTGTGCTCATCCCACATGTGTATGCCGGGTTCGTGCCACAAATGTAAAAGTTCTTCAAATAATTGCCTTAGTCTCACATCAATGTCGTTGTCGGGTTGCTTCGGACCTTGGATCAACACTGGCATCATAATGAACTTCTGCTTCATGCACAACCAAGGAGGAAGGTTATAGATACATAGAGTCACGGGCCAGGTGCTGTGACTAGAGGTCTGCTCCCCAAAAAGATTTATGCCATCTATATTTAGACCAAACCTTAAACTCCTTGTGTCATCTGCAAAGTCCGGGTACTTTCTATCGATTTTTCTCCATTGCGACCCATCAGCGAGGTGTCTCAACATCCCGTCTGACTTACGTTCCTCTTTATGCCATCGCAACAACTTGGCGTGCTCTTTGTTTCTGAATAAGCGTTTCAACCGTGGTATTATAGGAGCATACCACATCACTTTGGCAGGAACCCTCTTCTGGGGGGCTTGCCCTCAACGTCACTAGGATCATCTCGTCTGATCTTATACCGAAGTGCAGTGCATACCTGGCATGCATCCAAATTCTCGTACTCCTCACCGCGGTAGAGGATGCAGTCATTAGGGCATGCATGTATCTTCTGAACCTCTAAACCTAAAGGGCAGATAACCTTCTTTGCTTCGTACGTACTGACGTGCAATACGTTATCTTTTGGAAGAATATTCTTCATCATTTTCAACAACTTTTCAAATGAGGAGTCAGGTATAGCACACTCTGCCTTCAATCGCAGCAGTTCCAGTGTGCCGCCCAGCTTTTTCAGACCATTTTCGCAATTTGGGTACAACCAATTTTTGTGATCCTCTAACATGTGATTGAACTTCTCCCTCTCATTTTCATTTTCACAGTCTCTTCGTGCATCGACAATGGTCCGACCAAGATCATCAGCGGGTTCATCATGTGTCACTTCTTCAGCCTCACCTTTAGCATCCCCCATGGAAGTATCTCTATACTCTGGGAAACCATGATAGTTGTCATCCTCCTCCTCTTCTTTATTGTCTTCCATTATAACCCCTCTCTTTCCGTGCTTGGTCCAACAATTATAACTGGGCATGAAGCCGGACTTCAACAAGTGGCTGTGAAGGGTTTTTGAGTCAGAGTAATCTTCTAATTCCTACATCCACTACATGGACAGAATACAAAACCATTGCGCTTGTTTGCATCAGCAACACGGATGAATCCATGCACGCCATTAATGAACTCGCCAGAGCATCGGTTAGTACCATACATCCATTCCCAGACCATCTGCATTATAGTAAAAGTATATCAAAAACCATTATACAACATGATAAATTTATTACAAGTTATAATGAGAGCTTTTAGAGCATTAATTTTGAATTTTGAAAAAATTACATGCACCAATTTGTGAATTGGAGAAAACAATTAACATGATAAATGTGGAGTTTTTTATTATTCTTCTATCAGTGAAAATCTCATTCCATTCTAAGCTCTGAAACTCTAAAATTACACATTTCAATTTTGAGTAACTATGTGCCTAATCATAATTTGTTACACATATCAAAATCCTTCTACTTCTAGAGCGTTATAGAGCTAAAGTAGCAATAAGAGATGAAATAATGAAGTTCTAACATTTTAAAACTTTGGATTTAGGGGTTGCAAACTAAATCTTGACAAATTTTGAGAAAAAATGGCATGAACTCGGCTTGCTTTTTGAGTAAAATGGCCACCATATGGCTAAGGCAGGTGGACAGAAAGCTGTATATATACTGAGGGATAACTAGCCCTGGGCCGTGATACGGCCCGAGACTAATAGTCCCCGAAAGGATCAGCTGGCCCGCTCCAGGTTACTAGTCCCGGGCCGTATTACCGACCGGTACTAGAGGTCTGGTCCAGCCCGGGACTTGTGACTATCACGATTACTAGCCGTTGGAGGTGTCACGACCCGGTACTAGTGATAGCACTAGTCGCAGTTCGTGACAGGCCAGGACTGCTGACTTTGTTCAGATCGAACCGAAGACATGTTTTCCAGTAGTGAAAGTAATATAAAGACTAGAAGTAGTCTAGTTTTAAATCAACTCTTTCTCTTTACAATAGTTAATTCTCAATCTAATAAAACTCAACCCTAAACAACAATGTCCTAGATGGGGTATCTAAGAGAGACCCAAGAATATTTTGGCCATCTTATGCTATGTGGTCATAACCAACTCTAATTATGTGACACTTTATGTTTTATGTTTCTACTTTGGCTTGTATATACTATTGATCTAAAATTCTAATTGACATGCTTGCTCAATTGAAGAAATAATAGTTTAGAGTCCTTTGAAAGATGTGAATTCGCGCAAAAAATGATATCACAATCCTAAACATGGATGAAATGGTAACAAAATGAGTGGAAAGTAATTAAAAGCGAGAGAAGACACTAGGTCACTATCGATTATTTCGGAGTGTGGACACCTTCTATTTTTCTATAGAATCTATTACAACGGATTTTGACCATCGCTTTGATGAGTTGTCGTTATAGTTGTTTAAAAATATCTTGTCTTGACTCAAGTGTCTCATTTTATAGGTTCAATGTGAATAAGATTTCTTAACTTACAGAGATTTATCATGCTATTTATCTTATTATGAACATGAGCCTATATAAGATAACCTTAAGATATTCTTTATTTATATACAAAGTATTAAAAAGTTCAGAGATTATCTTCATATTTGAATGATATCGTCATGATTCATATCGTTTATCACCTCGCTGAGTTGGCATTTCCTTTACTTGTGACGAAAACGACACTTGAAAGAGCTTCTCCATGGTAAAGATCATCAAGACCAGATTGGTATTTACATTTTTTAGTTTTCCCTACCTCAACAGTTTTTCGTCCTTCGCCACTGCACCTTTCACGGTATGTACGTGACATTTTTTGGGGACAAAGTGAATATATTGTTAACTAAGATAACAATTACATCCCACCTATGTTGAGTATGCGAACAGTCAAGAAGAGAAAAAAAAAGAAAAAAAAGTCGTCATAGTGATCGGTCACTCGTATAAGTAACACAATAGCCACCATAAAAAACAGTACATGAACCGCAAAAGATATCCACCAAAGACGACGCCTCCAAGAAGGGATAGATCACAAGCATCGCCAATAACCGATCAATGATCTTTACCCTGGAGAAAGTCCAAGTTCTTATAACAATACCTTCAATAAGGTCATTTCTAGGTACAACCAATGAAATCCAGAGCTTGGATTTTCATCCAGAGAATCGAGATTCGGTACTCGAGGAGCACCACAAAGATTGAAGTCCTCTAGTGTTGCCGTCCTCACTTGTCAAGGCTGCTACTGCAACACCAAGCACAATATTCATCACATCCAAGACACCTTTCTTCCGATGCTCCAATCTCATCCGCCATGACATTCTCCACTTCTCTCAATACCATGGATATCTAGAAGTAGACATTCTCATGACATCGACAAAAAGCGGAGCTTTGTGCCACGCCCCACTTGAAGCTTCATGGGAAGATACACAAACACGCACTACCAAATCCCATCTAATCCAGAACACCAAGACTGTCTTGCGCCAATCCGTAGAACTCCGGCCAAAAATTTTATACCTCATCATCGGCCAGATCGACGAGGTCCAAAAATATGTAGATCATCATCTTGGAATGACAAGACCAATCAGGCAGCCACCATTATTGACCCAGATCAGCATCCCCCATGCCGCCAATCCTCGGAACCATGCCGCCCTAATCTCCCCGACCTGTAGCTAGAACCCCAAGGCAGAGCCGGAGTGGTAGGAGAAGGCGACCAGTGTTGTCCTTAGTATGCGCCAAGGACGTCCAATACCACGAGCACATTGATGAAGAATACACGCGCTCGTGCCATCTCCCTCGAACCACGCCGTCGCATCCCGTCAGCCATCGTGTCTCCTGCCGCCAAACCTGAGCGAGGAGGGATGAGAGCTCCGCCGCCATTAATGACTCTGATGGCGCGAGGAGAGAGAGGGCGAGGGTAGGGCCTAGGGGCTAGGCGGCGTAAGGAGGGCTTCAACGGCTAGCGGGAGCTGCGTGGAAACCTAACATTTTTTTAGCTAGTTGGGTTTGGATTAGCAGTTTTCAAATTCCCCTCCATACGTATCGGTTGTGAGACAACATATTTTGAGATGCCAAGCAGCGAGAAGGGGAAATGGGACAACAATAACCTCATGCTAGAAAAAAATTAAATCATAAATCTTAGGAGGAACTATTTCATAAAATAACCCTCGAGGATAAGGACTACATTGAGGGTGCTACCCGCAACTTGGTAGCGTCGTATGGTAGGATGCTACCTCCCTATCAGCGTGGTAAAGCAAGTCTAAGGGGCGGGGAGGATAGCACCATTGCAGAGGGCGCAACCCCATAAATGGTAGCTCCATGCGCGAGGGCGCTAACCCTCTGATCTGGTTAGGTCGCGCCGCCCCGACGCATCTCGACCCACCACTCATTCTTCCTTCACTTGTGCACACGTAGGAGGTTAGAGGCTTCTCTCTATTTCCCCTCTAAAATCCATCTCACAAATTCCCAAGAACTCGTAGATTCTTCCATGGATTTCATTGAATTTTTTGCTCAAATCTCTTCTTTTATAAATCCTAGTTCTTCCAAAAATCTACAATTTAGATGTAATCTTGGTATTTTTTTGCATGGAATAGCACTTTTATGTGAGTAGGTTAAGCATTGGTCCTTTAGAATTAATTCTAGATTTTGTGTTTGATCTAGAATTGACCCATGTTTGTTGGTATATGTGATTTTGTTGTCAATGTGGTAGAACAAGTGTTAGAACATGTGTAGAACAAGGGATATAAGCTTATAACATGGATTATTGTATATGCTCACATTACGTACAAAATGATGCATATTTTATTTGGAACTATTGTTGCTTATAGGAAGATTTTGTTCTTGCTTATGGATATTTATGGCTTCTAGAAGCATTATTTGTTATTTCTTATGGATATTTAACCAAAGAAAATGATGCGTTATTTTGTTCTTGCTTATGGATATCTATTTGTGCAAATGTCAACATTTTATTTCTTATTATGCATGATATTGTTGTATTTTTATTAGTTGTTCATGTGGGAATGGTGACCACATTTCTATTTATTATTAGTTGTTCTATTTTAAATATGTAGGATGATGCCAATTCTCCACTAACACTATGATGGTCCACACCGTGGGAGGCTTTTGGCGGAAAATAACGAGGTAGTACGAATTGACCGCATTTGGTTGCATTTTTTGTTTGGCGTGAACATATTATGATGTTATAACTTGTATATTTTCATATCGCTCAACCCCTTCTACTTAGGTCTCAAGGGTCCTCATCCGGCAAGATGAAGTATTATGAGTGGTACACAGAATTCATCGAGCGGACTAGCTTGCTTCCATGGATCCACCTTGTTAGTCGGTCGAGCAAAACATGAACATGAACCCTTGTGTTATCTCCGTGCTAGTTGACCGTTAGAGGCTGGAGACGTACACTTTTCACCTTCGGACCGGGGAGATGACCATGATTCTTCAGGATGTCTCGATGACCGGTACACTCTACATCAAGGAACCTCTGTAACACCCTAGCATTTAGGAACTAACGAAGGGTAGAAATAGGAATATTATCATTTGCATGCATTCATCTATAAAATCTCGGTAATTTTTTCGCCAAACAAAATCCTAAAGAGATCAGAATTTATTTCACTATCTAGAGGTAGGATTAGCTCTTTATAGTGATTTCTATAAATTTTGGCATGTCCTTTAGGAATTAATGAGTTTTTGGGAAAACAATTTGAATTCAAATTTGAAATTTAAATGATTTGGAAAAGGTTTGAAAATTTGAAGTTAGTAATATTAAATTGTTATATAAAATGATTTAGTAATATTGGTTGATTATATTAAAGAATATTAAACAATAATAAGAATGTAAGACAAGGAAATTTAAAAAAGAAATGAATTCTTATTTCTTTTCTTTATTTCATAAAAAATATTCCAAAAGGGAGACAAATATCTCAAACAAGAGTATTACAGGAACTAAATTACAATGAAATAAAACTTTATTAAATCATAAGAATATTATTACAAGATTCTTTACATAAGAATAAATAGAAATTACAATAAAAACCTAGACTACCTATCTACTTTTATACTAAATCTTGAGCATCCATATCCTTGTTCCTGCAAAATATAATAAAAATAAACACAAAAAGAAATAAGTTGTTAGTGAGTTATTTTTACTCTCAATGGAGAATAGTGTGGTGCACTGTTCTTATTAACTCATTGAGTAAGTTAAAAAGGGGAAAATTTCACCAAAGTATGATATCTGTTTGATAAAGCAAACAACTTTAGATCAACATCACTAGCTCAATTAGAGGGGCAAGTTTCACCAGGAAAGTAACTAGTAAGAGGATAAGAAGTGAAAATAAATTCAGTTGATCTGGTCCAAAGGAGCCCAAATAGTAAATCAGCTTACATCCCAAACTGCATGCAATGTGTTGTCGACCAGTAGAGAGAAAAAGAGTGAGATAAAGCCACACCCACCATAGCAAAACCAGTTTTGCTCACACTACACAGCCACGGTCACAGCCATAGTTCTATCTCAAGAACACACACATCACTACCACTTTACAGATATCCACCAGATCAAGCAACCACTCACCAAAACAATCCACCAAGAAACTGTAACATCCCAAAAATATAAAACAATGATCATCAAACTCTAATCACTAAAATTAGGGTTAACAAAAACTTTGATAATTTAAATCATCTGAATGCATGTGTGTATGTGGTGATTTGATAAATGCATGAATGAACTTGTGTGATTAACCTAAATAGCAATAAATGTTTTAAAGATGAATATAACATCATATAAAACATTTCCAAGCAGAAACAAATAAAGAGAGAATCAAAAACAAATCAATTAAGGCAAATGGTCATTTTTTGCCAATCTTGCTCACTAGGTCACTTTGAGTGTTTCTTGTCTAAGATTTCAAACAGAAACTTTTCCAATAATTTTCACTCCTTGCTAGACCAAGTAAAAGTGAAGCAAAGGCCACATTTCAAACTTGCAGAAACATTTGGCAACCTCATTCAAATCACAAGTAAAAATTGAATCTTCATCATATGTGAAGATCACACATTTTCAAAACCCAACCAAACCAGTGCCCCTTGACTAATCCAACTAACCAGAGACTCCCTAGTATGTGCCTAGCAAACCCACCAAGTTTGAATCCAAAATTCAAATTGGAATTTATTTCAGCCATTTCATCAAACACCTTGTTTGCAGCAAACAAACAAACAACAAACACTATAGTGAGCAGTGAATTTGGCCAACCTTGTTCCCTCTCTAGCTCTCACTACACTCTCAGTAGATGATCTAGCCCAATTAACAAGACTTAGCACCACTGTGAGCTTGGCATAGCCATTAATGGTGACCATGCCGAGCCTAACTTGCCACCCTCATGTCGACAGCAAGCTAGGAGACGCACCAACACTAGAAAGCATGTCTAGAAGGCACTCCACCGTCCACCGCCACTCCCTGTCCAAGCCTCGAGCACTGCCAGCCCCTGGACCACACTGCCCGAGCTTGCCAAGTCTCTCTGCGTGCGAGCCAAGAGCCACACTCGACCAGTGCCCACAGACCACGCGCCGCCCTCGCCGCTTGCAGACGTGATCGCCAACACTCCAGCACCCCGCCAGACAACCTCGTTCACCGCCGCGCGACAAGGAGCACCCGTGCGCCATTAAAATTGTCGTCGGACCCGCCCAGAGCGTCGACGCATTCCGACCGTTCAGCACCGCCCCACGCCTCGCCACCATGTCGTTGAGCTTCGCCAGGGAGCACAACACCGCCCCCTACCGTCGCCCATGCCATTAGCCCTCTGTGCCATCGACCACGACGAGCTCAGCCCGCGCCTGTCGGTCCCCTTCAGCCACTATAAAAGGGGACCTCCCCCGCTCGTTTTCTTCACACCAGTTCACTCCCCACCTCCCACTGATCAAACCCACTCACTCCCGGAGCAAGGCGAGCACCAGGTGTCCGGAATTTCACCGGAGTTTGCTACTGCAGAGGAGGAGAGGCACCGTCGATTGGAGCCACCCCAGGAGAAGCTGCCGGTACCAGGAGAACCATCGTCGTCGACTTCGTCGTTCTCCCCTGTCGTCGACCATCGCCTGAGCCCCGGTGAGCCTCACACGACCCCCACCAGCGGCGCTAGGGTTCTGTCTCGCCGGCACTACCCGACGTGGACGATGAACCAAAGCCGTTCGATTAGAATTAGATCGTGCAACCTAGATCACCCCATACCGCTTCGCCCCTCACTGTCTCACTGACGTGTGGGGACAACCACTTAACCATCCCACGTGTGCACTGTGCATAGTGGGACGGCCCGTTGAGCATCCCGCGCGACTCAACAATTCAAATTTACTTTTATTCATTTAATTTCAAACATAGTTCTATACCTAGATTCAAAAATCAACCCAGCTCAATTTACTAAACCAAAATGCATGAAACCAATTTTGTTAGAAAGGTACTAGAATGCTTAATCCAAGCCCGTTGGATTAAAACCATTTATATTTGTAGATCACCCATGGTAAAAATAACAAGGCAGAAGCTTTTCTGCATTCAAACATTTTTCAAAATTCAACCATAAGATCTTTTGAGTTGATTCCAAATCTCAAAAATCACATTTGACCATACCTTTTACAATATATAAAAATATATAGGTTTACTTACAGAAATAATGATAAAGTAATAAAAGAATGCCACATAGGCATTTCTAGTCACCACTTTAAATTGTTACACCACTTTAAATCACATCACACAAAGGCATTTCTAGTCACCACTTTAAATTGTTACACCACTTTAAATTACTTTAAATTGTTAAACCTTATTAAATTGTTACACCACTTTAAATCACATTACCATGTACTGAAATATGTGGTGATGACATGTGTCAACATGATCCCATGTTTGAGTTGGAGAATATTAACTCTTAAGTAGTTTTTCAATGAGTAGAAATTTCTTTTCTCAAAATAAAATAAATGAGACAAATGCTTTAATCTTGTAATGCTAGTGATGACGATTGATCATCTTGTGTGAACCTTTGTGTGATGTTTAGAAATAGTTAAGTATTGCTTGGTGATTATGTACCTCGTATTTATTTATAGACGCTAGTACCGACCAAGGATACGAGGAGGAAGGAGGATACCACGAGGAAGAAGCCGATGAGAACTTCAACCACTGCTCTGCACAAGGCACGCCAATACTTGCAAGCCTAATACTACTAGTTGAATTAGCAAGCTATTAACTGAGCAAGCTAACACTTGCAACTTAGCAAGCTTACACCACTTGATACCCAATCCTAGTTTTACTGGCAAGCTTAATACTTTATTATCTTTATCAAAGCTTTCTCTTAGAGTTTACTTAGTGACTTGTAGATTCTAGAAATATAATTGAAGGTAGCATAAAGAGCATAAAACTTGGCCTAAGTTAGATAATCTTAATGTCATCCTGATGCATGAGATTTACTTAGATAAGATACACTTGTTGACCACCCCTCATTAGTATTTACCCCCACTTGTAGATGCTAGTGCTAGCATAAAACTTGATTAACTTAGATGGGAATACTTGGTGAAAATAGTTATGAAAACCTTAGAATGATGAGTCATTCTACTTAAATGTTTTGATATGTGTTCTTGAACACCAGATGATTTTGTGATGAAAATGTTGAGGCATGAGCCTGAGCCCTTTATAAAACTGATGGTTGTCTGGATGCGATACCATTCCAATTTTACCGTACAACCACTATACCCGAAATTTGGGTAGGGCTTGACTGGAAATTTATATACCTTAGTATGGGTTCCCTTGCGGCCAAGGTCTGAGCTGAGGCTACCTTGTGAAGATTGTCCACCTATGCAGTTCCCAAGATGAGAGTTGGTCATGGTTGGGAGGCCAAACTCACAGGAGAGGTGCCTATACTAGGGAGTGTAATTTAAAGGTTAGGATTGATTATCCGCATACTGAGTATGGTGAATTCAGGATTGTTCCTGACGGATGCATCGAATGTTGTGGTGAAAGTGTACAATCTCTGCAGAGTGTCAAACTATTCGAATAGCCGCGTCCACGGTTATGGACAGTTGTAGTGTCCATACTGTTCTATCGTCAGATGTTTTCAAAATGACTTATGAAATGATTCATGACATTGACTTGACCACAACAGATTTGTGACATGAAATGCAAGTTCCCACTTAGGTGCTATAAAACTTTCAACTAGCTTTCTTTGCTTTTGAACTTAGGGCGTGTTTGGAATCCCTCCGCCTCCACCAAATCCTCAAATCCAGCTTTTTATTTCCAATTCTGGCTCTTCCAAGGAGCCCAGGACGTTCGGGACAGCTCTTGTTTTATGCCAATGTCACTGACGAGTGGACCCCCACTTAACAGGGCCATCTTCCCCAAATCGCTCGCACGCCCTCGTCCCGAAATCCCCCGTACGCCCTCGTCCTCCTTGAACGGCTGGCTCTCTGAGCCCATCTTCCTCCCTAGGGGCGAGCTCCTCCTCTGGCCCAGGCTTCCTACTCATAGCCATGCCCCAATTCTTGGGCGTACGTAGAGGGTTGTTCCTGATCTGCCTGCGTTGCATCGGCGCTAACTGCCGCCATGCCCTGACATGACTGCGGCCCCCAGTTCGCGTTGCAGCAAGCCCCGCCATGGCTGCTACCTGGCTCGCCTCCGAGCTCCTCAATCGTTAGGGGAAAGCAAGGCCGGAAGCCCTGCCTCCTCCAATACCACACGACCTTCCATGAAGGTTCGCAAGTCGTGGTCAGCGTTAAGACGGAGCTCCTCCACCGCGGCAGGAGAGCGACGACCCGCTGGGGAACTGGTGGGGCTGCGGGATGGTGGACGGTGGCAGAACTGGGGGCGTGGTTGTTTCGTCGGGAGGTGGAGGAAGGTCCGTTCTTCCGTTTCTGGACCGGTATTATCACTTGACGGTGGCATTACTCGGTAAATACCATAAACTCCTGCTTCTCCAAATCGGCGGCACACCAAAATGCTAGCTTCTTGTTTTGTACATGATTTTTGGTCAACTCTATGGATTTAGCTTCGCGGATCTGAGGTGTTCGGCCAGCTCCGGCTAAGAATTTTGAGAAGTTGGAAGCTGGGACGTTACCGAACACAGCCTTAGTAGAGTAAATCTGGATTTTTGCAAAAACAACCCTAGAGCTTAGTATATCCTATTCAAAACCCCTTCACTTACTAGTATTAGTTTGCGAGTACTTAAAGAGTACTCATGGCTTTGTCCCTGGCTATTCCCGTGGCCAGACTATGAAGAGGAGTATCAGGATGACGGACTGCAGGAAGTTTACGACAACTATGATCATCTCCCATCGTCAGTATTGCCTATGACCCTGAAGATGGAGCTTCACCCACGCTATCGTTATCTTCACGTTATTCCGCTGCTTGAGTTGTATTAAGAACTCGATCATGAGATCCTTATTTGTGTAATACCTTATGTATGGTTTGTAATGGATGATGTACTGTGATATCCAAATCTATTATGTCTCACAAAAATGGTAATCCTGGGATTGCGATGTATGGCATAACAGGTGTAACACCCTCGGATCGGCCCAATGCAAGTTTTAGCGATTCCCGCCAAACCCGCATAGAAACGATTCAGAGGTGCCCACCAGGCACTTGCGTGCGGGTGGAAAACGAAGTAATATCATTACACAATAGTCCATGATGGAACCCATAGAACAGATATATACAACAACGACTCAAAGAGTCAAGAATACAGATGTACAATACAAAGATCAAAATCACCTTGAAAACGATACAACTATCTACGAACAAGATGCAAATGGGGCTAAGAGCCCTGAAGAATAATCAATGGCGTCCATAACCCTGCCCGGGCGAAGCCGGAAGGGTAATCCCGCTAACGACGTCGATCTCAAAACCTCCTTAAACAAAAGGGGTGCCCGCAAAGGGCAAAGGAAAAAGAGAGCGGTCAGTACTAAGGCCAGTACACGGCGAGACTAGAATTCGGCTGTCCTCACCTACATAGGTATGGTGGACTGAAGCGGCAGCGCAACATGCACTAAACAACCTAGAGAGACTCGATACAATTGTCGGCTATCAGAGAGGGATAAGAAAGACCTATTCGGATCCAACCTGATACTACCACCAAACATACCCATCCTGGTATTTTCCCCTCGAGACGAAACGAGGAAGTCAGACCGAGGAACTCACGCAGTTAGTATTTTTATTCATTCCATTAAAGATGCAATACTTACTAGTCAGATATAGATAGCATTAGTCATCCTAAAATAATAAGCAGTGAGCAGTTTTAGTTAACCATTCCGTTGTAGTTGCAATACTTACTAGTCAAATACATATACCATGAGACATTCAAATACCTAGTAGTTGTTGGTACTTTTATTTATCCATTCCATTGTACTGAAGCTGATTACTAGTCATATCAAAGTCAAATTTATAGCACTACTTTAGTTATAGTTGTCTATGATCGAGATACTGTGCTCCAAGTCATCCATAACCGAGGACATGGCTTTCAGAAAGTTTTACCCTGCAGGGGGGCACAAATAGCAACACACACACAATCAACCTAGACAAAAACCAAATGAAAACCCAACGAGGCATCACGGTAGAGAAATTGCACGATTCATATAATATTTCAGGGGGCCACCCCACCAAGCTACCCGCGACGAAGTTGGTCGGCTCCGAGACGTTCCCAGAGGTTTGCGAGAACGGCTGTAAATGACTGGGAATCCGAAAGTGTGACTAGGCTTGTCGATCGTGTCGCGATCCAAAACAGTACAGGCAATCCACGTGCAATAGTAAATAAAACAGTAAGCATGGCATAAGTACAGGATAGTAATAAAGCCCCAAACTACTTTGTGGCCCCAAGAAATAATATATGACTCAAGCTTTGGCTAAGGGGATTCATGGTCCCACATGCGGATAGTGCGAATATTCAAAGAACAGATATCAAGTACTCGGGGTCCTACGGGACACAAGTGGATGGTTAAAAACCAAATAACATCTATTGCCCACCTGTGCCTCTGCATTATTTACCTACTTTCAATTTTAGTTATTAAACGGTAATTAAAGCCATGGACATCTCCAACATAAAGCATATGGCAGCCTTCCATCAACTGTGTTACTCAATTACATCGAAACTACACATGAGCAAGCAATTACGACTCGCAAGGCTGACTATCTACCTAATAACAGGTAATAGGAGGTGTCCAAGGCAGTATAGTGGCTGCAAGGTATATCATGGGTACTAGAACTAAAGCATCGCAACACAGATAGCAATAGATCAACAAGAGGAAATAAAGACTATAAAAGTAAGATAGGTAGAAAGGGGGAGAATGCTCGCCTGAAAACATTATCGAAGGTTCATCCGAAGATCGGGTCGACACTCGCATCAACTCATCGGCCTAACCCGTGAATAAGCAAAGAACTAGAGGAAACACCGAATGCACTATTTAATACTACAACAAATGATCGGGCATGATGCATGTATGATGCGTGACATGGCAAAGGTGCGATGCAATTAGGCCACATTAAGCGGAACCGGGGTCCCAGCAATTAATTAGGTGGTTCATGTTGTTTAGATACCCCGCAATTTAATGTTGTATTACAATGCAAAATTATATCATCGATTCACTACACAAATTTTAATGGAGCCAATATTAGACTAGAATCGCCCGCATATGGTCTTCATATTTAATTTAGGTGAATAGACATAAGGCCCCTAAACCACAAAACATGTGTGCAAGAATGACAATTTAAATGCACAAGTATATATGACATAATATAAAAATAGGGCGGGCTCGGATAGGGTTCACACATGAAACTCGGCGATCTTGGGGGTTCGGGGTGGTTTGGTTTGGCTCGCCGGGATCGGTCTTCAGACTCTGGAACCGGGGTCTTCGGTTTCCATGGATCGGGGTCTTCGGATGTCCATAAAGGAGTTCTTGTGGGTCCATGACGACGACCTTCGGGTTCGGCCTCTTACGTCGGTACTGGTACGCGGGGGTCTCTGCATCGAAGATCTTGGCGACGTTGTCATACCTGAGCTGCAACAATATCAGCACAAAGCACATCTTCACCACATACATCATCACCACACGTACACCCGATCAACAACACGTTCACTCCACCATCGGGAGAACCTGGCCAATAAACACGCAAAAACACAAGGGATTGGGCCAGCGCTAGGAGAAGCAGAGATGTCTATACCCGTGGAGTAGGAGGATGAAAAGTACGCAGATGGGTCAGGGAGACGACAGTCGACAGGAGCCATGGGGAAAGGGCAGGGTGACCTGCAGAACACGGGGAAGCGGTGATGTACCGCGACGGGGACGAGGTGTCGCGGGGTAATCGGAGAGCTCGCTGGGGCGGGCTCGAGGCGGGGGATCCCGGCGGAGTACGGCGGGGAGAGGGTGACAAGCCGGAGGCGCACGGCCGGGGAGAGGGATGCCGGGGCTGCGAGAGATTGCTGCCGGGGAGGAAGGTCGCGGCGGCCATAGGGAGAGTAGGATCGCGGCCGGAGGAGAGGAGAGGAGGGCCAGAGGCGGCGCTGTGGCTCGGGCTCGCAGGTCGCAGACGCGTCCTGTAGGCGGCGTAGGGTGGGTTGCGTGGGTGGTACACGGCGGGTTGGTGTGCGTCGGGTAGGAGAAACGCATGGAAGGGCAGGGTCGAGGGATTATGCGAGGAAGGCGATCGAAAAACAGTAGCCAGGTCAACGCGGGGATTGGGGAACGCTAGAGGAGGTGGGCCGGTAGCGAGGGGGTGGGGTGCCGCGTCCCGTACGCATGCGGGTGAGTACGTATGTGGGGGGGGTGCAGCGATCAGGTAGGGTTCGTCGCGGGGTGGGGTTCTTGTACGCGAGCGGGTGCTATGGAGCCAGGGGTGGCGGCGGCTGGAAGGAGGGGTGAGGCGGGTAGGATTTGGTCTAGATGGGGTGTTGGGATTAGTGTTTTGGGGTAGTAGGCTAGCTGGTTGGGCCTTTGGGCCTGGCCGGCTGCCTCCCCCGGCTTTACAAAAAATTTAGGATTTTTGTTTTAATTTATATTTATATTTGAAGACTTTTGTAAATCATTTAGACAAAACAAAAATATTCAAGCGACCGGGGTTTTGATTTGAAATAAGACGGGGTATCTAGGAAAAAATAGACTTTGTAAAATAATTTGATGCAAAAATAACATGCATGATGATGTCATGATGATGCACATATAAAGACAGGCGATTTTCTAGTAGTGGTTTTACCCGGGGTGCTACAATTCGACACCACTAACAATGGATCTCGCCCTCGAGATCCGTCTCATGGTACGGGAAGGAAGGCCGACGATCTGAATCTTCTCGCTTCATGTAGGTCCTCGCGACACCACTAACAAAGGTTCTTGTTCCGTCTTGAAATTGGCGACACCACCAACAAGGTGATTTCTCATGTTCTTCAAGAGAACTCTCCAGAGAAACAAAGCCGAAGGTAAAGGTATCAAAAGATAAGGCCACCTCTAACTTCCATGGAGGAGTAAAATTGCTTGATTGACTAATTCATTATACAAGAGCGAATGATAAGAGTAGTCGGATGGTGATCAGTCCATCACGCACCCAAAGAATTACTCTGCACATGAATAGGAGAATTATGCAACCAACTCTCGGAATCAGACTGAAGACCTCGACAAGCGATGCTCGAAAACAAAGGAGAGATGCAGGCTCTTCATCGGATCTGGTGTAGATGACTTCATCGTATCGGAAAACACCGGAGGTTAGAAAGAAAAAAATTAGTGAATCTTCGGTCCACTGAAAGGTACAACAAATGAAAGATCCGTCATATAGCATGAGGACCAGTTGTCGAAGCACCGTTAACAAAGGATGGAACTGAAACCCTGAAGGTACGACGGAAACCCAACCACGAGAATTCCTGGACTCGAAGAAAAGCTAAGAGAGTAGATTCAAACACGCAGAGCTTAGAAGAGAATAGCAGAAGGGTAAGGAGTAAAAGCAGACCTAATCAGATCTATCCAACCGATTTTTCTAAAATAGTTTTGACACTCTACAATGTTCGTTAGCTAAGTTATCCTACAGGGTGGACCAGTGGGGTATCGTAACTGCTGAGCTCTGATACCACTCTGTAACACCCTCGGATCGGCCCTATGCAAGTTTTAGCTATTCCCGCCAAACCCGCATAGAAACGATTCAGAGGTTCCCACCAGGCACTTGCATGCAGGTGGAAAACAAAGTAATATCATTACACAATAGTCCACGATGGAACCCATAGAACAGATATATACAACATCGACTCAAAGAGTCAAGAATACAAATATACAATACAAAGATCCAATTCACCTTGAAAACGATACAACGTCCGACTACGGACAAGATGCAAATGGGGCTAAGAGCCCTGAAGAATAATCAATGGCATCCATAACCCTGCCCAGGCCAAGCCGGAAGGTTAATCCCGCTAACGACGTCGATCTCAAAACCTGCTTAAACAAAAGGGGTGTTGGCAAAGGGCAAAGGAAAAAGAGAGTGGTCAGTACCGAGGCCAGTACACGGAGATACTAGAATTCGGCGGTCCTCGCCTACATGGGTATGGTGGACTGAAGCGCCAGTGCAACATGCACTAAACAACCTAGAGAGACTCGATACAACTGTCGGCTATCAGAGAGGGATAATAAAGACCTATTCGGATCCAACCTGATACTACCACCAAACATACCCATCCTGGTATTTCCCCCTCGAGACCAAACGAGGAAGTCAGACCGAGGAACTCACACAGTTGGTAGTTTTATTCATTCCATTAAAGTTGCAATACTTACTAGTCAGATATAGATAGCATGAGTCATCCTGAAATAATAAGCAGTGGGCAGTTTTAGTTAACCATTCCGTTATAGTTGCAATACTTACTAGTCAGATACATATACCATGACACATTCAAAGATCCAACAGTTGTTGGTACTTTTATTTAGCCATTCCATTGGACTGAAGCTGATTACTAGTCATTTCAAAGTCAAATTTATAGCACTACTTTAATTATAGTTGTCTATGCTCGAGATATTGTGCTCCAAGTCGTCCATAACCGCAGACAAGGCTTTCAGAAAGTTTTACCCTGCAGGGGGCACAAATAGCAACACACGCATGATCAACCTCGGAAAAAAACAAATGAAAACCCAACGAGGCATCACGACGGAGCAATTGCAAGATTCATATAATATTTCAGGGGGCCACCCCACCAAGCTACCCGCGACGAAGTTGGCCGGCTCCGAGACGGACCTAGAGGTTTGCGAGAACGGTTGTAAACGACTGGGAACCCGAAAGTGTGACTAGGCTTGTCGATATCGCATAATCGTGCTGCGATCCAAAATAGTACATGTGCTCCACGCGCAATAGTAAATAAAACAGTAAAGCATGGCATAAGTACATGATAGTAATAAAGCCCCAAACTACTTTGTGGCCCCAAGAAATAATATATGACTCGAGCTTTGGCTAAGGGGATTCATGGTCCCACATGCGGATAGTACGAATATTCAAATAACAGGTATCAAGTACTCGGGGTCCTACGGGACACAATTGGACGGTTAAAAACCAAATAACATATATTGCCCACCTATGCCTCTTCATTATTTACCTACTTTCAATTTTAGTTATTAAACGGTAATTAATGCCATGATCATCTCTAATATAAATCATATGGTAGCCTTCCAACAACTGTGGTACTCGACGACATCGAAACTACACCTGAGCAAGCAACTACGACTCGCAAGGCTGACTATCTATCAAACAACAGGTAATAGGAGGTGTCCAAGGCAGTATAGTGGCTGCAAGGGATATCACGGGTACGAGAACTAAAGCATTGCAACACAGATAGCAATAGATCAACAAGAGGAAATAAAGACTATAAAAGTAAGATAGGTAGAAATGGAAGAATGCTCACCTGAAAACATTGTCGAAGGTTCATCCAAAGATTGGGTCGACACTCGCATCAACTGATTGGCCTAATCCGTGGAGAAGCAAAGCACTAGAGGAAACACCGTATGCACTATTTAATACTACGACAAAAGATCGGGCATGATGCATGTATGATGTGTGACATGGCAAAGGTGTGATGCAATTAGGCCATATTAAGCAAAACCGGGGTCCCGGCAATTAATTAGGTGGTTCATGTTGTTTAGATACCCCACAATTTAATGTTGTATTAACAATGCAAAATTATATCATCGATTCACTACACAAATTTAAATGGAGGCAATATTAGATTAGAACTGCGCGCATATGGTCTTCATATTTAATTTAGGTGAATTGGCATAAGGCCCCTAAACCACAAAACATATGTGCAAGAATGACAATTTAAATGCACAAGTATATATGACATATTATAAAAATAGAGCGGGCTCGGATAGGGTTCACACATGGAACTCGGAGGTCTTGGGGGTTCGGGGTGGTTTGTTTTGGCTCGCCGGGATCGGTCTTCAGACTCTAGAACCGAGGTCTTCGGTTTCCATGGATCGGGGTCTTCGGATGTCCATGACGGAGTTCTTGTGGGTCCATGACGACGACCTTCGGTTTCGGCCTCTTACGTCGGTACCGGTACACGGGGGTCTCCGCATCGAAGATCTTGGTGACGTTGTCGTACCTGAGCCGCAACAATATCAGCAGAAAGCACATCTTCACCACATACATCATCACCACGCGTCCACCCGATCAACAACACGTTCACTCCACCATCGGGAGAACCTGGCCAACAAACACGCAAAAACACAAGGGATTGGGCCAGCACTAGGAGAAGCAGAGATGTCTATACCCATGGAGTAGGAGGACGAAAAGTACGCAGATGGGTCAGGGAGACGACATGCGACAGGAGCCATGGGGAAAGGGCAGGGTGACCTATAGAACACGGGGAAGCAGTGATGTACCACAACGGGGACGAGGTGTTGCGAGGGAATCGGAGAGCTCGTTGTGGCGGCCTCGAGGCGGGGGATCCCGGCGGCGTACGGCAGGGAGAGGGTGACGAGCCGGAGGCGCACGGCCAGGGAGAGGGACACTGGGGTGGCGAGAGCTCGCTGCCGGGGAGGGAGGTCGCGGCGGCCAGAGGGAGAGCGGGACCGCGACCGGTGGAGAGGAGAGGAGGGCCAGAGGCAGCGCTGCAGTTTGGGCTCGCAGGTCGCGGACGCGTCCTATAGACGGTGCAGGGTGGGTTGCGTGGGTGGTACATGGTGGGTTGGTGTGCGTCGGGTAGGAGAGACGCGAGGAAGGGCAGGGTCGAGGGAGTATGCGAGGAAGGCAAGCAAAAAGCAGCAGCCAGGGCAACGAGGGGATTGGGGAACGCTAGAGGAGGTGGGCTGGTAGCGAGGGGGTGGGGTGCCGTGTTTCGTACGCGTGCGGGTGAGTGCGTATGCGGGGGGTGCAGTGATCATGTGGGGTTCGCCGCGGGGTGTGGTTCGTGTATGCGAGCGGGTGCTATGGAGCCAGTGGCGGCGGCTGGAAGGATGGGTGAGGCGGGTAGGATTTGGTCTAGATGGGGTGTTGGGATTAGGGATTTGGGGTAGTAGGCTAGCTGGCTGGGCCTTTGGGCCTGGCCGGCTGCCTCTCCCGGCTTTACAAAATATTTTATGATTTTTTTTAATTTATATTTATATTTGAAAGACTTTTGTAAATCATTTAGACAAAACAAAAATATCCAGGCAACCGGGGTTTTGATTTGAAATAAGACGTGGTATCTAGGAAAACAAAAATAGACTTTCTAAAATAATTTGAGGCAAAAATAACATGCATGATGATGTCATGATGATGCACATATAAAGACAGGCGATTTTCTAGTATTGGTTTTACCCGGGGTGCTATAACAGGCATCTGGGATTAAAAATCCGGGTGTTGACAAGTTGGTATCAGAGCCATCCTGACTATAGGAGACCCTAGTTAGAATGGACGTTTGAATCAAAAACTTGGTTTCAAAACCAAAGGAGGTGAGTATTTACAAAAACTTATTCTCATTCTTATCACTTGGATTCTTTCATGAAAATTCATGTTCCTCAAAAATTCTTGCAAAGTACATAAAATTTGACACACTTGATCACTCTACTAACTTACTCATCCTATATTCTTATAGATGGACGTGAAGTACAACATGTTTTATCAGTTGGGGAATGGAGGAGACCTCATCTTTGAGCGTGACTTGGACCTGATGTCGGGGATGCTGGAGCGTCCGCACCCCGAGTTCTTCGGAGCTCGGCTCAATGATCAAGAAGGAGAAGACCTGTAGTGGGTAGTTGTTGCAAGTCTCTGATGAATGATTGAACCTCCCACTACAGAGGGAATTCAGTTCACCTTAATAGAGAACAACTGGCTCGATGGACTGGCTAGGGCAATGCTGGAAGCTCTTGCCCGTCTATGTGGGCAGAGTATCAATCAAATCAAGGGTAACCGTTTTGAGTTCTACCCAAGGTGTGATGTTATGGGACAGCCACTAGAGGCCCCATATCAGCACGGGCTGGAGAGTCAATTGGACCACCTCAGCTTCATGATGTATGATCGTCAGAAGGAGTTGGAAAATGCCTGTTCCTACGCCAACCACAAGTACGCCATCGCTGCCAAGAAGGATCAGACCATCGCCATGGTAGTGAGGGATCGCAAGTCTCGTCGCTGTCAGCTCGACAAGAAGGAGCGCATCATTGCCCGTCTTCGCCACCGGATCACGGATTTGGAGGAGACCATCCACGAGAGAGACATGAAGTTGGAGGAGAGGGAGAATGCAGGGGAAGACCTTCATGGAGACCCCTACTCCTATCTCAGCGATGATGATGACTTTCTGGAGGATCAGGCTATGGACTTCTTCACCGATGAGGATGACTTCGCCTTCATCCATGATGATGATGAGGATGATGAGGACACTGACTCCGAGGAGTAGTAGCAGTTGAGCACTAGTGTTAGTGAGTTTTATTCGGTCTCAATGTATCGTAGTTTCACAAAATGGTTCTTAAAACCATCTATTTTCCTTTGTTGTGGTGTGTGTTTGTATTGTGTGCTATGAATGAATGAATGAAAAACAAGTTGCTAGAAAAATCTGAGTCAAACTTTAAAAACTTTTCAAACACACCCTGAACCTTACAAAATTTCCCTCTTTTCTCATGATCTACCTCAATCTTCAGATGCCTCACGGAGGAAGCAACTCAGCCCCAGACCCAATGTTGCAACTCTTGCAAATGTTGGTTTCTGACCACGAAGCCGAAAGAGCCGAACGTCAAGCCAACTTAGCCACCCTTCAACTGATAGATCAGATGGCCAATAACAATCAAGGCCATGGAAATCAGGACAACCATGGATCTAAGCTCAAGAATTTCCAAAACACCAATCCACCTGTTTTCACTAAGTCAGAAGAGCCCCTAGATGCAGATGATTGGTTGCAAACCATGGAGAACAATCTGGAAGTTGCAGGAGTGGAAGCTAACGAGAAAGTGGTATTTGCTACCCATTATCTGGCCGGAGATGCAAGAGCATGGTGGAACAGCGTTCGCGCAATGACATGAGGTCAGCTGATGACTTGGGAAGAGTTCAAAGTCAAGTTCAGCAGAACCCATGTGCCACCGGGTTTGATCAAGAGGATGAGAGATGAATTCAGGGAACTAAAGCAAGGAAGGATGACAGTAGTGGAATACCGTGACAAATTCTTGTCATTGGCTAGGTATGCGCCAGATGAGATCGACACTGAAGCCAAGAACAAGGAGAGATTCCTGAATGGTCTGCACGATGAAATGCAGACAGTGTTAGTCAATATCCCCTTTGCTGATATTGAAGCCCTAGTGGACTCTGCCATTCAGATGGAAGGAAAGATCAACCAAGCCAATGAGAACCACAAGCGTCACATGATGCATCAACTAGGAACCCATCATACACCAAAGTATCGCCCCAACCCATCTCCAGGATTTTCCCCAAGAAACAACAGACCCCCGATGAACCGTCCGACCTATCCCAATCGTGGAAACCCAAGGCCCGGAGGAAACACAACAACCCCAGAGATCCCAGCAATTTCAACCATGCACCACCTAAGTTCAACAACATCAATGCCGCCACCAACACCAACACTGCCCCAAGGACTGGAAGCAATGTTGTGCCTATTGCAGCGAAGGACAAGTCTCAATTGATTTGTTATGAATGTGGAACCAAGGGTCACTATTCCAATGAGTGCCCCAAGAAGATTGTCGCAGCCCCCAATGCAAATGCCCCAGCTCAGCAGCAGCGTCATGTTCAGCCCGGAAGAAGGTTTGCTCCAGGGAATTCGCTCAACCGCAACGGCCATCTCTTTCTCATGCATGTTGAAGAAGCCCAAGAAGCGTCATATGTCGTGTTGGGTATGTTTTCTGTTAAATCAGTACTTGCAAGAGTGTTGTTTGATTCTGGAGCATCGCACTCATTTGTTACTGAAGAATTTGCATGCACCAGTAAGATTCAACCAACCAAATTGAAGCATGTTATGATTGCTCAAATACCTGGTTCGACCACCAAAGCTAGGCAAATTTGGAAAGCCGTCCCTATCCGAATCCATGGCATAGATTTTTATGCTAATCTAATAGTACTCCGAACTAAAGGTTTGGAAGTAGTACTAGGAATGGATTGGATGTCCAAACACAAATGATTAATTGAATGTGCCAAGAAAGCCATAACCATGACCAGTTCAGCCGAAATATCAGTCCAGCATGTATCTGAAACCTTGCCCCGTCAATTCAAGTGCAACAAGAGTATAGCCCAGCCAACCATTTACCAAGTCCGGATAGTCTATGAATACCCCGATGTATTTCCAGATGTTTTTCCCGGTATGCCCCTAGATCAGGATATCGAGTTTATCATTGAACTAATACCTGGAACCGGACCCATAGCCCAGAGACCATATATTATGAACCCTTCTGAACTAGTGGAACTGAAGAAGCAACTGTATGCCATGCTAGAATGCGGTGACCCAACATACCACTGCATGTGTAGTACGCTATAGTCGTTGACATGACATCCACAGAACACCGTTCCGTAAATATCACATCCCTCAGAGTGGTACAACAGAAAAATTGCGGGTCCATATTACAAACATACACACATTATTATTATTACAATACCAGAAGTTCAAGACTTCCAAAAGATTCAACTTACAAACCAAAATATAAGTGTTTCAGCGGAAGTTTCAAATTTAAAACTTAAACTCCAAATTGAGCTCAACAACTTATTGCTATATATTATTCATGTTGCTCGGCTCAAGTGGCTACTAGAACTATAATAATTATTCGGACTCTTGGAACTCTCCTTCGTAGATGAGATCGTAGTCCTCCCCTTCTATGGCTCCATACAGGTTGGGGTCTTCATAGAAGACCTCCTCTTGGCTCTCAGATGCATACATTGGAGTATCTTTGGGATTCTCAGAGTCTAAGCAAGGATTCAAAGGAAAGGATGAGTAAGAACATTACCCAGCAAATTCATTATATGCAAGGTAGGAAGTTTGATGCTCTATCTACCACCTCGGGCTATCAGTCTTTGGCACTATGCAATTTTTGCAAATATTTCTTCAAAGATTAATTTTATTATGAAAATCTATGACCATCAGCCTTCACAGGTTGACCAGAACTTTCATGGAGTTCCTTTCCTGACGCGTTCGTAGCTCCTTCCCGGAACCGGAAGTAACAAGTTACAATTCTTACACTCTACAGAGGTGTGTTACTTTTCCCATGAGAGATCAACTCCTTGTTGCACAACCGGGCGTACTTTCCCGTCCACAATTCCATGATGTGGGGCCTAGTAGTTGGTCCAAGCCAATCACTATCCTCTCCGCAACCTCATATGTCTGCACGATCCTTCGAGGCTGTCTCACCTCCGTTAAGCCCCCTTTCGGGCAGGCTAAAACCCTGATGAGTTCCCGAAGACTCTATGACCTGGTGATGCCCGGAATAGTACCATTTACATGGACTATATCCCTAAACACCATTCAAGGATAATCTAGACACCAAAAGTGTGGGGCGTAAGGGTGCCCACCCATATGTTGGATCCGCACAAGGAATCACAACGTCACGTTAAGGTCGTCTTGCCTCCATATAAGAGGAAAAGGATACAGTTGACTTCTTCGTCCCATTCCAAATCTCATGGTTAACGCGTAATATATGACGCTAGAATCACTGATGTCATGGGTTATTAATCCCTAATTGTTCATCATTATTGCAATTAGAACCCTAAGTTCTATTGCTCCATCATATCATCACTTAGGATGATATCTAAGATTTATTATCTTGAGAAAATAATGTTTTATTTTTCTATAATATAGATGATAACACACAATTTGCAAATACTTTGATAAAGACTCTTCAAAGGACATGAGAAAGTGATGAACTTGCCTTGTGATTGCAAGGTAGTGAAGTCGGATGCTCTCACTGGACCTTGAGCTTCTATGTCTACAAAAACATCATTATTGCCCGGTAAGGACAATATTTAAAGAAGCAAAATGATTATGCAAAGTAATGTAATGCATTATTTAGTTTTATGTGTTCTCTTCCCCATTATTAAAGTTATAACAAATTCTTTTAATAATAAATAATTTATAAATATTAATTTTTAATATTTATTGAATATTGTATTCTTTTATTTTATTTTATTTTATTTGCTTAATAATTCCTTTAAGAATTATCATTAAATACCAAAAATTGATATTAAATATTTGTTTAGTATTTTTATAAAATACTACAATATAAATATATAATGAAAGTGATTTTTATTTATTTTTATTATCTTTCAATAATTTTGTAAAATTCCAAAAGGAATAAATATAGTACAAATTTTTTAATAAAATTTATATGTCTATAATTTTATTTATTAATTTATTTGGATAGTTTGGATTATTGTGAATCCAAAAATATTTTATTTATAATTTTGGATTTTTATTTTATTCTCTAGAATTTATTTAAATTAAGGGGTATTTTGGTCTTTTTCCAATTATTAAAACAGGCTCTAAGTGATTTGGGCTGACTGTTTGGGTTTATTGGGCCCTTGTGGCCCAGTAGGGAAGAGCCAAAACGATACCCTGAAGGGGTCCTGGCCCAATCTAGTCCAACTCTCCATGTCTCTCTCTCTAGCTCACCTATCTTCTTCTCCTCCCCCGACCTCGTGGTCAGCGGTCTCACCACCGGCGATTCACGCCACTGTGGACCTCCATGTCTGCCGCCGTGGTGCAGGACGAGGTTGTTGGCCCCGTTCTACCCTCCTGTGGCCAGACTGGCTCCATCTCGAACCCTAGGGTTTGGGGTGACGCTGGTGCTGTCGCCCCCGTCGTTGCTGTGTTCTGTGGTGGTGCTCCTCGCTTCCAGGCGTGGTTGTGGTCGCCGCCTCGGCATGGTGTGGGTCACAGCGCCCCCTTGGGGGTGCTCCCCGTGCCGCCGTGTTCGTCGACGAGCCTCTGCTTCCTCTTCTAATCTACAACGAGGAACACAGGTGAGTTGGTCCTTGGATTATCACCCATGCCTCTACCTTCTTTGAGTTCATATGTGTGTAACTAGTGTCCATTCCTCATTAGGGTTCATATTGGTTCTAGGGTTCTTCCCTGGTTCTAGGATTCATTCATCTTTCTGCTTGTAAGATGAGGATTTGATCTAGTAGTGATGCCTAGTAAAGATTGTGCTCACTGCACTTCAGTGCTTTCTGTCATGTTTTGATTATCTGATGATATTCTTGACCTGATGCTAGTGGTTTAGTAGTGTTGCCTCTAATTGGTGATAAAGCTTGGTTAAGCTGATGGTGTGACTGTGAAACTTGGTTGGTTAGGTTGATGCTTAGTGTGTCTCTCTACTGTCAGTACTCTAGTACTGATTGTAGCACTGTCAGTGGTAATTTACTGCATTAGTAAAGATTGGCTTGTGAATTCATGTGTAGATTGAGGTTACTTGGTTTCTTACAGTAACACTTTGCACATATACACCTGATCCTGATTCCTGGTTATTCTTTGCAGGAAAATGATAGTTATTGTCTTATTGGTTTATTTATGAAAGCTAAGTGATTGTTGGCTTGATTTTTAGAATTGGTTCTTGTGACACCATCCTAGGATGGCATACAAGTGGTGATTCTACTACTAGGCTTTACTATGGCAGTGCTTAAGATTGAATATCTGTTAAAGATAAATTGTAAGCTTCTTTCTTTTAAAGATCAATGCCTATGATGCTGGTCTGAGGCTTAGGAATTAAATTCCTATCCTACTGTCCCTCATAGATATGCTTAAGTATCAAGGTTGTTCACTGGATCTTGGATCATGGTTAGCTAAAATGATTTGTTTGCTTATAGCTTAATGTTGGTGCATATAGCTTTATGAAATCTGTGGTGCTACTCCATTAGGAGATGTGCCCAAATTCCATAAGCTATATGAGAACATTTTGGAATATATATGAGTTTTTGATGATCACCAGGATCTATGATGCTGGTCTGAGATCCTGGTGGATTTGGTAGAGTTTACTACTAGGTTTATATTTCAAACTTCCTCTATGATAGGTTCATCCCACTTGGGTTATCACTGAGAGGTTTAATTTGTAAAACAACACATGCTTTTCTGTTTGAAGATGATGACCAGAATATGTGGATGCTTTATGATGCTCACCACACTTGGGTGTTGTTGTTGCAAGTTGTTGATCTTGTGGCTAGCTTGATCTAGTGCTTTTATTGATACTTCCAGCTCCTGGACTTGTCCTTGATCTAGCTCTCCACCTCCTGGTCCTGGTGGCTTGATCTTGTGCTTGCTCTCCACCTGATCTACCCCTCCTTATGTCACCATCTTGGTGAGATGATCCAGGGTTTGGTTGGTGTGGTCTGGTTATCTTTGTTAAGCTGAGTGTGTTCTTGGTGTGTAAGAACAGAGAAATGATGTGGGGATGCCTCCCACGGCTGTGCTGATAGTTTTGTGTGTGTGGATCTGTTGCTGCTGTGATGACAGCACACACCATGTAGTTTGGTGTGTGTGCTGCCTGTGTGCCTGCTGCACACCTTGTGGATATGCTCTGGATATGAAGTTACTTCTATCTGGTTTGAAAAGTGGACTTCACTATCAATTCTGAGAGTAAAACATTTCTAACTTTAACTTTCTTTCTTTTTTGTTTGTGTTTGATTTGCAGGTACCAGACTTGAAGATCAAGACTTTAGTTTAGGTTTTTCTTTTTCTTTATAGAATAGTCACTTGTAATATTCTCTTATTCAATTGTAATCTTTATTTTATTATTTTGTACTTTTTATTTTATTCTTTTCTAATAAAGATTGTACTATTACTTGATATATAAAGATTATTATTTTATTTATTTACTATTGTAAAGATTGTTGCTCATTTTCATAAGTTACATTTTTGTAACTTATTTATTAAAATTATGGAATAAATATTCATTTTATTGATTATGTTATTTATTTAAAGTTTGAGCTACTAATCATCATCTCTTGACTAAATCAAAATACTCAAACATAATTCGAAATCTTTTTGAATTATAAATCAAACACTCAAGTTTTAAATTCGATTTTTATTTCCCAAAACACACTAATCAACAAAGATCATATCAAGGTTTATAACAATCATCCTCCAAGACTATACCTAATCTCAAAGCATGAAAGAAACTTTGATCACTTTGGGTTTTTATTTGGCGAAAAAATTAACAACATTTTCATAGATGAATGCATGCAATATCACAAATTCCTAAATCTACCCTTCGTTGGTTCATAAATGCTGGGATGTTACATGGAAATTGGATTGATTCAACCAGGTGCGTCACCATGGAGATCACCTGTTTTATTCGTGGACAAGAAAGATGGAGGTAACCGTTTGTGTACGGATTATCGGAACTTGAATGATGTTACCATCAAGAACAAGTACCCACTGCCGAAGATACAAGATTTGTTTGACTAGTTGACTGGTGCCAAAGTGTTTTCTAAGATTGATCTTAGAACTTGCTATCATCAACTCAAGATTCACGCGGAGGATATTCCAAAGACTGCCTTTACCACCCGGTATGGATTATACGAGTATACTGTCATGTCTTTTGGATTAACCAATGCCCCCGCTTATTTCATGAATCTCATGAATAAGAGTTTTATGGACTTCCTAGATAAGTTTGTCATTGTTTTTATCGATGACATCCTGATTTATTCCAAATCAGAAGACGAACATGAGCTACACCTAAGGACCATTCTTGGAACCCTTAGAGAGCATCAGCTATATGCCAAGTTTAGCAAATGCGAATTCTGGTTACAAGAGGTAGGATTCCTCGGACATATTGTATTAGCCGGAGGAATTGCCGTTGACCCCGCGAAGGTGAAGGATGTTGAATATTGGCAAGCCCCAACCACTCAAACCCAAGTTTGTGCATTTCTCGGATTAGCGGGATACTACCACAAGTTTGTAGAAGGATTCTCGAGTATTGTCAGACCCATGACCCAATTGCTGAAGAGGGACAAGAAGTTTGAATGGACGGACAATTGTGAAGCGAGTTGTCAGGAACTCAAGAGGAGATTGATTTCAGCCCCAATCTTGGTCATGCCAGATATCACGAAGCCCTTGGATGTGTATTGTGACGCATCCAAGATCGGACTCGGATGTGTGCTAATGCAAGAAGGCAAAGTTATATCTTATCTATCCCGACAACTTAAGCAGCATGAACAGAATTATCCAACCCATGACCTTGAACTAGCAGACGTAGTTCTAGCCTTGAAGACATGGAGGCATTATCGCATGGGAAACCGTTGTGAGATTTATTCGGATCACAAGAGCCTGAAGTATATATTCACTCAGAAGGAGCTGAATATGAGGCAGAGAAGATGGATCGAGCTAAACAAGGACTATGATCTGGACATTCACTATCACCCCGGTAAAGCCAATGTGGTAGCAGATGCCCTTAGTAGATTGCCGTGCCGCTTGAACTCCATGATTTTGAAGGAGCAACTAAGTTTGCACAAAGAGATGGAAGATTTCCGAATGGAATTAGTGAGTGAAGGATTTTTGGCTAGCATCGAACTTCAACCCACTTTGATCAGTCATATCAAGGAGGCGCAAAGAGGAAATGCTAGTATCGACGGAATCAAATGTCGTATCGGTACATGCAAAGTACCCGGATTCACCGAAGACGAAGAAGTAGTTCTGTGGTACAAAGGACGTCTCTGTGTACCAATAGATTCAGAGTTGAAAGAAGTTATTTTGAAAGAGGCCCATGATACTATTTATTCTATCCACCCCGCAGGAACGAAGATGTATCAGGATTTGAATGAATAATTTTGGTGGCATAAGATGAAGAGAGAAATCGGAAGCTATATCGCCAAGTGTGATATCTGTCAGAGAGTCAAGGCGGGACATCAAAGACCTGAAGGACTATTGCAACCTTTATAGATTCCATAATAGAAATGGGATTCAGTTGGAATGGACTTTATCACCGGATTTCCTACTTCTAGTAGGGGAAATGACTCTATCTGTGTCATAGTTGACAGATTGTCCAAAGTCGCCCATTTCTTACCAGTCAAGACCACATACCAGAGTTCGAAGCTAGCAGAGTTATACATCGCTAGAATCGCTGGTTGCACCTGAGTCCCCAAGAACATTGTATCGATCGAGGAACTCTTTACCTCGAGATTCTAGAATAAAGTCCAAGAAGGTTTAGGAACCCGATCGATTTCAAAGACAACAGATCACCCTCAAATCGATGGACAAACGGAGCGAGTAAATCAAATACTCAAAGATATGTTGAGAGCATGTGTGCTAGAGTATGGATCTAAATGGGAAGACTGTCTGCCTTTCGCAGAATTTTCATACAACAACAATTATCAAGCTAGTCTGCAAATAGCCCCATTTGAATTCATGTATGGAAGGAAGTGTCGCACCCCTTTGAATTGGTCGGAAGTAGGAGAGAGTCAGATTTTCGTACCCGTCATCCTACGAGAAGCAGAGGAGAAAGTTCACAAGATTCGTGAGCACCTCAAGACCGCCCAGTCAAGACAGAAGAGTTACGCCGACAAGATACGTCGAGACCTTGCTTTCAATATCGGAGATTTTATGTATCTCAAAGTGTCGCCTTTGAAGGGAATGCGGCATTTCCAGCTCAAAGGAAAGTTAGCCCCCAGATATATCGGACCCTTCAAGATTCTGAATCGTCGAGGAGAATTATCATATCAATTGGAACTGCCTGAGGAAATGTCAGCAGTGCACAATGTATTCCATATATCGTTACTTCGCAAATGCCTTGAAGTTCCGGAGAAGACCGAAGTTTTCAAGAACATTGATCATCAGACCATAGAGATCAACGATGACCTGACGTATCACAAAGTACCCATTCGTATTGTGGAGGAAGATTTCAGAACCACCAGAACCCAAAGCATCAAGTTTCTTAAGATTCAGTGGAGCAACCACACCGAGGAATAAGCTACATGGGAGTGCGAAGATCACATCATGGCGGAGTTTCCCGATCTCTTTAAATCCTAGGTAATCTTTTTTCTTCTTTTTCAAATCTCGGGACGAGATTTTGTTTAAGGAGGGAAGGTTTGTAACATCCCAAAAATATAAAACAATGATCATCAAACTCTAATCACTAAAATTAGGGTTAACAAAAACTTTGATTAATTTAAATCATATGAATGCATGTGTGTATGTGGTGATTTGATAAATGCATGAATGAACTTGTGTGATTAACCTAAATATCAAGAAATGGTTTAAAGATGAATATAACATCATATAAAACATTTCCAAGAAGAAAAAAATAAAGAGAAAATCAAAAACAAATCAATTAAGGCAAATGGTCATTTTTGCCAATCTTGCTCACTAGGTCACTTTGAGTGTTTCTAGTCCAAGATTTCGAACAGAAACTTTTCCAATTCTTTTCACCCCTTGCTAGACCAAGTAAAAGTGAAGCAAAGCCCACATTTCAAACTTGCAGAAACATTTGTCAACCTCATTCAAATCACAAGTAAAAATTGAATCTTCATCATATGTGAAGATCACACATTTTCAAAACCCAACCAAAACAGTGCCCCTTGACTAATCCAACTAACCAGAGACTCCCTAGTATGTTCCTAGCAAACCCACCAAGTTTGAATCCAAAATTCAAATTGGAATTTCTTTCGGCCATTTCATCAAACACCTTGTTTGCAGCAAACAAACAAACAATATAGCGAGCAGTGAATTTGGCGAACCTTGTTCCCTCTCTAGCTCTCACTACACTCTCATTAGATGATCTAGCCCAATTAACAAGCCTTAGCACCACTATGAGCCGAGCCTAACTTAGCACCCTCATGTCGACAGCAAGCTAGGAGACGCAGCAAGCCTAGCAAGCATGTCTAGCAGGCACTCCACCGTTCACCACCACTCCCTATCCAAGCCTCGAGCACTACGAGCCCCTGGACCACACTGCCTGAGCTTGCCAAGTCTCTCTGCATGCGAGCCGAGAGCGCGCCAGTGCGCCACACTCGACCAGCGCCCACAGACCACGTGCTGTCCTCGCTGCTTGCAAACGTGATCGCCAACACTCCAGCATCCCACCAGACAACCTCGTTCGCCGTCGCACGACCAGGAGCACCCGTGCGCCATTAAAATTGTCGTCGGACCCGCCCAGAGCGTCGATGCATTCCGATCGTTTAGCACCGCCCCACGCCTCGCCACCACGCCATTGATATTCGCTAGGGAGCACAACACCGCCCCCTATCGTCGCCCATGCCATTAGTCCTTTGTGCCGTCGACCACGACGAGCTCAGCCCGCGCCTGTCGGTCCCCTTCAGCCACTATAAAAGGATACCTCCCCCGCTTGTTTTCTTCACATCAGTTCACTCCCCACCTCCCACTGATCACACTCACTCACTCCCGGAGCAAGGAGAGCACCAGGTGGCCGTAATTTCACCAGAGTTCGCCGCTATAGAGGAGGGGAGGCGCCGTCGATTGGAGCCTCCCCAGGAGAAGCTGCCGGTACCAGGAGAACCGCCGTCGTCGACTTCGTCGTTCGCCCCCGTCGCCAACCATCGCCTGAGCCCCGGTGAGACTCCCATGACCCCCACCTTCCATGTTAGGGTTCTGTCTCGCCGGCGTTGCCCGACGTGGACGATGAACCAGAGCCGTTCGATTAGAATTAGATCGTGCGTCCTAGATCACCCTGTACCGCTTCGCCCCTCACTGTCTCACTGACACATGGGGACAACCACTTAACCAGCCCGCATGTGCGCTATGCGTAGTGGTCCGTCCCAGTTAAACGTCCGGCGCGACCCAACAATTCAAATTTACTTTTATTCATTTAATTTCAAACATAGTTCTATACCTAGATTCAAAAATCAACCCAGCTCAATTCACTGAACCAAAATGCATGAAACCAATTTTGTTAGAAAGGTACTGGAATGCTTAATCCAAGCCCGTTGGATTCAAACCATTTACATTTATAGATCACCCATGGTAAGAATAACAAGGCAGAAGCTTTTCTGCATTCAAACATTTTTCAAAATTCAACCATAAGAGCTATTGAGTTGATTCCAACTCTAAAAAATCACATTTGACCATACCTTTCATAATATATAAAAATATATAGGTTTACTTACGGAAATAATGATCAAGTAACAAAAGAATGCCACATAGGAATTTCTAGTTACTTTAATTAAATTAAATAAAAAGGTTAAACCTTATTAAATTGTGACACCACTTTAACTCACATTCCCATGTACTGAAATATATGGTGATGACATGTGTCAACATGATCCCATGTTTGAGTTGGAGAATATTAAATCTTAAGTAGTTTTTCAATGAGTAGAAATTATTTTTCTCAAAATAAAATAAATGAGACAAGTGCTTTAATCTTGTAATGCTAGTGATGATGATAGATCAACTAGTGTGAACCTTTGTGTGATGTTTAGAAATAGTTAAGTATTGTTTGGTGATTGTGTATCTCGTATTTATTTATAGACACTAGTAACGACCAAGGATACGAGGACGAAGGAGGATACTACGAGGAAGAAGCCGATGAGAACTTCAACCACTACTCTGCACAAGGCAAGCCAATACTTGCAAGCCTAATACTACTATTTGAATTAGCAAGCTATTAACTGAGCAAGCTAACACTTGCAACTTAGCCAGCTCACACCACTTGATACCCAATCCTAGTTTTACTGGCAAGCTTAATACTTTATTTATTTATCAAAGCTTTCTCTTAGATTTTACTTAGTGACTTGTAGATTCTAGAAAGATAATTGAAGGTAGCATAAAGAGCATAAAACTTGGCCTAAGTTAGATAATCTTAATGTCATCCTTTGGTATGAGATTTACTTAGATAAGATACACTTGTTTACCACCCCTCATTAGTATTTACCCCCACTTGTAGATGCTAGTGCTAAGCATAAAACTTGATCAACTTAGATGGGAATACTTGGTGAAAATAGTTATGAAAACCTTAGAATGATGAGTCATTCTACTGAAATGTTTTGACATGTGTTCTTGAACACCAGATGATTTTGATGATGAAAATGTTGAGGTATGAGCCTTAGCCCTTTATAAAACTGATGGTTGTCTGGATGCGATACCATTCCAATTTTACCGTACAACCACAATACCCGAAATTTGGGTAAGGCTTGACTAGAAATTTATATTCCTTAGTATGGGTTCCCTTGCGGCCAAGGTCTGAGCTAAGGTTACCTTGTGAAGATTGTCCACCTGTATCGTTCCCAAGATGACAGTTGGTCATGGTTGGGAGGCCAAACTCACAGGAGATGTGCCTATACTAGGGCGTGTAATTGAAAGGTTAGGATTGATTATCCGTATACTTAGTATGGTGAATTCAGGATTGTTCCTGACGGATGTATCGAATATTGTGGTGAAAGTGTATAATCTTTGCAGAGTGTCAAACTATTTGAATAGCCGCGTCCACGGTTATGGATAGTTGGAGTGGCCATACTGTTCTATCGTCAGATGTTTTCAAAATGACTTATGAAATAATTCATGACTTTGACTTGACCACAACAGAGTTGTGACATGAAATGCAAGTTCCCACTTAGGTGTTATAAAACTTTCAACTAGTTTTCTTTGCTTCTGAACTTAGTAGAGGTAAATCTGGCTTTTTGCAAAACAACCCTAGAGCTTAGGATATCCTATTCAAACCCACTTCACTTGTTAGTATTAGTTTGCGAGTACTTAAAGAGTACTCATGGCTTTGTCCCTGGCTATTCCCGTGGACAGACTATGAAGAGGAGTATCAGGAAGAAGGAGAGAAGGAAGGTTACGACAACTAGGATCATCTCCCATCGTCAGCATTACCTGTGACCCTGAAGATGGAGCTTCACCTACGCTATCGTTACTATTACGTTTTTTCCACTGCTTGAATTATATTAAGAACTGGATCATGAGATCCTTATTTTTGTAAGACCTTATGTATGGTTTGTAATGGATGATGTACTATGATATCCAAATCTGTTATGTCTCGCAAAAATGGTAATCCTGGGATTGCGATGTATGGCATAACATGCATTTGGGATTAAAAATCCGGGTGTTGACAGAAACCATTCAAGATGGTCACCTAATGGAGAGGGTGGAATAGGAGGAAAGTAAGGTCAATCAACCATCCACATGAGCTAGGAGGAGTAGGACCAGTACCAGGAGGTGCAGAACAAGGTCCAGGGGATGATCAGTACACCAAGATCAAGCTAGCAAAATCAACTAGCATAGCCACACGACCAACAATCAATCTCTACGGTGAGTCCATATAAAACCATCACATGATAAATCTTATTAAAATTATCAGATCATATGTTGTTTCATATAAAATCTTCTCAGAAAAACACCTAAGTGAGATGTATCCATCACAAAAGAAAATAAACAAAGCTAAAAATCAATCTTTGCAAACCACACCAAGATCTCAGCTTGTGCATCACTGATTTTGGATAATAATCCCTATTTTTTCCAATCAAATATACAATCAGTCTTAAATAAATATTTTTTGCACATCTGTTGAATAGTAGCACCTCAGAAATCATTTCGGTATAAGAATGAATCTCAAACATTAAGGATCTATTATATTGTCATTCCAAGGGACTATCAAATTAATTCCCAAGCACTGTAGTAATTATACTTGAGGATGATCCATCATAAATTACTAAATAATGGAAGCATCAAATAAAAATAATTGCTTTTACAAAAGCCTTGCATCAGACCAGCATCACATGCTAAGTAAAATCAATAGGCATCGTGGGCTAATATATCCAATAGATTTTTTCAACTCTTAATAACACCAAGCCACTCTAGAACACAAATATAAAATAGCCAGTACCAGAATAAACTCTTGTGTACCATTCCAAGGAAGGTGCCACAAAGATCTATTCTAACCAAGAAAATTCTACACAAAGATTTCATACTCAAACTCTTTCAAGAAGCTATTCAATCGTCTTCCTAATCTAGCAATTAGGAATCATTTTTGTGTCATAAAGAAACTATCAACAGAGGCATCAATAGATTTTGCACACGAAGCTAATTACATGTTCCAGTACTTGAACAAGTTAACTGATGAGTGCATATTTGCATCATGTTTTATATTATTGTTTTGCATTATAGTAGTAGGATGTTGGTATTTTACGGCGTTAGCACACACCTTTTATGTTTATTTTCACAAGGATCAGATCAGATGATGGATACGATGGACACAATTCTTGGACCTGTTATATTGGAGTGAAAAGGAGCCAACAATAACGTAAATTGCTAACGTGGGAAATATTAATCACACCAGAAGAAAACTCGAAGCAATTGGAGGATACAGAAGGTTTAACGACCAACTATATGGTGGAAATAAATATTCTGGCCGTATAGTTGGCACCGACACCGCCTCCTCAAATAGTTTCACCCCGTTGATCCGTGCACCCAGTGTTTTCATGGGACGCTTCGTTGGAAACCCCAAGAGCAAGGTGTGATGAGCACAGCAGCAAGTTTCCCTTAGTAGAGACCGAGGTTATCGAACCAGAAGGAGGAAGGAAATGTCTCAAAGGTGTTGCAAGCAACATGGAAACCTGCACAACACAAACTCAAGACTTTGCCCCAACGAATCAGTGAGGTTGGAAAGCTCACTGATTTTCTGTAACAAAGGATAAACTGTATGGTGTGGAAGGTGATGAATTGTTTTCAACAAGTAAACAATGGAAGATGTATCAATGGTAAAGATTGGACCGGGGTCCATATTTCACTAGAGGTGATGTCCTTATATAAACAACATGGCATGAAGGGTAAACAAATTGCAACATGGCAATTGAAAGGAACTGAGCAAGGCATAACAATGCAATACGAGACAAAAAGATCCTATGAGATTCGTTTGGGCAATACAACAATATACATAGACCGTCATCCAACTGCATCTATGACTAGAAGTCCACCTTCGGGTTATCATCCGAACCCCCTCCATTATTAAGTTGCAAGCAACAAACAACTGCTTTAAGCAAAGTGTGTAAGGTAAACAATCAACTTGTTCCATGAACAAGAGACCGCTGTTTCCTCCCTAGTGGCAACAGCACATCTACAACCGAAGAGATTTCTGTCACTTCCCTTGGAAACTAGAGGCATGAACCCACTATCGAGCATAAATACCCCCTCTTGGAGTCACTAGCAACTACTTGGCCAAGATTGCTACTAACAACGGACAACATGCAAGGTCATGAACAACACAGACATAATAGTATCAAATAGACAAAACCATTAATCAATCTGACATAGTAATCTCAATATACATCGGATTCCTGCAAACACAACATGCATGATTACAAATAGATTAGATCTTGATCATGAACGGATCTCACAAGATCTATACATGAAAGCACAAGGAGGAGATACAACCATATAGATACTACATGGACCCGTAGTCCAAGGTGGAACTACTCACGCTTCATAACGGAGAAGAAGGCCTCCGGGATGATCTCCCCTCCGACAGGGTGCCGGGAAGAACTTTAGATCCTCCTGATCTAGGGACGATGGTGGCGGCGGATATAGAAGATTTCGTGGAGTTTTGATCGGGTTCCTAGCGTTTCTGCATCGGGGGCTTCTTATAGGTGAAGAGGGGAGGCAGGGGGCCACACCCTGCCCAGGTGCGGGCTGGGCCCACCCGCGCCTAGGGGGTCTGGCCGCCCTGTGGCGTCCCTTCCTCTCGTCTTCTGGCTTCATGTCGCCCATGGTAAAATATTGACTTTGGCTTTTGTCCCATCCAATTCCGAGAATATTGATTTTCTGCCTTCGAACCAAAATGTAAGAAAACAGTAACCGGCACTGTGGCAACTTGTTAATAGGTTAGTTCTAGAAAATATATAAAAACACCTCAAAGTGTAGACAAAGCAAAGCAAAGTAGATACTAAACAAGCATGGAACATCAAAAATTAAAGATACATTTCCGACGTATCACCCGTGCAACTGGATTGGAGAGACGATATACAGAACACCCAAAAATCACCGAAACCTCACCTCCAGAAGGCATCTAGAGGGGGAATTCATCCACAGGGGATCCATATTCGCCCTATGCAGATCGAGGAGGCTAAGGCATCGATCTGCATCATCAACTGCTGCATCACCACCATCTCCATCCATCCCATCTACATCTTGTCTAGATCGAGGAGGTAGTGGATGCAGCATCTATATTTGCCCAGCAAGACACCAATCTTATTGAGAGGAGCTTCAGTCTTGGTGATTTTTGCTTTCAAGAATTATTAGATGAATAAGGTCAATTACTCCCAAAAAGAAGAATCCCTTGTTGTTGGAAGATCTTGTCACTCCCGACTAAATAAACAATAAGTGAAAGATAAGTGTTCTTACTCTAATAAGTGCTTTGTATTCACATGTTTACTTATAAGAATTTTTACCTTTGAATTCCTCTTGTTTCTGAAGCTTTTGAGGGTTTTTTGTAACTATACGGGTGCAGCTATATGGCCAGAGAAATATCCCCTACTGTATAGTTGGTCGTTAAAGGTATTGTACCCCCCTTTGCGAAATATTTTTCGATGTACAGTATCTATACGGACGCAACTATACGACCGGAGAAAAAACTCTCGCCATATAGTTGGTCGTTAAAGCTTCTGTATCATCGACCCTTTTTTGTTCTTATTTATTCATTAAAAAATGTTTTGTCGGTTCCTAGTCGGTAATATAACCGACTAGGACTCGAGATTTTTGGAAGTACCTGCCCGGAACCAACTATACGGTCGGAGCTATACGGGCCGCGACCGTATAGCTAGTCGTTACGTGACAGGACTTATCCAAAATCATGATTTAATTTCCTATTCTATTAGAATTATTTTCTTGGGCATGAATTTGGTGTTTCTCGCGAGTTTTACCGACCTCTGACCCCTCTTGTATACTACCATTGTGCCTCTCTCTAATCACAATTACCAGGAACAAATATAGCCACGCGTTACCCCGTCCCAGGCCGTGGAAAACCCCTGGGTCTCATTGCTCCTAGGGACCTTTCTAGCAGCCCGACTATGGAGGACGGCGATGAGGAGGTGGATAGGTTTATCCTGAGGTAAAAAAAGTACGTCGAGCCAAGCTTCTACAATAGTGATCCCAATAAAGGCTAGAGCGACGTTTACATCAGCCGCGATGCCTATGATCCCTCGGAGATCGACTAGGCGGCGATGAAGAGAACGCAACAAGAGAGGGAAGGCCACAAGCCGCATGGAAAAGGGCATGTGGAGATGGTCAAATTCATCACCATAGACCCCAGGCCGCACAAGCGTAAGGAAATACCCAACATTGGTGTAGGTGCTAGCAAGGACCGGCGTTGCCCCGCTCGAGGCCTACCACTGGCACTCGTATCAGGGTGAAGCCTCAATAAGAGTGGAGGAACAGTTTCTACTTCCCTGATCCATCAATAATGGATGAGGAAGAAGAAGTTGTCCCTAGGACAAAGGATCGTGTGTGGGCACTAGGGATATATCAGAAGCACGAGCTACTCCATCGCGTTGAAGTCCGTCACCGCCTCAAGGAGATAGAGAAGAAGGATGATCTTCTCTCATTGGTGACTAAACTTGCAAATAGGGTGTACACCTTGCAATATGATTTGCGCAGGTGCTATAGCCGCATCGCTGCTCTAGAAGACACCAACAAGAAGCTACGCACTGCAGTGCTACATGCCATGGCGCCACAGTGATCTTCGAATAAATCACTTTATCAAATAATCATGGGGGATTATTTGATCCCGCCTGGCTTGATTCCAAGCTTGGGGAGATCTTTAAGACCTTGTAATCTATCTTATAATTTTTTATTACTATTCTAGTTTTGCATTAGTTTAAGCTCATAAATAAAGTTTGCATCATTAGAATTCCCTTCAGGAATAGTTGATCCCTTTTGTGAAATTCTATGTTTATTATAATTTATGGAGCATTATTGGGTTTGAGTTTGTCTTATTGGATATATGAATGGCTTGAGTATAATTTTACTTGCACTTGATGATAGCAATCGGAGTCTTCCACACCATTGGTATTAACGGAACATACAAAGATAATTTGATCAATATGTTGTAAGTAAATGGTTTGATTTACAAAAAGGAGAAATTATCTAATTAGTTAAGATGAAAAATAAAAACCTTGAACAAAGGAGAAATCAAAAGTGCTATCAAATAGAGTGAGAATAAGTTGAGGTAGAATATTCAAGTTATAAAGATGCTTCATATATATTTGGAATTTGGTAATTGAGATCGTTGAACTTTGGACTCCTACATGAAGTGGAATGTATGGCTAGCTCCTTTGCACAACACTTAAACAAAAGTGTGAGAACAAATATATATAAAGAAAGAAGAAAACAAAGAGAAAGAAAAATAGTGAATGTGCAAAGAGCAAATAGGCCTAGTAAGACAAAGAGACGTTTGACATTTTGAATCGCAAGTGAATATGTTAATCCTAAAAACACTTGGGACTACCTCACTAACTCATTCGGTCGAACCGAATACTTTTACATCATGTGGCAACTTGTTAATAGGTTAGTTCCAGAAAATATATAAAAACATCTCAAAGTGTAGACAAAGCAAAGCAAAGTAGATACTAAACAAGAATGGAACATCAAAAATAGATACATTTCCGACGTATCACCCGTGCAGCTGGATCGGAGAGACGATATACAGAACACCCAAAAATCACCGAAATCTCACCTCCGGAAGGCATCTGGAGGGGGAACTCATCCACAGGGGATCCATCTTCGCCCTACGCAGATCGAGGAGGCTAAGGCATCGATCTTCATCATCAACTGTTGCATCACCACCATATCCATCCATCCCATCTACATCTTGTCTAGATCTTGTTGTAATTTCCATAATCGTTGTGGATTTATACAAGTACTATTCATCTATGATAGATTCCATTACTTTTGCCATGATGTTGATTGCCTCCATGTCTGAGTATATCATTAGTTCTTGGGGAGATGGAGAAACCCTAGCATGAGATTGAAAAGATAAAGTTTATTATGATATTCATTGTTGTGACCATGTGTTAGATTGTCTTCATATTGATGTTGGGAGAAGTCGACCTCTCAATATTTGCCTCTTGTGGGGACTTGATGTAGGGAACTACTTGTTGATAGGCGGGGGAGTGTTAGCACTTACAGTGACTATAAAGATGTTGGTACCCCTTGCTTATCAACTTGGGAATTGAGAAAACTCACAAAACACTATCCATGCCATGGGATACGTCCTGCGGGATTAAGTCCCTTAATAGCGCAGTAATTCAATTGATGTTGATTGTTGTCTGATGTGGTTATGAGGATGATGTGAGCAGCGGTTGATGTCTAATTGTCGAAAGACGGAGTTCCTCCCACACATACATAGTTGAGAATGTTCATGACAATAATCTTTTCCTTAACCCTTTATAATGCTAGTGGTGTATCCACTAATCCGTGAGAACGCTTTTCTCCACTGAAGTTTCAAATATCTTTTACATACGTGATACTTACTTTTTGTATTCACTTTTGTTTACCTTACTCATTGTTCTCTTATACCAAAAACCCAAAAACACCATTTTACACAACACTCGCATTTTATATTGTTACTTAGAACTTTATTTAGCTTTTCTATATTTAGTATTTATTTCAAGAGTTATTAGACTTCAGACTCCTGATCCCTATTGGATCGATATCTTTATTTCGAAATAGCTACAAATGATCTGTGCACTTGCAGTCATCATTAACCATCATCAATAGCTAGTTATCAATCTAGATCAAAGCCACAACATCATCAACATTACAATTGACAGTAATCTAATTTCAGACAAGAATACAATTGACAGGGTCACTATATCAATTCCATTTCCACAAATAGCCAGTAATTCTGCATAGTCTAGTTACCACAAGCCGCTCATGAATCAATTCCTATCATTAATAATCAACACAAAGGGATAGAACCCTAACAGAAAAGATGAACCCTAATTAGAGATTCCTCTCTAGAAGCACACAGAGACTAGCAAAAGATACAAAGGGGGAACATAAAAACATACCCAAGGTCCTCGCTAGGTTATAGAACAGGAAGTAGGGTGGCCAGGGATGAGTTCCACGGCGGCACGGGGAGCACCCGAAGGCGCTTCAACCCACGCCTAGCCATGGACGAGGCGGCCACGGTAGCACAAGAAGACCTGGAAGCACTACAGGACTACCAGGAACATGGCACAAGACCACTAGGAGCGGCGAACCGCCATATCGCCGCCAACCACGAAACCCTAGGGTTTGGGGTGGAGACACAATGGCCAGGAGAGAGACCGAGAGTCAAATCGTACTGGACCAGTCGAGGAGCGGCCTCGACAACCTCGACACGCACCACAGCGATAGACGGTGAAGCTCGAGAAGGCCGGAATCACGCGGCAACAGCGGCGGCAGCACGCCACCGAAGGGAGACGGGAGAGAGGAGAGTCGCAAGCGAGAGAGGTGAGTGGGGCGAATTCTGGGCCGGCGCGGTCCAGTACTCCCCAATGGAGCGGGTTTGACCAGCCCAAGTGGTCCGGGTTGGGCTGGGTCAGCCCAATGGGCTTGTCCTAGAAATAAAAGAAAAATGAAAATAATTAGTAAAAGATCAAAATACCCCTAGGACTTAATAAGTCCTAAGAAATAAAATAAAAATCCTAAAAACACAAATAAAATATCTATGTGTTCACAAAAAATATAAGCTATCAAATAAAATTAAGAATTCTATTTTTAGTAGAATAAATTTTGGTTAAATATTTTTATAATATCTATTCCGTAAGGGAATTTTATAAAAAAAATAAAAAAATTATTTTTATCATTCTAATTTAGTATACTCCCTCCGATCCAGATTAATTAACTTTGATTTGTCTAGATTCGAATGTATCTAACACTAAAACATGTCTAGATACATTCGAATTTAGACAAATTCGAGTCAATTAATTTGGATCTGGGGGAGTAGTATTTTATAAAAATACTAGATTGCTATTCAGATTATTAAAAATAAAATATTAGAAATATAAATGATTATTCCTAAAAATAGTATTTAGAAAATAATAATAAGATTTAAAATTAAATAAAAATAAATTTTAAGCTCTTATATTATTATATTATATCATAAAGATATTAGATATAATATTTATAAATTTTAGGAATTAACCATTAGCAATTTATTTTTATTAAATAAAGGAATATAAAAATTAATAAGGTGGGTACAACACACAAAGAAATAACTAATAAATGATGCATTATATTACTATGCATAACCATTATTGCTTCTTTAAATATTGTCCTTACCGGGCAATGATGGTGTTTTGTAGAAATGAAATCCCAAGGTTGAGTGCAAGCATCCGACTTCACTACCTTGCAGTCACAAGGCACGTTCATTATTTGCTCATGTCCTTTGAGAAGTTTTATCAAAGTAATTGCAAATTGTGTGTTATCATCTATGTTCTAAACAAAGAAAATATTATTTCCTTAAAACAAATAAGATGTTATTATCATCCTAAGTGATGGTAAAGAAAAGATGGGCAATGGAACTTAGGTTTCCAATTGCAACGAGAGTAATCACCAAGGAACTAATAACCCATGACATCAGTGATTCTAGTGCCGTATATTACACGTTAACCATGAGATTTGGAATGGGACAGAGAAGTCAGCTGGATCTTCTTCCTTTATTATGTAGGCAAGACGACCTTAACGTGACGCTGTGATTCCTTGTGCGGATCCAGCATATGGGTGGACACCCTTAGGCCCCACGATTTTGGTGTCTAGATTATCTATGAGCGGCTGTCGGAGGTATAGTTAGACCTTTATGGAGCTTTCTAGGGGCATAACCGGATCATAGAGTCTTCGAGAACTCATCAAGGTTGTAGCTTGCCCGAAAGGGGGCTTAACGGAGATGTAGCTCGGCCTGAAGGATTGTGCAGACATATGGGGTCGCGGAGAGGAACAGTGATTGGCTTGGATCACCTAATGGGCCCCACGTCACAGAATTGTGTACGGGAAAGTACGCCTGGTTATGCAACAAGGAGTTGATCTCTCATGGGTAAAGCAACGCACCTCTGCAGAGTGTAAGAACTTTAAATTGTTACTCCATGTTCCGGGAAGGAACTACGAACGCGGCAGGAAAGGAAGTCCATGAAGTTCTGGTCAACCTGTGAAGGCTGATGGGCATAATTTTGAATAATATAATCAATCTTTGAAGAAATGTTTATAAAAACTGCATAATGTCAAGGACTGATAGTCTGAGGTGGTAGATAGTGCATCAAACTTCCCACCTTGCATATAATGAACTTGTTGGGTAACGCTGTTAGTCACTCTTTCTTTTGACCCCCTGCTTAGACTCTGAGGAGCCAGAAGACACTCCGATGTATGCAACAGAAGGACAGGAGGATGTCTACTACGAGGAACCATATCTGTCCGGGGGAGTGGAAGGGGTGGACTATGAGATACACTATGTAGTGGAGGGAAACGAGTCCGAGTAGTTGCCTTCATAATTAGTAAACCAATTGAGTCGAGTGATGAGTGCATATTTACATCATGTTTTATATTATTATTTTGCATTGTAGTGGTAGGATCTTGGTATTTTACAGTGTTCGCATGCACATTTTATGTTTATTTTCACCAGGATCAGATGATGGATACGGTGGACACAATCCTTGGACCAGTTATATTAGAGTGAAAAGGAGCCAAAAACAACGTAAATTGCTTATTTGGGAAATATTAATAATACCAGAAGAAAACCCAAAGAAATTGGAGGATATAGAAGGTTTAACGCCCAACTATATGGCGGGAATAAATATTCTGGCCGTATAGTTCCTGCCGTATAGTTGGCGACGACACCGCCTCCTCAAATAGTATCACCCCGTGCAACTGGATCAGAGAGACGACATACAGAACACCCTGAAATCGCTGAAACCTCACCTCCGGAAGGCATCTGGAGGGGGAACTCATCCACTGGGGATCCATCTTCGCCCTACGCATATCCAGGAGGCTAAGGCATCGATCTTCATCATCAACACCACCATCTCCATCCATCCCATCTACATCTTGTCTAGATCTTGTTGTAATTTCCGTACTCGTTGTGGATTTATACAAGTACTATTCATCGATGATAGATTCCATTACTTTTTCCATGATGTTGATTGCCTCCATGTCTGAGTAGATCATTAGTTCTTGGGGAGATGGAGAAACCTTAGCATGAGATTGAAATAAGATAAAGTTTATTATGATATTCATCGATGTGATCATGTGTTAGATTGTCTTCATCTTGATGTCGGGAGAAGTCGACCTCTCAATATTTTCCTCTTGTGAGGACTTGATGGAGGGAACTACTTGTTGGTAGACAGAGGTGTGTTAGACTTACAGCACTATAAAGCTGTTAGCACTCCTTATGTATCAACTTGGGAATCGAGGAAACTCACAAAACACTATCCATGCCATGGGATACGTCCCATGGGATTAAGTCCCTTAATAGCGCAGTAATTCAATTGATATTGATTGCTGTCTGCTGTGGTTATGAGGATGATGTGAGCAGTGGTTGTTGTCTATTTGTCCAAATACGGAGTTCCTCCCACACATACATATTTGAGAATGTTCATGATAATAATCTTTACCTTGGCCCTTTATAATGCTAATGGTGTATCCGCTAATCCCTGAGAACGCTTTTCCCCATTATAGTTTCAAATCTCTTTTACATACACGATACTTACTTTCTGTATTCAGTTTTGTTTACTTTACTCATTGTTCTCTTATACCAAAAACCCCAAAACACCTTTTTACACAATACTCGTATTTTATCTTGTTACTTAGAACTTTATTTAGAATTTATATTTTTAGTATTTATTCCAAGAGTTATTAGACTCCAGACTCCTTCTCCATGTGGGGTCGATATCTTTATTTCGAAACTAGCTTCAAACGATCTGTGCACTTGCAGTCATCAAGCTATTTTCTGGCGCCGTTGCTAGGGAGCTAAGCACTGTAGGTATTTTAGTTTTTGCTTATTTACTTTAGTTTTGTTTTGAGTTACAGGTTTCCACCAACATGATGGAGTTTGAGCATATGACTAGTGCTAACCCACTCAGCCACTTTGGGAAGCCCTATGATATTTATAAAAGAGACTACTCCAACAGAAGACAAGGGAGTTTGAAATAAATACTCTACTACTTGGTATTCTACATAAGTAGAAATTTACATGAGATGAAGAAGATCCTGATCCATATGAGCATATTGCATGCTTCAAGATATATGTGGCATTTTCCAATTACCGGGTATACCGCCAATGAGGTAAGGGTGGAACTCTTTAGTCAAACTTTGACAAGTACAGCTCTCTCATGGTATATATCTTTACCCTCAGAAGCCACTACTATCTGGGATAATTTAGCTTGTGAATTTCTATCCAAATATTATCCTTTATCAAAATCTTTTGGAACCAGGCGTCTTATAATGACTTGGAGGAACCGTCCTAATGAAGGACTAGTAAGAGCTTATATAAGATTTAAAGATTTACTGAATCAATGTCCTTATCATGATTTTCCTGAATGGTATTTATTGCATATCTTTTATGGCGGTTTAATTGAACCTAATAAAATTGAACTAGACTCTTGCACGAGAGGGTCTTTTATGGATTTACCCATAACTAAAGCTTGGGCTTTACTTAATAGAATTCACGATCATAGAGTTTCGTGGAATTTTGGTCTAGGAAGTGAAGGAGGCACATAAAGAGATTTTCATTGTATTCATGACTATAATAAGAAGGGCCATGTTAATGGATTATCTAAAGAACTTTATTTAGATTCAGATCTTGTGTTGCAAGTTGTTAAATCTTTTACAGAACATATCAAAGCTCCAAAAGAGGGTTCGACCAAGTATGATCCACGACCCGAACCTGACAAGAAAAGAGAAGTTAAAGCAACATTGGCCTCCCTAGAACCAATGTATGAGATACCTTTCCCTAACACTGCATAGAAGCATATTTTGGAATATGAACAGGTCAAGGCGGTACATGAGAAGAAATAAGAGGAAAGTGTGCCAAAATTTGAAGAACATCTGGATGAAACCAAAGATGGAGAGGTAACCAAGGAAGCATTTATGGCTATGTATGCACATTGTAATATAGTTGAACTTTATGAAGATACTTCCATATTGGTTGAAGGTAAAACTAAGGTAAAAGATGTGGGTAAGCCTATTTTTTCCTACATATTTAAAGAAACCCCGCATTACGGTTTATGTGATCTTGGAACTGAAGTTAATGTTATATCTTATGATTTTTATTTAGAAATAAAAGAAGAGATAGCGCTGGCTACAATATAAAATACTGATATGACAATCATGTTAGCCAATAAAAATCTTAGAATTACAATGGGAGTAGTTGAAGATGCAACTGTCACAATTGGCAATAAAAAATTTCCTATCGATTTTGTAGTTGTTGATATGCCAACTGACACTCTTTGCCCAATTATATTTGGAAGAAAGTTTTTGAGCAATGTAGGTGCTACAGTCGACTTCAAAAATGAGGTTATATCCCTTAAGCTTGGGAAAGCGAAAAAAGAATTCACTTTTCCAAATTTGAAGATAAACCTCTACTTATGCAAGAAGAAGAGAAAGATAAAACTATTGAGGAGATGTCAGCTCTTTTCTTTATTAATGAAGAAGAAGAAACAAATGAAGACTTGAATTATGAAGAAATAATTATGGAGGACAGGTCTCTAGAAGAATTAGAAAGTGAATTTGATTCACTTCCCATTTTAGGACCTCCAACTGATGAAGCTTTTGAAGAGCCAGAAAAAAGAGAGGGGATGAAGATTACCACCCTCAGAATTAAAAACTTTACCAGATAATCTTGAATATAGATTTTTGGATGATACTAATAAATTCCATGTTATTATTAGTGCTAAACTTTCAGGGGATGAAGAAGAAGATCTCATGAAGGTACTTAAGGAGCATCGCAAGGCCTTTGGGTACTCAATGGACGATTTGAAGGGCATTAGTCCCATGATATCCGTCCTTTGAATATTCATGGAGGAAGGTGTGAAACCAGTTGCAGAATTTAATAGAAGGCTAAAGCCTGAAATGAAGGAAGTGGTAAGAAAAGAAATAGTATGCCTACTGGATGCAGGTATAATATATCCTGTAAAACAAAGTGAATGGTTAAGTCCTGCTCATTGCATTCCTAAGAAAGGCGACTTTACTATTGTCCCTAATGAAAACAATGAATTGATACCTACTAGAACTATTGTTGGACATAGGATGTGCATAGATTTCAAGAAATTGAATAATGAAACTAGGAAAGATCACTATCCTTTACCGTTCATAGATCAAACTTTACAGAGGTTAGCAAACCACACTCATTTTTGCTACTTCGACGGATCCTCTGGCTTTTTCAAATAGTTGTTCATCATGATGACCAACTTAAAACAACTTTCATTAGTCCTTATGGTTTACATGCTTACTGATGCATGCCTTTTGGTTTATGTAATGCTCCATCTACTTTTCAAAGATGCATGACTGTTATTTTCGCATATTTTATAGAACTGGTAATGGAAGTATTTATGGATGATTTTTCTGTCTATGGAACTTCATTTACTAGTTGCTTGAATAATCTCAAAAGAATTTTGAAATGTTGCAAAGAAACCAATCTTCTTCCAAACTGGGAGAAGTGCCATTTTACGGTCAAAGAAGGCATAGTCCTTGGACATAAGGTATCAGGTAAGGATATTGAAGTAGATAGGGTTAAAGTTAAAGCAATAGAGAGAATGCCACAACCAAGGGACATAAAAGGTATAAGAAGTTTTCTTGGTCATGTAGGTTTTTATAGAAGGTTCATTAGGAATTTCCCTGAAATTTCCAAACCTTTAACTAATCTGTTGCAAAAGGGAGTAAGATTCAATTTTGATGATAAATGCATTATTGCCTTTGATAAACTTAAATATGCTTTATCTCATGCCCCTATCATTAAACCACCTATTTGGGATATGACTTTTTATTTAATATGTGAAGCTAGTGATGATGTTGTAGGAGTAACTCTGGGACAACACATAGGTCACAGATTTAATATTATACATCATGTTAGTAGAACTCTCAATAATTCTCAAAAGAATTATCCTAAGGAAGAAAGAGAACTCTTTGCTGTATTTTTATCTTGCGATAAATTTCGTTTTTATATAGTTGATGCAAAAGTAAGAGTTCATACGGATCGTGATGGTTTAAAAGAACTCCTCAAGAGGAAGTTTCATAAGTCAAGACTGATCCGTTGGGTCCTTTTACTTCAAGAATTTGAATTGTAGATTATGTAGAGACAAGAAGCAAAGGTAGTGGATGCAGCATCTATATTTGCCCAGCAAGACACCAATCTTATTGAGAGGAGCTTTAGTCTTGGTGATTTTTTCTTTCAAGAATTATTAGATGAAATAAGGTCAATTACTCCCAAAAAGAAGAATCCCTTGTTGTTGAAAGAGCTTGTCACTCCCGACTAAATAAACGGTAAGTGAAAGATAAGTGTTCTTACTCTAATAAGTGCTTTGTATTCACATTTTTACTTCTAAGAAATTTTACCTTTGAATTCCTCTTGTTTTCTGAAGCTTTTGAGGTTTTTGTTAACTATACGGGTGCAACTATACGACCAGAGAAATATCCCCCGTTGTATAGTTGGTCGTTAAAGGTACTGTACCCCCCTTTGGAAATATTTTACGATGTCCAGTATCTATGCGGGCGCAACTATACGACCAGAGAAAAATCTCCCGCCATATAGTTGGTCGTTAAAGATTCTGTATCATCGACCCTTTTTCGTTCTTATTTATTCATTAAAAAAATGTTTTGTTGGTTCCTAGTCAGTAATATAACCGACTTGGACTCGAGATTTTTGGAAGTACCTGCCCGGAACCAACTATACGGCCGGAGCTATACGGGTCGTGACCGTGTAGTTAGTCGTTACGCGACAGGACTTATCCAAAATCATGATTTATTTTCCTATTCTGTTAGAATTCTTTTCTTGGGCATGAATTTGGTGTTTCTCGCGAGTTTTACCGACCTCTGACCCCTCTTGTATACTACCATTGTGCCTCTCCCTAATCACAATTACCAGGAACAAATCTAGCCACGCTCTATCCCGTCCCAGGCCGTGGAAAACCCCTGGGGCTCATTGATCCTAGGGACCTTTCTAGCAGCCCGACTATGGAGGACGGCGATGAGGAGGTGGATAGGTGTTATGGAGGAATAACCAATTGTTATTCGAAATAACCTACAAAGACATGCTCATCCGACTTTGGTTGTAAACATCTTACTTATGTTTAGTATACCAAAATTTAAGAAATGACAACTTGGGTTTTACCCCAAACCATAACTTCCATGGTGTCATTTCAACGGATTTAGATGGAGCTCTTTTCAGTGTAAAAGCGGTAGTCTCTAAAGCTTTAATATTTTAAAACATAATGGCAGTTTTATAAATAACACCTTTGATCCAACCATGTCAAACAAGGTTTCATTACAAATCTCAAACACTCCATACTCCTATGGTGTTTTGGGAGATGTAAATCTAGGTGTTTTGCTAAACTTGCAACTCAAATAAATCTCTTTATGATAAAATCATAATTCATTTATTTTCTTGTTACACTTGTAACTCAAATAAATCCCTTTATGATCAAATCATAATTCATTTATTTTCTTGTTACAATGATTTTCACTTCATCTTGAAAGTCTTTGAAACATTTTCAAATATTTCATACTTGTTTCTCATTAAGTGAACATTCACTCAAATTTCCGGAGAAAGCATATGAAGTTGAAACCCATAATGGACTACATACATCGATATGTATAAATTCCAATAATTTAGTTTCTTCTTTGGCCTTAAGTTTTAATTATCCAGGAAAGTCTCACAAGCGCCACTTGATCAAATCAAAGACTCCAAAATCCATGAATATGGAGATTCTTCATGTTTTCTTTCCAATATAATTTAAAGTGATCTTTCAATCATTTGTCTTGCAACATTTTAGCATTAGGTTTTATGGATGTGATTTCTTCAACTAGATTTGTAAATCATCCATCTTATATGGAATACTAATTATTTGAACAACCTTTGTTCTTATAATACTGATTCAAATAACAATTATTAAAACAAATCTTGAAGTCAAGCTTTGATGTCGAAATACAAACAACGGTTTGTTTGTTCGATGAACATCATCACATATTCTCTTGCTAGTTACTTAGGCCATTGTGGTTCATGAATTATGAAATCTCATACCACACCAATTCGTATCTAATACCCAAGAACCACATTGTTTAACAAGCAAAGAATACAACCATAACATGTATATCATCCATATACCTAAATTGGATATTTCCAATCTTTTCTTAAATATATTTTATAGATTCTCTATTTCCTTTTCCTTTTAAAAGAAACTATCAACATCAATATACATGACACATAGTACAAAGCGTGTATATTCAAATAATAATACCTTTGGACTTGCACTTTGAAGTAGATCACCATCATCAAAATGATCGATTCTTTCAAAATCCATTCTTTAGTAATCTTTAGTGTAGTAAATATTTTACATACATATTCTATTCATCCTTATCTTTCATGATAGCTTATAAAGGTGAATCGTGAGTATAATGTTGGTTTCCAAAACCCTTTTGGATGATTAGGATGTCTAGCATCTCAAATTCTCATCCAATATGAGAACATATATTATACTCTATCATATCAAAACATTGTTTGATATATATATATACGCCACACACATGATGGTTTTGAAACAATTAGATAAACTTGATATTAAAACAATCAAGAATCGTGGAGGCAAACATGATACTTAAGATACTAACATGGAATTGTTACTCCGATTTAATACCAATTATTAAATTTCACGAGTAAATAGAATTTTGCTGAAAGTTTGCAATAGGACTTTAAACTTTAGATTGACACAATTCTATAGTTCTATTATCTCAATTACAACTATGCATAAGTGGTGAACGAATGCCAATGACTACAACAAATTATGCAAATTCACTTTGATTTAATTTATGATAAATTGAGTTCTACTAATCCAAATTAGAAATGAACTCCGGTGATTACATGAACCAAATCCACTACACCAAGTCCGATCATCAGCATCCATATGGTCATCATATCAAAACATATGACTCATGCTTAACCTTTCGTGTCGTGTTAGAGGGCATGTTATGCATATGCTAGGCTCGCCAAGTAAGAACATTCAAGTACACCCGATCATCACGTTATGTCTTAGCTGAAAAAAACATTTGATGCATACTTAAGGAAGAACACATTCTTATCTTGATATCTAAATGAGGATCATCTTATTTTGCTAATAAAACGCCAAACAAGCAATATAAGATGCTATCAAACATCACATGTTTATTAGTGGAATGATATGGTTCTCGCATATGATCTCTATCATGCACCGTGGTATGATCACTATCATACCTTTATGTAAGTCCAAGGTCTATGGAGAGTATCATCTTATACTTCTACTTACAACATCACCATATCATAACACTAGCCCATCAACAATCTAAACTAGACTCCTCTAATTTATCCATTGCAAATTTCGTGGCTTAGGGCTTTGAAGATAGAACCGTAACATGAACCACAACGAGGATAACCAAATTGTTGACAACAAATTAGATATTGACTATAGTAGGAGGACACCGCTAGCCACTTATGCAAAACTAGTTGCATGTCAAGCGTGGAACAGTCTCATGTGCGAGGACATGTAAAGTTTGTCCGACGCTTCATCCCACTATGCCACCAATATCCAAAGTACAACTAAGAAGCAATAAATGATCATCATCGCCACATACTTATGTGTCAAAGTATCTACGCAGATCCGCTCGATACACATAGAAAACAAAAATTTTCCTACGATGGGAACAACTATGTACCAAGATCTATCTACTAGATACAAACAGGATGTATATCCGTAGAGAACATACCCTTGAAGCGAGTCCAAACTCGTGGTTGATGTAGATCTCTTGCCGATCTCAAGATCGAGAGGAAGTCCTGAGCAACCTCCGCCTCCCAGCGAAGCCAGCGAAGCACAACTCTTCTTGCCGAATAGCAGAACATGTATCTCGCTAGTCCGAGACCATGGGGATAAATTCTAGAGGAGAGAGATCCTTCACGAGGAGGTGTGTTGTGAGAGGAGGAGGGGGCACCCAAGGGCATGGCGCCACCTCTTCCACATTCATGGGTGGAGCTCCACTCAAAATGAAAAGCCTCCACTCCCATTAAAAACATGCATTAAATTTCCACCAAATTTAATGCAAGCTCTCATTTAAATAAAACTCTTTTATTTATTTATTCAGAATTTTGTTAATTACTTTAATTAACAAACATTCACATAAACCCCTTGCTAGTATTCCATTTCATTTCCTTTTCTTTCATGAAACTTTTGCTCCAAATGGATGTCGGTGTCTCTTAAGTGTGTCACCCTACGGTCGTGAAAATAATGGGGATGAGATCGAACCCCTCTCGGATCAATAATACATTCAACGATGACTTTCTTGTGATCGCCGGAACCTTTACGCTAGTATCTTAATCCTTTGTTTCCATACCTAGTTTGATCTGATATAACATTCTAGTGATCAAATCACTTGCTTGCAAGCTAATCAATGTGATATCACCGAGAGGGCGGAGCATATCTATCCGTCATCGGGATGAACAAATTCCACTCTCGATCCATGGGCCTCAACATAACACTTTAGTAGTTACGAATCCATCTTTATAATCATTTGATGTTATCAAGAAACTCTTAGGTGTTAGTGATTGACATGATCTCATGGTCTAAGGATTAGGATCGTTGTTATAGCAATATAAACTCAATGACTTTGATCGTAATGCTATACTGATGAATGTTCATCACACCATTACACTAATGTTGTGACCCGTTATTAACAACATCCAATGTCCATGATAAACCTTGATCATCTTGTTAATCAACGAGCTAGTTTATAAGAGAGGCATAACTAGGAACTTTCTATTTGTTTATTAAAATACAATTATAGCATGCAAAATAAACATTTATCATAAATAAGGAATACGATAATAACCACTTTATTATTGCGCACTAGAGACAATAATCTAGTTTGAAAACTTTGTGTATTGAACACCTATGGCTACGGTGTTCCAAATCACTCATTATCCAATGAGATGGCATTGTATAAATTTGGTCTTTGAGACCTTTTAAAACGTCGATACTATTGTCATACAATATATCTTTAGTGTTAGAGTTTGATAACAAACAATGTCTTAATTTTGGAACTCTTCCAAATCCATCATGGAATCTCCTTTCCATTACATTGTGCCACCCATAGTTTAAATTGAGATAAACTTAATTTGTATCTTGTGACAAAACTAGTATCAATGATGAACTATTTGTAATTGTTTGTCACCTCTACACAAATATATTCTTAGTTCTTCCAAAAGATCATAAGAATATCCTCACTATCCAATGATCATTTTATGATTCATTTATGCTCATAACACTTAGAGCATAGGACATATGGATGTGTACATATCATGGTATGATTGATCAAAACATTCTCGTGATTGCATTCATCAAGTGTCAAAGCACTTGAATATTGTTTCACTTATCAAGTGTCGATACACTTGAATCTTGATTTAATTCCTTTCCATGCAACAAGAACTCTATATTGAACTCCTTCAATATCTCATATAATCCACTATAGACATTCACGCTAAATATTAAGTCTTTCATCAAAATGAAATTCTTAACCTTTGTCAATAAAATATACATCATTTCTAATCAACAAGATGTCCTTCACATAATGTATTAGAAATATGTATGAAAACTCATTTTCATCATGGTGAAGATTCCAATGCTTACTTCAACCATTGAAGTTTGCATATGCTTTTTAGCATCCTGAATTAAAAAAACCCTTGGATCGTGGTCATGTACACATCCTAGGTAACCATTCTATTAGAAGAACTTTGTTTTGTTTATTCATCTACCATATATATGATTATATGTAGTGGTTGCTACTTTAATCCGTCAGACTAAATATCGCTATGAAAGATCAAATCTTGTCATAGTCAACTCTTTGAACATTGTCATAAAATACTACTATTTCATAGATGTGAAACATCCATTTATAGATCCAAAAGTTCAAAACTTGATTTCGTATATATGGACTATCACGGATTTTATGGCTTCAAGCCATTCCATCATTGCTTCTTTGTATGTATTCGGTTCATCATTGTCAAACAATAATGATTTACTCTCAAATCTTAGCATTTGATTGTTTCCTTCTTGGTTCAATAGGAACTTTAGACATTTAGCTAAGGTTCGTTAACCTTATCAAAGTTCTATTGTCCTCCACTTAACATTTATGAAAAATTCCTTCTTCAAGAAACTTGTTATGGAGGAATAACCAATTGTTATTCAAATAACCACAAAAACACATGCTCATCGGCTTTGGTTGTAAACATCTTACTTATGTTTAGTATACCAAAATTTAAGAAATGACAACTTGGGTTTTACCCCAAACCATAACTTCCATGGTGTCATTTCAGCGGATCTAGATGGAGCTCTAGTCTCTAAAGCTTTAATATTTTAAAACATAATGCGCTTTTATAAATAACACCTTTGATCCAACCATGTCAAACAAGGTTTCATTACAAATCTCAAACACTCCATACTCCTATGGTGTTTTGGGAGATGTAAATCTAGGTGTTTTGCTAAACTTGCAACTCAAATAAATCTCTTTATGATAAAATCATAATTCATTTATTTTCTTGTTACACTTGTAACTCAAATAAATCCTTTATGATCAAATCATAATTCATTTATTTTCTTGTTACAATGATTTTTCACTTCATCTTGAAAGTCTTTGAAACATTTTCAAATATTTCATACTTGTTTCTCATTAAGTGAACATTCACTCAAATTTAGAGAAAGCATATGAAGTTGAAACCATAATGGACTACATACATCGATATGTATAAATTCCAATAATTTAGTAAGTTTTAATTATCAGGAAAGTCTCTTGATCAAATCAAAGACTCCAAAAATCCATGAATATGGAGATTCTTCATGTTTTCTTTCCAATATAATTTAAAAATGATGTCGCCGTAAGTGATCTTTCAATCATTTGTCTTGCAACATTTTAGCATTAGGTTTTATGGATGTGATTTCTTCAACTAGATTTGTAAATCATCCATCTTATATGGAATACGGTAATTATTTGAACAACCTTTTTCTTATAATACCTGATTCAAATAACAATTATTAAAACAAATCTTGAAGTCAAGCTTTGATGTCAACGAGAAATACAAACAACGTTTTGTTTGTTTTCGATGAACATCATCACATATTCTCTTGCTAGTTACTTAGGCCATTGTGGTTCATGAATGAAATCTCATACCAACCAATTCGTATCTAATACCCAAGAACCACATTGTTTAACAAGCAAAGAATACAACCATAACATATATCATCCATATACCTAAATTGGATATTTCCAATAAATATATTTTATAGATTCTTATCAAATATACATGACACATAGTACAAAGCGTGTATATTCAAATAATAATACCTTTGGACTTGCACTTTGAAGTAGATCACCATCATCAAAATGATCGGTATTCTTTCAAAATCCATTCTTTAGTAATCTTTTAGTGTAGTAAATATTTTACATACATATTCTATTCATCCTTATCATGACGACTTTCATGATCAAGCTACTGTAGCTTATAAAGGTGAATCGTGAGTATAATGTTGGTTTCCAAAACCCTTTTGGATGATTAGGATGTCTAGCATCTCCAACCAAATTCTCATCCAATATGAGAACATATATTATACTCTATCATATAAAACATTGTTGCACATGATGGTTTCAAACAATTCTTTTGACTCCTAGATAAACTTGATATTAAAACAATCAAGAATCGTGGAGGCAAACATGATACTTAAGATACTAACGAATTGTTACTCTCGATTTAATACCAATTATTAAATTTCACGAGTAAATAGAATTTTGCTGAAAGTTTGCAATAGGACTTTAAACTTTAGATTGACACTCAAAAAGTATATATCCGAATTCTATAGTTCTATTATCTCAATTACAACTATGCATAAGGTGGTGAGCGAATGCCAATGACTACAACAAATTATGCAAATTCACTGATTTAATTTATGATAAATTGAGTTCTACTAATCCAAATTAGAAATGAACTCCCACTCAAAACGACATCCCTCGTGTCTTTTTGGTGATTACATGAACCAAATCCACTACACCAAGTCCGATCATCACGTGAGTCGGCGTAGCTTCAAAGGCGAGCATCCATATGGTCATCATATCAAAACATATGACTCATGCTTAACCTTTACATGCTAGGCTCGCCAAGTAAGAACCTTAGTCTTACACCGAGATATGCTCGTGGATTCAAGTACACGATCATCACGTGATGTCTTAAACATTGCATACTTAAGGAAGAACACATTCTTATCTTGATATCTAAATGAGGGATCATCTTATTTTGCTAATAAAACGCCAAACAAGCAATATAAGATGCTATCAAACATCACATGTTTATTAGTGGAATGATATGGTTCTCAGATATGATCTCTATCAGTGGTATGATCACTATCATACCTTTATGTGTAAGTCCAAGGTCTATGGAGATTACATGTTATGTGTAAGAGTATCATCTTATACTTCTACTTACAACATCACCATATCATAACAACAATCTAAACTAGACTCCTCTAATTTATCCATTGCAAATTTCGTGGCTTAGGGCTTTCAAGATAGAAGAACATGAACCCAAATTAGATATTGACTATAGTAGGAGGCCACTTATGCAAAACTAGTTGCATGTCAGCGTGGAAGGACATGTAAAGTTTGTCCATCCCACTATGCCACCAATATCCAAAGTACAACTAAGAAGCAAAAATGATCATCATCCCACATACTCATATGTGTACATAGATCCGCTCGATACAAGGGGAAAACAAAAATTTTCCTACGATGGGAACAACTATGTACCAAGATCTATCTACTAGATACAACAACGCGCGGATGATATATCCGTAGAGAACATACCCTTGAAGACCAGTCCAAACTGGGTGGTGATGTAGAGCGATCTTGCCGATCTCAAGATCGAGAGGAAGTCCTAGCTCGAGGCACCGAGCAACCTCCGCCTCGCCCAGCGCTCCAGTGAAGCACAACTCTTTCTAACATGTATCTCGCTAGTCCGAGACCATGGGAGATAAATTCTAGAGGGGAGAGATCCTTCACGAGGAGGTGTGTTGTGAGGAGGAGAGGGGGCCTTTATAGGGAGAGGGGGCACCCAAGGGCATGGCGCCCAGCCATGGGGCTGCCCCCACCTCTTCCACATTCATGTGGGTGGAGCTCCCACTCAAAATGAAAAGCCCACTCCCATTAAAAAGCCTCCACTCAAATGCATTAAATTTCCACCAAATTTAATGCAAGCTCTCATTTAAATAAAACTCTTTTATTTATTTATTCAGAGTTTTGTTAATTACTTTAATTAACAAACATTCACATAAAACCCTTGCTAGTATTCCATTTCACAAATTTCATCTAGTGAAATAAATTCGCGCTTTCCTTTTCTTTTCGGCATGAAACTTTTGCTCCAAATGGATGTCGGTGTCTCTTATGTGTCACCCTACGGTTCGTGAATAATGCGGACATGATCGAGACCTCTCGGATCAATAAGATGACTTTCTTGTGATATCTCCATACCTAGTTTGATCTGATATAACATTCTAGTGATCAAATCACTTGCTTGCAAGCTAATCAATGTGATATCACATATCTATCCGTCATCGGATGAACAAATTCCACTCGATCCATGGGCCTCAACATAACACTTTAGTAGTTCAATCCATCTTTATAATCACCGTTTGATGTTATCAAGAAACTCTTAGGTGTTAGTGATTGACATGATCTCATGGTCTAAGGATTAGGATCACTTCGTAAGTTGTTATAGCAATATAAACTCAATGACTTTGATCGTAATGCTATACTTCGGATGAATGTTCATCACACCATTACACTAATGTTGTGACCCCGTTATTAACAACATCCAATGTCCATGATCAGGAAACCTTGATCATCTTGTTAATCAACGAGCTAGTTTATAAGAGAGGCATAACTAGGAACTTTCTATTTGTTTATTAAACACACATGTATTAACGTTTCCGTATTAATACAATTATAGCATGCAAAATAAACATTTATCATAAATAAGGAATACGATAATAACCACTTTATTATTGCCTCTCGGGCATATTCCCTTCAGTTGTCCCTAGGACAAAGGATCGTGTGCGGGCACTAGAGATATATCAGAAGCACGAGCTACTCCATCGTGTTGAAGTCCGTCACCGCCTCAAGGAGATAGAGAAGAAGGATGATCTTCTCCCATTGGTGACTAAACTTGCAGATAGGGTGGACACCTTGCAATATGATTTGCGTAGGTGCTACAGCTGTATCACTGCTCTAAAAGACACCAACAAGAAGCTACGCACTGCGGTGCTACATGCCATGGCGCCACAGTGATCTTCACATAAATCACTTTATCAATTAATCATGGGGGATTATTTGATCCCGGCTGGCTTGATTCCAAGCTTGGGGAGATCTTTAAGACCTTGTAATCTATCTTATAATTTTTATTACTATTCTAGTTTTGCATTAGTTCAAGCTCATAAATAACGTTTGCATCATTAGAATTCCCTTCAGGAATAGTTGATCCCTTTTATGAAATTCTATGTTTATTATAATTTATGGAGCATTATTGGGTTTGAGTTTGTCTTATTGGATATATGAATGGCTTGAGTATAATTTTACTTGCACTTGATAATAGCAATAGGAGTCTTCCACACCATTGGTATTAACGGAACATACAAAGATAATTTGATCAATATGTTGTAAGTAAATGGTTTGATTTACAAAAAGGAGAAATTATCTAATTAGTTAAGATGAAAAATAAAAACCTTGAACAAAGGAGAAATCAGAAGTGCTATCAAATAGAGTGAGAATAAGTTGAGATAGAATATTCAAGTTATAAAGATGCTTCATATATATTTGGAATTTGGTAATTGAGATCGTTGAACTTTGGACTCCTACATGAAGTGGAATGTATGGCTAGCTCCTTTGCGCAACACTTAAAAAAAGTGTGAGCACAAATATATGTAAAGAAAGAAGAAAAGAAAGAGAAAGAAAAATAGCGAATGTGCAAAGAGAAAATAGGCATATATCACTATATTGTAGTAAGACAAAGAGACGTTTGAGATTTTAAATCCCAAGTAAATATGTTAATCCTAAAAACACTTGGGACTACCTCACTAACTCATTCGGTCGAACCGAATAATTTTACATCATGTTGAGGGTAATCTTTTTTGAACTGTTAATTGCTAAGGTGTGGAAGCCTGCTAATATTATTCGGATGATTCGAGTATGGTACTATTCATGAACTTATTTCTATGTATCCTAAATAATAAAAACATGCTGCAATAGCCTTATTTATTTTATCGACTCGGCTTCATGAATATGAGGTGTGTTAGCACTTTCAGCACTATAAAGTTGTTAGCACTCCTTATGTATCAACTTGGAAATCGAGGAAACTCACAAAATACTATACATGCCATGGGATACGTCCTGCGGGATTAAGTCCCTTAATACCGCAGTAATTCAATTGATGTTGATTGTTATCTGATGTGGTTATGAGGATGATGTGAGCAGTAGTTGATGTCTATTTGTCTAAATATGGAGTTCCTCCCACACATACATAGTTGAGAATGTTCATGATAATAATCTTTACCTTAGCCCTTTATAATGCTAGTGGTGTATCCGCTAATACCTGAGAACGCTTTTCCCCATTACAGTTTAAAATATCTTTTACATACGCGATACTTACTTTCTGTATTCATTTTTGTTTACTTTACTCATTGTCCTCTTATACCAAAAAACCCAAAAAACATTTTTACACTATACTCGTATTTTATCTTGTTACTTAGAATTTTATTTAGCATTTCTATTTTTAGTATTTATTCCAAGAGTTATTAGACTTCAGACTCCTGCTCCCTATGGGATCGATATCTTTATTTCGAAACTAGTTACAAACAGTATGTGCACTTGCAGTCATCACCGAGTAGCATATACTTTATAAAATAAGTTGTTGAGCTCAATTCTGGTTGTTAGTTTGAAACTTAAAACTTCCGCTGAAACTATTTAAATTTAGTTTGTAAGTTTGAATCACCTTGAGTTTTGAACTTCTGGTATTGTAATAATAATGAAGTGTGTATGTTTGTAATATGGATCCGCAATGTTCCTGTTGTACCACTCCGAGGGATGTGATATTTACGAAATGGTGTTGTGTCGATATCATATCAACGACTATAGTGTACTACACATGCAGTGGCATGATAGGTCACCGCAACCTCCCATCTGTATTTCCATAGATTCTATTGGATTGCGCGGGAAGATATTTGATATTATCGGTAGGGCTCCTAAAATAGAAGAAGAACCCAGTACAGAGCATGTCCCCACTCGAGCTACTTATGCATGGATACAAAAGAACTTTAGTCAATGCCCCGTTGAGGCTAATCAAGAAACTATTCAATAGTATGCACATGTATACATGTGTTACTTGATCTCTGGGACTCCATTTTCTGAAGGTTATGGCAAGACCTCTCAATGGATGTTGCTGAAGATGTTGATGGTACTGACTAACTACAACTTGGGGTTGGTGGCACCAGAATAGTTATACTGCTAGGTATCAATTGGACATTCTTTGCTCTTTCTAGAATATTGTCTAGACACTCTCTAATTGAACCGTGTGCGTCTCTGTTTGAACTCTATTTAATAAAACATAACAATAATGGAGTATGGTACAAAATTGGAATGAAGACACATATGGAAATGGCCCTCGTAGGTATCCAATCATACCACACACTCTACCACCACCACGGCCTCTACCAACATGTTCTCCACCACCAACACAGCTATGACCGTGTTGACTACCTCTTTGTTGGCTAGGACCTTGTTGGATACCTCTTTGTTGGCTAGGGCCGTGTTGGCTATGACCATCTTGTGTACGTCCGTCCTTGTTATCTTGTGCTTGCATCATTTCCCTTCCATCTCTTCCTTCGACTATAACCTCTTGTGTTGTGGTCCTCGCCATTGCAATCTCCATAATAGGATCTCCCACGAGGCTCTTGGAATTGGTTGTTTCCCTACTCTTGCTCACCACCTTGCGCAACTCGGTCTTGATTATCTTCATAGCTTATAAGGCACTTTTGATGGTTGTCTTTTCCACCAATGATATCAATTCCAACTCAATGTGAAAAGATCTGTAGGAAACATGATGTGCCTTTCAAGTTCAATAAACATTTCAGCCATGCTTGAAATATCAAGGCAATATCCAAAGCCTTCAATTATCCTTGTATGAATAATGAGTAGCTCAAGGGTATTTTGTATATGCGCATGCTCATAATTAGACAAATCCTATTGTTAGCAAAGAAAGCTTATTCACATTGAACCTACCAAATGAGTTTCTCTTGTCAAGGCAAGAGAATTTCTGAAGCAACTCTAAAGATACATCATTAAAGCGATAATGAAACACAATTGTTATAGAGTTTACAACAACATAGGAGGTGCCCATACAATAAAACTTATCAGTGGTGACCTAATGTCTTCCCCATTTTCTTGCTCTACCCCCACATTATTATTATACTATCCATACTTGGGATTATGATGTCATTTTGAGTGCACAATGATTTGGCATCTTTTAATAGTGGCTCACAACCACCATTCCTCAAATTGACCAAATGTGTTATAAAATCCTTAACCAAAGACATTGCCTGAAAAGATAAAATAGAAGTTTAGGTAAACAATATATACATAGGCAAAGTAGACCCATAAAGCTTATGTAATATATACTAAAATAAGTTATACATTTGGCTCCTAGAAACCTCAACATTCTTTTCCAATATGGCTTCAAAGGGATCATCGACTTAGCCATAGAATTTTCGGTCGCTCCTTTCTTCTTCTTCCTCTTTCTCTTGATGTCCCATAACATTTGCACTTTCTTGGGTGCTTGAATTAGAGCTATTGCCACTAGCAAGTAGGACAAACTATATCCTCTAATCTCCAATGCATAACAATTAAAGACATGAGTATTTTACCAATTTACCTAGCGCACAAATTCAAACCTTCAATCATCAATCCACAACATTATATAAAAACTATAGCTCACAAATTCACCCAATATTCAAACCTTCAACCATTAATCCACCTACATGTCTGCATGCAAAACTACCACCTTTGATCTGATGGGTCCGCACCCCTTCCTAAACTACCATGCTATGAGGACATGCCCTATCGAGCCTTTTCCAAACATGGCCCATACCTCCATAATGGTGATCCTTAAAATCAATCAACTACCAGCTAAACGATGTTTATGACCTCGATAATTCAAGCTATACGCCCTTCTACCCACAGTGATCTCATGCAACATATTTAACCATGTCCTCCTTTCTTACCGTTTTGCAGCTATGCCATGTCATCAAACAATCTGCTTGACCACCACACCGTGGGGTGCGCAAAGAGGTTATAGTCATAGTTAATTCGCTTGAATTTTGGTGCCACATCTGCTTTCTTTTTATTTAGCCGCTCAAATCCCATGAGGAACCGGATTTATTCACACGATGGAGATTGTTGGATCCATTTTCTTTACGACCTCAAATAGGGGTTTCCTTTTGTTTCTTGCATGTTGTTTTCTACCAGTCGCAGTTTTTGCATCGTTCGTTTTTTCTATTTCCGGTGCTTTATGTATATTATTACTTTTATTTTGGCATTGGTTTCAAACATATTTGTTGCCTTTTCCTTTTAGTTTATTTTTTTTGCTTCCCCTTTTCTTTTTATGTTTTTTTAGTTTCATTTGTTCCCATTGTTTCATTTCCTCTTGTATTTTCATTTTTTCACCGATGTATATTACTTTGTTTACTTAATATTTGTCCTATAATCATATCGTTTGTCAACCAATATCACATTTTATTTGCGATTTCGCCTAGATGCTATAGACCTTTTTTTACGAAATGCAATTATTCCCCTCCAAAAAGTACAATTGATTTTTTGTGTGCTGTATTTTCTTGATTATGTATGAGTTGCATTTCGCTAAACTGGAAGTTAATTATTTTTACAAATGTAAATTATACTACATTACCCCATTTATATAAAATATAAAATTACATAGTAGGGGCCTTCACTGGTATTTTTGTGTAAAAAATCGGGATTTTTGTATGGTATATTTTTCTCCCAGATTGTGCACAAGTTGCACTTTTCAATAAATTATCAAATCTCAATTAGTTTTCAACTGGTGTTGCACTGTCTCATAACCCAGCGGGACATACGAAAATCCCCATCAACCGATCGAGACTTGGCGAAACTTGAAGAATAAAACGATGTTAAATTGTTCAAAATCTAGAACTCCGTTCTGAACAGAGAAGATGTTAACAAGAGCAATTGCAGAACTTTAGCCATCAGCGCCTAGCGTGCCGTGGATCACCATGACACACGCACATTCTCTCGTCTCGTTCTTCCTTTCTTTAGAAGCAGCACAAGCAACACAAACTAATGCAACAAGACATACAACGAAATAACCATGGACTAATTAATTAAGAACTTAGAAGTTAGGCTCCAGTTCGATCGCTTCCTTCTTCAGTGGCCGAGGATGGTCATGTGGGTGTCGAACGACGGCAGCTCGTCGTCCTCGTCGATGTCGCCATCGCCGTCGCGGTCGACCTTGCCGGTGCCCGGAATGGGCACCGCCGTCGGCAGTCCCGGGAACCTGGCGCCGAACCCGCCCTCCTCCTCCTGGTTCTCCGGCGCCTTGGGGTCCCCGGGCTTGCACGTCTTGTCCTTGAGCGGGTTGCACCCGAAGCTGCCGGGAGCGGGGGCGGGCGCCTCGGCGTCGGCGGCGTCGGCATGCCTGGTGGCGAGCAGCGCGCAAGCGAGCACCGCGGCGAGCAGCAGCGTCACGCGCGCGGACGGCGACATGACGATGACGATGATGATGTTACGGGCGGTGTCTTGGAGGTGGCAAGGACGTGTGTAGGTGGGTTTTTCTTTCGCTGGAGTCTGGCGAGTGGAAGAGGAGAGGAGCGGCGGCGTGGCGCTATAAAAGGCAGGGCTGGTTTGCCGGATTTAGGCAGGGACGTACGTTGCCTGCGGGTGTCGCGTGATGCGTATGGCTGGGCTTCGTCTCCACGGTTATTACGTTGCCACGTTTGGCTGCGACTGTAGCGCCATGCGTGTGGCTGGGCTTCGTCTCCACGGTTTTACGGTGGGACCGGGTGTTCAAGAGCTAATCCAAGGATATGCGGTAGGAGACTGAAGTTTCAATGTGGAGAAACCTGGAACAGACTCGGGATCTATCTCATGCTAAGACGAAAAGACAACCTTTACTTATATAGAGAAAAAAAGCACTTCCTCCATCCGAAAAATGAGGTTGTAGATATTTCTAAATTCACATGAATCTCAAATCTGTGGCATCTTTTTTCCAACATATGGAGTACAAGTTCCTCCATAGAAACATGCCAAGTAATTTGGGCCTGCAATTTGCAATCTAGCCTATGCAGAAACATGCAAAGTTTTCACTCTTCAGTCGGAGCGAGGATCCATGAGAATTGCTACCTCTGACGTGTACGCTAGATAGCATGCATCCATCAACCCTCTATCAGGTTTGAGATTCGCACGCTGGCCTACGGTATTCGCTCGTATCCTCAATTTATTGTTCTGTTCAATCCCATCGACTGACAACTATTTTCCATGACCTGCAGACTCTCTCTCCCAGCATAGTTTCTCCTCTTGCTATCAATTATTCTCATACCACCATTCCTTCATGAACACTGCCTAAAACGTCGGAGACAGAGCTGGGATTCAAATCCGTGTTCCGTGAGCAGGCCTCGCTAGGTACAACGGCCGTCTTGCTATTTGGCTACTTGCCTACTCCTAATCCCTATTTATCAAAGATTCTAAGAGCATCTCCAATGGTGATTGCATATTTTGGCGCTGTATATAGCGTTTGCAGCGTGCGGTGCCGGCGCGGCCTGCACTGAAGGCTGCATTTTGCAGCGCTCATGCAGCTGCGAAAAAGAGGGCCCCAGCAGGCATTGCAAATTACAGCGCGCGGTACCTACGCAAACAAGAAAATGAATCAAATATGCAATCAACAAGATCAATCAAACACAAAATCAACAATAATTCATAGTTCAATACAACAATCAATGACATAGTTGAACACAAATAATCCACGACATAGTTCAACAGAAATGTGTACCACACAAACATAAACACATCATCACTTGTCAACATTTTCATAACCATTGCCATCTCCACTTCTAGCTTCTTCTTCATTTTCATCACCACTTGAAGGAGGTATTGGATTAGCCATGGAGGAACACGAATCATCCCGGTGGTGCTCCCATGGCTCCATAGACACCCGTCGGTGTTCCCATGCCGACCATCGGTGTACTTGTCCCTCCAGAGCCTCCTCCAAAGCTACCAAATGCCATTCCTCCCATGTCGGCCATGCTTACCATGCCTCCTCTGAAGACACCCGCCGGTGCTCCCATGCTTCCCATGCCTCCTCCAAACACACTCGCCGGTTCCCCCATGCCTCCATAACCTCCTCCAAAGAGACCAGCAGGTGCTCCCCGGTCGAAGGTGCATTCATGGTTGCCAACATTCTTTTTTGGCCAACACTTCATCTTGAGCAAGTTGATATACTCCTTTTACCTTTCATCCATGTTGGGAGTGTCCATGAAGAAGAGCTTCCTCTTTCCTTCCACTAGGCGTTGGTGCTCCTCATTGGTCACCGTCTTCTTCTCCAATGCCAACCACCTCTCCTCGTTGTCCGCCATCCTCGCATCCAATGCCGCCCTCTGTGCCTCAGCCTCATGCTCCAATTGTCTTGCCAACTTCATATCCTCATTTGCTTCTATCCTTGCATTGGAATTCGTATCCATAGCTTTCGCTATGTCATCATCTCCGGCCTTCTTCCCCTTCAAATCTTTGGCAGCCTTCTTTCCAAGCATGTTTCTTCTTGTGTTGGAAACCGAGTGAGGAGTGGCTCTTCTTGTCGTCCTCATCACTTTATGCATCATCATCTATGATTGTTGCGTCACCGGTTGCAGTCGCCGCTAGCTAGTGTTTCCACATCCTTTCCACGGGACTTCCACTTTTCCTCATTGCATAGCACGTCAAAGTAATGATGCAATGTAAATGCCTTTCCAAGAATTGTGTTGCCCTTGTTGTTATTTTTTCCCTCATCTCTATACAAGCCTTGAGAAATGGAATTCTACATAGTTAACAAAAGATAAGAAATAAGTCATATATAACAACAAGCATATGCCCATCAAACGAAATAGCACATAATAGAACAACTTACCATATCCTTGTCTTAAAGGATACGGATGTCGCCTAGAGGGGGAGTGAATAGGCAATTAAAACTTTTCCTAGAGTGGCTCAACAAAGGCGGAATAAAACTAGTGTTTACTTTGTTAAGCACAACCTAGAACAACTAAGGTTCACCTATGTGCACCAATAACTTATGCTAAGCAATACAAGCAACAAAGTGATAGCAAGATATATATTACTTCAAGCACAAAGGCTATCACAATGTAAAGTGCATAAGTAAAGAGCTCGGGTATAGAGATAACCGAGGCACACGGGGACAATGATATTTTACCGAGTTCCTCCCAACATGGAGTACGTCTCGTTTGGAGAGGGGGTGGTATCAAACCACCAACGCCACAAAAGGCCTCCCTTATTCTCCGGTGAATCTCACCCCAATGGGATGTTGGAATTATGCCCTAGAGGCAATAATAAAGATGTTATTATTATAATTCTTGTTCATGATAATGTTTATATTCCATGCTAGAATTGTATTAAGTGGAAACTTTAATACTTGTGTGGTTTGTGAACAACACCGTGTCCCTAGTACGCCTCTATGGACTAGCTCATTGATTAATGATGGTTAAGGTTTCCTAACCATAGACATGAGTTGTCGATTAATAATGAGATCATATCATTGGGAGAATGATATGATGGACAGACCCAAACTAAGCGAAGCAATTAGATCGTGTCATCGTGTTCATCTTTGTGAAGCTTTTCTTATGTCAAATATTGTATTCCTTAGACCATGAGATAATACAACTCCACAGTATCGGAAGAAATCTTTGAGGTCATCAAACATCATCCTATGAGAGGTGATCATAAAGGTGTCTCTCGGTGATCGGAAAGTATCATTGGGTTGTATGTATCGAGATGGGATTTGTCCTCCCAAGTCGGAGAGATATACTTGGCCCACTCGTGTCGATATCAACAACGCTTGCAAGCATGTGGTTAAGGAGTTAATCACAAAGTGATATCGGATTACGGAATGTAAAGTACTTCTTGTGAGCGAGATTGAACTAGGTATGGCGATGCAAGCGATCAAATCTCGGGCAAGTAAAATATCGCGAAGAAGGAATATATATATGGGATTGATTGAATCCTGGCATCGTGGTTCATCCGATATGATCATCGATGATTGTGTGAGTCAATATGGGTTTCGGACCCGCTGTTGATTATTGATAGAAGATCAAATGCATATTCTCGAACCCGAAGGTCACACATAACGTGTCTCGGCTAGGATAGATTGGATAATTGGTTTATGAGTTTTTGTTGAGTCTCGGATGGGATCCGAGACATCACGAAGGTTCAAGTGGTGGAGAATAAGATTCATATAAAGGCGATGCAGTTTTGGAGTTGAATTGTTCGGGTTAATCGGTATTGTCTGGGAAGCTTCTAGAACCTTCCGGAAGGGTACCAACGTGGCCCCACCTTCCGGGAGGGGTCATGGGCCTATGAGGGAGTGCCCTGACCGCATTGGGCCAGGGGCACAAGGCCCCATAGGGCCCAGCCGGCCAAGCAAGGGATAAACCCTAATTGGACCTTCTAGAAGGGGGGGTTTCCTTGCCCCCCACTCCTCCCTCCTTTGGCCGCCGGCCTAGGGCTTGGGGGAGGGGTTAGGGCAGGCGCCCACCCCTCTATATATAGAAGGCTGGGGCGCACCACACCCCCACACCTCCCCCTCAAGCCTAGTCGCCCAGCTGCCCTCCTCTCTCTCTCCCTCCCGACTGCGTGTAGGCGAAGCCCTGCTGCAGAAACTCTCCACCACTTGCACCGCGCCGTCGCGTTGTAGATCCAATCCATATCTCCACCATACTTGCTGGACCGAGGAAGGAGGAGACGTCGAGGTGCTGCACGTGTGCATCTCACGGAGGCATCGCCACTTGTGGTGCTAGATCGGATCGGATCGTGAGGAGGAGAAGAGAGTACGACTACATCACACACGTTCCGATGAACGTTCCGCTGTGCGAATCTTCAACGGTATGAAGATCTAATCCAATCTCTCTCGTTGTTTGCATCTCCTAGATTAGATCTTGGCTTCCCTCTGTTCGCATCCGTAGAAAATTTTGATTTACTATGCCGCGAAACCCTTCAGTGGTATCAGAGCTAGATCTATGCGTAGATGTGTTTCACGAGTAGAACGCAACATGGTTGTTGCGGGCGTTGATGTTTTCTGTTGCAAGCCTCTTGTTTGTGTTCTTCTTATGACGCGGGATAGTGAGATTGAAGCGGTCCAGGTCAACCTTACGCGACGTCGTTCGCGAGACCGGCTCCGCACTTGACGTGTGGCTTGTTCCACACATGCGGCTGGTGGATGCCAGTTTCTCTCACTATAGTTGTCATGGGATTAACACCGGAGTTCGGCAACCATAATATCACCGTTGTGGCTTTCCGTAGGTAAGAATCGTTCTTAGCTTGCTACTCCCATAAGCCACGTAAAACATGCAACAACAAAGTAGAGGCGTCTAACTTGTTTTTGCAGGGAGTGTTTTATGTGATATGGTATGGCTCAAGATGTGATGTGTATAATGTATGCGATGATCATGTTTTGTAATGTTTCACGACTTGCATGTCGATGAGTACACAACCAGCAGGAGCCATATGGTTGTCTTTATAATTGTGTATGACCTGTGTGTCAACTTCTTATACGCCATGTAATAGTTTCACTTTATCGCTAAGTAGTTAGCAATAGTTGTAGTTGCTATTCGTGGTGGAGGCAATCATGATGGAGTGATGGAGATCATGCCGGCACGCACAAGATGGAGATCATTGCGCGAAGATTGGCTATACCATGTCACATAAAGTTATATGCATGTGATGTTTATCCCTTTTATGTATCTTATTATGCTTAGATCACGACGGTAGCATTATAAGATGATTCATCACTTAAAGATCAAGATAAAACTGTGTTCTCCCCAAGTATGCACCGTTGCAAAAGTTCGTCGTGTCCAAGCATCACATGATGATCGGGTGCTATAGACTCTACGTTCACATACAACGGGTGCAAGCCAGTTTTGCACACGCGGAAATACTTGGGTCTAACTTGACGAGCCTAGCATGTACAGACATGGCCTCGGAACACATGAACCGAAAGGTTAAGCATGAGTCATATGAATGATATGATCGACACTTCGTTGTCCACCATTGAAACCACATCTCTTCTCGTGAAGATCGGATTAGGTGTGATGAATTTGGATTGTGTTCACTAAACAACTATGTTGAATTTAGTGGGAGTTCATCTAGTAATTTGATTAAAAGTTGAACTAGTTATCATGAACATAGTCTAATTTGTACTTGTAAATATTGTAGATCAAATGGCTAAGTCCAACTTCAACTTCAACGTTTTTGCTGAGAAGGAAAATCTTAAAAACAATGGGTCTAACTTCACCAATTGGTTCCGCAATCTGAGAATCATTCTATCTGGCGGTCAAAAGGACTACGTCCTTAAGAATGCGTTAGGTGACGCCCCTGCTGCTACTGCGCCGGCTGATGAGAAAGCTGTCTATCAGTCGCGCAAAGATGATTATGGTGTGATTAAGATCATCATGTTGTTTGCTATGGAATCGGACCTTCAAAACCGTTTTGAAGACTATCTCGGGCCCTTTGATATTCTCGAGGAGCTGAAAACCATGTTTCAGACTCAGGCCCGTTCTGAGAGATATGAGATCTCTGAGAAGTTCTTTAACTGCAAGATGGAGGAAGGGAGTTCCGTTAGTGAGCACTCCATTAAGATGTCGGGATACACTCAACGCCTTGAGCAACTGGACTGCAAGATTCCAGAGGAGCTCAAGATTGTGAGGTTGCAATCACTCCCTCCTAGCTACAAAAGTTTTGTAGTGACTCACAATCAGATTGGTTCCACTGATACGATCACCGAGCTCTTCGCAAAGCTGAAGGCTGCGGAGGTGGACATCAAAAAGGATAATCATGTGTTGATGGTCAACAAGCCCCCCACCTTCAAGAAAGGTAAGGGTGCAAAGAAGCCCTTCAAGAAAGGCGGCGGCAAGCGCGTTGCCCCTGCTGAGAAGAAGCTCAGGTCTGGTCCTAAGCCGAACACTGAGTGCTTCTATTGCAAGGACAAGGGTCACTGGAAGCACAACTGTCCAAAGTACTTAGCGGATAAGAAGGCTGGCACCATCAAAGGTATATTTGATATACATGTTATTGATGTTTTCCTTACTAGCCCTCGTTGTAGTGCCTGGGTATTTGATACTGGTTCAGTTGCTAATATTTGTAACTCGAAACAGGAGCTACGGAATAGATGGCGGCTTGCAAGAGATGAGGTGACGATGCGCGTTGGCAATGGATCAAGAGTTGATGTGATGGCCGTCGGCACGCTCTCCTTAGTTTTACCTTCGGGATTAGTTTTAAACCTCAATAAATGTTATTATGTGCCTGCGTTGAGCATGAACATTATTTCTGGATCTTGTTTGTTGCAAGATGGTTATTCATTTAAATCGGAGAATAATGGTTGTTCTATTTATATGAGTAACATCTTTTATGGTCATGCACCTATTGTGAATGGTTTATTTCTTCTAAATCTCGAAAGGGATGAAGCACACATCCATAACATTGAGGCTAAGAGATGCAAAGTAGATAGTGATAATACTACTTATTTGTGGCCTTTGTCGTCTAGGTCATATTGGTGTAAAGCGCATGAAGAAACTCCATTCGATGGACTTTTGGAGTCTCTTGATTTTGAATCATTTGACACATGCGAACCATGCCTCATGGGTAAGATGATCAAAACCCGTTCTCGGTATGATGGAGGCGAGCAACGGACTTGTTGGAAATCATACATACCGATGTATGCGGACCGATGAGTGTTTCGACGCGCGGTGGATATCGCTATTTTCTCACTTTTACCGATGACTTAAGTAGATATGGGTATATCTATTTAATGAAACATAAATTTGAAACATTTGAAAAGTTCAACGAATTTCAGAATGAAGTGGAGAACCATCGTAACAGAAAGATTAAGTTTCTACGATCCGATCGTGGAGGTGAATATTTGAGTTATGATTTTCTCACGCATCTTAAAGCAAGCGGAATCGTTTCGCAACTCACGCCACCCGGAACACCACAGCGAAATGGTGTGTCTGAACGCCGGAATCGAACCCTATTAGATATGGTCTGATCGATGATGTCTCTTATTGATTTGTCGTTATCATTTTGGGGTTATGCATTAGAAACCGCTGCATTCACTTTAAATAGGGCACCATCTAAATCCGTTGAGACGACACCGTATGAACTGTGGTTTGGTGCTAAACCTAAGTTGTTGTTTCTTAAAGTTTGGGGATCTGAAGCTTCGTCAAGAAGTTGATGCGGACAAGCTCGAACCCAAAGCGGAGAAATGTGTCTTCATAGGATGCCCTAAGGAAACTATTGGGTATACCTTCTATCACGAACCGAAGGCAAAGTGTTTGTCGTAAAGAACGGTTCCTTTCTTGAGAAGGAGTTTCTCTCGAAAGAAGTGAGTGGGAGGAAAGTAGAGCTAGACGAGGTTGTTGAACCTTCTCTTGAATTGGAGAGTAGCGCAGACCTGAAATTGTTCGGTGCACTTTGCACCAACGATAGAGGAAGCTAATGACAAGGATCATGAAGCTTGGACAATGCTACTCTTGAACGTCGCGGTCGACAAGGTCGCGTGCCCCTCCCGAGTGGTGCAGCAACCTGTCTTGTTGTCTTGTTGGTAGAAGGCGGTGAACCTACGAACTATGAGGAAGCGATGATGAGCCCAGACTCTGTGAAATGGCTAGAAGCCATGAAATCCGAATTGGGATCCATGAGCGAAAACCAAGTATGGACTTTGGTGGACCCTCCTAGCGACCGGAAGGCCGTTGAGTGCAAATGGATCTTCAAGAAGAAAACGAACGCGGATGGTAATGTTACCGTCTATAAAGCACGGCTTGTCGCGAAAATTTTTCGACAAGTTCAAGGTGTTGACTATGATGAGACTTTCTCTCCCGTAGCGATGTTTAAGTCCATTCGGATTTTATTAGCAATTGCTGCGTTTCATGATTATGAAATATGGAAGATGGATGTCAAGACTGCGTTCCTCAATGGCAACATTGATGAAGAGTTGTATATGATGCAACCCGAAGGTTTTGTCGATCCTAAGGATGCTGATAAAGTATGCAAACTTCAGCGTTCCATTTATGGACTGAAGCAAGGATCTCGGAGTTGGAACCTTCGTTTTGATCAAGTGATCAAGAGCTTTGGATTTGTTCCAAATTGCTACGAAGCTTGCATCTACAAGAAAGTGAGTGGGATCTCGGTGACATTTCTGGTACTATATGTGGATGACATATTGATTATTGGAAATGACATTAACATGCTTAACGATGTGAAGAGTTATTTGAACAAGTGTTTTTCAATGAAAGACCTAGGTGAAGCTGCTTATATATTGGGCATCAAAATCTATAGAGATAGACAAAGGCCTTTGATAGCTTTAAGCGAGTACATACCTAGACAAAGTTACGAAAAGGTTCAAAATGGATAAGGCAAAGAAAGGTTCGGTGCCTATGTTGTCGTGTAAGATATTGAGCAAGGCTCGGTGTCCATTCTGATGAAATGATAGGGAAGCTATGAGCAAAGTGCCTTATGCCTCGGCCATAGGTTCTATCATGTATGCCATGCTGTGTACTAGACCGGATGTGTCCAATGCTCTTAGTTTGACGAGCAGGTATCAAAGTGATCCAGGAGTGGAACACTGGACAGCCGTGAAGAACATCCTAAAGTACCTAAATAGGACTAAAGAAATGTTCTTAGTCTATTGGGGTGATGAACAGATCGTCGTAAAAGGTTACGTCGACGCTAGTTTCGACACCGACATGGATGATTCTAAATCTCAGACAGGATACGTGTATATTTTGAATGGAGGAGCCATGAGCTGGAGAATCTGCAAGCAAAGCGTGATCGCGGGATCTACAGTAGAAGCGGAATACATGGCTGCTGCAGAAGCGTCAAGTGAAGGAGTTTGGATCAGGAACTTCATCACTGAGCTTGGCGTGATTCCAAGTGCATTGGACCCACTGGAGATATTGTGTGACAACACTGGCGCCATAGCACTCGCTAAGGAACCAAGATATCATCCAAAGACCAAGCATATCAACCGCAAGTTTCATATAATCCGAGATTATATAGCAGATGGAGATCTGAAGATCAGCAAAGTGCATACAAATCAATGTCGCAGATCCATTGACTAAACCTCTTCCACGTGTAAAACATGATCAGCACCTCAGTGCCATGGGTGTAAGATTGTTGCCAAATGTAAACTAGATTATTGACTCTAGTGCAAGTGGGAGACTGTTGGAATTATGCCCTAGAGGCAATAATAAAGATGTTATTATTATAATTCTTGTTCATGATAATGTTTATATTCCATGCTAGAATTGTATTAAGAGGAAACTTTAATACTTGTGTGGTTTGTGAACAACACCGTGTCCTTAGTACTCCTCTATGGACTAGCTCATTTATTAATGATGGTTAAGGTTTCCTAACCATGGACATGAGTTGTCGATTAATAATGAGATCATATCATTGGAAGAATGATATGATGGACAGACCCAAACTAAGCGAAGCAATTAGATCGTGTCATCGTGTTCATCTTTGCGAAGATTTTCTTATGTCAAATATTATATTCCTTAGACCATGAGATAATACAACTCCCTGGTATCGGAAGAAATCTTTGAGGTCATCAAACGTCATCCTATGAGAGGGTGATCATAAAGGTGTCTCTCAGGTGATCGGAAAGTATCTGCTGGGTTGTATGTATCGAGATGGGATTTGTCCCTCCCAAGTCGGAGAGATATGCTTTGGGCCCACTCGGTAATCGATATCAACAACGCTTGCAAGCATGTGGTTAAGGAGTTAATCACAAAGTGATATCGGATTACGGAACGAGTAAAGTACTTGCTGTGAACGAGATTGAACTAGGTATGACGATGCAAGCGATCAAATCTCGGGCAAGTAAAATATCGCGAGACGAAGGGAATATATATATGGGATTGATTGAATCCTGGCATCATGGTTAATCCGATATGATCATCGATGAATGTGTGGGAGTCAATATGGGTTTCCAGACCCTGCTGTTGATTATTGATAGAAGATCATGTCTGCATATTCTCGAACTCGAAGGGTCACACACTTAACGTGTCTCGACGCTAGGATAGATTGGATAATTGGTTTATGAGTTTTTGTTCGGAGTCTCAGATGGGATCCGAGACATCATGAGAGGTTCCGGAGTGGTCCAGAGAATAAGATTCATATAAGGCAGTGCAGTTTTTGGAGTTCAGAATTGTTCCGGGTTAATCGGTATTGTACCGGAAGCTTCTAGAACCTTCTGGAAGGGGACCAACATGGCCCCACCTTTTGGGAGGGGGCATGGGCCTATGAGTGAGTGCCCTGGCCGCATTGGTCCAGGGGCACAAGGCCCCATAGGGCCCAGCCGGCCAATCAAGGGATAAACCCTAATTGGACCTTCTAGAAGGGGGGTTTCCTTGCCCCCCCACTCCTCCCTCCTTTGGCCGCCGGCCTAGGGCTTGGGGGAGGTGTTAGGGCAGGCGCCCACCCCTCTATATATAGAGGGTTGGGGCGCACCACCCCCCCCCACACCTCCCCCTCAAGCCTAGTCGCCCTGCTGCCCTCCTCTCTCTCTCCCTCCCGACTGCGTGTAGGCGAAGCCCTGCTACAGAAACTCTCCACCACTTGCACCGCGCCGTCGCGTTGTAGATCCAATCCATCTCTCCACCATACTTGCTGGACCGAGGAAGGAGGAGACGTCGAGGTGCTGCACGTGTGCATCTCACGGAGGCATCGCCACTTGTGGTGCTAGATCGGATCGGATCGTGAGGAGGAGAAGCGAGTACGACTACATCACCCACGTTAAAAAGCGTTCATTGTCTTGAATCTTCAAGGGTATGAAGATCTAATCCAATCTCTCTCGTTGTTTGCATCTCCTAGATTAGATCTTGGCTTCCCTCTGTTCGCATCCGTAGAAAATTTTGATTTACTATGCCGCGAAACCCTTCATGGGATCGATCCACGCTTCCACTATCGGTGCACTTTTCGATGGCAACCGGAACCTCTCACAAGGTTGGGGCACTTTTCCACGACTTAATTGGAGGCTCCCAACAAATGCCACCAAGGCCACAATGCCACCAAGGCCACAACCTGCAACACCAACAAACCGTCTAGGGTTCCAAGAACCCAAGATTAAAAAGCTTCTCAGCTTTCACTCACCAAATCCTCCGGGGAGAACTCAAACCGATGCACCAAATGCAAAGGCAAGAACACAAGTAGTTCTCAAGTCCTTCTCTCCCAAATTCCACCAAAGCTACAAAAGCTTGTGGGGGAATAAGAGAGGAAGAACAATGGAGGAAATCCACAAAATACTCCAAGATCTAGATCCCAAGATGTTCCCCTCACTTAGAGGAGAGATGGATTGGTGGGATTGTAGATCTAGATCTCCTCTTTCAAATCCCTAAAGTATATGCAAGAATCAAGGGAGGGATTGAAGGGGGAGCAAGCTCAAGAGGGTCAAGAATGGAGGAGAAAGCCTGTCCAACTCGAGCTCAAACATTGGGGGAAGAAGGGCCCCTTTTTATAGGCCCACAGATTTCTGACCGTTTTCTGCCCGTTGGGGAAAAGTCAGACCGGAGACTCCGGTCTACACCGGAGACTCCGGTCTATACCGGAGATTCCGGCCAATCTCCGACCAGCCTCCGTACCGCCCATCTGAATGACCAAGGCCATTCATGAATCAACAAGACCGGAGACTCCAGTCTTCCAACACCGGAGACTCCGGGCTGAGCCAACACCGAAGACTCCGAGGAAGACTCCGGACCTGGCTCCGGACCCCCATACAGTATGTCCCAGCCCTGATTCTGAAGTCACCACCAGAGACAGTTCCAGAAACTCCGGACCACACCGGAGACTCCGGTCCACGCAGACCGAAGACTCCGGTCTGGACCAAATAAGAGGCAAACTTCAAATGGCGATATCTAGAGTTTGGAAACTCCGATTGACCCGAAACCAATTTTGTTGGAAAGAGTACAACAAGAGGTACCCAACAAAAAGTGAAATAATTGCATACCACCAAGAGAGAATATTTCATGTATTATAAAATGAGATACCTCTCTTGGTGAGAAACCAGAAAACCTCAAAGATCAAAAACGCAATATGATATAAAAGGGAAATCCGTTTTTGATGAACTAGAGCTTGTTATGAATATTACCACAAGCTCTAGAACCTCACATGGATAAGATCCAAATAACAACCAAGAAAGAATGATGCAAAGTATGCAAAGGTTTGAGCTCTCTCTGAACGATATGATCGAGTTACTCACTTGAGAGCCCCTCTTGATAGTACGGTTGTCTATCCTATAAACCGGTCTCCCCATCTAACACCACGAGACCGGTAAGAAAGAAACCCTATCAAGATCATACCTTTGCCTTGCGCACATTCCACTTGATTATGATTTAGACGGTCTTGTACTTCTCAAGATGGAACACCTTTCTTGATTGGTCTTGTACGCACTTGCTTGATGAAGACTTGCAAGTTACTCCCCCATACAACATGGGGAAACCTTTACTTTGACCTTGTCTTCATCGATCCATGATCATCGAGGATGGCAAGCTTTAAGCATGAGATCTTCATAGGTTTAACTCTCACATGACCAATCTGTGGATCTGTTATCGCCACATTTTGGCCAAAGGAGGAGATGGGCCGTAATCAAGATGGGCTTAGAAGATACGTATGTGCAACGTATTGTTGAATCGGCCTTGTGCGTTGGTTTGGGCTAAATTGCCCGTGTATCTTATATTGTAATAGGTTCCGTTTCGGTTTAGGTAAGAGATAGAGTTGTTAGAGTTATTCCAAAGATAGAAAGTCTCCGGACTATAAATATGTACCTAAGGTTATTGAGAAAGGAGGACGATCACGTTCACAAAAACACAATCTCGGCGCATCGCCACCCCTTGTTTCTAGGGTTTTTCTCGGGTAAGTGCCATGCTGCCTTGCGATCTAGGCAGTATCTACTTATGCGTTATTTGGTGTTACTCATGCTGAAGCCTTGTTGATGGCGAGTAATACTGTTATCACAGATTTGTTTAGGCTAGCATCGGTACCCTTTTGCTATGATTGCTTAGTTATGCTGCCTTTACTCATCTCGCTGCCTTTGCACCTTTTTTGGGTGCAAGGGTAGCACCTTGATCTTTATTCGATCGATTTGATCATTATAGTTATGCCTTGTTCTCCAAGGTTTAGTTTGATATCTACATGATCGGGCCTTGCAAACGGGTTGAACGATCCAGTAGTATGTAAGATATGGTTTGCCAATCCGAGGGGAGTTGTTCGGGGAATTGACTTTACGTTGGTTTTTAGGCCTTCTCTAGGGTTAGTTTTCTATCAGCTTTTGTATCTACCAGGCTCAATTACGTGTAGGATGTTCCAATTATGTGGTGAAAAGCGTTAAAGCGTAAATCTCGATTTGACTTGTATTGATGAAGCAAAACCCCATGTTATCGTAGATCTAATGCGAGAACCATGGGATAATCGGCTCCGAGCCGATTCACGAAACACAGGAGCGGTTGCGGCTTGAATTTTACGTGTGTTTGTTTGCCATGCAGAAACCACCGAAGCAACCCATCACCTTCGACCAGGTATAGGTCGGTGCATCTCGCATCCGCCAGGGCGTGTCGGAGTTTTGCGGGCCGTTGCCCGAGGGACCAGGCCCGGCAGTTCTGGGAGCCTCCCGGCTCTTCGTGTTGCTCGTCGCTGCTCGCCGGTGGGTTTTGACAGGCAACACATTCTGGCACGCCCGGTGGGACCTTCAACAACATCTGCATCAACATCCGACGCTGCGATGGAGGGCAGACCGGTCACGTACGACGATTTGCCTGAGGAGCACAAGGCAAAGTACGATGATATCAAAGCTCTCTTCGAAGCCGATCTCATCGGCTCTTTTGAGAGGACTCGTAAACATGGCATCAGGTGGAAAGGGTTCTCACCCGAAGGTGCTCTTGATGAGGTGGATCTGTCCGTTCCTTCAGAGGAGCGCACCAGAGCTCTGCGACAGGAAGTCAATTACATGGTAGCTCATTCTCTTCACCGCCATTCAGAGAGCTTAGTGAACGCTTTCGAGCGTGTCGCGGTTCGCGTAGTTCAGGAGATCATGAAACATCAGTACTCTCCGTCGGGGCCTACTTTAGGGACTCACCAGGGAGAAAGACCGCTCCAGACCAGGCCACAACTGCCATTCACGCTTGCAGCTCCGGAGCCACCAGGGGCACCGGCGTACGTCGTCTACAAGATCGGAGGTGACCCTGGCGATTGCCAATTCCTATGTGAACCACCTAAAGAAATCCCACATGGATATGTGTGCACCCTCTTGCGGATGCAATAACTTTGGCATACGAACCAGATTGCAACCGCAGGGATCGAGACGGGAGTTTGGGCGGGGCTTGAGGCAGTGTTTACGGGCGGGATCTCAGGATGGACGATAAACAGGCATGGCTAGCCAAGTATGCCACCGGAACAAGTCATGAGAATTTAGCCCCTGCAGCTCAAACGGTGGAACAAATCCGTACTATCTTGAGAGACGGTTAAACCGTCAGAAGAAGGACAATCGGCTATTCAAGCCGTACCCCAGTTTGATCGATTCGCGCCACCCAAGTATCGGCTACGAGTTCTCAAGGTTTAGCGGATCGGAAGGTCGAGCTCGATCGAGCATGTGAGCCGATACAGCGCGATTAGGCATGATATCGACATCGGATCGATTCGCGTAAGGTTCTTTCGCAATCTTTGACAGACCAGCTTTTGGGTGGTACACCTCGGCGCCACTGATTCGATCCGGACACGGAAGCAAGGAAGCGGTTCCACATTCAGTATCATTCAGAAGCTACCGAGGCTGGCATTGCAGATCTGGCGCAGGTGCGGCAAAAGCGGGGAGAGACGGTAGCTGAGTACATCCAGCGTTTCAGGACTGTCAAGAACCGATGTTATTTGGCCCGTTTAACTGAGAAAGAATCAGTCGAGCTGGCAGTGTTGGGTCTCTCAGCACCTATCAAGGACCTGGCTTTCCAAGTAGAGTACAATTCATTGGCGCACATGGCCCAGAAGCTGACAATGTATGAACAGCGCCACCCTGAGTTGTACCAAGACAAGTTCAAACGTCCGATAAGCCTGGTCGATACAGAAGAAGAGGATCCTGTACAAGACCAGGAGGTGGCCGTGGCTGAATGGGCTCGGGGGGCAGATCCTGTGTCCTGCAAATGGGTAAAGCAGCAAGGGCCTGCAAAAGGGTTCGACTTCGATGTGAGCAAAGCTGAGCAGATATTCGATTCTTCTGAAAAGAAAGCATGAAGTTACGAAGGCCATAAAATCCCTCGGCTCAAGAGATGAGCAGGAGACCATCTCGCAAGTGGCATCACTCGTTCACCCACACCACCAATGATTGCAAAGAGCTACGTCGCCAGATCCAAACGGCCATAGAACAGGGCCGTCTGATCCTTGGGAAATTCGCCATGAAAGTAGACACAAACCCATTTCCCGGTGTCAACATGGTAGAACATAGCCACTCCACGAGGCGCCAGTTGGATTTCTCATTCGATGTTAACATGGCAGGACCTGTGTACCACCGTGACACATATAAGGAGGAAGGCGGTCGCTCTCGGGGCAGAGAAAGAGAGGAGGCTGGTCCACGTGACCGGCCCCATTATGATGACAGGCGGTATTTAACCGAGGGGCAAGTGAGAAGTGTGCGATATCAGAAGCCACACTCCACGCATCTCCTTAACAAGTATGCGTCGATTATGACCGGCGTCGTCACGATAGGGACAATGAAGGATATGAGCACCTCGCTAGGAAAAAGTCGAAGGAAAAAGAAGGCGTGGATAAACATTGGGATTGTCCTTTCTTCAAGTATTGCTGGGACGCGGGAATGAGCCGATTGCCTACGATCGACAACTGCCCGGAGAGTGGACAGCAGAAGGATGACACAGGTCCAGTCTCAGTGTTCAAGCGTCTAGGACCCCTCCCACCTCAGAACAGGCAAGAGGAGTCATCTCGAGCACAAGGTCTCAAGGAGCTAAAGGGTGAAAAAGAAGAAGACAGATATCACCGGCCAAGGTGGTGTCCCGATGGGCTCAGACACACCCAAAAGCGTAGAGTTCAGCGACTGCGTAGCTTGGAGGAAGCCGAGGCGCAGTACCTCCACGCTTTAAGGAAAGCACGGCCCGATCTGGCCGTGAAAGTTCGGCAAACCTTGGAAACGGAGGCTCGTCCGAAAAGGAAGGAGTGGCACCCCAAACCAGTAAAAGCCGACGCAAATATATCGGCTGGCACAAACATGGTGTTCACACTTCCGCCAGAGTTTTGCGCTCCAAGAACCAACGAGCTACCAGTGGCACAGTTTGACTGCGGCCCACGGCCGGTTATCTTTGAAAAGCCACGAGAGAAGAGCTACAAACATCTGAAAGCCCTGTACCTGCGAGGTTATATCAATGGGCAGCCTGTCAACAAGATGCTGGTTGACACCGGAGCGGCAGTCAATATAATGCCATACTCCATGCTACGGCGTTTGGGACGCTCCACTGCAGATCTGATCAAAACCAACGTCACGTTAAGCGACTTCAACGGCCAAACTTCAGAAACGCAAGGCGTACTGAACGTGGATCTGACCGTGGGCAGAAAAACCATCCCTACGTCATTCTTCGTCGTGGACAGCAAAAGCACCTATGCTGTCTTCTTTGGGAGAGATTGGATTCACGCCAATCGCTGCATTCCATCCACGATGCACGATTACTGTCTGATGGGATGGAGATGAAGTGGAGGTCATTCATGCGATGATTCGATCGAGATCTCCATAGCTGGCATGAACGTGCGGGAAGAAGGGCGACCAAGAGCCGATCTCTGGAATCGGTCTAGGCGGTGTGGCGCATTGAAGTTACAAAAACGGGGTGAGGCTGGTCTTATCCACCGGCCTGACAGAGTAGCAAAGTCCACGATCATACGTGGTATGGCCGATCCCCGCGATCGGCCGCAAAAAATAAAAAGCAGTAATCTTGCGACAAGCAGGTCATGCAGTCGTAGTAGGGAGATGCCTTGTCATTGTGGAGCACAAATAAATTGTAAACCTTCCTTGACTAATGCAATCAAAAAGGGGGCCGATTCAGGCAATCGGCCCAAATTATTTTTGTTACCCTCACCAACTGTTTGCCCCGTCTTTAGCATCGATTTAACAGGTGACGGAAAGCTAGGGTATGGGTTCACCTCCGCTGATGAGCTAGAAGAAATTGACATCGGTCCTGGGGATAAGCCACGACCGACATTTATCAGCAAGAAGTTAGATCCGAATCTGCGGGGTCCGATGATAGCTTTGTTGAAAGAATATCCAGATTGCTTTGCCTGGGACTATACAGAAATGCCCGGGCTAGACAGGAGCATCATCGAGCATAGACTCCCGCTTAAAAAGGGGTTTCGGCCGTTCCAGCAGCGAGCACGACAGATGAAGGCCGAAATTTTGGAAGAAGTCAAGAAAGAGATCGAGAAAATGTTGACAGCTAAGTTGATCAGGCCATGCAGGTATGCTGAGTGGATTTCTAGTATCGTACCTGTAGAGAAAAAAGATGGCCGCTGGCGTGTTGCCATAGATTTTCGGGATCTCAATAGAGCCACTCCAAAGGATGAGTATCCGATCTTGTAGCGAGAGACATTAATCAACGCGATTCTTTGGTCATAAAGTCTTGAGCTTCATGGATGGCAATGCGGTTACAACCAAATTTTATGGCTCGGAAGATATACATAAGGCGCATTGAGTCCTCGGTGGGGTTGTTTGAATACGTAGTCATGACGTTTGGATGAAGAATGCCGCCACGTACCAAAGAGCCATGAATTACATTTTCCATGATCGATCGGCAAGCTGGTGGAAATTTATATCGATGACGTGGTGGTCAAGTGCCTCAAGAGAAGGACACTTGGGCGTCTGCAGCGTCTGGACCGAACAAGAAAATTCTCTGGATGAATCCAAAGAAGTGTGCCTTGATTAATGGCGGTCGGTTCTTGGGTTTCTTGGTCCATGAGCGGAATTGAGATCGGCTGAAAAGTCAAGAGGCGGTCACGAACAATGAAGCCACCTACCACGAAGAAAAGCAGTCTCTCATCGGCAAGATCAACTTCGCAAAAGATTCATCTCAATCATCGGGAAGAATAGAGTCGTTCATGGACCGGTAAAAATTAAATCTGATGAGGAGTTCCACTGGGGAACAGAACAACAAAGAGCCTTCGACGAAATCAAAGAATATTTAACGAAGCCGCCAGTGTTGGTTCCACCCCAGCCAGATAGGCCATTCTACATTTACTTGTCGATGGTCGACCGTCCATCGCCTCGGTGGTGGTGCAAGTTTACGATGGCACGGAGCGAGTGGTGTTTTACATTAGCAGGATCTTTGGATGCACGAGACAAGGTATCTGAGGTTGATAAGTTGTGCCTCTGCTTTTCACTGCACCAAGCGCGCCACATCTTGCTCTCAGAGATTATCATTATATGCAAATCAGATGTCATAAAGCACATGCTATCGGCTCCTATGTTGAAAGGCCGACTCGGCAAATGGATGTTTGCATTATCGGAATTTGATATCCGGTATCAACCCGCGAAAGCGGTTAAGGGTCAGGCATTGGCCGATCTTATTGCCGAAAGAATCGGCACCAATATAGCGACCTTGTCTGCTCAGTGTGGGCTATGTTTTTGATGGATCGGTTTGTGATGATGGTTGCGGCATCGGCATTCTACTCGTGTCGCCCGGGGCAACATATTCCTTCTCCATCGGGCTATCTACCCTTGCACCAACAACGTCATCGAGTATGAGGCGTCGCAAGGAATGGAGTTGCTCATCGAAGCTAGGCGAAGCGGTGGAAATTTTGGAGACTCCAAATTGGTGATTTCCCAACTCACGGAGGAATACAAGTGCGAGCGAGTCGCTCTTCCCATTATGGTTGCAATCTGGTGAGTGATGGCACAGTTCCGGTACATAAACTTGCACTGGATCCGATCGCAGAATATCGAGGCGAATGATCTCGCACAAATGGCTTGAGGATACAAGGCGTAGCGAGATGGAGCTGATGTTCGATGAGTTCACGAGGCGGACGACTGGAGAGCCGATATCTTCAATTACTTGAAGGATTCGGCTCGGGGGGCACCTAAACGGATAAGGTACAAGGCCATGAAATATGTGCTTATTGGGGACGACATGTTCTACAGGACTCTGGAAGGGTTACTGCTCAAATGTCTGGGGCCAACCGAGGCCAATCGGCTCCTACACGAGGTACACGAAGGCGCCTGTGGAACTCACCAATCGGCTCACAAGATGAAGTGGTTGATCAGGCGATCAAGGTTTTATTGGCCTGCCATGCTTGAGGACTGTTTTAAGTACTACAAAGGGTGTCAAGCATGTCAGAAATTTGGAAAAATTCAGATGGTTCCCGCGTCAGCAATGAACCCCATCATCAAGCCGTGGCCATTCCGAGGTTGGGGCATGGATATGATCGGCAAGATCAATCCTCCATCAAGCAAAGGCCACATGTGGATTTTGGCCATTACGGATTATTTCACTAAATGGGTGGAAGCCGTCCCTATGAAGTCAGTGAACTCGAAGGATGTTATCGATTTTGTGAAAGAACATGTCATTCATAGATTCGGGATTCCCCAGACTATCACGACCGATGGAGGTTCGGTCTTCATTTCTCACGAGTTTAGAAAGTTCAGCGAGGACAGGATTAAGTGATTCGATCATATCCATACTATGCTCAAGCAAATGGGCAAGTCAAGCGTCCAACGAGCCTTATCAAGTGATCAAGAGGAAAGTCGATGAGCACCCTAGGCGTTGTACGAGATTTTGTCGAGGCTTTATGGGCTTATCGCATGTCATGCCATGGAGCGATAAAAACCTTGCCATACCATCTAGTCTATGGACAAGAAGCGTATTGCCACGGGAAATTACAATTTGGATCGAGACGTGTCACTTTTCGAACGATCTAACAAGCTGAAGAATATGCGTACGATGAGTGGCGGTGTTGAGGATTTGGTGAGCTTAGGCTGTGGTCGCTGAGAAAATCAAAGAGAACAAGGCCAAGGTAGCTCGTGCATATAATAAGAAAGTGAGACCAAAGGAGTTCCACGTTGGCGATCTGGTATGGGAAGCTGTATTGCCATTAGGGACTAAGGATGCGATATATGATAAATGGTCTCCAAATTGGCACGGGCCATATCGATCAGGTTTTAAGGGGAACAGCGTGCTTTGGAGGAGGCTGGATGGCGTGAAATTCGATGGTACTCATCACGGTCGACATCTCAAGAAATATTTCCCAAGCATGTGGGATGATGGGCGAGTGAAATATGGGGCCGATACATGAAATCGGCCAATAAAAATACAGCCTATGCGATACCCATCGACTCTAGAGGTTCAAACTGGCCTGGCGGTGCTAGTTACATGAACGAGCTCTTGAAGGAATGCCTCAAGGCGTGGAGGCGTCGGCCGCGGACACGATCCACCTCGGCGATCTCGGCCGTCATCTTCATCCTTGCCCGTCACTAGCTGCTTGTTCGAGCACGTATTTGCGGATCGGTCTTGATTGAGCTTTGAGGCCTTACGCCCGTCTTGGGAGCGGGCGATGGATGCTTACTTGTCACGAATGAGCTGTTTAGTCGCCGGACCTTCTCTTCAAGATCTTCCAACTCCTTTTTAAGGATGCGAGCTCGTGTCTTGGCGAGGTGTCGGTTTGGCATCGAGACGCCTTTCTCGTTGAGCTGCGACATCATGCGCAATATTGGCCTTCAGCGGAAGTTGGGCGCGGTTCAGGTTGATCCTTTCACGAGCTAACTGCACCTGGACCCGTAGAAAGACAGAGTCACAACTGGCCAAAGCTTCACCTGCAATGCTACTGGGAGTTGGTCCTTGATTTCAGCAAGAACGCTCTTCACCTCCTCAGAACCCTCGATCAACTCCTCGATCGGGGAGGACAGCAAGGCTTTGAGACGCTGGAATTGAGGTAGAACAACCCTGGCTCGTGGTTCATCGTTGGCAACAGAGGGAGTTGGTTCGATGGATTGAGTCGAACGTCGGCAAGCTGAAATATCACAACCCCGGCAGCCGAAAAGCGTCGATATCGTCCAACATGGAAGGATGAGCGAAAGAAGCTAACGTACCTCTCCTAAGATCGAGGATAGCGGATGACGAGACAATCGGCTTGTGTGTGTTCTTTGGGGCTTGGCCAAAGTGGTAGCCGTTTCATCGCACCTTCGGATTGCTAGGTCGGTTTGGCTAAAGGCATCGGCGGCCCGGCCTTCCCACTAGAAGCGTCGGTAAATGCGCATGAAAGGTGCTTAGCCGATGCGAATGGTGATGAATCGGCGGATGAAGAAACAAGTAGTAAGAGCATGAAGGGTGTTGACTTTGAAACCTCTTGGCTCGACGAAGAAGTTTAGTCCCTTGCGAGCCCTTGGGCTCACAGTGGCCCCGCCTCGTGATGCTCGGCGATGGGTTCGAGAACCGGCCTTTTCACGGAGCCGATGGTGGCAAATCTGGCTGGTGTGGTGTGGCGGTCCTCTCGAGTCTGTTGGGCTCGATTCTCCTCGATTGGTTGTGTGTCCTCGTGGGAGGTGTCTTGACGGAAGCCTGCAAGAAGGAGAGCTAGTAAGCACGAGCATGTCCGCAAGAATGAAAGAATGAGAGAGATCAACCAAGGCATGAATCGCGTACATGAGAACTTCACGGAGAAGGCTCCGGCGCCTCAAAGTCTTCTGGCAGCTACCTTCTTCACCACCGTTCTTGTTTTAGTTGGAACTCGAGGCGGTGACCTTGAAGTTGCTTGGTTCTTAGAAGCCGATTGTGGTGATATTGGCTGGTTACGCATCACGACCTTTTTCAAAGGTGGCGAGTTTTTGCGAGAAAAGGACCACTTTGGAGTGGGAAGAATTGAAGGGGATCCATCACCGTGTGTAGGTTCAGGACCATCTTGTTCTTTGCAAGGAGACAGCGGGTTATTAGAAGAATCATTTGTGAGATGCCTCAAGAAATTTTACAAGTAATGGTACACTCTGAGGATATCATATTCACATCGATTGTTTCAGCACGGTCCCGAGCTCTCTGAAGGCATGAGTCTTCCACATCGACCACCAGTTTTCAAAGCTATCGGTTGATGAAGAGAAGGTGAGGTCATTAGGAATTGGGATGGTCAGAGCGTCGAAGAAGGAATAACACCTTTGACTGGTGAGAGGATCAGGCAGGTCGGCTCTGCTCTCTGTAAGATGGTGGAGAAAGAAATGGGGAGGTACTTGTCCAAGGCCAAATTGCCGAGCCACTACCGGTGGTAGAATTCATACCAGGCTTGATTATTACATTGGATGTACTCATGCCAACCGGAAGGAAACAGGGACGGATCACAGTGGAAAAGAGCCGAGTCTTTGGTGTCATCGGCAAAGTTGTCTAGCTTTGAAGGAGATTGGATTTTCAAAATGTTCCGATTCTTCCATGTAAGGAAAGAAGATAGGATTGTCCAGGCCTTGAAAGAAAGTCTTGAACCACTTGGATGCTTCTGAGGGATCGTTTACTACTGGCGATCTATACAAAGCTTGGCCGTGGCTGGTGCATCGGATGCTTCCTTTGACATCTGGAAAGGTGCAACTCGCCAAAAGGGGAAGTTTGGGACGTGGTTTTGAAAATACAGCTAAGCCCATAGTTGAATGAACCACCAAGGACCTCTGTTTTGACTGCTATGCGGAGAATAGTTTGTGGACATCAAGCTGGAGATATCGATAGACCTCTCCAAGGAGCAGTTTTGCCGATGCCAAGTTGAGTGCCTTTGGCAAGCTCGTGGCTAAGGAGAGATAATTCTTGGTTGGAGCAAGGGAAGGGCCACAGAATATGAAATGTTCCAGCCGGAAGTTGAGAAAAGGCGTGTGTTCTTTCTCCGTGATGCCTTTAGTTTTCATATGGCGTTGGAGGTAGGCACCCGATTCGTGCGATGCTTTTGGAAGACTTGTAGGGGACCTTGGTCGGTTTAAGCGAGATTTGGGTGATGTAACATCCGGACCAGTAATCATCACCACGTCTAACGAGTTGGTGTCATGGGGCCATGACCGAACATAAAGCGATTGAGCATCGGACCAGAAATAGCCGATGGTTTTAGAAGATTTTCGTGTTTTCAAGGGAGACAATGACAAATGCAAGGCATCGGCTATTCCGTGGTTTCCCATTGGGATTGGTAGCTCTAGCTACCTGTTGAACCAAGAGACCCAATGTTCGAGGATTAGGCCAGGGCTATAGCGATCGGCCCAAGAGTTCAAATCTAGGTCTTGGCTTATGAAGGGATTACATTTTGCTTCGCAAGAGATCGGATGGGCAGGACTAGATTACAGACGGGGCCAAGACGAGAGAATTTGGGAGAGAAGGATGCGGCGTGAGATGTACGAAACCTAAAAAAAATTTAATGGTGGAATAAAGCATTAATTCAGGTGTTTGCCATTAATTCTAGCATCGTGTTCAGACTGCAAGGAGTAGGCGTACCTTCAGACCGGAGACCGCTGGGTTGGTGTTGGACGATTCCGCCATCTAGTTTGCCGGCGGAGATGGATCTATGCAATTGGGGATCGAGGGTTCTTGTCGCTGTGAGCTCGATCTGGTCGGTGAGCAATTGGAGATCTGGTCGCCCTTTTTGAAGAGGGTCATGAGCTACCGTTTGAAGCTGGAAAGTGGCGCTCAGATTTGTCTAAGTATCGACCAAATTTGACCTTGTCAACGTTTTTGGGAAAGCCGATGTTTTACCATCGGCTCTTTGGTTGTGACTTGGTTGTTGTATGAGCGTAGCATGGTGAAAGCCGATACATTCTTTCGACCACGGAACATCGACCTATTTTGACTATCGGCAAAATTGAGTTGGAAAAGCAATCTTGAGTTGAAAAAGCAATCTTTGTTCATTCAAAAGCGATTGTTTACAATGGAGCTGATTGCTTACAAAGAAATCTACTACTAGTACTACTACTACTAGTTCCTAATCTAGAGGCGGTGTAAATGCCTTGTCTTGTTCGTCGTCTTGTTCATTGTCATCGGTAGCTTCTTGCGTCGTCTTATTCTTCTTCTGAAGATGATGAGGCCTCCTCGTCCTCGTCATCGTCTTGTGTCCTCGCTAGACCCGGCGGAAGCGCTTCACGGCGTATTAAATCGGAGGAGGTGTCCTCCTCCGCTTCCTATTCCTCGTCGGAGGAGTCGGCCGTCCCGAGACATGGCGTCGTCGGTGCTCTCCGCCTCAGTTCCCCCATCGACGAGCTGCAGGCCCTCCGCCATCGGTCAAGGACTCGTCGTCCTCGACAGCGGCGAAATCGATCCTCTCCTCCCACCATTGTGGGGCGAGAGCGTTGTACGCCTCCGTCGGCGGGTGCTCTGGCGTCAGCTCCCGGTCGCTCATTGCATTGGAGGCTTGGGAGGAAAGGCCGGATGATCTGGAGGAAGAAGAGGCGGCCATGGCGGAGAAAGAGGGTTTTTTGGCTGATGGAAGAAGATGGGGGTACAAACTGCTCAGATGAAGTTAAATAAGGGGAATAGTGGGAGGTGGTTCAATGCTATAGCGGTTTCCCAGAATGTGCTGCCGAAATTGTCAAATCATGCACTGCGGAGAAGTGGAGAAGACAGGGCATCATGATGAGGGGGTGGCGTGACGATTACGCTCGCAGCGACTGCAGCAGCGTAACCCGATACAAAAAAAAGAGGAGAGGGAAAAACATAGTGGTTTTGGAATTATTATTGCCAAAACCAGGGGGGCATGTGTTATCGCCACATTTTGGCCAAAGGAGGAGATGGGCCGTAATCAAGATGGGCTTAGAAGATACGTATGTGCAACGTATTGTTGAATCGGCCTTGTGCGTTGGTTTGGGCTAAATTGCCCGTGTATCTTATATTGTAATAGGTTCCGTTTCGGTTTAGGTAAGAGATAGAGTTGTTAGAGTTATTCCAAAGATAGAAAGTCTCCGGACTATAAATATGTACCTAAGGTTATTGAGAAAGGAGGACGATCACGTTCACAAAAACACAATCTCGGATCGCCACCCCTTGTTTCTAGGGTTTTCTCGGGTAAGTGCCATGCTTGCCTAGATCGCATGCGATCTAGGCGATATCTATGCGTTATTTGGTGTTACTCGTCTTTGAAGCCTTGTTGATGGCGAGTAATACATTATCACAGATTTGTTTAGGCTAGCATCGGTACCTTTTGCTATGATTGCTTAGCTTTGCCTTTACTCATCTCATTGCCTTTGCACCTTTTTTGGGTGCAAGGGTAGCACCTTATGATCTTTATTCATCGATTTGATCTTATAGTTATGCCTTGTTCTCCAAAGTTTAGTTTGATATCTACATGATCAGGCCTTGCAAGCGGGTTGAGCGATCCAGTAGTATGTAAGATATGGTTTGCCAATCCGAGGAGTTGTTAGGAATTGACTTTACGTTGGTTTTAGGCCTTCTCTAGGGTTAGTTTTCTATCATCTTTTGTATCTACCAGGCTCAATTCGTGTAGGATGTTCCAATTATGTGGTGAAAAGCGTTAAACCGTAGATCGATTTGACTTGTATTGATGAAGCAAAACCCCATGTTATCGTAGATCTAATGCGAACCATGGGATAATCGGCTCGGAGCCGATTCACGAAACACAGGGCAGTTGCGGCTTGAATTTTACGTGTGTTTGTTTGCCATGCAGGAAACCACTCGAAGCAACCCATCACCTTCCTGACCAGGTATAGGTCGGTGTACGCATCGCATCCACCGGGGCGTGTGCGGAGTTTTGCGGGCCGTTGCGAGGGACGAGCCCACCGGCGATTACAGGAGCCTCCCGGCTCTTCGTGTTGCTCGTCGCTGCTCGCCGGTGGGTTTTGACAGGCAACACATTCTGGCACGCCCGGTGGGACCTTCAACAACATCTGCATCAACATCCGACGCTGCGATGGAGGGCAGACCGGTCACGTACGACGATTTGCCTGAGGAGCACAAGGCAAAGTACGATGATATCAAAGCTCTCTTCGAAGCCGATCTCATCGGCTCTTTTGAGAGGACTCGTAAACATGGCATCAGGTGGAAAGGGTTCTCACCCGAAGGTGCTCTTGATGAGGTGGATCTGTCCGTTCCTTCAGAGGAGCGCACCAGAGCTCTGCGACAGGAAGTCAATTACATGGTAGCTCATTCTCTTCACCGCCATTCAGAGAGCTTAGTGAACGCTTTCGAGCGTGTCGCGGTTCGCGTAGTTCAGGAGATCATGAAACATCAGTACTCTCCGTCGGGGCCTACTTTAGGGACTCACCAGGGAGAAAGACCGCTCCAGACCAGGCCACAACTGCCATTCACGCTTGCAGCTCCGGAGCCACCAGGGGCACCGGCGTACGTCGTCTACAAGATCGGAGGTGACCCTGGCGATTGCCAATTCCTGTGTGAACCACCTAAAGAAATCCCACATGGATATGTGTGCACCTACGTCTTGGGATAGCTCGACGCCAGCGAACAGACAGTGCAACGCGAGGGATCGCTGGGACGGAGTTTCGGGCGGGGGCTTGAGGCAGTGTTTGGGCAGGGATCTCTAGGATGGACGCTGATAAACAGGCATGGCTAGCCAAGTATGCCACCGGAACAAGTCATGAGAATTTAGCCCCTGCAGCTCAAACGGTGGAACAAATCCGTACTATCTTGAGAGACGGTTAAACCCGTGCGAAGAGAAGGACAATCGGCTATTCAAGACGTACTAACGAGTTTGATCGATTCGGCCACCCAAGTATCGGCTTCGAGTTCTCAAGGTTTAGCGGATCGGAAGGGTCGAGCTCGATCGAGCATGTGAGCCGATACCGCACGATTAGGCATGATATCGACATCGGATCGATTCTGGCGTAAGGTTCTTTGCGCAATCTCCGACAGACCAGCTTTTGGGTGGTACACCTCGCCACTGATTCGATCCGGACACGGAAGCAACTGGAAGAGCGTTCCACATTCGTATCATTGAAGCTCGAGGCTGGCATTGCAGATCTGGCGCAGGTGCGGCAAAAGCGGGGAGAGACGGTAGCTGAGTACATCCAGCGTTTCAGGACTGTCAAGAACCGATGTTATTTGGCCCGTTTAACTGAGAAAGAATCAGTCGAGCTGGCAGTGTTGGGTCTCTCAGCACCTATCAAGGACTGCTTTCAAGTAGAGTACAATTCATTGGCGCACATGGCCCGTGGCTGAAAATGTATGAACAGCGCCACTCGAGTTGTACCAAGACAAGTTCAAGCGTCCGATAAGCACGGTCGTCTGAAGAAGAGGATCTGTACAAGACCGAGGTGGTGGTGGCTGAATGGGCTCGGGGCGAGATCTGTGTCCTGCAAATGGGTAAAGCAGCAAGGGCTACAAAGGGTTCGACTTGATGTGAGCAAAGCTGAGCAGATATTCGATTCTTTGAAGAAAGCGGTGAAGTTACCAAGGCCATAAAATCCCTACTCAAGAGATGAGCAGGAGACCATCGCAAGTGGCATCACTCGTTCACCCACACCACCAATGATTGCAAAGAGCTACGTCGCAGATCCAAGCGGCCATAGAACAGGGCCGATCCTTGGGCAATTCGCCATGAAAGTAGACACAAACCCATTTCCCGGCGTCAACATGGTAGAACATAGCCACTCCACGAGGCGCCAGTTGGATTTCTCGTTCGATGTTAACATGGAAGGACCTGTGTACCACCGTGACACATATAAGGAGGAAGGCGGTCGCGCTCGGGGCAGAGAAAGAGAGGAGGCTGGTCCACGTGACCGGCCCCGTTATGATGACAAAGGTATTTAACGAGGGGCAAGTGAGAAGCGTGCGATATCGAAGCCACACTCACGCATCTCCTTAACAAGTATGAGCGTCAGTATGACCGACGTCGTCGTCACGATAGGGACAATGAAGGATATGAGCACCTCGCTAGGAAAAAGTCGAAGGAAAAAGAAGGCGTGGATAAACATTGGGATTGTCCTTTCTTCAAGTATTCTTTGGGGCCAGGAATGAGCCGATTGCCTACGATCGACAAGCGCGGAGAGTGGACAGGAAGGATGACACGAGTCCGATCTCGGTGTTCAGCGTCTAGGACCCCTCCACCTCGAGCAGGCAAGAGGAGTCATCTCGAGCACAAGGTCTCAAGGAGCTAAAGGGTGAAAAAGAAGAAGATATCACCGGCCAAGGTGGTGTCGATGGGCTCGACACACCCAAAAGCGTAGAGTTCGATGACTGCGTAGATTGGAGGAGGCCGAGGCACAGTACCTCCACGCTTTAAGGAAAGCACGGCCCGATCTGGCCATGAAAGTTCGGCAAACCTTGGAAACGGAGGCTCGTCCAAAAAGGAAGGAGTGGCGCCCCAAACCAGTAAAAGCCGATGCAAAGACATCGGCTGGCACAAACATGGTGTTCACACTTCCGCCAGAGTTTTGCGCTCCAAGAACCAACGAGCTACCAGTGGCACAGTTTGACTGCGGCCCACGGCCGGTTATCTTTGAAAAGCCACGAGAGAAGAGCTACAAACATCTGAAAGCCCTGTACCTGCGAGGTTATATCAATGGGCAGCCTGTCAGCAAGATGCTGGTTGACACCGGAGCGGCAGTCAATATAATGCCATACTCCATGCTACGGCGTTTGGGACGCTCCACTGCAGATCTGATCAAAACCAACGTCACGTTAAGCGACTTCAACGGCCAAACTTGAAGCGCAAGGCGTCGAGCGTGGATCGGCGTGGCAGAAAAACCATCCCTACGTCATTCTTCGTCGTGGGACAAAAGCACCTACTTGTCTTCTTTGGGAGAGATTGGATTCACGCTAATCGCATTCCATCCACGATGCACGATTACTATCTGATGGGATGGAGATGAAGTGGAGGTCATTCATGCAGATGATTCGATCGAGATCTCCATAGCTGGCATGAACGTCTGGGAAGCAGACGACCAAGAGCCGATCTCTGGAATCAGTCTAGACGGCTGTGAGCGCATTGAAGTTACAAAAAACGGGGTGAGGCTGGTCTTATCCACCGGCCTGACAGAGTAGCAAAGTCCACGATCATACGTGGTATGGCCGATCCCCGCGATCGGCCGCAAAAAATAAAAAGCAGTAATCTTGCGACAAGCAGGTCATGCAGTCGTAGTAGGGAGATGCCTTGTCATTGTGGAGCACAAATAAATTGTAAACCTTCCTTGACTAATGCAATCAAAAAGGGGGCCGATTCAGGCAATCGGCCCAAATTATTTTTGTTACCCTCACCAACTGTTTGCCCCGTCTTTAGCATCGATTTAACAGGTGACGGAAAGCTAGGGTATGGGTTCACCTCCGCTGATGAGCTAGAAGAAATTGACATCGGTCCTGGGGATAAGCCACGACCGACATTTATCAGCAAGAAGTTAGATCCGAATCTGCGGGGTCCAATGATAGCTTTGTTGAAAGAATATCTAGATTGCTTTGCCTGGGACTATACAGAAATGCCCGGGCTAGAAAAGAGCATCATCGAGCATAGACTCCCGCTTAAAAAGGGGTTTCGGCCGTTCCAGCAGCGAGCACGACAGATGAAGGCCGAAATTTTGGAAGAAGTCAAGAAAGAGATCGAGAAAATGTTGACAGCTAAGTTGATCAGGCCATGCAGGTATGCTGAGTGGATTTCTAGTATCGTACCTGTAGAGAAAAAAGATGGCCGCTGGTGTGTTGCCATAGATTTTTGGGATCTCAATAGAGCCACTCCAAAGGATGAGTATCCGATGCCGGTAGCAGAGACATTAATCAACGCAGTTGCTGGTCATAAAGTCTTGAGCTTCATGGATGGCAATGCCGGTTACAACCAAATTTTTATGGCTCCGGAAGATATACATAAGACTGCATTGAGTCCCGTGGCGGTGGGGTTGTTTGAATACGTAGTCATGACGTTTGGACTGAAGAATACCGGCGCCACGTACCAAAGAGCCATGAATTACATTTTCCATGATCTGATCGGCAAGCTGGTGGAAATTTATATCGATGACGTGGTGGTCAAGTCTGCCTCAGTAGAAGGACACTTGGGCGATCTGCAGCGTCTGGACCGAACAAGAAAATTGACCTACGGATGAATCAAAGAAGTGTGCCTTGTGTAACGGTCGGTTCTTGGGTTTCTTGGTCCATGAACGGAATTGAGATCGGCTGAAAAGTCAAGAGGCGGTCGAACAATGAAGCCACCTACCACGAAGAAAGAAGCAGTCTCTCATCGGCAAGATCAACCGTCGGAAGATTCATCTCAATCTGTCGGGAAGAATAGAGCCGTTCATGGACTGGTAAAATTAAATCGATGAGGAGTTCCTTTGAGGCGAACAACAACGAGCCTTGACGAAATCAAAGAATATTTAACGAAGCCGCGGTGTTGGTTCCACCCGACGGATAGGCCATTCTACATTTACTTGTCGATGGTCGACACGTCCATCGCCTCGGTGGTGGTGCAAGTTTACGATGGCTGGAGAGCGAGTGGTGTTTTACATCGTGAAGGATCTTTGGATGCGAGAGACAAGGTATCTGAGGTTGATAAGTTGTGCCTCACTGTTTTCACCCGCACCAAGCTGCGCCACATCTTGCTCTCAGCAGAGATTATCATTATATGCAAATCAGATGTCATAAAGCACATGCTATCGGCTCCTATGTTGAAAGGCCGACTCGGCAAATGGATGTTTGCATTATCGGAATTTGATATCCGGTATCAACCCGCGAAAGCGGTTAAGGGTCAGGCGTTGGCCGATCTTATTGCCGAAAGAATCAGCACCAATATAGCAGCACTGTCTATACGAGCGTGGGCTATGTTTTTCGATGGATCGGTTTGTGATGATGGTTGCGGCATCGGCATTCTACTCGTGTCGCCCCGGGGGGCAACATATTCCTTCTCCATCAGGCTATCTACCCCTTGCACCAACAACGTCACTGAGTATGAGGCGATACGCAAGGAATGGAGTTGCTCATCGAAGCTAGAGCAGAAGCAGTGGAAATTTTTGGAGACTCCAAATTGGTGATTTCCCAACTCACGGAGGAATACAAGTGCGAGAGCGAGTCGCTCTTCCCATTATGGTTGCAATGCCGTGAGCTGATGGCACAGTTCCGGTACATAAACTTGCACTGGATCCCGCGATCGCAGAATATCGAGGCGAATGATCTCGCACAAATGGCTTCAGGATACAAGGACGTAGCAGATGGAGCTGATGTTCAGGTACAGTTCCTGGAGGCGGACGACTGGAGAGCCGATATATTCAATTACTTGAAGGATTCGGCTCGGGGGGCACCTAAACGGATAAGGTACAAGGCCATGAAATATGTGCTTATTGGGGACGACATGTTCTACATGACTCTGGAAGGGTTACTGCTCAAATGTCTGGGGCCAACCGAGGCCAATCGGCTCCTACACGAGGTACACGAAGGCGCCTGTGGAACTCACCAATTGGCTCACAAGATGAAGTGGTTGATCAGGCGATCAAGGTTTTATTGGCATGCCATGCTTGAGGACTGTTTTAAGTACTACAAAGGGTGTCAAGCATGTCAGAAATTTGGAAAAATTCAGATGGTTCCCGCGTCAGCAATGAACCCCATCATCAAGCCGTGGCCATTCCGAGGTTGGGGCATGGATATGATCGGCAAGATCAATCCTCCATCAAGCAAAGGCCACATGTGGATTTTGGCCATTACGGATTATTTCACTAAATGGGTGGAAGCCGTCCCTATGAAGTCAGTGAACTCGAAGGATGTTATCGATTTTGTGAAAGAACATGTCATTCATAGATTCGGGATTCCCCAGACTATCACGACCGATGGAGGTTCGGTCTTCATTTCTCACGAGTTTAGAAAGTTCTGTGAGGACACAGGGATTAAGCTGATTCGATCATCTCCATACTATGCTCAAGCAAATGGGCAAGCTGAAGCGTCCAACCAGAGCCTTATCAAGCTGATCAAGAGGAAAGTCGATGAGCACCCTAGGCGTTGGCACGAGGTTTTGTCAGAGGCTTTATGGGCTTATCGCATGTCATGCCATGGAGCGATAAAAACCTCGCCGTACCATCTAGTCTATGGACAAGAAGCCGTACTACCCTGGGAAATTACGGCTGGAGCGAGACGTGTCACTTTTCAGAACGATCTAACAACTGAAGAATATGCGTACGATGAGTGGCGGTGTTGAGGATTTGGTGAGCTTAGGTTGTGGTCGCTTGAGAAAATCAAAGAGAACAAGGCCAAGGTAGCTCGTGCATATAATAAGAAAGTGAGACCAAAGGAGTTCCACGTTGGCGATCTGGTATGGGAAGCTGTATTGCCATTAGGGACTAAGGATGCAGCATACGGTAAATGGTCTCCAAATTGGCACGGGCCATACAGGGTCGATCAGGTTTTAAGGGGAAGCGTACATCTTTGGAGGAGCTGGATGGCGTGAAATTCCCAGTGGCTGTCAACGGTCAGCATCTCAAGAAATATTTCCCAAGCATGTGGGATGATGGACAGTGAAATATGGGGGCCGATACATGAAATCGGCCAATAAAAAATACAGCCGATGCACAGCCATCGACTCTAGAGGTTCAAACTGTTACAAGCAGGTGCTAGTTTACATGAACGAGCTACTGAAGGAATGCCTCGAAGGCGTGGAGGGCGTCAGCACGGACACGATCCACCTCGGCGATCTCGGCTTCGTCATCTTCATCCTTGCCCGTCACTAGCTGCTTGTTCAGGGCACGTATTTCTGCCAGATCGGTCTTCAGTTGAGCTTTGAGGCCTTCTGCTTCGTCTTGGGAGCGGGCGATGGATGCTTACTTGTCACGAATGAGCTGTTTAGTCGCCCGGACCTTCTCTTCAAGATCTTCCAACTCCCTTTTTAAGGATGCGAGCTCGGGTCTTGACAGAGGTGTCGGTTTGGCATCGAGACGCCTTTCTCGTTGAGCTGCGACATCCGCTCGCAATATTGGCCTTCAGCGGAAGTTGGGCGCGGCGCAGATTTATCCTTTCACGAGCTAACTTCACCCTTGACCCGTAGAAAGACAGAGTTACAACTGGCCAAAGCTTCACCTGCAATGCTACTGGGAGTTGGTCCTTGATTTCGGCAAGAACGCTCTTCACCTCCTCAGAACCCTCGATCAACTCCTCGATCGGGGAGGACAGCAAGGCTTTAAGACGCTGGAATTGAGGTAGAACAGCTCTGGCTCGTGGTTCATCGTTGGCGACAGAGGGAGTTGGTTCGATGGATTCAGGGTCGAACGTCAGCAAGCCTGAAATATCACAACCCTGGCAGCCCGAAAAAGCGTCAGTATGCGTCCAACATGGAAGGATGAGCCGAAAGAAGCTAACGTACCTCTCCTAAGATCGAGGGGATAGCAGATGACGAGACAATCGGCTTGTGTGTGGTTGCTGGGGGCTTGGCCAAAGTGGTAGCCGTTTCATCTGCACCTTCGGGGATTGCTAGGTCCGGTTTGGCTAAAGGCATCGGCACGGCCCCGGCCTTCCCACTAGAAGCGTCGGTCGTCTGCATGAAAGGTGCTTAGCCGATGCGAATGGTGATGAATCGGCAGATGAAGAAACAAGTAGTAAGAGCATGAAGGGTGATGACTTTCGAAACCTCTTGGCTCGACGAAGAAGTTTGCAGTCCCTTGCGAGCCCGCTTGGGGCTCACAGGTGGCCCCGCCTCGTGATGCTCGAGGCGTGGGTTCGAACCGCCTTTTCCGGGAGCCGATGGTGGCAAATCTGGCTGGTGTGGTGTGGCAGTCCTCTCGAGTCATTGGGCTCGATTCTCCTCGATTGGGTTGTGTGTCCTCGTGGGAGGTGTCTTCGACGGAAGCCTGCAAGAGAAGGAGAGCTAGTAAGCACGAGCATGTCTGCAAGAATGAAAGAATGAGAGAGATCAACCAAGGCATGAATCAGCGTACATGAGAACTTCCTGGAGAAGGGCTCCGGCGCCTCAAAGTCTTCCTGGCAGCTACCTTCTTCACCACCGTTCTTGTTTTAGTTGGAACTCGAGGGGCAGCTGACCTTGAAGTTGCTTGGTTCTTAGAAGCCGATTGTGGTGATATTGGCTGGTTCTGCATCACGACCTTTTTCAAAGGTGGCGAGTTTTTGCAGAAAAGGACCACTGGAGCTGGTGGGAAGAATTCGAAGGGGGATCCATCACCGTGTGTAGGTTCAGGACCATCTTGTTGCTGCAAGGAGACAGAGCGGGTTATTAGAAGAATCATTTGTGAGATGCCTCAAGAAATTTTACAAGTAATGGTACCTGTTCTACAGGGATATCATATTCAGCATCGAGCTGTTTCAGCAACGGTCCCAGAGCTCTCCTGAAGGCATGAGTCTTCCACATCGACCACCAGTTTTCAAAGCCATCGGTTGATGAAGAGAAGGTGAGGTCGTTAGGAATTGGGATGGTCAGAGCATCGAAGAAGGAATAACACCTTTGACTGGTGAGAGGATCGGGCAGGTCGGCTCTGCTCTCTGTAAGATGGTGGAGAAAGAAATGGGGAGGTACTTGTCCAAGGCCAAATGGCCGAGCCACTACGACCGGCTGGTAGAATTCATACCCAGGCTTGATTATTCTGTTGGATGTACTCATGCCAACTGGAAGGAAACAGGGACGGATCACAGTGGAAAAGATCTGCCGAGTGCTGGTGTCATCCGCAAAGTTGTCTAGCCTGAAGGAGATTGGATTTTCAAAGTGTTCCGATTCTTCCATGTAAGGAAAGAAGATAGGATTGTCCAGGCCTTGAAAGAAAGTGCTGAACCACTTGTATGCTTCATGAGGGATCAGTTTACTACCTGGCAGTCTATACAAAGCTTGGCCGTAGCTGGTGCATCGGATCTGCTTCCCTTTGACATCTGGAAAGGTGCAACTCTCCAAAAGGGGGAAGTTTGGGACGTGGTTTTGAAAATACAGCTGAGCCCATAGTTGAATGAACCACCAAGGACCTCCTGTTTTGACTGCTATGCCAGAGAATAGTTTGACAGACATCAACTGGAGATATTGATAGACCTCTCCAAGGAGCAGTTTGCGATGCCAAGTTGAGTGCCTTTGGCAAGCTCAGAGGCTAAGGAGAGATAATTCTTGGTTGGAGCAAGGGAAGGGCCACGAGAATATGAAATGTTCCGGCCGAAGTTGAGAAAAGCGTGTGTTCTTTCTCTGTGATGGTGCCTTTAGTTTTCATATGGCGTTGGAGGTAGGCACCCGGTTAAATGCGATCTGTTTTGGAAGACAGCTTGTAGGGACCTTGGTCAGTTTAAAAGCGGAGGCTGGGTGATGTAACATCCGGACCGATAATCATCACCATCTAACGAGTTGGTGTCATGGGGCCATGACCGAACATAAAGCGATTCGAGCATCGGACCAGAAATAGCCGATGGTTTTTAGAAGATTTTCGTGTTTTTCAAGGGGAGACAATGACAAATGCAAGGCATCGGCTATTCCCGTGGTTTCCCATTGGGATTGGTAAGCTCTAGCTACCCTGCTGAACCAAGAGACCCAATGTTCAGGGGGATTAGGCCAGGCTCGCAAGCAGTCGGCCCAAGAGTTCAAATCTAGGTCTTGGCTTACGAAGGGGATTCTGTTTGCTTCGCAAGAGATCAGATGGGCAGGACTAGATTACATGCGAGGGCCAAGACAGAGAATTTGGGAGAGAAGGATGCGGCAGCAGAATGTCTGAAACCTAAAAAAAATTTAATGGTGGAATAAAGCATTAATTCAGGTGTTTGCCATTAATTCTAGCATCGTGTTCAGACTGCGAGGAGTAGGCGTACCTTCAGACCAGAGACCGCTGGGTTGGTGTTGGACGATTCCGCCATCTAGTTTGCCGGCGGAGATGGATCTATGCAGTTGGGGATCGAGGGTTCTTGTCGCTGTGAGCTCGATCTGGTCGGTGAGCAATTGGAGATCTGGGTCGCCCTTTTTTGAAGAGGGTCGCAGGCTACCGTTTGAAACTGGAAAGTGGCCGCTCAGATTTGTCTAAGTATGCGACCAAATTTGACCTTGTCAACGTTTTTGGGGAAAGCCGATGTTTTACCATCGGCTCTTTGGGCTGTGACTTGGTTGACTGTATGAGCGTAGCATGGTGAAAGCCGATACATTACTGTCGCACGGAACATCGACCTATTTTGACTATCGGCAAAATTGAGTTGGAAAAGCAATCTTCGAGTTGAAAAAGCAATCTTTGTTCATTCAAAAGCGATTGTTTACAATGGAGCTGATTGCTTACAAAGGAAATCTACTACTAGTACTACTACTACTAGTTCCTAATCTAGAGGCGTGTAAATGCATTGTCTTCGCGTCGTCTTGTTATTTGTCATCGGTATTTCTTGGCGTCGTCTTATTCTTCTTTGAAGATGCCGGGGCCTCCTCGTCCTCGCTGCCGTCTTCGGTGTCCTCGCTAGACCCGGCGGAAGCGCTTCACGGGGTATTCGCCGGAGGAGGTGTCCTCCTCGCTTCCTCTTCCTCGTCGGAGGAGTCGGCGCCCCGTGACATGGCGTCGTCGGTGCTCTCGCCTCCGGTTCCCATCGACGAGGCTGAGGCCCTCCGCCATCGGTCAAGGACTCGTCGTCCTCGACCAGGCGGCGAAATCGATCCTCTCGTCCCACCATTGTGGGCGAGAGGCGTTATCTGCCGCCGGCCGGGTGCTCGGCGTCGGCTCCCGGTCGCTCATTGCATTGGAGGCTTGGGAGGAAAGGCCGGATGATCTGGAGGAAGAAGAGGCGGCCATGGCGGAGAAAGAGGGTTTTTTGGCTGATGGAAGAAGATGGGGGTACAAACTGCTCAGATGAAGTTAAATAAGGGGAATAGTGGGAGGTGGTTCAATGCTATAGCGGTTTCCCAGAATGTGCTGCCGAAATTGTCAAATCATGCACTGCGGAGAAGTGGAGAAGACAGGGCATCATGATGAGGGGGTGGCGTGACGATTCCGCTCTGCAACGCATTCTGGCAACGCGTAACCCGATACAAAAAAAAAAAGAGGAGAGGAAAAAAACAGAGTGGTTTTGGAATTATTATTGCCAAAACCAGGGGGGCATGTGTTATCGCCACATTTTGGCCAAAGGAGGAGATGGGCCGTAATCAAGATGGGCTTAGAAGATACGTATGTGCAACGTATTGTTGAATCGGCCTTGTGCGTTGGTTTGGGCTAAATTGCCCGTGTATCTTATATTGTAATAGGTTCCGTTTCGGTTTAGGTAAGAGATAGAGTTGTTAGAGTTATTCCAAAGATAGAAAGTCTCCGGACTATAAATATGTACCTAAGGTTATTGAGAAAGGAGGACGATCACGTTCACAAAAACACAATCTCGGCGCATCGCCACCCCTTGTTTCTAGGGTTTTTCTCGGGTAAGTGCCATGCTGCCTAGATCGCATCTTGCGATCTAGGCAGTATCTACTTATGCGTTATTTGGTGTTACTCGTGCTGAAGCCTTGTTGATGGCGAGTAATACTGTTATCACAGATTTGTTTAGGCTAGCATCGGTACCCTTTTGCTATGATTGCTTAGTTATGCTGCCTTTACTCATCTCGCTGCCTTTGCACCTTTTTTGGGTGCAAGGGTAGCACCTTGCTTGATCTTTATTCAGTCGATTTGATCTGTTATAGTTATGCCTTGTTCTCCAAGGTTTAGTTTGATATCTACATGATCAGGCCTTGCAAACGGGTTGAACGATCCAGTAGTATGTAAGATATGGTTTGCCAATCCGAGGGGAGTTGTTCCGGGAATTGACTTTACGTTGGTTTTTAGGCCTTCTCTAGGGTTAGTTTTCTATCATCTTTTGTATCTACCAGGCTCAATTACGTGTAGGATGTTCCAATTATGTGGTGAAAACGTTAAACTGTCGTAGATCGATTTGACTTGTATTGATGAAGCAAAACCCCATGTTATCGTAGATCTAATGCAGAACCATGGGATAATCGGCTCCAGGAGCCGATTCACAGGGAAACCTGGGAGCCGGTTGCGGCTTGAATTTTACGTGTGTTTGTTTGCCATGCAGGAAACCACTCGAAGCAACCCATCACCTTCCTGACCAGGTATAGGTCAGGTGGCACGCCCTCGCATCCGCCAGGACGTGTGCCGGAGTTTTGCGGGCCGTTCGAGGACGAGGCCCACCAGTTCAGGAGCCTCCCGGCTCTTCGTGTTGCTCGTCGCTGCTCGCCGGTGGGTTTTGACAGGCAACAGGATCACTCTTTGAACACCTTGGTCACCACTTGATCCTCTTCACTTTCTTCTTCTCCAAACCTTGAAGCCAACATATGGTTCAAGCATTGCCTATGGACAATTCCTACAAGTACAACTTAATACAAGCATTAGTCCATAGAGATTGTCATTAATTACTAAAACCACACATGGGGGCCCACATGTTCTTTCATTGTCATTTGTGCCATTTCGGTTAATCTCATCAACATCAACTTGCACACCCGCCCACTTTTGACAATCGGCGTTGATGACCGACCAATGGGACTAAAGAGAACGCACGGTGCGCATATTCCCACTTGTGTTGTTTGCATCAAAGTACTCCTTCATCCTCATCCAATAGGTCTCTCTAGTTTGGTCGGTGCTGGTGGTTGGATCCATGCCAATTATCAACCATGTCTTGCAAAGCAACCTATCTTTCGCCATGGTGTATTTCCCGTTCCTACCTCTCGGTGCTCCAATCAACCCCTCGCCGTCCTCATCAACATCAAACTCCTCCGCTTCACCAATTTCTTGATCCATATGTGTGTGGGAGAAAGAGGAACCAACATTCACGGTTTCCATGAATGTATCATCATCGACACTACATTTCATTTCAATACATGTCACAATCCTTCTCTGTATGCATCTAACTCAAGAAAACATTTTTTTACCTATTAGGCATTTCATCGAGAACATTGTGCGCGCCCAACGCTGTGGCAGATGGCGCCTGCGCCGACGACGGCGGAGGCAGACCGTCCACAGGCGGCTACGGAGGGGGAGGGTGTTGGACGCGCCGAGCAGCGGCCGTTTTCACCGTCTTCTTTGCCGACTTCACCTCCGGCTTGTGGACACCCGACGCCGCTGAGCACTTTGAGGCGGTGGCCTTCCTCTTCAGTGGCGAAATTCATTTGTCCGGCTTTTTTCATAATTTTGTTCGAAGCAAAATTTGTTCGAAGAGCGCTAAGAGAATGAACCGTGCATTTCTGAACGCAAGGTACCTCAATAAAACTAGGGAAAAACTATTTGTATTTATATCTTTAAATTTCCTCTCAAACTTGTCTAATTCCAAGTTGCACATAACAGAACAATATAATATACTATGGAACACCATGAAACCAGATGAATTATTTCAAAACTTTTGTGGTTGTGAATGAAACCTTGTTGAGCTGGAATATTTCACATATTCATCATCAAACATGACTTATTATCCTAGTTATGAATTTTATGTTTTTGTACATAATAAACACTCTCAACACAACAAACACCATTAAATTTTGGGCCCTTAAATTTTATACTACATGCATGTTTGTTTGTTTTTGCATGAAACTCACATGTGTAAAATATTACATGTTTGTTTATGCATGAAAATCTATATTCAAATGAGTGCCTTGCATAACATAATAGACTATTAGCTTTATCCCAACCTTGCCTAAAACACAATGATACACTTCATGAATACGGTGTAACTTAAAACTATACGAAGTTTTGTTATTTGAAAAAACATCATATTCTCATGAAAGAGTTTGAAACACATTGACATAGGATGGAAGAGTATGATACACTATGCAACATGATAGACCACAAAGAAATTAAACTTTTGTTTCACGCTAGAAGCACACTAGCTAACCCACTATCGTGTGCTTTAAAACATTTAGTTTTGATATTAACTACCACATAAGTATAGGCATAGGAATTCATTGAATTTGTTTGAATATTTCTTATTTTTATAAAATAAAGGCAATTATAATCGTTGTTGGCGATCACTGAGTCGTTATACCCATAGGCGGACCTAGCCGTCCCTAAGCCCGGACACGCGACCAGGCTTTCGGCCAACTGACGAGCCTAATTTCATAGCAATTATTTGCTCAGGCTTTGAATAATTCTTGGGTCCGCCACTGGTTATACCCGTTAGTATTTTAGTATGTTCTACTATGTATAATTCTTGGGTCCGCCACTGGTCCGCCACTGGATCTAACAATATAAGAAAAACTATAAAGCTTTTCTCCAAGATTGTAGATATTTTCTTCTAAACGCATGAGCAACTATTATGAATAGCTTCAAATTTTCAAGATCCAATTGGGCATACAATACTTCTACTGTGTCTATAGGTTACTGAACATAATGGAGTCCCTCTGTTCCTTAGTTTCTAAAATATATTTTCGTAATCATTACCTATCCCACACTTTCAACGAGATAATGTTAATTTCATCATGTTCCAAAAAATATATCTTTATTTATTCAAAAATATATTTATTATTGGACTTATTTCAAAGATCTTGTCACCTCGAAGATAACTCTCCAAACGGATTGTACAATCAAAATTTTAGTGCAAAACATATTAGCCATTTAAACTTTCATGTGAAGATTAAAAGCAATGCTAGAATGGAGTGTGCTAGGAGAGAGAATGATCACATGCAGCAAAGTAAACGGGTGGTACACCACTACTACAGCTGCCAAACACTCTTCTCACGCCCTTCTTTGCAGTTTGTCTCACATATATGCCCGTAAAATGCGCAGGTATGAACAGAAGAAAACTGTGTATTAGATGGAAAATTGCGTTCTCATGATATGGCAGCCCAAATCCCCATGCTCCTGCGAATGGCCGATGCATGCACGTGATGCAGCTGTGGGTTGCATACTATTTGGAAGATAAGAACAACAAAATATAGAATTGAGATATATCATGGCTACCTGGATAGAATTTCCAGTTCACGCGGACTTTCAAGCTCACCTGATTTTGAACAGAGGAAAGGTGCACCAATAATAAACTCACGGGATCTAACCAATTGCTATGAGTCATATGAAATTGAGTTGTAAGATAGCAATCGATAGGTCATTTGATGCTCACATTTCCTTTGATCCAAACGGCCTCTACTGGTAAAAAAATCCTATGGATGCAACTATGAGAATCCTTTGATAAAGAAAAGGCTCTTGCTCGTGAGTTTGAAATATTTGGCAAGTCGCATTCGTAAAATTTGACACATCTTTCAAGTAAGTAAAAATGTACAGGAAGTATACAGAATCGATATTGCATCAGCTAAGATTTGGTACAATGAAATAGTACAATTGAAGTGGAAAAGGAGGCTGGTAACTCATATAGTTTGTGCCATTACAGGCAAAATAAGATCTTGAACTGCCGGAGCTGTGCATCTAAAGTGGTTATGAATTCGATCGTCGATCCATTTACAGAATACCGCTAACCTCCCAGTTGTCATTGTCCTCGTCGCGGCGGGTCCTCACAGCCTCGGAGTCCCCCTCGTCCTCTGGGAACCTACGGTCATCCATCATACGCCTGCAGAATTGTTGACATGGACAAGTAATGTTAGCAGAAGAGAGTTTGCATGTCAATGAAGTTTGACTATCCCAACAAAAGAACATTTGGGAGTAGTAATGCACTGTCTGAAAGTCGAAGACTATAGTATAAACCAGTTACACAGATAAGCCAATCTGAATTTTCATTCATAGCAGAGACTAGTTTCCCAATGATACCAGTACACAAGCCCAACCAAAATCTAGTCACATCCTATATGCAACCACCAACAAAAAATTCTGCTCCTACCACCGTTCCACCATGGCAGGTAGCAGCTCATTCAGTTTAGCTAACATTTTTCTGCAAATTTCTATCACTTTCCTAAGAGTTCAAGTTCGTGTTGCACCTATTTGGCATCACCACAAACATTGACTGTCTGAAGTGTGAAGTCTGAACACTTCACTATAACTGCATGAAATTCTAATGTAAAAATAATCAAATACTGCACAATTCGCATCACATTTGTGTTCCACTTCAGAATCCAATAAATTGCCCAGGACATGAGACTAAGCTAAGACAATCTCAATTCGCCAAAAGCTTGAAGAAAAAGCAGCGAAATGTTGCGAAGTTTTACCTGCGGCGGTTGCGCCGGCCGGCCTCGCGGGCCTTGCGGATCTTGATGTCCTTGGCGTTCTCGTGCCTCCGGCGGCGCTTGATCTCCTGGAGCAGGCCGGCCTTCATCACCTCCCGCCTGAACCGACGGAAGATGGAGTCCTCCCCCTCCCCCTCGTCCACCACGATCTGCACATTGTAGCCCTTCGAGGCGAGCACGGCCGCAGGGGCACGGCGGGGAGCCATTTGGACCGCCGATGGCGCGGAGCTCTTCCCGGAGAACGGAGCCAGGGGAAACTGGAGTACGGAGCTCAGCAGTAAGGTACCGGTAGGGGTGGCCATGGCTGTGGCCTTCGATTGGTCGGCTCTCTAGTGGTTGCTGCGCTCTTCGAGGGAGTTCCGGGTTTTGGATGAGGTTTGGCAAGGGAGAAGGGTGAGGCTTGGCTTATCCCCTTATTTATTTCTGAGTTTTGGAGGGAACTAAGATTTTTCTTCTTTGGAATATCTTTTCTAACTTAAAAAATTCGTAATATGAATTCCTTCAACAACAAAAATAACAGAGTTGACATTTTTAAAATATTCCCTCTTTGTGTAACATCACAAGAGTTTCCAAATTTTGGAATATTAAAATAATAAAATAAGTTGATTGAATTATTTCGGTTTTGTTGAATTTTATAGAGAAACTAACATTTTTTAGGACTTCTTTAAAAAATTATCAACCATGCTCAAAACATTCAACAGTGGATTAATATAACTATCTACATTACAAATCTTGGCTGAGAAAATTTATACAAATCCAACTTGTTGTATTTGATTTCATTTCAACCATTTGGATTCTTCAATGACATTCACAATATTTATCCCATGATTCTTGAGAGGGAATAAAATTAATTTTCCAATTATCGTGGAGAAGTATTTTAATGTCCCATTTGAACCTTAAAGTCATTATTTGAATTTTGAATTTCTCTAATGTTTTCCAAAATTTTTTTAAAGGAGAGGGACATAACATGACATTTTCAAACATGTGTTGAAAATATTATATCTCTTTATTCTAATAAACTTTAAAAAAATTTCCACACATTTATGCATGCATGGGAAGTATTGAATGTTGACCTCATTTGAATTCTAATTGACATGGATCTTGCAAAATAAGGTAGGATTTGATAAACCCTGGGTATTAATTTTGGGAAGTTATCGAAGGCCTACAAATACTTTTTATGAATTTTATTTGGATATGAAAATAATTTCCTTGTGTTATATTTTGAACATAGTTTTTTTTTTTGAAGATTTTCTTGATTTTTAGTTGATTTGAGCTATTTTAAGCCATATGCATTTGCAAAATAGATAGAAAAGGTAAAATAAGAAAATTGAAACATCCTAACATGGCCGATCTAGACCAATCAAGCGAGCCTAGCTTGAGAAAATAGCTATTGATCTATTTTCTAAGCTGAAGCGTTACATGTGCTCTAGCCACCCCTTTTCCTTTACATGTGCTCTAGTCACCCCTTTTCCTTTAAATGTAACGTCCATGCCTCTTCTCTTCTTTCTCTCACGGATACGTGGGGCCCTTTTCCTTAGGACCATTCCCAAACTCTGAACATCAGCAGCCACGCCCACTCTCTCTCTCTCTCTCTCTCTCTCTCTCTCTCTCTCTCTCTCTGTGTGTGTGTGTGTGTGTGTGTGCGTGCGTGCGTGTGCGTGTGCGTGTGTGCGTGTGCGTGTGTGTGTGTGGTGATAGCCACGATCTAGTGTGCTCTTGAAGGCGCACCGGATTCCTCCACCGGTGTTCCTGGCCCATAAATGTTCTGCATCCTATCTATATAGACCATGTTTGATTTTGTTCTTCCTTTTCTCCTTAATTTCTCTTCTCTCTTTTTCATAGTAGAGGCGAGATCGACAGCATTAGGTGCACGATGGATGAAGGAAGATCAACACCGAAGTTGTCAGCATCACATGGATCTTTGACATGCGACGTGATGCCAAAACCATCTAGAACTGAGAGGTGCTCAGAACTCCCTCTACAACTAGGAGATTGTTACTAATTAGAGGTATACTTTGGTAGGAACTGCACCTCTAGTTCTATATTTAGAATTTCTTAATGGAGTGAGATCTTAACGACCTTTAATTTTTAATTTTGAAGCAATTATAAATGAAAATATAAATAGTTGATAAATCCTCCCTTGAGTGTAGTAGTTGTAGAAGTACTTGATAAATCCTCCATTGAGTGTAGGGTAATGTAATCTTGTATCTTACATAAATGCAATTTAAATTTATTTTGTTAAAATGAAAAGGAAATTACAATCCGAATAGAATGGAGAAACTAATTTGTTAGCATTGGTCATCAACTTCTGTGCCACCAAAAGGTGTATTAAACACAACAAAATATTTCCCTGCAGCATATCTCTCGCTTTATGCCATCTTTTAATCTACTGAAATTCATCTCCCAGCTGCCATGGAATAGGTTGCAGGACGAATCCTCACTAGTGGAAACGAGGCCTTTGGTTGAGGTCGGAAATGGGCTTTAACACCGGTTCTTCTACGAACCGGTGTTAAAAGGTGCCCGACCGGCATCAGTGCAGCAAAAGGAGCACCTTTAACACCGGTTCGTGCCACGAACGGTGTTAAAATCTGTACCGATGGCAGTCCCTCTTTAACACCGGTTCGTGGCTTGAACCGGTGTTAAAGAAACTATCTCTTGACCCACACCCCTCTCTTCCATTTTTTCACTCTCTCATTTTGGAGCCTAGCAAGAGGGTGAGAGGTGTGCTACTTTGTGTTTTTTTCCTATGCACAAGAGGTGTTCGGTGAAATGCCCGAGAGCTCGAAATAAGTTTTCTCATTGCTCTTTCCTTCTCGGTCGAGGTCGGCAACTTTATCCTTTCATGTGTCATTGATGTACTATATATAAATGGTCATATCCCTATTAATTTTTGATATACTATATATTAATGCAGATGAACCGGCAATGGATGTACGGTGACCGACGCACTTCCGAGTACATTACGGGCCTCCAAAATTTCATCGTCGTGGCTAATGCAAACTGTGGTCACAATGGTTTTATGTGTTGTCCGTGTGTTCACTGTCAGAACAAGAAAGACTACTCAAATACCAGAACCATTCACGCCCACCTGTTTCGATCCGGTTTCATGCCCAGCTATAATTGTTGGACCAAGCACGGAGAAAAAGGGGTTGTGATGGAAGACAACGAAGAAGAAGAGGATGATGACAACTATCATAATATGTATCCTGAATATGATGATACTGCAACGGGGGTAGATAATGAAGATCAAGAGGCAGTAGATGGGCCCGCTGATGACGATCTTGGTCGGGCCATCACTGATGCAAAGGAAGAATGTGAAACTGAAAAGGAGAAGGAGAAGATGGAGCAGATGTTAAAGGATCACAAAACATTGTTGTACCTAACTTGCGAAGATGGCCATAAAAAGCTAGGTACCACACTGGATTTGCTGCAATGGAAGTCAGAGAACGGTGTGACTGACAGCGCATTTTCAAAGTTGTTGGTAAAAATGAAGAATCTTCTTCCAAGAAATAATGAGTTGCCCGACAGTACATACCAAGCAAAAAATGTTGTCTTCCCTCTAGGATTAGACATGCAGAAGATACATGCCTTCATTAATGACTGCATCCTCTACCGCAGTGAGAAGTACGAGAATTTGGATGCATGCCAGGTATGCACTGCACTGCGGTATAAGATCAGACGAGACGATCCTGGCGAGGCCCCTAGGAAGAAGGTTCCTGCCAAGGTTATGTGGTATGCTCCTATAATACCACGGTTAAAACGTCTCTTCAGAAATAAAGAACATGCCAAGTTGTTGCGATGGCACATGGAAGACCATAAGAAAGACACGATGTTGAGACACCCCGCTGATGGGTCACAGTGGACAAAAGTCGAGCGAGAGTACCCGGACTTCGCACGTGACGCAAGGAACTTAAGATTTGGTCTAAGTACAGATGGCATGAATCCTTTTGGTGAGCAGAGCTGCAGTCATAGCACCTGGCATGTGACTCTATGTATCTATAACCTTCCTCCTTGGTTGTGCATGAAGAGGAAGTTCATTATGATGCCAGTGCTCATCCAAGGCCCGAGGCAACCCGGCAACGACATTAATGTGTACCTAAGGCCATTAGTTGAAGAACTTTTACAACTGTGGGCCAAACTAGGTGTACGTATGTGGGATGAGCACAAAGGGGAGCCATTTAACCTCTGACGTTCTTTTCGTAACCATCGATGATTGGCCTTCTCTTAGTAATATTTGAGCGCATAAACACGGGATACAATGCATGCACACCTGCTTGTTTAGATGATACTGAAAGTGTATATTTGGATAAATGTAAGAAGGTTGTGTACCTAGGGTATTATCGATTTCTTCTGAACCTGCATCCAGTAAGAAAGAAAGGCAAGCATTTCAAACGTCTGGCAGAACCCCGAAGGAAGCCTGTCCTCCGTACCGGTGAGGAGGTATTTTGTAACATCCCAAAAATATTAAACTAGAATCATCAAACTCTAATCTTCAAAATTAGGGTTAACAAAAACTTTTCTAAATAAAAATATGAAAGAATGCATGTGTATATGCATTCCAATTTGGATTCTTTTGAATTGCCTTGTTTATGTGTTTCTTTGCTTGTAAAAGGATTCTTAGGTGAAATAAACATCATCTAAACAATCCCCACACTTTCCCCAAAGACAAATAAATCAAAACAGACAAAATAAGGGAATGGTCATTTTGGCCAATTTAACTCCCATGCCTACTTTGGCTGTCCCTAACTTTCAAAACTTAACAGAAACTTGTTTGGATATTTACACCCCTTGTTAGTACTCATAACAAAGTACCAAGGCCCACCTTGTGATCATCCAAGACATTTGAATGCATAGTTTATAGGACAGTTCAAAATTGAATCTTTATCATATGGGAAGATCCCACTTTTTCAAAAACCACTCAAACAAGCTCAACTTTCAAAACCCAAGCATCCACAAACTCACCAGCACATGCCTAGCACACCCACCAAAAATATTTTCAAAATTTAAAACTTGAGTTCTTGCGGCCCTTTCATCAAACACTTGGAGGCAACAAATCAAACTGGCCTAACTTCCTTTGTTTTGAGCGATGTCTGGCTAAGCAATGTTCACCATTGATCACCCTTGTCTTCCTCGGTGCCAACCAGTGCTTGGACAAACCCTAGCCCCTACCCTTTGCCCCATGCCATGCCAACCCGAGCACCCCCTTGCCAGCCGACCATGGCTAGCTAGCCAGAGCAAGCACCAAGCCTAAACAGCATGTCTAGGACACAGCCCACCGTCCACCGCCACCCCCTGTCCAGCGCTCGAACCTTGCCAGCCCCTGGACCACACGCACAGACCATGCCAAGCTCGCCAGCAACCATGCCGAGCATGCGCCAGAGCGCCACCCTCAACACACGCCCACAGACCACGCGTCGCCCTCGCCGCGTGCATACATGATCACCACCGTCCCAGGAGACCGCCAGACATCCCCGTTCGCCGCCCCATGCCTCACATCCACCTCTCGCCGTCGAAGACGCTGTCTCTGCCGCGCAGAGCATCGCATGTTCCAGACCGTTTGCCACCGCCCCTACACGCGCATTAAAGCCATAGAGCATCGCCAGGAGACCACCAATCGATCGCCAACGCCGGCCATGCCTCTAGCAGCCCATAGCCATGTCGCCACCGTCGCCTGCCCATTCCGTTTGGTCTCGTCGTCGAGACTATAAATAGAGGCCTCCCCCGCTCAAACTCTTCACACCATCTCACTCCCCTCCCCTCACTGATCGTTCCACCCCGTTCCCGGACCAAGGCGAGCAGCGCATCGCCGGAATTGCGCTGGAGCAGGCCGCCTCTAGAGAAGAAGGGCGCCGTCAATTTCGTCCACCCCAGGAGCAGTTGTCGGTACCAGGAGGTTCGCCGTCATCGACTTCGTCGTTCGCCCGCCTCGCCGACCCTCGCCTGAGCCCCGGTGAGCCTCCCACGACCCTCACTGCGCCGCTAGGGTTTGAGCTCGCCGGTGACTAGTTCATCATCGAAGACGACCCTCAGCCGTTGATCTTACTTCTAATCCAACGCACCGTGTTGCCCCGTACCGCTTTGCCCCCCTGTCTCACTGATGCGTGAGGACAGCAACTTAACCAGCCCGTGTAAGCGTTGTGCTTAGCAGGCCGGCCCAGTATCGTTTCCCGCGCAGCCCATTCGTTTGAATTTGGATTTTTCCATTTTCATTCAAACACAGTTCTGTACCTAGTTTCAAAAATCAACCTAGCTCGATTCAGTGAACCAAATTGAGTGAAACCAATTTTGTTAGAAAGGTCTTGAAATGCTGAATCCAAGCCCGTTGGATTTAAATCATTTGGATCTGTAGATCACCCTTGGTAAAAATAACAAGGCAGAAGCTTTTCTGCATTCAAACATTTTTCAAATTTAAACCATAATAGCTTTTGATTTGATTCCAACTCTCAAAAATCACAATTGATCATATCTTTCAGATTATATAAAAATATATGAGTTTCCTTACAGAAATAATGTTCAAGTAATAAAAGAATGCCCCATAGGCATTTCTAGTCACTTATTTTATTTAAAATAAAAAGGTTAAACCTTATTAAATTGTGACACCACTTTAAATCACATTCCCATGGACTGAAATATGTGGTGATGACATGTGTCAACATGATCCCATGTTTGGTTTGGATCATATTAAATCTTAAGTAGTTTTTAAATGAGTAGAAATTACTTTTCTAAAAATAAAAGAAATTAAACCAAGCTTTAATCTTGTAATGTTAGTGATGATGCTAGATCATCTATATGACCCTTTTGTGTGATAATTGAAAATAGTTAAGTATTGTTTGGTGATTGTGTACCTCGTATTTATTCATAGACGCTAGTACCGACCAAGGATATGAGGAAGAAGGAGGATACTACGAAGAAGAAGCCAAGGAGAACTTCGACCACTGCTCTGCACAAGGCAAGCCAATACTTGCAAGCTATTAACTTAGCAAGCCTAATACTACTAGTTGAATGTGCAAGCTAACAATTGCAAGATACTCTACTGTGCAAGCAAATACTTACTTGTTACCATGCCAATCATATGCCTTAAGCATATGTGATCATACCCACTTGATCAACCAATCTTAGTTTTACTTGCAAGCTTTCTACTTTATTTATTTATCAAGGCTTTTACCTAGAGTTTACTTAAGTAAATTGTAGATACTAGAAAGATAATTGAAGGTTGCATAAAGAGCATAAAACTTGGCATAAGCTAGATAATCCTTATGTCATCCTAAGACATGAGATTGAACTTAGTAAAACTCCACTAGTTTACCACCCCTCATTAGTACTTACCCCCACTTGTAGATGCTAGTGCTAAGCATACAACTTGATCAACCTTAGATGGGAATACTTGGCGGAAAAATGGTTATGAAAACCTTGGAATGATGGATCATTCTATTGAGATGTTTTGACATGTGTTTCCGAACACCAGATGATTTTGGTGATGAAAATGTTGAGGCATGAGACTTAGCCCTTTATAAAATTGATGGTTGTCTGGATGCGATACCATTCCAATTTTACCGTACAACCACAATACCCGAGAATTGGGTAGGACTTGACTGGAAACTTATATACCTTAGTATTGGTTCCCTCACGGCCAAGGTCTGAGCTGAGGCTACCTTGTAAAGATTGTCCACCTATGCAGTACCCAAGATGACAGTTGGTCATGGTTGGGAGGCCAAACTCACAGGAGAGGTGCTTATACTAGGGCGTGTAATTGAAAGGTTAGGATTGATTATCCGCATACTGAGTATGGTGAATTCAGGATTTGTTCCTGACGGATGTATCGAATGTTGTGGTGAAAGTGTACAATCTCTGCAGAGTGACAAACTATTCGAATAGCTGCGTCCGCGGTTATGGACAGTTGGAGTGGCCATACTGTTCCCCCGTCAGATGTTTTCAAACTGACTTGAGACTTTGACTTGACCACAACAGAGTTGTGGCATGAGATACAAGTTCCCACTTAGGTGTTATAAAATTTGACTAGCTTTCTCTTGCTTCTGAACTTAGTAGAGGTAAATCTGGCTTTTTGCAAAACAACCCTAGAGCTTAGTGTCCTACTACAAAAACCCCCTTCACTTGTTAGTATTAGTTTGCGAGTACTCATGGCTTTGTCCCTGGCTATTCCCGTGGCCAGACTATGAAGAGGAGTACCAGGATGATGGACCCCAGGAAGGTTACGACAACTAGGATCATCTCCCATCGTCAGCATTGCCTGTGACCCCGAAGATGGAGCTTCGCCTATGCTACCGTTATTATTATTACGTTATTCCGCTCCTTGAGTTGTATTAATAACTGGATCATGAGATCCTTATTTGTGTAAGACCTTATGTATGGTTTGTAATGGATGATGTACTGTGGTATCCAATTCTGTTATGTCTCGCAAAAATGGTAATCCTGGGATTGCGATGTATGGCATAACAGGCATCTGGGATTAAAAATCCGGGTGTTTACAAGTTGGTATCAGAGCCATCCTGACCATAGGAGACCCTAGTTAGACTGGACGTTTGAATCAAAAAATTAGTTTCAAAACCAAAAGAAGCAAATATTTACAAAAACTTATTCCCATTCTTATCACCTTGATTCTCTCATAAAAAATTCATGTTCCTAAAAAACTCTTGCAAAATACATAAAATTTGACACACTTGATCACTCTACTAACTTACTCATCCTATATTCTTATAGATGGACGTGAAGTACAGCAAGTTTTATCAGTTGGGGAATGGAGGAGACCTTATCTTTGAGAGGGATTTGGACTAGCTTTCGGAACTTCTGGAGCGTATGCACCCCGAGTTCTTCGGAGCTCAGCTCAATGATCAAGGAGGAGAAGATCTGCAGTGGCTAATTGTTGCAAGTCTCCGAGGAAAGATTGAACCTCCCACTGCTGAGGGAATTCAGTTTATCTTAAGAGCGAACAACGGCCTCGATGGACTTGTCAGGGCCATGCAGGAAGCTCTTGCCCGTCTATGTGGGAAGAGTATCAATCAGATCAAGGGTACCCGCTTTGAGTTTTGCCCAAGGCGTGATGCTAATGGACAACCACTGGAAGCCCCATACCACCACGAGATGAAGACTCAGTTGGACCACCTTAGCTTCATGATGTACGATCGTCAGCAGGAATTGGACAATTGCCGTGACTACTCCAACCACAAGTCCGCCATCATCAAGACGAAGGATCAAACCATCGCCATGGTAGCGAAGGATCGCAAGTCTCGCCGCCGTCAGTTCGATAAAGGAGCGCATCATTGCCTGTCTTCGCCACCGTATCTCGTCTTTGGAGGAGACCATCCACGAGAGAGACATGTAGTTGGAGGAAAGGGAGCATGCATGAGAGGATATTCGTGGAGACCCCTACTACTATCTCAGCGATGATGATGATTTTCTGGAGGATCAGGCTATGGACTTATTCACCGATGAGGAGGATTTTGCCTTCATCAATGACGATGAGGATGATGAGGATGGCGACTACACCGACTCCGAGGAGTAGTAGCACTTGATCACTAGCGTAGTGAGTAGTATTCGGTCCCATTGTATCGTAGTTTCCAGAATGGTTCCTAAAACCATCTGTTTTCTTGTTTTGTGGTGTGTGTTTGTATCGTGTGAATGAATGAATGAAAAGCAAGTTGCTAGAAAATCTGAGCCAAACTTTAATTTTTTTTCAAATTCCCGAAACCTTAGAAATTTCCCTCTTTTCTCATGATCTATCTCAATCTTCAGATGCCACGCAGAGGAAGTGGTTCATCCCCTGACCCGATGTTGCAGATCCTGCAAATGTTGGTTTCTGACTGCGAAGCTGAAAGACCCAAACGTCAAGCCAACTTAGCCACCCTTCAGTAGATAGCTCAGCTAGCCCACAACAACCAAGGCCAAGGAAATTAGGACAACCATGGATCTAAGCTCAAGAATTTCCAGAATACCAACCCGCCTGTTTTCACTAAGTCAGAAGAGCCCCTAGATGCCGACGATTGGCTGCAAACCATGGAAAATAACCTAGAAGTCGTCGGAGTGGAAGCCAACGAGAAAGTTCTGTTCGCCACCCATTATCTAGCCAGAGATGCCAGAGCATGGTGGAACAGTGTTCGTGCCATGACCGGAGGACAGATGATGACCTGGAAGGAATTCAAGGTCAAGTTCAGCAGAACCCATGTGCCACCGGGTTTGATCAAGAGAATGAGAGATGAGTTCAGAGAACTGAAGCAAGGAAGGATGACCGTAGTGGAATACCGTGACAAATTTTTGTCATTAGCTAGGTATTCCCCGGATGAGATCGACACCGAAGCCAAGAAAAAGGAGAGATTCTTGAATGGTCTGCACGATGAGATGCAGACTGTGTTAGTCAATATCCCCTTTGCTGATATTGAAGCCCTTGTCGACTCTGCCATCTAGATGGAAGGAAAGATCAACCAAGCCAATGAGAACCGCAAGCGTCGCATGATGCATCGACCAGAACCCATCAGACCCCAACGTATCGCTTGCCCAGAACCAAAGACCCCCGATGAACCTAAGTTCGACATATCCCAACCGTGGGAAACCCTAGGAAATCAATCACAACAACCCGCAACTCTAGCAATTTCAACTGCCCCCACCCAAGTTCAACAACAATCACACCCAACACCAACGGGAGGACCGAAGCAATGTTGTGCATGTTGCAAAGAAAGGACAAGTTGCAAGTGACTTGTTATGGAAATGGAAAAATAAGTCACTACTCCAAAGAGTGCCCCAACAAGAAGAATGCCGCAGCCCCAATACCAATGCCCCAAATAACACATATCGTGTTCACCGGAAGAAGAAGCCCAAGGAATTTGCTCAACCGCAATGGTCTTTTTTCTCATTCATTCAAAGAAGCTGAGAAGCGCGGGCGTCTTTGGTATGTTTTCTGTTAATTCAGTACTTGCTCGAGTGTTGTTTTATTCTGGTGCATCGCACTCATTTGTCACCGAAGAATTTGCATGCACTAGTAAAATTCAACCAACCAAACTGAAGCATGTTATGATCGTTCAAATTATCGGTTCAACCACCAAGGCTAGGCAAATCTGCAAAGCCGTCCCTATCTGAATCCATGGCATAGATTTTTATGCTAATCCGATAGTACTCAGAACTAAAGGTTTGGAAGTAGTACTAGGAATGGATTGGATGTCCAAACATAAAGGATTGATTGACTGTGTCAAGAAAGCCATAACCATGACCAGTACCGCCAAAATATCAGTCGATCATATATCTGAAACCTTACCTCGTCAATTCAAGTGCAACAAGAGTATAGCCCAACCTACCATTGACCAAGTCTGGATAGTCTGTGAATACCCCGATGTATTTCCAGATGTTTTGCTCGGTATGCCCCCAGATCGGGATATCGAGTTTATAATCGAACTAATCCCCGGAACAGGACCCATAGCCCAGAGACCCTATAGTATGAACCCGTCCGAACTAGAAGAACTGAAGAAGCAACTGGATGCCATGCTAGAAATTGGATTGATTCAACCAAGTGCGTCACCATGGAGATCACATGTTTTCTTTGTGGACAAAAAGATGGAGGTAACCGTTTGTGTATGGATTATCGGAAGTTGAATGATGTCACTATCAAGAACAAATACCCATTTCCCAAGATAGAAGATTTGTTTGGTCAGTTGACCGGTGCCAAAGTGTTTTCTAAGATTGATCTTAGAACTGGTTATCATCAACTCAAAATTCGTGCAGAGGACATTCCAAAGACTGCCTTTACCACCAGATATGGATTATACGAGTATACTGTCATGTCTTTTGGATTAACCAATGCCCCCGCTTATTTCATGAATCTCATGAATAAGATTTTTATGGACTTCCTGGATAAGTTTGTCGTTGTCTTTATCGATGACATTCTGATTTATTCCAAATCAGAAGAAGAACATGAGCTACACCTAAGGACCATTCTTGGAAGCCTTAGAGAGCATCAGTTGTATGCCAAGTTTAGCAAATGTGAATTCTGGTTACAGGAAGTAGGATTCCTCGGTCACATTGTATCAGCCGGAGGAATTGCCGTTGATCCTGCAAAAGTGAAAGATGTCGAAGATTGGCAAGCCCCAACCACTCAAACCCAAGTTCGTGCATTTCTCGGATTGGCGGGATACTACCGCAAGTTCGTAGAAGGATTCTCGAGTATCGCCAGACCCATGACCCAATTGTTGAAGAAGGACAAGAAGTTTGAATGGATGGACAAATGTGAAGCGAGTTTTCAAGAACTCAAGAGGAGATTGATTTCAGCCCCAATCTTAATCATGCCGGATATCACAAAGCCCTTTGACGTGTATTGTGATGCATCCAAGATTGGTCTCGGATGTGTGCTAATGCAACAAGGCAAAGTTATATCTTATCTATCTCGACAACTGAAACAACATGAGCAAAATTACCCAACCCATGACCTCGAACTCGCAGCCGTAGTTCTAGCCCTGAAGACATGGAGGCATTACCTGATGGGAAACCATTGTGAGATTTATTCGGATCACAAGAGCCTGAAGTATATATTCACTCAGAAAGAGCTGAATATGAGGCAGAGAAGATGGATTGAGCTAATCAAGGATTACGATCTGGACATTCACTATCACCCTGGTAAAGCCAACGTAGTAGCCGATGCCCTTAGCAGATTGCCGTGCCGCTTGAACTCCATGATCTTGAAGGAGCAACCAAGCTTGCACAAGGAGATGGAAGATTTTCGAATATAATTAGTGAGTGAAGGATTTTTGGCTAGCATCGAACTTCAGCCCACTTTGATCAGCCAGATCAAAGAGGCGCATAAAGGAAATGCTAGTATCGACGGAATCAAACATCGTATCGGTACAGGCAAAGTACCCGGATTCACTGAAGACGAAGAGGGAGTTCTGTGGTACAAAGGACGCCTTTGTGTACCAGCAGATTCTGAGTTGAAAGAAGTTATTTTGAAGGAAGCTCATGATACTCTTTATTATGTCCATCCCGGAGGAACGAAGATGTATAAAAGACTTGAAAGAGCAATTTTGGTGGCATAAGATGAAGAGAGAAATCGGAAGCTATATCACCAAGTGTGATATATGTCAGCGAGTCAAGGCAGGACATCAAAGACCCTCTGGATTGTTGCAACCCTTGCAGATTCCGAAATGGAAATGGGATTCCGTTGGAATGGACTTTATCACCGGATTGCCTACTTCTAGTAGGGGAAATGACTCTATCTAGGTCATAGTTGACCGATTGTCCAAATTCACCCATTTCTTACCCGTCAAGACCACATATCAGAGTTCAAAGCTAGCGGAGTTATACATCGCTAGAATTGTTAGTTTGCATGGAGTCCCCAAGAACATCGTATCTGATCGAGGAACTCAATTTACCTCGAGATTCTGGAAGAAAGTCCAAGAAGGTTTAGGAACCCGCCTAGATTTCAGTACCGCATATCACCTTCATACCGATGGACAAACGGAGCGAGTAAATCAAATACCCGAAGACATGTTGAGAGCATGTGTGTTATAGTATGGATCTAAGTGGGAAGAATGTCTGCCGTTTGCAGAATTTTCATACAACAACAGTTATCAAGCTAGTTTGCAAATGGCCCCATTTGAATTCATGTACAGAAGGAAGTGTCGCACCCCTTTGAACTGGTCGGAAGTAGGAGAGAGTCAGATTTTCGGACCTGACATCCTACGAGAAGTAGAAGAGAAGGTTCACAAGATTCGTGAGCACCTCAAGACAGCCCAATCCAGACAGAAGAGTTACGCCGACAAGAGACGTCGAGACCTCGTCTTAAACATAGGAGATTTTGTATATCTGAAGGTGTCGCCATTAAAAGGAATGCATCATTTCCAACTGAAAGGAAAGTTAGCCCCCAGATATATCAGACCCTTCAAGATTCTGAACCGTCGAGGAGAAGTGTCGTATCAATTGGAACTGCCCGCGGAGATGTCAGCCATGCACAATATGTTCCATATCTCATTACTTCGCAAGTGCCTCGAAGTTCCGGAGAAGACGGAAGTGTTCAAGAATATCGATCACCGGACCATAGAGATCAACGATGACCTGACCTATCCCGAAGTACCCATCCGTATTTTGGAAGAAGCTTTCCGAAGTACTAGAACCCGAAGCATCAAGTTTCTCAAGATTCAGTGGAGCAACCACACAGAAGAGGAAGCTACCTGGGAGCGCGAAGATCAAATCAGGAGAGAGTTTCCCGATCTCTTCAAATCCTAGGTAATCTTTTTCGTCCTTTTTCAAATCTCGGGACGAAATTTTGTTTAAGGGGGGAAGGTTTATAACATCCCAAAAATATTAAACTATAATCATCAAACTCTAATCTTCAAAATTAGGGTTAACAAAAACTTTTCTAAACAAAAATATGAAATCATGCATGTGTATATGCATTCCAATTTGGATTCTTTTGAATTGCCGTGTTTATGTGTTTCTTTGCTTATAAAAGGATTCTTAGGTGAAATAAACATCATCTAAACAATACCCACACTTTCCCCAAAGACAAATAAATCAAAACAAACAAAATAAGGGAATGGTCATTTTGGCCAATTTAACTCCCATGCCTACTTTGACTGTCCCTAACTTTCAAAACTTAACAGAAACTTGTTTGGATATTTACACCCCTTGTTAGTACTCATAACAAAGTACCAAGGCCCACCTTGTGATCATCCAAGACATTTGAATGCATAGTTTAAAGGACAGTTCAAAATTGAATCTTTATCATATGGGAAGATCCCACTTTTTCAAAAACCACTCAAACAAGCTCAACTTTCAAAACCCAAGCATCCACAGACTCACCAGCACATGCCTAGCACACCCACCAAAAATATTTTCAAAATTTAAAACTTGAGTTCTTGCGGCCCTTTCATCAAACACTTGGAGGCAACAAATCAAACTGGCCTAACTTCACTGTTTTGAGCAGTAATCTGGCTAAGCAATGTTCACCATTGATCACCCTTGTCTTCCTCGGTGCCAACCAGTGCTTGGACAAACCCTAGCCCCTACCCTTTGCCCCATGCCATGCCAACCCGAGCACCCCCTTGCCAGCCGACCATGGCTAGCTAGCCAGAGCAAGCACCAAGCCTAAACAGCATGTCTAGGACACATCACCGCCCACCGCCACATGCCCAGTCGAACCTTGCCAGCCCCTGGACCACACGCATAGACCATGCCAAGCTCGCCAGCAACCATGCCGAGCATGCGCCAGAGCGCCACCCTCGAGACACGCCCACAGACCGCGCACCGCCCTTGCCGCATGCATACGCGATCACCACCGTCCCAGGAGACCGCCAGACATCCCCGTTCGCCGTCCCATGCCTCACAGCCGCCGCTCGTCGTCGAAGACGCCGCCTCTGCTGCGCAGAGCATCGCATGTTCCAGACCGTTTGCCACAGCCCCTACACGCGCATTAAAGCCATAGAGCATCGCCAGGAGACCACCAATCGATCGCCACCGCCGGCCATGCCTCTAGCAGCCCGTAGCCATGTCGCCACCGTCGCCTGCCCATTCCATTCGGTCTCTTCGTCGAGACTATAAATAGAGGCCTCCCCCTCTCAAACTCTTCACACCATCTCACTCCCCTATCCTCACTGATCGTTCCACCCCGTTCCCGGAGCAAGGCGAGCAGCGCAGCGTCGGAATTGCATCGGAACGGGCCGCCTCTAGAGAAGAAGGGCACCGTCGATTTCGTCCACCCCAGGAGCAGCTGTCGGTACTAGGAGGTTCGTCGTTATCGACTTTGTCGTTCGCCCGGCACACCGACCCTCGCCTGAGCCCCGGTGAGCCTCCCACGACCCCCACTGCGCCGCTAGGGTTCGAGCTCGCCGGTGACTAGTTCATCATCGACGACGACCCTCAGACGTTGATCTTACTTCTAATCCAACACACCACGTTGCCCCGTACCGCTTCGCCCCCCTGTCTCACTGACGCGTGGGGACAGCAACTTAACCAACCCGCGTAAGCGCTGTGCTTAGCAGGCCGGCCCAGTATCATTTCCCGCGCAACCCATTCGTTTGAATTTGGATTTTTCCATTTTCATTCAAACACAGTTCTGTACCTAGTTTTAAAAATCAACCCAGCTCGCTTCAGTGAACCAAATTGAGTGAAACCAATTTTGTTAGAAAGGTCTTGAAATGTTGAATCCAAGCCCGTTGGATTTAAATCATTTGGATCTTTAGATCACCCTTGGTAAAAATAACAAGGCAGAAGCTTTTCTGCATTCAAACATTTTTCAAATTTAAAACATAATAGCTTTTGATTTGATTCCAACTCTCAAAAATCACAATTGATCATACCCACTTGATCAACCAATCTTAGTTTTACTTGCAAGCTTTCTACTTTATTTCTTTATCAAGGCTTTTACCTAGAGTTTACTTAAGTAAATTGTAGATACTAGAAAGATAATTGAAGGTTGCATAAAGAGCATAAAACTTGGCCTAAGCTAGATAATCCTCATGTTATCCTAAGACATGAGATTGAACTTAGTAAAACTCCACTAGTTTACCACCCCTCATTCGTACTTACCCCCACTTGTAGATGCTAGTGCTAAGCATACAACTTGATCAACCTTAGATGGGAATACTTGGTGGAAAAATGGTTATGAAAACCTTGGAATGATGGATCATTCTATTGAGTTGTTTTGACATGTGTTTCCGAACACCAGATGATTTTGGTGATGAAAATGTTGAGGCATGAGCCTGAGCCCTTTCTAAAACTGATGGTTGTCTGGATGCGATACCATTCCAATTTTACCGTACAACCACAATACCCAAGAATTGGGTAGGGCTTGACTGGAAACTTATATACCTTAGTATTGGTTCCCTCACGACCAAGGTCTGAGCTGAGGCTACCTTGTGAAGATTTTCCACCTGTGCAGTACCCAAGATGACAGTTGGTCATGGTTGGGAGGCCAAACTCACAGGAGAGGTGCTTATACTAGGGCGTGTAATTGAAAGGTTAGGATTGATTATCCGCATACTGAGTATGGTGAATTCAGGATTTGTTCCTGACGGATGTATCGAATGTTGTGGTGAAAGTGTACAATCTCTGCAGAGTGTCAAACTATTCTAATAGCCGCGTCCGCGGTTATGGACAGTTGGAGTGGCCATACTATTCCCCCGTCAGATGTTTTCAAAATGACTTGTGAAATAACTTGAGACTTTGACTTGACCACAACAGAGTTATGGCATGAGATACAAGTTCCCACTTAGGTGTTATAAAATTTGACTAGCTTTCTCTTGCTTCTGAACTTAGTAGAGGTAAATCTGGCTTTTTGCAAAACAATCCTAGAGCTTAGTGTCCTACTACAAAAACCCCCTTCACTTGTTAGTATTAGTTTGCAAGTACTTAAAGAGTACTCATGGCTTTGTCCCTGGCTATTCCCATGGCCAGACTATGAAGAGGAGTACCAGGATGATGGACCCCAGGAAGGTTACGACAACTAGGATCATCTCCCATCGTCAGCATTGCCTGTGACCCCGAAGATGGAGCTTCGCCTATGCTACCGTTATTATTATTACGTTATTCCGCTGCTTGAGTTGTATTAAGAACTGGATCATGAGATCCTTATTTGTGTAAGACCTTATGTATGGTTTGTAATGGATGATGTACTGTGGTATCCAATTCTGTTATGTCTCGAAAAAATGGTAATCCTGGGATTGCGATGTATGGCATAACAGGCATCTGGGATTAAAAATCCGGGTGTTGACATATTTGGTATGGTCAAGGACCTAGAAGTAATCTTTGCAAAAGGTCCTGGCAGTCTATCTTTTCCGAATGACGATGCCGGACACGCGTCCATGTGGAAGAAGCAATCTATATTTTGGGACCTACCCTATTGGAAAGTCTTAGAGGTCCGCTCTTCAATCGACGTGATGCACATGACGAAGAATGTTTGCGTGAACCTGCTAGGCTTCCTAGGAGTGTATGGGAAGACAAAAGATACACCGGAAGCACGGCAGGACCAACAACGTCTGAAAGACCCTGAAGAGCCTATGCATCCTGAGAACAAGAAGGGTAAACGATGCCACTTAATTCCTGCCAGCTACGCTCTTACCAAAGCAGAGAAGGAAATCTTTTTTGAATGCCTGAGCAGTATCAAGGTCCCGTCTGGCTTCTCGTCGAATATAAAGGGAATAATAAATATGGCAGAGAAAAAATTCCAAAACCTGAAGTCTCGTGACTGCCACGTGATTATGACACAATTGCTTCCGATTGCATTGAGGGGGCTTCTACCTGAAAATGTTCGAGTACCAATTGTGAAGCTATGTGCATTCCTCAATGCAATATCTCAGAAGATAATCGATCCAGAAAGCCTACCAGGGTTACAGACAGATGTGGCCCAATGTCTTGTCAGCTTTGAGGTGGTGTTCCCACCAACCTTCTTCAATATTATGACGCATCTCCTGGTTCACCTAGTAGAAGAGATTGCCATTCTCGGTCCTGTATTTCTACACAATATGTTCCCCTTTGAGAGGTACATAGGAGTCTTAAAGAAATATGTTCATAACTGTACTAGGCCAGAAGATTATAATAAGTTTGATAAAATTCCGCCCTTCAGAGTGAAGACTAACCCGACCATCCTGTTAAACGGTGCTGATACTCCATGGTTACGGCCGACACGATTATAAGATTGACTATATGTATTAATTGAGACATTTTTGGCACACATATGTATCTCAACATGGAAATCAATATCATATTTCTTCTGTTAACAGTATATGTATTAAATGAGCCATTTTTCTTCCCTTGATTCTTCCGCCATTTCTTCCCTTGATTCTTCCCTTGAGCTTTTTCCCTTGATTCTTCCCTCCAGTTATGTTCCTGCCATTCCTCACTATATATATAGGGTTGGCCTCCATTGTCATTTCACATCTCTAGACTCATATCTGCAACCTCATCACTCTTTCCCATGGCTTCCACCGTAGCACTAACCCCCAGGGAGGCGGAGGCGCTTTGCGCCTCGAACTACCCTGCCACCAGACTCGTGTCCCCGTCGGATAGATGCTGAGCGCAGGAGGCGTGCCGGTTCCTCCTGTCCCTCTAGGTGTGGCGCGCCGGATGGCCATCACGAACCACTACTACTTCGAGCTCACGCCGGAGCAGCGGAGGAATCCCAGATGGCATCCCAACTATTTCCCTACTTCGGAAGCCTTCTTCGGGGATCGACGTGAGAGGGCGCTCGCCAGGCACGAGGAGGATGGCCCACCTCCTCCGAACTTCAACGAGGCCGGCCGGCGGATGTGGTGGCACCATCGGACTCTCCAGAGCGTCATGGCCTACGACACTGCCGCTGACTCTAACCCTCGTCTACGCTACCCTCAAGTCCAGCCCACGCGTACTCAGACTTCAAGGTTCAATTACGGGGACCCCGACGACGACAACGACGATGGCCGCGGCGAGTACGACGACTACAGTAGCAAGTATTACAGGTATAGGTAGGAGCATGACTGAATCACTCCAACATTCCAAAACAACTTCGGCCGATTGTGACTTAATCTGGCCATGTATCTTAATTTTCAGTTCTTCTATGTATCTTAATTTTTAGTCGTGCTTTATGTAACTTACTGTTAGTTGCATTATATAATTTAATTCCAGTTCTATCATAATAAAAATATCAAACTTGGTATATTGATTATATCTCAAAAAAACCTTCACAAAATGACCTATCTCAATCGAGGTTTCTTGCTTTCGGGTCAAATGACTAATGTTATGGCTAGAATCAAGGCATAGTTTGTGCATACATGTGCATCATGGGATGGCAAACAATGTTGCAAGAGGAAGTTTTCCTTTTTGTCGCACCAAAAAGGCATTTTCCATTTTCCAAGCATAAAAAAGGGACGGTTTTGTGAAGCAACCACCAAATGGCTAATTCAAAAAACTACCACCACATTTAAAAAAATACTAGACCACCTTATATGGACAATGTACCAACAGGGGGATCTGAAACTTTTCCGTCCACCTCTGGTGAAATAGACAAATTCATGCCGAATCGGTAGGAAGTGGGTCAGATATGAACTACAGGTACATGATAAGATGCTCATGATTTTTTACAAAAATCATTTTTAGGTTCACAATATGCTATTTTATCAAAAATCCAATGCAAGTTTAGCGAGGCTTGGCCTAGTGCTAAGAATCTTCATTTCTCGTTGTTCGACAAAATTTGACGATAGTTTAAAACGGGGATAAAAAAATAAAAAACGATCGAAACAATGTGAAACCTTCGCGTGGTGTTATATTATGTGACATAGTTAGAAGGAAAAATATCAAACTTGGTATATTGATTATGTCTCAAAAAAACCTTCACAAAATGACCTGTCTCATTCGAGGTTTCTTGGCTTTCGGGTCAAATGACCAATGTTATGGCTAGAATCAAAGCATAGTTTGTGATAATGTGGCCATATTGTGCATACATGTGCATCATGGTATGGCAAACAATGTTGCAAGAGGAAGTTTTCCTTTTTGTCGCACCAGAAAGGCATTTTCCATTTTCCGAGCATAAAAAAGGCACGGTTTTGTGAAGCAACCACCAAATGGCTAATTCAAAAAACTACCACCACATTTTACAAAAATACTAGACCACCTTATATGGACAATGTACCAACAGGGGGATCTGAAACCTTTCCATCCACCTCTGGTGAAAAAGACAAATTCCTGCCGAATCGGCAGGAAGTGGGTCAGATATGAACTACAGGTACATGATACGATACTCATGTTTTTTTTTACAAAAATCATTTTTAGGTTCACAATATGCTATTTTATAAAAAATCCAATGCAAGTTTAGCGAGGTTTTGTCAGATTCCAAAGTATACAAAAGATGCGGCATTTAAATATCCAAACAATTCAAAAATGTTAATACAAAATAAAATATAATTTGCTCTAATAAAATAGGGTTAGATTCCTTTTTAGATGCTTAATATTTCTTATGTTCAAAGTTTAGGGTTTGACTATTTTATTTTTGTTTTAATTGAATAATTAAAATTTATATGTAAGTGTTTTAATCATTTTGAAAAATTTCATCTAAAGTAACTATAAAATGTTTTTATATGAATGGATAGATCTTATTTTTCTGAAAATTATGATATATTATTCATATTTTTCTGAGTTGAAAGGAAAAAGATATGAATTTTTAAATTCTATCCTATTTTTTGAATTAAAAATGCCCCCACACCTTTAATGTACGAAATAAATGCTCTTTAACCTTTGGTTCCAGCCAGAACCGTGTTAAAGACATTATTCGCCTCGCACTTCTTTAACACTGGTTCCTGGCTGGAACCGGTGTTAAAGGGGGAGGGTGCGGGCGCGAAACGAATTCCCCCCCTTTAACACCGGTTCCAGCCACGAACCGGTGTTAAAGGGGTGGGATTTATAATGCGCGCCACTTCCTTCTTCCCCCCAGCCAGATCAAGCGCGCGCAGAGGAAGAACAATGAGAGGTTCCGCACGCTGCCGTCACGCACGCCAAAGGAATCGAGACGAGGAGCCTCCAGTCGACGCGAATAACCCCACTGCGCCCGGCCACCGTCGCCATCAGAGCCGCCACCTCGCCCACTCATGGAGCCGCCGCCGGGCCGATCCGCCAACACCGGAGCCTCCGCCAACTCGGAGCCGCCGCCGCCAACCCCGTCCACACCCGCTGCCGCCGACCCCATTCGAGTTTGCCGCCACCGGCGGTGAGCTTTCTGTTTGTGTGTATATATATATTGGATAAATGTTATTTGTGTGTATATTGGATAAATGTTGCATATATGTATATATATTGTTGTGTATGAATAATTTTATTTGTGTGTAATTTTATCCTAATATGTATATAAATGTTGCATATATGCATATATGTATATATATTTTTGCATATAAATATCCTAATATATATTGGATTGAATAATTTTATTTGTGTGTATGAACAAAAAAAGGATTATTAGGAAAGTGTATGTATATGTATATATAAGAAAGTATATGTATATATATTGTTGCGTATGAACAAAAATAAAGGGTATGTATATTTTTTTGTATGAACAAAAGAAAGGATTATTATGAAAGTGTATACATAAGAAAGTGTATGTATTATAGTTTCTTTATTTTCTTTATATAGGTCCTTTTCCTGTTAATTTTTTCTAGAGGCTTTTGTTATGAATTTGGTTTACCTATATAAACCATAACTTATTAAAGGATGTATTACTATTAATTCATGAGATTTGATTCTTAATAACTTACATATTAAAGAAATTTTTATATGGGGATCCTTCATTATTATATGACACATAAAGTTCTGAGGAATTAAGATGGTTAATATTATTCCCATGAGCTTAAGTGATATCAAGATAAATAGTTTGTTATAACTTGCATAGAAGTTAGGGTTTAAAATTATAAATGTCTACCATGATCTTACTCTAGAATATTTATTATGAATCCAAGTCCACTTGAATGTTTACTCTCTTATTCTAGATAATATTATTGTTTTAGAAACTATGGATCCACTCGGTAGAAACCTTGAAGAAGAAGAAATAATGGAGAACATGATCCATGAGGACACCTCACAATATATGAACTTGGAGGGACATGATGACAACTCAAGTAGTCATGGAGAAGATGAAGACTCCGGTGAACACAATTTAGTGATTACAAAGTTCGGCGAGGTATATACATTGATTAAGCCTCTGCTGACTTGCACCGATTGATTTGTATATATGTACATGTATTAATTAATGCTTATATCTTCTTTTAGCCCTCTGGATCGACCAGCCAGCAACAATCTTCTTCTACGAAAAAGAGCAAGCGAGGCGCGAGCCATCGGTTGAAAGATCGTGCAAAGTTCACGATCGAAGCAGTCTGTGTTGATGGCAGGCCGATGGAGCCCAAGAAGGTCGCAGACAAATTTGTACGTCAGGCTGGAGTTCTTGTTAGGGACCAAATCCCACTCATAATTGAATATTGGAATAAGCCAAAGAAGGGCGACGGTACCTTTGTCGATGAAATATCCAAAGAAACGCTTTGGAATTCGCTGTTGGTAAATTTCACCCTTCCGCCAGAGGAGGATGAAAACAAACTGGTTATAAAGGAAAAGTTCAAAGAGTGGACTCTAAAGAAGATGGCTGACGCTTTCCGCAACTGAAAGACAAAATTGAACAAATTTGTCAAAGCTCGCAAGACTCCGGATTTCGAAGACGCATATTATGCGAAGATAAGACCTCACTGGCCCGAATTTGTGGCATACAAGGAAGGTGCTATAGATACAAAGAGGTCAGAAACCAATACGTTAAATGCCCAGAAGAAGGAATATCACCAGAGGACGGGGTCAGGTGGCTACATATCTCAGAGGCCTAAGTGAGAGGAAGCTAAGAAGGCCCTGCGCGATAGAGGGATCACACCCCAGACACATGGGTGGGACATACGTGCAAAGACTTGGTTCTACGGAATGGGGGCAAGGTTGGACCCAGAAACGGGATTGTGTATCTTTCCAACCCTCCTTGCCAAACCCGTCACTGAACTCATCACGACATACGAGGAAACAGCCGCCAGGACCTTCCATCCCGACAGAGAGAATGACCAGCTCACACGCGCCATCGGTAAAAAATAACACCCTGGACTTGCACGAGGCACAGGGGGTATGACGTGGTGTAGGGGTTCGTAGCATGGAAAACAAAAATTTTCTATCGCATACAAACAAACAAGCCAAGATCTATCTACTAGATTGTAGCAACGAGTCGATGGTATAACTTACCCTCGAAGATTCCAAAGCGTTTAACGAGAGCGGATTCTCGTGGGTGATGTAGTCGCATTTTCCGATCTCAAGATCGTGTAGACGATCCTTCCACGTTCCAGCAAGGCGCTCCCGATCGGTCACACATTCGGTACTGACGAAGACCTTCCTCTCCCTTGTTCCAAAGAAAATGGAGGTTGTAGCACTCTCTCGCGATTCCAAGAAGACAACGGCGTGGTACCTAAGTAGAGGGAAATCCCGCAGGCTTCGCTTAAGCCGGTGCAGTATGGTGGAGCTTATGAGAGAGGCTATTAGTGGTCTAGTAATTAGACACACCAATTAGAAGGCTCTAAACCAATTATAAGGCTCTAAACCGTGGCTAAAGCAATTAGAAGCTCTAAACCAAAACGGCTCTAAACCGAGATTTAGAGGTAGAAAGTTGTGTGTCTAGGAGGAGCCCTGCCCTCCTTTTATGGGTGGGGAGCGCCGGGAGGGGGAGTCCTCCCAAGTCGGCCTTGGTGGCGCTACGCTTGGGGAGGAGACTCCTCCCTCAAGTCGGTTTCCAACTCCTCTTTCTTGTTTCCCACAGTTTCTTGTTTTGGCCGTTTGACTTTCAAACTGGACATTTGACTTTTCTGTTTTAGGATTCAATTTAATCCTTTATTTGGGACAGCAAGAACACTTAGTACATGATGCAATCATTCCAATATGTAATGACACATTCATGTACCCCTCCCCCCCGGAGTGTCGGACAATCCGGAACCTTCTAGAACATTCCCGATGAAAACACCGGAATCATTCCCGAACTCCGAAACGGGACTTTCCTTATATGAATCTTATTCTCCGGATCACCTCGTGATATCCCGGATCCCATCCGAGACTCCGAACAACATTCGGTCTCTTTCTCATAATACCATAACTACTCAAACAACGTCGAATCCTTAAGTGTGTCTCCCTACGGTTCGTGAATTATGCGACATGATCGAGACACTTCTCCTAACAATAACCAATAGAGGAATCTGGAAATTCATATGGCTCCCACATATTTCTACGATTACTTTGATCGAATGAACCACTTACATACGATACCAATTTCCCTTTGTCTCACGATATGTTACTTATCCGAGGTTATGATCGCTTGATCTCTGCATACCTAGTTCAACCTCACATCGACAAGTACTCTTTTCTCGCTCCGTGATATGTGATCCCTTGTGACCAAGTCACATGCTTGCAAGCTAATTGGATGACATTCCACCGAGAGGGCCCAGAGTATATCTATCCGTCATGTGGATGGACAAATCCCACTCTTGATCCATGTGTCTCAACCAATACTTTCCAACACTCAATGCCACCTTTATAACCACCCGCCACGGTGTGGTGTTTGATGTCATCAAAGCATCCATCCGTAAAGGTGATATGCATGATCTCATGGTCGAAGGAATTAGGTTACTATGTATCAGAAAGCATATAGCAATTGAACTATTGAAATGACTTGATCTTTATGCTACGCTTATCTATAGGAGTATGTCCACCATATCATTCTCCTAACGATATGATCTTCTTGTTGATAACATCTCAATGTTCATGATAGGGAAACCACAATCATTAATCAACCAACAAGCTAGTGAAGTATAGAGGCTATACTAGGGACTTCAAATTAAGTTTACAAATCACACAAGTATCAATGTTTCCTTGTTAATACCATTATAGCATGAATGTAAACATTTATCATAAACACAAAGATATAATAATAACTAAATTTATTATTGCCTCTAGGCATATCTCCAACAGCCTCCCACTTGCACTAGAGTCATCTAATCTAGATTACATGGTAATATACCCAACACCCATGGCAGTTTGGTGTTGGTCATGTTTTGCCCTGGAGAGGTTTAGTCAACGGATCCGCCACATTCATATCTGTGTACTTTGCAAATCTTTATATCCCCATCCCGGATATGTTCTCGAATAGCGTGAAAACGCAGCTTGATATGCTTCACTTCTTGTGTGACCTTGGTTCTTGCGCATTGGCTATGGCGCCCATGTTATCACAGAGATAGACATTGGGTCCAAGGCACTAGGAACCACACCCACTGTAATGAACTCTTTCATCCATATCGCTTCTTGTGAAGCCTCCCAAGCGACCATGTATTCCGATTCGCTTGAAGATCTCGCCACAACGCTTTGCTTTGCACTCCTCCAGCTAATCTTGCACCATTCAAAATAAATACGATCCGGATTGATTTAGAATCATCCGGATCGGTGTTCCAACTAGCATCGGTGTAACCATTAACAACGAGTGTTCATCACCTCCATAAGAAAGAACCATATCCTTAGTTCTTCTCAAGTACTTAAGGATGTTTTTGATCACGTCCAATGATCCACTCGGATCACTTTGATATATGCTAGTTAAACTAACAACATATGCAATGTCTAGTACATAGCATGGCATCATTAGTGATCCTATGGCTGAGGCATAGGAGTCTTACTCATCCTTTCTCTATCTTACGCCGATGTCGGACTTTGAGTTTTACTCAAGGTCGTATTGGGCAACATGGGCAATAACCCTTTCTTGCTTTCTTCCTGTCCAAATATGTACTCTCTGACAATGATATTTGGCGTTTCGATCTATCTCTATAAATCTTTATGCCTAATATGTAAGTCGCCAAGATCCTTCATTGAAAAACTATTATTCAAATATTCCTTGACACTATTAAGAAGGTCTACATCATTCCCAATCAACAATATGTCATCCACATATAGTATTAAGAATGCTCTGAGCTCCCACTCACTTTCTTGTAAATACAAGCTTCTCCATAAGTTTGTATAAAACCAAAACTTTTGATTACCTTATCAAACGTTGATTCCAACTTCGGGATGCTTGCTTCAATCCATAGATGGACCGTTGAAGTTTGCATACCTTGTTAGCATCTTTAGGATAGACAAAACCTTTGGGTTGCATCATATACAACTCTTCAGCAATGTCTCCATTGAGGAATGCTGTTTTGACATCCATCTGCCATATCTCATAATCATAATATGCAGCGATTGCTAACATAATCCTCACAGACTTTAGCTTCGCTACTGGTGAGAAAGTCTCATCGTAGTCAACTCCTTGAATTTGTCGAAACCCTTTTGCGACAAGTCGAGCTTTATAGACATGAACATTACCATCAAGATCTGCTTTCTTCTTGAAAATCCATTTGTTCTCGACAGCCTTCCAGCCATCCGGTAAGTCCACCAAAGTCCATACTTGGTTTTCGTACATGGATCCAATCTCGGATTTCATGGCTTCTTGCCATTTATTGGAATCTGGGCTCATCATCGCTTCCTCATATGTCTCGGGGTCATCGGTGTTGTCCACCACCATGACATTCATAACGGAATCATACCAATCTGGAGTGGTACGAGTTCTCGTTGACCTCCGAGGCTCTGTAGCAACTTCAACCGAAGTTTCATGATCACCATCATTAGCTTCCTCTCTTATTGGTGCAGGCACCACAGGAACTTCTTCCGGTGCTGCGCTACTCGCAATTTCGAGAGAAGGTTCGACAACCTCGTCGAGTTCTACTTTCCTTCCAGTCAATTCTTTCGAGAGAAATTCCTTCTCTAGAAAGGATCCATTCTTGGCAACGAAGATTTTGCCTTCGGATCTATGATAGAAGGTATACCCAATAGTTTCCTTCGGGTATCCTATGAAGACGCATTTTTCCGCTTTGGGTTCAAGCTTGTATGGCTGTAACTTCTTTACATACGCTTCACAACCCCAAACTTTAAGGAACGACAATTTAGGTTTCTTTCCAAACCATAATTCATACGGTGTCGTTTCAACGGATTTAGATGGTGCCCTATTTAAAGTGAATGCGGCTGTTTCTAATGCATAACCCCAAAATGATAGCGGTAAATCTGTAAGTGACATCATAGAACGAACCATATCTAAGAGAGTTTGATTACGACATTCGGACACACCATTACGCTGTGGTGTTCCCGGCGGTGTCAATTGTGAAAGTATTCCGCATTTCTTCAAATGCTCGCCAAACTCGTAACTTAGATATTCACCTCCACGATCAGAACGTAGAAATTTAATCTTCTTGTTACGTTGATTCTCTACCTCACTTTGAAACTCCTTAAACTTCTCGAAAGTTTCGGACTTATGTTTCATGAAATAGATATACCCATATCTACTCAAGTCATCCGTGAAGGTAAGAACATAACGATAACCATCGCGCGATGCTACACTCATTGGACCACACACATCGGTATGTATGATTTCCAACAAGTCCGTAGCTCGCTCCATCATACCGTAAAATGGAGTCTTAGTCATTTTACCCATCGACATGCTTCAGATCTTTCAAGTGATTCAAAATCAAGTGATTCAAGAAGTCCATCGAATGGAGTTTCTTCATACGCTTTCACTCGATGTGACCAAGACGATAGTGCCACATATAGGTCGAATTATCGCTGATTTCAAACGTTTAGCCTCAATGTTGTTGATATGTGTATTTCCACTATCGAGATTCAATAAGAATAGACCATCTATCAAAGGTGCATGTGCATAAAACATATTACTCATATAAATAGAACAACCATTATTCTCGATTTAAACAAGTAACCGTCTCGCAATAAACAAGATCCCGATATAATGTTCATGCTCAACGCAGCACCAAATAACAATTATTTAAGTATAAAACTAATCCCGATGGTAGATGAAGGTGTAGCGTCCGATCGCGATCACATCAACCTTTGATCCGCTTTCCCACGCCGCATCGTCACCTCGCTCTTCGCTAGCTTCCGCTTATTCTCGCAAAGACTGCTTCGAGTTACAAATATGAGCAACCGAACCAAGATTAAATACCCGTGCACTACTACGAGTACTAGTGAGATACACATCAATAACATGTATATCGATATACCTTTCTTCTTGATGTTGCCGTTCTTCAAATCCGCCAAGTACTTTGGGCAATTCCGCCCAAAGGACCTTCTCCCTTGCAAGAAAAGCACTCAAGATCGTGCTTAGGTCCAGCCGGTCTTCTTCGGCGTGGTAGCTTTCTTACCACCCTTCTTGAAGTGTCCCTTTGCTTAGACTTGCCTTTCTTGAATTTGGTGGTCTTATTGACCAACAACACTTGGTGCTCTTTCTTGATCTCCACTTCGCAGATTTCAACATGGCAAAGAGTTCGCAACGCCTTGTTCATGTTCTCGCATGTTGTAGTTCATCACAAAGTTCTTGTAACTTGGTGGTAGTGATTGAGGACACGGTAAATCCCCAAAGCATTAGGAATCACTATACCCAAGCTTTGAAGTTTGTTTGCGTGCTGCACATCTTAAGCACATGCTCACCGACGAGCTGCCTCTTCCATCTTGCGCTTAAAGAACTTTTCGAAGCCTCATAGCTTTCAATTGCCGCATGAGTCTCAAAAATCAATTTGAGATCTTCGACAATATCATATGGGTCTCAATCCTCAAACCTTTTCTCAAGCTCGATTCCAAACCATACAAGATAGCACATTGAACTATGGAGTACCGATTCTTCCGAGCGAGGTAAACATTCTTTACTTCATCGAGCATCACCGCAGTGGGTCACCCAATGTGCATCCAAAGACATAGGTCAAATTACCACCGTGAGGACAATCCTCAAATTGCGGAACCAATCCGCGAAGTTGCTTCCATTGTTTTTCAACTTTTCTTTCTCTAGGAACGCATTAAAATTGATGGTAGGGGCTACCATTGATCTACAACATATTTGCAATAGTTTAGACTAAGTTTATGACAAATTGAGTTCAAATTAATTAATATAATTAAACTAGGTGAACTCCCACTCAAAACAATATCCCTCACATTGTTTTAGTGATCACACGAACCAAATCCACTACATCAACACCGATCATCACGAGAGTTGATATAGTTTCAATGGCGATCAATCGTCATGTTCATCATATCTACTATATGATTCATGCTTTACCTTTCGGTGATCCGTGTTCCGAGACCATGTCTGTACATGCTAGGCTCGTCAAGATAAAACCTTAGTTTCCACATGAGCAAATCTGGCTTGCTCACGTTGTATACACTTGCGGAATCTAACACACCCGATCATCACATGGTGCTTCGAAACAACAAGCTTTAGCAACGGTGCTAACTAAGGGTGAACACTTTATGACTTGAAATTCATGTGCATGAGGGATCATCTTATAATGCTACCGTCGTCTACTAAGCAATACAAGATGCATAAAGGATTAACATCACATGCAATTCAATATATATGTGATATGATATGGCCTTTCTTCTTTGTGCTTCCGATCTCCATCTTCAAGCACGAACATGATCTCCATCATCACCGGCATTGCATCAAGGTCAATGACGCTACTCCATGGTTGTCTTCCACCGGATTCAACTATTACAACTACTTTGAATAGACACGCGGGTCTTAACATAAATTAAAGACAACCATATATTCTCGCCGATTCGACTTACAATAAGGAACATTGCATACATCAAATATAATCACAATCATGGCCATATCACATCATCACACCCCTGCAAAACAAAGTTAGACGCTTCTACTTTCTTTGCATATTTTACGTGGTTTGGGGCTTTCAATAAGTGTCGTTCTAACTTACGAACAAGAACCACAACATTGATACTAGTATTGTTAATCACCCGTTGTAAATTGGATCTTAACTATGCTAGGAGAAACAGCACCCGCAAAGCCACTTATGCAATACAAGTTGCATGTCAAGCGTGGAGCAAGTCTCATGAACGATGTCATGTAAGGTTAGCCCGGGCCGCTTCATCCCAACATACCGCAAGATGCAAAGTACACAAGAAGCAATCGACAATAAAAGCATCAACGCCCACAATGACCATTGTGTTCTACTCGTGCAACAGATCTACATATAGACACGGGTCGATACCAATCGTAGGGGTTCGTAGCATGGAAAACAAAAATTTTCTATCGCATACAAACAAACAATCCAAGATCTATCTACTAGATTGTAGCAACGAGTCGATGGTATAACTTACCCTCAAGATTCCAAAGCGTTTAACGAGAGCGATTCTCGTGGGTGATGTAGCATACTCTTCCGATCTCAAGATCGTAGACGATCCTTCCGGCCACGTTCCAAAGCGCTCCCGCAATCGGTCACACGTTCGTACTGATTTAAGACCTTCCTCTCCCTTGTTCCAAAGAATGGAGGTTGTAGCACTCTCCTCGCGATTCCGCAAAGACAACTGGCGTGGTACCTAAGTAGAGGGAAATCCGCAGGCTTCGCCTTAAGCCAGTAGTATGGTGGAGCTTATGAGAGAGGCTATTAGTGGTCTAGTAATTAGACACACCAATTAGAAGGCTCTAAACCAATTAGAAGGCTCTAAACCTGGCTAAAGCAATTAGAAGCTCTAAACCAAAACGGCTCTAAACCGGAGATTTAGAGGTAGAAAGTTGTGTGTCTAGGAGGGAGCCCTGCCTCCTTTTATGGGTGGGGAGGCGCTGGGGAGGGAGTCCCTCCCAAGTCGGCCTTGGGTGGCGCCCGCTTGGGGAGGAGACTCCTCCTCAAGTCGGTTCCCAACTCCTCTTTCTTGTTTCCCAGTTTCTTGTTTTAGCCGTTTGACTTTCAAACTGGACATTTGACTTTTCTGTTTTAGGATTCAATTTAATCCTTTATTTGGGACATAAAGAACACTTAGTACATGATGCAATCATTCCAATATGTAATGACACATTCATGTACCCTCCCCGGAGTGTCGGACAATCCGAACCTTCTAGAACATTCCCGATGAAAACACCTAATCATTCCCGAACTCAAACGGACTTTCCTTATATGAATCTTATTCTCGGACCATTCCGGATCACCTCGTGATATCCGGATCCCATCCGAGACTCAACAACATTCGATCTCTTTCTCATAATACCATAACTACTCAAACAACGTCGAATCCTTAAGTGTGTCTCCACGGTTCGTGAATTATGCGGACATGATCGAGACACTTCTAACAATAACCAATAGAGGAATCTGGAAATTCATATGGCTCCCACATATTTCTATGATTACTTTGCGATCGAATGAACCACTTACATACGATACCAATTTCCCTTTGTCTCACGATATGTTACTTATCCGAGGTTATGATCGTCGGTATCTCTGCATACCTAGTTCAACCTCGTTACTGAAAAGTACTCTTTTCTTGTTCCCGTGATATGTGATCCCTTGTGACCAAGTCACATGCTTGCAAGCTAATTGGATGACATTCCACCGAGAGGGCCCAGAGTATATCTATCCGTCATGTGGATGGACAAATCCCACTCTTGATCCATGTGTCTCAACCAATACTTTCCGAACACTCAATGCCACCTTTATAACCACCCAGTTACGGTGTGGTGTTTGATGTCATCAAAGCATCCATCCAGTAAAGGTGATATGCATGATCTCATGGTCGAAGGAATTAGGTTACTATGTATCAGAAAGCATATAGCAATTGAACTATTGAAATGACTTGATCTTTATGCTACGCTTATCTATAGGAGTATGTCCACCATATCATTCTCCTAACGATATGATCTTGTTGTTGATAACATCTCAATGTTCATGATAGGGAAACCACAATCATTAATCAACCAACAAGCTAGTGAAGTATAGAGGCTATACTAGGGACTTCAAATTAAGTTTACAAATCACACAAGTATCAATGTTTCCTTGTTAATACCATTATAGCATGAATGTAAACATTTATCATAAACACAAAGATATAATAATAACTACATTTATTATTGCCTCTAGGGCATATCTCCAACACGTGGAAGGATGGGTTTGCTAAGTGGGGCGACTCTTACAGATGGCGTGGCAGAAAAGAAAAAGAGCGTACAGAGTGGATGACACAGATAGAACATGCACTTGTGGCGTTGCAGGCGCAAGTGAATGCACAAAAGAGCCAGCAAGCTACCGGCCCATCTCAGCGGCACGAAGAGCCTGCATTGGAAGCTGCCGGACTCACATGAAAAGCAGCGTGGCTTCCACGGAGAACATGCAGCCCACGCTTGAAATGGCAGGTCCTCGATACCCCGTGGATGAGATCATGGAGAGCGAACACGCTGAGCTGCATGTGAGATTAATGAGCTTATCCATTAAGGTGGCGGTCGGCTATGCCTTACCTCCTGTAGCTGGTGGAACTTACCACTGCCGACCGATTCCAGATGGCTACGCTATTTTCGGGGTGGATGAGGTTGTGAAGGAATATGAGGAAGCACAACTTGACCATGCTACAGGTGAAGGGGAAACTCAACTCAAATTTGCAGTGAAAACAACCATTCTTTGGAAGAAGGAACACATCGTGCTTCCAAATTGGAGGCCATCGCACCCCATTTGTCTCCGTAGTGTCATCAGCCGAGCCGCCTCGGTAGTCTCCAAGTCATCGAGAATACTCTCTGTCGTCTTGGCGCTTGACCATCTCCAAGGCCAGACCATCTCTCTGCGTCGACCATCTTGTGGCTGACCATCTCTAAGGCGCCAGCCATCTCCGGCGCTTCAGCCATCTCCTTAGCGTAAGCGGAAGAGCACTGCCACGAAGAGCATCACTAGCACTGCCACGAAGAAATCCGCAGGAAACCGTACGCCAAAGAGTTCAAGAAACTACGTCCCATAGCCTTTCTCCAAGCCATTGCCGGTTTTACCGTGGAATCGCAGCGACGAGGAGACCAATAGGATCTCGGAAGAAGAGGTCAAGAAATTCGTTGCACCTAGATGGGCCGAGCCAAAGGAGAAACTAGATCCTGCGGTGGTGGAGAAGTTTTACAATAATCTTTTCAAACCTGAAACCCCACTTATGCCGGACTACGAGCGCCAGATTTTGAAGGGGGATGCAAGGCGGAGGGAGACTGAAAGTAGCAGTCGTGCGTCACCCCAGAAAACAGTTCCCATGCTCGGAGAGCAGGAAAACCAATCATGCGCCCTGCTCCAAGTGTTCGACACACGGAACGCTCCTCCTGTAAATGATTACGAGGCAGAGCTACAAAGAAAGGCCAATGAGATGGGGATGACTTACACTGCATACTTTAACATCATGGGAGACAACTTGCCCACAGGCGATGTCAACCCCATACAGCCATGGAAGTATGGAAAGAATCTCGTCAAGAAAGAGGAGCTCAAGAATCTACCAACAAAGATGCGAAGATTGCACAAATGGTACCTTGATTCTGCAAGACGAGAAAGGAAGAATGGATCACGGCGCATATAAGAGATCAGATTTTCTTGTGCGGAGACAACGAGATCGCCTTCAACATTTAAGACTTGCATTTTCTATTCAATCAGAAGAAACTCGACAAAGCTGCCATCAGCATTTATTGTGTGTAAGTACTATTTCTGTAATTTCTATCTCATCTCATTCAATTCATTAATTGCATGTATATATATATATATGCTCACCATATATGTATATACTATTATGCAGGAAAGGTTATGGAATGCATGAAAAGGAGACCCTTTTGACATTGGGTTCGTTGACCCAAATAGAGTTCATGAAGAAGTGGTAAGACATAGACCAGGGAAAACAGAAGATTTCTTGCTAACATCTTTACTGAGACAACAAACCAAAAGGGAAATACTATTGCCTTACAACTTCTCATGAGTACTGTTACCCTCTCTTGTACACATTCTGTTTCGGATTACTCGATGTTAAGTGTAACTGATGATGAATTATGCGTGCGTAGGTTCCACTTTATTCTGCTAGTCATTCAACCTGACTCAGGAAAAGTCCTTGTCATGGACTCGTTATGAAAAGACCAAGAGCTATGGACAGACTTTAAAGAGATGCTCCAGAGGTGATTTCAATCATATAATCGCACTAGATCGGCAACTTTCGTGACAACAAGTAATTAATTACTCTTTTATCCATTTTCTTTGTCGGGCAGGGTTTGGAAAAGGTTCACGGGCAGGCCCATGGGTGAATGGTCAGAAGAACTAAAATTTGTAGACCAAAATGTAAGTAATACTAGCTAGCTAGGTCTGCGTATCTCTTTGATTATGCTTGCAATTCCATTATATCATGCTTTATTGATTATTATTTTGATTGAACTCTCTATTCTCGTAAAGTGCGCGTATCAGGGACCCGCAAATAACTTATGTGGATACTATGTTTGCGAGTTCATTCGCAACACGATATGTGCGACGGGCCAAGACGCACTAGAACAACTTAGAGTAAGTAAACAAAGTACACAACATTATTTTATTACCATCAATTGTGTTGAGTTTTATTCTTATATATATATATATATTTAGATCGAACGGATGCGGGACCAACTCCTACCATTTGACCGCATACGAGCCATTCAAGAGGAATTGGCGGGGTTCATACTTGATGAGGTCGTCACGCTTAGCGGAGAACTCTTTAGTTATCCACCAAAATGAACGTTGTATATATGCTTGAACGTGTTTGTCTTGTACTTGATGCTTCAACGTTTACGGAGAATACCACACAATGACGATGTTTGTGTATAATAATAGTTGCTTAATTATTCATGTACTCGTATGTACCGACGATGATGTATGTGTATACCGCTCCCGATCGATTCCCCCTACCCCCTCCCCGTTCCCGCCGCGCCGCAGAAATACGCCCAGAACAGGGTGGCGGCAGAACTCTGCCGCGGCAGAGATTTAGGCCGTTTTCCTGCCGCGGCAGAACTCTGGCGCGGCAGAGATTTATCTCTTTTTCCTGCCGCGGCACAGAACCTACGAACCGGTGTTAAAGGGGGGCTGAGCGCTGCGGCAGCCCCACGTGCACCACCCTTTAACACCGGTTTGTATAAGAACCGCTGTTAAAGGGGGGGCTCTAACACCGAACCGCCAACAGTGGTTCTACAACCGTTGTTAGAGGCTGGTCCGAACCGGTGTTAGAGGCCTGTGTGTGCACTAGTGCCTATGTGGCACGTGAAAAAGTGTCTCGCATTCATTTTCCACAACATTGTTATTTCTGTTGGCTTTTAATTGTCTCATCATCTTGAGCACAATTTAGACCCATGGCACGACCTTTATAACCGTCAGCGTCCGCATGCGTTTGTAGTGTGCTAAGGAGGGCGTGTGGTACGGTAGCGATCCCAAGTTGAATTTAGGACTATTCATAATTTTAAATTTTCTGTTGGGGTCCTCCATGTTAAGTCTAGGGAATGGATTGTATTTTAGTTCTTTGTGTCCTCCCATGGACTTTACTATGTACCTTTTTTACGGTAGGCTTTACTATGTACCTTGACTAGATCTAATGCAATATGGGTCCTTCTGGACAAGTGCAGGGAAGAAATAGACATTGCACAAGCAACATCACAAAACGAGTAAATAAAGTCATTGTCATGATAATGTCTAGGAGAATACTCAAAAGATGACAAATTCGTAATTGATGTTATGCAAATAGGTTTTTCAGGAATACCATCATAGGATCCATTAAAGCTAATACCATAGGTCATCTATGGGCATGTTTCCTTCGTGAATACCGTGATTTAGCATGATGATAATATGAGCCGTACATGTTTAAATTATCAACGCATGTTTCCTTTATGAATACAATGACATAAGCTATAACATGATAAAACATAATTCCACGCTCTGTTCATGGCTTATTTTCTAATTGCCATGACATGAGCCATACGTTTTTAAAATTATGTCATGTGTGTGCATTGGTTCCCACTGAATATCATGATATGAGCCATAAAATGTTAAAATTATGATTTGCACTATACACATAGGTTGCTACCAGAATAAAATGATACTATGTGTTATACATTAGTAAAATTATAAGCTATGATTTGCGCGTGGGTTCCTCCCATGAATACTATGATATGAGCAATAAAATGCACAAATCATTGCATGTACTCCCCCATTTCCAAAATATATGATGTTTTATTTATCTTTCTAAAATACATGTATATAGACACCTTTTATTTTTTAGATCCACTTGTTTTGCTTCGAACCTACACTAATAGGCGTCTAGATGTATGTATTTTAGAAAAGTATTAAAACATATTATATTTTGAAACAGAGATAGTATATTGTAAGCTTTAACAACTTTAAACCATACATATTAATATATGCATGTATCATATATAGCAAACTTAAGCTAACCAGGTATGTAGCCAACGCAAATACATGTGCGTCCATGCATGTATAACATCTTATATTTCCAAACGGAGGGAGTACGACATAATTTCTCACTTTTCATGCTGCACGTTCGTGCCACTCTACGAGTAATTGATAACTGAGGTAGGCTGTCGGGAACCGCTGGAACTAGTATTTTGCTTGGCAAAACATGAAGGCCGTGTTTGATAGCATATATCTTTCTCTTTTCGCACTTGACGAGAAGAAACAAGGACGTTTGTTTGCGCATTAAAAAAATCCTGCATAGCACGAATCTTAAAGCAGAAAAAAATTGATCCTAAAGAAACGCCGATATTGAATGTTTCTACTACGGATCCAAGCTAATATCCGTGAACCCCGCTTCTCGCTGGTACAAGTCCATTGCCCTTCGTGTGCATTCATATTCCTTAACCGTCTACTACTAATCATGTCTCCTTTCTCTGCTACCTCCAGCTCCACTGATTAGGACTATGACAACGTGGCTAAGAGTGGGGGAGATTTCGCCGGCAACGGCCCAGCGCGCGGCGAGCTTGGTGACAGCCGGAGCGCCGGTGCCAACGGCTACCAGCAGGCCGGGGCGTGGTCTGGAGCGCGGTGACGAGGAGGCCAAGTTGTCGCCACCCGTCTTGGGAGCAGAGGAACATGACCACGTCGGCCATGCGCACCCTACCGCAGTGCCCACCGCCGTGTCCTACGGCTGGCTTGGCCCGTGCATCTTGTTTGGACGTGTCCCTTCTTCCTCTATCACGTTCGTGGCCATGGCGGATCACGGGCTGGCGCTCTCGTTGGATGGATGCAAGGCAGATCAATCCTCCACGGTCTCCGAGGAGTTCACCGACTTCGAGTTTAGCTTTGGCGGGTCGAGGACCATGCTCCCCGCCAACCAGTTGCTCACGGACTGGAAGTTGCTGCCGCAGCCCGCGGAGGTGAAGGCGCCGGAGGAGAATATTCTGACGGCGCCTGAGATCGTGAAGACACTACGTCCTTCGATGCCCGAGGCGTTCGACCCGTACGTGTTCTTCCCCAAGGCGCCCACATGCTCGAGCCGTTGGCTGGAGTTGCTCAAGCTCAGGAAGGTCCAGACCCCGCAGAAGCCATCGCCGTCAGCCTCGTCGTCTCCTTCGCCCTCTCCATTGCAGATGTCGGCCACTCCATCCAGAGCGTCAAACTCTTCGTGTACCAGGTCCCTGAAGCTACTGCTCCTACAATAGAACAGCGGTCGCGTGTCCGATGCCGCTGTGTTAGACTTCGCCACGACACCGCTCCTCTGCGACAGCTTCGACTCCAAGGAGCAGATGTGTACCAACAACACATATATGTTGCCGGAGGCCGCATTCGTCGACCGGAGACGATGACGTGCCGTGCGATGCTGTCGGCGATAAGGTTCTCTCGGAAACCATGTCGGCGTTCGACATGGCATCTATGTTATTTTCATGTTCTCATTCCAGTTAGGTTAGTACTAATACAGATTAGAGATGAGAAATTATCCATACTTACACAAACCAAACACCAAAACTTTGTCTCTAAAGATCAAACAAACCACTGAAGTTGCGTTTCTCCCGGGTTTCCTAAGGGCTTGTACGGTTTGAAAGGGATTGGAGTGGATCAACATGGATTGAGTTGGATTAATTCTCATGTAAATCAAAATTTCTCAAAATCCCACCAAATCCACTTGTGGAATGGATTAACCGAACAAGCTCTAATAGTGTTAATACAGCTTACTGAATACTCTCTCCGTTAGGGATTATAAGGCCCAAGAGCTTTTTAAAAATGTTAGAAATTATAAGCCCTCTCCCATTTATTAGTATTTCTGCTCCAATGCATGTTCTTATTTTTCTCTATCTTCTCTCATGCATGTGTAACTATTGATGCATGTAAATTCAAAAAAAAAAACTATTGGTGCATGTAATAATCAAGAGGGTGAGTTATTGATTTTCTTAATCCTACTAAAATGGTCCATAGGCCTTATAATCCCTAACATAGGGAGTAAGAAGAAGATTTTGGCTCAAATCTAGATCCGCATGTACAGTATCCACGTATGCAACTTACACCACGGAGAAAAACCCACACAAGAAGCAAACACGGCCGAAAAAAGCTGAGAGTCGGAAGTCGGAACTGCTGTAACAATTGAGAAAAACGCACCCGCGGTCCCTATTCTTTCCTCCGTGGGTCAGTTTAGTCCTAATTCTATCAAAATGCACATTCAAGTCCTAAATGTTTCGTAAGTGAGTCACCGCAGGTCCTAATTTGGTTTCACCAACGTTGACTGATGCCACGTAGGATGCAGGGCCCAGCAGCAGCAACCGCCGGTGCTACATTTTTGCAAAAAGGACCATGCCTTTCATTTCTCGTCATAACCTCCACCCCGACCGTTTCCACTTCTCCTCGGAGCTTCCGCGACAGAACATGCGGCGATTTGGAGGCGGTGGTGCTGGGAATCTGGCACCGGTGGCGATCTCGCGGCGGCGCCTGGGACGGAGGAGTCGACGATGGCGCCCATGAGCAAGGCGAAGGCTGCGCGGCCTGGTGATGCTCCGCGTTACGGTCGATTAAGAACCCTAAATCCCAATGCGAGCATCTGCTAGTCCTGTTCTAGCCACAAAAGTGATGATTTTACGGGTCTTAGGTGTATTTGACGACGAGTTCACGGTAGAAATAAATCATGGTGGATTTTTTGCGGATTTGGGGCAGCTAAGAGCTATGTAGATGGTAGAGCTCGGTTTGACGGATGTGAGGCAGACACATGGTCTCCTTTGTGGCTAACTGATTTTATGGAGCAACTAGGGTATAAAAATCCAGTGGAATATAGTTTGTATTGGTTGCTCCCTGGTAAAGATCTAGGATCAGGACTGCGCATAGTGGACAGTGATGTAGATACACTGCATATGATTGTAGTAGTACCAAAATTTCAGTATTTTCAGTTGTTTGTGGATCACAAGAATCTGAATACTGGCAGAGCTGAAAGAATTGATGATGTTATAATATGTGGATCTCCTGAATTGCCTTCTGTCTTGAGTCCAAATACACTGAAAAATATGGACAAAACAACAGCAGGTAGTAACAATGCAGGTACTAGCAGTGCATCAAAGCAAGAACATGATGGCCATGAGACCAGAAGAAGCAGGAGGAAGCTGTATGTAGAACAGGAAGCACATTGCAGTGAAGACAGTGATGTTGATTCTGATTGGGTGGACTCTGAAAATGAGCTAGAGGCAGATGATGACAATCTGTTTGATGAATGGGTGGATGAAACATATGATGACAAAAAGGATAGAAGCAAATGTCAAGAAGATAGTGATTATGACACAGATGCAAATTTGGAGGAGCTTGAAGATTCAGACATTCCAGCTGCAGAATCAGGAGATGAGGTGGAAGTGAAGGACAAGCAAGGAAGGAAGAAACTGAAGAAGAAAGTTAAGCTCAGAAGGTGGAGGCCAGAGAATATGAAAGAACTGGAATTCAAGATTGGAATGGTTTTATATGGGTTATTGAGCTTAGAGGAGCAATCTGAGAATACATTGTGAGGCAGAGAGTTGGTGTGCATTATGTTAAAAATGATTTGCAGAGAGTTAGGGCATGCTGTGAGGAAGGATGCCCATGGTACCTGTATGCTGCACCTTCTAGCATTACCAAAGCTTGGACTATCAAGAAGTACCAGCCTCAACACAACTGTGAGAGAAATTTCAAGATCAAGCAATTCACAGCAAGATTCCTAGCTGGCAAATACTTGGAGAAATTCAGGGCTGATGACAAGATGTCATTGAAGAATTTTTCTAGGCTAGTTGAGCAGGATTTCAACATGTCAGCCAGCAGAAGGAAGTTAACTAGGGCCATAAGGTGTGCACTGAAGCAAATTCATGGTGATGAACTTGCACGGTATAATTTGCTATGGGATTTTGCTGCTGAAATTAGAAGATCAAATCCAGGAAGCACTATGTTTGTCAGTGCACATCTTTGGTGTGTTTAATTGCTATATGTCACTGGATGCTTGCAAAAGAGCCTTTATGACAGGTTGCAGGCCTATTATAGGTATTGATGGCTGCCACATGAAAAATAAATTTGGTGGTGTGTTGCTTGCAGCTGTGGGAGTTGATCCAAACGATTGCATTTACCCTCTGGCCATTGCTATTGTAGAAGTGGAAGACACAAACAATTGGAAATGGTTTCTGGACACACTCAAGGGTGATCTTGGCATTGAAAACACTAGGCCTTGGACATTTATTAGTGACAGACAAAAGGTAATCTTTATTCATTGTTTCAATTATTAAGCTGTGAGACAGTTGAGTTATCTTTATGCATTGTTTGATCTGGTCATTTATTCTGAGTGCAGGGTTTGATCAATGCAGTCAATGCATTATGGCCTGATGCACAACACAGGTTCTGTGTAAGGCATTTACACCAGAACTTTGCTAGAGCTGGATGGAGAGGAGACATTTTAAAAAACAAATTATGGCAAATTGCTAGAGCAACAAGGGAGTGTGATTGGCAGAGGCACATGGATGAAATGAAAGCACTGGATGAAGGTGCATTTGAATATTTGAATGCTATTGATCCTAGACAATGGTGCAAGGCTTTCTTTGAAGATTTGCCCAAATGTGATTTGCTTTTGAACAACATTTGTGAAGTATTCAACAAGTGAGTTTCTCTATGATTGGCTTTTCCCGGTTTTATGCTACTTGCATTGTTCATTACCTTGATTTCCATTTGTTTATCTATATATATTTATCTATGTAGGTATATCTTGGATGCTAGAGAACTCATGTGAATTCTTGGTTTGAAAAAATTAAAGATCAATTAATGCTTAGGTTTTTAGTAAAAGGAAGGAACTAGATGAAATGTGTGGCTCAATTTGTCCTAAGATAAGGAAAAAACTAGACAAAAATATAGACTTTGCCAACAATTATGAAGCATTACCTGCAACAGAGGATCTTTTCAAAGTTACTGGGTTGTATGGTGAATATGAGGTTAGCATTGGGAATATGGAATGCTCTTGTAGGGCTTGGCAATTATGCTGAATTCCATGTAGACATGCACTGCAAAGAATGAGGCATGAAAGGATAAAACCTGGAACATGTGTGCACAAATGCTACAGTTTAGATGCTTTCAAATCAGCTTATAGTGGAGTAATCATGCCATGTAGTGATCCTAAAGTTTGGAAGAAAATGAATGGCCCTGAAATAAAACCACCTAAATATGATAAGAAAGTGGGAAGGCCTAGTAAGAAGAGAAGAAAATGCCCACTAGAGGAGGAAGGTGGTACAAGTATCAGTAGGCATGGCATCATTGGACATTGCAGTGTGTGCAATGAAACTGGACACAACAAGAGAAAATGTCCAGCACTTGGCAGAGATAAGGGAGAAAGAAGCACCAAGAGAACAGCTGCAGCAACAGAGGAGCAAGAAGCACCTTTCTTTCCTGATGGAACAGCTGCAGCACAAGAGGAGCAAGCAGATCAGCCTGAGCCCATTATGGTAGTACTTCCTGATGATGAAGAGCAAGCACAGCCTCCTAAGAAAATGCGATAAAGGAAGTGCAGTTCCAAGGTAAAATACTACCAATTCTCTTTTTTCCTTGCATATTTATCTATCTGACATTTTGTCATATTTGTGTAGAAACAAATAATGCCACACACTGCCACAAGTGCAACAACACATATTGTAGCATCTGCAATGAGCTATGACATCACAACATCCACAGTTATGCAAGTTCTGCAGGAACAAGTGAGTCATATTCTCATTTCTTCATTTCTGTTTGAAATTCGCATTTACATTTAAATAACTAGTGCTAAATTTGATCTCAGCGTAGCAACACAAATGTCCCAGACTTCACCACCGGGTCCTCTACCTGAGAGTCAGTTCATAGTCAGTTGTAGAGAAAACATCCCACCTCCAAGGACAGGTACCAGGACACTGGGTTTACCAAGGCAGAAGAAGAAGCCTGTCTCTAAGAAGAAAACTGATGCTTAGTTAGGTTGCTCACTAGTTAGGTTGCAATATTTTGGTCTGTGATATTTTGAATAGGTTTGTCAGAAACCTAATGCTTAGTTCTAGCTCTGGTTTCAACCAAACCTGTTGGTCCCAAAACTATCCCTTTTTTCTTGTTGTAATGACAGTTTATCTGCCTACTTATCAGACAATTATGCTTGTTCTACTGAAAGTTTATCTGAACAACCTTGCATTCATCCATGATTTGTCCATTACATTCATTTGTCCATTACATTCATTCATCCATCATTTAGCAAGTACATCATACACCAGTACAACAATGACAATAACTAGGCCAACACAAATTATTTTGCACAACTTGATGAGCTCATCCATCTTCTGCATCACCCCATCCATCATCTGCATTCAAAGATTTACATTCTCCTCCCTTTTCTTCAATTCCATCAACAAGATAACCATTAGCTATGAGAAAATCAACATAGCTATCTTCACCATCCTCCCGAGTAGTGGTTGCAAGGATTAGGACCAACTGCGAGTTTTCGGCCAAAAACTCATAAAAATCGAGACTGCAGCCAAAAGCGGTGTCCGGATCCATCAACCAAAAACTTACGATGATTAGGGCATTTGTAGAACACTCGGCCTGGATTTGCGCTTGATTGAGAGACAAGACGGATTGTCCTCCGAACTCCACAATGAGGACATGGCACCACGGCAGATTTCCGTCGGCCTGATGGCTGAGGTTGGGCGGTCAGGAGATGCCGTGAGAGGATGTAGAAGCTGGCTTCCTCCTCGGCCTTGTTCCAGCAGATGAGCTCGCCGAGCTTTTCATGGTGCTGCGAAGCGAGAGAGCAACAGAGAGATCTGAGGCAGAGGCAATGAAGGGCTCTCGAATAGGAAGGCAACTAGTTATAGGGGTTCATTTGCAAAAAAAGCAACCGCCAGCCGCGGGAAAACTCCCGGCAAACTGCCCTGCAACTTACGTGGCAAGGTAGAACCAAATTAGGACCTGCGGTGACTCACTTACGAAACATTTAGGACTTGAGTGTGCATTTTGATAGAATTAGGACTAAACTGACCCACGGAGAAAAAAATAGGGAGCGCGGGTACGTTTTTCTCGTAACAATTTTGCTGGGCAAAACATGTGGAGCCTGTCAAATGTGAGGCTTCTAAACGGGCTGAAATTAAAAGGCCCATAACAGCACCTGAGCATCTTGAAGGCTGCAGCCGGTGAGGGTGAGGCTCGCTCTCACCTTCCTCCGCTTCCTCGCCGGCGGCGATGGTTCCGCAGAGCCAGAACATCTCACTGCAGCGCCTCCATCACGTTGAGTAGGTGACCTGCGCAGCCTTCTCTCTCTCTCTCTCTCTCTCTCTCTCTGAGCCCGTGGGCGATGGTTCGGTTCTTCAATCCTGTAGCGGATACGTGTTTGTTTGATTGTTTGTGCCTTTGCAGCGATAGTGTGGGTGGTGGTGGAGCTCGCAGGGGAGTCCATGGAGGAGCTGCAAAACTCGCAGGCCCCCCTCAACGACGCCATAGGTGGCCACTGCCGCGATTTCATGCTCTCTGTGAAGGTAGCCCCCATCCGTGGCCATTGGTAGCTTTTGCTCATGGCTGGAAAAGGAGGGCGACGATAGAAATTGGACGGGAAATTGTGAAATTAGTCTGGAGAGTGGAGACTATAAGCCATGGCACTGGTTCTAAACCTGTAGTTGTGTTTGGTGTAGCTGCTAAGGTTCACCGCTTGAGACTGTTGGAAAACATGCTTGAGAAGTTCTGCTTTCATGTGCCATGTATTATTCATTATTCTCCCTTATTAGTGTCGAATGAGATTCCTTGTTGTACTGTACTATAAATTGTACATCGCTACCTTTGTGCCTCCCTTCCTATTTGTTTTGTTACGAAACACATTGCCTTTTTATTGCTAGGGTGGTAGTGTTCTGAATTGCAGTTAGTCGGACTTTTTTTCATGTCTATATCTATATTGTACTCAAATTCAGAACCTATGCTGGAAGAAACAATCGTGATGATGCCCAGTAGTAATATTCTACTCCCTCTGTTTCAAAATATAAGATGTTTTAGTTTTGTGAAGCAAATGTATCTAGACTAGTTTTAGTATATAAGTTCATTCATGTTTTGAGTGAATCTACACACTAAAACAAGTCTAGATACATTTTTCTTCACAAATCTAAAACATCTTATATTTTGAAACGGAGGGAATAGTATTCAATGTTGTCTGCCTCCATGGATTGCTCATTTGGTAAAATTGTGTTGTGACCAAATGTTTCATTCCTTCAGTTAAAAGTAATAACCAGATATGTGAACCTTTTAATCAGCTGCATTCTTATGTCTTTTCTCGGTGTTGAATATCTGTTAGACATGTTATTTTGTCATGAAGCGCGAGTGATAAATTGATTGCATATTGTGGTTGGAGCAGGAAATTCAAACAACATTGCGCGAGGAAATAAAAAGTGCTTACAAATATCATCCATTTGACAAGTGTGACTACAGTGTAAGAATTGCTAACGAGATATGTTCCAATAAGCTGGAGTATGTGATTGACAACATGGATGCCATGCAACCGAACATTGAGCAAAGCACTAATGAAGTTCAGCTAGTTAACTGATTATCCAGTAGCTGCCGGTGAAGACAAGAAGTTGTGAGTGCCAAAACTAGAAGCAGGAGGTGGCTTCCGGACTCCAGTTCGGTATGTTACTCTTGCTATATATACCTACCACATGTGCTCCTTGTTTTATCTGATTTCATATAGTGATGTAGATGAGTACGTGCCATATTCTAAAAGGAAGATATATATTGCTAATATGATGGTACTTGTGCTGCACACGCTGTTCATTCATTCATGCCGAAGTATTACAGCTATTTCAGATTTGTCAGTTGTATTTCCACTTATCCTAAAACAAAGTTGATCTTCTGGTTTATATGTGAGATGATGAATTGCTGATCTAGCTTTTGTTATATTGTGCGCATGCAAATGGACAAAGCTGTGTTCGGTACATTGATCTAGGAGGCTGTGCACTGTATTAGTGTAGCATTAATTTTGAAAATTTCATTCATGTAGAAACTAGAAAGCTTGATGTATATATGGTTGCACAACTCTATTACAACATTGCTTTATGCAGCAATGGATGATTGGCTCCATCTCCAGAAGGTACCGATATCGCACATATCAGTACTCAGTAGTAGCCAAGTACTGTAAATTTTCTGTATATTTTGATGTTACCTATGGTGGAGGAAGGCGATGGTGGCATGGTCCAAAGAAGCGGAGTGAGAGGGGTGAGGAACAAATCTTTACCGTCGGATAGGTAGAAAGGAAAATAAATCCAGGGAAGTTCCCCATATACACAACTAAACTAAATTCAGTTGTTCGGCAGATATGTACCTCTTGTTAGTTTTCATATCAATTTATCAAGTTGACTACCTGGTACTACAAATGTCCCTTTAAGTTTTCAGGCATGTTTTCCAAGAATAAATATGGTTCTTACATGTCTTTTAGGGTGGATTTGCGGTGCAACATTTTTAAAGTTTTCTCCCAATGCTATGCTTTATAAAATACTACAGTTCATACATTGCGGTAGCTCTGCAGTTTTGAAAACCATGTTATCCTCAAAGCTGTTTTTTTGTTTTTGTATTATTGGAAAAATGGTCTGACCTCTTTTTCCTAAAACTGAGAAAGGAAAAAAACTGAATTATTGCTTGGCCGGCCACCGAAACTGTGGTATTGATATACTTTGGTTTTGAAATAACCGAGGTTCTGAAAACGACATAACTTCCTCGTACTCCCTCCGATCCAAATTAATTGACTTGAGTTTATCCATATTCGGATGTATCTAATACTAGAACATGTCTAGATACATCCGAATCTAGACAAATCCAAGTCAATTAATTTGGATCGGAGAGAGTATTAATATTGTTTCCTCTTGCAGATTTTCTGTTTTCTTTTATCATAACCTGAACATGGTTTCCCTAAGAATCTAACACAGCGGTTCACTATACTAGTGGGTGCACCTGAAAGCTACCCGTGTCTGGCAGGTTCCTCGCGCGGAACGAATCAGCTCTCCATCTCGCAAGCTTGTGACGGAGGTGTTCCGGCCAGAACTGGTTCCCATCGTCGACATACATTTCCTCAAGCACCATGGCGTTTTCCACGAGGAACTTGGCGAGCTGGACTTGGAAGCAGTCGACCTCCTTGGTATTGAAAAACAGAGTCACCTTCCGCAGGCTTGTCCTCAGGCAGCTGAACAACGGGCAGTTGTCTGTAAAGGCTGCTGGGAGCTCCGAGACCTTGCTGGCGCCGCGATGCGAGGGAGACATGAACGCGAGCTTCTCGAACCGGTCCATGGATTGGGCGAAGGGACTTGTAGCTGGATTCTTGTTCTCACGGTTGATTTCATAGTCGTAGTTCCACCACATCATGAGCCGGAGCTCTGACATTGCCGGGCACGAGCGGAGTAGCCTCGCCATTGACAACGCCATGATGCTGCTTGTGTCCTCATGGGATATGTTTAAATGGAGGAGCTTGAGGTTTGGGAAGGTAGGCATGATGACCCCGCCGCCTTGCTCCTCCTCGCCGTCGAGGATGTCCTTGATGCAGCTTAGGGTCAACTTCAAGGCCCTCGTGGTGGAGAAGCTTGTGAGCATACTTGACATGGGCTCGTACCGCGACAGGTGTCCGCGGTAAGTGGCGTCGAGATCGACATGTGACAGACCTGGCGCCGGCGATATCAGCGAGAGCTTGACGGGGTGCCCACGGTAGCGGAAGGAGCGCAGGCTGGGCATGTCGATCTGGATGCCAATGTGACCGAAAGCGCCAAACTCCTGGTTGTGGGGAGATGTCTCTATCTCCAGGACGGTGCCTTTCAGGCAGCGGAGGCGGAGGGGCAGCCTGCGATAGGCTGGTATGTCGTAGTATCGGACATCGTCGGCCCAATCGGGCGTCGGTGGCTCCAGCGGCTTTTGTGCGACCTTGTCCAGCAATAGCCTGGTGAGCGCCGGCGCCGCGTCGAGCATGGCCTGGAGATACCCTTCCAAGAGAAAGCAGTCTCGGAGCCGCAGATCCGTCAGGAGCGGGAAAGCCAGGCTCGGCGGTGACGGCGGTTGGAGATTGCAGTGTTCGAGCTCCAGCACCCGGAGCGTGGCGGCGCACGGCATGGAGGCCAGCGGCAGGCCGTACTTAAGAGTATTGTACTCGCAACCGATCTGTAGCTCTTCCAGTTCTGCCGTGGGGAGGTCAGCAGCGAGGAGACCGGCGACCCTGCCACCGTCTCGCGGTTCCACGTCGTCCAGCATGTAATGCGGGCCGTTGGGGTCGTATAACCAGAGGAAGAGCGTGAGCCTCTTGAGGGCTGGGCGTCGGGGCAAGGCCGCCAGTGCCGCGGCGGCGTCGCGGAAGAGGGCGTCCAGCGGCGAAGATCCGAGGCAGAGGCCTTGGTCGGCAAAGTAGGACCTGATGTCCAGGTTGAGTGCGCTCGTCCGGCGCCAGAGAGGACGCCATCGGCGCGAGAGGATGGCGCTGGCGGCGGCCTCGCGCGAGGGCGAGAAGGAGAGGATGTGCTGGAGCAGATCGTCGGGGAGGTCGGAGAGACGGTTGCCGGCCATCGTATCGTGTCGAAGGTCGAACGTCGATGGACGAGGAGCAATACTTATGGGGGATCACGAGTTCACGAGTCGGTTCCGCTTTTGGAATGAATCGGCCGCCTTTAGAAGTTAGAATAGGTGTTGAACATTGATTTAGCCCTTTTACGGCCTAAAGTGATCTGAGCAACATCGATTTGAGCACGTACGGAGGACAACAAAATCGTCAGCCTTGAGTCCTAGTATTTGAGACGGAAACATAGTTTCCATATGGAAAGTGATAGGATCATCCGGACGAATCGCATTGTCCTGGTCCTGGTCCTGTCCCTGTCCCACACACGCGACCTCCCGCGTGGAGGCAAACCTGGCAATCCGACCGTGCCTGGGTCGGCCCATAGCAAGCAGTCCCAGCACACCAGCAGCCCGGCATGGCATGTGGCAAACAGGTTCATGTCGGGCCGTGTCCTGGCCAGGGCTTTTATTTTTTATTTTTATTTTTATCTATACTTTATTTATTTTTCTATAATTCTAAAAAATATAGCCCTGAACACTCACCTGTATCGCCGTCGTGCCTCGCATCGCCGACGGCTAACCCCATAAGAGCTTGCCGCCAGCCTGCCTCTAGGCCACTGCTGCATCCCCCGATGATGCTATTTAACCGAGGCCTCTCTCTCCCGTTTGCTTGACGAGAGAAAGAGGAGGAAGGAGAAGGGGATTGAGAGATGGGGATTTTCGCAAAAGGTATCACCGGTGGTACCCTACAAAGCCCGATAGGTGGGTCCAGCAACTCGCAACGTCGTCAAATACGTCGCGCCAACAAAACATGTGACCATAGACAAACCCCTGAGTCATAGTGACAGTAAAATCATATTTCTGGTATACGGTGACTGAACTGATTTTGCTCGACAAGTCCGGTAACTTTCGGTGGATTTAACTCTATGTCGCCCTTGGGTAAGCAAACTGCCCTCCAGACGAGTAGGTGCCCGGCCATCTTATCAACCACCCCCTGAATCTGAGCTGACGTCTGCTTGCCCAAGAGGCCAAAACAGAGGGAGCCCACGGTAGGTGCATGGTGATGGAAACGATGCTACCAGGCAGCCAACATGATTAGCAATGACTTCGGTCCGTTCCGGCGAGCAACGAGTTTCCCAAAATGCTCCGCGCCATCCTGTTAGCACCCGTTTTGGGTCCATTAAAATTGCAACTGTCAAAGCCACACAATGTGAGCAATGTACGTATTTCGCCAATCACCGAAATTCAGCCAATATATCTGATCGACTCTAATACAGTTGATGAAAATCGGCCCAAAATAGGTTTTACCGGAAAGACCCGTTAAGGGAGAAGATTCTAGAAGCCAGTGGATTCAAGCCCAAGTCCATACCTTAAGTCGGTAAGATTAATTAAAGACCAAGACAGATGTAAGACAGATGTGCTAACACGGAAGAAAAAAGACCGAAAAGGGCTGACCAGATGATTGGACCGGATCCACTACGAAGTCTGTGTGGGTTATTTAGTTTAGAGTTATCTTTCTACTAAAGAGTCTGTAATGCACCCGTATAGTAGTCTCCTAAGCTTGTACGGAAAGACCAGCCGCCCCGTAAATATTGTAAGGGGGTGCCAACCAATTGGCTTCCGGTGATTCTAGTTCACAGATTAGATGGATCGGTTGTACGAGTGTGAGACCCCATTTAAAGTGCAACACATTCACATCAAAAGATCAGCTCCAGGACAACACTTGGCACAGGAGCAAGCTAGTAGTGATCGACGACAACGCCAGCAAGTAGTGCACAACATATTACATGGGAGAAGCCTACAATACCGAACCGGTATGGATTCCGTTCCCCTCACCGATGACGCTGCCGGTCCGCTCCGGCTTGAAGGTGTGGCGGATCACGGCCTCTCGTCGGCGGGAGGTTTATATTCGTTGGCTACACTATTTATTCGTGTCTTTTCGGATGCTAAGATGAGGCTACTTCATGAAGTCCGAATAAGGTCCTTCCCGCCCTATCCTTGCTTTAGTGGTGCAGCTAGTACCAGCGAAGGATGCGTGGAGTTGTGTGCCCGACAGATCTCCTAGGATCTATTTGGTTTTTTTTGTTTATTAGTGTGTTTTCAGGTCATGTCGTTATTAGCGGTGGTTGCTGCTCTAGTGCGATGGTTCTATGGGAACTTGCACGACGACTTTCTGTCTGTCTATACAACAAGCTCTAGTGACAAGATTTGCCCGGCTCCGGTGTTGGAGGGGCGAGGACGGCGACACGCCTTCGTCTCACACTAGTGTTTGTAGTCGTCGCTAGGTGGTCATTTAACCTATTTATATTTTTTATTAGTTTTAGACCTCTTTGTACTACTATTGATTGATTATTAATAGATCAATGGAATTTTTGCCAAAAAAATCATGGGAAAAGAGGATCCAAACCTGGAATTATCAACTGCTTCTCACAATTTTTTTATTTTGAGGGAACTGCTTCTCACAATTTTTCCTTCGTGGGATGCTCAAATCAATGTGATTTACTTACCCAAAAAAAATCAATGTGATTTTACTTACCCGAAAAAAAAATCAATGTGATTTATTCACACCACTGTAGGCCACGGGAGGCCCTAAAGGACCAACAAACATAATGGGCCGTCCAGTTCAACGCGTAAGTGAACTCAGCTTTCATGTCAATAGCGGAATCGACTCGTGATCCATAAATATTGGAGTCTCTAAATATTGCTCCTCGCCCGTCGACGTTCGACCCTGGACGATACGATGGCCGCCGACCGTCTCTCCGACCTCCCCGATGATCTGCTCCAGCACATCCTGTCCTTTTTGCCGGTGCGCGAGGCCAAGGGCAGCGCATCCTCTCGCGCCGATGGCGTCCTCTGTGGCGCCGGACGAGCGCAGTCAACCTGGACATCAGGTCGTACTTGGCCACCAAGGACCAAGACCTCTGTCTCAGCCCTTCGCCGCTGGACACCCTCTTCCGCGACGCCGTCGCGGCGCTCACCGCCTTCCCCCGACTCCCAGCCCTCAAGAGGCTCACGCTCTTCCTGAAGTTAGACGACATCGACAGCTCGTATCTGATGGACCACGCCGAACCACGAGACGATGGCAAGGTCGCCGGCCTCCTCGCTGCTTATCCCGCCATGGCAGAACTGGAAGAGCTTCTCATCGGTTGTGAGTAAGACAGTCGGAAGTTCGGACTACCGCTGGCCTCCATGCCGTGCGTCGCCACGCTCCGGGTGCTGGACCTCGAACTCTGCAATATCCAACCAGCGCCAATCCTGCTGGTTTTCCCGTGCCTGAAGGATCTGCGGCTCCGGAAGTGCGTTTTCAGGGAAGGGCATCTCCAGGACATGGTCGACGCTGCGCCGGCGCTCACCAGCCTGTTGCTGGTAAACGTCTCACAAATGCCGCCAGTTGAGCCGCCGGATTCAGCCAATGACATGCGGAACTACCGCACGCTGCCCCTTCGCCTCCGCTGCCTGACATGCACCGCCCTGGAGCTAGAGACCTATTTCGAGGACGAGGAGCTACAGGCTTTTGGCCACATCGGCATCAAGCTCGACATGCCGAGCATGCGCTCCTTCCGCTACCAGGGGCACCCGGTGAAGCTCTCCCTGATATCACCGGTGCCGAGTCTGGTACGTGTCGATCTCGACGCCACTTACCACGGAGGCCTCTCGCAGTTGCTGCCGAAAGAGCCCATGCCACGTATGCTCACAAGCTTCTCCACCACGGCGGCGTTGAAGCTGAACCTAGGTACCCTCAAGGACATCCTCGACGGCGAGAAGGAACACGGCGGAACCATCCTGCCCACCTTCCCGAACCTCAAGCTCCTCCATGTAGACGTATTCTACGAGTGCCCAAGCAGCATCATGTCGTTGTAAATGGAGAGGTTGCTCCGCTCGTGCCGGGCGATGTCCGAGCTCCGGCTCATGATGTGGTGGAACTATGAGAGTGAGATCGAGCTCGAGAACAAAGATCCGGCCACAAATCCCTTCGCCCAGTCCATGGACCGGTTCCAGAAGCTCGCGTCCACGACTCCACCGCACAGCATCAGCAAGGTCTCGGAGCTCCCCGCGGCCTTGGCAGACAACTCCGCGTCGTTCAGCTGCCTGCGGACAAGCCTGCGGAAGGTTACTCTTCTGTTCAATGCCAAGGAGGTCGATTGCTTCCAAGTACAGCTGGCCAAGTTCCTCGTAGAGAATGCAATGGTCGACGACGGGAACCAATTCTGGCTGGAAAACCTCCGTCACAAGCTCGCGAGATGGAGAGCGGATTCGTTCCGCGCGAGAAACCTACCAGACACGACCGGCTTTCAGGTGCACCCGCTAGTAGTATAGCAAACCCTGTGTCAGATTCTTAAGAACACACATGTTAAGGTTATGATCAAAGAAAACAAAATATGCACAACAGGAAACATATATATTAATACGAGAAAGTCACGTGTCTCCTGAGAAACCAAATGACATGGAAGAACTATATTTATTCTTGCAGAACATGCAAATATCATCTGAAAACTACAGGGGATATTTGTAGTACCGAGTAGTCAACTGATGAAAACTAACAAGTACAATATCTGCCCAACACTGAATTCAGAGTAATCGAGGGAATTTAGACTTCCCTCGATTTCTTGTCCTTTTGATCTATCCAACAGTGTAGATTTGCTCCTATTTACATTCATCTCCCATCTCTCATCTCTCAACCCTAACCCCCTCTCACTCCGCTGCTTCTTTGGACCTTGCAGTCATCACCTGTCTCCACCATTTCTGGTAAGATCAAAATATACTATTTTTAAATTACCGTACTTGACTACCACTGATGAGTGCAATATTTGTACATTTTGAATACGAAGACAATCATCCATTGCTGCATAAAGAGAATTTGAACATAAAGTTGTGCGACCACACTTCAAGGCTTTCTAGTTTTTACATGACTGAAATTGTCACAACAAATGCTACACTAATACAGTGCACAACCTCCTAGATCAATTTACTGAACACAGCTTTGTTCATTTGCATGTGCACTAGATAATAAAAGCTTCATCAGCAATTCATCATTCCACATATAAATCACTCTGTCAGATGTGGCGTGCTGCTAACCCTGAAGGAAATTCTCGGTACCTAAAGGATGATTAGCAATTTTTTAGTTGAAACATGGCAAGCAATTTACTTGTTTGTACCAAGGAAGACATACAGCGAGATGGGTGATCAAAATCTAAAGATAATAAAACAATTACAAGACATACACGTTTGAATCAGAATGTTTAGATTACTCTGCTAACTCCTGACTCTGACGACCTATCAAGTATCTCACACATGAGTGAACAGAACATAGAAAAACATCATATCACCGAAGAATTTCAAAGTTAACTTCTTTTTCAGATAAGAGAGAATACAATTGAAGTACCTGAAAGCCAACTTCTTGTTAGGATAAGTGGAAATAGAACTTAAGAATCATAATTGCTATAATAATTTGGCATGGATGAAGAACATCATGCGCAGCACAAGTACCATCATATTAGCAATATATTTTCATTTAGGATATGACATGCTATACTCATCTACATCACCAAATGAAGTCAGATAAACAAGGAACATGTGTGGTGGGTATAACATGAATGGAACATACGAAATTGGAGTCAGGAAGCCACATGATGCCTTTGCACTCACCAATTCACGCTTTAAGCAGCAGGTACCAGTGTATTTGATAGGCAGTTAACTAGCTAACCTTCATTAGTGCTTTTCTTGATGCTCAGTTGCATGCCATCCATCTTCTCGTTTACATACTCCAGCTTCTTCAAACAAATCTCGTTAGCAACCCTTGCACCGGTAGTCACACTTCTCAAATGGACCATATCCACAAGCACTTTTTATTTCGTCGCGCAATGTTGTTTGAATTTCCTGCTCCAGACACAATATACAATCAATTTATCACGCATCATTCATGGCAAATACTATGTGCCTAACAAAACTTCAACACCAAGAAAATTCATAAAGGAAGTAACAGATTGATCAGCTCATATATTTGGGTAGTATTTTTGGTGGAAGGGTGTAACACTGGGTGCACAGAGACAGACACCATTAAATACAAGAATATTAATACTGAACATCACAGGCAATTGTTTCGGTCAGCACAGGTTACAAATTTCAGCGCTATATAGATACAGATATTGGAAAAGAACAGTCACTACCGGCACTCTAGCAATCAAAAGGCTGCAAGTTTATATCACATCAAATAAGATCGTGCACAGAAGTAAACAATGCAAAATGTATACGCCAGTACTACGAAGCATGCCATTAAGAAAAGTGAATTATCCATGAGCAAGCAATGGAAACAAACGTCTGACAAGTAAGAGCTACACCAAACACAAATTCAGGTTTAGAAACAGTGTCATGGCTTATAGTCTGCTGGATATTTTCACAATTTCCCGTCCAATTTCTAGCTCCCAACTTCCAAAATCCCTCACGCCACCTGGCCCCCTCATTTTCCAGCCATGAGCAAGCCAGCAGGGGCCAAACATATCTAATTCAGGGTGGAACGGATGCGGGCTACCTTCATAGAGAGCATGAACTCGCGGCAGTGGCCGGATATGGCGTCGGTGAGGAGGCCCTGCGAGCTTGCCAGCTCCTCCATGACCAGCCCTGCGAGCTCCACCACCCGCACAATGCGCTGTCCGCAGGTCAAATGTCACGTAGCCGCTACAGGATTGAAGAAATGAACAATAGCCCTAGAGTGAAGAAAACATGAAAGTTGGCTACGGGAGTCACCTGCTCCACGTGATGGAGGCGCTGCAGTGAAGAAAACCCTGCCGAACCATCGCCGCCGCCTGCCGGCGAGGAAGGGAGAGGAAATGGCAGTTGGACGCTTCGCTGACGTTGAGGTGCTGTGATGGGCTCTTTTCTATCTCAGCCCGTTTAGGTGCCTCACATTCGGCAGAAAAGCCCGACCCCAACACGACGTACTGAATGGAACGAGAATAGTCCCACCTCGAAAGCGCAGGAACATTTCGACCAGCTTAAATACCCCGCTCTGCCTCGTCCAAGCACGACCTTACTTGAACAGGATCTGTTCTATAGGATCGTACCGCTGCATCCTTTACTAATAAGGAGGCAAGCACTTCAGCTTGGTTGATGACATCTAACCTGTGGGCCAGAGCGTGATTAAATGGCTAGGTTCAGTTGCTGATCCAATTGCTGTAGAGGATCGTTCCTGCATCAGCTTGCTGGTTCAGGGTGGCTCACAGGTTGTCTGACAGGCTCCCACCTTTTTTTTGCCAGACATTTTTTTGCCGTTCAAACTTGGAACTTGGAAGCTTCAGTGGCACAAGAACAACTAATTGCTGTAGAGGAACTGCAAACGAAATTATGTTGTGCACACACGTCTTTGCATTTTGCTATGTAGGGTATGTATTTTCTTTCCGGTGTAGTATAGGTTTGCCGCCCCGGCGACACAGGGTTTGACATGAGCTGCAGATATCTAGCTTACGTGTAAGTAATTACTAATTAGGAGAGAAAGCGTCTGCTTTCAAGGCAGAGACAGTTTGCTGCAGATTTCAAATTTCGCCGCGGGGAATATTTGGAGTTGATAGGTGCTAGTGGACGCTTATTTTTCTGTTCATTCCACGCGTTATCTGAGAATGTTACGACTCGACTCGTTAGTGCTTTTACCTGCTTTTATCTTTATGCGCGGCAGTAAGAGTAACTTCTATCCTATGCATCTCAGACAATATTCTGGGCTTAAACTTATCTATTCAGTCATATGTAATGCAAGAGACTAAGAGCTTGTCATCCAAGCAAAAAAAAGAAAAGTGATTTTCTCATCACCAGTAATGGATTTCCTCTCTTTTATGCATCATCATAATATAGTGCAGAGTCAGCAGTAAATACAGCCTCTCTGTTCTCCTCACCTGTTTCAACTGGGACCTCTGGCATAGCAAATTTCTTTGGTGCTTCTGCTGCAGTGGGAATACTGAATGAAGGGAAGGGCGGACCATGACTCTTTAGCTTGGGGAGCATATTTGAGCTTTCTTTAGGAGCTGAACCAAATGAAAATGACGACAATGATACTGATCTTTCCAAAATAAGCAATGCGTGCAACCGCATCATAAGAAAGTAAGCTCAGCAGGCCATGGGGCTCTCTAATCGCACAATGGCTGGATTTTTATACAACATTGATCAGTACTTTGCACACTTCTCATGAATAAAATAGGAATTTAGATATAACAGAGAAAATGACGCCTAGCAGAGTAGGCTAGCACGGTGCTCCTACGGAAAGTGCCCAACACTGTTCGAGCTCCAGTTATGACGCGTTGGAATAATGAATCTTATAACTGACATTTCGACAGAAAGATGACCAATCAGGATGTGAATCCGTGATTGAACGAGAAACCTATACTACACCGGAAGTACTGACCAATCAGGATTACCATGAGTGTTCAAGTTCCGAGTCGGAGTCCAACATAGGTACATGACCGAGACCGACTTGGCCACCACCATCCGGCACGATCGGCCTGAGCCTTTTTTTTCTTCTATATATAGCAACGCATTGCAGCATAGCACTTGCAAGCACGGCTGATTAGGTCCAGTTGATCTGTGGTTTTCCATCGTCTGCTGCGTCGATCACACCCGATCGAGCCAAAAAAAAAAGGAGTCGATCGATGGCAGCCGTGGAATCCGGAGAAGTCGATGGCACCGAAGAGCTTCAGTCGTCGCTGGCCAACGTCTCCCTAAACGACGACGACGAGCTCCTCTGCCGCACTTTGGAATACGACCTGTCGATGCGGCTCATCGTGGCGCACCAAATCCAGCAGCTCAAGTTCGACCTGAAGAAGCGCATCAATGTCTACGGGTCCCTCCTCCTTGATCTCGATGGCGAGAGCGATAGAATGCGGCACAGAGTGGCAGCCAGACGGAGGGCGAGAGAGTTGGACGCCGATGCCGACGGCGGATCGAAGGAAGAAGCCGATGAGGAGGAGGAGGAGGAGACGACCGTGGCCCTCAAGGAATTCAGAGATATGTATGCCAAAGCTAGCGGGGTGGACGACCGCCTCAAGGAATACGATGAGATGGTGTGGGTGCACTACGACCCCGACCTGGACAATGAGACGCGCAAGGCCACCATTGCGCGGCTGTGGCGTCACATAGAGAAGGAGCTCGACGACAGAGCAGACGCTGTCACCTCTGGGGAATTCGAATACACATACGCTCCATTGCCGCCAAGACACTAACCACTCCGAGTCCTTAACTAGGAACTAGTTTGCGTTAAGACAGCTATGATGTAGAACTCATTATACAATATTTTTAACGATCTCTTTATCTTTTTCAACATAGAAAAAAAGCCGACGGTACTGTACTAAGAACTTTATCAGAAAAAATATACACCGAGAAGCAATGATGTGTATGTATATACAAAAATGAAAAGAAAACCATCGATATTCATATGCAAGTACAAGACACACCAACAATACAATGCCCACATCAAAACCAAATTAAAGGCATGAATACAACAATTAGCCATATGCTTCAGTTGTTCTGAAAGAACTCCTACCTACTACACTAGTACTACTACTATGAGGAGATCACTTCATCTCCTTCCTGCAATTTCTGAGACACTCTGGGTTCGCTTCTTCCCATTCATGCAGGTATCCTTGTTAAACATCATGTAACGTTTTATTTATCAGAGTTGTTATCGGTATGAAGTAGTACTCCACCCGGAATCCTCTCCCATGTATTCTCCCTACGATGGGTTACATCGTACTATATCAACACGTAACCGAGCGGAGGCAAAGGCATCATTCGATCCTAGAAATCTAATATGGTATCAGAGCCACTCTTCCGTCTCTAGCTGCTACAAAATCGCCGCCGCCGCTGCCTACCGCCGCCGTAGTGTGTCCCAGCCGCCGCCATAGACAAACAAAACCGATACACACCACGCCGCTGCAGATTCCTTTTCCTGCCACTGCTCAAAACCCTCCACATACAAACAGATCGCCGCTGCAGATCCCTTTTTTCTGCCGCTGTCCAAAACCCTCCACATACAAACATACCCAAAACCTAGATACAATCAAAGCCAAAACAACAAAACCCCACTGCAGATCTTCCTGCTGCACACGCACATACATCTCCTGCCGTCGCCGCAGTACACGTCTTCATGGCAACGTCTTCGTCATCTTCTGTCACCGTGTTGGCTGCAGCCCTTGGGGCACCGCCATCTCAGCTTCTCACACGGGAGAATTCCCTCGTGTGGAAGGCTCTTGTGATCCCCGCCCTTCGCGGTGCTCGTGTCATGAATTTGGTGAAAGGGCTCGAGCCGGATCCTGATGAGGAGATTGAGGTGGAATATGCATATAGCAAAAAGATTAAAGTTGAGAAACCAACATATGTCACCTGGATTACAAGAGATCAACAGGTTCTGAGGTATATCCTAAATTCTCTGTCGCCGGATATCCTGTCCCTTGTCATTGGTTTTGATACATCTGCTAAAGTCTGGAAAGCTCTTGAGTCCCTTACCACCACTCCCTCTCGCTCCCGGACACAACAACTTCGTTCTGCGTTGAATGACACAAAAAATTGTGACATGTCTGCTGAAAAATATTTTGCCACAATGAAAAATATTTCCTCTAAACTTGCTGCTATTGGGAAACCCCTTGATGATGATGAGTTAATCTGGTCTATCTTGCATGGTCTTGTAGACTCTTACAATACTATCAAAACTACCGTCAATGCCAACCCCAATACTACTCTCAATGACATGTTTAACCAGCTTCAAGCTTTTGATCAGCTTCACAGGGCAGATGAGGGTGCTGATGCGTTCACCTCGTCAGCCAATATGGCACGGCGTGGTGCTGATCGCCAATCACAGCCGCGTGCACGCCCATATGATAGGTTCCTGGAGGACCGGGACTCTCGCCAACTTCAAGAGGACAACCGTGGTTACAACCGCTCCTATGATGATCGCCGCTCCTATGATGATCGTCGAAACTATGAAGATCGTCGGGGATACACAGATCGTGGCCGCAATTATGACGATCGCCCAAGGCGCCGTGATGATGATGGAGGGAGGCGCTGTGATGACAGTGGTCACGATGTTGGACGTCATCATGGTCGTGCTCCCACCCCCTATGTCAATGTGACATGTCAGATATGCAAGATTCATGGTCACCCTGCTAGTGATTGTTGGTGGCGGTTTCAGGGTGACCGTGATCGTGGTGACCGTGGAGACAAGAGTGCTAATTTGGCATCTTATGGTGTAGATACAAATTGGTATAGAGACACCGGTGCCACCAATCATGTTGCCCAAGAGTTGAGCAAGCTCTCCGTTCAAGAAAAGTACACTGGCCATGATCGAGTTCATACATCAGATGGTAAAGGTATGCAAATCTCCCACATAGGTCATTCAATGTTGTGTACTCCCCATAGCTCTCTACATCTTAAAGATATTCTCCATGTTCCAGACACATCAAAAAATCTTCTTTCAGTTCATAAACTTACACTAGATAATGATGTCTTCCTTGAGTTTCACCCTCATTTTTTCTTGATTAAGGACCAGGCCACAAGGAGGGTTCTATTTAAAGGTCCATGCCATGATGGTCTCTATCAACTAGTTCCTCTGTCTACTGGGTCTATCAAGCAAGACTTCGTCACAATAAATCCGTCGTCTTCTACATGGCATCGTTGTTTAGGTCATCCATCATCTTTTGTGGTGCAGCAGATTCTTAGGAAACTTCATATTTCTCATTCACCAGAAATAAACCCATACATTTGTGATCCTTGTCAACTAGCTAAGAGTCATCAGCTACCATACCCTGTCTCTACTAGTGTTTCCCCTGTTCCTTTGGAGCAAGTGTTTTCTGATGTATGGGGGCCAGCACCTGTCTCTGTTGGCAAACACTTATATTATGTAAGCTTTATTGATGACTTTAGTAAATTTACTTGGATTTATTTTCTCAAAAATCGCTCTGAAGTTTATCAAGTGTTCCTCAATTTTCCAGCAACTTGTTCAAAGAAAGTTCAATAGAAAAATCATCACTATGCAAACTGATTGGGGTGGTGAATATGAAAAACTCCATGGTTTCTTTCAAAAAATAGGCATTACTCATCATGTCTCTTGTCCACATGCACACCAACAAAATGGTTCTGCTGAGTGTAAACATCGTCATATTGTTGAAGTTGGCCTTGCTCTTCTTGCACATGCATCCATGCCTCTTAAGTTTTGGGATGAAGTTTTTCTTACGGCCACTTTTCTCATAAATCTTCTTCCTAGCAAGGTCATCAATTTTGGCACTCTTGTTGAACGTCTTCTTCAAACAAAGCCAAATTATGAATCTCTTAGTATTTGGGTGTGCATGCTGGCCTAATCTTCGCCCGTATAATAAAAGGAAACTTGCTTTCCGTTCTACCAAGTGTGTTTTCTTAAGCTACAGTCCTCGTCACGAAAGAGTTAAATGTCTAGACACCAAAACCGGTCGTGTTTATATCTCTCGAGATGTGTTTTTTTGATGAAAATGTTTTTCATTTTGCTGATCTACATCCTAATGTTGGCTCAAGCCTTAATAAGGACATTATTATTTTACCTACCCACAATGGGGACACACACATTGATGATTCTATGTAACATCCCAGCATTTAGGAACCAACGAAGGGTAGATTTAAGAATCTGTGAAATTGCATGCATTCATCTGTAAAAATGTGGGTAAATTTTTTGCCAAATAAAAACCTAAAGTGATCAAAGTTTCTTTCATTCTTTAAGATTAGGAATAGCCTTGGAGAATGATCGTTATAAACTTTGATATGATCTTTGTGGATTAGTGTGTTTTGGGAAATGAAATTTGAATTTAAACTTGAGTGTTGGATTTATAATTCAAAAGGATTTAGAATTATGTTTGAGTATTTTGATTTAGTCAAGAGTTGATAATTAGTAGCTCAAAATTTAAATAGATAACATAATCAAGAAAAAAGGTATTTATTCCATAATTTTATTCAATAAATAAGTTACAAAATGTAACTTATGAAAATTCTCAAGAATCTTTACAATAGTAATGAAATAAAAGAAGAACCTTTATATATTGAGTAATAGTACAATCTTTATTAAAAAAGAATAAAATAAAGATTACAAAAGAATAAAAGAAATATTACAAGTGACTATTCTATAAAGAAAAAGAAAACCTAATCTAAAGTCTTGAATCTTCAAGTATTGAACCTGCAAAACAAAACACAAACTAAAAGAAAGAAAATTAAGGATTAAAATATGTTACTCTCAATGTTGACAGTGAGTTGCACTGTTCACTTTTTCATCATTGAGTAATCTTTAAAGGGGCAAGTTTCACCAATATGAAAGAACTATATCTTTCATAATTTTAAGCCATAAGTCAAATAAACAGCAAGAAGGGGCAAGTTTCACCAGACAAGTAAAAGTAATCAGATAAAAAGGTAACCTTCAGCCCCTAAACATATCCACAAGGTGCAGCAGGCACACAAGCAACACACACACCAAACTGCATGGTGTGTGCTGCCATCACAACAACAACAAGCTAAACAAACAAAACTGCTCAGCACAGTCGTGGGCAAGCCACCCCAACACCATTTACTTGTTCTTACACACCAAGCACAGCAGCCAAACCAAACCAAACCAAACCAGATCACACCAACCACAACCTTGATCATCTCACCAAGATGGTGACATAAGGAGGGGGAAGATCAGGTGGATAGCAAGATCAAGATCAAGACAACAGGACCAGGAGCTGGACAACAAGATCAAGGACAAGTCCAGGAGCTGGAAGTATCAGGAAAAGCACCAGATCAAGCTAGCCACACAACCAACAATATCAAGCCACTTGCAGCCCCAACAACTCCACTGTTGTGGTAAGTAGTAAAATACCATCACATGATCTATCTGTCTAAGCTAGACAAGCATTCATGAGTTGTCTCATACTCAACTTCTCAGAAAAACACCCAAGTGGGGTGAATCCATCATTGAAGTTTTTAAACACCAAAAGCAATCAGAAAACTATATAGATCCAATTAGGATCTCAGGACAACCTCATTGATCCTAGCTATCAAGCTATATTTTAAATTCCAGGAAAGAATATATCCAAGATCTGAACTTCTAGGCACACCTCTTAAACAGGAGTAGCACCTTAGAATTTCTACATCTCATGGATCCATATAATTTATCAAGCCTACAAATCATTTTTTCCCAACCTTGACAAAGGAATCAGTAGCTGGTAGCACTACCAGAACAGATCCATGAGAAACAACAAGATAAGGATCTAGACCCTAAACCTCAGACCAACATCATAGGTTTTAGGGATTCAAGGAAAGAATTTTCCACTTATCTCTGATGCCAAGCTAATCTTAAGATTGAACAAAAGCAAGCCAAGTAATAGAACCTAATCTTGTGTGCCATATTAGATGTCACAAGAGCAGTTTCTAAACTAAGCAGGTTAAGCATCCAACTATCACAGATACACTCACAGCCAACTATAAATCATTTTCCTGATACTAATCACAAGAATCATTCCCAGGTAGATCCATATATATATCATCACTGTAAGAGACCAATTGATCTTAGCTGTATATGATTTATAAGCCAACAACTACAGATACAATGACTTCATCACTCATAAATCACTGTCAGTAACTAAGTAATGACAGTGATGAGCTCTCAAACCACTAGAATCCCCAAGTAATGATTCTAGAGTAAAATTATCATCTGAACCATATCAAATTAACCAATGGAATCAATCTGGTAAGCCACTAGCATCATCAAATCCAACCATAAGCAGTAATCCACATCAAACAATCACTCATCATGCTTAGGGATCATTAATACATGGTCCAAATCATCAGATATTTCATCAATAGAGGGATATGAACCCTAAGCAGAACAAACAACCCTAATCAGGACATGAACACTAGCCAGGAGTTGCCACTACAAACACATAGCACAGGGTGTCATAGCACAGAGGACACGAGGAGGAGAAGGATAACTTACTAACGGTTGTTGTTGTGGGCGAGTGGAAGAAGCAGAGGGTGTCGATGAACACGGCGGCACGGGGAGCACCCCAAGGGGGCGCTGTGACCCACACCATGCCAAGGCGGCGACCATATCCACCACCACAGCACACGGGAGCAGCGGCGGTGACAGCACCAGCAACACCCCAAACCCTAGGGTTCGAAACGGAGCCGGTCTGGCCACAGGAGGGCTCTAGGTCCAAATCAAGTTGGACAGGAAGGTGAAGCGTGGTCGACAACCTTGCCCTGCACCACGGCAGTGGCCAGGGAGAACCACAGCGGCGAACAACGCACGACGGCGGCGCCATCGACCACGGGATCTAAGAAGAGAAGAGAGATGAGAATGAGAGAGTGACAGAGAGAGTGTGGGCTGGTTGGGCCAGGACCCCTTCGGGGAGTCGTTTTGCTTCTGCCCTATTGGGCCATAAGGGCCCAATAAACCAACACAGACAGCCTGTAACATCCCAGCATTTAGGAACTAACGAAGGGTAGATTTAGAAATTTGAAATGTTGCATGCATTCATCTGGGAAATTGTGGGTAAATTTTTTGCCAAATAAAAATCTTAAGTGATCAAGGTTTCTTTCATACTTCGAGATTAGGTTTAGTCTTGAAGGATGATTGTTATAGACTTTGATATGATCTTTGTGGACTTATGTGTTTTGGGTAATAAAAATTGAATTTAAAACTTGAGTGTTTGAATTATAATTCAAAAGAATTTTGAATAATGTTTGAATCTTTGATTTAATTAAGAGTTAACAATAATAACTCAAACTTTATATAAAAAGAGCAATTAAGAATATGAATATCCATTTCATAATATTATTCAATAAATAAGTTACAAAAATGTAACTTATGAGAATCATCCACAATTTTTACAATAGTAAATAAATAAATAATAATATTTCTTTATTGATAATAGTATAGTCTTTATTACAAAATAATAAAATAAAGATTACAAAGGAATAAAGAATATTACATCTAACTATTCTACAAGTAAAGAAGAAAACCTAAACTAAAATCTTGAATTCCCAAGTTTGGTACCTGCAAAACAGAAAACCAAACAAAAACAAAGAAAGTTAAGGTTAAAATTGTATTACTCTCAGACTTGTCAGTGAAGTGCACTGATCAAGATTCATCATTGAGTAATCTTATAAAAAGGGGCAAGTTTCACCAATCTAAAAGAATCTATCTCTCATAATTTTAAGCCATAATTCAAATAACAACAAGGAAGGACAAGTTTCACCAGCCAAGTAAAAGTAACCAGTTTAAATTAACTTTCAAAATTCTAAACATATCCACACCTGCACAGCAAGCACACAGGCAACACACACACACCAAACTACATGGTGTGTGCTATCAACACCAGCAACAGCACATCCAAACAAAACTGTCAACACATCCGTGGGGGAACCAATCCCCACACCAGTTCATCATTTTTACACACCAGCACAGCAGCCAGCAGCTAAACCAAGCCAAAGCCAAGTTAGATCAAACCAACCAAAGCCCAGGATCACATCACCAAGATGGTGACATAAGGAGGGGGTAGATCAGGTGGATAGCAAGACCAAGGTCAAGCCATCAAGATCAGGAGATGATGGACTAGATCAAGGACAATCCAGGAGATGGGAATACCAGGGGAGCACCAGATCAAGCTGTCACAAGATCAACCACTAGCAACCACAACATTAAGTGGCAGTGGTGAGTAAAAAGATCATCAAATGATCTATCTGTCTAAGATTAGACAAGCATACATGATATAGTTCTTATTCAAACTCTCAGAAGACACCCAAGTGGGGTGAACCCATCACTGAGGTTTCAAACTCTAAAAGAAACCAGAAAAGTATAAAAATCCAACTAGACCTCAGGGCAACATCATTGATCTAACTGTCAAGCTATATTTCAATTCAAGAATGAATATAGCTAAGATTTAACCTCTAGGCACATCTCTAGGATAAGAGTAGCACCTTAGAATTTAATCTTATGGATCTATACAAATGATCAAGCCTACCATCATTTCTTCCAAACTTTGATTCAAGAAACAGTAACTGGTACCACTACCAGAACCATCCATATGAATCAACTAGATAAAGCTTAATCCCTAAACCTGAGACCAACATCATTGGTCCTAGGGATTTAAGAAAGGAAAATTCCTACTTATCTTTAAAGCCAAATTCATCTTAAGCTTAAACCAACCCAAACAATGGAATAGAATCTAATCTTGTGTGCCATACAAAGATGGTGTCACAAGAACAGTTCTACATTAATCAGGTTAAGCATTCAATCTTCATAGATTCAACTAATCCACTGAATATCATTTTCCTGTCATCACAGGAATCATAATTAAAGAATTCCCTATGTACATCTTCACTGTTTGAAACCATTTGATCTCAAACTACAGATAAATTCTTAAGCCAACAAGTGTTAATACAGTGACTTCATCACACAACACTCGCTGTCATTAACCAAGTAATTAAAGTGGTATGTTGTTAAACCACTAGATTTCCAAGTTTTGTTTCTAAGAGCAACTGTACCATCTGATCATATCAAATTTAATCCATAGGATCATCTGATAAGACACTAGCACCACCACAGTTCATCTTAAACAGCAAGCCACATCTAAACAATCAATTAGCATGCTAAAGGATCATCAAAACTTGATCCCACTTCATCAGTATCTAATCAACAATAGGGTATGAACCCTAAAAAGAACCAAGAACCCTAATCTGGACCAGACAATCACCAGAGAGGCCACCACCAACATTGAGCATAGGAGGGCCTCACACCGAGAGCACGAGAGGAGACGAAGCACTCACCAAAGGTTCTCGCTGGAGAATAGAAGAGGAAGTAGAGGGGCCGATGACCATGGCGGCATGGGGAGCACCCCTAGGGGGGGCGCTGCAACGAATACAGCGCCACGATGGTGACCATAGTCACGTTTGGAGGCGAGGAACATCACCACGGTGAACGACAGCAGCATCGGCGCCAGGATCCACGCCAACCCCAAACCCTAGGGTTCAGGACGACATCGATCTATCGCAGGAGAGCTCCATGTCCAAATCCAGTTGGACGGGAGGGAAGAGCGGAGTCGACAACCTCTTCCTGCACCACGACGGCGGCCAGGGCGACCCACAGCGGCGCGAATCGCCGGCGGCGACACCACTGACCACGGGGTCGAGGAAGGAGAACGAGAGGAGACAGCGAGTGAGTTGGGCTGGGTGGGCCGAAAACCCTTTGGGGTGGTTGTTTTGACCATGCCCTACTAGGCCACAAGGGCCCAATAAACCCAAAAGGCCAGGCCAATTCATTTAGCATCTGTTTTAGTAAATAGGAAAAGACCAAAATGCCTCTAAACTTAATTAAATTCTAGAAAATAAAATAATAGTCCAAAAATTATAAATAAAATACTTTTGGATTCACAATAATCCAAACTATCCAAATAAATTAAGAAATAAAATTTTAGACATATAAATTTTATTAAGAATTTTGTAATTTATATATTCCTTATGGAATTTTACAAAATTATTGAAAGATGATAAAAATAAATAAAAAACACTTTCATTATATATTAATATTTTAGTATTTTAAAAAAATACTAAACAAATATTTAATAACAATTTTTGATATTTAAGTGATAATTCTTAAAAGAATTATTAAATCAATAAAAGGAAAATAAAATAAAAGAATACAATATTCTATTATAAATTAATATTTATAAATCCTTTATTATTAATAATAATTCTTATAATAATGGGGAGAATGCATATCAAGTTAAATGATGCATTACATTACTTTGCATAATCATTTTGCTTCTTTAAATATTGTCCTTACCGGGCAATAATGATGTTTTTGTAGACATAGAAGCTCAAGGTCCAGTGCAAGCATCAGACTTCACTACCTTGCCATCACAAGGCAAGTTCATCACTTGCTCATGTCCTTTGAAGAGTCTTTATCAAAGTATTTGTGAATTGTGTGTTATCACCTATATTATAGAAAAAAGAAAACATTATTTTCTCAAGACACTAAATCTTAGATATCATCCTAAGTGACGATATGATGGAGCAATAGAACTTAGAGTTATACTTGCATTAATGATGAAAAATTAGGAATTAATAACCCATGACATCAGTGATTCTAGCGCCGTATATTACGCGTTAACCATGAGATTTGGAATGGGATGGAGAAGTCAGTTGTATCTTTTCCTCTTGTATGGAGGCAATACGACCTTAACGTGACGTTGTGATTCCTTGTGTGGATCCAACATATGGGTGGGCACCCTTACGCCCCACACTTTTGGTGTCTAGATTATGTATGAATGGTGTTAAGGGAGATAGTCCATGTAAATGGTACTAATCCGGGAATCACTAGGTCATAGAGTCTTCGGGAACTCATCAGGGTTTTAGCCTGCCCGAAAGGGGGCTTAACGAAGGTGAGCTAGCCCGAAGGATCGTGCAAACATATGAGGTCGTAGAGAGGGCAGTGTTTGGCTTATACCAACTACTAGGCCCCACATCATGGAATTGTGGACGGGAAACTACGCCCGGTTGTGCAACAAGGAGTTGATCTCTTATGGGAAAAGTGTTGGAGATATGCCCTAGAGGCAATAATAATAGTTATTATTATATCTTTTTGTTTATGATAAATGTTTACATTCATGCTATAATAGTATTAACAAGGAAACATTAATACTTGTGTGATTTGTAAACTTAAATTGAAGTCCCTAGTAAAGCCTCTTCATAATAATAGCTTGTTTGTTAATAAATGATTGTGGTTTCCCTATCATGAACATTGAGACGTTATTAACAACAAGATCATATCGTTAGGAGAATGATATGATGGACATACTCCTATAGATAAGCGTAGCATAAAGATCAAGTCATTTTAATAGTTCAATTGCTATATGCTTTCTGATACATAGTAACCTAATTCCTTCGACCATGAGATCATGCATATCACCATCACCGGAAGGATGCTTTGATTTACATCAAACACCACACCGTAACTGGGTGGCTATAAAGGTGGCATTGAGTATTCGGAAAGTATTGGTTGAGACACATGGATCAAGAGTGGGATTTGTCCCTCCATATGACGGATAGATATACTCTGGGCCCTCTCGGTGGAATGTCATCCAATTAGCTTGCAAGCATGTGGTAGCTCAAGGGATCACATATCACGGGAACGAGAAAAGAGTACTTATCAGTAACGAGGTTGAACTAGGTATGCAGAGATACCGACGATCAAAACCTCGGATAAGTAAACTATCGTGAGATAAAGGGAAATTGGTATCGTATGTAAGTGGTTCATTCGATCGCAAAGTAATCGTAGAAATATGTGGGAGCCATATGAATTTCTAGATTCCTCTATTGGTTATTGTTCAGAGAAGTGTCTCGATCATGTCCGCATAATTCACGAACCGTAGGGAGACACACTTAAGGATTCGACGTTGTTGAGTAGTTATGGAATGATGAGTAAGAGACCGAATGTTGTTCGGAGTCTCGAATGGGATTCGGGATATCACGAGGAGATCCGGAATGGTCCGAAGGATAAGATTCATATAAGGAAAGTCCTGTTTCGGGGTTGGAGAATGGTTCTGGTGTTTTCATCGGGAATATTCTAGAAGGTTCCGGAATGTCCGGCATTCCGGAGGGGAAGGGTACATGAATGTGTCATAACAAGTTGGAATGGTTGCATCATGTACTAGGTGTCATCGCTGAACAAAATAAAGGGATAAAACAAATCCTAGTTTGAAAAGTCAAACGCCAATTTGAAAAGTCAAACGGCTATTTTGTTTGGTGGAGGGAGAGTAGGAAACCTACTTGGGGAGGAAGTCCCTCTCCCTCCACCGCCGGCCAAGGAGGCAGAGTTGGGGAGGGACTCCCCTCCCCTTGGCCGCGCCCTCCCACCTATATAAGAAGGGGCAGGGCTGCCCCTCCTAGACCTACACCTTTACCCTCTAAACCCTAACCCTAGCCGCCGCCCACCATAGCCGCCGTCCTAGGGTTTCTCCCAAGCCGCCGAGTTGGGGCTTCTGCTTTCCCTAGCCGCCGGCCTATCTCCCTCTACTTGGTGTGTCTAAACCCTAGATCACCGAGGCTCTCTCATAGTCCACCATACTCGCTCCGGCTTAAGGCGAAGCCCTGCGAGATCTCCCCTATACTTCCATTACGCCGTCGTCACTTGGGAATCGCGAGGAGTGCTACAACCTCTGCTTTCTTTGGAACAAGGGAGAGGAAGGTCTTCGCCGAGTACCAAACGTGTGACCCATTGCGGAAGGCCTTTAACGCAGCGCCGGAAGGATCATCTACACGATCTTGAGATCGGGAAGAGTACGACTACATCACCCACGAGAATCCGCTCTCGTTAAACACTTTGGAATCTTCGAGGGTGAGTTATTCTATCGACTCGTTGCTACAATCTAGTAGATAGATCTTGGCTTGTTTGTTTGTATGCGGTAGAATTTTTTTGTTTCCATGCTACGAACCCCTACAAAAAGTAACGCACCTCTGCAGAGTGTAAGAATTGTAACTTGTTACTCCTTCTTCTGGGAAGGAGCTACGAACGCGGCATGAAAGGAACTCCATGAAAGTTCTGGTCAACCTGTGAAGACTGGTGGTCATAGATTTTCATAATAAAATCAATCTTTAAAGAAAGATTTAAGAAAATTGCATAGTGCCAAAGGCTGATAGTCCGAGGTGGTAGATAGTGAATCAAACTTCCTACCTTGCATATAATGAATTTGCTGAGTAACGCTGTTACTCATCCTTTCCTTTGAATCCTTGCTTAGACTCTGAGAATCCCGAAGATACTCCAATGTATGCATCCGAGAGTCAAGAGGAGGTCTTCTATGAAGAGCCCAACTTGTATGGAGCCGTAGAAGGGGAGGACTACGACATCGTCTACGGAGGAGAGTTCCAGGAGTCCGAATAATTACTATAGTTCTAGTAACCACTTGAGCCGAGCATCATGAACAATATATAGCAATAAGTTGCTGAGCTCAATTTGGAGTTTAAGTTTTAAATTTGAAACTTCCGCTGAAACACTTATATTTTGTTTTGTAAGTTGAATCTTTTGGAAGTCTTGAACTTCCTGTATTGTAATAATAATAATGTATGTATGTTTGTAATTTGGACCCACAATTTTTCTGTTGTACCACTCAGAGGGACGTGATATTTATGAAACGGTGTTCTGTGAATGTCATGTCAACGACTATAGTGTACTACACATGTAGTGGTATGCTGGGTCACCACAGTTGGTATCAGAGCAAATTTCTTTGACCTGAGGTTGGAAACCTACTAAAGGGTATTACCTGTAGGAGTGTTGCAACGCTGAAGAATTCTCTAAAAAAATAATATAATGGGTATTCAAATGAGAATATTCTGTTATATGTTTTAGTGCGATAATTTTTTGTTATGATGCAATATATTATTGGTTACTAATCAAAACTATTTTTCTGATATATAGAGCTATGGCACCAAATTTTCCAAAACACACTTTTGTAAGGAAAGAGGAGACTCTTGATGATTATCAAGGATCATTCATAGACCAACTTCGTCAACTTTTAAAGTCCTTTAGTTGTCCAACTAGAATTCCAGTGAATACTATAACTTACCTTGATGGACGGATGTTCTCCAAGTATCGTGTGAGTATCCAACTTCCAGAGGAGCTTGGATTATATCACGATCTACCTATAGGTGAAGGTAGAAGTCACTTAGCAGCATATCATGTTGTTGTTGTGGAGGCGATAGCTAATATCCGGGAGCATAAAGCCAAGGAGTTAGAAGGTAGCACATTTTCCGTTATGCCTAATGATTCTATAGACTCGGAAACTATACCGGATCATCTTACTTTGGTTAAGAAGCATCCTAAGTTAGCTTCCAAGTTTATGGATAGATACCGAACACTCGTTGCGTCTTTTTGCAAGACACATCAAGTGATTGTTGAAGATAAAAATGACATGTTAGAGGATCTAACTGATCTGAAAAGGAGGAAGCAGTTAGCATTCCAGTTGGAGAAGGAAGCAGGTAGTAGTGCAACACCTATCTTTAAGGATATACCTATTGATCCTGAATCTTTTATACCATGTCCTTATTCACCAAGACCTGAACCTATACATGATCCTACTATGGATATGAGGTATGCAGTACCACAGGGCTCAGAGGATGATTCTGACTCAGAATTTCCTAACGAGAATTCTGATGGTTGGAGAAGGGGATCATATGAAGGATCTCATGAACACCAGATGTCCACAGATGGTTCTGACAGAAATGTTGGACAATCTAGCTAGATGGGTGTAAGAATTAACCCTAGTCTATACTCCTATATAGTATACCAATATCACGTACTAGCAGCCATTGGATCTTTCTAATCGGACGGCTCATATTTAACACCTTAATCTAGAGGACTACGTGGCTACGTATTAGTCATTGGATAGACTAATCGGACGGTCCCCAATTCAAGGATTCGCGTGGATTCCCCACTTTCTAGAGTAGTCTGCACCTGATTCTTCCACAGCCGTCTAGATATTTCCACCAAGCTGACGTGAGTCTGTCAATACGATGAGAGAGAAAACCACATGCAAGGCTACAGCCTCAGATCAGAAGACCGTAGTAGCAAAATAAACAACTAGAAAATGACAAGTAAATAACAACGTGTTAAAACTAAATACTTCATTGCTCGGCCCAAAGCTGAGTATTCCTTTGAACTTGGTACTTTCTCCATTTCTCAGTCTAGGCCGTATTAAGTTTCACCAAGATGGAGACGAGCATTCTAGAATTTGAGTGAGAATCATTTTTTATATATTCCATTCGATCTGATTTAAATGTCATAGGTTTAGGCTAAGTTTGCATAAGCTATGACTAAACCTGTAACTATCAAATCAGATAGAAGGATGTACTTAAAATTATGTAAAAGCCATATTGCATGACTACCAAATGTGAAATCGTTATGACACCACCGGTTACATAGGCATGCGTTTTTAGGCCTTTCACAATGCGGTGTATTTTAACATATTTTTCGTCTTAAGTGGAGTCTCTACATTTAATGATTTAGAGGGCATGCATACATGTGATTGGTGTAGCAATATTTTATGCCTATGGTTCCATGCAAATGGTATTTCTTAGCTATAAGATACAACCTCACCCTCTTTCCTTATTAAATATAGTGCCACATAAGCAAAGTGCCTACTAAGATATGGAACTAAGAAACCCCATTGTGAAAGACCTTATATTTTGTATAGAAACTTTGAGAAATGAGCAAATTACAATTTGCCCGTCTCTAGATGTGTGTTAAGAGAAATTAAAGCACGTGTATGAAACTATGGGCTCACTTAAAATATCGATTCAATGAATATTGGCAATCTAATAACATATAGTACTAAAAAACATGTGAGTTTCGGAGAGCGTCAATAAGACGTTTGGACTCCTGGAGCTCTTTTTTTTGAGAAGTTCAAAATTAAAGTTTCAGAAAATTTCAAAAAATATAGATACATAGATAATGATTTATAATACACGAATACAAAGAATCATGTAAAAATATTTTGTATTCTATTCTCGGTAAAAAAAAGAAAATTCTAGATCTAAATATAAATAGTGTAATTTTGAATGGGCCTCCGTTTTTTCAAATTTTGTCATATTTTTCTTTTTTGTTGCACTCAGAATATAATGTATTTTTTCATTGAAAATTGGCATACATGTACTTTGTTTTAGTGGCTACACATAAGTATATTTCTCGAAAATATTTAATAATTTTTGAAAAATTAAAAAGCGGGCTCTAGGAAGCCTGTCCTTTAAAACGATTTTCTGGTGACTTTCGTTAGTATTTATATTGCTTAAACTTTAACGTGCATGGCACGTGTCATGTACTAGTAATAGTAGTAGAAATGCCATGTCGGTAGATACTCAGGACGAAGAAGAAGATCCTGAGGAGAGATGTTTGATTCATCAACATCTTCTCAAAACCCAGGGAATATACATTATCTAGTGTTTAACTATCTTGCCCAAAGGAGCACCTGGGGATTAGCAGGATCTGCGTATCCTTTTGACAACTCAAGTAATGAAGCTCAGGTGATGCAAGCGGGAGATAATGTTAAATATGTTTCTGAAGACTTTTCAGCTGAGCTGGAAGGAGTGTATGTTCCTTCTGAAAGGTTATTTGATTCACAAACTGTGCGACGAACGTCACGTCATCACGGTTGGACATCAGGCATGTATGATGAGTGTAGTTACTACTAGAAGTAGGCAACTGTGTAGAAGTATCAAGTACCATGTATTATACTCCAAGAAATAAGATAGTTAGATGAATAAGGTAGTTTTGTGATTATACCTATCTGGTATATGTTGTAGTGACTTTGTATTATTATGATATTATGTATAATATGTGAAATGCATATTTGGAATTTCTTTGTATCTTCATCGTGTGACTAGTTCTGTGCGTAAAGTCGAGCTCAGAACACATGTGCATGATGTAATTATGAGTATTCTCTTTATGTTGCAGGATTAGAGGGTCATGAATACGGGTGTAGAAATCGAAACTAAGCAGCAGCGGATGGAGCGAGATGCCAAGGAGAAGGCCGATGCAGATGCAGCAAATCAGGGAGAATTACCACCACCAATGAGGTCGTTAATGGAGCAGAATTTTATGCAGTATATGCAAATGATGCAAGAGAACCAGAACAAGTTCATGGAGGAGTTGTTGGGACGAGCAAATCAGAGAGCACCTGAGGGTGGAGGAGTGAGTCTATCTGATTTCCAGAATGCAAGGCCGTTACCTTTTGCATCAACACCTGAACCAATGGATGCAGAAAATTGGCTAGCAGATCTGACAAGAAAGTGAAAGGTGAGGTTGCAATGATGAGGAGAAATTGAGGTATGCAACTCATCTTAATTTGGACTGCGACATCTTGGTGGGAAAACCAGTTGGCCATGCAGCAACCAGGAAGGGAGTATACCTGGGAAGAGTTTAAACAAAGATTCCGTGAATATCATGTTCCGGAGAGTGTTATGGAACTAAAGCGAAGAGAATTTGAAGAGATGCAGCAGGGATATACTAGTGTTATGAAGTATATCCGGGAGTTCAGTCAACTATCTCGTTATGCTGAGGAAGTGGTTAACACGGAGGAAAAGAATAAGAAGCATTTCCTGCATGGATTAAATCTATTTGTGAAGATGCAGTTGAGGTTGGCTAATAAGCAAACTTATCAGCAGTTGCTAGATGCAGCTATTACCTTCGAAGATGATTACAAGAATGTCCAAGAGGATAGAAGGAAGATAGCTAAGAAGGAAACCAAGAGGATACAAGCAAGCAAGCCCAAACCCAATCTGGAATTCAAACCAAGGAATAGGCCCTATAACAACAACAATCCCAATCGAAGTGCAAATCCAAATGCAAAGAATATTATATGCCACAATTGCAAACTTCTAGGGCATATAAGCAGGGATTGCCCGAAACCAGTAATTGTATGTCATGCTTGTGGTCAGAAAGGTCACATCAAGCCCAATTGTCCAAGCAAACCACAAGGTGGTTGGCCGGCTCGATATGGAAGGCAAGCCAGTGGAGGTAATGGACAGCCCAATAAAGGAGGAAATAATGGCAAGAACAACAATGGTAAGAGGAACAGACCTACCGGGAAGCTGAACTGTGCAACTCTCGAGGAGGTGGATAATTCGGAGCATGTAGTGATAGGTACCCTCAATATCCTTACCAATCCTGGCAAAGTTCTATTTGATACTGGTGCAACTACTTCATTCATTTCTGAAGAATTATGTGATAAGTTCGGGATTAGAAGGGCAACGTTAGAAAACCCTATGACTGTAGTTACGACAGGGGGAAATGTGATTGTACGCCACATCAAACAAGATCAGGTTATTTCGATCTATGGTTGTACATATTCCGCATACCTTTATGTGATTCCTTTGAAGGGAATTGCAGTAGTGCTAGGGATGGATTTGATGATGGAACATGGAGCTCAAATAAATTGTGAGGAGAAAACTGTCTCAATCAAAACTCCAAGTGGAGCAAGGATAGTTTACCAAGCAGATAAGCACAGTCATATCATGGTGGATCTGCAGTTGAACTCGATGAAAGAGGTCAAATTGGAAGATATTCCTATAGTAAATGAATTTCAAGATGTTTTTCCAGCAGAGGTACTGGGAATGCCACCAGACCGGGAGATAGAGTTCATTATTGACCTAATTCCTGGTACAACACCAATAGCTCAAGCACCATATAAGATGGGACCCAAAGAGTTAAAAGAACTCAAAGAGCAAATTGATGAGTTAGACAGAAAAGGATTTATTTAGGAAAGTGTATCTCCATGGGGAACACCAGTAATCTTTGTGGAGAAGAGAGATGGTGGAACAAGGATGTGTGGAGATTATAGAAATCTGAACAATGTTACTATCAAGAATAAGTATCCTTTACCAAGAATCCAAGATTTGTTTGATCAAGTGAAAGGAGCGGGAGTTTTTTCAAAGATCAACCTAAGATCTGGATACCATCAAATCAAAATCAAACCGGAAGATGTTCCTAAGACAGCATTTGTCTCAAGATATGGACACCATGAGTATCTGGTAGTACCATTTGGTTTGACCAATGCACCTCCAATATTCATGAATTTGATGAAAAAAATCTTCATGCCATATCTGGATAAGTTCGTCATAGTTTTTATTGATGATATTCTGATATATTCCAAGGATAAGGAAGAGCATGCTGATCATTTGAGAATAGCATTGCAGACTCTAAGGGAACATAAACTTTATGCTAAGTTTAGTAAGTGTGAATTTTGGCTAGATGAGGTAGAATTCCTCGGTCATGTGATCAGTAAGGATGGAATTGTTGTTAATCCATCTAAAGTTTAGTCAGTATTAGAGTGGACTGCACCGATCAATGTGAAGCAAATTCGAGGTTTCTTAGGAATGGCTGGTTATTACCAGAGATTCATTGAAGGTTTCTCCAAAATAGCTGGACCAATGACCAAATTGCTAAGAAAGAATACACCATTCAATTGGGATGAGAAGTGTGAAGCAAGTTTTCAGGAGTTGAAAACCAGATTAACCACAGCTCCAATCTTAGCAGTTCCTGAAACAAGGAAAGACTTTACAATATACTGTAATGCATCTAAAGAAGAGTTAGGTTATGTATTAATGCAATATTGGAAAGTGATTGCTTATGGTTCAAGACAACTAAAACCACATGAAGTCAACTATCCAACTCATGATTTAGAATTAACAGCAGTAGTCTTTGCGCTGAAAGGATGGAGGCATTTTCTTTATGGAGCCAGATCTGAGTTATACACTAACCATAAAAGTCTCAAATATTTCTTTACTTAAAAGGAATTGAATATGAGACAAAAGCGTTGGTTGGAACTAATCAAACATTATGATTTAACAATCAACTATACTCCAGGAAAAGCAAATGTTGTCGCAGATGATTTAAGCCGTAAAAGTGCAGATATTCAGCCTAGAAATTGGGAGCTACCAAAAGAGTTACAACTGGACTTGGAAATATTAGAGCTTCAATTCATTAGAACAAAGGTTCTTGGAGGATTAGCTACTATGCAGGTAGTTGCAGAGTAGGATAGTGATCTTAAGCAATAAATTTTTAGACATCAAGCACAAGATCCGTTTATTGCTGAGGAAATTCGGAGGATATCTCAAGGGCAAAAATCAGTTTTTTGCCTTGGAGATTATGAGTCTTTATGGTTTCAAGACCGTCTATGTGTTCCATATGTGACTGAGATTCGTGATGTCATACTTAGAGAAGCACATGAAACACCATATTCTATACATCTAGGAAGTACTAAGATGTATATGGATTTGAAAGAACTATTCTGGTGGAATAAAATGAAAAGGGATATTGCTAAATATGTATCAGAATTCCATACTTGCCAAAGGGTGAAGGCTGAACATCAAAGTCCAGCAGGACCATTACAACCTTTGGAAATTCCCGAATGGAAGTGGGAAGAAATAGGTATGGACTTCATCACAGGATTTCCCATGACACCTAAACTAAAGGATATGATATGGGTAATTGTGGACAGACTCACTAAGAGTGCACATTTTATTCCGGTAAATCAGAAAGATAATCCCGAGAAGTTAGTAGAAGTTTACGTCAAAGAGATAGTAAGTAAGCATGGAGTACCCAAAAAGATTGTAACTGATAGGGGATCAGTGTTTACTTCAGCATTTTGGAAGCACTTGCATGAAGCACTTGGTTCAAAGTTAGATTTTAGCACAACCTATCATCCTGAGACAGGAGGTCAAACTGAAAGGACAAATCAAATACTAGAAGACATGTTAAGAGCTTGTGCATTATATTTTGAAGGTACATGGGAAGATCATCTACCATTGGAAGAATTTTCCTACAATAATAGCTATCAGAGTAGTCTGAAGGCAGCTCCATACAAAGTTCTGTATGGAAGGAAGTATAGATCACCAATCTGTTGGTATGAGCCTGGAAGAAGCAAAGAATTTGCACCAAACTATATCAAGGAAAGACAAGATATCATTGATAAGATCAGGGATAGACTGAAGATAGCCCAGAGTAGGCAGAAAAGTTATGCTGATCAAAGTCGAAGATCATGGAATCCAGAAGTGGGAGACATGGTATACTTGAAAGTAAGTCCAATGAAAGGGGTGAAAAGGTTCGGAGTTAAAGGAAAATTGAGTCCAAGATACATCGGACCATTCAAGATATTGAGTCAGAACATAACTATAGCTTATGCCTTAGAGTTACTGTCAAGATTGTCTCAAGTGCACAATGTTTTCCATACGTCACAACTTCGTAAATGTTTGAAAGTTCCGGATGATGCAATCACACATCAGGAGATAGAACTACAAGCAGATTTGACCTATGTCGAAAAGCCCTGTAAAATTTTGGAAGAAAACTAGAAAAGGTTGAGGAATAGGGCAATCAAATATTGCAAGGTACAGTGGGAACATCACCCTGAAAGGGAAGCCAATTGGGAGAAAGAAGAAGATTTAAGAAAAGCCTATCTAGAACTATTCAGGTATATCTCAACAAACTTCGGGACGAAGTTTAATTTAAGGGGGAAGTCTGTAACATCCCAGCATTTAGGAACTAACGAAGGGTAGATTTAGAAATTTGAAATGTTGCATGCATTCATCTATGAAATTGTGGTTAAATTTTTTGCCAAATAAAAATCTAAAGTGATCAAGGTTTCTTTCATACTTCAAGATTAGGTTTAGTCTTGAAGGATGATTGTTATAGACTTTGATATGATTTTTGTGGACTTATGTGTTTTGGGTAATAAAATTTGAATTTAAAACTTGAGTGTTTGAATTATAATTCAAAAGAATTTTGAATAATGTTTGAATCTTTGATTTAATTAAGAGTTAACAATAATAACTCAAACTTTATATAAAAAGAGCAATTAAGAATATGAATATCCATTTCATAATATTATTCAATAAATAAGTTACGAAAATGTAACTTATGAGAATCATCCACAATTTTTACAATAGTAAATAAATAAAGAATAATATTTCTTTATTGATAATAGTACAATCTTTCTTACAAAATAATAAAATAAAGATTACAAAAGGGTAGAACTAAAATTACAAAAGAATAAAGAATATTACATCTAACTATTCTACAAGTAAAGAAGAAAACCTAAACTAAAATATTAAATTCCCAAGTTTGGTACCTGAAAAACAGAAAAACAAACAAAAACAAAGAAAGTTAAGGTTAAAATTGTATTACCCTCAGACTTGTCAGTGAAGTGCACTGATCAAGATTCATCATTGAGTAATCTTATAAAAAGGGGCAAGTTTCACCAATCTGAAAGAATGTATCTCTCATAATTTTAAGCCATAAGTCAAATAACAACAAGGAAGGACAAGTTTCACCGGCCAAGTAAAAGTAACCAGATAAAAGTAACTTTCAAAATTCTGAACATATCCACACCTGCACAGCAAGCACACAGGCAGCACACACACCAAACTACATGGTGTGTGCTGTCAACACCACAGCAGCAGCACATCCAAACAAAACTGTCAACACAGCCATGGGGGAAACCAATCCCCACACCAGTTCATCATTTCTACACACCAGCACAGCAGCCAGCAGCTAAACCAAGCCAAAGCCAAGTTAGATCAAACCAACCAAAACCTAGGATCACCTCACCAAGATGGTGACATAAGTAGGGGGTAGATCAGGTGGATAGCAAGACCAAGGTCAAGCCATCAGGATCAGGAGATGATGGACTAGATCAAGGACAAGCCAAGAGATGGGAATACCAGAGGAGCACCAGATCAAGATGTCACAAGATCAACCACTAGCAACCACAACATCAAGTGACAGTGGTGAGTAAAAAGATCATCAAATGATTTATCTGTCTAAGATTAGACAAGCATACATGATATGATTCTTATTCAAACTCTCAGAAGACACCCAAGTGGGGTGAATCCATCACTGAGGTTTCAAACTCTAAAAGAAACCAGAAAAGTATAAAAATCCAACTAGACCTCAGGGCAACATCATTGATCTAACTGTCAAGCTATATTTCAATTCAAGAATGAATATAGCTAAGATTTAACCTCTAGGCACATCTCTAGGATAAGAGTAGCACCTTATAATTTAATCTTATGGATCTATACAAATGATTAAGCCTACCATCATTTATTCCAAACTTTGATTCATTGAACAGTAACTGGTACCACTACCAGAACCATCCATATGAATCAACTAGATAAAGCTTAATCCCTAAACCTGAGACCAGCATCATTGGTCTTAGGGATTTAAGAAAGGAAAATTCCTACTTATCTTTAAAGCCAAATTCATCTTAAGATTAAACCAACCCAAACAATGGAATAGAATCTAATCTTGTGTGCCATACAAAGATGGTGTCACAAGAACAGTTCTACATTAATCAGGTTAAGCATTCAATCTTCATAGATTCAACTAATCAACTGAAAATCATTTTCCTGTCATCACAGGAATCATAATTAAAGAAATCCCTATGTACATCTTCACTGTTTGAAACCATTTGATCTCAAACTATAGATAAATTCTTAAGCCATCAAGTGTTAATACAGTGACTTCATCACACAACACTCACTGTCATTAACCAAGTAATGACAGTGGTGTGTTGTTAAACCACTAGATTTCCAAGTTTTGTTTCTAAGAGCAACTGTACCATCTGATCATATCAAATTTAATCCATAGGATCATCTGATAAGACACTAGCACCACCACAGTTCATCTTAAACAGCAAGCCACATCTAAACAATCAATTAGCATGCTAAAGGATCATCAAAACTTGATCCCAATTCATCAGTATCTAATCAAAAACAGGGTATGAACCCTAAAAAGAACCAAGAACCCTAATCAGGACCAGACAATCACCAGAGAGGCCACCACCAACATTGAGCATAGGAGGGCCTCACACCGAGAGCACGAGAGGAGATGAAACACTCACCAAAGGTTCTCGCTGGAGAATAGAAGAGGAAGCAGAGGGGCCGATGACCATGGCGGCACGGGGAGCACCCCTAGGGGGGCGCTGCGGCCAATACAGTGCCACGGCGGCGACCATAGTCACGTGTGGAGGCGAGGAACATCACCACGGTGAACGACAGCAGTAGCGGCGCCAGGATCCACGCCAACCCCAAACCCTAGGGTTCGGGACGGCATCGATCTGTCGTAGGAGAGCTCCATGTCCAAATCCAGTTGGACAAGAGGGAAGAGCAGAGTCGACAACCTCTTCCTGCACCATGACGGCGGCCAGGGCGACCCACAGCGGCGCGAATCGCCGGCGGCGACACCACTGACCACGAGGTCGAGGAAGGAGAACGAGAGGTGAGATTGAGAGAGGAGACAGCGAGTGAGTTGGGCTGGGTGGGACGAAAACCCTTTGGGTGGTTGTTTTGACCATGCCCTACTGGGCCACAAGGGCCCAATAAACCCAAAAGGCCAGCCCAATTCATTTAGCATCTGTTTTAATAAATAGGAAAAGACCAAAATGCCTCTGAACTTAATTAAATTCTAGAACATAAAATAATAGTCCAAAAATTATAAATAAAATACTTTTGGATTCACAATAATCCAAACTATCCAAATAAATTAAGAAATAAAATTTTAGACATATAAATTTTATTAAGAATTTTGTAATTTATATATTCCTTATGGAATTTTACAAAATTATTGAAAGATGATAAAAATAAATAAAAATCACTTTCATTATATATTATATTGTAGTATTTTAAAAAATACTAAACAAATATTTAATAACAATTTTTGATATTTAAGTGATATTTCTTAAAAGAATTATTAAATCAATAAAAGGAAAATAAAATAAAAGGATACAATATTCTATTATAAATTAATATTTATAAATCCTTTATTATTAAAAAGAATTCTTATAATAATGGGGAGAATGCATATCAAGTTAAATGATGCATTACATTACTTTGCATAATCATTTTGCTTCTTTAAATATTGTCCTTATCAGGCAATAATGATTTTTTTTGTAGACATAGAAGCTCAAGGTCCAGCGCAAGCATCAGACTTCACTACCTTGCCATCACAAGGCAAGTTCATCACTTGCTCATGTCCTTTGAAGAGTCTTTATCAAATATTTGCAAATTGTGTGTTATCATCTATATTACAGAAAAATAAAATATTATTTTCTCAAAATAAATAAATCTTAGGTATCCTCCTAAGTGATGATATGATGGGGCAATAGAACTTAGGTTTCTATTTGCAATAATGATGAACCATTAGGGATTAATAACCCATGACATCAGTGGTTCTTGCGTCGTATATTACGCGTAAAACATGAGATTTGGAATGGGACGGAGAAGTCAGTTGTATCCTTTTCCTCTAGTATGGAGGCAAGACGACCTTAACGTGACGTTATGATTCCTTGTGCGGATCCAACATATGCGTGGGTACCCTTACGCCCCACACTTTTGGTGTCTACATTATCTATGAATGGTGTTTAGGGATATAGTCCATTGAAATGGTACTCGCTCGGGCATCACCGGGTCATAGAGTCTTTGGGACTCATCAGGGTTTTAGCCTGCCCGAAAGGGGGCTTAACGGAGGTGAGCTGGCCCTGAAGGATCGTGCAGACATATGAGGTCGCGGAGAGGGCAGTGATTGGCTTGGACCAACTATTGGGCCCCATATCATGGAATTGTGGACGGGAAAGTACGCCCGGTTGTGCAACAAGGAAGTTGATCTCTCATGGGAAAAGTAACGCACCTCTGCAGAGTGTAAGAACTGTAACCTGTTACTCCCTGTTCCGGGAAGGAGCTACGAACGCGGCAGGAAAGGAACTCCATGAAATATCTAGTCAACCTGTGAAGGCTGATGGTCATAGACTTTCATAATAAAATCAATCTTTGAAGAAAGCTTTACGAAAATTGCATAGTGCCAAGGACTGAAATCCGAGGTGGTAGATAGAGCATCAAACTTCCTACCTTTCATATAATGAACTTGCTGGGTAACGCCGTTACTCATCCTTTCCTTTGAATCCTTGCTTAGACTCTGAGAATCCCTAAGATACTCCAATGTATGCAACTGAAAGCCAGGAGGAGGTCTTCTATGAAGATCCCAACCTGTATGGAGCCGTAGAAGGGGAGGACTACGATATCGTCTACGGAGGATAGTTCCAAGAGTCCAAAGAATTACTATAGTTCTAGTAGCCACTTGAGCTGAGCAACATGAACAATATATAGCAATAAGTTGTTAAGCTCAATTTGGAGTTTAAGTTTTCAATTCGAAACTTCCGCTGAAACACTTATATTTTGGTTTGTAAGTTGAATCTTTTGGAAGTCTTGAACTTCCGGTATTGTAATAATAATAATGTGTGTATGTTTGTAATATGGACCCGCAATGTTTCTGTTGTGCTACTCTGAGGGATGTGATATTTACGGAAGGGTGTTCTGTGGATGTCATGTCAACGACTATAGTGTACTATACATGCAGTGGTATGCTGGGTCACCGCATTCTATGAGCTTGCATATTATACCAGATGTTACTAATCATGTACTTGTAGACACTACTGAGGTCGAATAGATAGCAGGAGAAAGTTCGAGTCAAAAAACTGAACTAACAATGCAAAACAGTGCAGATACTCACTCAGTCACTTCCAGCCAAAGTACTAATTCCAATGCAGATTCTGCATCGTCATCGGATTAGGAGTGTGTGGATCCTGGAGAAAATTCTCCCGCACTCTCGCATGCAGCCAATGAGGTCGTTTCCTGCTTGCGGTCCTGCTCGCGGTCGCGTTCACCGAGGCGTGTGCGGTCACTGTCGTCAGACATGCAGACACAAGACACCAGGTTGCGGTCGCTGTCACCCGGCCTCTCTCCTTCCCCTGCATCGCTGTCACATGCGACATCGTCCAGGACGCCACCGCTTGCATGATCGATGTCGCCTGCTGCACGTCCTCCACCTGCATGCGACACGGGGAACAGGACAAACACTGATGATGCAAACAATGTTAGCTCTAGATCCTCTATGAACACTGACAGTACTAGTACAGCTAAAAATTCTGGATCTTCGGTGCCTCCGATAGAACAATCACAACCACAAATGGTGACACGTCTCCAAAGAGGTATCAGAAAACCAAAGACATATACTGATGGCACTATTCGTTATGGCTTGTTTACTTCTACAGGTAAGCCGTCTACACTATCTGAAGCTCTTTCCGATGATCATTGGCATAGGGCTATGACAGAAGAATATCATGCTCTTATGGAAAATAAAACTTGGAGACTTGTTCCTCCTAACTCTACCAAGAATATCATTGACTACAAATGGTTATACAAAGTAAAAAAGAAATGCAGATGGCACAACTGATAGATACAAGGCTCGTCTTGTTGCAAAAGTTTTCAAACAAAGGTATGGCATAGACTATGAGGACATTTTTAGTCTTGTTGTTAAGGCAACCACTACCAGACTTGTTTTGTCAGTTGATGTTTCTCGAGGTTGGAAGTTAAGGCAGCTAGATGTCAAGAACGTGTTTCTCCATGGTGTTCTGGAAGAGGAGGTATACATGAAACAACCTCCTGGGTTTGAAGATTCTCAAACTCCACACTATATATGTAAACTTGACAAAGCTTTATATGGTCTCAAACAAGCCCCTCGAGCCTGGTACTCCAGATTAAGTACAAAACTTCAAGCACTTGGTTTTGTTCTTTCTATAGCAGATACCTCACTTTTCCTTTACAAACAGTCATGTGTTATGATCTTTGTTCTGATTTATGTTGATGAAATAATTGTTACTAGTTCTTCAGAACAGGCTGTCGCCACTCTTCTGCGGGGTATAAAGGATGATTTTTCTCTCAAGGATCTGGGAAATCTTCACTTCTTCTTGGGTATTGAGGTAAAAGAAATGAATGATGGGATATATCTTACTCAAGAGAAATATGCTACTGATCTTCTCACAAAAGTTGATATGAGAATATGCACTTCATGTCCTACACCTCTATCCTCCACTGAAAAGTTGTCTCTTGGTGAGGGAACTCCTCTTGGTCCTGATGATATCACTGAATACATAAGTATTGTTGGAGCTTTACAGTATTTAACAGTGACAAGTTCTGATATTTATTTCTCGGTTAATAAGGTTTGTCTGTTCCTACATGCTCCAACAACGTCTCATTGGACAACTGTTAAGAGAATTTTGAGATATATTCAGGGATCTTCATCTAGTCTACTTAGTGCCTTCTCTGATGCAGATTGGGAAGGTTGTCTTGATGATAGGCGATCCACGGGAGGTTTCGCTATATTTTTTTGGACCAAACTTGATATCATGGAGTGCTAGAAAAAAGCCACTATTTCTAGATCTAGTACATAAGCTGAATATAAATCCCTTGCAAATGCCACAGCTGAATTAATTTGGGTTGACGCTCTTCTTGGTGAACTTGGGGCTTCACTAAAGGAAAATCCATGTTTATGGTGTGATAATTTGGGAGCAACATACTTATCTGCAAATCCTATCTTTCATGCAAGGACTAAACATATTGAGATCGATTTTCATTTTGTTAGAGAAAGGGTTGCAAACAAGATGCTTGAGATCAAGTTTATATCTAGCGAAGATCAAGTTGTAGATGGTTTTACAAAGGCACTACCAGTTAAGGAGCTAAATGAGTTTAGACGTAATCTCAACCTTTCAGAAGGTTGTGATTAAGGAGGCTGTTAAACATTATGTAACATTTTATTTATCAGAGTTGTTATTGGTATGGAGTAGTACTCCACCCGGACTCCTCTCCCATATACTCTCCCTACGATGGGTTACATCATACTATATCAACGCGTAACAGAGCCGAGGCAAAGGCATCGTTCTGTCCTAGAAATCTAATAATTCTCTCACACGTTCATCGCGAAGAATGGTACCTAAGATCATCTCAGCGGTCAAAGGGAAAATGTGCCCATTTTTATCGAACCAGCTCTTGAGGAAACGTCGCTCAAATGTCTGAAGAAGTAGCAATTTTCCCATTACCACCTCCATTTCGGTTTATAAGGAAAATACGTACTTCGAGAAAATAGTTTGACTATAAATTTGGTCAACAAAATGCCAACTATATTTAACAAAAATTATACCATTAGATTCATATTTAAAATACGATTCCAATTGTATATTTTTTGTAATATATATTCATATATTGTTGAGCAAATTTACGGTTAATCTATTTTCTTGAAATACGTATTTGCCCTATAATCCGGAATGGAGGGAGTAGTGTCCTGTTGGCAAGAAATACATGTTACCATTAATGCAGTAAAAGTTTCAACAATTATGCAACAGAAAATTTACCTTTCCAGTGGCAATCGTTACAGGGTCAACCATCGAATATTGCACCCTTCTTTGTGCTCCTCCTTTGGCTTCCCATGCCCGAGGTTCTCCACTACCAGCTTGAAGAGAGAAGAAGCCTTGCAACAAGTAGTTCTCTAGGCAGTGAGTTTGATCCAGAAAAAAGAACCCCTTCTCTTCCCAACCTTATCCTCTCCCCGCCTGGCATATTCCAAACCGCCTCCTCCTGCCGCCTACGAGGCCTCGCTACCTGGCTGATGGGGAAGTAGTGTATATAGTAGGGCTGGCCTGGGGTGGAATCCCCATGTGTGGTGGCCACATGCTGTCGGGAGTCCGCACGTCTTCCTGGACGAGATGCAGCGGTGGCTCACTCCCCTTTCCCCCTTGCTTTGCCAGTGATGGAGGTGATGGAGGGGTCTTGCCTCTCCCTCAATAAGGCCTGCTCGTGCTCGATTTATGTTGGGTTCCTTGTGACCCTCTCTTTGGCCGGCCATGGTGGCGGGGGAAGGTGGAGTTCCAAAATGGAGCAGCTTTGTCCTCGAGCTTTTGGTGCTGCTTGATGGCGCCCGGTGTTGACGTGGGACGCTTTGTTGGAAACCCCAAGAGCAAGGTGTGAAGAGCACAACAACAAGACTTCCCTCAGTAAGAGACCGAGGTTATCGAACCAATAGGAGGAAGGAAATGTCTCAAAGGTGTTGCAAGCAACGTGGAAACCTGCACAACACAAACTCAAGACTTTGCCCCAACGAACAATGAGGTTGTCAAGATCACCGGTTTGCTGTAACAAAGGATTAAACGTATGGTGTGGAAGTTGATGATGGTTTGCAGCAAGTAAACAGTGGAAGAGGTATCAATGGTAAGGATTGGACCAGGGTCCATAGTTCACTATAGGTGCTCTCCTTAGATAAACAAACATGGCATGCAGGGTAAACAAATTACAGCAGGGCAATTGACAGGAACTGAGCAACGCTAACAATGCAATACTAGACAAAAATATCCTATGAGATTCGATTGGGCAATACAACAATATACATAGACCACCATCCAACTGCATCTATGACTAGAGGTCCACCTTCAGGTTATCATCCGAACCCCCTCCAGTATTAAGTTGCAAGAAACAGACAACTTCTTTAAGCAAAGTGTGTAAGGTAAACAATCCACTTGTTCCATGAACAAGAGACTGTTGCTCCCTAGTGGCAACAACACATCTACAACCGAAGAGATTTCTATCACTTCCCTTGGAAACTAGAGGCATGAACCCACTATCGAGCAACCCCTCTTGGAGTCACTAGCAACTACTTGGCCAAGATAGCTACTAACAACGGAGAGCATGCAAGATCACAAACAACACAGACATGATAGAATCAAATGGACAAAATCATTAATCAATCTGACATAGTAATCTCAATATCCATCGGATCCCCACAAACACAACATGCATTATTACAAATAGATTAGATCTTGGTCATGCGCGGAGCTCACAAGATCTATTCATGAAAGCACAAGGAGGAGATACAACCATCTAGCTACTAAATGGACCCGTAGTCTAAGGTGGAACTACTCATGCTTCATACCGGAGGATGGCATGATAAGAAGAAGGCCTCCGGGATGATCTCCCCTCCGGAAGGGTGCCGGGAAGATCTTCAGATCCCCCCGATCTAGGGACGATGGTGGCAGCGGCTACAGATGGTTTCATGGTATTTTGATCGGGTGATTTAGTGTTTCTGCATCGGGGGGACTTTAGAGGCGAAGAGGCGAGGCAGGGGGACGCCAGGGGGCCCACACCCTTCCCAGGCATGGTCCCACCTAGGCCGCACCTCGGGGTTATGACCCACAAGTATAGGGGGTGTATCGTAGTAATTTCGATAAATAGGAGTGTCGATCCCAACGAGGAGCAGAAGGTGCTGAACAGTGTTATGGAGCAGGAAATCCATGTGAATACTTAGCAAACAAATTTTTAGTGGTTTTCTGATAAGGCAACAAAACAAAGAGCAAGTAACAAAGACAACGAACAAATGGAGCAAGTGGCCCAATCCTTTCTTAGCAAAGGACGAGCCGGTGGAAATACTTATAAGGACCAAATGTTCTCGAGGACACATGGGAATTCCGTCAAGTGCTTTCGCTTCAAATAACTGAGTACTCTTCTCTGGTGTTGTAGGTGTTGTGTGGGTGAACCTGTGCTAACATACCGACCTTACTTGGATTAATACATACTTGTGATTAAACCCCCTGCAAACATCCGTAACTACAGGAAAGTAATTAAGATATAAATCTAACCACAACCTTAAACTCTGAGATCCTACACTTCGTTGTGCAAAGGTGTCCTAACAGTGGTTCAGGTTTCTGTCACTCCGGCAACCCCACGATTAATATCCAAATACACAATGCATTCCCCTAGGCCCATAAATGGTGAAGTATCATGTAGTCGACGTTCACATGGCACCACTAGAAGAATAGCACCACAACTTAAATACTAAACCATTGAATAATAACTCATCACAGATTCACTACTAACAACATAACTTCTCCCATGTCCTCAAGAACACAACGAACTACTCACACGACATCATATGGATCAAGGTCAAAGATGATATGATAATGGATAACAATCTGAACATAAACAATAATCCAATGGTTTCACTCACAAGCATCAACTACAATAGTAATTAACACCGGGAAAGTTTCCCCTAAGAACTAAAGCAATATCCAACACAATTGTTACAGCGGAACGGAGTGGTGATGATGGTGCTGGTGGAGATGATGGTGTGGATGATGATGATGATGATCCCGATGAAGCCTAGATTGATGACGGTGTTGATGGCGACGGTCTCCCCTCTCCGGGAAGAAATTCCCCCCGCAGAAATCTGTCTGCCGGAGAGATCTTTCTCTCTCAGTGTTTTCCACCCCTAGAGGTGGCGGAAATCTATCTGTGGTCGTTGCCCCAGGTTTAGGGTTCCGTAGGGAAGATATAGGCGAAGGAGCGGATTCGGAGGCCGGGTAGGTGGGCCACACCTGCCCTAGGCGCGGGGTCAGGTGGGCCCGCGCCTAGGGTGGGTGTGGGCCCCCTGCGGCCTCTCTTTGCTCCTCCTTCTGGCTTCCTTCGTCTTCTAGTAAAATAATATGTTTCCATATTTTTTCTGGTATTTTTCTGATCTTCGCGAAATTGCATTAAAACGCCTTCTTTTCCATCAGAATCCAGACTCCGGCAGTTCATCCTCCAAGAATCTATAGGCATACGGGTAGGCTACACTAGCGCAAATCAAAATTTTCTACCACGTAAACCAGGAATACTGTTGTCATAGATCACGGGATTACCACTAGACGCACAGTTGCGGAACTTGATGAAGCGCGTCGAGGCAGTGTAGATGTTCTACGTCTCCTCCTCGTCCTCGTCCCACGAACAGCTCCCTTTGCGCGGCTCGTCCAAGTGCCACAGATGCAGCACCTCCGAGGTATCCACACGTGTGGGGTGGAAGCTTCAGACGCCGGAATGCTAGGTCCGCGCGCGCGACACAGGCGTGAGGAGTGGCGGCTGGGTGGAATGGTCTAACCCTGGTCAGCTCGCCCCACCCTCTGTTATATAGGCGTCCCTAGTGGGCTTCTACATTAGCATCCCATTAGTAGCCTAAGCCTAGTCTAATTCGGATCCGATCCTAATTAGGCTTCCAGCCCCTTAAGTGTGTGACCCTATAGGTTCATATACGTGTAGACATGACACGAATAAACTTATTCTGTCAATAGTTGGTAGTGGCCTCTATCAAGACGTGACAACTCCTAAACGCATACAAAGATCATATCGGACGAACCATCACAAGGTTTAGTACATGTATTTCCCTTTGCCTCACGATATTTGGTCTAGCTCCAAGCTGACCTCTCTTTCTCGATACCGTGATTCGGAATCCCGTTACTAGGTTAACTCTTAACCTTATGTAGCATGGCCATGCATTTCTGGATCCGATCACTCGAGGGGCCCAGAGATATCTCTCTCAAGTAGAAATGGGCAAATCCCATCTTGATTGACCATGCCTTGCAGCATGTTTCAGGACAAACCCGAAAGCTACCTTTATAACTACCCAGTTACGGAGTAGCGTCTGATAGCCCCAAAGTAGGTCGATCCACATCTCAAGTACATGCGACAATCTCAGGTCTAAGGACAAACGCATTACGATGTGTAGAGAGGCTGCAAGTCTAATTGCGGTCTCAAGTTGGGTCCAACCCCATGTTCATAACATGTGTCCACATCATTGGTTTGACATCTCCATGTCTATGACTTGCGAAACATAGTCATCAACCAATCGATGTGCTAGTCTAATATTCACATGTGTCCTCACATGAACTCCGACTAGGGACAACTATTAAATAACCATACAAGTAAAGAGTTTCACAAACAATTCACATAATTGCCAATAAATACAAGTTGCCTGATATGGATATTCAAGGAACATTACAATAACTCATGGATACATATGAAATATAATCATCTCTATGATTGCCTCTAGGGCATATTTCCTTCAGTATTCCACTTGCACTAGAGTCAATCTAAAATGTATCTAATACCAATTTCTCTTGTGTGCGCTTCATGTGCGGGCTGCGGGAGAGGCTTAGTCAAGGTATCAGCAACATTTGAGTTTGTATGTATTTTTCATATCATGACACTACCATCCTCAACAAACTCTCGATTCTGATGGTAACGCATGCGAATATGTTTGTTCTTCTGGTGCTGTCTAGGTTCCTTGGCCTGTGGAATAGCACCATTGTTGTCACAATAAACGTCCAAAGGATTGTACGTGCCCTGAACCACACCGAGAGCGATCAGGAAATTCCTAATCCAAACAGCTTCCTATATGGCCTCCGAGGCAGCAATATATTCAGCTTCTGTTGAAGAGGAGGTCACCGTATCTCGCTTGGAACTTTTCCAGCTCACAGCACCACCATTCAAGACAAACACATAACCTGATTGCGATTTCAAATCATCTGAGTCGTTAAGGTCACTCGCATCTCTGTAACCCTTTACACTGAGTTCATCCTCACCTCCATAAACTAGGAACACATCCTTAGTCCTTTTCAAGTACTTAAGGATGTTCTTTACCGCTGTCCAGTGACCTTCACCTGGATCAGCCTGGTATCTGCTCGTAACACTTAGAGCATAGGAAACATCTGGGCGAGTACATATCATTGCATACATGATGGATCCAATAGCCAAAGCATATGGAACCCTGCTCATGCGCTCACGCTCATCAGTAGTCGAAGGACACTGAGTCTTGCTGAGTTTAATGTCGTGAGACATGGGCAAGAACCCTTTCTTAGCTTCTTCCATGCTGAACCGTTTCAACACTTTGTCAATGTATGTACTCTGGCTTAATCCAATTAGCCTCCTTGATCTATCTCTGTAGATCTTGATGCCCAGAATATATGCTGCTTCTCCCAAGTCCTTCACCGAAAAAATATTTTTCAACGAGGTCTTAACAGACTCGAGTATAGGAATGTCATTTCCAATCAGCAATATGTCATCTACATATAAGATTAGAAATACCAGCCCTCTCCACTTTCCTTCTTGTAAACACAAGGTTCTTGTTCGTTTTTTGATGAAGCCAAACTCCTTTACAACTTCATAAAATCGAATGTTCCAACTCTGAGATGCTTTCTTCAGCCCATAAATGGAATTTAGAAGTTTGCATACCTTTCTAGCATTGTTTGGATCGACAAAACCTTCGAGCTTGATCATATACACGTCCTCAGTTAGGATTCCATTTAGGAAAGCCGTCTTGACATCCATCTGCCATATTTCATAGTCAAAATGTGCAGAAATGTCTAGAATAATACGTATAGATTTAAGCATCGCTACGGGCGAGAAAGTATCATCGTAGTCAACTCCTTGAACTTGTCGAAAACCTTATGCAACAAGTCGAGCTTTATGGATGTGAACATTTCCATCCATATCAATCTTCTTCTTATAGATCCATTTGCACTCGATGGCTTTAAAACCATCAGGCAGGTTAACCAAGTTCCAAACTTGATTGTCTCCCATGGACTCTATCTCGGATCTCATGGCGATCAGCCATTTCTCAGAGTCTGGGTCCACCATCGCTTATGCATAGGTCGCAAGCTAATCATTGTCTAAAAATAATAATTCTCGCGCTTTGCGGAGCCTCGCCGACCTTCGTGGTTATGGTGCTTCTGTTGCCACGGGTTCCTCAACTTGTTCTGCTATAATAGCATCACTCGTAGAAGCATCCCCAACTGGCTCATCTTGAACTTCTTCAAGTCGCACCGACCTTCCACTTGTTCCCTTTGTGAGAAACTCTTTCTCTAGGAAAACACCTTCTGACGACAAACACTTTGCCCTCCTCTCGGTTGTAGAAGTAATACCCTAAGGTTTCCCTTGGATATCCCACGAAAATGCACTTATCCGATTTGGGTGTTAGCTTGTACGACTGAAGTCGCTTGACAAATGCATCACAACCCCAAATCTTTAGAAAAGACAAACTGGGATTCTTTCCAGTCCACATCTCATATGGTGTCTTAATAACAGATTTAGATGGTACCCTATTAAGTGTGAAAGCTGCCGTTTCTAGAGCGTAACCCCAAAATGATAATGGCAAATCCGACTGGCTCACCATCGATCGAACCATGTCCAACAAAGTTCGATTGCGCCGTTTAGAGACCCCGTTTCTTTGAGGCGTTCCGGGCGGCGTGAGTTGTGGAACAATTTCGCAACTCTTAAGATGATCGCTAAATTCGTGACTCAAATATTCACCTCGACGATCAGATCGCAAGGCCTTTATTTTCTTGCCACATTGATTCTCTACCTCATTCCGAAACTCCTTGAACTTTTCAAAAGTTTCAGACTTATGCCTCATCAAGTAGACATAACCATATCTACTGAAATCATCAGTAAAAGTAATGAAGTAGTGATATCCTCCTCTGGCTGTCGTGCTCATTGGTCCACATACATCAGTATGTATGAGTTCCAACAAGTCCGTCAGTCTCTCGGGTAAACCCGAAAAAGGCGACTTGGTCATCTTTCCAAGTAAACAAGCCTGACATGTCTCGTATGATTCAAAATCAAACAAAGTTAGAAGACCATCACCATGGAGCTTCTTCATGCGCTTTTCACTTATATGCCCCAAACGACAATGCCATAAATAGGTAGGACTCAAATCATTAGGCCGAAGCCTTTTAGCAATAACATTGTAAATAGATGCATCATCAAGATTTAAAACAAATAACCCATTCACAATGGGAGCATTAGCCATAAACATATCATTTTAGAGATTACACAACCATTGTTCATACTCGCAAATGAATATCCATACCTCATCAAACATGAAGGTGATAAAATGTTTCGACCCATACTAGGAATGTAATAACAATTATTCAACTCCATAATAAATCCTAACGGAAGGTGAAGTTGCATGACACCGACGAATAATGTAGCAACCCTTGCTTTATTTCCGACGCGAAAATCCACTTCGCCTTTCTGCACTTCTCTAGTCCTTATTAGCCCCTGCATCGAATTGCAAATATGAGCAACCGATCCGGTATCAAATACCCAAGACTTAACATAGGAATCAGCGAGAAGAATGTCCACAACATTTACAACAAGTGTACCTAAGTTGGAAGTACTCTTACTTCCACTCTTCTTCAAAGAAGCCTGGTACTTGCTGCAGTTTCTCTTCCAGTGGCCATGTTCATGAGAAAAGAAGCACTCAATGTCTTCTACAGGTCTAGCCTTTTGCTTGGGTGCAGGCTTGGGGATCGTATCCTTAGCCTTGCCCTTCTTCTTCCAAGAAGTACCCTTCTTATTGAAGCTAGGCTTGTTCTGCACAGCCATCACATGGCTATGCCCTGCACACTTCTTCATGTCACTTTCTGCTATTTTTAGCATCCCGCATAACTCATTAAGGCCCTTCTCTACTGTAGCATCCCAGTTGTCTAACTCCTGTAATGCTACATGTTATAATAATAAAAAGGGCCAATTCCAACATATAATTGTTGCATCATTATCATATCATGCTCATGTCATCATGTCACCTTGCATTTGAGCATCATATAAAACCCTTTCTTGTTTGGTTCTTATCTCATGTGCATGATTAATTGTAGTTGCCTCTTGATATTGTATTTGGCTCTTGATATATTGTTAAATGCCCAAGTTGAGTTGAGGGCATCTCTCTTATTGACTCCACCACCTTTTCTTTCACCACCTTATAATTCCACCATCCAATTAATATGAGCTTGGCATTTTATTTGAGTTATCTCTAGCTCATGTTGTTGGTTGGATTCCACCCATAATCTTTTGCTTGGCCTTTGCCCACCTTTTGGGAGTGCAAGGATTAAAGCCACATGAAATAATGTTGTTTTCACAATATAACCATATGGCAAATATTGTTGCATGGGCCATGCAAGTGCCACCTTTTCTCTTGGCTTTGGGAATGTTTTAGCTTTGTTTGCATGGGACACCTCCCCTTGGTTTAAATCTTGTTTTGGGCTTGTAGTTTTCTTCACCCTATCATCTATCTCTATCTCCCTTAGCTAACCTCCATCCCCATGCTCCATGCACACACATGTGCTAATGTGGCATGCACAAACCCCAACCTTAAAACCCACCTCTCCTCTTGGGTCTTGCTTGGTCATTGTTTGGATCATGCATGGACCAAAGAAACACCCCATCATCACATGATCATCTCTCTCTCCCTCTCTCTCTTTTTCTTGCCTTGGTCTAGTTAAGGCTTGTTTGGAGCATGCATGATCAAGTGCAAGTACCACCTCCCTCCATCCATACCCTCTCTAAGCTAACCCTAAACCTACCTCATGCCATCCCCCCATCCTAGCTAAGCAAAAACCCTAATCTCTACCTTCCCTAAACAAAACCCTAAGCCACCCCAAACCCCATACTAGCTAAACCCAAACCCCACCTAGTCTAAGCAAAACCCAAAGTACTCCCTCTCTCCCCTTCCCTCTAGCGTGCCCCACCCCACCTATCTACCCTCCTATCTAACCCTAGCTCGACCCTCTAGCTCTCTCCTCCTCTCTCGACCACAAGTTTCCACCAACCCGAGCCCTTACTCCTCTTTTCCTCCCCAAGGCCAGCCCACCCCTGCCTGCCTCCCTGCCTCAAGCCCCACTGGCAGCCTCCTCAGCCTCGCCACACCCCAGCCCCCATGGCGATCACGTGAAGGAGGGGTGAAAAGGTGGCCGAGCCGACCGCCTCCCCCACGCAAGCCCCCACCGCCTCGTTTATCCACCCCACACCCTCTGCCTCCCTGATTCATCCCGGCCTCCTTCCTCCTCCCTCTCCACCTCATCTACCCCGGCCACGCCTGGCTCCCTCCTCGTGCCTTTGCTCCAGGAGGCGGTGCCGCGTGTCGAGGAAGCCCGTGGAGCCTCTGCGACGCCTGACCGCGCCAACGAGGAGGAGAAGGCCTGCCCGGCCGACGCTGAACGCCACGAAAACCCTAGCACGCTGACTCGCCTCCCTGCCCCGCTGCTGCGCCCAGATCCGAGCCCACCGCCGAGCCATGGTGAGCACCAACCCCGACCCTCCGCCCTCGGCCAGCCCTCTGTGCCGGACCTAGCATCGAGCGCTCAGGTGTCAAGGCCCTGCGGCCGCTGCTGCCACTTACCTCGACACGAACCACCTTCCTAGCACCTCGCAGCCTAGCGCGTGATTCGCCCATCACAGACGCTTCACGGCCAAGGATCGAGCCCCACCAGCCGCCATCGCCATGGCGTTTCAGAAGAAAACAAAGGTCTTGTCTCTTTGCACAAAACCCCGGCCTCTTTTGTTTTTCCAACCCGCGAACCTCGAGCCCACCAAGGATCGTGGCCTTTTGCAAAAGGCACCCCAACTTCTCCACCTCAACCCGATACCACTCCTCCTTCGACCACGTGGGTGCCGGCCAGTCCTGGTCCCACCCGTCGATGAGTGCGGCTGGTCCGCTCGGTACAAAAGGTTCTCTGCTCATCTGTTTTTATTCCAAATCTTTTCAAATAAATTCAAATTCAAAATGAAATCTGTTTTCAAATAACTTTCAAAATATAAATCCAAATTTGACAAATAATATGTGTTTTTGATTCAGAAAAATGAGAGGATTCCAAATATGACATTCAAATTGACTTTTGCACATTTAGATTCCAAGTTTATTTAAATTACACCAATTGCCACTAGAATTTAAATAATCAATAACTTTTGATTCGTAATTCCAAATTTAGCAAATGATATGTCTAAAATGATCAGCTCGACGAGACCTTTCTGTTTATGCTATCCATGACTTCAATTGCAGCATGCATCATATAAAAATATAGTGTCCAGCAACTGTTATGGCAACAAATGTGATTCCAAAACCCCATTAAAATGTTGTTACTTGTCCTCCACACCTCACCATGCCATGCTACCTTATTGCCATGTAAATTGTGCATCATTCATCATGGCATGATTGTTTGCTTGACGCATCTTATTCATATGCTTGTGCTCTATGTTCATGTTGGCCTTGTTTGTTTGGTTTTTCTCGGATAGACACTGAGCAGGGGTTGTATCAAGAGAACCAGGAGCACTACCTGATCCGTCCCTTGCTTCAATCGAGATATCGTGCAAGCACTTCCACATGCTTGCATACATACAGTACCTATTGCCTCTATCTTATTCTTGCATCATTGAGTCGCGATTGCATTAAAATGAATCCCAAGTATGCATAGCCTTTACTTTTAAAACCCCACCAAGCTTGTTCCCCATCCCATGAGCCATTACTATAGGAGTTGTTTGAGCCATGCGAGTCGAGAACAAAGATGTAGGGTATGTGAGCGTGTTGGATAATGAGGTACCTAAACAACTTAACCCGAGTAGTTCGGGATAACTAAAGAAAGTGGCACCGTGAGCAACATCTGCTATTTGGTTTTTCCTGCTCACTTGTGTCCCGTAAGACCCCGAGTACTTGATTCCTGTTCCTTGATTTATCGCGCTATCCACATCCAGGAGGTATATGGGACCCCCCTGGGCCAGAGCTTGATTCCGTCTTATTTCTTGGGTCCACAAACTAGTTTGAGGTTTTATTTACTATCCTATACTTATGCCATGCTACTTCAGATTTAAATTGTGCGAGGAGCACACTGCATTTGTTAGGATCGGACACGATTCCGCGGTGTCGACAAGCCCAGCTTTTGGGTTCCCTCGTTCTCACATGGCCCACCCAAACCTGAGTCCGTCTCGAGCTTGCTTACTTGCTATGTAGACTCAAGGGTGGCCTCGAAATATTTCTCAATCCGTGATTGTTCACCGTGAAAGCCTCGTTGGGTTTTGATTTGGTTTTTCCGAGGTTGATCGAGCGTGTTGCTATTGGTGCACCCGGCCGGTAAAACTTTCAAAGCCGTGTCCATGGATATGGACGACTTGGAGCACGCTTTCGATCATAGACAAGCATAACTAAAGTACCGCCTTAATCGACTAAGTAATTTGACTAGTAAATAGTGCAACACTCATGGAATGGTTAATAAAATTGCCAACGGATGGGGGTTGTTCGTCGCTTCCTTGTTGGTAAGCAGGAGGAGGATGGATCGGATGAGATTACCATTATAATCTGTACTTAATTCACGGACATACGCCTATCATTGGTTAGGCGGATGGTTAGCGTTATCTCAGAGAACTGCTAGGGTTTATCTTTTCGCTGCAATTGCGCCACCCTGTTGTGTCCCCTTTAGAGGCATTAAGACTTGCTGAGTACCCTTAGGGTCTCACACGATAAATTATTGGTTCAGATGGATGTACCGCAGGACGGACATCGGTGGAAGAAGCCGAAGATGTGGGCAACGATCGTTCGGTGTAGAGATTCCGGGAACGGGGATCCGTGAGACCTGTAGTTGGGATGTGCTTATTTTTATGGCATCTTATGCCGATTTGCTTCTTATCCGTACTCGGATTTTGTTTGCCGCTTCCGCATGATACTATGATGTGTGTTGTATGAGGAAGTATCCTAAAATATAGATCTATCTAGGTCATTTGAATCTTGCCGTATGGAGTTGCTATATTTCCTTTCTTTCTAGATGGTATGGCTCTGATGTACTCTTGTATGGTGGCTTGACATACCCACTTGTGTAATGTAGTTGATCCCTTCGCCTTGCCGACACGCCGTCAGACAGTCCCGTTGAGAGGGTAGTGGTTGGGACGTCGAAAGGACTACCAAAGGAGTGGCTTTGGGGCCCCACTGCACTATTTCAACCACTACCACTCATCCAGGCTTGTATCTAGGAGCGTAATTCACCGAGGTAGTTACAATTGGTATCGAGCCATCCCGACCTTCGTGGTTTCAGCCAAACGGTCGTTGTCACCTAGCAAATATTTTGGTAGTTATGTATATTAGGGAAAAACAAAACGCAGAGTAGGACTGCTTCCACTTTTCTTCTTACCTCCCACCCACCCTTTTCTCGTAAGGAAGTGCAACGCTTTTCAATCCTCTTCTCAAGATTCAAACTAGGATTCACGTGTTCGGCTCGTAGTACCATAGGTTGTGTGTGTGAGTGTGTGTAATCCCTTGTCTATCTGTTGCATCCAAGTTGTTATCTTATCTGTCTTTGGTTATCAACTGTTGGTACATTCCATACCGACAGGCTTTTGCAAACCGACGCAATCTATCTTCCTCTTTGTATCCGACGCTATCTTGTTTGGGGTGTTCGTTCCGTAGTTACCAATCTTTAGGTTTCGTCGTGAGAAGAAGGGGTTAGGATATGTGTTCCACTTGTTCATGTGCGGAGTAATGATTTGAGTGCGGGATGGAGTCGCGACCATACCACTACTTTTATCATTCGCTTTTGTATATTGAATCGGTAGAGTCACTAATCTTGATTCGTTAAGTAATTTTGCGCATCTATTGGTATTCTAATGCCGAAATTTGTGGAAAATTTTTCTTTGATATATTTGTGTACCACACTCCTTTTCAGTCGTGTGCGATATGCTTAATATCTTTTAGGTGCTATGAACTTTGTTGATATTTTAATATCATCTCAGTAAATTGTATCCTTTAATCTTGGTTAATTCCATCTTGGTACTATTTTGGATTATTATCAGGCAGAGGAGAAGGTGCATATCATTCTGGAGAACCTGAAGATTGCTCAAAGTCGTCAGAAGAGCAACTATGACAGGAAGCACACAGATATGGTGTATGCCCCTGGTGATCTAGTCTACCTTCGTGTCACTCCCATGAGAGGAACACACCGCTTCGGTATCAAAGGAAAGTTGGCTCCTAGATACATCGGTCCTTTCAAGATACGTGGTAGAAGAGGAGAAGTTGCTTATGCCTTGGAGCTCCCGGAAAAACTCAAAGTCCATGATGTTTTCCACATCTCTCAGCTCAAGAAGTGCTTCAAAGACCCCGGCAAGACCGTGGATCATGAGCTAATCGACCTCCAAGAAGATCTGTCTTATCAAGAACACCCCAAAGAAATCCTTGAGACCGAAGAGCGAAGGACTCGCAACAAGTCCATCAAGTTACGCAGGTGCGGTGGTCACACCATTCTGTTGATGAAGCCACATGGGAGCGTGAAGATGAACTCCGTGACCATCCTTCTCTTTGTATCTTCTTCTTCTTCCTAGAATCTCGGTAGATTCCTGTTTAGTGGGGGAGAGTTGTAGCATCCCAGTTGTCTAACTCCTGTAATGCTACATGTTATAATAATAAAAAGGGCCAATTCCAACATATAATTGTTGCATCATTATCATATCATGCTCATGTCATCATGTCACCTTGCATTTGAGCATCATATAAAACCCTTTCTTGTTTGGTTCTTATCTCATGTGCATGATTAATTGTAGTTGCCTCTTGATATTGTATTTGGCTCTTGATATATTGTTAAATGCCCAAGTTGAGTTGAGGGCATCTCTCTTATTGACTCCACCACCTTTTCTTTCACCACCTTATAATTCCACCATCCAATTAATATGAGCTTGGCATTTTATTTGAGTTATCTCTAGCTCATGTTGTTGGTTGGATTCCACCCATAATCTTTTGCTTGGCCTTTGCCCACCTTTTGGGAGTGCAAGGATTAAAGCCACATGAAATAATGTTGTTTTCACAATATAACCATATGGCAAATATTGTTGCATGGGCCATGCAAGTGCCACCTTTCTCTTGGCTTTGGGAATGTTTTAGCTTTGTTTGCATGGGACACCTCCCCTTGGTTTAAATCTTGTTTTGGCCTTGTAGTTTTCTTCACCCTATCATCTATCTCTATCTCCCTTAGCTAACCTCCATCCCCATGCTCCATGCACACACATGTGCTAATGTGGCATGCACAAACCCCAACCTTAAAACCCACCTCTCCTCTTGGGTCTTGCTTGGTCATTGTTTGGATCATGCATGGACCAAAGAAACACCCCATCATCACATGATCATCTCTCTCTCCCTCTCTCTCTTTTTCTTGCCTTGGTCTAGTTAAGGCTTGTTTGGAGCATGCATGATCAAGTGCAAGTACCACCTCCCTCCATCCATACCCTCTCTAAGCTAACCCTAAACCTACCTCATGCCATCCCCCCATCCTAGCTAAGCAAAAACCCTAATCTCTACCTTCCCTAAACAAAACCCTAAGCCACCCCAAACCCCATACTAGCTAAACCCAAACCCCACCTAGTCTAGCAAAACCCAAAGTACTTCCTCTCTCCCTTCCTCTAGCGTGCAGGCCCCACCCCAGCTATCTACCCTCCTATCTAACCCTAGCTCGACCCTCTAGCTCTCTCCTCCTCTCTCGACCACAAGTTTCCACCAACCCGAGCCCTTACTCCCCTCTTTCCCTCCCTGACTCAGCAGCCCCACCTCACTGCCAGCCTCGGCCTCACAGCCTCCCTCAGGCCTCGCCACACCCCAGCCCCATGGCGATCACGTGAAGGAGGGTGAAAAGGTGGCGACCTGCCCTCCCCACGCAAGCCCCCACCGCCTCCTCGTTCTTATTCACCCCACACCTCGCCTCTCCCAGATTCATCCCGCCGCCTCCTTCCTCCTCCTCTCCACCCTCATCTCCCGGCCGCCACGCCGTCGGCTCCCTCGTCGTCTTCGCTCTAGGAGGCGGGTGTCTTCGGTGTCGAAGCCCGTGGAGCCTCTGCGGCCTGCCGACCGCGCCAACGAGGAGGAGAAGGCCTGCCCCACTGCGCGGAACGCCACCGAAACCCTAGCACGTTGGGACTCTGCCTCCCGTCGTCTGCTGCGCCCGACCAGATCCGAGGCCACCGAGCCCGCGGTGAGCACCGAACTGACCCCTCCGTCCTCCGTAGCCCTCTGTGCCCGGACCTGGCGTCGGCGCTCGTGTCTCAGCGTGTGGCGTCCCTCATCGCCCGCGCGTCGCGCACCAGGCTTACTGGACACGAACCACCTTCCTAGCACCAGCTGACTAGCGCCGCCCAGCATGCGCGCGCGCGGCGCATGGATCGAGCCCCTCCAGCCTCTCGCTGAGGCGTTTCAGAAGAAAAAAAGGGTGGCTGTCTCTTTGCACAAAACCCCCGGCCTCTTTTGTTTTTCCAACCCGCGAACCTCGGAGCCCCACCAGTCAGTGACCGTGGCCTTTTTGCAGAAAGGCACCCCAACTTCTCCACCCTCAACCCGCGATACCACTCCCCCCTTCTGACCACGTGGGTGCCCAGTCAGCCTGGTCCCACCCGTCAGTGAGTGCGGCTGGGTCTGCCTGGGTACAAAAGGTTCTCTGCTCATCTGTTTTTATTCCAAATCTTTTCAAATAAATTCAAATTCAAAATGAAATCTGTTTTCAAATAACTTTCAAAATATAAATCCAAATTTGACAAATAATATGTGTTTTTGATTCAGAAAAATGAGAGGATTCCAAATATGACATTCAAATTGACTTTTGCACATTTAAATTCCAAGTTTATTTAAATTACACCAATTGCCACTAGAATTTAAATAATCAATAACTTTTGATTCGTAATTCCAAATTTAGCAAATGATATGTCTAAAATGATCAGCTCGACGAGACCTTTCTGTTTATGCTATCCATGACTCCAATTGCAGCATGCATCATATAAAAATATAGTGTCCAACTGTTATGGCAACAAATGTGATTCCAAAACCCCATTAAAATGTTGTTACTTGTCCTCCACACCTCACCATGCCATGCTACCTTATTGCCATGTAAATTGTGCATCATTCATCATGGCATGATTGTTTGCTTGACGATCTTATTCATATGCTTGTGCTCTATGTTCATGTTGGCCTTGTTTGTTTGGTTTTCTCGGATAGAACCGGCGGGGGTTGTATCAAGAGAACCAGGAGCACTACCAGATCCGTCCTTGCTTCAATCGAGATATCAGGCAAGCACTTCCACATGCTTGCATACATACGGTACCTATTGCCTCTATCTTATTCTTGCATCATTGAGTCGCGATTGCATTAAAATGAATCCCAAGTATGCATAGCCTTTACTTTTAAACCCACCAAGCTTGTTCCCCATCCCATGAGCCATTACTATAGGAGTTGTTTGAGCCATGAGTCGTAGAACAACATGTGTAGGGTATGTGAGCGTCTGTTGGATAATGAGGTACCTAAACAACTTAACTTCGAGTAGTTCGGATAACTAAAGAAAGTGGCACCGGTGAGCAACATCTGCTATTTGGTTTTTCCTGCTCACTTGTGTCCCGTAAGACCCCGAGTACTTGATTCCTGTTCCTTGATTTATCGCGCTATCCACATCCGGGAGGTATATGGGACCCCCCTGGGCCAGAGCTTGATTCCGTCTTATTTCTTGGGGCCACAAACTAGTTTGAGGTTTTATTTACTATCCTATACTTATGCCATGCTACTTTCTGTATTTAAATTGTGCGAGGAGCACACTATACTGTTTAGGATCGGGACACGATTCCGCGGTGTCGACAAGCCCAGTTTTGGGTTCCCAGTCGTTCCACCCAAACTCGAGTCCGTCTCGAGCTTGCTTACGTTGGGTAGACTCAAGGGTGGCCTCGAAATATTTCTGAATCCGGTGATTGTTCATCGTGAAAGCCTCGTTGGGTTTTGATTTGGTTTTTCCGAGGTTGATCGGCGTGTGTTGCTATTGGTGCACCCGGCGGGTAAAACTTTCTAAGCCGTGTCGCGGATATGGACGACTTGGAGCTGATTTCGATCATAGACAAGCATAACTAAAGTACCGTAATCGACTAAGTAGTTTGACTAGTAAATAGTGCAACACTCATGGAATGGTTAATAAAATTGCCAACGGATGGGGAGTTGTTCGTCCGCTTCCTTGTTGGTAAGCAGGGAGGAGGATGGATCGGATGAGATTACCACTATAACTGTTGTACTTAATTCACGGACATCCGCCTATCATTGGTTAGGCGGATGGTTAGCGTTATCTGAGAACTGCTAGGGTTTATCTTTCGCAATTGCGTCACCAGTCAAGGTTGTGTCCCTTTAGAGGCATTAAGAGTTGCCGAGTACCTTAGGTCTTCTAGGGTCTCACCACGATAAATTATTAGTTCGGATTGGATGTACCTCCGCAGGGACGGATCTTTGGTGGAAGAAGTCAAGATGTGGGCAACGATCGTCGTGTAGAGATTTCGAACGGGATCCGTGAGACCAGACCTGTAGTTGCTTATTTCTATGGCATCTTATCTTATGCCGATTTGCTTATCCGTACTCGATTTTGTTTGCCGCTTCCGCATGATACTACGATGTGTGTTGTATGAGGAAGTATCCTAAAATATAGATCTATCTAGGTCATTTGAATCTTGCCGTATGGGTGCTATATATTTCCTTTCTTTCTAGATGGTATGGCTCGATGTACTCTTGTATGGTGGCTTGCGTACATACCCACTTGTGTACGTAGTTGATCCCTTCTGATTCGCCGACGTCGCCTGAGGTCCCGTTGAGAGGGTAGTGGTTGGGACGTCTGAAAGGACTACCAATGAGTGGCTTTTGGGGCCCCACCGTACTATTTCAACCACTACCACTCATCCAGGCTTGTATCTAGGAGCGTAATTCACCGAGGTAGTTACATCTACCCCATGCATATGGTAGTTCAAAATGAACTGCCCATAGCTAGATGTAAGAGACGCCAAAATGAAATCAGTGGCCAACTCTTTGCCTAGTGCAAAACCAAGCTTTTCTAAAGTCAGACTGTAACCAACCATTTTGATCACATGGGGGCCTACAACTGCTCCCTCTGCCAGCTTGCATTCGACAAAGGACTTGGCAACATTGTACCTCTCAGTCCTTGCCTGATCTTGGAACATGTCCTTAAGCGCGACGATCATATCGTACGCTTCCTGATCCTCAAACTTCTTTTGGAGTTCAGGTTCCATGCATGCAAGCATAAGACAGCTAACCTCAAGAGAATCTTCACATGCTCTCTTGTAGGCATTCTTGAGGGCATCAGATGCATTATCAGCAGGTTCATCGGGGATTGGGGTATCCAGAACCGTTTCCTTTTTATCAGACCCGAGAACAATTCTTAGGTTACGGACCCAGTCCAAATAGTTTGTTCCATTTAGTTTATCTTTGTCAAGAATCGAACGCAGAGAAAAAGGTGATGTAGTGTTCGGTGCCATTGATCTACAACAGAAAACATGCAAAGTACTAAGCCATGTAACCATTAAAGAGTAAAACATATTAAACAATTTAATAGCATATACTCCCACTTAAATCAATATCCCTCTATTGGTACTAAGTTATTCAAGATCCACAATTAACAAGTCGGCTAGTGAGCTTTAGCATCACTGCTAGAAGACAAGGTAAATCGGTAAGAAACACTTGCTAATCATATCACATATGACTCTTGTTGTTGGGTGACATCTCTATGTCAAAACTAGGCGCCCAACCTTTATGCCCCAAGGTCCTTAACTGTTAAGATGACCTTGTCAAGCTCACCAACCCTTATGCGTGTAGGTATTCGATACAAACCCATCCAGCCAAGGAAAACCACGGCACCCTAATTTCATAGGCCCACCAACGATTGTACAGGGCATAGGATGGTGAAAGGTTTGGTTGGGAGGGCATGGTTTAACTTAAACTTTGTGAGGGATCGTTCTACTACTATCATCTAAGCATGCATAGAGTAAAACGCATAAGAATAGCATTCACATAGTTGTGACACAGTATGGCTCATTTTCTCATGGTGATCTCCATCACCATAGAACCTGTCCACCATGATGATCTCCATCTTCATGTTCAATGTGAGACATCTTCCAAGTGATGAGTCCCCCAAGAACTAATACAAGCTATTACTCCTAACAGCTAGTAATCAAAATTACATAGTATTGGGATCATCACAAGTTGGCACGCAGGCCATTATAATAAATGACAACACATATGGCTCCAGCCGTGTTGCCCTACTCACGACACGCAGGTCATGCAAAATTTCATACATGCATCACATACATATATGGGCCATATGGATCACATACATCCTGCAAAAACAAGTTATGCATAGAATCGCATTCTACCGGATCATGTGACATCGCAGCACCTAGTTACCTTAACAAGATACAAAAGGAGTTACGATTAAGGGGGGGTCTAGGGGGTCTCCCCCTGCGGGGTTCGAAGGGGCAGCGCAAACTGTGAAAAATGAGAGATTGAATCTACATAATTTTCTTTAAGGATTTTGATCGGCAAATCAAATTTACCATAAACCGACTACTGTCCCGATTCAATCAAACTCCTTTGATCACGGTACATCGATTTTAGATCTAGGTTACGATTCGATTAATCACATTGATCTTCGCGTGATTCAATAGGATTTATGCGTCACTGTCTACCTCGATGGCGCAGACCGACCGGTAGGGGTAAGTCGTTCGACGACCTTAGAATCACGATCACGGAAAGCAAGATCACAGATCAATCCTGAACCACCGCAATACAAACGATCACATCATTCATATCAATCTACATATCACCATATGCAAACATCCTGAACCTATGACTGAATAACATCGGCTCTGATACCACTGTAGGGATATGGGTAGGCTACACTAGCGCAAATCAAAATTTTCTACAGCGTAAACCAGGAATACTATTGTCATAGATCACGGAATTACCACTAGACGCACAATTGCGGAACTTGATGAAGCGCGTCGAGACGGTGTAGATGTTCTACGTCTCCTCCTCGTCCTCGTCCCACGAGCAGCTCCCTTTGCGCGGCTTGTCCAAGTTCCACATATGCAGCACCTTCGAGGTATCCACACGTGCGGGGTGGAAGCGTCAGATGCCGAACTGCTAGGTCCGCGCGCGCGACACAGGCGTGAGGAGTGGCGGCTGGGTGGAATGGTCTAACCGCCCCACCCTCTATTATATAGGCGTCCCTAGTGGGCTTCTACATTAGCATCCCATTAGTAGCCTAAGTCTGGTCTAATTCGGATCCAATCCTAATTAGGCTTCTAGCCCCTTAAGTGTGTGACCCTATAGGTTCATATACATGTAGACATGACACGAATACACTTATTCTGTCAATAGTTGGTAGTGGCCTCTAGCAAGACGTGCCAACTCCTAAACGCATACAAAGATCATATCGGACGAACCATCACAAGGTTTAGTACATGTCTTTCCCTTTGCCTCACGATATTTGGTCTAGCTCCAAGATTCCTCTCTTTCTCGATACTGTGATTCGGAATCCCTTTACTAGGTTAACTCTTAACCTTATGTAGCATGGTCATGCATTTCTGGATCCGATCACTCGAGGGGCCCAGAGATATCTCTCTCAAGTAGAGAGGGGCAAATACCATCTTGATTGACCATGCCTTGCAGCATGTTTCAGGACAAACCCGAAAGCTACCTTTATAACTACCTAGTTACGGAGTAGCGTCCGATAGCCCCAAAGTAGGTCGATCCACATCTCAAGTACATGCGACAATCTCATGTCTAAGGAAAAAATGTACACGATGTGTATAGAGAGATGCAAGTCTAATTGCCAGTCTCAAGTTGGGTCAGTCCAACCCCATGTTCATAACATGTGTCCACATGATTGGTTTGACATCTCCATTTCCATGACTTGCGAAACATAGTCATCAACCAATCAATGTGCTAGTCTAATATTCACATGTGTCCTCACATGAACTCCGACTAGGGACAACTATTAAATAACCATACAAGTAAAGAGTTTCACAAACAATTCACATAATTGCCAATCAATACAAGTTGCCTGATATGGATATTCAAGGAACATTACAATAACTCATGGATACATATGAAATATAATGGCATATTTCCTTCAGAATCATCCAACATGCATAAACAGATGAAAAGCCATAAGTAATACCTCAAAATAAGACAAATATCAATGAATAGAGGTAAATTATGATATAGAAGGGTGATGCAAATTGGGCGTATCAACTCCCCCAAGCTTAGACTTCGCTTGTCCCCAAGCGAATGCTGAGCTCAGTAAACATGTCCATAGGTTTATGGAGTGAAGTGTCGATAAAAGAATACGAACAAGAAGCATCACACTTACCGTTGCACAACTCATAGAAGAAAGCAACTCACCATTATATAACTTAGCTTGCAACCAAGTACAGCAGTCACAATAGAGATGCATAAAGATAAATCATAATTGGAATTGGCAAACTTGTTCTTGGTCAGAGAACACCTGGCAAACAGTTTCACAAAAGCTTTTTGCAGAAGTTTCTTAGAGATGCATCTCTATTGGAATTGATTGGTTGATGACTATGTTTCACAAAAACAGTCACAATAGAGATGCATAAAGATAAATCATAATTGGAATTGACAAACTTGTTCTTGGTCAGAGAACACCTGGCAAACAGTTTCACAAAAGCTTTTTGCAGAAGTTTCTTAGGAGCACTCCTTGATCAAAAGGTTTTTCACAAGTTAAGGCTTTCAAATTAATACTCAATAGATAAGAGTTTTGTGCAAACAAGGAAGATAAACAACATGATTGAATAAATCACCATATGAATGCTTGAAACACAACAACTCAAATGCTTGCTGGAGATAGAGAGGAAGTAGGTTTACTGACTCAAACTGGTAACTAGGAGAAAGGTCCCTTCTTAGAGGGAAGCAGGGATTACAAGTCATAAAGAGCTTCCAAAAGATTATTGTACTTACTAGCTTTGAGCCCTCATTGCCCCTATCATAGGCATCTTGATATGATTAAGGTTAAAGTGCACAAAGATGGAGTATATGCTTGACGAAATATAAGTTGGAAATCTCATGTACCTCGAATATGAGGGCCACTCCTCATGCTACTCAACTTTGGTCACAGGTAAGTTCTTGTCATTGTAAGTATTTGCATATCATTGAGAACCGCCAACGGGGTACCCCTTGCACATGGTACGGGAGCTTTCCCATAACCAAAATGACAAGGCAAGCAGACAATGATCATCTCAGCGATCTTTTTATTTACTATGTGCATAGCTTTTTATTGCGGATGCTTCATAGATTGCTCACTATGGTGATGCTGCAAGTTTCCACCATGATTAGGCATGGCTTAGGCTAGCGGCCTAGGCGTTTCTCTAATACAGGATACAAACTCCATGGACTTACAAGTTCCCTCTTTATTTCACACTGTTGACATCCATAGACAGAAGAGCACGATATCAACTGTGTACAAAGTACAAGTGCAATGTTGAAAACATTCCCCGTGACATCAAGGTTCTGCTAATTCCAATGTATAGATGCAAGCATATACAAATTCGATGGCACAATGGTCCAGATCTATTAGGGGCAAAGAAATAAAGTGTGCCATCAAGTTCGTGAGAGCTTTACTAACTAGTTTTCACATAAGAAAATACTTTTTAATTCGAAAGATAGATGAAGCTTGAGAATTTGCTTGGAATAGCAACAATTCTACTAGGTAGATATGGTGGACATAAATGGCAAGAGTTTGGTTCAAAGGATTTTGGAAACATGAGAAGTGTGCCTTCTTAAAACAGGTTTTTGGCTAGCAAGGCTGGGTAGCAAGCAATAGAGTTGAAAGAAACAAGCAAACATACAAGTAATAAATCCAGACATGCAATCTTCCTTGAAGACACAAAAAGATCTTAAATAAAGAATACTAAGCTTATGAGCCAACAAGAAAGAAAACAAATGATACAAAATACATGTAAGCTTTCCCTTTTTTTCTTTCAAACTTCAAAAAGTATTGCTACTGACCAGAACTCGGTTTGCCAAAACCAATTTAGATCCACTTGATGCTCCCAAAGTGGTGGAAATACTGATCAACAATATCCATCATATAATAGAGATTGCAAACTAAAATAAGAAGTGCAAAAAGTAAAAGATGAGAATTCTCATTAATATTCCAATAAAGGCACTCACACCAAGGGATACATAGGTAATCAACTAAAGGAGAGATACTTCCACATGCAAACCAAACTATAAGATAACCTATCTACCACAGATAAGAATCCACTATTAAGGTAAAAGATAAAATATAATGGTTGTGATACCACAGCACTCCCCCAAGCTTGGAACAAGCCAAGGGAATGCCAAACCTGATGATGAATTACTCCTTTGGTGGTGGTGGTGTTCTCTTCATAATCTCTTAAACAAGTTTCTTCAAATCCTCCATATCAAAGGTCAGAGTATGAATTAACTCCAAATTATGCTAAAAAAGATTGGAGTTTCACGAACCTTCCATTTTCACCACTTTTACCTATTCAAAGATGAACTCTACAGATTCCTTTTCTCTTTCTCCTGAGAATTTCCTTCATACAAAACCTTTGCACAAACTCAATGACAAAATTAGTGTAAGCAAAAACAATAAACCTTTGGGTACACACTTCAACTGAAAACCCATCAAAACAAAAGCTTCTGTAAGAGGCAAATGCAAATGATGGCAGAAATCTGTCAAAACAGACCAGCAGGTAAAGATTGATTTTTTCGAAGACCTTCTGTTGCTCAAATCAAAAAGTGCAAAACTGATGAAAGTTGGGTAACAACCTGGAGAACAAGAACGGAAAAAAGTAGCTCCATCCGACATACTAACCTCCCTCACGAATTTTTACAATACAGAATAAAAATCTGTCCTAGGACAGCCACTTTTCACAATTCCTCCACTTCACAAAAGTAGTTGAACTTGACACAAAAACCAAAACAAAAAGGATAAGGAGTGGTTATTACTTAGGTAATAACTTCCAAGACTCGACAAAACTCTTGGGTTATCTCCCAACAAGTACTTTTATTTAATGCCTTTAAGTTAGGCTTGAAACTTTCAAAGATGCTCACAAAGGATATATATATTTGAAGTGAAAGAGAGCATCAAGAAGCAAATAACCAACACACTTGAGTCTAACCCACTTCCTATGCATGGGGGTATCATAAGAAAATGAATAAATGGGGAATAGAAGCATTTCAACATAAAACGAATTGTTGAACAAAAAGGCACAAGCATAGGAAGACAAAACAGATGCAACTTTAAAGCTTTCAACATAAAACGGGGAAACTTAACATCATTGAGATGCATAAAACCATGTTTCCCTCTCTCATAATAACTTTCAGTAGCACTTTGAATAAATTTGACAATATAACTATCACTAGCAACAACTTTATCATCATAATAAGCATACTTACAGTCATCAAAAAGAGGCCCAAGGTCATAGACTAGATCAATAGAAGCAAGTTGTTCCATCCTGAGATCTTTATTAGGCAAGCTATTTTCACAAGGAGCTTTAGCAAATTTGGAAAATTTGAACTCATAAGAATCTCCATCAAACTTATTTAAAACTTTTTCCTTCTTACAATCAATAATGGCTCCACAAGTGTTCAAGAAAGGTCCACCAAAAATGATAGGATAAGTTTTGCTAGATGCTGAATTAAGCACTAGAAAATCAGCAGGATACTTAATCTTACCGCAGAGAACCTCCACATCTCTTATATGACAATGGGGCAAATGGTTTTCTTGTTAGAAAGGTGAATAACCACATCAATGTCCTCTATCTCACAAGGACCAATCTCATGCATAATTTCCCTGTAAATCTCATAAGGAATAGCACTAGAACTAGCACCAATATCACATAAACCATAGTAGAAATGATCACCAATTTTAACAGAAAGCACATGAACACTAGCTTTTCTAGCTTTACTAGGATGAGAGATAATATTAGAAGCGTCTTCACATCAGACAATGTGCTCATTCTCTATATTTCTAGTGACAGTGTCTTTCACAATAGCTACCACAGGTTCATCTCTCAAATGCTTATTAGGCTTCACAGTTTTCATTGTACCTTTGTTATTTGCACTAATAATCATAGAGTACTCCTTTACCTTAGCCGGGAAAGGAACTTTCTCAACATGAGGTTCAGGCACAATATGGTTAGTAGTACAAACTTGAGTACTTCTAACTGGAACATGACTAACAACATCTTTATAAGGAGCATGGTACTTATTCCACTTATTTTGGGGAATTTCTATGTAAGAGGCAAAAGCCTTAAAACAGTTGGCAATACTTTAGGAATCAAGACCAAACTCATTGCTAATATCATAGAAGTCATCAGTTCCCATAAAAGATTTAATGCATTCATAATCATAGTTTATACCTGACTTTCTTCCTTTGTCATTTTCCCAAGCTTCAGTGGTATCTTGAATACGGTCTAAGAGATCCCATTTAGCTTCTTCCTTCATACGTGTGAATGATCCAGCACAAGAAGCATCTAGTAAATCTTTATCATGAAGAGAAAACCTAGCATAGAAGTTATTGAGAATAATATTGTTAGAGAGTTCATGAATAGGACATTTGAGCATAAGTAACTTCAGTCTCCCCCAAGATTGAGATGTACTCTCTCCATCAAGAGGCCAAAAGTTATATATAAGATTTCTATCCTTATGAATTTCACTGGCAGGATAAAATTTAGAATAAAAGAGCGATGTCATTTCCTCCCATTCCATCGATTGTCCATTCTTCAGCAGCTTATACCATTCTCCAACTCTCCCTTTCAATGATATAGAGAGTAACTTATTCTTTACCTGTTCAGTTGTGATACCTGCACACTTAAACAACATGCATAATTCATGGATAAAAAGCAAGTGATCACCAGGATGGACAGTTCCATCCCCAAAATAATAATTATCCATAACACGATTAACAATACTTGTAGGTATCTTAAAAGGATCTATCTCAACAGGTGGTGGTTCATCTACTACCATAGCAGTGGTAGTAGTTTTCCCAAACAGAAAACCAAGTGGGTTATCCATATTGGAAACAAAGTAAGAAGCAGTAACAAAAGCAATACTCAAGTAAAAGTTTCCCTTACCAGTTCCACTCTTCAATAGCGCTTCACTCCCCGGCAACGGCTCCAGAAAATAGTCTTGATGACCCACAAGTATAGGGGGTGTATCGTAGTACTTTCGATAAATAGGAGTGTCGATCCCAACGAGGAGCAGAAGGTGTTGAACAGTGGTATGGATCAGGAAATCCCTGTGAATACTTAGCAAATGAATTTTTAGTGGTTTTATGATAAGGCAACAAAATAAAGAGCAAGTAACAAAGACAACAAACAAACGGACCAAGTGGCCCAATCCTTTCTTAGCAACGGACAAGCCGGTGGAAATACTTATAAGGACCAAACGTTCTCGAGGACACATGGGAATTCTGTCAAGTGCTTTCGCTTAAAATAGTTGAGTACTCTTCTCTGGTGTTGTAAGTGTTGTGTGGGTGAACCTGTGCTAACATACCGACCTTACTTGGACTAATACATACTTGTGATTAAACCCCCTGCAAACATCCGTAACTACAGGAAAGTAATTAAGATATAAATCTAACCACAACATTAAACTCTGAGATCCTACACTTCGTTGTGCAAAGGTGTCCTAACGGGGGTTCAGGTTTCTGTCACTCCGGCAACCCCATGATTTGTAGCCAAATACACAATGCATTCCCCTAGGCCCATAAATGGTGAAGTATCATGTAGTCGACGTTCACATGACACCACTAGAAGAATAGCACCACAACTTAAATACTAAACCATTGAATAATAACTCATCACAGATTCACTACTAACAACATGACTTCTCCCATTGACCTGTCCCAACCATTGATCCTGCTTGTAATTAGTAGTACTAGAAGTAGTCTTTGTCTTTTTCTTTTAGCCTTGACACTTGTAAGTATTTCTTTTTGACTCTTGGTTTTCTGTTTTTATTATTAATAAATTGCTGTGGGGCTTTTGCCTCACAGTCTTATAGTCAAAAAAAAACATGACTTCTCCCATGTCCTCAAGAACACAACGAACTACTCATAAGACATCATATGGATCAAGGTCAAAGAAGATATGATAATGGATAACAATCTGAACATAAACAATAATACAATGGTTCCACTCACAAGCATCAACTACAATAGTAATTAACACCGGGAAAGTTTCCCCTAAGAACTAAATCAATATCCAACACAATTGTTACAGCGGGACGGAGTGGTGATGATGTTGCTAGTGGAGATGATGGTGTGGATGATGATGATGATCCTGATGAAGCCTAGCTTGATGACGGTGTTGATGGCGACGGTCTCCCCTCTCCGGGAAGGAATTTCCCCAGCAAAAATCTGTCTGCCGAAGAGATCTTTCTCTCTCGGTGTTTTCCTCCCCCAGAGGCGGCGGAAATCTATCTGTGGTCGCTCCCCCGGTTTAGGGTTCCGTAGGGAAGATATAGGTGAAGGGGCGGAGTCGGAGGCCGGGCATGTGGGCCACACCTTCCCTAGGCGCGGGGTCAGGTGGGCCCGCGCCTAGGGGGTGTGGGCCCCCTGCGGCCCCTCTTCGCTCCTTCTTCTGACTTCCTTCGTCTTCTAGTAAAATAATATGTTTCCATATTTTTCTGGTATTTTTCTAATCTTCGCGAAATTGCACCGAAACGCCTTCTTTTCCATCAGAATCCAGACTTCGGCAGTTCATCCTCCAAGAGTCATCCAACATGCATAAATAGATGAAAAGCCATAAGTAATACCTCAAAATAAGACAAATATCAATGAATAGAGGTAAATTATGATATAGAAAGGTGATGCAAATTGGGAGTATCAGGGGGGTGTGGCCACCCTGTGGCGCCCCTCGGTATCATACTCCGGCTTCGTGTTGCCCATGGTAAAATATTGACTTTGGCTTTTGTCCCGTCCAGTTCCGAGAATATTGATTTTCTGCCTTTCTAGAACCAAAATCAGAAGAAAACAAGCAACTGGCACTGTGGAAACTTGTTACTAGGTTAGTTCCAAAAACATATAAAAACACCTCAAAGTGTAGACAAAGCAAAGCAAAGTAGATACTAAACAAGCATGGAGCATAAAAAATTATAGATACGTTTCCGACGTATCAAGCATCCCCAAGCTTAACTCCTGCTCATCCTCAAGTAGATAAGTGATAAAAAGAATAATTTGTGAGGTGACATGCACAATCAAAACCAAGATCAAACCATTTGCAAGCATTGAAAGCTGGGATCACAGAACTCTAAACATGTGCATGGAAGATGGATTTCTAACAATAAGACAAAGTAACTATGCATGCAACAAGAAAGGCTACAAACAAAGATCATGAATAACATGCATTGAAAAACGTTTGTTTGTTTCACATATAGAAAACACGGCATAGTGGCATTCAGCTTGTCCCTCATGGAGTAGCAAATAGATGCATACGACACCTTAAAAGTTCATAAGAGTGACTAGATACAAATAGCACAAGAACAAGCAATATCACAATATGCATCAATCAATAAGTTTTGGGACACTGCACACATAATGACAACAATGCTCTCTTAATGGTGCCTAAAGGTAGAAGGTGGAGACTCAAATAATGGTGGAAGAAAGTCCCTTCACAAAGGGAAGCAGGGATTTCAAGTTTCAAAAAGAGCTTCCAAAAATTATGGTACTTGTTAGCTTTCAGCCCTCATTGCCACTATCATAAGCATCTTGAAGTGATTAAGGTTAAAGTGAACAAACTATGGAGTATATGATTGACAAATTATAAGTTGTCAATCTCATGTCCCTTGAATACGAGGGCCACACCTCATGCTACTCAACTTCAGTCACCTGTAAGTTCTTGTCATAGTAAGTACATGTGTATCATAGAGAACCGCCAACGGGGTACCCCTTGCACATGGTATAGGAGCTATCCCATAACCAAAATGACAAGGCAAGCAGACAATAAGCATCTCAGCGATATTTTTATTTACTATGTGCAAGATTTTTATTGATGATGCTTCACAGATAGCTCATTATGGTGATGCTGCAAGTTTCCACCATCATTAGGCATGGCTTAGGCTAGCGGCCCAGGCGTTTCTCTAACACAAAATACATAACTCCATGGACTTACAAGATCCCTCTTTATTTCAGATATCAACTATGTACAAAGTACAAGTGCAATGTTGAAAATGTTCCCCATGACAGCATGGTTCTGCTAATTCCAATGTATAAGTGCAAGCATATACAACATAGATGACACAATGGTTCAAGTTTATTAGGGTCAAAGAATATAAAGTGTGCCATCAAATTTGTGAGGGCTTTAATCACTAAGTTTTCACATAACAAAATACTTTTTAAATGGAAGATAGCTGAAAACAAGGATATACTTGGAATGGTGTAACACACCATGCATAGGAATTTATAGTGGACACTTTGGAATAACTTGGTTTCTTGGGAGTTGGAAGCATGAGTAGAAATTACTCATACAAGTGGAGGCTAGCAAAAGACTGGGAGCAACCAACTAAGAGAGCAATAATACCATAATCATGCAGATCGATAAAAAATTACTAATCAAAGCATAGAGTGGTACTACAAGTCAAGGACTAAATGATCATAGAGGCTATGGTGACTTTTCATAGTAATAACATGGTGTGAGCATGTGCCAAGTCAACCCAAACCAAGCATCAAAGGAGAATACCACAATACTATGCTTTTGTATGCTAAAACAACACATGATTCTTTCAAGGCACACTAAGCAATCCCAATTGTTTGTAACAAGACATGCTACAACAATAATCACTAAGCATAAGGTTAAAACAACACCTAGCATGTCATGCTAAAGTCTAAGTCACACTCAATGCAAGCTCCTCTTGCACTTCCAAGCAAGAACTTTCTACTCCTTTCCAACACCAAACAACTTATTTGAAACAACACAACGAGAAAGGGGGCCCAAACTACTTTATTCAAGCAAACTAAATAAACTAATCAAAGCAAACAAAAACTAAGACACTCCAAGAACAACATAATAGTGCATGAAACAATAAAAACAAAGTGTCTAGAAAGACCTGAGCTTTTTATTGATGAAGAAGGGGATGCCTTGGGCATCCCCAAGCTTTGACGCTTGTACCTCTTGGATATTTCTTGGGGTGACACCGGGGTGGAATCCCCAATCTTGAGCTTTTGTCCATTCTTCATATCATTACATCATTCTCTCTCTACACCTGAATTTTTTCCTTCATACAAAAAATTACATAATCTTCATTAGCAACATTAGTGTATTCAAAAGATAATAGACCTTTGGGTTTAGCTTTAGAACAGCAAAACTTTTCACTAAAAACACAAGCTACTATAGAAACTCCTTCAAAAAGCTCAATTCCCCAAAATAGAACTAAAAAAGGAATCAATAAGAAGCAAATGCAAATAATGGCAGAAATCTGTCAAAACAGACCAGCAGGTAGAAACCGATTTTTTAGAAAATCTTATGTTGCTCAAATCAAAAGGTGTTGAACTAACGAAAGTTAGCTAACATACTGGGGGATATATTCGTAAATTTTCAGCTCAATATGACTTACATAGACTCCTCACAATTTTTTATGGTGGAAGAAAGAAATCTGTTTCGGGACAGCAACTCCCCAAATCTTACTTCCCTCTCATTGGAGGTCATTTTGGGCACAAAAATCAAACAAAAAGGATAAGTAGAGGTAATTAATGAAGTAATAACTTCCAATACTCAAGGAAACTCTTGGGTTATCTCCCAACAAGTACTTTTCTTTAACGCCTTTAAGTTAGGCACAAGAAGCAAGAAATCAAGTATTTTCAAATAAAGAGGCATTAACATCAAACCTTGATTTCGAAGGAGGAGCAAAAACCAACTTCTCTCTCCTCATAGGGAAGTGTTCAATACCTTTCTTGAATGGAAATTGATATTTAATGGTGCCTTCTTTCATATCAATAATGGCACCAACCGTTTTAAGAAAAGGTCTTCCCAAAGTAATAGGACAAGAAGCATTGTATTCAACATCCAAAACATAGAAATCAACAAGGACATAAGCATTGTTAACCATAATGAGAACATCATTAATACTCCCCATGAGCTTCTTCTTAGCATTATCATCAAGTGGGACATCCAAATAACAATCTTCCAAAGGTGGCAAATCAAGCATTTCATAAATCTTCCTAGGCATAATAGAGACACTAGAACCAAGATCACATGAAGCTTTGAGATCAAAGTCACACTTGCACATTAATAATGGGTTCCCAACTATCTTCTACTTTCCTAGGAATATAAGCTTTGTGTTCTAACTTCTCTTCCTTAATCTTAACAAGAGCATCTGTAATGTGTTTGGTGAAAGAAACATGCATATCACTAGCATCAGGACTTCTAGCAAGCTTTTGCAAGAACGGAATCACTTCAGAAATATTGCAACCATCTATATAAAAATCAAACTTAGCATCACTAGTAGTAGACTCATTAGGCTTAGGCATTGTAGGAGGAGGAATAGGGACTTCTTGTGGTTTAGTGGTATCCATTCTAGTGATGGTACACACACTGTTGGTTATATCAATTTCAGCTTCCCTTTCCCACTTAGCATGAAGTTGAGCTAATAGTCTAACATTTTCATCAATAGTAACTTGTATGCCATGAGTAGCAGCAAAGGTACTCTCCATGGTTTCAGGTTTAGCAGCCATTTTATTAATCAAGGAGGACTGTGCTTCAGACAAAGAGGAAATATTTTTCTCAACAGTTAAAAGTTTTTCCTCCACGGTCTTGTTGAAAGCGGTTTGTTTACTAATAAAGTCTTTGAGCATAACTTCAAGTTCAGAGGGGGCACTTCTAGCATTGTTGTAGGAGTTTCTATAGGAATTTCCATTATTAGGAGGATAAGGCCTATAATTGTTGTTGCTACCAAAATTATTCCTATAGGCATTGTTGTTTCTAATAAAGTTCACATCAAATTGCTCTTCTTGAGCAACCAAATAGGCTAAGGGAACATTATTTGGATCTAAAGGAGCTTTCCCATTAACAAGAATAGCCATAATGACATCAATCTTATCACTCAAAGAGGAGGTTTCTTCAACATAATTTACCTTCTTACCATGTGGAGCTGTCTCAGTGTGCCATTCAGAGTAATTAACCATCATATTATCAAGGAGTTTTGTTGCATCACCCAAAGTGATGCCCATAAATGTACCTCCAGCAGCTGAATCCAATAGGTTTCTTGAAGAGAAGTTCAAACCTGCATAAAAAGTCTGGATAATCATCCAAGCAGTGAGTCCATGAGTGGGACAATTCTTAACCAAAGATTTCATTCTTTTCCAAGATTGAGCAACATGTTCATTATCAAGTTGTTTAAATTTCATAATATCACTTCTCATAGATATTATCTTAGCAGGAGGGTAGTACTTTCCAATAAAATCATCTTTGCACTTAATCCAAGAATCAATACTATTTCTAGGCAAGGATAACAACCATTCTTTAGCTTTTCCTCTCAAGGAGAAAGGAAACAGCTTGAGCTTAATAATATCTCCATATACATCCTTATACTTTTGCATCTCACAAAGTTCAACAAAGTTATTGAGATGGGCAGCATCATGATCAGAACTAGCACCAGAAAATTGCTCTCTCATCACAAGATTCAACAAAGCAGGCTTAATTTCATAAAGGTAGCATCAGGAGCAGGTGGAGCAATAGGAGTGCTAAGGAAATCATTGTTGTTTGTGCTAGTGAAGTCACACAACTTGGTGTTCTCAGCAGAGTTCATTTTGGCAAAGTGGAGCAAGCCAAAAACAGCAGCAGCAGTAGAGCAGGAACTAATTTTTTTGTGTTTTTGAATAAAGAAAGCAAACCAAACTAAACTATTTTTTTGGAGTTTTTTGATAAAAAGGGGCAAACAAAACCAAGCAAAAGATACTAAGCAAACTAAAAACAAAGTAAAGAGAAAGGTTGAGTAGGACTCCCCTTTTGAAGACGTCCTTAGCCTCCCCGGCAAGGGCGCCAGAAAGCTTGATGGCGCCGGTGTTGACGTGGGACGCTTCATTGGAAACCCCAAGAGAAAGGTGTGAAGAGCACAACAGCAATACTTCCTTCGGGAAGAGACCGAGGTTATCAAACCAGTAGGAGGAAGGAAACGTCTCAAAGGTGTTGAAAGCAACGTGGAAACCTGCACAACACAAACTCAATACTTTGCCCCAACGAACAGTGAGGTTGTCAAGATCACCGGTTTGCTGTAACAAAGGATTAAACGTATGGTGTGGAAGGTGATGATGGTTTGCAGCAAGTAAAAAGTGGAAGAGGTATCAATGGTAAGGATTGGACCGGGGTCCATAGTTCACTAGAGGTGCTCTCCTTAGATAAACAAACATGGCATGCGGGGTAAACAAATTACAGCAGGGTAATTGACAGGAACTGAGCAAGGCATAACAATGAAATACTAGACAAAAAGATCCCATGAGATTCGATTGGGCAATACAAACATATACATAGACCGCCATCCAGCTGCATCTATGACTAGAAGTCCATCTTCAGGTTATCATCCGAACTCCCTCTAGTATTAAGTTGCAAGCAACAGACAACTGCTTTAAGCAAAGTGTGTAAAGTAAACAATCCACTTGTTCTATGAACAAGAGACCGTTGTTTTCTCCCTAGTGGCAACATCAAATCTACAACCGAAGAGATTTCTGTCACTTCCCTTGGAAATTAGAGGCATGAACCCACTATCGAGCATAAATACCCCCTCTTAAAGTCACTAGCAACTACTTGTCCAAGATATCTACTAACAACGAAGAGCATGCAAAATCACAAACAACACAGACATGATAGAATCAAATAGACAAAACCATTAATCAATCTGACATAGTAATCTCAATATACATCGGATCCTCGCAAACACAACATGCATGATTACAAATAGATTAGATCTTAATCATGAACGGAGCTCACAAGATCTATTCATGAAAGCACGAGGAGATACAACCATCTAGATACTACATGGACCCATAGTCCAAGGTGGAACTACTCACGCTTCATATCAGAGGCTGACATGATGAAGAAGGAGGCCTCCGGGATGATCTCCCCTCCGACAGGGTGCCAGGAAGAGCTTCTGATCGCCCCGATCTAGGGACGATGGTGGCGGCGGCTACAGACGGTTTCGTGGTATTTTGATCGGTTGTTTTAGGGTTTCTACATCAGGGGGACTTTATAGGCGAAGAGGCGAGGCAGGGGCCCACACCGCCCGGTGCCTCCCCCCAGCGCTGGGGCGGTGGTCACCGTGGCACCCCTCTCCTCAGACTGCCGTGTTGCCCACCCCACGGTAAAATATTGACTTTGGCTTTTGTCTCGTGCAATTCCGAGAATATTGATTTTTTGACTTTCTGGAACCAAAAACAGAAGAAAACAAGCAACTGGCACTGTGGCAACTTATTAATAGGTTAGTTTCAGAAATAAAAATACCTCAAAGTATAGACAAAGCAAAGCAAGTAGATACTAAACAAGCATGGAGCATCAAAAATTATAGATATGTTTTCGACGTATCACTGCTTGGCGGCAGCGCAGTCTCGTTTGTGGGCTCTCCTTTCTGTTGGTCGGCCTTGGTGGCGTGGGGCAGAGGAAGGTTGTCAGTGAGGCTGGCGGTGGTGTCATCGTGAGCAGCTCGAGGCTTTGTTTTGGGCGGCGCGCGCCCCGCCAAATTTCGCCTAGACTCACAGACTTCCGACCTTTCACGTACTACATAGTTACTGTAGGGTTCGCAGCATAGAAAACAAAAAATTTCCTACGATGTGAACTATATACCAAGATCTATATATACTAGATACAAACAACGGGAGGATGTATATCCGTAGAGAACATACCCTTGAAGACCGACAAAGCTTAACGAGTTCAACTCGTGGTTGATGTAGACGATCTCTTGCCGATCTCAAGATCGAGAGGAAGTCCTAGCGCCGCAAATCAGCAGCGCATCCGTGCTCGCACACACGTTCGAGGCACCGAGCAACCTCCGCCTCCTCGCTCCAGCGATGCAGCGGAAGCACAACTCTTTCTTGCCGAATAGCCACTGGGAACATGTATCTCGCTAGTCCGAGACCATGGGGATAAATTCTAGAGGAGAGAGATCCTTCACGAGGAGGTGTGAGTGAAGTGAGAGGGGCCTTTTATAGGAGGAGGGAACCCCAAGGGGTGGTTGGCGCATGGGGCTGCCCCTTGCCCTCCCTCTTCATGTGGTGGACACTCCACTCACAAAACTCCTCTAAATTCCTCCACTCAAAAGTCCACTAAAATCCCATTAAATTTCCACCAAATTTAATGCAAACTCTCATTAAATAAAACTCTTTTATTTTATTCAGAATTTTGTCAATTACTTTAATGACAAACATTCACAAATAACCTTGCTAGAATTCTATTTCACATGCATAACCACTTTATGCAATTTCACCCAAAAAGCTTTGGTATCTAGTGAAATAAATTCTCGCTTGTTCATTCTTCGGCATGAAACATTTGCTCCAATTGGATGTCGGTGTCTCTTAAGTGTGTCACCCTACGGTTCGTGAATAATGCGGACATGATCGAGACCCTCTCGATCAATAATCGAGCGGATACGGAGACCCATACCGACTCCCACATTCAACGATGACTTTCTTGTGATCGTGGAACCTTTTACGCTAGTATCTTAATCCCTTTGTTTCACGATATATTACATGTCCGAGATTCGATCATCGGTATCTCCATACCTAGTTTAATCTCTTTACCGACATGCACTCTTTTCTCGTTCCTGTGATATAACATTCTAGTGATCAAATCACTTGCTTGCAAGCTAATCAATGTGATATCACCGAGGGCCCAGTATATCTATCCGTCATCGGGATGAACAAATTCCACTCTTGATCCATGAGCCTCAACATAACACTTTGTTAGTTCTGAATCCATCTTTATAATCACCCTGTTACGGTGTGACGTTTGATGTTATCAAGAAACTCTTTCGGTGTTAGTGATTGACATGATCTCATGGTCTAAGGACTAGGATCACTTCGTAAGTTGTTATAGCAATATAAACTCAATGACTTTGATCGTAATGCTATACTTCGGATGAATGTTCATCACATCATTACACTAATGTTGTGATCCCGTTATTAACAACATCCAATGTCCATGATCAGGAAACCTTGATCATCTTGTTAATCAACGAGCTAGTTTATGAGAGAGGCTTAACTAGGAACTTTCTGTTTGTTTATTAAACACACATGTATTAACGTTTCCGTATTAATACAATTATAGCATGCAAAATAAACATCTATCATATACTTGGAATACACATAATAAACACTTTATTATTACCTCTCAGGGCATATTCCCTTCAGTTACATACCTTAGGCATCTACATGCAATGGGATCACTTATAAGTGAACTGGCTACCATAGTTTACAAAACACATTGAACTAAAATATTGTTACAAGTAATCTATGAACAGGAAATGAAGTAGAAGGTCTCGGATTCAATCCATTAGATGCTACGATATGTGTTTAGCAAAGTAAAATTACAAGAGGCATTACAAAACTGAGGTGACTATATATATGCCATTTTTAGCGAAACAACATTCAACTAGTGATGCATCAAGATGTAACCAGTGAAGTGCATGCTCAATTTAGATCATCTGGATTCATAACCTTAATTTAGATCATCTGGATTCAGAACCAAAAGCATTATGTGTACGCTCTGACACTATGCTTTTCTTCCCAAACTCTCAACGGACTTCCAATGATGAACTATTAGAACTGTAGATGTGATCAATTTTGATTCACTATGGAATGTTTCATTTGTATAGGGCTAGAGAACCGAGTGGATTGTAGCTAAATTGTTTTAAATGGCGATGCATGATTTAGAGATTTGGAAGTACACCTCACCGCAAATGAAAGCCAAACAGTATAGCACCATCCATGCCTACAAAAGTGCCAAAATTAGTCTAGCCACATCAGAGTCAATGCTACACATAACCGGTACAACATCAATTCAGTGGATTGATAGTTTATGCTCCTCACATGATGAACGTGAATATTGTTCGTGATATGAAGATGCGAACATGGGGAAATTGTGAAACTATGCTGAAAGAGAAACACCATTGTTCCCTTTCAAAAAGAAGAGAAAAATCAAAGATATAATAAGAGAGACTTCTTTACAATCTCTCTCCATATAATTATTTTAGATTTGTAGAACATTGGAACCTGAAGTCTAGACTCTAGAAACCAAACAACCGCTCCATGGTGAACATTTTCTCTCCACCAAAAGACAAACAAAAAATAAAAAGAATATCTACTACCAGAAAAGGAAGATCAAGTGGGGAGATTGTACCCGGGCCTCAATGACTCTAGGCTCGAACCGCGCCTCCCTGTTTCTACTCTCGCTCGCGATCTGGGGAGGCCTTCAGGCATACATGCTCGCGATCCGTGCGGTGGAGGACAGAGACAGTCGAGTGGGAGGCGGTGATGGCCGGATCCGTGCGGTGGAGGGCGGATCCGCGCTATGGAGGCGGTGACGACCAGATCCGGTGGCCGGTGTGAGGGTGGTCTGGAGGAGGTGGCCTGATGGGCGCCATATGTGTGGGAGAGGCGTGTCGGGGCGTCGTCGAGGTGTAGCGGGAGGAGTGAGAGAGCGTGGCTGGGGTGCGGGAGAGGAGCTGCGGAGGGGACGCAGACACCCGTTTGGTCAGGGGTGGGACCAGAGCGAGGGGGCCGTGACGCCGTACACGTAGAACAGGGCGATGCGCGACGAAGCGGGAGCGAAACGCAAGTTTTGACAGGAGACAGAACGTGTTTTGTCTTTTTTAAGTAGTAGACATAGAGATATGGTTAACAACTCTTGTTGTCTTGTGTCAGCGTGCATTTTAGTCATTTTATATCGTAGGCATGTTGGCCAGCTGGCTCAAACCGTTACTGCTACCTGTTAAAGTGCTAATTAGTCATTATGCTTCACTGAGCAGATGCAAGAGCCACAAACCACCAAGCTATCCCCTCCACGCTCTTAGAATTATGAAATCGGAGGGAGTACATGCAAGAGCCACCAACCATACAGCAGTTTAGGTCCAGCCACCGCACGCACTCATGCGGCTGCTACGCTGCCGCCGGGAACTTTTTTAGTGGTTAATTTAGGTTAATTTCCGAGTGTTGTCAGCAAGTTCGTCACAGGCTCACAGGGCAATCCGCCTTCAAAACCAGACCAGATGGACCACATCCACCCCGTATCGTATTCATTCCCTGAACTTCCACGCTCATTTGATCCCAGCTTCCCGAGCAACTAAACTCCTGCTCTACAACCACCGATGGCAGCCCCGACCGTCGTGTTGCTCCCCATCTGGGCCGCCGGCCACCTTATGTCCATGCTCGACGCCGGCAAGCGGCTGCTTGCCCGGAGCGGTGGCGCCCTTTCGCTCACGGTGCTCGTGATGCAGGCGCCGACGGAGGAGGACAGGTCTGAGGTCGCCGCCCACATACGCCGGGAAGAAGCTTCCGGCCTGGGCATTCGCTTCCACCACCTCCCTGCCGTCGAGCCCCCAAGGGACTACGTGGGCATCGAGGAGTTCGTTTCCCGATTTTCCAGCTCCACGCGGACCATGTGAAGGAGGCCATCTCCGCCTTGACGTGCCCGGTGGCCGCGGTCGTCGTCGACTTCTTCGGCACGACGCTGTTCGATGCGTGCCGCGAGCTCTCCGTACCAGCCTACGTGTACTTCGCCGCCGACGCCGCCTTCTACGCACTCTTGTTGCGCTTGCCGGCGCTCCACGAGGAAGTGACCGTCGAGTTCGGCGAGATGGAAGGCATGGTGGACCTGCCTGGTCTGCCGGCTGTGCCGCCCTCGTCTCTCCCGCTGCCGTTGATGGACAAGAGGAATCCGAACTACACATGGTTCGTGTACCACGGCAGGCGTTTCATGGAAGCCGACGGCGTCATCATTAACACGGTGGCCGAGCTGGAGCAGAGCGTCCTTGCTGCGATCGCGGACGGCCGGTGCACGGGCGGAATCCCTGCCCCGACGGTCTATCCCGTCGGCCCGGTGCTGTCCCTGTCCTCGAGCCCACGGGCCGAGCAGCCGCATGAATGTGTGCGGTGGCTAGACATGCAGCCTCCAGCCTCGGTGGTACTCCTCTGTTTCGGGAGCGTAGGGTTCTTCACCGCGACCCAGGCGCACGACGTAGCACGGGGGCTGGAGCGCAGCGGGCACCGCTTCCTATGGGTGCTGCGTGGCCCGCCGGCAGCCGGCGCGCTACAATCCACGTACGCGAACCTCGGGGAACTGCTGCCGGAGGGGTTCTTGGAGAGGACAAAGGAGACGGGCATGGTGTGGCCAACGAAGGCGCCGCAGAGGGAGATACTCGCACACGCTGCCATGGGGGGCTTCGTCACACACGGCGGGTGGAACTCCACCCTGGAGAGCCTCTGGTTCGGAGTGCCCATGGTACCATGGCCGCTCTACGCCGAGCAGCATCTGAACGCGTTCACGCTGGTCGCCTACATGGGCACGGCCGTGGCCATGGAGGTGGACAGGAAGAGGAACAATTTCGTTGACGCATCGGAGCTGGAACGAGCTGTGAAGGCGCTCATGGACGGCGACTCTGACGACGGGAGGAAGGTGAGGGAGAAGGCCATGGAGATGAAGGCCGCATGCAGGAAGGCCGTCCAGGAGGGTGGGTCCTCATATTCTGCAATGAGCAGGCTCTCCGAGGATATAGGCAAAGGTGCTGTGCGCATGAGCCACTAAACGCCGAACACGAAGCGTGCATATTTTCATCGTACTTTTGGCATGCCAACTTGATTCAGATTTTTCTAGAACCCACAACGGATATGCGCGTCTTAAAACCCACAACGGATATACACGTCTGTGTATTAAGTTGACAAGAACGACATAGAATGGCTATAACATCACACTTGTCTTTCGGCTAGAACACACTCCTACACAACTACAACAAGCTTGCCTTTCCCAACCCTGACCAAGAGTGCGAGGAGGCGGCACAACCAACACCAAATTAACACCACCAAGGCACAACCAAATGCCAAAATTTCCTAGATCAACGTGTCGCTAATGCGTCTAGAAGATGAATCGAGTGAGTGATAAGGTCTAGCAGAACTTGGGAAGGAGTCGACTGGAGAATGTTGACGATGGTGTACATTGTGTCTAGAGACTCACACTTTGAGTAGTTGCCAACACCGGAGAGGTCATCGTCTCTGAATGCCATATTGGAGACACCCCTCGCAGCCTAAACAACGCCTTCATGAAGGAGAGCGATGTTGTTGCGCCGCCACTGCTCGGTTCGACAAGCAAACCTAGGGTTTCCCATGGCATTTAGGGGAGGAACAGTCAGGCCCAAGATCATGCCTCCAAGGAGGGAAATGTCTCCCATAGGCGTCACCGTAGTTTGCAGAAGAAGCACCGAGCATGCTTTTCACATTTGACCAGAGAGAAGAGGAGGAGAACAAGTAGTTGTACCTTGACACATTGGATTCTCTCTCTTGCATCAGGATAGTAAGTTGAAGACACCTAGCTAGGTGACCTCGAGCACCGCCACCGCCGCTGCTTATAGATGTGGGGAAAGAGTGAGAGGTAGAGTTTTCTCTACGGGTTACATGTATTTATATAGATGAGCCATTCCGCATTAGCAATGGGTCGTCTTGCACAACTATTTTCATAGAGACACTTTTGGAAATGGGTCCTAAGAAATGTCCGTTGGCAACATATTGGTAATGGAGGCAAGAATTTCCGTCGCCTATAACCCGTAGACGGTGTCAGGTAGGCCCAGTCGGCCACGTGCGTTTTCGTTTCTTTATGGGTCGTATCATTGCAGTTTTCGATGGGACCAGGCTATGCGCCGGTCAAAGCTACACATCTGGCTCATGGTGCACGAAACAAAGGCAAAATGGATCGGCCCATTACCCCAGCCCACGCAAGAGGAACGCTGCTTCTTCGTTGTTTGATGGTGCTGGTATGCGGTTCTTCTCTCTTTTTTCCAATTTTTAAATTCTAAACCATTTTCAAATCTGAACATTTTAAAATCAGATTTGTTTTAAATCAAACCAAATTTCAATTTTAAAAATAATTATTGCGAACAAAATTTCCAAAACCAAGAACAATTTAAGAAAGCGTGAACCTTTTGAAAAAACATGAACATTTTCGAAAACCATTAATCTTTTTATAAACCGTGATCATTTTTAAAATCATGAACATTTTTCAGGGTGGCTCACAGGTTGTCTGACGGTCTCCAACTTTTTTTGCCAGACGATTTTGTGCCGTTCAAACTTGGAAGCTTCAGTGCCAACTCGTTGAAGGCACAAGAGGAACTGCAAACGAAATTATGTTGTGCACTCACATGTCTTTCACGTTTGAAATCTCGCTAGAAGAAGATACACGCTTTGCTGCCCCGGCGACACAGAATTTGACATGAGCTGCAAAGATCTTACCTTACATGTAAGTAATTAGGGAGAGAAAACGTCTGCTTTCATGTCAAACCTAGGGTTTGCCATGGCATTTAGGGGAGGAACAGTCAGGCCCAAGATCATGCCTTCAAGGAGGGAAATGGCTTCCATAGGCGTCACCGTAGTTGCAGAAGAAGCACCGAGCATGCTTTTCACATTTGACCAGAGAGAAGATGAGGAGAACAAGTGGTTGTACCTTGACACATTGGATTCGCTCTCTTGCATCAGGATAGTAAGTTGAACACACCTAGCTAGGTGACCTCGAGCACCGCCACCGCCGCTGCTTATAGATGTGGGGAAAGAGTGAGAGGTAGAGTTTTCTCTACGGTTATATAGATGAGTCATTCCGCATTAGCAATGGGTCGTCTTGCACAACCATTTTCATAGACACTTTTAGAAACGGGCCCTAAGAAATGTCCACTGGCAACATATTGGTAATGGAGGCAAAAATTTCCGTCGCCTATAACCCGTAGTCGGTGTCAGGTAGGCCCTGTCGGCCATGTGCGTTTTCGTTTCTCCATGGGTCGTATCATTGCAGTTTTCGATAGGGCCAGGCTATGCGCCGGTCAAAGCTACACATTTGGCTCGCGCTGCGCGAAACGAAGGCAAGATGGATCGGCCCATTAGCCTAGCCCACGCAAGGCGAACGGCTGCTTCTTCGTTGTTTGATCGTGCTGGTATGCGGTTCTCTCTTTTTTCCAATTTTTAAATTCCAAATCATCTTCAAATCTGAACATTTTAAAATCAGATTTTTTTCAAATCAAACCAAATTTCAATTTTAAAAATAATTATTGCGAACAAAATTTCCAAAACCAAGAACAATTTAAGAAAGCGTGAACCTTTTGAAAAAACATGAACATTTTCGAAAACCATTAATCTTTTTAAAAACCGTGATCATTTTTAAAATCATGAACGTTTTTCAAAATCGTGAACATTTTATCAAATACTGAACTTAAAAAGTTAAAAGGTAAACGTAAAATAAAAAAAAACACAAAACCGGAAGGAACAAAACAAAATGGGGCCAACCCATTAGGGGATCGTTTTGTGCTTCGCCAGCCTTCCACGGCGCAACGAACTTCATATAGTAGTTCACTATGATGTGCTTGTAGCCTCGGCCAGTGCACTCAAACCTGGCCATTTTATCAGGCCCGCATGTGCCAACCCACGGCCCGTAAGCAGTCCCACCAAAAGCCCGACATGGCACGCGAGCTAACGGGCCCGTGCCGGCCCATGGCACACCAGTGTCGGGCCTATGCCAAGGTCTGGAGCACGCGGGCTGGCCCGGCATGGCACGCGGGCGGCACGCGGCTGGCCCGGCATGGCACGCGGGCGGCCCGTTAGTCACGCGAGCCTGTCAGCACGCTGCACCAACCAATTGTCGAGGGAGCGGGTGAAATTGAAATTTCAACGCGTTGGCGAGCTGGGAAGGGAGGAGGGCAACGTGGTTCAATGTGAGGGCTCTTGGGTGTCCATTGGGAGCTTAGGATTAGGGTTTGGTTTTTTTTGTCTTTTTAGTGTATGTCTAGGGTTTTTGTCTGTTAGGAAGGCTTTTTCCGGTCAAAATTTGATCAATTTTTTTGCTATAAAAGGGCAGCCCACCCTTCTCATTCTCCACAACTCAACACCTCTCCTATCTCATTTCCAAACATGACTGATCCAGTTTGTTTTCCCTATGGGAGATTTGGGTGTCGAAATCCCACTGGACTACAATGCCTACCCCAATTCTTCTCCCTACACTGACCCCGAGTTTCCATATTCCCAAGAAGAACCCAATCCCATAGCATATACAAATTCTTCCAGCACATCCACCGCCATTGTAAGCAAGCGGTGGAAGAAAACCTCAGTTATTTGGCAGCACTATGAGAAGGAAGAATATGTTGATGGCGATGGTGTGACGAAGAACCGAGCGAAGTGCTTGCATGCGGGATGATCAAGAAAATTTTCTCTGCAAAAAGGAGGAGGGAACGACCACATGAAGAGGCATATGTTGTAACACCCTCAGAATCGGCCCTATGCAAGTTTCAGCGCTTCCCGCCAAACCCGCATAGAAACGATTCAAAGGTGCCCACCAGGCACTTGCGTGCGGGTGGAAAACAAAGTAATATCATTACACAATAGTCCTCGATGGAACCCACAAAACAGATATATACAACGGCGACTCAATGAGTCAAGAATACAGATATACAGTACAAAGGTTCAAATCACCTTGAAAACGATACAGCGTCCGAGTACGGACATGATGCAAATTGAGCTAAGAGCCCTGAAGAATAACCAATGGCGTCCATAACCCTGCCCAGGCCAAGCCGGAAGGGTAACCCTGCTAACGACGTCGATCTCAAAACTTGCTTAAACAAAAGGGGTGCCGACAAAGGGCAAAGGAAAAAGAGAGAGCGGTCAAGATCGAGGCCAAGACAGCGCGAGACTAGAATTCGCGGTCCTCGCCTACATAGGTATGGTGGATCTGAAGCGTAAAGACATGCACTAAACAACCGATAGAGACTCGAGACAACTGGCGGCTATCGGAGAGGGCAAGAAAGACCTATCCGGATCCAACTCGATACTACCACCAAACATACCCATCCCGTGTTTCTCGAGACCAAACGAGGAAGTCAACCGAGGAACTCACATCGTTGGCGTTTATTTATTCGTTATCGTTGCGAATTACTAGTCGTATAGATAGTCATCCCGATAGAATAAGCAAGGCACTTTTAGTTAACCATTCCGTTAGTTGCAACACTTACTAGTCGATACAATTAACATGAGATATCCCCAAACCCAGCGGTTGTTGGTACTTTTATTTAGCCATTCCGTTGCAAAGAAGCTGATTACTAGTCATATTGGATACAAGTCAAATTATAGCAAGAAACTTTAGTTATAGTTGTCTATGATCGAGAAGTGCTCCAAGTCATCCATAACCGCTGACACGGCTTTCGAAAAGACTTAACCTGCAGGGTGCACCAAAGTATCCACACGCACTTCGATCCTTTTGCGATCGCTTAACATACACCCATCGGTATGTCAAGGGCCTAAGTCATGACGCTTCCTGCACCCAAAGCAAGTACATGGGGCCACCCCACTAAGCTACCCGCAACGAAGTCGGCGGTCTCGAGATGACTCGGTTTGTGTAGAATCAGAAACGACTAGGAACCCGAAGTGTGACGGGCTTGTCGATACAAATAAAACGTGTCACGATCCTAACAAAGACAGTGCTCCTCGCACAATCATAAATAAAGCAAGAAGCATGGCATAAGTGCAGGATAGTAATAAAGCCCCAAACTACTTGGCCCCGGTATAATACTTTGAAATCGGTACTAATCGATGGGGTGCCCACACCCCACCCGTGGTTAGCTACCCGATCTCGGAATAGGTGTCAAGAACTCGGGTCCCACGGACACCAAAGGAGCGGTTAAAATCCAAATATTGTCTGTTACCCACCGGTGCCTCTGCATTTACCTACTTTCAATTTTAGTTATTAAACAATAATTAAAGCCATGATCATCTCCAACATTAAACATGCGGCAATACTCCAACAACTGTGGTACTTGACGACACGCAACAGCACTTGAGCAAGCGACTACGACGCGCAAGTCCAACTATCTACCAAACAACAGGTAATAGGATGTGTCCAAGGCAATATAAGGCTGCAAGGGATATCACGGGTACGAAAACTAGAGCAACGCAACACAGATAGAAATAGATCAACAGGAGGGAATAAATACTATAAAAGTAAGATAGGTAGAAAGGGGAGGTGCTCGCCTGAAAACATTGCCGAAGTTTCATCCGAAGATCGGGTCGACACTCGCATCAACTCATCGGCCTAATCCGTGAAGAAGCAAAGCGCTAAAAGAAACACCGGATGCACCAATTAATACTACGGCAAAAGATGGGGCATGATGCATGTATGACTTATGGCATGGCAAAGGATGCGATGCAATTAGGCCATATTAAGCGGAACTTGGGTCCCGACATTTAATTAGGTGGTCTATGTTGTTTAGATACCCGCAATTTAAATGTTGTCTGAACATGGCAAAAGATAGCACCGGTTCGCTACACAAATTTAAATGGGACCAATATAAGACTAGATTCTCCCACATATGGCCTCCATATTTAATTATTAGGTGAATCGGCATAAGGCCCTCAAACCACACTATATGTACGCAAGCATGGCAATTTAATATGCAACAAGTTTATGTCATATATATTGTAAAATAGGAGAGGTATCGGAAAAATGGTCACACATCAAGGATCGACGATCTTGGGGTTCCGAGGTTTTGCGGGATCGGTCTTCGGTTCCATGTGGGCGATCTTGGCGTCCGAGGGTTTCTCCGAGTCCGTGGTGCGTCCGTGTGGTAGATCTTGTCAGTTTCATGAAGGAGGCCTTATCGCTCGACAACCTTCCGTGACGACCTTGGGACTCCGGCATCGAACGTCAGTATCGAACTTGTGTCAGCGTAAGAAGTACATCGGGTCCATCTTCCTTCTTGACAACATCACGGCTAAATGTTGGGACACAACACGTCACGGATTCATCACCGACTCGACAGGGTAATCCAACACAGCACTAGGCCGAGCGGATGCTCTGCATCTTGCGGGCAAAGTTGAGAACCTGGTGGCACAAAGATGCTTAGGTTCCGCGTGTGGCAGCACCTGGTAGATAAGCGTGGTGCAGGATTGCTACCACCGGAGGCCTCCCTGCAGATACACGAGGTCAGGGCCTTGGTCGTCGGAGAGGCCTGCAAGGCTAGGGCTCAAAGGTTGCGAAGCTCAGGGGCTCCAAGGCAGCCTCTGCCAGCGGTGATGAGGACGCAGGCCGGACGGAGGGGGTCAGGGCGAGGCCACGCTGGCAGGCGTTCAGGCGGGAGATCCTGCAGGCCAGAAGAGGAGAGGCCCACGCTGGGCGTAGGTCACGGACGGCCAGCGGGGAGCTCGGGCTCAAGGGAGATGCACGATGAGGGAAGGCCAACGACGATGGACGTGGCCGCGGCCGGAGGCGACGGGCCCGTGGAGGAAGATGACGATGGGCATGGCCGCGCGGGAAACCAGGGAGGTCACGAGCGACGGGGGTAGAAGGTGCTTGGGGCACGGCGGCGCTGGCGGTGGTTGCATCGCTTCCACGCGGGATGCGTGGGGTTAGGGTGGGGCCGGGGTTGTTGTGGCGATACAGGGAGAGCGGGATCCAGGCTGGTGCGGGCGGGATGCGTGCGTGGTGTGCGTGTGTGTGTTTGTGTGCCTAGCGGCGGGGAGGGAAAAAAGAAGGGAGGAGGGGGGTAGGTGGCTGGGGTGTGGAGAGGAGGTCATCCAGGAGGCTGATGTGGCGGCATGGGAGTAGAGGGAGTTGGGGAAGTGGTGAGGTGGCGGGACGGGGTTGGTCGGGGTGATGTGGAGGGGGCTGGGTAGGATTAGGATTGGATAGTTTTAGGATTAGATATTTTTGACTAGGGTTTAGAGGTGGCCGGCCAGGTTTTCGGGTCTGGCGGGCTGCCTCTCAAAAATAATTTAACTATTTTATTTATTTAAAACGAGGCTATTGCAAACCGTTGGTAGACAAAACAAAACAATCCGGAGACCCGGGTTTTGTGTTTGAATAAAGACGGGGCGTTTAGAAAACAAAAAGAGATTTTTCGAAAATAGTTTTATGCAAACAAATGCAAGATGACATGACGATGCCCAAATGCAATGTGGCATGATGACATGAGCATGCGGTCATGATGATGCAATGCACAGAAACAACGCGATTTTCTGGTAGTGGTTTTTGCGGGGCGCCACAATTCGACACCACTATCAATGGATCTCGCCATCGAGATCCGCCTCATGGTACCGGGAAGAAGGGCGGCGATCTGAATCTTCTCGCATCATGTAGATCCTCGCGACACCACTATCAAGAGGTCGTTGTCCGTGATCGTCGAGGGAACACTCCGAGAACAAAAGGTCGAAGGTAGAGGTATCAACAAATAAAGCCACCTCTAGCTTCGATGGAAAGAGGGAACCGATGCATTCTCATCCACTTCAATGTACACAAGCGAATAGAGTGAGTAGTCGGCATGGGGGCCAATCTATCACGCACCCAAACTATTGCTCTGCACAATCAGTAGAAAAGCGTGCAACCATTCTCGGAATCAGACTGAAGATCTCGACAATCGAGGTTCAGAAACAAAGGAGTGATGCAGACTCTGCATCGGATCTAGCATAGATGATGTCGTCGCGTCGGAAAACACCGGAAGGCACGAGAAGGAACAAAGAGAAGTCCACCAGACGAAGGGTTCCTCGGATAGCATGAAGCCCAGATGTAGCAACACCATTACCAAAGGAGGAAGCGAAACCCTGAAGGTACGATGGAACCCAACCACGAGAAATCCTGGACTCGAAGAGAGAGAAGAGAGCGGATTCAAAACATGCAGAGGTGAGAGGAGAGCAGCAGAGGGGTAAGGAGTAAAATCAGACCTAATCAGAACTATCCAACCGATTTTTCAAAAATAGTTTTGACACTCTACTTCGGCCGTTAGCTAGGTTATCCTACAGGCTCGACTTGTGGGGTATCGCAACTGCTGAGCTCTGATACCACTCTGTAACACCCTCAAAATCGTCCCTATGCAAGTTTCAACGCTTCCCGCCAAACCCGCATAGAAACGATTCAAAGGTGCCCACCAGGCACTTGCGTGCGGGTGGAAAACGAAGTAATATCATTACACAATAGTCCTCGATGGAACCCACAAAACAGATATATACAACGGCGACTCAATGAGTCAAGAATACAGATATATAGTACAAAGGTCCAAATCACCTTGAAAACGATACAGCGTCCGAGTACGGACAAGATGCAAATTGAGCTAAGAGCCCTGAAGAATAACCAATCGCATCCATAACCCTGCCCAGGCCAAGCCGGAAGGGTAACCCTGCTAACGACGTCGATCTCAAAACCTGCTTAAACAAAAGGGGTGCCGACAAAGGGCAAAGGAAAAAGAGAGCGGTCAGTACTGAGGCCAGTACACGGTGAGACTAGAATTCGGCGGTCCTCGCCTACATAGGTATGGTGGACTGAAGCGGCAGTGCAGCATGCACTAAACAACCGATAGAGACTCGAGACAACTGGCGGCTATCGGAGAGGGGCAAGAAAGACCTATCCGGATCCAACCTGATACTACCACCAAACATACCCATCCTGGTGTTTCCCCCTCGAGACCAAACGAGGAAGTCAACCGAGGAACTCACACCGTTGGCAGTTTTATTTATTCAGTTATCGTTGCAGCAATTACTAGTTAGGTATAGATATTCATCCTGATAGAATAAGCAGTGGGCAGTTTTAGTTAACCATTCCGTTGTAGTTGCAACACTTACTAGTCAAATACAATTAACATGAGATATCCCCAAACCCAGCAGTTGTTGGTACTTTTATTTAGCCATTCCGGTAAAGAAGCTGATTACTAGTCATATCGGATACAAGTCAAATTATAGCAGTAAACTTTAGTTATAGTTGTCTATGATCGAGAACTGTGCTCCAAGTCATCCATAACCGCGGACACGGCTTTTCGAAAAGACTTAACCCTGCAGGGGTGCACCAAAGTATCCACACGCACTTCGATCCTTTTTGCCAGATCAGTTAACATACACCCATCGGTATGTCGGCGGGGCCTAAGTCATGACGCTTCCAGACCCAAAGCAAGTACATGGGGCCACCCCACTAAGCTACCATAGAACGGTCACCGGTCTCGAGACGGACTCGGGGTTGTAGAGCGGTACAGAACGATCGGGAACCCGAAGTGTGGGGCTTGTCGATACAATAAAACGTGTCACGATCCTAAGCAGACAGTGCTCCTCGACAATCGTAAATAAAGCAAGAAGCATGGCATAAGTGGATAGTAATAAATCCCCAAACTACTTGTGGCCCCCGGTACAATACTTTGAAATCAGGTACTAATCGATGGGGGTGCCCACACACCCCACCTGTGGTTAGCGCGCTCGATCTCGGAATAGGTGTCAAGAACTCGGGGTCCTACGGACACCGGAGCGTTAAAATCCAAATATTGTCTATTACCCACCGGTGCCTCTGCATTTACCTACTTTCAATTTTAGTTATTAAACAATAATTAAAGCCATGATCATCTCCAACATTAAACATGCGGCAATACTCCAATAACTGTGGTACTTGACGACACGCAACAGCACTTGAGCAAGCGATCGACGCCAAGTCCAACTATCTACCAAACAACAGGTAATAGGATGTGTCCAAGGCAATATAAGGCTGCAAGGGATATCACGGGTACGAAAACTAGAGCAACGCAACACAGATAGCAATAGATCAACAGGAGGGAATAAATACTATAAAAGTAAGATAGGTAGAAAGGGGAGGTGCTCGCCTGAAAACATTGCCGAAGTTTCATCCGAAGATCGGGTCGACACTCGCATCACCTCATCGGCCTAATCCGTGAAGAAGCAAAGCTCTAAAAGAAACACCGGATGCACCATTTAATACTACGGCAAAAGATCGGGCATGATGCATGTATGACGTATGGCATGGCAAAGGATGCGATGCAATTAGGCCATATTAAGCGGAACCAGGGTCCCGACATTTAATTAGGTGGTCTATGTTGTTTAGATACCCGCAATTTAAATGTTGTCTGAACATGGCAAAATATAGCACCGGTTCGCTACACAAATTTAAATGGGACCAATATAAGACTAGATTCGCCCACATATGGCCTCCATATTTAATTATTAGGTGAATCGGCATAAGGCCCTCAAACCACACTATATGTACGCAAGCATGGCAATTTAATATGCAACAAGTTTATGTCATATATATTGTAAAATAGGAGAGGTATCGGAAAAATGGTCACACATCGAGGATCGACGATCTTGGAGTTCCGAGGGTTTGCGGGATCGGTCTTCGGTTCCATGTGGGCGATCTTGGCGTCCGAGGGTTTCTCCGAGTCCGTGGTGCGTCTGTGTGGTAGATCTTGTCAGTTTCATGAAGGAGGCCTTATCGCTCGACAACCTTCCGTGACGACCTTGGGACTCCGGCATCGAACGTCAGTATCGAACTTGTGTCAGCGTAAGAAGTACATCGGGTCCATCTTCCTTCTTGACAACATCACGACTAAATGTTGGGCCACAACACATCACGGATTCATCACCGACTCGATAGGGTAATCCAACACAGCACTAGGCCGAGCGGATGCTCTGCATCTTGCGGGCAAAGTTGAGAACCTGGTGGCACAAAGATGCTTAGGTTCCGCGTGTGGCAGCACCTGGTAGACAAGCGTGGTGCAGGATTGCTACCACCGGAGGCCTCCCTGCAGATACACGAGGGCAGGGCCTTGGTCGTCGGAGAGGCCTGCAAGGCTAGGGCTCAAAGGTTACGAAGCTCAGGGCCTCCAAGGCAGCCTCTGCCAGCGGTGATGAGGACGCAGGCCGGACGGAGGGGGTCGCGGGCGAGGAGGCCACGCGGCGGCGACGGGGCGTTCAGGCGGGGAGATCCTGCAGGCAGCCGACGGAAGAGGAGAGGGCGGACGGCGCGGGGCGTAGGTCACGGACGGCCGGCGGGGAGCTCGGGCTCAAGGCAGACGCACGATGAGGGAAGGCCAACGACGATGGACGTGGCCGCGGCCGGAGGGGACGGGCCCGTGGAGGAAGATGACGATGGGCATGGCCGCGCGGGAAACCAGGGAGGTCACGAGCGACGGGGGTAGAAGGTGCTTGGGGCACGGCGGCGCTGGCGGTGGTTGCGTCGCTTCCACGCGGGATGCGTGGGGTCAGGGTGGGGCCGGGGTTGTTGTGGCGATACAGGGAGAGCGGGAGCCAGGCTGGTGCGGGCGGGATGCGTGCGTGGTGTGCGTGTGTGTGTGTTTGTGTGCCTAGCGGCAGGGAGGGAAAAAAGGAGGGAGGAGGGGGTAGGTGGCTGGGGTGTGGAGAGGAGGTGGGCCAGGAGGCTGATGTGGCGGCATGGGAGTGGAGGGAGTTGGGGAAGTGGTGAGGTGGCGGGACGGGGTTGGCCGCGGTGATGTGGAGGGGGCTGGGTAGGATTAGGATTGGGTAGTTTTAGGATTAGATATTTTTGACTAGGGTTTAGAGGTGGCCGGCCGGGTTTTCGGGTCTGGCGGGCTGCCTCTCAAAAATAATTTAACTATTTTATTTATTTAAAACGAGGCTATTGCAAACCGTTGGTAGACAAAACAAAATAATCCGGAGACCCGGGTTTTGTGTTTGAATAAAGACGGGGCGTTTAGAAAACAAAAACAGATTTTTCGAAAATAGTTTTATGCAAACAAATGCAAGATGACATGACGATGCCCAAATGCAATGTGGCATGATGACATGAGCATGCGGTCATGATGATGCAATGCACAGAAACAACGCGATTTTCTGGTAGTGGTTTTGTGGGGCGCCACATATGTTGACCCACCTCAAGCAAGATGGAGAGGCCGTGACGATCCATAGCAGGATCAACTTCAACCCCGACGTCACCACCCAAGGTATTTTTTGTCTATGATCAAGATCGTCAAAGAGATGCTCTTGCAACTTTAATTGCGGGCAATGATTTACCGTTAGGGTTTGGCGAGTCCCCTGGTTTTGTAGAGTATATTTGAACTGCTCACGCTCCTACTTTTACACTGGTGTCTAGACAAATTACAACTAGGAACATGAAAAAATTAGCCAAAGCAGGACATCTAGCCATAAAAGAAGAATTAGGATCATCTACCTTTTTAATCTCTATAACATCCTATATTTGAAGTGGTCGTGCTAATCAAGATTATATTACTGTGATTGCTCATTATGTTAGCTCTTCATGGGAACTACATAAAAGAATAATAGGATTTGAGTTAATTGATGTATCACATTGAAAGGATCGTATGGGCACCTAGAGGGGGGATGAATATGTGCTACTTTAAATTTTCTTCTTTTTCAAATTAGGGTTTGACAAGAAATGTAAATTCTCTAGATTATGCAACTAAGGTGAATTTACCTATATGTCAAACAAGAACCAACTAGCATAACACTAAGCAAGAACAAGTAAAGTAAAGTGCAGTAAAGGATAGAAGTAACCAAAGTGGTGGACGCGGAGACACAAGGATTTGTTTCCCGTAGTTTCTTCCTTTTGAGGGGAAGTACGTCTATGTTTGGAGAGGGGGTGGTTTCAAACCACCAATGCCACGAGAGGCCTCCCTTGTTCTTCGATAAACCTCACCCCAAAGGGTTTGATTCGCCTCTTCCACTATATCAGCAACCTTTAAGGTGGAAGCCAGCACCTTTACAACAAGTTCGGGACACGCATCCACAACTTAATTGGAGGCTCCCAAATATAAGCAAGTTGTCAAAAAATCAAAGACAAGCTTATAAGAACCAAATCAAAAGCTAGGGTTTCCAAAGAAACACTAGAGCATGGGGGGCCTCAAGTGAATGAGGGGGAAATGATGATCTCTCTTGGTGAAGTTGTAGATCAAGGCCTCCTCCTTTGATTCTCCAAAGATCAATGAATTTGGATGGTTGGATGAAAAGATCTTGTTTATTTGGTGGCTCAAATGGGGGTAGTGTTCTTGAGTGGGACGAGCCGTTGGACGAAGGGGATAAGGTCCCCTATTTATAAGCAGCCCCCTCCATTGAACCGTTTTCTAACCGTTGGAGAAAAGTCAAACCGGAGACTCTGGCCTGCACACCGGAGACTTCGTCTACACCGGAGATTCTGGCCCATCTCCGGACCAGCATACAGACTGTCCTAGCCCTGCTGCGAGTCAAGTGGGCCGGAGACTCCGGTCTAGCGGCACCGGAGACTCCGGTCTGAGGCTCAGACCGGAGACTCCGGACCAGTCTCCGGACCTTGCTCCGGACCCCCTATCAGACTATCCCAGGCAGAAATCTGTAGCCCCCTCCGGGGATTCCTGCGGAAAATCCGGTCCACACCGGAGACTCCGGTCCGGCCAGACCAGAGACTCCGGTCTGGAATTTTCAGAAGCATGTAAATCTTGCAGGAAACTTTCCGTAGAGTAAGGGTCCTTTTCACTTTGCATTATATCAACATGTAGACAGTAGCATACTATAAAATGATCTACTTGTTGTTAACGAACACCAAAAGTGATTATGATAGTAAATGTTCTTTCACACATAATGGCGAGAACATTGCTCATGCTATACTTAAAGTGGTTAGTGAGTTTGGTCTATGCGACAAGATATTTGCGGTAACTTTGGATAATGCTTCTTCAAATACTTCTGCAATAAATACCCTCATTCCTACATTTGAAGTATATCCATCAAAATTCTTGCTTCATCAACGATGTTCTTTTCATGTAATTAATCTTATTGCTGAAAGTGCTATAGAAGATCTACAACCACACATGGAGAGATTATGTACTGAAATTTCATGGTTGAATGCTTCTAATATCCGACTTGCCAACTATAAAAGATATTGTGCTCTTATTGATGTACCCAATCATGGTTTTCATCTAGACATGCCTGTTAGATGGAAAACTACATACCTGATGCTTAAATTAGTTCTAGATGACAGAGTACAATTTGACGAATTTGGTAATAAACACTTTCCCCAACCAGATGGGTATCATCTACTTGGTGTTGATACTTGGCATGTTTTGGATTCAATCTTCAGGTTTTTGCAAACCTTTTATGAGTCAATTGTAACTTTATCCTGTGTTTAGTATCCCACATCTCATATGATTGTGCATCATATTGTGGAAATTTCACAAAACCTCAAAGAGTATGAAAATGATGAAACCTTACTTTTAGTTGTTCATAACATGAAACAAAAAATTCTAAATATTGGAAAACTATTCCTTTGTTGTACGTGATTGCATTTATTCTGGATCCTAGGGCTAAAATGGATGGGTTTGCTAGGGTTCTTTCGCTCTTGAGTCTTACTATAAATGTTAGCTATAATCAATATTCACTTGATGTTAAGGATATGCTTAATGAAGTTTTTGGCAAGTATAATACTAAGTATGGCCTAACTGTGCAACACCGGCCTCCGGCTGACATGGTTATACCCTATGGGTACACGACATTAGCATATCTGGTCCAGCCCACGGAAGGCCCACGAGAATATGCGCCAGCCCATGAAGACTTTCGGGTGGCCAGGGCCCATGACGTCTTCGAATCCTTGGAGAACAAGACTAGAGTAGATAGAATATTCAAAGGGGCAAACCCTAAAACCTGTAACCGACTCGGTCTGTGCCCGGGACCTGCCTACCTCTATATAAAGGCTAGGAAGGCACGACGAGGAGGGCACTTCATACCACCGCATACACACCTCCACGCCAGATTGCATCTGCGCACCCATGTACCTTTCTGGCCATTCATCAAGACCGACAAGCAGAGTAGGGTTCTCCGGGGCTCGAACCTGGGTAAACCTCGTGTCCCCGTGTTGCTTGTTTGCTAACCGTTCCGTGATCTCCAGCATCCCCATATTCTCCAAAACCCAAGCTCATAACAATGGGCATTGACGAGATTAAACCTCGCCAATTGGCGCTGTCTATGGGAACTGGGGACGCTGATTGTGCGATCGTGACGGTCCCAACCAAAGCGATCTACAACTCCGTGGCGACGGAGAGTCATCTCCTCTTCGGCGCTTTCGACTTCACCACCCACTCGCCAGCCACCCTGAAGGACTTCGAGCCCGTTGGCGACAGGCTCGAGATCCTGTTCGGGAGCTTCTGCTTCCAGGTGGGGCAGACCGGCACTCTCCGTCTCCCAGAGCGGGTGCCCTTGCCATCGATTAGGCCCACTTCATGGGCTCCACACCCCGTGCTACGCACATCGCCATCAACAGATGAGTACTATGACAGCAGCAGCTGCAACTCAGATCTGTGCGATCCACCATCGGAGGAAGGGACCTACGGTTTCGGATCCGAAAGTTGTGGCAGCAGCGATCCAATCTACGAGAGCTACCAATGCGCCACAGTCATCCAGAGCGACGTGGATCAGGAGCACAACCCGCCACCCAACCCGCAAGGTAGAAACGACGAGAACAGGAGAAACCAGTCCCCCCCCCGCCCAACGAGGAGGACACCGATCCCAATCAGATCATCCACCTCAGCGATGAAGGATGGGCTCAAGCACGCGAAGCCGTGGCAGGCAACAAGATTCTGCCCGTGGGTACCTCACGGGACCTACTGATGGTGTACCACCTGCTCCTAGTCGAAGAGAACAAGAAGCAGGTGAAGATGCAAGAAGTGCTTGACAAGCGCAAGCAAGCGGCCTTGGAGTCCAGTGCGCGGCGAGCTGCGCTCTCCGCCATGGGCGGCTTCAGCTCGCACGACAACCATGGCAACAAGCACCGTTATCGCACGGAGAACATGGACCCTAAGGCACGTCGCGAGGTGACTCGAACCCTCAACACGACTTTCATGGAGATGGATGCCGACGGCAACGTCATCCCGAAGACACCGCAAGTTGCGATCATGGCAGCCACCACATACCTCGCGTCTCATCCACCTCCGGTGGGGGACCCGAAAAGGGCCATGCACAAGTACGCACTTACCAGACTCGGACTCATTGGAGCTGCGCTCCACGGAGAAGCTCCTGCGAAGCCAAAAAAGAAGGCCGCGGTCAGATTCAATCGCAGCCCCACGCCTTCATCCGACGAGGAAGAGCACGACCTACCTCGAAGGCACAAGAGCTCGCGCCATCGCAACCGCGATTACGACGCTCGAAGCAAGCTCACCCAACGCAAGATCGACAAGGCACGCGCCAAACATGCCTGCTCGTCCGAATCCGAGGAGGACGATGACGAAGGAGAACTCTGCGGAGCCCGATGCTTCAGCAGATCCGTCCGGCGGACACGGATTCCGCAGAACTTCAAGCTTCCTTCAGACACTCTGATTGACGGTACACAGGACCCCAAGGCGTGGCTCAGCGACCACATGTCGTCCGTCAAGCTACACGGTGGAAACAAAGACACCGCCCTGCAATGCCTCCAGCTGCAGCTAACAGGCGCAGCCCGGATCTGGCTCAGCAGCTTATCCTCGGGATCCATCCGAAGCTAGGAGGAACTGGCGTACAGTTTCATCCGAAACTTCAAATGCACCAGCAAGAGGCCATCCTCGATCGAGGAGCTATGGGCATGCACCCAACGAACGGGCGAATCCATTCGCTCGTACATATTACGCTTATCCAACACCAAGATCTCTGTGGCGCACATCTCCGAGGAGAGAGCGATCGACGCCTTCAAGGATGGCGTCAAGCGCCAGGAGTTCAAGGAATAACTTGGGCGTGTCAAGCCCAAGACACTCGACCACCTCATGGACATCGCCAACAGGTGGGCAGACGGCGAGGACTCCGTCCACCGAGCGCACTCGAAGGATGAAGATGACTACGGTCGTCGACGTGAACGCCATATCAAGAGAAGATCGCGCGTCTACGACGATCGCGACGGACCAGACATGGTCGCGGCTAGCTACGCCGACCGCCGCAGCGACGGCAACCGCAACAGTGGCGGATACCGTGGAAACAACTTCCGTGATGGAGGACGTCCACCGCAGTCATGGAAACGTCGCGGTCGTGATGATGGACCCTCAGCATACGACAAACTGTCGGGTCCATGCACCATCCACTTCTACATCGACAAGCGGGATGGTAAAAATAAGGCAAGCCACATGATCAAGGATTGCCGCGAGTTTGAGAAACTCAGCGAGAGCATGTCCTAGATGAGGCAACAAGCCCCGAACCCCGGGTACGGGAACACGCCCGCACCAGGCGACATCGCCCACGGAGCTCCTCCACCACCCGTGGGACCTTTGAATCATCCAATCGCACATGCGCAGAACAACGGCGGAAACGGGTACCCCGTGCCAAAAGGATCACTGATGATCCAAAAGGGGCGTCCAACAAACAGGGTGCAGAAGAAAATCACCCATCAGATCAATTTGGCCGTGACCGCTCCACCCGCCATCCCTGAGTACCTCAACGGATCAGAGTCCTGCATCACGTTCAGCTGCTCGGATCACCCCTACCAGGTTCCTCGCCCAGGTCATGCTGCCCTGGTGCTCGAAACGCGGATCGGAGGTTTCGACATGAGTTGCTTATTCATGGACGGCGGCAGCGGCATCAATCTGATGTTCGCCAGCACCTTAGTAGCAATGCGGATCCCGCTGTGTAGCCTAGAACAATCCGATACAACGTTTCACGGCATCGTCCCAGGGAAGGGCATATTCCCCTGGGAAAGATATGGCTCGATGTCATCTTCGGCAAGCCCGACAACTTCCGGTGCGAGCGACTCGAGTTTGAAGTGGTAGACTAGCCATCACAATACCACACCATCCTCGTGCGAGTGGCATTCGCACGATCCTGGCAGTACCACATTACGTGTACCTGCTACTCAAGATGCCAGGACCTAAGGGCATAATCACGGTCCACAGGAGCTTCACCCGATCGGACCACTGCGACAGGGACTTCAACAGAATCTCCCAGTCATTCGGCATGCAGGAAGAGCTTGTAGGGGTTCGTAGCATGGAAAACAAAATTTTCTATCGCATACAAACAAACAAGCCAAGATCTATCTACTAGATTGCAGCAACGATTCAATGGAATAACTTACCCTCGAAGATTCCAAAGTGGTTAACGAGAGCAGATTCTCGTGGGTGATGTAGTCGTACTCTTTCCGATCTCAAGATCGCGTAGACGATCCTTCCCAAGACTGCTCCGCAAGCGCTTCCGCAATCGGTCACACGTTCGATTTCGACGAAGACCTTCCTCTCCCTTGTTCCAAGAAAATGGAGGTTGTAGCACTCTCCTCGCGATTCCGCAAGACAACGTGGTACCTAAGTAGAGGGAGATCCCAGGCTTCGCCTTAAGCGGTAGTATGGTGGAGTATGAGAGAGGCTATTAGTGGTCTAGTAATTAGACACACCAATTAGAAGGCTCTAAACCGCAGGCTAAAGCAATTAGAAGCTCTAAACCAGAACGGCTCTAAACCGGAGATTAGAGGTAGAAACTTGTGTGTCTCAAGGAGGAGGCCCTGCCCCTCCTTTTATAGGTGGAGGGGCTTGGCGTGCCAAGGGAGGGAGTCCCTCCCCAACTCGGCCTAGGCTGGCCGCCGGCTTGGAGGAGAGGGACTCCTCCTCCAAGTTGGTTTCAACCTCCTCTTGCTTGTTTCCCACAGTTTCTTGTTTTAGCCGTTTGACTTTCAAACTGGACATTTGACTTTTCTATTTTAGGATTCAAATTAATCCTTTATTTGGAACAGCAAGAACACTTAGTACATGATGCAATCATTCCAATATGTAATGACACATTCATGTACCCCTTCCCCCCGGAGAGCCGGACATTCCAGAACCTTCTAGAACATTCCCGATGAAAACACCGGAACCATTCCCGAACTCCGAAACGGGACTTTCCTTATTTGAATCTTATTCTCCGGACCATTCCGGATCACCTCGTGATATCCCGGATCCCATCCGAGACTCCGAACAACATTCGGTCTCTTTCTCATAATACCATAACTACTCAAACAACGTCGAATCCTTAAGTGTGTCTCCCTACGGTTCGTGAATATGCGGACATGATCGAGACACTTCTCCGAACAATAACCAATAGAGGAATCTGTAAATTCATATGGCTCCCACATATTTCTACGATTACTTTGCGATCAAATGAACCACTTACATACGATACCAATTTCCCTTTGTCTCACAATAGTTTACTTATCCGAGGTTTTGATCGTCGGTATCTCTGCATACCTAGTTCTACCTCGTTACCGATAAGTACTCTTTTCTCGTTCCCGTGGTATGTGATCCCTTGTGAGCCAGTCACATGCTTGCAAGCTAATTGGATGACATTACACCGAGAGGGCCCAGAGTATATCTATCCGTCATATGGATGGAAAAATCCCACTCTTGATCCATGTGTTTCAACCAATACTTTCCGAACACTCAATGCCACCTTTATAGCCACCCAGTTACGGTGTGGTGTTTGATGTCATCAAAGCATCCATCCGGCAAATGTGATATGCATGATCTCATGGTCGAAGGAATTAGGTTACTATGTATCAGAAAGCATATAGCAATTGAACTATTTAAAATGACTTGATCTTTATGCTACGCTTATCTATAGGAGTATGTCCATCACATCATTCTCCTAATGATATGATCCTGTTGTTAATAACATCTCTATGTTCATGATCAGGAAACCATGATCATATATTAACCAACAAGCTAGTTTAACAAGAGGCTTTACTAGGGACTCTTATTTTAGTTTACAAATCACACAAGTATTAATGTTTCCGGTTAATACAATTATAGCATGGTATGTAAACATTTATCATAAGTGTGAAGATAAGATAATAACCACTTTATTATTGCCTCTTGGGCATATCTCCAACAGTCTCCCACTTGCACTAGAGTCAATAATCTAGTTTCAAACCTTTGTGTATTCAACACCTATGGCTTTCCGGTGTTGTAAGTACACGTTTGCTAGTGGTCATCTGATCACCGGATCTGACACTTCCAGGTCCGTGTGTAATTGCATGTCTTTGCGTCTCTACGCATCACTCATTCTCTAATGAGATGGCTTTGTATAAATTTGGTCTTTCGGTGTGACCTTTAGTTCTTTGGGGTTAAAACATGTTGATAATATTGTCGCACAATATATCTTCATAGTATTATCCCTCTGTGAACTACACCTAGTTTGATAACAAACTACTTGACACAAATGCCCTCTTTTGCTGCTATAGTAGCAGTCATATACTTAGCCTTTTGTTGTAGTATCTGTCACAATGTTTTAACTTTGGAACTCATCCAAATCCATTATGGAACTTACTTTCTATTATATTGTGCCACCCTTAGTTTAGATTGAGATAAACTTAATTTGCACTTTGTGACAAAACTAGTATCAATGTAGTACTTTTACAATGAACTAACCATCTATTTTTCACTTCTACAAATAATATACTCTTAGTTCTTCCAAAAGATCATAAGAATATCCTTACTATTGTCCAATGATCATCTTACGAATCATTCTGGTATATTCTCACAACATTTAGAGCATAGGACATATCTGGATTTGTACATATCACAGTATGATTGATATAAATACTCTTTGTGATTTCATACATCAAGTATCAATCTATACTTGATTATTTGTTTCACTTTACCAAATGTCAATACACTTGAATATATCATTAATATTGAACTCATTCAATCCTTTCTGTGCGACAAGAAACTTTCTTGTAGTTTCTATATTGAACTCATTCAATATCTCGTCTATGTACTTCTGGCATAACCATATTAGCGTCTATTGATGCCAAATATTTGGGTTTTGCCTAAGTCTTTCATCAGGATGAAATTCTTAATATGTGTTAATAAAATATACATCTTTTCCAATCAACAATATGTCCTCCACATAATGTATTAGAAATATGTCTTAGCGCTCCCACTTAATTTCTTGCAAATGCAAGCATCTTCATTGTCTCTGATGAAATTAAACTCTTTTAACAGTTTCATCATAGTGAAGATTCCAACTCCGCTATGCTTATTTCAACCATTGAAGTTTGCATATGCTTTTAGCATCCTTTGAATTAACAAAACCCTATGGACCGTGTTACGCACATGTCCTAGGTAACAATTCTATTAGAAGAACTTGTTTTGTTTATTCAACTACCACATAACAAATTTATATGTAGTGGTTGCTACATTAATCTGTCTAGACTAAATATCACTATGAAAGATCAAATCTTGTCATAGTCAACCTTTGAACATTTTGTGAACTCTTTCCCAACATGTCGACTATTTCATAGATGTACAATATCCATGTCTATTTATTTATAGATCCAAACACAACTGTAAGGTATTACACCTTTCTCGAGGGTCCTTCAAGTTCAAAACTTGATCTCTCGTGTATGGAACTATCACGGATTTTATGGCTTCAAGCCATTTGACGGAGTCAGGGCCCATCATCGCTTCTTTGCATGTAGTCGGTTCATTATTCTCAAATAATGATTCAACCCTCAAATCTTGGTATTTGATTGTTTACTCGACCTACTTGTTTCAATAGGAACTTAGATCTCCGTGACCACAACCTTTGAGGCACGTGAGCCATGAGCTTTGTTGCTGCCTCCGAAACACTTTTCGGTGCTGCGCAACTCTGCACATATAGCTAAGGTTCTTTTAACCTTATCAAAGTTCTATTGTCCTCCCACTTTCACGAAAAAATTCCTTCTCAAAGAAACTTGACGTTCTAAGTGACAAACACTTTTGTCTCCGGTGTTATGGAGGAATATTTTAACAAAGACAGTTTCATCCGACTTTGGTTGCAAACATCTTTCTTATGCATAGCATACCAATGTTTAAGAAAGGACAACTTGGGTTTTATCCCAAACCATAACATATGGTGTCATTTCAACGGATTATGATGGAGCTCTTTTCAGTGGAAAAACGGTAATCTCTAAAGCTTTTAATCTTTAAAATACAATGGCAGTTTTATGAATTACACCTTCGATCTTACCATGTCAAACAAGGTTTAATTACATATCTCGAACGCTCCATACTCTTATGGTGTTTCGGGAAATGCAAATCCACGGAACGATTCCTTAAATCTTAGGTATTATGCTAAACTCTATAACTCAAATATCTTCCTTTATGATCATTATCATAAACTGTTTATATTCTTGTTACAATGATTTTACACTTCATCTTGAAAGTCTTTGAACTTTTCAAACGTTTCATACTTCATCCTTATTAAGTAAATATTCATATATTCACTCAAATTTTTGGAGAAAGCATATGAAGTTGAAATCCATCGCTCTCGACTACACATAATGGACTTTGTACAACAATATGTACAAGTTCCAATAAGCTAGTCATTCGTTCCCTTTTGGCCTATGAACGAAGTTTTAATTATCTCTAGGAAAGTTTCACAAGCGTCATTTGATCAAAATCAAAAGACTCCAAAATTCCATACATATGGAGTTTCTTCATGTTTTCTTTCCAATATAATTTAAACGGCGATGTCACTTCCTAAGTGATCTTTCAATCAATTTGTCTTTCGACATCTTTAGCATTAGTTTTATGGATGTGATTTTTCCAACAAGATTTGTGAATCATCCATCTTTTATGGATTACGACAATTATTTGAACAACCCTTTTGTTCTCATAATACCTGATAAAACAAATCTTGAAGGCAAGCTTTGATGTTTAACGAGCAACACAATAACCCTTTATTTGTTCTCGATGAACATCATTCACATATTCTTTTGCTAGTTACTTAGGACATTGTAGTTCATGAATTGTGTTGTTTCGTATGACGATTCATACCAACAAATTCAGTATCAAATACTTAAGAACCACATTGTTTAATAAGCAAAGAATATAGCCATAACATGTATATCATCTATATACTTAAACTGAACAATTCTAGTCTTTTCTTTTCTGCCATATATTTATGAGATTCTCTTTCAGTATTTCCTTTTCTGTTTGAAAGAATCTATCAATATCAATAGTGGAGTCATACATATGACACATAGTCCAAAGCGTGTATAGTTAAATACCAATGTCTTTGGACTTTCACTTTGAAGTAGATCACCATCATCAAATGTTTGGTGTTCTTTCAAATTCCTTTCTTTAGTAATCTCTTGGTGTAGTAAATATTTTACCTACATCAAATATTCACCTTTATCATGGAATTATCCAAGATCAAGCTACTTTTAGCTTATAAAGATGAATCGTGAGTATAATGTTGCTATCCAAAACCTTTTGGTGGATTAGGACAACTAGTGTCTCCAACCTTTTGTAAATTCTCATCAAATATGAGAACATGACTTTTGCCATATTATACTCTATCATGTTGCAACCAAAACTTCGTTTCAGATATCATAATATCTTCCACACATCATGGTTTCTGAAACAACTCTTTCAGATCCTAGATAACCTTGATATTAAGAGAATCCTTTGAATATCAAGAATCATGGAGACAAACATGATACTTATATACTAACACTTGGAATTGTTACTCTTGATTTAATACTAATTATTAAACTTCATGGAGTAACCGGAACTTACTAAAAGTTTGCAATAGGACTTTTATACTTTAGATTAACACTTCAAAACAATACGATACCAGTTCGTAAAGTAACTAACCAGAATTCTATAGTTCTATCATCTCAATTATAACTAAGCGCAAGGTGGTAAACGGATGCCAATGACTACAACAACTATGCAAATTCACTTTGATTTAGTTTATGATAAATTGAGTTCTAATTAATAATTAAATTAATCTAGGTGAACTCCCACTCAAAACAATATCCCTCACATTGTTTTAGTGATCACACGAACCAAATCCACCACATCAAAACCGATCATCACGAGAGTTGATATAGCTTCAATGGCGAACAATCAACATGTTCATCATATCTACTATATGACTCATGCTCTACCTTTCGGTAATCCGTGTTCCTGAGGCCATGTCTGTACATGCTAGGCTCGTCAAGATCAAACCTTAGCTTTCGCATGAGCAAATCTGGCTTGCTCACGTTGTATACACTTGTAGAATCTAACACACCCGATCATCACGTGGTGCTTCGAAACAACAAGCTTTAGCAACGGTGCTAACTAAGGGTGAACACTTTATGACTTGAAATTCATGTGCATGAGGGATCATCTTATAATGCTACCGTTGTCTACTAAGCAATACAAGATGCATAAAGGATTAACATCACATGCAATTCATAATATGTGATATGATATGGCCTTTCTTCTTTGTGCTTCCGATCTCCATCTTCCAGCATGAACATGATCTTCATCATCACCGGCATTGCATCAAGGTCAATGACGCTGCTCCATGGTTGTCGTCCACCGGCTTCAACTATTACAACTACTTTGAATAGACACGCGGGTCTTAACAGAAATTAAAGACAACCATATGGCTCCTGCCGGTTGCCGACTTACAATAAGGAACATTGCATACATCAAATATAATCACAATCATGGCCATATCACATCACTGCATACCCCTGCAAAACAAAGTTAGACGCCTCTATTTTCTTTGCATGTTTTACGTGGTTTGGGGCTTTCAATAAGTGTCGTTCTAACTTACGAACAAAAACCACAACATTGATACTAGTATTGTTAATCACCCGTTGTAAATTGGATCTTAACTATGCTAGGAGAAACAGGCACCCGCAAAGCCACTTATGCAATACAAGTTGCATGTCAAGCGTGGAGCAAGTCTCATGAACGATGTCATGTAAGGTTATCCCGGGCCGCTTCATCCCAACATACCGCAAGATGCAAAGTACACAATAAGCAATCGACAATAAAAGCATCAATGCCCACAATGACCATTGTGTTCTACTCGTGCAACAGATCTACATATAGACACGACTCGATACCATCAGGGGTTCGTAGCATGGAAAACAAAATTTTCTATCGCATACAAACAAACAAGCCAAGATCTATCTACTAGATTGCAGCAACGAGTCGATGGAATAACTTACCTCGAAGATTCCAAAGTGGTTAACGAGAGCAGATTCTCGTGGGTGATGTAGTCGCATCTTTCCGATCTCAAGATCGCAGACGATCCTTCCCAAGCTGCTCCAAGCGCTTCCTTGATCGGTCACATCGCTCGGTGATTGACGAAGACCTTCCTCTCCCTTGTTCCAGCAGGCAGCGGAGGTTGTAGCACTCTCCTCGCGATTCCGGCAGCACAACGACGTGGTACCGGAAGTAGAGGGGAGATCCCGCAGGGCTTCGCCTTAAGCCGGTGCGAGTATGGTGGAGTATGAGAGAGGCTATTAGTGGTCTAGTAATTAGACACACCAATTAGAAGGCTCTAAACCGCAGGCTAAAGCAATTAGAAGCTCTAAACCAGAATGGCTCTAAACCGGAGATTAGAGGTAGAAACTTGTGTGTCTCAAGGAGGAGGCCCTGCCCCTCCTTTTATAGGTGGAGGGGCTTGGCGCGCCAGGGAAGGGGAGGGGAGTCCCTCCCCAACTCGGCCTAGGCTGGCCGCCGGCTTGGAGGAGAGGGACTCCTCCTCCAAGTTGGTTTCAACCTCCTCTTGCTTGTTTCCCACAGTTTCTTGTTTTAGCCGTTTGACTTTCAAACTGGACATTTGACTTTTCTGTTTTAGGATTCAAATTAATCCTTTATTTGGAACAGCAAGAACACTTAGTACATGATGCAATCATTCCAATATGTAATGACACATTCATGTACCCCTTCCCCCCGGAGAGCCGGACTTCCGGAACCTTCTAGAACATTCCCGATGAAAACACCGGAACCATTCCCGAACTCCGAAACGGGACTTTCCTTATATGAATCTTATTCTCCGGACCATTCCGGATCACCTCATGATATCCCGGATCCCATCCGAGACTCCGAACAACATTCGGTCTCTTTCTCATAATACCATAACTACTCAAACAACGTCGAATCCTTAAGTGTGTCTCCCTACGGTTCGTGAATTATGCGGACATGATCGAGACACTTCTCCGAACAATAACCAATAGAGGAATCTGGAAATTCATATGGCTCCCACATATTTCTACGATTACTTTGCGATCGAATGAACCACTTACATACGATACCAATTTCCCTTTGTCTCACGATAGTTTACTTATCCGAGGTTTTGATCGTCAGTATCTCTGCATACCTAGTTCTACCTCGTTACCGGTAAGTACTCTTTTCTCGTTCCCATGGTATGTGATCCCTTGTGAGCCAGTCACATGCTTGCAAGCTAATTGGATGACATTACACCGAGAGGGCCCAGAGTATATCTATCCGTCATATGGATGGACAAATCCCACTCTTGATCCATGTGTTTCAACCAATACTTTCCGAACACTCAATGCCACCTTTATAGCCACCCAGTTATGGTGTGGTGTTTGATGTCATCAAAGCATCCATCCGGCAAAGGTGATATGCATGATCTCATGGTCGAAGGAATTAGTTTACTATGTATCAGAAAGCATATAGCAATTGAACTATTTAAAATGACTTGATCTTTATGCTACGCTTATCTATAGGAGTATGTCCATCACATCATTCTCCTAATGATATGATTCTGTTGTTAATAACATCTCTATGTTCATGATCAGGAAACCATGATCATATATTAACCAACAAGCTAGTTTAACAAGAGGCTTTACTAGGGACTCTTATTTTAGTTTACAAATCACACAAGTATTAATGTTTCCGGTTAATACAATTATAGCATGGTATGTAAACATTTATCATAAGTGTGAAGATAAGATAATAACCACTTTATTATTGCCTCTTGGGCATATCTCCAACATAGCTCATAAGGCTCCGTGAGGTGACAGACAACGGGGCACCCCCAGTTGCAAGACAGAACGCACCCGACATGTCTTTCGACTCCACCGTCAACACAAAAAAGGTGTAGGTCCACCCGACGGACACCTCCAAGATGGCGCTGATCGCCAACGACCTCATCCCCACATAGGAAAGCGCGTTCGTCGAATTCCTCCGTGAGCGCTGGGAAATCTTCGCCTGGTGTCCTGCGGACATGCCAGGAGTTCCCAGGGAATTCGCCGAGCACGCACTCAACGTCTTTCCAAACGCCAAGCCCGTCAAACAGTCCATCCGACGACTGTCTAAACCACGGCTGAAGCCATCAGAGTCAAAGTCAACAGACTACTCGACGCAAACTTCATCAGGGAGATCAAGGAAAGCGAGTGGCTCGCCAACACCATGATGGTCCCCAAAAAGGACACGGACATCCTGGGGATGTGCGTGGACTTCACATCGCTGAACAAGCACTGCCTGAAGGATCACTTCCCTCTCCCTTGGATCGATCAGATCATCGATTCGACTGCAGGATGCGAGAAGCTCTCCTTCCTCGACGCCTACTCAGGCTACAATCAGATTCGACTAAAGGTCGAAGATCAGGAGAAAACGGCATTCATCACGCCATTCTGAGTATTCTGCTACAACACAATGCCCTTCGGGCTGAAGAACGCAGACGCCACGTACCAACGGTGCATGCAGGCATGCCTGAAGGACCAGATCAGCCGCAACATCCAAGTCTATGTCGACGACATAGTAATCAAAACAAGGGAGGCCAAGACACTAATCGAAGATCTCCGCAAGACGTTCGACAACCTTGATCGATACAAGATCAGGATAAACCCGTAAAAGTGCGCCTTCGGCGTCCCATCCGGTCAACTGCTAGGCTACTTCATCTCCCAGCGAGGGATCGAGGCAAACCCGAAGAAAATCCGGGCCATAATGGCCATGGAGAAGCCGAAGAACCTCAAGGGCGTCCAACAGCTTGCTGGGCGAATCGCGGCGTTGAGAAGGTTCATCAGCCGCATGGGCGAAAAAGCCCTGCCTTTCTATCAGCTGCTACGGAAGGCAGAAAAATTCGAGTGGACGCCCGAAGCGGACGACGCATTCGAAGATCTAAAGCGGCTACTCTCCACCTCGCCCGTCCTGGTCACGCCAAAAGAGCGCGAGCCTATACTGCTATACATAGCAGCTATACGTAGCAGCTACACACCAGGTGGTAAGCACTGTCCTTGTGGTCGAAAGACCCAAAGATAGCAAGAACCATGGGGTCCAACGCCCAATCTACTACCTTAGCGAGGTATTGACGCCGACAAAGCAGAGGTATCCTCACTACCAAAAACTCGCCTACGGCGTATTCATGACGGCTCGTCAGCTGAGCCACTACTTCCAGGAGCATCAGGTGATGGTCATCAACAAAGCACCCCTAAACAACATCCTGAACAACCCGGAGGCCATAGGACGTGTGGCCCTGTGGGGCATCGAGCTGTCACCTCTAGACATCGTCTATGAGAAGCGCCACGCGATCAAGTCGCAGGTCTTTCCGGACTTCCTCGTACATTGGATGGAACTGCAGCTGCCAGACACCCCGCACATCACACATTCATGGACGATGCACTTCGACGGCTCCAAGCGCGAGTCCGGAGCAGGAGCCGGGGTCATACTGACCTCCCCGCAGGGCGACAAGATGATGTACGTCCTACGGATGAAATTTCGAGCTTCCAACAACGAGGCCGAGTATGAGGCCCTCATCCACGGCATGAGGATGGCCAAGACCTGCAGTGTGACGCGCCTGGTCATATACGGCGACTCGAACCTCGTCGTCCAGCAGACAATGAACGAGTGCGACACACACGCGGCCAACATGATTGTGTATCGCGCACTCTACAACTCGCTCGAAGGAGACTTTGACGACTGCGAGCTTCGGCACGTTGGGAGAGAAAGCAATGAAGAAGCCGACAGACTCGCCAACATCGGCTCCACCTGCGCACGGGTGCCACCAGGTGTGTTCCTCGAACAGATCTGTGTGCCATCCATCAAAAGGAAATTTCCAAAGGGATCACCCGAAGAAGCAGAACACTCGGGGGCTGCGCTACCCGAAGGACAGGAAGGACCAGAAAAGCTCGACACAGAGGTCGTAGTGGTCAACCCGATGCAGGTCATGGCAGTCGAAGAAACATGGACACAGCCATACCTCTGATATCTGATAGACGGGGAGCTGCCTGACAGCCCGACAGATGCCCGACACATATCTCGCCGGTCCAAGGCCTTCACCATCATCAATGGCGAGCTGTACAAGCGCAGCATTTCGGGTGTACTCCAAAGGTGCGTCACCATCGGTGACGGCAAAACCATCCTCCAAGACATCCACGAGGGCATCTATGGCCATCACGCAGGCAGCCGCGCCCTTGTCGCCAGAGCTCTACGAGCTGGGTTCTACTGGCCAACGGCCATGAACTATGCCAAGGACATCGTCCGAAGGTGCAACGAGTGCCAGAGGTTCGCAGATAAACCACACGCACCAGGATCGGAGCTCAGGACCATACCCCTGGCCTGGCCCTTCGCCCAATGGGGCCTCAACATGATCGGCAAATTGCCCAAGTCCTCGAAAGGAGGCCACGTCTACCTCCTGGTTGCAGTCGACAAATTCACCAAGTGGATCAAGGCCATGCCCGTTACTAACCAAAAGGGCAAAACGGCCGTAAAATTCTTCGAATCCATAGTCTACAGGTTCGGCGTTCCGCACAACATCATCACCGATAACGGGTCAAACTTCATCTCCAAATAATTCCAGGACTTCTGCGAAGACCTCGGAATCAACATCACATACGCCTCCGTGGCGCACCCGCAAACAAACGGGCAGGTCGAAAAGGCCAAAGGCCTCGTCGGTGGTGGCATCAAGAAGCGCCTAATGAGCCCACTCCAGCGACTCGCAGGAGCCTGGACACAAGAGCTACCCTCCGTCCTCTGGAGCTTGCGCACGACGCCAAACAGCTCAGCTGGCTACACGCCCTTCTTCATGTGCACGGAGCCGAAGCCGTGCTGCCTGCAGAGGTACGCCACAAGGCCCCACGGGTCGTCGCCTACAGCAAAGACAAATCGACAGCCGCACTCGAAGACGCCGTCGACACACTCGACGAGGCACACGACATAGTCGCAGCTCGATCAGCGGTCTATCAACAGAGCCTCCGCAACTACCACAGCCGTCGGCTGCACCCAAGGTCCTTTGTCGAAGGATACCTAGTCTTACGACTCAAGCAAGAGCGACCGAATAAGCTTGAGTCGCCCTAGGAAGGACCCTACGTCGTCACTGAAGTCATCCCAGGTGGCGCCTATCGCCTCAAGCATGTGGAGTCTGGAGTAGCATACTCCAACCCATGGAACATCGCACAACTGCGACACTTCTACCCCCCCTCCTTTTACTTTCAATAAGGTTATTCAGCCAAGGCTACTCAGCCGAACAATGTACCTCCTCCTTACGATATGAATAAAGCTAAGTGTCTCGCCCAAAAAATTTGTCTATTATTTGCATTTTCTTCATATTACAACACACTCGGGGAGTCCCCTGACCTCACGACTTCGTCGACTGAGGATAACGCGTGTACACGTGAGTAGCTGACCACGTCAGGCTAACGAAAAGGACACGCATACAAACAAAGCACCATGTGCTAACAAAAATCAACCTTTACAGCAAAGGGCATAACATGCCCAGTCGAATACATACAAATTTTACATCTATCTTTTTACAGGTCCTACCTATTATGAAGAATCACCTGCGCACGCTGCTCGAAGAGATCTACAATTTGTTCGGCATCGCCTTCTGACCGCATAATGTGACGCATGTCCCACATGCCACCATCCGTCGAAGAGGCGGCCCAGCCGCCACAGAGAAGATCTACATCAGCGATGCGTACCGACGAGGGAAAGCGCAGCCTTCACCCCTGCAACTAGCTGATGCCGCACCAGCTCCTTGACATGATGCACATCCAGAAACTTCGCCAACAGGCCCCATAGAGTTGATGGTGCTTCATCCAGGGGAAACATCACATGCAGAATAGACGCCAAGGAAGTCTTCGCTTGCCGCAGTACCCGCGACACCTGGTGAACAAGATCCTGCACAGTCGCAAGGACTATAGCATGATCACGATCCATCTAGAAAAAGCCGCCCGCCTCCATGTCCTGCTGGGTCAGGCAATTGATCCGAACAGCAACACGCTCTTTTTCCTCCTTGGGAACAAGGTTAGCACCTGCAACAACTGCAAAGTAAGATGACAAGCCAGCAGGCGCATCCTAAAAATGAGCAGCATCTCGAGGAAACTCACATTGAAGTTGTTCGGCCAAACGCTGCAACTCCCCCATCAAATACTCCTCCCTGGCGACGCCCCGCTCCGCCTTTGACTTCCAAACATCCGCGTGGCCTCGAACGCCAAGCAACTCTTTCTAAAGACTACGGATGCGGTCATGAAGAAACACAATCTGCGACGCATCATCCAAGGATGGTCATAGCTGCGACGCAGGCGAAGTATCAACGGGATCATAACCCAAAGGTCCCTAGAGAAAAAGAAGGCAAGGATATGAACGAACGCAAGAATAAGCAAACAGCTCGGAGATTCATTATATACAGCAAAAGCCACTACGTGGCACAAGGAGTGTTCATAGATACATTACAACAAAAGAAACAAAAGCTATCCTACAACTACAAGGCCTAAGAAGCTGCATCCTGAGTAGCCTCGGAGCCGGATTGCCTGCTCTTGGCCTCCCCCTGCTGCCTCACCGCGTACTCAGCTAGCAAGTCAATCAGCTTCGGCCCATAGCATTTACAATGGGCAGCGTAGAGGGCAAAGGCTACCTCGGATCCGTCGGCAGCTGTCGGCATCTAGGAGGTGACCTGATGAAGATCCAGCTCCGCTCCAGACGCCATGGCCATCGTCAGCCCCATGGATGCACCGATACCCTTCTGCTTGCGCAAATACGCCACGGGAGCCTCGGCTGACAGCGCGTCCGCCAACAATTCGACATCCTCGAGGGAGACGCCCTTGGGGACAAGATCTTTGTAGAAGCGCTCGAGAACCACCTTGGCCTTGGCAAGCGAGCCGACCATGGTAATACAGCGGTCTTCGACCGCCGCAGTGGCGTCATCCAGAGCACTTCCGTGCTCCAGGGCACCACAACCAAACTCGATGCCCGCGGCATCTAGATAAACGGAAGAAGCAAAGTGAAAACCCAAACGAAGCTAGAAAGACAAGGAAACCGAAAAAGAATAGAAGAAAATACTCACCCGAAATAGCCTTCGCGGTGGCCATCAGCTTGCCGGCTACCTCCTTCTCGCGCGAGGCCGCAGCGGTGGCAAGCTGCTCCTCGTGATCCGTGGCCTCTTGCTGCAGGCGCTCCTTGGCCGCAGCCGCGTCGGCTTGTTCCTGCTCAAGGCGCTCCTTAGCGCCAACGACATCTTCAGCTTTTTTCTCCGCTCGCCCGAGGCTCTTTTTGAGAGCATCAAGCTCGCGGAGGGCAGTATTGTTCTCATTTGCAACAAAGAACAAGCATGAGGTTCAGCAACAAGCAAACAGCCGAAGAAGGAGAAGATTGATAAAAAACGAACCTTGAAGTCGCTCAAGGCTGGCCTCCAATGCCAGATGCTGCTTCACCAGCTGGTTGGCACCTTGAACAAAAGGCTGCGAGAAGATGCAACTTGTCAGAAAAAAGGCTCGGGGGCTGCGCCCAAGAAAACGAGCAAAGAAAATCACGCATACAAAAACGCTCGGGGGATCCCCCGAGATACGTACAAAAAAAGAAGGCATGATCAGCATATCATCCGACAAATTCTCGGGGGCTCCCCCCGAGACACAAAACAAAAATGATCAGCAGATCATCCAAAAAATACTCGGGGCCTCCCCCCACGGCAAGAAGGAAAGCACTTACGTGGTCAGAAGGCGACTCCGAAGGTCCGGTTGTAGTCTTCTGGGGGACAACCACCCGAGCCTCCTGCAGAGAAGGGTTCGGAGCAGCGCCCCCAGAGGTGGCCACCGTCTAAGGAAGAGGAGGAGCAACCTTTGACTCCCCCACCATCTCTCAAGCGTCATCACTAAAAGAGCCATCGGAGGAGTGGCTACAAAAGAAAACTTCAGTCAAATACAAGCAAGAAGACGAGGGAGAGCAAAAGCAATGGCAGATACTTACGAGCCGAAATCGCTCGAGTCGAAGACAGGCAGGGCCCTCATGCCTTTCTTCTCTTCCTTCTTCCACTTCGCCAGCGTCTGCGGCGCCACAGCCCGCACGGGCACGGCTGGAATAGGAGAGGAAGAGCCACCATGAACCCCACTGTGATGCTCAAGGAATGACGGGTTCCTAGGGGTCGGCGGAGTCGAAGCATCCGACGCTTCGCTCGAGCTCCGTGTCTGCTTTCGAGTCTGCTCCTCGCTAGACTCAAAAGTTTCTTCCGCTGGTGATCGCGCCGAGGGAAGCTTAGACATGGAGTCCACTACCTCATTGTCCGGCGCATCCGGAAAACGTTCAGGTAGTGGAGGCGACATGCCCGGTACCTTGAACTCCTGCGCCAAAGAAACAAACTTTCAGAAAACAAGCAAGTGCAAGAAAAAAAGCAGTCAAAAAAGCGCTACGCGCACGCCCCAGATCTACACCTGCGGAACCAGACGAGAGGTGGCGAACGGAGGAGTCAGCGACTTCCCCGGGAGATCCTCTTCAGCTTTGTACTTTAGCAGCGGCCGAAGAATCCTATCGAGATCCCCCCTGGAGAGCTCCTCAGTAGAACCCTAGTCGGATCGTGGCGGCCAGAATAAAGGAACATCGGGTGCGCCCTAGCCTGGAGCGGCTGCACCCGATGTTTGAGGAAGGTGCGGATGATATCCACACCGTTCACTTCTTTATCCGGAATCACCTAGAGGTCCTCCACCCCACGATAGAGCTCCTCTATCTCCCCCACCTCACCATCCAAGATGTGGTTCTTCCAAGACCTCTTCGGCTGGATTTTCTGGGAGGGGTCAAAAGGAGCAAGGCCAAAGTCCTGCCCGACCACTATGGAGTCGCGGATGTAAAACCATCGCCTCCGCCAGTACTGGACAGATTCAGACATAGAAAAAGAGAAGAAGAGAAAATTGGATTTAAGGGAAATGATGCAGCCGCCGATGGGATAAACGCCATCGGAGCCAGATTGCCTCTTCACGGAATAGAGCTTCTGGAAGAGGCCAAAGTGCAGCTCGAGACCGAGCCAGCATTCGCAAAATGTGATGAAGCAGGCAATATGAAGAAGAGAGTTCGGCGAAAGATGATGGAGCTAGATGCCATAAAAGAAAAGCAATCCATGGAGAAAATCGTGGATCGGGAAAGAAAGGCCCGAAGGACAAAAGCGACGAACATGACCCAAAACCCACCGGGAGGACGGGGAATTACCTCATTACCGGGAATCTGACGGCCTCCCTATCCTGCGGGATTAGACCCCGCTCACAGAGCTTGCAGAGATCGCCCTCGCACGTCTTCGATCGTCGCCAGCCACCATCGGTGACACGAGTAGCGGCGGAACCCTTCTTGCCGCCGGCGGTAGCACTAGTACCAACTGCGGTGAAGGACTTCTTGGACTTCCCCATCGCAGTGTGGCGATGACGAAGACGAGAACGCAGAAACAAAGATGGAAAGGTTCGAAGAAATTCCAGCGCGCAACAAGAAAAGCTCAAAGAAGATGGGAGCAGTGAAACGAGAATGGCTGTGGTGAAAAACAAACTAAATTTACCCCCAGTGATTATAAGGACAAGGACGATACACGACAACCGTTCATCGGGAAGACCTAAATACCAACATCCAAATCCAACCGTCCACGTGTCGGCACAACAGCGAACCTTCGCTCACACGCCGTCCACTACACACGGAAATCGAGGCGACGCCGTAATTATCTCCACGCCGCGCGTGACCAGTAAACTCAAATTCAGAAGGTGGGACCCATGTTCGTCCAGTCACGTCATCTCTGGCGCCGCAGACGCTTGACGTCATCGATCGTCAGCACTGATGTCACCAAAGCTATACTAGCAACGGCCATAAATCTTCGGCTACACAGCTAAAGTATTCACCCAAATCTCCGATTCGAGTAACTACTCGGGGGCTACTCCTATCAGGAGCACTGGCCGCGCACCCGAAGTATGATTAAGGTACTACACCGATAAACTATTTCTTCGAGTCCTACGTCGAGTCTACGACTCCACTACGGACTCGGGGGCTACTCCCATAGGGAGGACTGATTCAAGCATCTGAAAAAATTGTGTCTAACGGACTTGAAGAAAGCAACAGCTGAATGAAAGTCTCTGCTCGAGTCTACGAGTCGAACAGACACTCGGGGGCTACTCCCATAGGGAGAGCTGGTTGCGCACCCTATGAATTCTTTGACTGCGATCCTTCGGATCAGCATGCAAAAACTTTTTGGCAACTCTGCCCCAATTAAACGCTAAGTGAGTAACATCCTCCTTGGCCACTCGAAACACCTCCGCGGTGATAAACATTCGGATAATGTGTCTGCGACACAAAGATAAGACCTACATATATCATCTGATGGCCTGACAACGCACACGACCGCGCTCTGCTAGTGAGAATCCATGCCAACAGGAACGATGAAAAATCTTGACGGACGCGTTGGGTACATCATTTAAAATTTACTAGAATTCCACTCCTATAAGTCCTCCGCGGGCTGATTCGAATTACGCCAGCATATGTTCCAGATTCGAGTCGAGGGACTCGAATCTGAAGAAGATCGTGTTGTTTGACCCTAATCCGTCAGGAGAGTCAGGCACACGCATCAACAATCCCTACACGCTCAAATCATTCTCTAGCAAACAGAGATAGCTGCACCCGAAAGATTGAAGAGTCCTCAGCCGAATCTACGATTCGACTGAACAATCGGGGGCTACTGACATGGTTATACCCTACGGGTACACGACCTTAGCATACCTGGTCCAGCCCAAAGAAGGCCCACGAGAATATGTGCCAGCCCATGAAGACTTTTGGGTGGCCAGGGCCCATGACGCCTTCGAATCCTTGGAGAACAAGACTAGAGTAGATAGAATATTCAAAGGGGAAAACCCTAAAACCTGTAACCGACTCGGTCTATGCTCGGGACCTGCCTACCTCTATATAAAGTCTAGGAGGGCACGACGAGGAGGACACTTCACACCACCACATACAGACCTCCACGCCAGATTGCATCTGCGCACCCCTGTACCTTTCGGTTCCGCCGTCATCAAGAGCAGACAAGCAGGAGTAGGGTTTTCCCTCCGGGGGCCTAAACCTGGGTAAACCTGAAGGGATACGGATAGGATACACTAGCGCAAATCAAAAAAATTCTACCGCGTATACCAGGATTACTATTGTCATAGATCACGGGATTACCACTAGACGCGCAGTTGCAGAATTGATGAAGCACGTCGAGGTAGTGCAGACGTTCCACGTCTCCTCCTTGTCCTCGTCCCACGAGCATCTCCCCTTGCGCGGCTCGTCCAAGCGCTACAGATGCAGCGCCTCCAAGTTATCCACACGTACAGGGTGGAAGCGTCAGACGCCGGACTGCTAGGTCCGCGCGTGCAACACAGGCGTGAGGAGTGGCGGCTGGGAATGATCTGAGGTCTAACCCTGGTCAGCTCGCCCCACCCTCTCTTATATAGGCGTCCCTAGTGGGCTTCTACATTAGTAGTCCATTAGTAGCCTAAGCCTGGTCTAATTCGTATCCAATCCTCATTCGGCTTCCAGCCCCTTAAGTGTGTAACCCTATAGGTTCATATACGTATAGACATGACACGAATACACTTATTCTGCCAATAGTTGGTAGCGGCCTCTAGCAAGACGTGCCAACTCCTAAACGCATACAAAGATCACATCGGACGAACCATCACAAGGTTTAGTACATGTCTTTCCTTTTGCCTCACGATATTTGGTCAAGCTCCAAGCTGACCTCCCTTTCTTGATACCGTGATTCGGAATCCCTTTACTAGGTTAACTCTTAACCATATGTAGCACGGCCATGCATTTCTGGATCCGATCACTCGAGGGGCCCAGAGATATCTCTCTCAAGTAGAGAGGGGCAAATCCCATCTTGATTGACCATGACTTGCAGCATGCTTCAGGACAAACCCGAAAGCCACCTTTATAAATACCCAGTTACGGTGCAACGTTTGATAGCCCCAAAGTAGGTCGATCCACATCTCAAGTACATGCGACAATCTCAGGTCTAAGGACAAAACGTACACGATGTGTAGAGAGAGAGAGAGCTGCAACTAATTGCCAGTCTCAGGTTGGGTCAGTCCAACCCCATGTTCATAACATGTGTCCACATCATTGGTTTCACATCTCCATGTCTATGACTTGCGAAACATAGTCATCAACCAATCGATGTGCTAGTCTAATATTCACGTGTGTCCTCACATGAACTCCGACTAGGGACAATTCTTAAATAACCATACAAGTAAAGAGTTTCACAAACAATTCACATAATTGCCAATCAATACAAGTTGCCAGATATGGATATTCAAGGAACATTACAATAACTCATGGATACATATGAAATATCATCATCTCTATGATTGCCTCTAGGGCATATTTCCTTTAGTCTCCCACTTGCACTAGAGTCAATCTAAAATGTATCTAATACCAATTGCTCTTGTGTGCGCTTCATGCGCGGGCTGCGGGAGAGGCTTAGTCAAGGGATCAGCAACATTTGAGTCTGTATGTATTTTGCATATCATGACACTACCATCCTCAACGAACTCTCGAATCTGATGGTAACACATGCGAATATGTTTGTTCTTTTGGTGCTGTCTAGGTTCCTTGGCCTGTGCAATAGCACCATTGTTGTCACAATAAACGTCCAAAGGACTGGACGTGCCCTGAACCACACCGAGAGCGGTCAGGAAATTCCTAATCCAAACAGCATCCTTTACTGCCTTCGAGGCAGCAATATATTCAACTTCTATTGAAGAGGAGGTCACCGTATCTTGCTTGGAACTTTTCCAGCTCACAGCACCACCATTCAAGACAAACACATAACCTGATTGCGATTTCGAATCATCTGAGTCGTTAAGGTAACTCGCATCTGTGTAACCCTTTACACTGAGTTCATCCTCACCTCCATAAACTAGGAACACATCCTTAGTCCTTTTCAAGTACTTAAGGATGTTCTTTACCGCTGTCCAGTGACCTTCACCTAGATCAGCCTGGTATCTGCTCGTAACACTTAGAGCATAGGAAACATCTGGGCGAGTACATATCATTGCATACATGATGGATCCAATAGCCGAAGCATATGGAACCCTACTCATGCGCTCATGCTCATCAGTAGTCGAAGGACATTGAGTCTTGCTGAGTTTTATGCCATGAGACATGGGCAAGAACCCTTTCTTAGCCTCTTCCATGCTGAACCGTTTCAACACTTTGTCAATGTATGTACTCTGGCTTAATCCAATTAGCCTCCTTGATCTATCTCTATAGATCTTTATGCCCAGAATATATGCCGCTTCTCCTAAGTCTTTCATCGAAAAACTATTTTTCGACGAGGTCTTAACAGACTCCAGCATAGGAATGTCATTTCCAATCAGCAATATGTCATCTACATATAAGATTAGAAATACCAGCGCTCTCCCACTTTCCTTCTTGTAAACACAAGGTTCTTGTTTGTTTTTGATGAAGCCAAACTCCTTTACAACTTCATCAAATCGAATGTTCCAACTCCGAGATGCTTGCTTCAGCCCATAAATGGACTTCAGAAGTTTGCATACCTTTCCAGCATTGTTTGGATTGACAAAACCTTCGGGCTGCATCATATACACGTCCTCAGTTAGGATTCCATTTAGGAAAGCCGTCTTGACATCCATCTGCCATATTTCATAGTCGAAATGTGCAGCAATGGATATAATTATCCGTATAGATTTAAGCATCGCTCCGGGCGAGAAAGTCTCGTCGTAGTCAACTCCTTGAACTTGTCGAAAACCTTTTGCAACAAGTCGAGCTTTATGGATGTGAACATTTCCATCCATATCAATCTTCTTCTTATAGATCCATTTGCACTCGATGGATTTAAAACCATCAGGCAGGTCAACCAAGTTCCAAACTTGATTGTCTCCCATGGACTCTATCTTGGATCTCATGGCGATCAGCCATTTCTCAGAGTTTGGGTCCACCATCGCTTCTGCATAGGTCATAGGCTCATCATTGTCTAACAATAATAATTCCCGCGCTTCGTGGAGCCTCGCCGACCTTCGTGGTTGTGGTGCTTGTATTGCCACGGGTTCCTCAACTTGTTCTGCTACAATAGCATCACTCGTAGAAGCATCCCCAACTGGCTCATCTTGAACTTCTTCAAGTCGCACCGACCTTCCACTTGTTCCCTTTGTGAGAAACTCTTTCTCTAGGAAAACACCGCTATGAGCGACAAACACTTTGCCCTCTTCTTGGTTGTAGAAGTAATACCCTAAGGTTTCCCTCGGGTATCCCACGAAAATGCACTTATCCGATTTGGGTGTTAGCTTGTCCGACTGAAGTCGCTTGACAAATGCATCACAACCCCAAATCTTTAGAAAAGACAAACTGGGATTCTTTCCAGACCACATCTCATATGGTGTCTTAACTACGGATTTGGATGGTACCCTATTAAGTGTGAAAGCTGTCGTTTCTAGAGCGTAACCCCAAAATGATAATGGTAAATCTGACTGGATCATCATAGATCGAACCATGTCCAACAAAGTTCGATTACGCCGTTCGGAGACCCCGTTTCTTTGAGGCGTTCCGGGCGGCGTAAGTTGTGGAACAATTCCGCAACTCTTAAGATGATCGCTAAATTCGTGACTCAAATATTCACCTCCACGATCAGATCGCAAGGCCTTTATTTTCTTGCCACGTTGATTCTCTACTTCACTCTGAAACTCCTTGAACTTTTCAAAAGTTTCAAACTTATGCCTCATCAAGTAGACATAACCATATCTACTGAAATCATCAGTAAATGTAATGAAGTAGTGATATCCTCCTCTGGCTGTCGTGCTCATTGGTCCACATACATCAGTATGTATGAGTTCCAACAAGTCTGTCGCTCTCTCGGGTAAACCCGAAAAAGGCGACTTGGTCATCTTTCCAAGTAAACAAGCTTGACATGTCTCGTATGATTCAAAATCAAACGAAGTTAGAAGACCATCACCATGGAGCTTCTTCATGCGCTTTTCACTTATATGCCCCAAACGACAATGCCATAAATAGGTAGGACTCAAATCATTAGGTTGAAGCCTTTTAGCACTAACATTGTAACACAGATGCATCATCAAGATTTAAAATAAATAACCCATTAACAATGGGAGCATTAGCCATAAACATATCATTCTTAGAGATTACACAACCATTGTTTGCACTCGCGAATGAATAACCATCCCTCATCAAACATGAAGGTGATAAAATGTTTTGACCCATACTAGGAATGTAATAACAATTATCAACTCCATAATAAATCTGGTGAAGGTGAAGTTGCATGGCCGATGAACAATGCAAAGAACCCTTGCTTTATTTCCGACGAAAATCCACTTCGCCTTTCTCGCACTTCTCTAGTCCTTATTAGCCCGCATCGAATTGCAAATATGAGCAACCGATCCGTATCAAATACCCAAGAGTTAACATAGGAATCAGATAAGAATGTCCACAACATTTACAACAAGCGTGCACGAGTTGGAAGTACTCTTACTTCCACTCTTCTTCAAAGAAGCCTGGTACTTGCATTCTCTTCCAGTGGCCATGTTCATGACAAAAGAAGAACTCGGTGTCTTCTGTGTCCAGCCTTTTGCTTGGGTGCGGGCTTAGGGATCGTATCCTTAGCCTTGCCCTTCTTCTTCCAAGAAGTACTCTTTTCTTGAAGCTAGGCTTGTTCAGACAGCCATCACATGGCTATGCCACACACTTCTTCATGTCACTTTCTGCTTTTAAGCATCCCACATAATTCATTAAGGCCCTTATCTACCCCATGCATATGGTAATTAAAATGAACCCATAGTTGGATGGAAGAGACAAATGAAGTTAGTGGCCAACTCTTGGCCTAGTGGAAAACCAAGCTTTTCCAAAGTCTGAATGTAACCAACCATTTTGATCACATGGGGGCCTACAACCGCTCCCTCTGCTAGCTTGCATTCGACAAAGGACTTGGCAACATTGTACCTCTCAGTCCTTGCCTGATCTTGGAACATGTCCTTAAGCGCAACGATCATATCGTACACATCCTGATCCTCAAACTTCTTTTGAAGTTCAGGTTCCATGCATGCAAGCATAAGACAGCTAACCTCAAGAGAATCATCACATGCTCTCTTGTAGGCGTTCTTTAGGGCAGCAGATGCATTATCAGCAGGTTCATCAGGGATTGGGGTATCCAGAACCGTTTCCTTTTTATCAGACCTAAGAACAATTCTCAGGTTACAGACCCAGTCTGAATAGTTTGTTCCATTTAGTTTATCTTTGTCAAGAATCGAACGCAAAGAGAAAGGTGATGTAGTGTTTGGTGCCATTGATCTACAACAGAAAACATGTAAAATACTAAGCCATGTAACCATGAAAGAGTAAAACATATTAAACAATTTAATAGCATATACTCCTACTTAAATCAATATCCCTCTATTGATACTAAGTGATTCAAGATCCACAATTAACAAGTCGACTAGTGAGCTTTAGCATCACTGCTAGAAGACAAGGTAAATCGGTAAGCAACACTTGCTAATCATATCACATATGACTCTTGTTGTTGGGTGACATCTCTATAGGTGCCCAACCTTTATGCCCCATGGTCCTTAACTGTTAAGATGACCTTGTCAAGCTCACCAACCCTTATGCGTGTAGGTATCCGATACAAACCCATCTAGCCAAGGAAAACCGCGACACCCTAATTTCATAAGCCCACCAACGATTGTACAGGGCATAGGATGGTGCAAAGTTTGGTTGGGAGGGCATGGTTTAACTTAAACTTTGTGAGGGATCGTTCTACTTCTATCATCTAAGCATGCATAGTAGTAAAACGCATAAGAATAGCATTCACATAAATGTGACACAGTATGGCCCATTTTCTCATGGTGATCTCCATCGCCATAGAACCTGTCCACCATGATGATCTCCATCTCCATGTTCCATGTGAGCCATCCTCCAAGTGACGAGTCCTCCAAGAACTAATACAAGCTATTACTCCTAACATCTAGTAATCAAAATTACATAGAATTTGGATCATCACAAGTTGGCACGCAGGCCATTACAATAATTGACAACACACATGGCTCCAGTCGTGTTGCCCTACTCACGACACGCAGGTCATGATAAATTTCATACATGCATCACATACATATATGGGCCATACTGATCACATACATCCTGCAAAAACAAGTTATGCATAGAATCGCATTCTACCGGATCATGTGACATCGCAGCACCTTGTTACCTTAACGAGATACAAAAGGAGCTACGATTAAGGGGGGTCTATGGGGTCTCCCCCTGCGTGAAAAATGAGAGATCGAATCTTCGCAATTTTCTTTAAGGATTTTGATCGGCAAATCAAATTTACCATAAACCGTCTGTTGTTCCGATCTAATCAAACTCCTTTGATCACGGTACAACGATTTTAGATCTAGGTTTTGATTCGATCAATCATATTGATCTTCGCGTGATTCAACAGGATTTATGCATCACTGCCTACCCCGATGGCGGAAACCGACTGGTAGGGGTAAGTCGTTCGACAACCTCAGATCACGATCACGGAAAGCAAGATTATAGATCAATCCTGAACCATCGCCATATAAACGATCACATCATTCATATCAATCTGCATATCACCATATGCAAACATCCCGAACCTATAACTGAACAGCATCGGCTCTGATACCACTGAAGGGATACGGGTAGGCTACACTAGCGCAAATCAAAAAAATTCTACCGCGTATACCAGGATTACTGTTGTCATAGATCACGGGATTACCACTAGACGCGCAGTTGCGGAATTGATGAAGCGCGTCGAGGCACGTTCCACGCCTCCTCCTTGTCCTCGTCCCACGAGCATCTCCTTGCGCTGGCTCGCAAGCGCTGAATCTGGCGCGGCCCGAGGTATCCACACGTACAGGGTGGAAGCGTCAGACGCCGGACTGCTAGGTCCGCGCGTGCAACACAGGCGTGAGGAGTGGCGTCTGGAAATGATCTGAGGTCTAACCCTGGTCAGCTCGCCCCACCCTCTCTTATATAGGCGTCCCTAGTGGGCTTCTACATTAGTAGTCCATTAGTAGCCTAAGCCTGGTCTAATTCGGATCCAATCCTCATTATGCTTCCAGCCCCTTAAGTGTGTGACCCTATAGGTTCATATACGTATAGACATGACACGAATACACTTATTCTGCCAATAGTTGGTAGCGGCCTCTAGCAAGACGTGCCAACTCCTAAACGCATACAAAGATCATATCGGACGAACCATCACAAGGTTTAGTACATGTCTTTCCTTTTGCCTCACGATATTTGGTCAAGCTCCAAGCTGGCCTCCCTTTCTCGATACCGTGATTCGGAATCCCTTTACTAGGTTAACTCTTAACCATACGTAGCACGGCCATGCATTTCTAGATCCGATCACTCGAGGGGCCCAGAGATATCTCTCTCAAGTAGAGAGGGGAAAATCCCATCTTGATTGACCATGCCTTGCAGCATGCTTCAGGACAAACCCGAAAGCCACCTTTATAAATACCCAGTTACGGTGCAGCGTTTGATAGCCCCAAAGTAGGTCGATCCACATCTCAAGTACATGCGACAATCTCAGGTCTAAGGACAAAACGTACACGATGTGTAGAGAGAGAGCTGCAACTAATTGCCGATCTCGGTTGGGTGTCCAACCCCATGTTCATAACATGTGTCCACATCATTGGTTTGACATCTCCATGTCTATGACTTGCGAAACATAGTCATCAACCAATCGATGTGCTAGTCTAATATTCACGTGTGTCCTCACATGAACTCCGACTAGGGACAACTGTTAAATAACCATACAAGTAAAGAGTTTCACAAACAATTCACATAATTTCCAATCAATACAAGTTGCCTGATATGGATATTCAAGGAACATTACAATAACTCATGGATACATATGAAATATCATCATCTCTATAATTGCCTCTAGGGCATATTTCCTTCAAAACCTCGTGTCCCCGTGTTGCTTGTTTGCTAACCGTTCCGCGATCTCTAGCATCCCCATCTTCTCCAAAACCCAAGCTCATAACAATGGGAATTGACAAGATTAAACCTCGTCACCGGCGATACCAGTTCCTCGCAAGAGTAAGAGAAAGGTGTGGGGGAAGATATTTGGTACTTACTCCCCGTCTAGCTCTACCCCTCAACCTACCATTGTTCAGGGTGGTGGAGAGTTAGCAAAGTATCTGAACAGTCCAGTAATTCCTTCTAATAATGAGGTGTAGGGGTTTGTAGCATGGAAAACAAAAATTTTCTATCGCATACAAACAAACAAGCCAAGATCTATCTACTAGATTGTAGCATCGAGTCGATGGAATAACTTACCCTCGAAGATTCCAAAGCGTTTAACGAGAGCGGATTCTCGTGGGTGATGTAGTCGTACTCTTCCCGATCTCAAGATCGTGTAGACGATCCTTCCGGCGCTGCGTTAAGCGGCGCTCCCATGATCGGTCACACGTTCGATACTCGTGAAGACCTTCCTCTCACTTGTTCCAGCAAGTGGAGGTTGTAGCACTCTCGCGATTCGCAAAGACAACTGTGCGTACCTAAGTAGAGGGGAAATCCCGCAGGGCTTCGCCTTAAGCCGGAGCGAGTATGGTAGAGTATGAGAGAGGATATTAGTGGTCTAGTAATTAGACACACCAATTAGAAGGCTCTAAACCGAAGGCTAAAGCAATTAGAAGCTCTAAACCAAAACGGCTCTAAACCGGAGGTAGAAGATAGGAACTTGTGTGTTCTAGGAGGAGCCCCGCCTCCTTATATAGATGGAGGGGCGGCCAAGGGAGGAGTCCTCCCAAGTCGGCTTGGTGGTGCGCCGCCAAGGAGGAACCTCCCCATTCGCCTCCACCAATCCTCCTTCTCCTCTTCCAAAATCGGCGGTTTGACTTTTCAAACTAGTTTGACTTTTCAAACTAGGATTTGAATAAACCCTTTATTTGGACAATGACACTTAGTACATGATGCAATCATACCAACTTTGATATAACACATTCATGTACCCTACCCCGAGTGCGGACATTCCGAACCTTCTAGAACATTCGATGAAATCACCGAATCATTCCGAACTCCTAAACGGACTTTCCTTATATGAATCTTATTCTCCGGATCACCTCGTGATATCCCGGATCCCATCCGAGACTCAACAACATTCGGTCTCTTTCTCATAATACCATAACTACTCAAACAACGCGAATCCTTAAGTGTGTCTCCCTACGGTTCGTGAATTATGCGACATGATCGAGACACTTCTAACAATAACCAATAGAGGAACTGAAATTCATATGGCTCCCATATTTCTACGATTACTGCGATCGAATGAACCACTTACATACGATACCAATTTCCCTTTGTCTCACGATATGTTACCTATCCGAGGTTATGATCGCTTCGGTATCTCGCATACCTAGTTCAACCTCGCATCGATAAGTACTCTTTTATCGTTCCTGATATGTGATCCCTTGTGACCAAGTCACATGCTTGCAAGCTAATTGGATGACATTCCACCGAGAGGGCCCAGAGTATATCTATCCGTCATATGGATGGACAAATCCCACTCTTGATCCATGTGTTTCAACCAATACTTTCCAAACACTCAATGCCACCTTTATAACCACCCGCCACGGTGGTGTTTGATGTCATCAAAGCATCCATCCGGTAAAGGTGATATGCATGATCTCATGGTCGAAGGAATTAGGTTACTATGTATCAGAAAGCATATAGCAATTGAACTATTGAAATGACTTGATCCTTATGCTACGCTTATCTATAGGAGTATGTCCACCATATCATTCTCCTAACGATATGATCTTGTTGTTGATAACATCTCAATGTTCATGATAGGGAAACGACAATCATTAATCAACCAACAAGTTAGTGAAGTATAGAGGCTATACTAGGGACTTCAAATTAAGTTTACAAATCACACAAGTATCAATGTTTCCTTGTTAATACTATTATAGGATGAATGTAAACATTTATCATAAACACAAAGATATAATAATAACTACATTTATTATTGCCTCTAGGGCATATCTCCAACAGTCTCCCACTTGCACTAGAGTCATCTAATCTAGATTACATGGTAATATACCGAACACCCATGGCAGTTTGGTGTTGGTCATGTTTTGCCCTCGGGAGAGGTTTAGTCAACGGATCCGCCACATTCAGATCTGTGTGTACTTTGCAAATCTTTATATCCCCATCCTGGATATGTTCTCGAATAGCGTGAAAACGTAGCTTGATATGCTTCAGTTTCTTGTGTGACCTTGGTTCTTGCGCATTGGCTATGGCGCCCATGTTATCACAAAGAGATAGACATTGGGTCCAGCGACTAGGAACCACACCCACTCGTAATGAACTCTTTCATCCATATCGCTTCTTGAAGCCTCCGGCGCCATGTATTCCGATTCGGTTGAAGATCTCGCCACAACGCTTTGCACTCCTCCAGCTAATCTGCACCATTCAAAATAAATATGTATCCGGATTGTGATTTAGAATCATCCGGATCGGTGTTCCAACTAGCATCGGTGTAACCATTAACAACGAGCCGTTCATCACCTCCATAAGAAAGAACCATATCCTTAGTTCTTCTCAAGTACTTAAGGATGTTTTTGACTTGTCCAATGATCCACTCTGGATCACTTTGATATCTGCTAGTTAAACTAACAAAGATATGCAATGTCGGGTCTAGTACATAGCATGGCATACATTAGAGATCCTATGGTCGAGGCATAGGAGTCTTACTCATCCTTTCTCTATCTTACGCCGATGTCGGACTTTGAGTTTTACTCAAGGTCGATTGAGCAACATGGGCAAGAACCCTTTCTTGCTTTCTTCCATTCCAAACCTCTTTAGAACTTTGTCCAAATATGTACTGTGACAATGATATTTGGCTTCGATCTATCTCTGTAAATCTTTATGCCTAATATGTAAGCTGCTCGCCAAGATCCTTCATTGAAAAACTATTATTCAAATATTCCTTGACACTATTAAGAAGGTCTACATCATTCCCAATCAACAATATGTCATCCACATATAGTATTAAGAATGCTACAGAGCTCCCACTCACTTTCTTGTAAATACAAGCTTCTCCATAAGTTTGTATAAAACCAAAACTTTTGATTACCTTATCAAAACGTTGATTCCAACTTCGGGATGCTTGCTTCAATCCATAGATGGACCGTTGAAGTTTGCATACCTTGTTAGCATCTTTAGGATCGACAAAACCTTTGGGTTGCATCATATACAACTCTTCATCAATGTCTCCATTGAGGAATGCTGTTTTGACATCCATATGCCATATCTCATAATCATAATATGCAGCGATTGCTAACATAATCCTCACAGACTTTAGCTTCGCTACTGGTGAGAAAGTCTCATCGTAGTCAACTCCTTGAATTTGTCGAAACCCTTTTGCGACAAGTCGAGCTTTATAGACAGTAACATTACCATCAAGATCTGCTTTCTTCTTGAAAATCCATTTGTTCTCGACACCCTTCCGCCATCCGGTAAGTCCACCAAATTCCATACTTGGTTTTCACATGGATCCAATCTCGGATTTCATGGCTTCTTGCCATTTATTGAATCTGGGCTCATCATCGCTTCCTCATATGTCTCGGGGTCATCGGTGTTGTCCACCAACATGACATTCATAACGGAATCATACCAACTGAGTGGTACGAGTTCTCGTTGACCTCGAGGTTCTCAGAGCAACTTCAACAAGTTTCATGATCACCATCACTAGCTTCCTCTCTTATTGGTGCAGCACCACAGAACTTCTTCCGTGCTTGCGCTACTCGCAATTTCGAGAGAAGGTTCGACAACCTCGTCGAGTTCTACTTTCCTTCCAAATACTTCTTCGAGAGAAATTCCTTCTCTAGAAAGGATCCATTCTTGGCAAAGAAGATTTTGCCTTCGGATCTATGATAGAAGGTATACCCAATAGTTTCCTTCTGTATCCTATGAAGACGCATTTTTCCGCTTTGGGTTCAAGCTTGTCCTCAGAACTTCTTTACATAGGCTTCAGATCCCCAAACTTTAAGGAGCGACAATTTAGGTTTCTTCCCAAACCATAATTCATACGGTGTCGTTTCAACGGATTTAGACGGTGCCCTATTTAAAGTGAATGCGCTGTTTCTAATGCATAACCCCAAAATGATAGCGGTAAATGTAAGTGACATCATAGAACGAACCATATCTAAGAGAGTTTGATTACGACGTCGGGCACACCATTACTGTGGTGTTCCGGCGGTGTCAATTGTGAAAGTATTCCGCATTTCTTCAAATGCTCGCCAAACTCAGAAATTAGATATTCACCTCCACGATCGTAACGTAGAAATTTAATCTTCTTGTTACGTTGATTCTCTACCTCACTTTGAAACTCCTTAAACTTCTCGAAAGTTTCAGACTTATGTTTCATGAAATAGATATACTCATATCTACTCAAGTCATCCGTGAAGGTAAGAACATAACGATAACCATAGCGATGCTACACTCATTGGACCACACATCGGTATGTATGATTTCCAATAAGTCCGTAGCTCGCTCCATCATACCGTAAAATGGAGTCTTAGTCATTTTTCCCCATTAGACATGCTTCGCATCTTTCAAGTGATTCAAAATCAAGTGATTCAAGAAGTCCATCGAATGGAGTTTCTTCATACGTTTCACTCCAATGTGACCAAGACGACAGTACATATAGGTCGAATTATCGCTGATTTCAAGCGTTTAGCCTCAATGTTGTTGATATGTGTATTTCCACTATCGAGATTCAATAAGAATAGACCATCTATCAAAGGTGCATGTGCATAAAACATATTACTCATATAAATCGAATAACCATTATTCTCGACTTAAACAAGTAACCGTCTCGCAATAAACAAGATCGATATAATGTTCATGCTCAACGCAGCACCAAATAACAATTATTTAAGTATAAAACTAATCCCGATGGTAGATGAAGGGGTAGCGTGTCGACCGCGATCACATCAACCTTTGATCCATTTCCACGTGCATCGTCACCTCGTTCTTCGCTAGCTTCCGTTTATTCGCAAAGACTGTTTCGAGTTACAAATATGAGCAACGAACCAAGATCAAATACCTGTGCACTACTACGAGTACTAGTGAGATACACATCAATAACATGTATATCAGATATACCTTTCTTCTTGATGTTGCCGTTCTTCAAATCCGCCAAGTACTTTGGGCAATTCCGCTTCCAGTGACCTTCTCCCTTGCAGTAAAAGCACTCAGTATCAGGCTTGGGTCCAGCCTTGGTCTTCTTCGCCGGCGTAGTAACTTTCTTACCACCCTTCTTGAAGTGTCCCTTTGGCTTAGACTTGCCTTTCTTGAATTTGGTGGTCTTATTGACCAACAACACTTGGTGCTCTTTCTTGATCTCCACTTCTGCAGATTTCAACATGGCAAAGAGTTCTGGCAACGTCTTGTTCATGTTCTGCATGTTGTAGTTCATCACAAAGTTCTTGTAACTTGGTGGTAGTGATTGGAGGACACGATAAATCCCCAAAGCATTAGGAATCACTATACCCAAGCTTTGAAGTTTGTTCGTGCCCGACATCTTAAGCACATGCTCACCGACGAGCTGCCTCTTCCATCTTGCGGTTAAAGAACTTTTCGTAAGCCTCATAGCTTTCAATTGCCGCATGAGTCTCAAAAATCAATTTGAGATCCTCGAGAATATCATATGGGTCTCAATCCTCAAACCTTTTCTCAAGCTCCGATTCCAAACCATACAAGATAGCACCTGAACTATGGAGTACTGATTCTTCCAGCGAGGTAAACATTCTTTACTTTATCGGAGCATCAGCAGTGTGGGTCACCCAATGTGCATCCAAAGACATAGGTCAAATTACCAGCTGTGAGGACAATCCTCAAATTGCGGAACCAATCCGCGAAGTTGCTTCCATTGTTTTTCAAATTTTCTTTCTCTAGGAACGCATTAAAATTGATGGTAGGGCTGCCATTGATCTACAACATATTTGCAATAGTTTAGACTAAGTTTATGACAAATTGAGTTAAAATTAATTAATGTAATTAAACTAGGTGAACTCCCACTCAAAACAATATCCCTCACATTGTTTTAGTGATCACACGAACCAAATCCACTACATCAACACCGATCATCACGAGAGTTGATATAGTTTCAATGGCGAACAATCGTCATGTTCATCATATCTACTATATGATTCATGCTTTACCTTTCGGTGATCCGTGTTCCGAGACCATGTCTGTACATTCTAGGCTCGTCAAGATCAAACCTTAGTTTCCGCATGAGCAAATCTGTCTTGCTCATGTTGTATACACTTGCGGAATCTAACACACCCGATCATCACGTGGTGCTTCGAAACAACAAGCTTTAGCAACGGTGCTGACTAAGGGTGAACACTCTATGACTTGAAATTCATGTGCATGAGGGATCATCTTATAATGCTACCGTCGTCTACTAAGCAATACAAGATGCATAAAGGATTAACATCACATGCAATTCAATATATATGTGATATGATATGGCCTTTCTTCTTTGTGCTTCCGATCTCCATCTTCAAGCACGAACATGATCGCCATCATCACCGGCATTGCTGAAGGGTTCGTAGCATAGAAAACAAAAAATTTCCTACGATGGGAACAACTATGTACCAAGATCTATCTACTAGATACAAACAACGGGCGGATGTATATCCGTAGAGAACATACCCTTGAAGACCGACAAAGCTTAACGAGTCCAAACTCGTGGTTGATGTAGACGATCTCTTGCCGATCTCAAGATCGAGAGGAAGTCCTAGCGCAAAACAAGAAGCATCCGTGCTCGCACACGCTCGAGGCACCGAGCAACCTCCGCCTCCTCGCCCAGCGATGCAGCGGAAGCACAACTCTTTCTTGCCGAAAAGCCACCGGGAACATGTATCTCGCTAGTCCGAGACCATGGGGATAAATTCTAGAGGGGAGAGATCCTTCACGAGGAGGTGTGAGAGGAGGAGAGGGGGCCTTTTATAGGGGAGAGGGGCACCCAAGGGGCCCATGCCCAGCCATGGGGCTGCCCCACCTCTTCCACATTCATGTGGGTGGAGCTCCCACTCAAAATGAAAAGCCTCCACCCCATTAAAAGCCTCCACTCAAAAATCCACTCACATGCATTAAATTTCCACCAAATTTAATGCAAGCTCTCATTAAATAAAACTCTTTTATTTATTTATTCAGAATTTTGTTAATTACTTTAATTAACAAACATTCACATAAACCCTTGCTAGTATTTCATTTCACATGCAGAACCGTTTCAATTTCAACAAAGCAGATTTCGGTGTCTAGTGAAATAAATTCCGCGCTTTCCTTTTCTTTTCGGCATGAAACTTTTGCTCCAATTGGATGTCGGTGTCTTAAGTGTGTCACCCTACGGTTCGCGAATAATGCGGACATGATCGAGACCCTCTCGGATCAATAATCGAAGCGGGATCTCGAGACCCATCTCGACTCCCACACATTCAACGATGACTTTCTTGTGATCGTCGGAACCTTTTACGCTAGTATCTTAATCCTTTTGTTTCGATATATTACATGTCCGAGATTCGATCATCGGTATCTCCATACCTAGTTTAATCTCGTTCGACATGCACTCTTTTCTCGTTCCGTGATATAACATTCTAGTGATCAAATCACTTGCTTGCAAGCTAATCAATGTGATATCACCGAGAGGGCCAGTATATCTATCCGTCATCGGGATGAACAAATTCCACTCTTGATCCATGAGCCTCAACATAACACTTTATTAGTTACGAACCCATCTTTATAATCACCACATTACGGTGTGACGTTTGATGTTATCAAGAAACTCTTAGGTGTTAGTGATTGACATGATCTCATGGTCTAAGGATTAGGATCACCGTAAGTTGTTATAGCAATATAAACTCAATGACTATGATCGTAATGCTATACTTGGATGAATGTTCATCACATCATTACACTAATGTTGTGATCCGTTATTAACAACATCCAATGTCCATGATCGAAACCTATGATCATCTTGTTAATCAACGAGCTAGTTTATAAGAGAGGCATAACTAGGAACTTCCTTTTGTTTATTAAACACACATGTATTAACGTTTCCGTATTAATACAATTATAGCATGTAAAATAAACATTTATCATAAATAAGGAATACGATAATAACCACTTTATTATTGCCTCTCGGGCATATTCCTTGATCTCCCACTTGCACTAGAGACAATAATCTAGTTTGAAAACTTTGTGTATTGAACACCTATGGCTTTACGGTGTTCCATATACACAATTGCAAGTGGTTAACATAATCTCTGGTGGCTTCAGGTAGTGTGTATTTGCATGTCTTTGCGTCTTCACGCATCACTCATTCTCAATGAGATGGCATTGTATAAATTTGGTCTTTCGGTGAGACCTTTAGTTCCTTGGGGTTAAAACACGTCGATACTATTGTCATACAATATATCTTTAGTGTTAGCCCGTTGAACCACACCTTAGTTTGATAACAAACTACTTGACACAAATTCCTCCTTCTTGCTACTATAGCGTCATATACTTAGCCTTTTGTTGTAGTATTAGTCACAATGTCTTAACTTTGGAACTCTTCCAAATCCATCATGGAATCTCCTTTCCATTACATTGTGCCACCCATAGTTTAAATTGAGATAAACTTAATTTGTATCTTGTGACAAAACTAGTATCAATGTAACGCTTTACAATGAACTATTTGTAATTGTTTGTCACCTCTACACAAATATATTCTTAGTTCTTCCAAAAGATCATAAGAATATCCTTACTATAGTCCAATGATCATTTTATGATTCATTCTGGTATATGCTCATAACACTTAGAGCATAGGACATATCTGGATGTGTACATATCATGGTATGATTGATCAAAACATTCTTGTGATTTCACTCATCAAGTGTCAAAACACTTGAATCTTGTTTCACTTATCAAGTGTCGATACACTTGAATCTTGATTCAATTCCTTTCCATGTGACAAGAACTGTTTCTTATCGTTTCTATATTGAACTCCTTCAATATCTCATATATGTACGTTTGGCATAACCATATTAGCGTCACCGTCTATCCACTATAGACATTCATGCTGAATATTCGGGTTTTGCCTAAGTCTTTCATCGAAATGAAATTCTTAACCTTTGTCAATAAAAGATACATCATTTCTAATCAACAAGATGTCCTTCACATAATGTATTAGAAATATGTCTTAGCGCTCCCACTTAATTTCTTGCAAATGCAAGCATCTTCATCGTCTCCTGATGAAAACTCCTTTTCATCACGGTGAAGATTCCAACTCCGATGCTTACTTCAACCATTGAAGTTTGCATGCCCTTTTAGCATCCTTTGAATTAACAAAACCCTTTGGATCGTGTCATGTACACGTCCTAGGTAACCATTCTATTATAAGAACTTTGTTTTGTTTATTCATCTATCATATATGATTATATGTAGTGCTTGCTACTTTAATCCGTCCGGACTAAATATCGCTATGAAAGATCAAATCTTGTCATAGTCAACTCTTTGAACATTGTCATAAAATACTTTACAACATGTCGAATATTTCATAGATGTGTGACATCCATGCATTTCTTTATAGATCCAAATACGACCGATAGGTTTTACACCTTTAGGAGGGTCTTCCAAGTTCAAAACTTGATTTCGTATATGGAACTATCACGGATTTTATGGCTTCAAGCCATTTGACGAGTCGGGCCCATCATTGCTTCTTTGTATGTATTCGGTTCATCATTGTCAAACAATAATGATTTACTCTCAAATCTTAGCATTTGATTGTTTAACCGACCTACTTGGTTCAATAAGAACTTAGATCTCCGTGACCACAACCTTTGAGGCACATAAGCTATGAGCATTATGGCAGCCTCGAGCGATTTCCTGCGCTTAACTTCGGCACATTTAGCTAAGGTTCGTTAACCTTATCAAAGTTCTATTGTCCTCCCACTTAACTTTTATGAAAATTCCTTCTTCAAGAAACTTCACATTTCAAGCGACAAACCCTTTTGTCCTCGGTGTTAAGGAGGAATAACCAATTGTTATTGAAATAACCTACAAAGACATGCTCATCCGACTTTGGTTGTAAACATCTTACTTATGTTTAGTATACAAAATTTAAGAAATGACAACTTGGGTTTTACCCAAACCATAACTCCCATGGTGTCATTTCAACGGATCAAGATGGAGCTCTTTTCAAAGGTAAGCGGTAGTCTCTAAAGCTTTAATCTTTTAAAACATAATGGCAGTTTATAAATAACACCTTTGATCCAACCATGTCAAACAAGGTTTCATTACAAATCTCAAACACTCCATACTCCTATGGTGTTTTGGGAGATGTAAATTTAGGTGTTTTGCTAAACTTGCAACTCAAATAAATCCCTTTATGATAAAATCATAATTCATTTATTTTCTTGTTACACTTGTAACTCAAATAAATCCTTTATGATCAAATCATAATTCATTTATTTTTCTTGTTACAATGATTTTCCACTTCATCTTGAAAGTCTTTGAAAACGTTTTTCAAATATTTCATACTTCTTTCTCATTAAGTGAATATTCACTCAAAAAACCGGAGAAAGCATATGAAGTTGAAACCCATCGCTTACGACTGCACATAATGGACTACATACATCGATATGTATAAATTCCAATAATTTAGTCGTTCGTTCTTCTTTGGCCTTTGAACGAAGTTTTAATTATCCCGAGGAAAGTCTCACAAGCGTCACTTGATCAAATCAAAGACTCCAAAAATCCATGAAAATGGAGATTCTTCATGTTTTCTTTCCAATATAATTTAAATAGCGATGTCACTTCATAAGTGATCTTTCAATCATTTGTCTTGCAACATTTTAGCATTAGGATTTATGGATGTGATTTCTTCAACTAGATTTGTAAATCATCCATCTTTTATGGAATACGGTAATTATTTGAACAACCTTTGTTCTTATAATACCTGATTCAAATAACAATTATTAAAACAAATCTTGAAGTCAAGCTTTGATGTCAACGAGAAATACAAACAACAGTTTGTTTGTTTCGATGAACATCATCACATTTTCTCTTGCTAGTTACTTAGGCCATTGTGGTTCATGAATTGCGTTGTTCGTATGACATTTCATACCAACCAATTGGTATCCAATACCAAGAACCACATTGTTTAACAAGCAAAGAATACAACCATAACATGTATATCATATATATACTTAAATTGGATATTTCCAATCTTTTCTTTTCTTAAGTATATTTTATAGATTCTCTTTCAGCATTTCCTTTTCCTTTTAAAAGAATTTATCAATATCAAAAGTGGCGCCATATACATGACACATAGTCCAAAGCGTGTATATTCAAATAATAATACCTTTTGGACTTGCACTTTGAAGTAGATCACCATCATCAAAATGATCGGTATTCTTTCAAAATCCATTCTTTAGTAATCTTTTAGTGTAGTAAACACTTTACATACATATTCTATTCACCCTTATCATGACGACTTTCATGATCAAGCTACTTTAGCTTATAAAGGCGAATCGTGAGTATAACATTACTTTCCAAAACCCTTTTGGATGATTAGGATTTCTAGCATCTCCAACCTTCGCAAATTCTCATCCAATATGAGAACATATATTATACTCTATCATATTTCAACCAAAACATTGTTTCAGATATCGTTATATCGCACACATGATGGTTTCGAAACAATTCTTTCAGCTCCTAGATAAACTTGATATTTAAATCAAGAATCATGGAGGCAAACATGATACTTAAGATACTAACATCGAATTGTTACTCTCGATTTAATACCAATTATTAAATTTCACGGAGTAAATAGAATTTTGCTGAAAGTTTGCAATAGGACTTTAAACTTTAGATTGACACTCAACACAATACGATACCATTCGTAAAGTAAATATCCGTAATTCTATAGTTCTATTATCTCAATTACAATTATGCATAAGGTGGTGAACGAATGCCAATGACTACAACAAATTATGCAAATTCACTTTGATTTAATTTATGATAAATTGAGTTCTACTAATCCAAATTAGAAATGAACTCCCACTCAAAACGACATCCCTCGTGCCTTTTGGTGATTACATGAACCAAATCCACTACACCAAGTCCGATCATCACGTGAGTCGGTAGCTTCAAAGGCGAGCATCAAATGGGCATCATATCTACTATATGACTCATGCTTAACCTTTCGGTCCGTGTTCCGAGGCCATGTCTGTACATGCTAGGCTCGCCAAGTAAGAACCTTAGTATTGGCGTGTAAGCATCTTACACCGAGAGTGCTCGAGATTCAAGTACCCGATCATCACGTGATGTCTTGAAGCGGCGAAACATTGTCGGTGCATACTTAAGGAAGAACACATTTTTATCTTGATATCTAAATGAGGATCATCTTATTATGCTAATAAAACGCCAAACAAGCAATATAAGATGCTATCAAACATCACATGTTTATTAGTGGAATGATATGGTTCTCATATGATCTCTATCATGTGCATCGTGGTATGATCACTATCATACATTTATGTGTAAGTCCAAGGTCTATGGAGATTACACGTTATGTGTGTTGTAAGAGTATCATCTTATACTTCTACTTACAACATCACCACATCATAACACTAGCCCAACAACAATCTAAACTAGGCCTCTAATTTATCCATTGCAAGTTTTACGTGGCTTAGGGCTTCGAGATAGAACCGTTCTTACCTACGAACATGAACCACAACGAGGATAACCAAATTGTTGACAACTCGTTGCAAATTAGATATTGACTATAGTAGGAGACGGACACCGCTAGCCACTTATGCAAAACTAGTTGCATGTCAAGCGTGGAACAGGTCTCATGTGCGAGGACATGTAAAGTTTGTCCGGGCCGCTTCATCCCACTATGCCACCAATATCCAAAGTACAACTAAGAAGCAATAAAATGATCATCATCGCCCACATACGCATATGTGTACTACCCGTGTAAAGCATCTACGCATAGATCCGGCTCTGATACCACTGAAGGGTTCGCAGCATAGAAAACAAAAATTTTCCTACGATGGGAACAACTATGTACCAAGATCTATCTACTAGATACAAACAACGGGCGGATGTATATCCGTAGAGAACATACCCTTGAAGACCGACAAAGCTTAACGAGTCCAAACTCGTGGTTGATGTAGACGATCTCTTGCCGATCTCAAGATCGAGAGGAAGTCCTAGCGCCGCAAAACAGCAGCGCGCATTTCGCACACACGTTCGAGGCCGAGCAACCTCCGCCTCCTCGCTCCAGCGATGCAGCGGAAGCACAACTCTTTCTTGCCGAAAAGCCACGGGAACATGTATCTCGCTAGTCCGAGACCATGGGGGATAAATTCTAGAGGGGAGATCCTTCACGAGGAGGTGTGTTGTGAGAGGAGGGGCCTTTAGGGAGAGGGGGCACCAAGGGGCCCATGCGCCCAGCCATGGGGCTGCCCCCACCTCTTCCACATTCATGTGGGTGGAGCTCCTCAAAATGAAAAGCTCCACTCCCATTAAAAAGCCTCCACTCAAAATCCACTCACATGCATTAAATTTCCACCAAATTTAATGCAAGCTCTCATTTAAATAAAACTCTTTTATTTATTTATTCAGAATTTTGTTAATTACTTTAATTAACAAACATTCATAAAACCTTGCTAGTATTTCATTTCACATGCAGAACGGGTTGCCAATTTCAACAAAAGCAGTTTGTGTCTAGTGAAATAAATTCTGCGCTTTCCTTTTCTTTTCGGCATGAAACTTTTGCTCCAATTGGATGTCGGTGTCTCTTAAGTGTGTCACCCTACGGTTCGCGAATAATGCGGACATGATCGAGACCCTCTCGGATCAATAATCGAGCGGGATCGGACCCATACCGACTCCCACACATTCAACGATGACTTTCTTGTGATCGTCGGAACCTTTTACGCTAGTATCTTAATCCTTTTGTTTAGCGATATTACATGTCCGAGATTCGATCATCGGTATCTCCATACCTAGTTTAATCTCGTTCGACATGCACTCTTTTCTCGTTCGTGATATAACATTCTAGTGATCAAATCACTTGCTTGCAAGCTAATCAATGTGATATCACCGAGAGGGCCCAGAGTATATCTTTCCGTCATCGGGATGAACAAATTCCACTCTTGATCCATGAGCCTCAACATAACACTTTATTAGTTCTGAACCCATCTTTATAATCACCCTGTTACGGTGTGACGTTTGATGTTATCAAGAAACTCTTCCGGTGTTAGTGATTGACATGATCTCATGGTCTAAGGATTAGGATCACTTCGTAAGTTGTTATAGCAATATAAACTCAATGACTATGATCGTAATGCTATACTTCGGATGAATGTTCATCACATCATTACACTAATGTTGTGATCCCGTTATTAACAACATCCAATGTCCATGATCAGGAAACCTATGATCATCTTGTTAATCAACGAGCTAGTTTATAAGAGAGGCATAACTAGGAACTTCCTTTTTGTTTATTAAACACACATGTATTAACGTTTCCGTATTAATACAATTATAGCATGTAAAATAAACATTTATCATAAATAAGGAATACGATAATAACCACTTTATTATTGCCTCTCGGGCATATTCCCTTCAATTGCATCAAGGTCAATGACGCTACTTCATGGTTGTCGTCCACCGACTTCAACTATTACAACTACTTTGAATAGACACGCGGGTCTTAACATAAATTAAAGACAACCATATGGCTCCGCGTTGTTGCTTACAATAAGGAACATTGCATACATCAAATATAATCACAATCATGGCCATATCACATCACTGCACACCCCTGCAAAACAAAGTTAGACGCCTCTACTTTCTTTGCATATTTTACGTGGTTTGGGGCTTTCAATAAGTGTCGTTCTAACTTACGAGCAAGAACCACAACGTTGATACTAGTATTGTTAATCACCCGTTGTAAATTGGATCTTAACTATGCTAGGAGAAAGCACCATAAAGCCACTTATGCAATACAAGTTGCATGTCAAGCGTGGAGCAAGTCTCATGAACGATGTCATGTAAGGTTAGCCCGGGCCGCTTCATCCCAACATACCGCAAGATGCAAAGTACAAAAGAAGCAATCGACAATAAAAGTATCAACGCCCACAATGACCATTGTGTTCTACTCGTGCAACAGATCTACATATAGACACGGCTCTGATACCACTGTAGGGGTTCGTAGCATGGAAAACAAAAATTTTCTATCGCATACAAACAAACAAGCCAAGATCTATCTACTAGATTGTAGCAACGAGTCGATGGAATAACTTACCCTCGAAGATTCCAAAGCGTTTAACGAGAGCGATTTCTCGTGGGTGATGTAGTCGTACTCTTCCCGATCTCAAGATCGTGTAGACGATCCTTCCGGCGCTGCGTTCCGGCAGCGCTTCCGTAGTCGGTCACACGTTCGATTTTCGACGAAGACCTTCCTCTCCCTTGTTCCAAAGACGGAGGTTGTAGCACTCTCCTCGCGATTCCGGCAAGACAATGGCGTGGTACAGGAGTAGAGGGAATCCCAGGCCGCCTTAAGCGAGGCGGTATGGTGGAGTATGAGAGGATATTAGTGGTCTAGTAATTAGACACACCAATTAGAAGGCTCTAAACCAATTAGAAGGCTCTAAACCGAAGGCTAAAGCAATTAGAAGCTCTAAACCAAAACGGCTCTAAACCGGAGGTAGAAGATAGGAACTTGTGTGTTCTAGGAGGGGAGCCCTGCCCCTCCTTATATAGATGGGAGGGGCCGGCGGCCAAGGGGAGGGGAGTCCCTCCCCAAGTCGGCTTGGTGGTGCGCCGGCCAAGGGAGGAACCCTCCCCCAATTCGGCCTCCACCAATCCTCCTTCTCCTCTTTCCGAAAACTGGCAGTTTGACTTTTCAAACTAGCCGTTTGACTTTTCAAACTAGGATTTGAATAAACCCTTTATTTCGGACAGCAATGACACTTAGTACATGATGCAATCATACCAACTTTGATATAACACATTCATGTACCCTACCCCCCCGGAGTGCCGGACATTCCGGAACCTTCTAGAACATTCCCGATGAAATCACCGGAATCATTCCCGAACTCCGAAACGGGACTTTCCTTATATGAATCTTATTCTCCGGATCACCTCGTGATATCCCGGATCCCATCCGAGACTCCGAACAACATTCGGTCTCTTTCTCATAATACCATAACTACTCAAACAACGTCGAATCCTTAAGTGTGTCTCCCTACGGTTCGTGAATTATGCGGACATGATCGAGACACTTCTCCGAACAATAACCAATAGAGGAATCTGGAAATTCATATGGCTCCCACATATTTCTCGATAACTGCGATCGAATGAACCACTTACATACGATACCAATTTCCCTTTGTCTCACGATATGTTACTTATCTGAGGTTATGATCGTCGGTATCTCTGCATACCTAGTTCAACCTCGTTACTGATAAGTACTCTTTTCTCGTTCCCGTGATATGTGATCCCTTGTGACCAAGTCACATGCTTGCAAGCTAATTGGATGACATTCCACCGAGAGGGCCCAGGTATATCTATCTGTCATATGGATGGACAAATCCCACTCTTGATCCATGTGTTTCAACCAATACTTTCCAAACACTCAATGCCACCTTTATAACCACCCAGTTACGGTGTGGTGTTTGATGTCATCAAAGCATCCATCCGGTAAAGGTGATATGCATGATCTCATGGTCGAAGGAATTAGGTTACTATGTATCAGAAAGCATATAGCAATTGAACTATTGAAATGACTTGATCCTTATGCTACGCTTATCTATAGGAGTATGTCCACCATATCATTCTCCTAACGATATGATCTTGTTGTTGATAACATCTCAATGTTCATGATAGGGAAACCACAATCATTAATCAACCAACAAGCTAGTGAAGTATAGAGGCTATACTAGGGACTTCAAATTAAGTTTACAAATCACACAAGTATCAATGTTTCCTTGTTAATACTATTATAGCATGAATGTAAACATTTATCATAAACACAAAGATATAATAATAACTACATTTATTATTGCCTCTAGGGCATATCTCCAACATGAGGACGACGACGACTTCGACATACTACAATGGTGGCAGGATAAAAGTTCAACATATCCGGTGCTCTCCATATTAGCACGGGATGTGTTATCGGTACCCGTCTTAAGGTATCATCGGAGTCTGCTTTTAGTCTAGCTGGAAGAATAATTGATGATTGAAGAACTAGTCTTACCCCGGATATGATGGAAACACTAATGTCCATCAAGGATGGAGAACTAGCTAGACGGAGAGCCCAACACACTACCGAGAACCCAGAACTAATAGCCGCATTCAAGCTATGTGGCTATTACCTGCGTCTCCCTCATGGAGGTGGAATCGATGAATTAGCTAGGCACAGAAGCAAGATGGAGGCAACTAATTAGTTGGAGTTGATGTAATTTTTTCTTTTTTCTTTTAGAGCAAGTTGTACTTTTTTCCTTACTTGGGATGTAAGGTTTTTTAATGAGACACCATTAATAAAGCCCACTTGTTCCCGCCATTTTATTTCCGCCATTTCCTTCCGAGTCTATAAAACCCTCTCTCCACTATGAGGAGTAAGCATGCCAATATGTCGGGTTTTCCATTTGATCGTAGTTTCTATTCCCGGATATTCGAAGACCTTTTGCGTTTAACTAGAAATTTTAGGATAGACAAAATTCAAGTTACACTGGAGGAACTCGTCGGTAGTGATGTTTTTCTTGATGAGCTGGGTGAGGCATTACGTACAAAAGGATGGCCATCGAGGAAACCTGAGGAAACACGACAAGAACTTCTCAGGATCAATGCAAGGTGGACCAAGCTAAACTTTAAAAATAAAGTTTCGAGAGAGAGGTTTGTTGATCACCCTTGTATGTGGATAGAAGAGAGCGAGGGCGAAGATGATATCTTCATGCCGTCTTTTGGTAAGAAGGCGAGAGCTGCCTGGGAGAAGGAGCAGGCCAAGAAAAAGGCATCGTCAAAGGTCAAGGACGATGCATCGCCAAAGGGTAAACGCGAGGCACCAGTGGAGGATGACGATGATGACTTCATGCCACCTTACGGTAAGAAGGCGAGAGCTGCCTAGGAGAAGGAGGAGGCCAAGAAAAAGACATCGTCAAAGGGCAAGGGCAAGGGCAAGTCTTTGTAAATCTTATATCTCCATATTGCACCTCCCTCACCTTTTCCCTTTAAATAGAGCAACCCACCACTCTCATTCTCGACATCATCCATTTAGCTCTAGACATGGCTGGTGAACCAAATCTCAACCAGTGGAACTTTGGAGCAAATCCACCTAGACCCCCCATCCACCAAGAAGAATAAGCCGCCTTTGGAAGCATTTTGATGAAGAAGTGTACGAGGTAGATGGTGTCCAAGTGAATAAGGCTACGTGCAAAAGATGCAGCCATGTGTTCACCTTGAACATAGGAGATGGAACTGGTCACTTGCATTGGCACATCTTGTTTAATCAGAGGCAAGAGGGAGGGAACTAATTAGCTGTTGTATTTTTATTTTCGAGCGTTTGTACACTTTTTTCTTGCTAGGGATGTAAGGTTTTTTAATAAGGTAGCATTAATAAAGTCCTATATAAAAATTTGTGTCATTTTACTATTTTCTGCATTTTTTTGGCATTTTAGTATTTTTTTAAACTTAAATCGAAGAAAAACAATAGAAACAGACTAAATTGACCATTTCCGGACCCCACGGGCCAAACGTGCCGCGGGTAGACCCGCCAGACGAGTTTGGCAGGCCACGTCGGGCCTGTGCCGGGCCAGGCCGGGCCGTTGACCAGGTTTGGGTGCACTCGGCCAGCACAAGGCATGAGCCCCATCCAACGTGTTGTATCTAGCGAGGGATGCTAGCGGATTATTTCTAGGTGCTTCATCAAGAACAATTACTGGTATCTCCCATCCAACTACTCTCAAAGCTATGGCATATGCTGAAGCTGAAGGTCTATCTCTGGTAGTAAACCTAAGAGCATCTTTAACAAATGAATCAAAAGAAATTTATATAGAACACACGAGGTTGATGACCTATTTCTTAAAAATGCTCTAAATGTTTTACACCGTGCCCAAAATTTGCAGTTGGTGATGCAAATTTGGGACACCAATCCGTGCCCTATCAAATAAAACAGCCACGAACGACCAACTAACCGTTAGCTGAAACTCCATCCGGCCGCTCCTCATAGTTGGATCTCATGTTGATGCCCTATTATACATCATCAAGTATGTCAAAATTTAATTTGGTTTCCTAAAAGTCAAATACATGTACCCTAAAACTGTTTTCGAGTGTCCTGTTGTACATCATCGTTTGAGATGCTCTAAGGACTGCCAAGATTCAGGTGATCAACTGTATGAAGGAGAAGAACTTATGCGGTTATAGTAGCATCTTGAATGAGACTACTGAACGATGAAAGTTTTTTGAGACTGTTAGTTTTCAGCATGAAAGTAGAGAGCTTAATGGGGGATGCTCATTTGGTGGCTATAAATGCAATATCTCAACCTTTTGGGCACCCTTTGTGGCTGATCAACCCACCAGACTTTGTACCATTATATGCCCCTGAATAAAATCCCTACCTTCCTCTAAAAAGACCTACAGTACAGATCAATGTCGAAATCAGTTGGCAGCTTTCGGAAGCCAAGTGCAAGCCAATGAAAAGCTGTTGGGAGATGCAACTGTCCAAAAGGGAAGATTTTATGCACACTTTGCGCTGAAAGAAGGCAGGCGAGTCGATGGACGGTCCCTACTTGGAGGAAATGACGCATTTGGTGATGTAATACGAACGGGCCAGTGTCTACCTGAACATATAAATCAAGCCCAGCTTTCCTTGACATGAAAACAACATTCTGTGACATGAATGCTTAGTTTGCGCTTTGCTGTTTGCTGAATTGTGCTTACCTTGTATAATCAGTTATTAAAAATTAGGCCAAAGTGGATAAAAGAAACAGTAAAATAAAGAGAACATATCGACAGGAAAATGAAATTAGGACAAAGGATCGTGAGGACAAACGCAGCGGAAAACATGTCATCGTGAAAATATGTCAAGCTCAGTCAGAATTTTATCAAGGAATTGCCTGTCCCCTGTCTTGGTGAATTCCTCCCAAATCTTTGCATTACAGTACTGTATTTTAGAAAAGAGAGAAGCTACTTTTCATAGCGTTGCAGCACTCACGGGAGACGAGTTGTCGTAGCACATGTTCTTATCGTACGCAATGTGCAACCAGGCATAGCATGACTTAAAAGAAAAACTTGGATTCCAGCTCCAACTACTTCCCCTGCGTTACTCCTGTAACTGAATCTTTAACCTGTGATCGGTGTCCTTGCTGAACAGTAGAGGAAGCAAGTTGATCAGCTGAAGGCAAAATATAGCTGGGCATGTAGTGCAGACCCAACTTCCACGATCCATCGGCTAGATTCATCACGAGACATCCTTGAATACTCCCCTTTGTCCCTCCATTTCAAGCCCACCGGCAGCTGAAAGCTAAACTAAATCGTTCCACCATCTTCTCCATGCATCCATCGACAGTTGGCCACGACCACCAAGCAGTGTCTTCGTAAATTTGTTCGTGATCGCTCCACCGACCAATGTTCTCTTGCTTCCGGGCGCGTCGGCCGGCTGCCGGTAGCAAGAACCAGCAGCCGGCAGCGCCAATGCCGCCGCCACCGCTGATTCCATACGGGTCGCCGTACTCGGAGATGGAGGGAACGATGGAGAACAAGCGGTGGGACAGCCTCGACTCGTGGTCGATGCTGCTCGACCCGGGCGGCGGCGTGGCGGATCAGCAGACGAGCTCGTCGTCGGCGGACCAGCGGGAGGAGTGGATGGCCGACCTGTCGCAGCTCTTCATCGGGAACAAGTTCGCGTCGGGGTCCAACAGCCGCATCTACCGGGGCATCTACCGGCAGCGCGCGGTGGCGGTGAAGATGGTGCGCCTCCCGGAGCGCGACGAGGAGCGGCGGCGCGCGCTGGAGGAGCAGTTCAACTCGGAGGTGTCCTTCCTCTCGCGGCTCCGCCACCCCAACGTCGTGCAGTTCGTGGCCGCGTGCAAGCGGCCCCCCGTGTACTGCATCATCACCGAGTACATGTCGCAGGGCACGCTGCGCATGTACCTCCACAAGAAGGACCCCTACTCGCTGTCCCCCGGGACGGTGCTCCGCCTCGCGCTCGACGTCGCCCGCGGCATGGAGTACCTCCACGCGCAGGGCGTCATCCACCGCGACCTCAAGTCGCACAACCTGCTGCTCAACGACGACATGCGCGTCAAGGTCGCCGACTTCGGCACATCCTGCCTCGAGGCGCACGCGCACAGCTCGCGCGCCGGCGCCGGAGCGGGAGTCGGCGGTGAGAGGAGCGGCACCAACATGGGCACGTACAGGTGGATGGCACCTGAGATGGTGCGCGACAAGCCGTGCACCCGCAAGGTGGACGTGTACAGCTTCGGCATCGTGCTGTGGGAGCTCACCACCTGTCTCGTGCCGTTCCAGGGCATGACCCCTGTCCAGGCCGCCTACGCCGCCTGCGAGAAGAACGTCCGCCCACCGCTGTCTCCGACATGTCCGCCGGCGCTCAACTGCCTGATCAAGATGTGCTGGGCTGGCAACCCAGCGAGGCGGCCCGAGTTCAGCTACGTTGTGTCCGTGCTGGAGAAGTACGACCACTGCCTCCGGGAAGGGCTCCCGCTGGTGCCACCGCCGTCGCCGGCGTCCTCGTTCCTCAGTATCTTCAAGCCCGGCTCATGCTTAAGCTCTGACCTCCCCTCAATCTCCGTCCACGTCTAGTACATAATAGTACAATCTGATCCAATTAATTTGTTCCTAGTCAACTAATTTAGCAGTCCATTTCTGCATGCATCATATGTTTTTTTTACATCGGCATCATACATTCGTACATGCATGATGGAGGTCGATCGATCAATCTGTCACAAAGAGAAACCGAACTGAATGTGAATATGCAGTAAAATAATTTGTTTCTCCGTTGATTCTGTTCACGAATTTACTCACTTTTTGCTCCACGAAACCATCAATGGATGGAATCAACTAATCAACTAATAACCTCTCCAAACAATCTGTTCCAAGAGGTGTTCTCCTCCCCCTCCCCCCCCTCCACTTAAACTTAAGCTACATGGGCAGTTTTATTTTTTTGACCTGTCGAAACCCATATCAAGGCCACATATATCTTCGTATATGTGTACTCAGTCAAACTTGGTATAATCTACGTTTCGGTCGGCTGATCTCACCTCTTATTATCACGATTTACGTCTTTGCATGTTATATTTTATTTTATTTTGTTGATGTTATATAACTTCCGATTTTCGCCTTTCGCAGGCACATGGGTATACGTATACAGTGAGTATATGTCTAAGAGGATCATATGGACTTCAGGTGAGTTCGTACGGTCCTCTAAACAATCGATATCGAGTTTTTGTTTGTTTATCAAAGTTTGAAAAAGAGAGGGGGGTGGTGTGCGTGCGTGCGTGCGTGCGTGCGTGCGTGCGTGCGTGCGTGCGTGCGTGTGTGTGTTGTTCCAATTGATTCCTACTGAACTAATTAGAGGTCCATTTCTGCGGTCGATCAGTGCAAACATCGTACGTGCATCGATCAATCCATCAGAAATCGGAACTGAATGTAATAAATGTGCAGTAAATTAAATTCTTTATCGATTGATTCTGTTCACCAATTTACTCACTGTTTGCTCCATCACAAAATAATCAATGGATTCGAATGGATTACAAAATCACAGGACGCCTTGCTGGTAGCAGTCGTTGAGGGTGTTGTTGGCCATGATCCGGTTCACCTTCTGGGTGGGGTGGAAGGCGTCCCAGAAGAGAAACTTGTCGGCGTCGTCGCAGGTCATGGGCATCTCGTCGTTGCACATGAACCCCATCTCGAACCTCCCCGTGGCGCAGCACCCTTCCTCCACGTTCTCCAGCCCGAACTTGGCAGGGTTGTCGATGAAGTCGAGCATGGCGTCGTAGACGGGGACGTAGGCGAGCCTGAGCGTCGGGAGCTCGGCGCGGAGGCCGCGCACCATGGCGTCCACCTTCACGTTGTACTCCCTGGCCACCCGGTTGTACCCCTCGTTGCAGACGCCGCCGCGGAAGATGTTGGTGGTGCGCTCCAGCGGGAGGCAGCCGATGGGGGAGAGCCCCGCGAAGGTGACCCGCCGCGCGCCGAGGCGGTGGATCTCCGACAGGAACCGCCGCGCGCCGGCGACGAGGAAGTCGGAGAACTCGGGCACCGTGTACTGCATGAAGCGGCCCGTGCCGAGCATGTAGTAGTTCTCGAGGAAGTCGTTGGTGCCGATGCTGACGACGTGGAGCGCGCCGCGGACGATGGCGCGGGCGCGCGCGGCGCCGGCGTAGCCGCGCAGCCGGCGCTGGTACTCCTTGTAGTACTCCACCTCCTTCCACAGAGGGATCACTGACTAATGGGAACGCGTTTGTCAGTACATTGCATGCACGCCGGTTCAGACTTTGCACAAAAATAAGTAACTTTATTTTTGCAGCTGGGAAAGAAATAAGAGAGACTTGCCCGACAAAAAAAATAAGAGAGACTTATTGCGAAAACTGATGGATGCACCAGTGAGCTTATCTTTTAAAAAGGTAAAAAAAATTCTATGTCTGCAAAAAATATTATACAACTAAAAGTTTCATGGTACACACTACCTTTTTGGCTACACAAAAAGACAAGCTTCATGATAAAATAAGTTATTTATTCCTTTTTAACCTTGTTTATTCATTCTTTTATACATCCATATTGTTTTTCTATATCCCTATAGTATGTATGTATTTTCATGCTACATCCCTATACGTGAATGGAAAACACATCGAGAGATTTATTTACCAGGTACGGATGACAACATACTTAAGCGACTTACAATTATCCCTTTACCATATTATTTCAAAAATCAAACTCGTTGTATGGGTTTTCCCACCACTCTCCTTTCAAAAGAAAAAAAATACTTAAGCGACTTACAATTTCTCGTTCGATATATAATTTGTTTAGTGTTTTTTATCTTTGGATACTCGTACTTTGATTTGGATCGGTTGTGTGCATTATAGTTATGTATGCGCGAATGTAATACTTAAAACTATTTTAGTAATAAATGCTCTTTATCAAAAAACGATTATATTTTCACCAAAACTTTTCAGAGATATACAGAATATCCGTACACACTAGCAGGAATATTCTTTGGAGTTTTTTGATACCCAAAAATATCATTTAAATTTTTTTAACCCGGAGCTCCGGTGAGCACGGGTGCCACAAACTTGTGTCTTGTCCCTCTATACCCATACAAAAATGTCTTTCGGGCCACACATCATAGGCGACGCGGCGGAATGGCATCCCCGCCCATGCAGGTGAGGTGACGCGGGAGCGAAAGAGGGCGTTGCTTGCGCGTGCCTGCTCAGAGTGGCGACAGTGGAGCTCCTCCTCTAACGGCGGCGGCGCGTGAGAAAGAGACCCAGAGCTATCGTCGCTCCGCGGATAAGCGTCGCCGCGTGCCCCCAAATGGAGAAGCGATTGGCCGGCCATAGGAAGATCAGGCGGTTGTGCGGTGGCAATGTGGATTTCTCCGTCGGAGTGGACCGAAATCGGAGCGGACGAAGGCGGCGGCGAGGGTTTCCATGGGGTGAGAAAGGGGAAAGACGATGCGGGGTGCCGCATTTCAGTTCCCCTATATCGAATATATGCCGCATGTACGGGCCCAAATGCGGGAAACCGCAATTTATTTTGCAGGCTTCGGCCCGTTGCAGTATCTAGAATGGCATTTTTGGTTGCGATACCGCAATTTATTTTGCAGGCTTCGGCCCGTTGCGATATCTAGAATGTCATTTTTGGTTGCGATGCCGCATATGGACGCAGAATTTTGCGGGCTGGTCGATACAACACTTGCACGCTATTATGGACAAAAAACTTGGCTAATCCAATCACACATATGCATAATCACAAAATTATTAAATACAACAACTCTAACAAACACCATCTAAAATATAGTCTATTATGATAGTTATTTCTTAAATTTTAATAGCTTCTATAAAACCGTGCTAAGATACACCCTGTTAGAAAAGATCTAGCCCTAAGAGCATCTCTAGTGAAACGTCTGAATCTGAACGTCTATATGTCCGTATAGATGACCGTCTAAAAGGAGAGAGAATATAGACGATCTTAGTTTTTCAGCGGAACGTGTATATGTAGGACGTCTACATCCTCTCTCTAATATTTTAGTATTTTTTTATAACTACCATCAGAATTTAGAAGCAATATTCAGTAGCAAATAAGACAACGACATGATTATCAATACAAGCAAATATTTGTATATTATGCACGATACAAGCAATGTTCAGCAACATTCAGTAGTACATCACACCATCTCTATATTCTTATCGATGCACAAGCAGCAACAAGTTCAGTACGAGACAAGCCTCCTCTCTTCAACATCATCGGAGTAGCTGCAGCCCTCTACCATGTCCCTGCAGCTGCTCCTCCCCAACCGCCGCCATGCCCCTTCCCATTCTCTTCCCTGTCCGTCGCTAGGCCGGACGCCTCACGTGACCCCATGCCCCCCTCCACGCCCGAGCCTGTCCCCAACAGGACCAGACGAGACCATGCCCGGCTACACTGTTTTGCGTCCGGATCCGGCAAAAATTGTCTACCGGCGGATGGATCTAGCGTGCGTCTAAGCACCATGGTCGAGCACCCTCTTGTTCTTGTCCAATTTCTCTCTCCCTCTCGCCAAATCTACATGGAAAAGGAGAGTACATGAAGCCGGCGAGCAGAGGGACGGCAACCTCTCGCGAGTGCCCCCGCGTCCTACGTCTCCAACTGCTCCGGATGGGCGCGGGAGTGAGCTTCCGGGCAAGAAGTTGCTTTGGACGGCCGTGGCACCGTCGTCCATATATGGACGATGGGTAGCAGGTTTGGGAGGACGTCTAAATTTAGACCTCCATTTAGACAAGCCACTGGGAAGGTTTTTTCTATCCACGATCGTCCAAATCGCTTTAGACGGGCATATAGACGAGCCACTAGAGATGCTCTAATAGGTGTATCATAGGTGGTATCATGCACCACATGCATACAAAATGCTTACATGTCATAGTAATTAATGATAAAAGAGATTGTGTTGGTATCATAGATAGATACGGTATCATAGCACATAAAACTAGAAAAATTAATCCTAAACAAATCTTGTTCATAATTTTATATTGAGATTCTACAAAACAATAAATACACCAAGACGATGATACTAATATATGATATTATGCATTATGAAGATGGTATCACATACTAGTATTATATGCATGATACTACTATATGATAACTAGTCTAAAGTCGTAGACGACGAGGAAGGAACAGTTTGGGATCTCAGCAGCAACGGCGGCGCAAGTCCAAATATAGGTGGAGAGATGTTAATGCATCACATGCGGAGAATATCATGGCTAGCTGATGGTCCTCGTGCTTTGAAAGTTGAGTTTAATTGCATTAAGTGTCGGCCGAGTAGTATCACAAAGCTGACTGCGAGTCATTAGAGCATTTCCATTCACCTATTTAGGACGTCGATGCGGACGCTGAAAATCGGTCAGCAGAGTACCTAGGGACTTGTTTTCGGCCGGATTTAGCCAATTTTGGTTCGGACTATCCAGGCCGAACCCAGGTTTCCGGTTACGCCCTGGAAGACCGGACGCAGCAAACTCGGCGGAAAAAAACTAAACGACTCGTGGACCCGCTGAGTCAGTGACGGAAGCCGAGTCGTCGTTATTCTCGGAACCACGCGGCGACCGTCGGACATTAACTGGCCGTCGCGTCGGCCACGCGTCGCCGAATTACGGCGCCACCATCACCGTCTCGGCTCCCGCGACGGACCGGCGGGCACTAACTTCCCATTGTTTTCCCTTTTCCCGCCCTCGCCGCTACACCCCTCCCGCCCTCGCCATCCAACATGGCCTTTATAAGCCGTACCCCTCGCCAGAGATCTTCACACTCTCTCACAGCGCCCCCAGCCCACAAGGCCAAACTCCGGCGAACCCACTCTCACAGCTTCCCTGCCCAGCCATGGCCAAGCGATACCCGGCGACGGCGCGGCGGCTTCGGCCGGCGCACCCTCCAGGCTTGGGAGGCGCGCATGTTGTACGACGCCGGCTATATGGCGCCGCCGGACACGCGGATGCCTCCGGGGTGGAAGCTAAGCGCCGGCGGCATACCTATCCCGCCGGCACCGACGCCGGAGGAGATGCCGTACGATGTCCAAGAATCCATCGATGGCCTGGACGACCCATTCGAGGCCGAGAGCGCCGACAACCTCCTGTTCTGGGAGCAGTTCTTCGCGGACCGGCGCAAACAGGAGCTCTCCCGGCACGAGGCGCCGCCGAACGAGTCGCGGCCGAAGCGGAACAAGTCGGCTGGCCGCCGGCGTTGGTGGAGCACGCCAGGCCAGACTCTCGCGGCGGTGATGGAGCACATCAACCGCGGGAACACGCCGCGACTCGGCTTTCCGCGCACACCAACGCGGGCGGCCAGGTCGGGTCGGCGTCCTCCGCCGAACTGGATGCCGAGGAGAATGGCGAGCATGAGCTCGTCCTCCTCCGCGTCGGCATCCCACTCCTCCGGCCCTGCGCAGCTGCGCACGCCGACAGCGCCTTCGTCGGGGATGCGCGCGGTCAAGCGCGAGGCGGACTCGCCTGTGCTCTCACCGTCACGGACGCGCTCGCGCTCGTGCGGCATCGTCATCGGCGAGCCATGGACGACGGTGTCGCCAACTGGCCTAGCGCCGAAAATCGGTCCAGTCGTGTTCCGAGGGACCTCTTTTCGTTTGGATTTGGCCAACTTTGGTCCGGTCTTCCCAGGCCATTCCTAGGATCCTGGGAACGTCCTGAGAACGCCGGACGAAGCGAAGCGGAATGTGGACCCGCCGAGTCAGCGACGGAAGCCAATTCGTCGTCCTCCTCGGAACCACACGGTGACCGTTGGGCAATAACTGCCCGTCGCTTCGGCCACGCATCACCGAAGTACCGCGCCACCGCCACCGCCTCGGATCCCGCGACGGACCGGTGAGCACTAACTTCCCACAGTTTTCCCTTTTCCCGCCCTCGCCGCTACACCCCTCCCGCCCCCGCCGCCACTCTCGGCCTATAAAATCCGGCGGCATCGCCGGCTCATTTCACTCACCTCCAATGCTCCTCCACTTCCCCTCCACAGCTCCCCAACTTCCGCGAACTTCGAGTTCTCCTTTCCCGCACACCATGGGCGAAAGGTACCCCGGCGACCCGACGGCGGCGAATGGCTTCGGCCGTCGCACCCTCCATCCTTGGGAGGCTCGCATGTTGTACGAGACGGGCTACATGGCGCCGCCGGACATTCGCCTCCCAATCGGCTAGAAGCTCAGCGCCGGTGGGATCCCTATCCCGCCGGAACCGAAGCCCGAGGAGCTCGACGACGAGATATCGGCAGCCATCGCTGCCATGGACGACCTGGACCTTGCCAAGGATCCGGGCAACCGCGTCTTCTGGGAGCAGCATCTCGCCGAGCGGAGGCAGCAGGCGCTCGCCTGCCACAAGGGGCCACCGAGCTCGCCGCCGAAGAGGAACAACGCGGCTGGGCGCCGCCGCTTCTGGAGCGCTCGCGGGTGCACACTCGCCGCCGTGCCGGAGCACATCCAGGCCAGCAACGAGCCTCGCCTCGCCTTCCCCCGCAACCCCACACCGGCGGCCATGTCGGGGCAGCGCCCTCCGGCCAACTGGGTGCCGAGGAGGATGGCCAGCCTGAGCTCTTCCTCCTTCGCTTCGGCCTCCCACTCGTCGGGCTCTACGCCGGTGGCTTCGCCACCGCTCCGGCCCATTAAGTGGGAGCCAGAAACGCCGGCCCGTTCGCCGCCAAGGACCAGGTCACGCGACATCGTCATCAATGAGGTGCACGCTCCGACGCCGCCCATCGGCCGTCTCCGCCTTTGCACGCCCAAGCTGGAACCGTAGGACTGGCTGGTGCCGGTCGACGAGGAGGCGTTCGCCGTCAAGATGGCGATGGAGGCATCCCTCCGGGAGGCGGCCCCGCAGCCGCCGTTGGAGCCGTCCTTGCCGGACATCCTGGAATGGTCCAGGATGGACTAGGAGATGGAGCGGCTGTGCGCCCACCGCCTGCAGCAGGAGGCCGAACGTCAGGCATGGTCTGGCCGCGTTCTCGCCTACCAGGCGTGCCGCTCGTCGTCCTTGACGACGACGAAGAAGAAGCCATCCCCTCCTACCAGCCGTGGAGGTGCAGCGACGCCGGCGAGCTCCGCCACCGCCCGCCGGCGGCAGACGGCGGCGAACGATATCCGGCTACGCCCTTCTACAAAGAACCGGCATATAGAAGCGGCGACGGCATCGTCGAAGGCGATGGCGGCGGCCTTTTTAATGTTTTTTAGTTTATTATCTAGTACTTTAGTTTAAATTCGATGTAACACGCATATATTCACATCTTTAATAAAATCCGCCTGAATTTACTATACTCGTCTGAAATTTAGCCGAACGCGAGAACTTGGCCTGAAAACGCGAGTGAAAAACTCGGCGTTATCAGGCAGAAATCAAATTTCAACCGACCAAAATTTGTCCGGATTTCGGCATAGTTTCGCACCACAACGGGTGGGATGCTATAAGGAAGAATCGTCGTGCCGAGCTGTTGGGCGGCAACCACGAACGCATCCACCGGAGTAACTGATTGGACGATCCAGCGGTATGTACTGTAGTAGACTCCAATAAAACGCCGGCACCGGTGGTTGAACCTTGGAAGTTGGAATGAATGGCTATGCCTACCAAGGAACACGTCTGCACCGTTCAGGAAAGAGAACGTCAGGTATCGCCCGTGATCCTTAAACCGCCGCGAAATGACAATCCACACACACAGACGTACCACTACGACAGTGACACTCTCTGTAGCAGGCCAGCACACCAGCAGGCTTTGATTTCCTCTGCGCCTGCTCACCAACCTCCGTGCAGCGCCCCCTAATGGCCTCTGCCCGCGGCTAACTAATCGCCTACCGCAGCGCGCGTACATACGGTACGAATACGTACGTACGCGCGGCGCGAAATCAGTCTCCAACGAACGACAGTACGACGTACGACTAGGAACGGAACGACTGGGGTCGACGTACATACCAGGACGCCGGCGGTGGCGTTGTCGACGCCGGTGCCGGCGGACGCGAAGCAGACGCCGCGGGCGAAGTCCTTGATGCCGTAGGCCGGGTCCAGGTACGCCGGGACGAGCGGCGGCAGGCCCAGGGACTCGGAGATGAAGTCCGGAGGGAGCCGCCCGTTGCCGAACCGGCCCGTGGCGCGGGCGCCGCCCGGCATGTCGCGCCCGTACGGCGGGAAGTCGGAACGCAGCGTCGTGCCGATCTGGTTGTTGTTGCCCGTGTCCACCGTCGAGTCGCCGAACACGATCACCGCCGTTACCCCCGGCGCCGCCGACGCTGCAACACTGCTGCGACCGCTGCCAGTGCTGAGAGCCAGCGTGGCCAGAAGCAGCGACAGCGCCGCTTCGGCCAGCTGGGTTGCCATGGCAGAGGATAAAGGCGGCGAGCACACGCGCCCGAGAGTGGTTTAGTTCTAGTGTTCGATCGGGTGGTGTAGTGTGCAGGAGTGATGGGGGGCGAGGGGAGCGGCGTGACACCTTTGATAAATACTGCGTGATGCGAGAATCAGTGGGATCGTGGGAACTGTAGCGACAGCATATCATGCATGTACTGTGTGCACGGTCAAGCGGTCGATCAGCAGCAGGTTAGATACATATATATTGCTCCCTCCGTTTGCACTTATTGCAGATTGATTCAGAGCAACTTTACGCAATTTTAACATCGATCAGTTTTCAGCAATTTTTCGAAATAGGTTTTCGCCTCGCTTTATAAAATAAAGCCACATCGGCCAAACAGATACAAGGTGGAAGGGAGACCCCTTATACAAAGCAGATCAAAATAAGCAAGACAATCGCGAAGAACCTAAACTTGCCACCGGAGACAATGAACCAAGACCGAGATGAGCCAGGGCTCCACGACGACGCCCCCAACAGGGTAACGACACACCGCGCCGCCGCCACCGAGACCAACGGTCAAGGGTTTTCACCCGGAGCCCTGTCGCGAGGGAGGTAGCCGCATCGGCGCCCCCAGGAGGGTAACGGTACCCGCAGGCATCGCCGCCGATGGTGCCGAAGCACAGGGCTTTCGCCCGGAAAAACCTTCGAATCGCTCCCCGTCTTCCGCCACGCCCGTTGTCCCCAAGTCAGGCCTCCGGCACACGATCTGGGGGCTGTCGAAGCCGAAGCGCCGCCAACCCCAAAGCCGCCCGATGCCCTCTCCTCGCCATCCACATGACCGAGGGGAGAAGCCACCACCACTGCCTCGACGCTCGCCGAAGAGCCCGCCATGATCCACCTTCCGGCCGCCGGCATCCTCGAGCTCTGGCCAACGCTCCGAACAACGGCACAACGCATCACCGGAGAGGGGGACGGTTAGGTGTCACGGACCAGCAGGCCCCGAGGCACCTGACGGCGGGGGGAAGGGGAACGTCCCTCCATCACCAGCGGTGAGTGCCGTCCGGACGCTGCAGCAGATCCAATTAGGGCTAGATCCAGCCCGGCTCGCCGGCCAGGCCCAGATCGAGGCCCGATCGGCCCCATCAGCTCGGCCGCAATGCTGCTGCAGCCGCGCCGTCAACACCAGCGGGCACCTGCACCCCGAGAGACCAGACCCGCCACCGCCTCCTGGCAGACCCTCGTGGCCGCCCCCGAAGCCCTGGCTGAGCTCGCCTGGAGCTCGCGCCGACTAGGCCTTCCCCGCAGGCGAGAGGAGAGGCCGCCCCAACTGGGCCGTCCCCTCCGCTCCGGCGAAACCCGCCGCCCAGCCACCACGGCCCGCGCCGCTGCCGCCGCCGCCGCTGAGATCTGTCGGGGAACGGCCACCGCCGCAAGCACGGTCTGTGCCGCCTCCATGTGCAAGGGGCGACCAGCGCGATCGCAGCCACCGCTGCGTCAGAACCCGACCGCCCCTGCCGATGAGCACCGCCGCTAGGGAGGACGCCACCCCGCATGGGCCTCCGCGCGCTGGGGAGAGGAGATCCAGCCGCCGCCGGCACTGAAGCCCGTGGCGCAGCATGCGGCCGGAGAAGGGAGGAGAGAGGAGGCGGGGATTAGGGTTCACACAGTCGCACGGGAGCGGAGAGCGTGAGGGGGAGGGGGCGAGATGTGGTAGATATATCGAATCTAGAAAAATCTAACATCGATAGGTAGTACAATGACAAATATATGCAATAGTTAATAGTTTTACATCACATTCATCCAATAAACGAAATCAAAACCTACCGTAGTGACCCAAATAATTGTACCGTCACCGCATCAAATACCGAGGGAGATCAAGAAAGAACATACTCCCTCTGTCCGCAAATAAATGCACTTTTAGCCTTGATTTAAGTCAAATTTTACTATATTTGACTAACTTTTTAGGACAACATACCAACATTTATGACACTAAATTGATACCATTAGATTTATTTTTAAATCTAGTTTTATAATATGTCAATTTGATATAATATATGTTTTTATATTTTTCTATAAAATTGATCAAATTTGGTTATCTTTGACTTAGGCAAAATCTAGATGTACACTTATTTGTGGACGGAGGGAGTAGCCATCGAAGGCACCACCTGAAGGGTTTCGCGGCATAGTAAATCAAAATTTTCTACGAAGCGAACAGAGGGAAAGCCAAGATCTAATCTAGGAGATGCAAACAACGAGAGAGATTGGATTAGATCTTCATATCCTTGAAGATTCGCCTGTGAGCGTTCGTCGAACGTGGGTGATGTAGTCGTGCTGCTTCTCCTCCTCGCGATCCGATCCGATCTAGCACCACAAGTGGCGGTGCCTCCGTGAGATGCACGTGCAGCACCTCGGCGTCTCCTCCTTCCTCGGACCAGCGAGTATGGTGGAGATAGATTGGATCTACAACACGGCGTGGTGTATATGGTGGAGAATTTCGCTGCGGGGCTTCGCCTATAAGCGATCGGGAGGAGAGAGGAAGGTAGCAAGGCTGCTAGGGCTTGGAGGAAGGTGTGTGTGTGAGGAGGCGCACCCCTCTATATATAGAGGGGGCCGGCCAGCCTTGCCCTCCTCCAAGCCTATCTCTAGTTTAAACAATTTAAACTCTCCTTATCTAGAAATCCTATCTCTAGTTTAAACGATTTAAACTCTCCCTTATCTAGAAATTCTATCCCGAGATTTAAACAGTCAAATCTCTCTAGAATCGGCTGGGCCATATGGGGCCTTGTGCCCTGGCCCAATCTGCCAGGACACTCCCTCATAGGCCCATGCCCCTCCCGAAGGTGGGGCCACGTTGGTCCCTTCCGGAAGGTTCTAGAAGCTTCGGTACAATACCGATTAACCGGAACAATTCGAACTCTAAAAATCACCTCGCCTTATATGAATCTTATTCTCGGACCATTCCGGAACCTCTCGTGATATCCGGATCCCATCCGAGACTCGAACAAAAATTCATAAACCAATTATCCAATCTATCCTAGCGTCGAGATACGTTAAGTGTGTGACCTGCGGGTTCGAGAATATGCGGACATGATCTTCTATCAATAATCAACAGCGGGTGCAGGCACCCATATTGACTCTACACATTCATCGATGATCATATCGATGAACCACGATGCGAGATTCAATCAATCCCATATATATATTCCTTCGTCTCGCGATATTTTACTTGCGAGATTCGATCGTCGGTGCCGTCATACCTAGTTCAATCTCGTTCACGCAAAGTACTTTACGTTCGTAATCCGATATCACTTTGTGATTAACTCCTTAACCACATGCTTGCAAGCGGTGTTGATATCGATTACCGAGTGGGCCCAAGTATATCTCTCCGACTTGGGAGGACAAATTCCATCTCGATACATACAACCCAAGATACTTTCCGATCACCGAGTGTAACACCCTCGAGAATCGGACCTATGCAAGTTTGGGCAAAATTCACCAAACCGCATAGAAGCGATTCAAAGGTGCCCACCAGAACTTTCGTCTTGGTGGAAAACGAAGTAATAACATTACACAGTCCTCGATGGGACCCACGAGCAGATATATAACAATGACTCAAGAGTCAAGAATACAAATATATTATACAAAGATCCAAATCACCTTGAAAGCGATAGGCGTCCACTACGGACAAGATGCAAATGGGGCTAAGAGCCGTATAATAACCAATGGCGTCCATAACCACCTTGCCAAGCCGGAAGAAGGGTAACCACGCTAACGTCGATCTCAAAACCTGCTTAAACAAAAGGGGTGCCGAAGGCAAAGGAAAAAGAAAGGCGTCGAAGATCGAGGCCAGTACACGGCGAGGCTAGAATTCGGCGGTCCTCGCCTACATAGGTATAGTGGACTGAAGCGGCAGCGGCAGCATGCACTAAACAACCTATAGAGACTCGATACAACTGGCGGTTATCAGAGAGGGGTGAGAATGACCTATCCGGATCCAACCTGAGGCTAGCACCAAACAAACCCATCCTGGTGTTTCCCCCTCGAGACCAGTCGAGGAAGTCAACCGAGGAACTCACACAGTTGGCAGTTTTACTTAATTAGTTATAGTTGCGGCACTCTACTAGTCAGGTTTAGATAATCGTCCTGATAAAGTAAACAGTGGGCACTTTTAGTTAATCATTCCGTTATAGTTGCAACACTTACTAGTCAGATACAGATAGCATGAGATATACCCGAAACCCATCAGCTGTTGATACTTTTATTCAGCCATTCCGTTGTAGTTGCAAGATTTACTAGTCAGGTACAATTGTCGCAAGCGACAACCAAACAAGCAATTGTGGGCAGTATTAATTAGCCATTCCATTATAGTGAAGCTGATTACTAGTCATTATAAGTCAAATTTATAGCAGTAAACTTTAGTTATGCTTGTCTATGATCGAGATACTGTGCTCCAAGTCGTCCATATCCGCGGACACGGCTTTCAGAAAGTTTTACCCGGCCGGGGTGCACCAATAGCAACACACGCTCGATCAACCTCGGAAAAACCAAATCAAAACCCAACGAGGCTTTCACGATCGAACAATCACAGGATTGAGAATTATTTCAGGCCACCACCTTGAAGTACACCAACGGAGTAAGCAAGCTCGAGACGGACCCAAGGTTTGCGACAATGGTACAGAACGAGCGGGTCCCAATCGGGACTCGATACTGAAACATTACGCTTACCTAAGCAGACAAAGGTGCTCCTCGCACAATTTAAATACAGAAAGTAGCATGGCATAAGTACAGATCGTAAATAAAACCTCAAACTAGTTTGTGTCCCCAAGAAATAAGACTGAATCAAGCTCGGCTGGGGGTCCCATATATCTCCCGGATGTGGATAGCGATAAATCAAGGAACAGGTATCAAGTACTCGGGGTCTTACGGGACACAAGTGGGCGTTCGGAAACCAAATATTATCTATCACCCACCGATGCCTCTGCTTATTTCAATTTTAGTTGTTAAACAGAAATTAAAGTGTGCGATAAGTAAAACTAGAATCATCTCCAACATCAACATGCGGCAATACATCAGCAACTGTGGCATATGACGACACACATCAGCACTTGAGCAAGCAACTACGACGCGCAAGTCCAACTATCTACCAAACAACAGGTAATAGGATGTGTCCAAGGCAATATAGGCTGCACGGTATATCAAGGGTACGGAAACTAAAGCATCGCAACACAGATAGCAATAGATCAACATGAGGGAATAAATACTATAAAAGTAAGATAGGTAGAAAGGGGGAGATGCTCGCCTGAAAAACATTGCCGAAGGTTCAACCCGAAGGTCGGGGCGAAGCTCACATCAACTCAACGGCCTTATCCGCGAAGAAGCAAAACACTAGAAGAAACACCGGATGCAATATTTAATACTACGGCAAAAGATCGGCATGATGCATGTATGATGTATGGCACGGCAAAGGTGCAACGCAATTAGGTCATATTAAGTGGAACCGGGGTCCCGACAATTAATTAGATGAACCCCCGCAATTTAAATGCTGTTATAACAAGGCAAGATAAGATACCGATTCGCTACACAAGTTTAAATGAGGCCAATATAAGGCTAGATTTGCCCGCATATGGGCCCCATATGTAATTATTAGGTGAATCGGCATAAGGCCCCCAACCACATGATATGCATGCGAGATGACAATTTAATATGCAACAAGTTGTTATTATCTTATAAAATAGGGTTCTCGGATAAGGGTCACACTTTAGGGTTCTCGACGATCTTGGGGGTTCCGGGGTTCGACAGGGTCCAGGGTCCGGCGGGTTCGGTCTCGACGGAAGCGTTCTCGGATGCAGGGTAGTTCTTGTTGTTCGGGATGAAGCACTTGCCGCACCGGGGTCTCGGTATCGGGTGAAGATCTTGGCGTTCTCGGCGATCTTGGCATTCTGCAGGTTTAGGTCCTGGCGCTTCAGATCGACCTTCCGGGACCTGTGGTCCAGGGGTCTCAGCGTCCGTGTGGCGGTCTTGGCGTCCGCGAGGGAGAACTCGAGGGCCCAGCGTCTCGGGGTTCTCGGATCCGAGCAGGAGAACTTGTCGGGCCGGGTCCGGCCTTCGGGGTCCGGGAGGGAGAACTTGACGTGTCGAGGTTCGGTTTCCGGTCCCATGTTGGAATCCTCGGTATCCCGCGGTGTAGAGATTGTCGTTTTTGGGGCGCGCTTGTCGGTCATGGGGCTCGGCGCCTAGGGTCGTTGGCGAGCTTGGGGTGCCTCAGGACGGTCATAGGGAACGACATCATACTCCCATGGCACACATACACGAGCACACACATACACACACACGGGGCAGCGGGCCCACAGGTCGACGGTGGCGGGCCAGGCAAGGTGGGGCCGGGTCGCGGCCGGGGAGGATGGCGAGCTTGGCGGGGACCTGCGCGGCAGAGGATGGCCGGAGCGGATGCCGGGCGGCGCTGGGCGCCAGCGAGCGGCAGCGGGCTCGAGCTTGGCGCGCGGCCGGAGGCGGCGCGCGAACGCTTGGGACGGGGAAGATCTGGCTTGGCTGGCAGCGTCAGAGGCCTCTGGCGAGGACGCCTTGAGGCGGAGGGCGGCCGGGAGGCGAGGCGCGGAGGTTAGGTGTGAGCCGGGCGGGCGGAGGCGGGCCGGAGCTTGAGCCTCGGCGGCATGGCGCGGCAGCTGGAGAGGCGGGGCTTTGAGGCGGTGCTTGAGGCGGGAAGCCGTGGCAGAGGAGCTTGAAGGGCGGTCTTTGCTGGAGGAGGCGAGTTGGCTGGGACGAGGTGGTGGTCGAGGTGGCGCCAGGCTCGGGCCGGGCGGGCGGCGATGGGCCAGGCGGCGGCTGCCGGAGCGGGAGGTGAGGGCAAGGCGGTTTGGTGAGAGAGGAGAAGGAGGCAGTGCGGTGGGGGTGGGTCCCGGTGGGGCCGGGCCGACCAGCGTGGGGGCTGGTGGGGAGGCTGCGTGGGGCCCATGTGAGGCGTGTGGGGCGTGGGAGGCACGTGGGGCGTGTGGAGGCGCGTGGTAGGCGCGGTGGGCGTGTGGAGGCGCGGGGTGGGTCCAGGCGATGGCAGTGGGAGGAAGGAGTGGCATGGTCTTGGTGGGGAGGGCTGCTGGCTGGCGTCGTGGCGTGTCTGTGCTGAGGAGGCGGCCTTGTGTGGAGTGTGGGGCCAGGCGGGGTGGAGGCGGCAGGGCGGTGGGTGGCTGCATGCGTGTGGTTTGGGTTTGAGGCAGGTGGAGAGAGGGAGAGAGATAGGGAGGGGTGAGGTGGCAGGTTTAGATTGGTTAGGGGGGGAGGGTTAGGTGAGGTGGCAGGATACTAATGGAGGGAGTGAGGTGGAACTAGGGGTGGGTAGGATTCTTGGTAGATTTAGGTTTTGTTGGGGTGTCCAGCTCTCGGACCGATTTAGTTTTTCTGGGGCGGTCGTTCGGGTCGGGTTGGCCCGTTCGACTGCCCCTACTAAAATAAATTAAATATTTTATTTATTTCAAACAAAGTTTTTACAAACCGATTTCGGGCAACCCAAAATATTCCGGGGACCCGGTTTTGAGGTTTGAATAAAGAGGGGCGTTTAGAAACAACACGGCTTTGCAAGCATAGTTTTGGCAAACAATGCATGATGATGGCGATGCAATGCACAAATTCAACGCGATTTTCTAGTAGTGGTTTTTGCGGGATGCCACAATTCGACACCACTAACAATGGATCTCGCCCTCGAGATCCGCCTCATGGTACCGGAAGGGAGGTCGGCGACTGCGTCTTCTCGCTTCGTGTAGATCCTCGCGACACCACTAACGAGGTTCCTCCTTCATCTTGAAAACGGCGACACCACCAACAAAGGTTCATTGCTCCTGATCGTTGAGTGAACACTCCGGGGAACAAAGGACGAAGTTGAAGGTAAGGCCACCTCTAACTTCCGTGGATAGAGTTAAGCTGCTGGATCCACTGATTCAACGTACAAGAGCGAATGATAAGAGCAGTGGTAGGGTAGCTACTCCATCCCGCACTCAAACCATTACTCTGCACACGAATAAGCGGATTAAGCATCCAACTCTCGGAATTAGACTGAAGATCTCGACAAGCGAGGTTCAGGAACAAAGGAATGTTGCCAGCAGAAATCGTATGAAAGACACACTGATTAGGTTTCGCGGTGGTTCCATTGGCATGAACAACACATGCTCAAGGTTAACCCCAACTTCACCAAAGCTCGTCCTTCTCATATGTTTTTCAACGATACGGATATCCAGCAAGGAACACATATGGATAAAGAGCTCAAGAACAAAAGATTGGAGGAAGGGTACAACAAACAAGTTGCAGATTGATGATCGTAGCACTCCGTTACAAAAGGGAGAAAGCGAAACCCTGAAGGTACGACGGAAACCCAACCACGAGAAATCCTGGACTCGAAGAAAAGATAAGAGAGTAGGTTCAAAACACGCAGGGGTAAGAGGAGAATAGCAGAGGGGTAAGGAATAAAATCAGACCTAATCAGAACTATCCAACCGATTTTCAAAAATAGTTTTGACACTACTTCGGCCGTTAGCTAGGTTATCCTATAAATTTGGACTTGTGGGTATCGTAGCTGCTCGATACCACTCTATAACACCCTCAGAATCGGACCTATGCAAGTTTGGGCAAAATTCACCAAACCCGCATAGAAACAATTCAAAGGTGCCCACCAGGAACTTTCGTGCGGGTGGAAAACGAAGTAATAACATTACACAACAGTCCTCGATGGGACCCACGAGCAGATATATATGACTCAAAGAGTCAAGAATACGATATATTATACAAAGATCCAAATCACCTTGAAAGCGATAGAGCGTCCACTACGGACAAGATGCAAATGGGGCTAAGAGCCTGATAATAACCAATGGCGTCCATAACCTGCCCGAGGCCAAGCGGAAGGGTAACCACGCTAACGACGTCGATCTCAAAACCTGCTTAAAAAAGGGGTGCCAAGGGCAAAGGGAAAAAAGAAAGGGCGTCGATCGAGGTCAATACACGGCGAGGCTAGAAGGCGGTCCTCGCCTACATAGGTATAGTGGATCAAGCGGCGTGACATGCACTAAACAACCTATAGAGACTCGATACAACTGGCGGTTATCAGAGAGGGGTGAGAATGACCTATCCGGATCCAACCTGAGGCTAGCACCAAACAAACCCATCCTGGTGTTTCCCCCTCGAGACCAGTCGAGGAAGTCAACCGAGGAACTCACACAGTTGGCAGTTTTACTTAATTAGTTATAGTTGCGGCACTCTACTAGTCAGGTTTAGATAATCGTCCTGATAAAGTAAACAGTGGACACTTTTAGTTAATCATTCCGTTATAGTTGCAACACTTACTAGCCAGATACAGATAGCATGAGATATACCCGAAACCCATCAGCTGTTGATACTTTTATTCAGCCATTCCGTTGTAGTTGCAAGATTTACTAGTCAGGTACAATTGTGCATGGCGACAACCAAACAAGCAATTGTGGGCGTATTAATTAGCCATTCCATTATAGTGAAGCTGATTACTAGTCATTATAAGTCAAATTTATAGCGATAAACTTTAGTTATGCTTGTCTATGATCGAGAATCTTGTGCTCCAAGTCGTCCATATCCGGACACGGCTTTGAAAGTTTTACCCGGCGGGGTGCACCAATAGCAACACGCCGATCAACCTCGGAAAAACCAAATCAAAACCCAACGAGGCTTTCACATGAACAATCACAGATTGAGAATTATTTCAGGGGCCACCTTGAAGTACACCATAACGGAGTAAGCAAGCTCGAGACGGACCCAAGGTTTGCGACAATGGTCAGAAGCGACAAGAAGTCCCCAATCGGGACTGCCGATACGCGAAACATTACGCTTACCTAAACGATGCGTGTGCTCCTCGCACAATTTAAATACAGAAAGTAGCATGGCATAAGTACAGGATCGTAAATAAAACCTCAAACTAGTTTGTGGCCCCAAGAAATAAGACTGAATCAAGCTCTGGCTCAGGGGGGTCCCATATACCTCCCGGATGTGGATAGCGCGATAAATCAAGGAACAAGTATCAAGTACTCGGGGTCTTACGGGACACAAGTGGGCGTTCGGAAACCAAATATTATCTATCACCCACCGATGCCTCTACTTATTTCAATTTTAGTTGTTAAACAGAAATTAAAGTATGCGATAAGTAAAACTAGAATCATCTCCAACATCAACATGCGGCAATACATCAGCAACTGTGGCATATGACGACACACATCAGCACTTGAGCAAGCAACTACGACGTGCAAGTCCAACTATCTACCAAACAACAGGTAATAGGATGTGTCCAAGGCAATATAGGTTGCACGGTATATCAAGGGTACGGAAACTAAAGCATCGCAACACAGATAGCAATAGATCAACAGGAGGGAATAAATACTATAAAAGTAAGATAGGTAGAAAGGGGGAGATGCTCGCCTGAAAAACATTGCCGAAGGTTCAACCCGAAGGTCGGGGCGAAGCTCACATCAACTCAACGGCCTTATCCGCGAAGAAGCAAAACACTAGAAGAAACACCGGATGCAATATTTAATACTACGGCAAAAGATCGGCATGATGCATGTATGATGTATGGCATGGCAAAGGTGCAACGCAATTAGGTCATATTAAGTGGAACCGGGGTCCCGACAATTAATTAGATGGTTCAAGTTGTTTAGAACCCCCGCAATTTAAATGCTGTTATAACAAGGCAAGATAAGATACCGGTTCGCTACACAAGTTTAAATGAGGCCAATATAAGGCTAGATTTGCCCGCATATGGGCCCCATATGTAATTATTAGGTGAATCGGCATAAGGCCCCCAACCACATGATATGCATGCGAGATGACAATTTAATATGCAACAAGTTGTTATTATCTTATAAAATAGGGTTCTCGGATAAGGGTCACACTTTAGGGTTCTCGACGATCTTGGGGGTTCCGGGGTTCGACAGGGTCCAGGGTCCGGCGGGTTCGGTCTCGACGGAAGCGTTCTCGGATGCAGGGTAGTTCTTGTTGTTCGGGATGAAGCACTTGCCGCACCGGGGTCTCGGTATCGGGTGAAGATCTTGGCGTTCTCGGCGATCTTGGCATTCTGCAGGTTTAGGTCCTGGCGCTTCAGATCGACCTTCGGTCCGGGGACTCAGGGTCCAGGGGTCTCAGCGTCCGTGTGGCGGTCTTGGCGTCCATGAGAACTCGAGGCCCAGCGTCTCGGGTTCTCGGATCCGGCAGAGAACTTGTCGGGCGGGTCCGGCCTTGGTCGGAGGAGAACTTGGCGTGTCGAGGTTGGTTCCGGTCCCATGTTGGAATCCTCGGTATCCGCGTGTAGAGATTGTCGTTTTGAGGGCGCTTGTCGGTCATGGGGCTCGGCGCCTAGGGTCGTTGGCGAGCTTGGGGTGCCTCAGGACGGTCATAGGGAACGACATCATACTCCCATGGCACACATACACGAGCACACACATACACACACACGGGGCAGCGGGCCCACAGGTCGACGGTGGTGGGCCAGGCAAGGTGGGGCCGGGTCGCGGCCGGGGAGGATGGCGAGCTTGGCGGGGACCTGCAGCGAGATGGCAGGCGGATGCTGGCGAGCGAGGCGCTGGAAGCCAGCAGTGGCTCGAGCTTGGCCGGTGGATTGGCCGGAGGCGGGCGACGGCGAGAGGCGGGCGGGAAGATCTTGGTAGCTGGCGTGCAGCCTGCGGCGGGGACGCTTGAGGCGGGAGGCGGCGGGCGGGCGCGACGGAGGTCTGTGAGCAGGTCGGGCGGAGGCGGAGCAAGGCGGAGCTTGGGAGCCTCGGCGGCAGCCGCTGCGGAGGAGGCAGCGGGGCTGAGGCGGTGCTTGAGCGGGGAAGTGGGGCCGGCGGGCGAGGAGTTGAAGGCGGCGGCGGTGCTGCGCTGGAGGCGAGGTTGGGCGCGGGGCGAGGTGGTGGTGGTGGCGCCAGGGGCTCGGGCGGCGGGCGGCGATGGGCCCGGGAGCCTGCCGGAGCGGGAGAGGTGAGGGGCGGCATGGCGGTTTGGTGAGAGGAGGGAGAAGCGAGGCAGTGCGGTGGGGTGGGTCCCGGTGGGACAGGGCCGACCGCGTGGGGGAGCAGGTGGGGAGGCTGCGTGGGGCCATGGCGGGAGCGTGTGGGGGCGTGGGAGGCACGTGGGGGCGTGTGGAGGCGCATGGTAGGCGCGGGGTGGGCGTGTGGAGGCGGTGGGTCCCAAGGCGATGGCAGTGGGAGGAAGGGGTGGGGCTTGGTCTTGTTGGGAGGAGGGCTTTATGGCGGCGTCGTGGCGTGTCTTCTTGTGAGGGAAGCGGTGTGTGTTAATGAGTGTGGGGCCAGGCGGGGGCAGCAGGCGGTGGGTGGCTGCATGCGTGTGGTTTGGGTTTGAGGCAGGTGGAGAGAGGGGTGAGGTGGGAGGTTTAGATTGGTTAGGGGGGGAGGGTTAGGTGAGGTGGCAGGATACTAATGGAGGGAGTGAGGTGGAACTAGGGGTGGGTAGGATTCTTGGTAGATTTAGGTTTTGTTGGGGTGTCCAGCTCTCGGACCGATTTAGTTTTTCTGGGGCGGTCGTTCGGGTCGGGTTGGCCCGTTCGACTGCCCCTACTAAAATAAATTAAATATTTTATTTATTTCAAACAAAGTTTTTACAAACCGATTTCGGGCAACCCAAAATATTCCGGGGACCCGGTTTTGAGGTTTGAATAAAGAGGGGCGTTTAGAAACAACACGGCTTTGCAAGCATAGTTTTGGCAAACAATGCATGATGATGGCGATGCAATGCACAAATTCAACGTGATTTTCTAGTAGTGGTTTTTGCGGGATGCCACACTGAGAGACACCTTTATGATCACCCTCTCATAGGATGACGTTTGATGACCTCAAAGCTTTCTTCCGATACCAGGGAGTTGCATTATCTCATGGTCTAAGGAATACAATATTTGACATAAGAAAAGCTTCGCAAAGATGAACACGATGACACGATCTAATTGCTTTGCTTAGTTTGGGTCTATCCACCATATCATTCTCCCAATGATATGATCTCATTATCAATTGACAACTCATGTCTATGATTAGAAAACCTTAACCATCATTGATCAATGAGCTAGTCCATAGAGGCGTACTAGGGACAGGGTGTTGTTTACAAACCACACAAGTATTAAAGTTTCCGCTTAATACAATTCTAGCATGGAACATAAACTTTATCATGAACAAGAATTATAATAATAACATCTTTATTATTGCCTCTAGGGCATAATTCCAACAGTCTCCTACTTGCACTAGAGTCAATAATCTAGTTTACATTTGGCAACAATCTCACACCCATGGCACTGAGGTGTTGATCATGTTTTACACGTGGAAGAGGTTTAGTCAGTGGATCTGCGACATTCAGATCCGTATGTACTTTGCTAATCTTCAGATCTCCATCTGCTATATAATCTCGGATTATATGAAACTTTAGTTGATATGCTTGGTCTTTGGATGATATCTTGGTTCCTTAGCGAGTGCTATGGCGCGGTGTTGTCACACAATATCTCCAGTGGGTCCAATGCACTTGGAACCACGCCAAGCTCGATGATGAAGTTTCGATCCAAACTCCTTCACTTGACGCTTCTGCAGCAGCCATGTATTCCGCTTCTCTTGTAGATCCCGCGATCACGCTTTGCTTGCAGCTTCTCCGACTCGACTCCTCCATTCAAAATATAAATGTATCACGTAAAGATTTAGAATCATCCTTGTCGGTGTCGAAACTAGCATCGACGTAACCTTTTACGACAATTGTTCATCACCCCATAGACTAAGAACATTTCTTTAGTTCTATTTAGGTACTTTAGGATGTTCTTCACGGTACATCGATGTTCCACTCTGGATCACTTTGATATCTGCTCGTCAAACTAAGAGCATTGGACACATCGGTCTAGTACACAAGATGGCATACATGATGGAACCTATGGCCGAGGCATAAGGCACTTTGCTCATAGCTTCCTATCATTTACCGTAGGCTGGACCGAGCCTTGCTCAATATCTTACCTGACAACATAGGCACTGAACCTTTCTTTGACTTATCCATTCTGAACCTTTTCAGAACTTTGTCTAGGTATGTACTCTGGCTTAAAGCTATCAGGCGTCTTTGTCTATCTCTATAGATCTTGATGCCCAATATATAAACAGCTTCACGTAGGTCTTTCATTGAAAAACACTTGTTCAAATAACTCTTCACATCGTTAAGCATGTTGATGTCATTTCCGATAATCAATATGTCATCCACATACAGTACCAGAAACGTCACCGAGCTCCCACTCACTTTCTTGTAGATGCAAGCTTCGTAGAAATTTGGAACAAATCCAAAGCTCTTGATCACTTGATCAAAACGAAGGTTCCAACTCCGAGATGCTTGCTTCAGTCCATAAATGGAACGCTGAAGTTTGCATACTTTACTAGCATCCTTAGGATCGACAAAACCCTCGGGTTGCATCATATACAACTCTTCATCAATGTTGCCATTGAGGAAAGCAGTCTTGACATCCATCTGCCATATTTCATAATCATGAAACGCAGCAATTGCTAATAAAATCTGAATGGACTTAAACATCGCTACGGGAGAGAAAGTCTCATCGTAGTCAAAACCTTGAACTTGTCGAAAACCTTTTGCGACAAGCCGTGCTTTATAGACGGTAACATTACCATCCGCGTCCGTTTTCTTCTTGAATATCCATTTGCACTCAACGGCCTTTCGGTCGCTAGGAGGATCCACCAAAGTCCATACTTGGTTTTCGCTCATGGATCCCAATTGGTTCATGGCTTCGACCATTTCTCGTCTGGCTCATCATCGCTTCCTCATAGTTCGTAGGTTCCTTTGTCTTCTACCAACAAGACAGTCAAGACGAGTTGCCATACCACTCGGGAGGGGCACGCGACCTTGTCGACTGCGACGTTCGATGTGACATCGTCCGAAGCTTCATGATCCTTGTCATTAGCTTCCTCTATTGTTGGTGCGGACCTTTGGAACAATTTCGGTCTGCGCTACTCTCCAATTCAAGAGAAGGTTCAATAACCTCGTCTAGCTCTACTTTCCTCCCACTCACTTCTTTCGAGAGAAACTCCTTCTCAAGAAAGGAACCGTTCTTCGCGACAAACACTTTGCCTTGGTTACGTGATAGAAGGTATACCCAATAGTTTCCTTAGGGTATCCTATGAAGACGCATTTCTCGCTTTGGGTTCGAGCTTGTCCGGCATCAACTTCTTGACGTAAACCGCTCGTGATCCCCAAACTTTAAGAAACGACAACTTAGGTTTAGCACCAAACCACAGTTCATACGGTGTCGTCTCAACGGTTTAGATGGAGCCCTATTTAAAGTGAATGCAGCGGTTTCTAATGCATAACCCCAAAATGATAACGCAAATCAGTAAGAGACATCATCGATCGGACCATATCTAATAGGGTTCGATTCGCGCTCAGACACACCATTCTTGTGGTGTTCCGGTGGCGTGAGTTGCGAAACAATTCCGCTTGCTTTAATATGCGTGAGAAAATCATAACTCAAATATTCGCCCCACGATCGGATCGTAGAAACTTAATCTTTACATTACGATGGTTCTCCACTTCATTCTGAAATTCTTTGAACTTTTCAAGCGTTTGATTTATGTTTCATTAAATAGATACGCCCAGATCTACTTAAGTCAGCGGTAAAAGTGAGGAAATAGCGATATCCACCGTGCGTCGAAACACTCATCGGTCCGCATACATCGGTATGTATGATTTCCAACAAGTCCGTTGCTCGCTCCATCATCTGGGAGAACGGGTTTTGATCATCTTGCCCATGAGGCATGGTTCGCATGTGTCAAATGATTCAAAATCAAGAGACTCAAAGTCCATCGAATGGAGTTTCTTCATCGCTTTACTCCAATATGACCTAGACGATTGCCACAAATAAGTAGTATTATCACTATCTACTTTGCATCTCTTAGCCTCAATGTTATGGATGTGTGTTTCATCCCTTTCGAGATTTAGAAGAAATAAACCATTCACAAGAGGTGCATGAACATAAAAGATGTTACTCATATAAATAGAACAACCATTATTCTCCGATTTAAATGAATAACCGTCTTGCAATAAACACGATCCGGAAATGATGTTCATGCTCAACGCAGGCACATAATAACATTTATTAATGTTTAAAACTAATCCCGAAGGTAAAACTAAGGAGAGCGTGCCGACGGCCATCACATCAACTCTTGATCCGTTGCCAACGCATCGTCACCTCATCCCTCGCAAGCCGTCTATTCCGTAGCTCTGTTTGAGTTACAAATATTAGCACTGAACCGGTATCAAATACCGGGCACTACAACGAGGGTAGTAAGGAAAACACCAATAACATGTATATCAAATATACCTTTGATGGTGCCACCTTCTTGTCCGCTAAGTACTTGGACGGTTGTGCTTCTAGTGACCCTTGTCCTTTGCAATAGAAGCACTCGATTAAGGCTTGGGACCAGACATGAGCTTCTTCTCAGCAGGGGCATTGCGCTTGCCGCCGCCCTTCTTGAAGGGCTTATTTGCTCCCTTACCTTTCTTAAGGGAGGGCTTGTTGACCATCAACACATGATTATCCTTCTTGATGTCCACTTCCGCAGCCTTGACTGCGAAGAGCTCGGTGATCGTGTCGATGGAACCAATCGATTATGAGTCACTACAAAACTTTTGTAGGCTGGGAGGAGTGATTGCGAACCACCATCAATCTTGAGCTCCTGGAATCGTGCATTCCGGTTGCTCAAGCGTTGAGTGTAGCCCGGCATCTTTATGGCGTGCTCACTAGGAACTCCTTCCTCCATCTTGCGTTAAAGAACTTCTCGGAGATCTCATATCTCTCGAGCGGGCTTGAGTGCGAAACATGGTTTTCAGCTCCTCGAGAATCTCAAAGGGCGGGATAGGTTTCAAAACGATTTTGAAGCTCCGGTTCCATAGCAAACAACATGGTGCTCTTAATCACACCATAATCATCTTTCTTGCGGTGATAGACAGCTTTCTCATTAGCGGCGATTGCTTGTGAGGGTTATCTAACGCTTTCTCAAGGACATAGTCCTTTTGTCCGCCAGACAAAATGATTCTTAGATTGCGGAACCAGTTGGTGAAGTTAGACCCATTGTTTCTAAGCTTTTCTTTCTCAAAAGCGTTGAAGTTGAAGTTGGACTTGGCCATTGGATCTCAAAGGTATTTGCAAGTACAATTTAGACTATGTTCATGATAAATAGTTCAACTTAATCAAATTACTAGATGAACTCCCACTAAATTCAACATCCCTCAAGTTGTTTAGTGAACACGATCCAAATTCACCACACCTAATCCGATCATCACGAGAAGAGATGTGGTTTCAATGGTGGACAACAAAGTGTCGATCATATCATTCATATGACTCATGCTTAACCTTTCGGTTCTTGTGTTCCGAGGCCATGTCTGTACATGCTAGGATCGTCAAGTTAGACCCAAGTATTTCCGCGTGTGCAAAAACTGGCTTGCACCCGTTGTATGTGAGCGTAGAGTCTATAGCACCCGATCATCACGTGATGCTTGGACACGACGAACTTTCGCAACGGTGCATACTTGGGGAGAACACAGTTTTTATCTTGATCTTTAAGTGAGGAATCATCTTATAATGCTACCGTCGCGATCTAAGCAGATAAGATACATAAAGGGATAAACATCACATGCATATAACTTTATGTGACATGGTATAGCCTATCTTCGCGCAATGATCTCCATCGTGTGCGTTCCGGCATGATCTCCATCATTCCACCATGATTGCCTCCACCATGAATAGCAACTACAACTATTGCTAACTACTTAGCGATAAAGTAAAGCTATTACATGTTGTATAAGAAGTTGACTCGCAGGTCATACACAATTATAAAGACAACCATATGGCTCCTGCCGGTTGTGTACTCATCGACATGCAAGTCGTGAAACATTACAAAACATGATCATCGCATACAATATACACATCACATCTTGGGCCATACCATATCACAGAAAACACTCCCTGCAAAAACAAGTTAGACGCCTCTACTTTGTTGTTGCATGTTTTACGTGGCTTTATGGGAGTAGATGCTAAGAACGATTCTTACCTACGGAAAGCCACAACGGTGATATTATGGTTGCCAAACTCCGGTGTTAATCCCATGACAACTATAGTGAGAGAATCGACATCCACCACCGCATGTGTGGAACAAGCCACACGTCAAGTGCGGAGCGGTCTCATGACGGCGTCGCGTAAGGTTGGCCTGGACCGCTTCAATCTCACTATCCCGCGTCATTAGAAGAACACAAACAAGAGGATTGCAACAGAAAACATCAACGCCCGCAACAACCATGTTGCGTTCTAATCGTGAAACACATCTACGCATAGATCTAGCTCTGATACCACTGAAGGGTTTCGCGGCATAGTAAATCAAAATTTTCTACGGAGCGAATGAGGAAAGCCAAGATCTAATCTAGGAGATGCAAACAACGAGAGATTGGATTAGATCTTCATACCCTTGAAGATTCGCTGTGAACGTTAAACGGAGCGTGGGTGATGTATTCGTACTCGCTTCTCCTCCTCGCGATCCGATCCGATCTAGCACCACAAGTGGCGGTGCCTCCGTGAGATGCACACGTGCACCTCGGCGTCTCCTCCTTCCTCGGACCAGCGAGTATGGTGGAGATAGATTGGATCTACAAGACGGCGTGGTGTATATGGTGGAGAATTTCTGCGGGGCTTCGCCTACAAGCAGTCGGGAGGAGAGAGGAAGGTAGCAAGGCTGCTAGGGCTTGGAGGAAGGTGTGTGTGGGGAGGCACCACCCTCTATATATAGAGGCGGCCAGCCTGCCCTCCTCCAAGCCTATCTCTAGTTTAAACAATTTAAACTCTCCCTTATCTAGAAATCCTATCTCTAGTTTAAGCGATTTAAACTCTCCCTTATCTAGAAATTCTATCCGAGATTTAAGCAGTCAAATCTCTCTAGAATCGGCTGGGCCCTATGGGGCCTTGTGCCCCGGCCCAATGCGGCCAGGACACTCCCTCATAGGCCCATGCCCCCTCCGGAAGGTGGGGCCACGTTGGTCCCCTTCCGAAGGTTCTAGAAGCTTCGGACAATACCGATTAACCCGGAACAATTCCGAACTCCAAAACTGCACCGCCTTATATGAATCTTATTCTCCGGACCATTCCGGAACCTCTCGTGATATCCGGATCCCATCCGAGACTCGAACAAAATTCATAAACCAATTATCCAATCTATCCTAGCGTCGAGATACGTTAAGTGTGTGACCTGCGGGTTCGAGAATATGAGACATGATCTTCTATCAATAATCAACAACGTGCAGGCACCCATATTGACTCCACACATTCATCGATGATCATATCGGATGAACCACGATGCCAGATTCAATCAATCCCATATATATATTCCCTTCGTCTCGCGATATTTTACTTGCGAGATTCGATCGTCGATGCCGTCATACCTAGTTCAATCTCGTTCACAAAGTACTTTACTCGTTCCGTAATCCGATATCACTTTGTGATTAACTCCTTAACCACATGCTTGCAAGCGGTGTTGATATCGATTACCGAGTGGGCCCGAAGTATATCTCTCCGACTTGGGAGGGACAAATTCCATCTCGATACATACAACCCAACAGATACTTTCCGATCACCTGAGAGACACCTTTATGATCACCCTCTCATAGGATGACGTTTGATGACCTCAAAGCTTTCTTCCGATACCAGGGAGTTGCATTATCTCATGGTCTAAGAAATACAATATTTGACATAAGAAAAGCTTCGCAAAGATGAACACGATGACACGATCTAATTGCTTTGCTTAGTTTGGGTCTATCCACCATATCATTCTCCCAATGATATGATCTCATTATCAATTGACAACTCATGTCTATGGTTAGGAAACCTTAACCATCATTGATCAATGAGCTAGTCCATAGAGGCGTACTAGGGACACAGTGTTGTTTACAAACCACACAAGTATTAAAGTTTCCGCTTAATACAATTCTAGCATGGAACATAAACTTTATCATGAACAAGAATTATAATAATAACATCTTTATTATTTCCTCTAGGGCATAATTCCAACACCACCACCACCCATGAAAGACTCACTATCACCACCACCACCAGCCAGAGCAAATACACCGTGTAGAAGAGATTGCTTCCTTCTCTTCAAAATCTCCATCCTTGCTAGCTTCCACCACTCTAATTGGTATGCATCCATTTTGATTGGATCCATCATCATGGTCTTGTTTCCTTCGCAATGAGGTCTTTTATTGACTTCATATCCTCTAGGTGGACTCTCCTCCTCTCAAAGTCCCAAAGTACTTGCCATCTATAGCCTTCTCTTCTTCAACCTTTCTCGGCCATGGCTATCTTTGCTTGCATGTTCCCCCTCATCAAGATCTCCTTTGATTTCACCATGTGATCAATCTTGATACGCAAGCTTGCATCCTCTGCCCTACTCTTCTTATGGTCCTTGGACATCTTTGGGCCGCCGGGCTTGCCCTTGTTCCTCCCTCCTTCGTTGTCACTTTCATCATCCTCGTTCATTTGGGTGAAAGCTCCTTTCTAGGGGCAGGAGGGGGGGTGTGCTTCTTGATTCCTAATTTTTCATTTGTTGCTATGCTCTAGAATTGCATAGCAATGGTCAAGAACAAAGCTCTTATTATTCGAAGCGGCCATGTCCTTGTACCTTTGTTGAGCAATGTCATCCTACAAACAACATGACGGCAAATTTTTTTGAGCAATGCTAAACTACAAACAAATGCACATGCAAATGGAAGAAGAAATGTACACAAGGCACTCACATAATCAACAACGGAACATCCACTTGGAGGTGCATTTCTCACTTGTTCCAAGCATGCGCTCCAATGGTTTGAGGTAGCTTTGAATACATCCCAACGGCCTTGTAGTGACCTTGACGCACATGTGGATGGTTGGGTTGTCAAAACGGAGAAAAAATGGCAAAACTTGTCCTCAATTTGTTACCAATATCTCTTACCGGTTTGATCGTTGATCGTCACCGCATCGAGTGACACCGATTCCCATGCCCTAAAAAATGCAATGTCTTCAGCCTCGATGTATGTCAAAGCTCTTCGGCGTTGGGTGGGCTGCAAGCCATCGAAGATCTCCTCGCCATCCGCAACACCGTCCTCTTCTTCCTTTTCCTCTTCCCCACCCTCAGGGTCCTCTCCATTCTCATCGCCCTCAAGATGTGAGTTGTCAATATCATACTCGTATCCATCTAGTGGGACGATGTCAACGTCCACCGAGTTTAAATTGAGCATCTCGACATACGAAACATGAACCTCTAGTGAATCAATGCTACAATATGGACAACATATCAATAACAGGAAAGAGGGAATTCACCAATCACATCATAGGAAAGGGGGAAATTCATACCTAGCCGAGGCGACTAGGACGGGGCTGGTGGGCCCTACCAGTCACCTTCTTGCAATTAGCAGGACGACGTGCAACCGGAGGCAGCGGCGCGACCGCGGGTGTGCTACCATGAACGGCGTGGTTGTTGCCTCGCATGCGGTTGCGCTTCTGCCCGGCTACGGTTGGAACTGACCGAGAACCCTCAGCTGCGCGAGCTGTCGCTGCTAGAGCCGACGAGGTAGGGCAGCAGATGCCGACTTCACCATCGTCTTCTTCGTCGGTGCGGGAGCGAGGGGCAGCTCGTTTGGGACTGCCCCACCTGCACATCCACTAGTGGGTGCTCGATGGAGTCCATGGCACATCCACTAGTGGGTGCTCGATGGAGTCCATGGCGGCGCTAGAACGCTGAGGCGGCGCACGGTGACGGCAGAGCGAGTAGATCGGCCGCGACGCAAAAGGAAGAAGGCGGGAGCTGAAATATCCCTCTCGTCAACAGCCCGACAAAATACAGGTAGGGATCGGTTTGCTTGTGGAAACTAGGGAAATATAGTACTCCATGGGGGAATCTGTGGGCACAGAATTTTTTTTTACGGTTTCGCGAAAAGCACGGTATCTACTTAGACCTATTTTTATTGCGGAAATCGTAAAAAAGTTTATTTTATGGTTTTTGCGTTTGTTAAAGCTTCTCTTATATACCGTTTTACTGCAAGAACGCTACACAACTGTGTGGTGATTCTACCCTAGCAGAATCGCTAATGAGCAAAACATGTTATGATTGCAGAAACCTGGAACGGGGATCAACCCAAAGGTTATCATTTAGGAGGTTCTCTCGGCGGTGTGAGGTCCTACAAATTACTCAATCCTTGGACCTTAGCGCTGACGAGGATTATATTCTTTGGAAATCAAAATCTAAAGTCATGTACAATCTTAGCTGTATGGATGATGTCATATAATTAGTCGAAGAGGATATGCTAGAGAATTTTTTTTACTCCCTTCAATCCATATTGATATGGACCGACGGGAAAAGAAAAATTGGCGTAGGTAAGTTTTTTTTCCGCCACATTCTTGACTGCGTTCGATTCCAATGAAGTTATATTGAACTGAGGAAGATGCGCGCTTCGCCGCGCCGCCTACACTTTGTTCTGGCACAGGGTGATCAATGTAGTAGAATTGCAGGCTATCATTAGATTTGATTGCAAATGTTCAAGAAAACACTATAGAAGGTTAAGAAAATAGGCAAGTCTGCATCATCTACTGTTGTCACCAGGGGCGGACCCAAGTAGAAGCTAGTGGAGGCCTTGGCCCCCACTCAAATTTTAAAATTTCACTAGGATTTAGTCTGTTTAAATAGAAAAATGTTCAAAATATGTGAAATTATACAAGAATGCCCCCAGTCAGATTGTTTGCCCCCTCTTAAATTAATTCCTAGGTCCGCCCCTGGTTGTCACCACCAAACAAAATTATGTAGTAGTGAACAAAAAATACTTAACTCATTTGCAGTCCATAAACTCCACGATTGTCATTGCTTTATTTTTAGTGGTTTACTTAGAAAAATAATTTAGGGAAGAAACACCCAACTAACCTTTTCCAAAAAAGCTATACAGTTGTAGTTTTTAACAACTGCAAGTATAAGAAAATGGCACTAAAAAGTATTTTAAGAATCAGTGTGAATATTGAGACAAAAACTGGTAGATAGATTGACCCGGAGTGATTAATACAGTTATACAGTCAAACCTAGAGTACTGAAAAGTAGTCCATGATTGAATAGACATTAAAAAAAGTAGGATTGGTGCTGAGGAACAGTATTTTTTTGCAGGTTCCGAGCAATACAATAATCCTGCATCACGTAATTAATGAAGTATCACAACGTTATTGACAACATTTACAAACAAATAGACAATCTGGAAAAATAAGTATCCTCAATACATCATCTACGGATTACGTACCAAATGCACCAAAACAATTGATCTAGTTACATAAGTATTCGAGGGAGTATCATATCTTGCACTTTCTAACCGTGGTCGCTAGAGCTTGTCATTATGTTACTGCCGCTCCTACTGTTTTGGCTCTGACACACATACCTCAATGCCGCCATCTCACTGTGGCAGAAAGTGGTGGAGCAGCGACGAAGATGAAGGTAGCGGGAGCACCACGGTCTAGCTTGATGGTTTACGAAGACTAGATTGACACGAGGCGCTTCGCCGCGCCGTCTGCACGACGTTGTCACGTAGTGTGATTATTACAGTACACTAACTGACGCTTTATTTTGTGACATCCCTGTGTAAAACGCATGTGTTTCTATGTCATTGTCCATGAGACACTCAAGCCCTTCTTTAATAGTCAGGCTTTTTCGATCTCTTCCTGCTTCTCACCGTAGATGGTCGGCTAGCCGTCCGGAGAATAAAGTGCGACTTATTTAACACCGCTTCGTTATTTATTGGTGGATGCCAAACTATTTGAGTTAAAGGCTTAAAGGTGGACGGTGGACGATGGCTTAAAGGCGAACGGTGGACGATGGCATGCGCATTCGTAGGCCATGGAGGAGCAAACATCTAGCCGTAGACGATGGTGGCGTTAGAGTTGGGTGCATCGAGGGTGGTGGTGTTGCGGGCGGCGGCAAAACTGTTTCATCGGCAGACGTGGGAGCGGAGGGGATGGTGGGTTGGGGGAGTGGCAGAATAGTCGTTCATAGGTGATTTTTTGCCGGTGGCCGTCGAGGCGGGATGCAGGAGGTCACACGCGGCAGTTTTAGTTTGGCAGTTAGGCAGCGCTGGCTGGCACACCAAATCTGCAGCACAGGATTAGGTTTTTTATGTACGTTTCCCTAAATTGTTTTATGCGCGACTTATTTTTGCGCATCTGCTGGAGCATGATTTTTGCCCGCCGCGCTAAATAATAGCGGTTTTTTGTGCACCGATAGTTTTTTTTCTGTATGCTAGAGATGCTTTAACTACGGTTCCTTGGTTTTTTCATGTAGGCCTTGTGAATTCCTTATTTTCTTTGAGCTGACCTATATTTGATATTTTTCTTCTTGGGTCCACAAACCATAAACACATAGCCTTTAGATCTACAAGTCATAGACACATAGTCTTTGGGTCCACAAGCCATAGACACATACTTCCACATGGCCTCAAAATGCTTCCTTTCCACCAAGCTTAAGTCTATAGTATATGGACGGTGGGAAATATGGACGCAGCAGGCAACCTGCCGCTAGCAGGGCGGTAATCAGCAATCAACTTTGGGGGCGGGTCACGGATCTGAACAGGAGAAACAACAAGAAATAAGGTATCACAAGGGAGCAAGTAATTCGTCGGTGGCAGCGGCCAGTCTGTCGGAGCTGGTCGCCGGCGGCACCGGACGGATACCCTAGCAGGGTGAAGAAGGCACAACCAAAAGCATATCCGGCCGTTGTGTCCCCCAGGAGGCATGGCGCCTGCGGAATTTTGGTCGCTGGGACAAATTTTTCCTAGCCGTGTCGCCGCCCAAGAAACAGTTGCATTCTATGCCGATGCGAGCTCGGGAGCATGCCCCTGCGCACCGCATGCATGCCATGCCGACGCGAGCTCGGGAGCGTCGATGCGCACGGGTCGGACGGGAGCGACTACGCACATGGGCCATATGACGTGCTATTTGCATGCCACCGCCTCAAGCGCGCGCCACCCGCGCTGGCCATGCCCGCCTGGAGCTCCGCCCAGGCCACGCCCGCCTCGCCCACCTGTAGTTCTGCCACGTCCACGCCTGCCTCGAGCAAGCGCCGCCCACGCTGGCCATGCCTGCCTCGAGCGTGCTCCACCCGCGTCACCCATGCCCGTGGCGGCGATGGAGGTCGAGCTCGGGTCGGCGCTGAGGATTCATGGCCACCACGAACACGCTTGACGGGTGCACGACTCGCTTTTGCAGAGGATGTACGGACACCACGATCTCCGACCGCCATGTCGGAGGAGTGGCCCTCCCGTCGGTGGCAACTATAGAGCTCGGGTCGGCCTTGGGCGCGACCTCCTCTATTCCCGGTGGTGCGGCAGGCGGTGGAGGAGGTCAGGCGCGGCAGGCTGGCGGTGTGGGAACGACGGTCGGATTCGGCCTCAGGCCGGCGAGGTTGGAACGGCGGTCGGTCTCGGGCCACGCCCGACCACAGTACACTCTCGCCAGCTGAGCAAGGACAGCGGCAAGTGATCGGTGAGCAGAACGGCGAGCAGGCGTCCGATGGGTGGTTGTTGTGAGTGTGGTAGGTGGGCCTTTTGCATGCAAATGATATGGCCATGATGGCGCATGGTAGCGCTTTGTTGGGAGACCCCAAGAGCAAGGTGTGATGAGCACAGCAGCAAGTCTTCCCTTAGTAAGAAACCGAGGTTATCGAACCAGTAGGAGGAAGGAAACGTCTTAAAGGTGTTGCTAGCAACTTGGAGACCTGCACAACACAAACTCAAGACTTTGCCCCAATGAACAGTGAGGTTGTCAATCTCACTGGTTGTTGTAACAAAGGATTAACTGTATGGTGTGGAAGGTAATAGTGGTTTGCAGAAAGTAAATAATAACAGTGAAAGATGTATCAATGGTAAAGATTGGACCGGGGTCCATAGTTCACTAGAGGTGTTCTCCTTAAGATAAACAAACATGGCATGCTGGGTAAACAAATTACAGCAGGGCAATTGACAGGACTGAGCAAGGCATAACAATGCAATACTAGACATTCATGATCCTATGAGATCCGATTGGGCAATAAAATAAGATACATAGACCGCCATCCAACTGCATCTATGACTAGAAATCCACCTTCAAGTTATCATCCGAACCCCCTCCAGTATTAAGTTGCAAGCAACAGATAATTTCTTTAAGCAAAGTGTGTAAGGTAAACAATCCACTTGTTCCACGAACAAGAGACCGTTGTTTTCTCCCTAGTGGCAACAACACATCTACAACCTTAGAGATTTCTGTCACTTTCCTTAGATTAAATAGAGGCATGAACCCACTATCTAGCACAAATACCCTCTCTTGGAGTCAATAGCATCTACTTGGCCAAGATATCTACTAGAAACAAAGAGCATGCAAGATCACAAACAACACAGACATGATAGAATCAATAAGACAAAACCATTAATCAATCTGACATAGTAATCTCAATATCCATCGGATCCCCGCAAACGCAACATGCACTATTAATAATAGATGATCTTGATCATGAACGGAGCTCACAAGATCTAAACATGGTAGCACAAAGGAGGAGACACAACCATCTAGCTACTACATGGACCCGTAGTCCAAGGTGGAACTACTCACACTTCATACCGAAGGCTGGCATGACGAAGAAGAAGGCATCCAGGATGATCTCCCCTCCGGCAGGGTGTCGGGAAGAGCTTCAGATCCCCTCGATCTAGGGACAATGGTGGCGGTGGCTACAGACGGTTTCGTGGAATATTGATTGGGTACTTAGGGTTTTGGCATCGGGGGGTCTTTATAGGCGAAGAGGCGAGGCAGGGGGCGGCCAGGGTGGTCACACCCCCCAAGGCGCGGCTAACCCTTGCCCGCACCGCCAGGGGGTGTGGACCCTTGGTGCCTCCCCTCCGTCTCGTACTCTGGCTCCGTGTTCCCCACGGTAAAATATTGACTTTGGCTTTTGTCCCGTCCAATTCCGAGAATATTGACTTTCTGCCTTTCTGGAACCAAAAACAGAAGAAAACAGGCAAATGGCACTGTGGCATCTTGTTAATAGGTTAGTACCAGAAAACATATAAACACACCTCAAAGTGTAGACAAAGCAAAGCAATGTAGATACTAAACAAGCATGGAACATAAAATATTATAGATACATTTCCGACGTATCAAGCATCCCCAAGCTTAACTCCTGCTCGTCCTCGCGTAGGTAAGTGATAAAAAGAATAATTTTTTAGGTGACATGCACCATCAAAATCAAGATCAGACCATTTGCAAGCATTGAGAGCTGGGATCAAATAACTCTAACCATGAGCATAAAAGATGGAGTTCTAACAGTAAGACAAAGTAACTATGTATGCAACATGAAAGGATACAAACAAAGATCATGAATAATATGCATTGAAAAAACGTTTGTTTGTTTCACATACAGAAAACATGGCATACTGGCATACAACTTGTCCCTCATGGAGTAGCAAATAGATGCATAGGACACCTTCAAAGTTCATAAGAGTCACTAGATACAAATAGCATAAGAACAAGTAATATCAACAATATGCATCAATCAGTAAGTTTTTGGACAATGCACATAGAACTAAGAATGGCAACTATGCTCTCTTAACTGGTGCCTAAGGATAGAAGGTGAAGACTCAATATAATAGTGCAAGAAAGACCCTTCATAAGGTAAGCAGGGATTTCAAGTCTCAAAAAGAGCTTCCAAAAATTATGGTACTTGTTAGCTTTCAGCTCTCATTGCCCCTATCATAAGCATCTTGAAGTGATTAAGGTTTAAGTGAACAAACTATGGAGTATATGCTTGACAAAGTATAAGTTGGCAATCTCATGTCCCTTGAATACGAGGGCCACACCTCATGCTACTCAACATTAATCACTTATAAGTTCTTGTCATAGTAAGTACATGTGTATCATAGAGAACCGCCAACGGGGTACCCCTTGCACATGATACATGAGCTATCCCATAATCAAAATGACAAGGCAAGCAGACAATGAGCATCCCAGCAATATTCTTATTTACCATGGGAAAATGGTGTTTTCTCTCTTTCCTCTTTTTAATATGTCTCTTTTTTTATAAGAAGAAAGCATCATAGATGTCATTATGGTGATGCTGCAAGTTTCCATCATGATCAGGCATGGTTTAGGCTAGCGGCCCAGGCGTTTCTCTAACACACATACATAACTCCATGGACTTACAAGCTCACCTTTTATTTCACACCGACGACATCCATAGACAAAAGAGCATGATAACAACTGTGTACAAAGTACAAGTGCAATGTTGAAAGCGTTCCCCGTGACAGCACGATTCTGCTAATTCCAACGTATAAGTATAAGCATATACAACATAGATGACACAATGGTTCAAGTTTATTAGGGACAAGAAAAATAAGGTGTGCCATCAAGTTTGTGAGAGCTTTAATCACTAAGTTTTGACATAACAAAAAGACTTTTTAATTGGAAGATTGATGAAAACAAGAATATACTTGGAATGGTGTAACACATCATGCATAGGAATTTATAGTGGACACTTTGGAATAATTTGGTTTCTTGGGAGTTGGATGTATGAGTAGAACTTACTCATACAAGTGGAGGCTAGCAAAAGACTGGGAGCGACCAACTAAGAGAGCAATAATGGCCATAATCATGCAGAGCGACAAAACATTACTAATCAAAGCATAAAGTGGTACTACAAGTCAAGGACTAAATGATCATAGAGGCTATGGTGACTTGTTCATAGTCATAACATGGTGTAAGCATGTGCCAAGTCAACCCAAACAAAGCATCAAAGGAGAATACCACAATACTATGCTTTTGTATGCTAAAACAACGCATGATTCCTTCAAGGCACACTAAGCAATCCCAATTGTTTGGAACAAATTATGATACAGCAATAATCACTAAGCATAAGGTCAAAACAACACCTAGAATGACATGATAAAGTCTAAGTCACAGTCAAAGCAAGCTCCTCTTGTACTACTCAAGCAAAAACTTTCTACTCCTCTCCAACACCAATCAACTTATTTGAAACAACACGGCGAGAACGGGGGTTTAGGGTTTAGGGAAGCAGGGATTTCAAGTCTCAAAAAGAGCTTCCAAAAATTATGGTACTTGTTAGCTTTCAGCTCTCATTGTCCCTATCATAAGCATCTTGAAGTGATTAAGGTTTAAGTGAACAAACTATGGAGTATATGCTTGACAAAGTATAAGTTGGCAATCTCATGTCCCTTGAATACGAGGGCCGCACCTCATGCTACTCAACATTAATCAACTGTAAGTTCTTGTCATGGTAAGTACATGTGTATCATAGAGAACCGCCAACGGGGTACCCCTTGCACATGATACAGGAGCTATCCCATAATCAAAATGACAAGGCAAGCAGACAATGAGCATCCCAGCAATCTTCTTATTTACCATGGGAAAATTGTGTTTTTTCTCTCTTTCCTCTTTTTAATATGTCTCTTTTTTTATAAGAAGAAAGCTTCATAGATGTCATTATGGTGATGCTGCAAGTTTCCACCATGATTAGGCATGGTTTAAGCTAGCGGCTCAGACGTTTCTCTAACACACATACATAACTCCATGGACTTACAAGCTCACCTTTTATTTCGCACCGGCGACATCCATAGACAAAAGAGCATGATAACAATTGTGTACAAAGTACAAGTGCAATGTTGAAAGCGTTCCCCGTGACAGCACGATTCTGCTAATTCCAACGTATAAGTATAAGCATATACAACATAGATGACACAATGGTTCAAGTTTATTAGGGACAAGAAAAATAAGGTGTGACATCAAGTTTGTGAGAGCTTTAATCACTAAGTTTTGACATAACAAAAAGACTTTTTAATTGGATGATTGATGAAAACAAGAATATACTTGGAATGGTGTAACACACCATGCATAGGAATTTATAGTGGACACTTTGGAATAATTTGGTTTCTTGGGAGTTGGATGCATGAGTAGAACTTACTCATACAAGTGGAGGGTAGAAAAATACTGGGAGCGACCAACTAAGAGAGCAATAATGGCCATAATCATGCAGAGCGACAAAACATTACTAATCAAAGCATAAAGTGGTACTACAAGTAAAGGACTAAATGATCATAGAGGCTACGGTGACTTGTTAATAGTCATAACATGGTGTAATCATGTGCCAAGTCAACCCAAACAAAGCATCAAAAGAGAATACCACAATACTATGCTTTTGTATGCTAAAACAACGCATGATTCCTTCAAGGCATACTAAGAAATCCCAATTGTTTGGAACCAATTATGCTACAACAATAATCACTAAGCATAAGGTCAAAACAACACCTAGCATGACATGTTAAAGTCTAAGTCACAGTCAAAGCAAGCTCCTCTTGTACTACTCAAGCAAAAACGTTCTACTCCTTTCCAACACCAATCAACTTATTTGAAACAACACAGCGAGAACGGGGGTCCAAACTACTTTATTCAAGCAAACTAAAATGAAAACTAAGACACTCCAAGAACAACATAACAGTGCATGAAACAATAAAAACGAAGTGTCTAGAAAGACCTAAGATTTTTATTGATGAAGAAGGCATACATAAATATTTCTTGGGGTGACACGGGGTGGCATCCCCAAGTTTGAGCTTTTGTCCATTCTTCATCTCATTACATCATTCTCTCTCTACACCTGAAAATTTTCCTTCATACAAAACTTCACACAGTCTTCATTAGCAACATTAGTGTATTCAAAAGATAATAGACCCTTGGGTTTAGCTTTATAACAGCAAAAAATTTACTAAAAACACAAGCTACTGTATAAATTCCCTCAAAAAGCTCTATTTCCCCAAAATAACCCAATAAGAAATCAATAAGAAGGAAATACAAATAATGGCAGAAATCTATCAAAGCAGACCAGCAGGTAGAAACCGATTTTTTTGAAGACCTTTTGTTGCTCAAATAAAAACGTGTTGAACTAGATAAAGTTATCAAACATACTGGGGGATTTATTCACAAAATATTAGCTCAATCCGATTTACAGAGATTCCTCACGAATATTTACAGTGGAGCACAAAAATATGTTTCGGGATAGGGACTCCCCAAATCTTACTTCCCTCTCATTAGAGGTCATTCTTGGCACAAAAAACAAATAAAAAGGATAAGGAGAGGTCATTACTGAAGTAATAACTTCCAAGACTCAAAAAAACTCTTGGATTATCTCCTAACAAGTACTTTTCTTTAACGCCTTTAAGTTAGGCTTGATAGTTTGAGAAGATGCTCACGTACGAAATATGAATTAAAGTAAAAGAGAGCATCAAGAAGCAAATTCAAAACATATTTAAGTCTAACTCACTTTCTATGCTTAGGAATCTTGTAAAGAAACAAGTCATGAAAGCACAAAGCAATAATAATAGGAAAGAAAAACAAGTGCAACTTCAATATTTTCAACATAAAGAGGGGAAACTTAATATTGTTGAGATATATAAGACCATATTTCCCTCTCTCATAATAACTTCCAGTAGCCTCATGAATAAACTCAACAATATAGCTATCACATAAAGTATGCTTTTCATGATCTACAAACACATAATTTTTATCAAGCTCAAAAATAGTGGGATTAAAACCTTCAAACCCACTTTTAATAATTTTATAACAAGATGACTAATCATTCAATATAGGATCATCATCTAGAGCTTTATCATAAACATTTTATAAGCAAAAATCTTTAGTACCATGTATTTCGAAGTTAGGCACAGATAAAGGATTATCATAGATAACAGGAGCATAACTATTATCACAAGTTTTATCCATAGCAGATATTTCAAGAGAATCCACAAAAATATAACATTCATCCTTCTTTGGTAAGCATGGGGGACAATCAAATAATGTAAGAGGTAAAGAGTTACTCGCATTAGAAGGTAGACATGGGTAGATCCATTCTTCCTCCCTTTGTTCATCACTCTCCTCCTCTTTTTCATCTAATGAGCTTCTAGTTTTAGCAATTTATTTTTTCATAGGCTCCTGCAAAGCATTAGTCTCTTCCGTGTGTGGAAAGCATCTATTAAAATATTCAAGAATATAGCCATTTGCTTCCTTGTAATTATCAAAGCAAAATTTAAGTATCTCATAAACCTCATATTCATAAGGTGCATCATCAGTATTTTCAAGCAAACTAGCAAGTTCAAATGCACCCTTGAAAGAAATAAATTCTTCAATTTATTCCACATCATAAAAGTCATAATTTCCCTTAACATAAGAAGATATGGTAACATTATCATTATACTCACATTGAAAAGGAAGGTATTCATACCTCTTACGGCAACAAGATTTATCAAAGAAATTAGTAACATTATAAGTAGATCACACGTCTCTAGCAATAGTATTCAACTTATCAATTTGTTCCCATAAGTGTTTTCCTTTTTGTGACAAACGGTGTTCCTTATAATAATACTTTTGTTCTTCCGTGAACCCACCTTGCCAATAAGTAATTTCAAAGAAACCATCCATTGATATAAATCATGACAAAGCAAGGCAATAACAAACCAGCAACTAGAGTAGGAACTATTTTTTTATGTTTTTTATAAGAGAAATCAAACCAAACTAAACTAATTTTTTTGGAGTTTTTTGATAAAAAGAGGCAAACAAAACCAAGCAAAATAAACTAAGCAAAACAAAAACAAAGTAAAGAGAAAGGTTGTGAAGTACTCTCCTTGTGAAGACGTCCTTAGCCTCCCTAGCAACAACGCCAGAAAACTTGTTGATCGCGTGGTAGCACTTCGTTGGGAGACCCCAAGAGCAAGTTGTGATGAGCACAACAGCAAGTCTTCCCTCAGTAAGAAACCGAGGTTATCGGACCAGTAGGAGGAAGGAAACGTCTCAAAGGCGTTGCTAGAAACTTGGAGACCTGCACAACACAAACTCAAGACTTTGCCCCAACGAACAGTGAGGTTGTCAATCTCACCGGTTGCTGTAACAAAGGATTAACTGTATGGTGTGGAAGGTAATAGTGGTTTGCAAAAAGTAAACAGTAACAGTGAAAGATGTATCAATGGTAAAGATTGGACCGAGGTCCATAGTTCACTAGAGGTGTTCTCCTTAAGATAAAAAAACATGGCATGCTGGGTAAACAAATTATAGCACGGCAATTGACAGGACTGATCAAGGAATAACAATGCAATACTAGACATTCATGATCCTATGAGATTCGAATGGGCAATACAACAAGATACATAGACCGCCATCAAACTGCATCTATGACTAGAAAGCCACCTTCAGGTTATCATCTAAACCCCCTCCAGTATTAAGTTGTAAGCAATAGATAACTGCTTTAAGCAAAGTGTGTAAGGTAAACAATCCACTTGTTCCATGAACAAGAGACCGTTGTTTTCTCCCTAGTGGCAACAAAACATCTACAACCTTAGAGATTTCTGTCACTTCCCTTTGATTAAATAGAGGCATGAACCCACTATCTAGCATAAATACCCCTCTTGGAGTCACTAGCATCTACTTGGCCAAGATAGCTACCAGAAATGGAGAGCATGCAAGATCACAAACAACACAGACATGATAGAATCAATAAGACAAAACCATTAATCAATATGACATAGTAATCTCAATATCAATCGGATCCTCGAAAACACAACATGCATGATTACAAATAGATGATCTTGATCATGAACAGAGCTTACAAGATCAAAACATGGTAGCACAAAGGAGGAGATACAACCATCTAGCTACTGCATGGACCCATAGTCCAAGGTGGAATTACTCACACTTTATACCGGAGGCTGGCATGATGACGAAGAAGGCCTCCGGGATGATCTCCCCTCCGATTGGGTGCCGGGAAGAGCTTCAGATCCCCCTGATACGTCAGAAACGTATCTATAATTTTTGATGCTCCATGCTTGTTTAGTATCTACTTTGCTTTGCTTTGTATACACTTTGAGGTGTTTTTATATCTTTTCTGGAACTAACCTATTAATAAGTAGCCACAGTGCCAGTTGCATGTTTTCTTCTGTTTTTGGTTCCAGAAAGGCAAAAAATTAATATTCTCGGAATTGGAAGGGACAAAAGCCAAATTCAATATTTTACCGTGGGGGACACGAATCCAGAAGATGATACGGAGACACGAACCAGGGTGGCCAGACCCCACCCCCCTAGGCGCGTGTGGGCCCTGCCCCGCGCCTAGGTAGGGTGTGGGGCCCCTGGCCGCCTCCCAGCCTCGCCTCTTCGCCTATAAGAAGCCCCTATGCAGAAACCCTAAGTACTCAATCAATATTTCACGAAACCTTCTGTAGCCGCCGCCACCGTCGTCCCTAGATCGAGGGGATCTGAAGTTCTTCCTCGCACCCTGCCGGAGGGGAGATCATCCCGGAGGCCTTCTCTCCGGTATGATGCTTGAGTAGTTCCACCTTGGACTATGGGTCCATGTAGTAGCTAGATGGTTGTATATCCTCCTTTGTGCTTTCATGTATAGATCTTGTGAGCTCCGTTCATGATTAAGATCTAATCTATTTGTAATCATGCATGTTGTGTTTGCGGGGATCCGATGGATATTGAGATTACTATGTCAGATTTATTAATGGTTTTGTCTTTAAGATTTTATCATGTCTGTGTTTTTTGTGATCTTGCATGCTCTCCGTTGTTAGTAGCTATCTTGGCCAAGTAGTTGCTAGTGACTCCAAGAGGGGGTATTTATGCTCGATATTGGGTTCATGCCTCTAGTTTCCAAGGGAAGTGACAGAAATCTCTTCGGTTGTAGATGTGTTGTTGCTACTAGGGAGAAAACAACGGTCTCTTATTCATGGAACAAGTGGATTGTTTACCTTACACACTTTTCTTAAAGCAGTTATCTGTTGATTGCAACTTAATACAGGAGGGGGTTCGGATGATAACCTGAAGGTGGATTTCTAGTCATAGATGCAGTTGGATGGCGGTCTATGTATCTTATTGTATTGCCCAATCGAATATCATAGGATCATGAATGTCTAGTATTGCATTGTTATGCCTTGCTCAGTTCCTGTCAATTGCCCTGCTGTAATTTGTTTACCCTTCATGCCATGTTGTTCTAAGGAGAGCACCTCTAGTGAACTATGGACCTCGGTCCAATCTTTACTATTGATACATCTTCCACTATTACTTGTTTACTTGCTGCAAACCATTACCTTCCACACCATACGTTTAATCCTTTGTTACAGCAAACCGGTGAGCTTGAAAACCTCACTGTTCATTGGGGCAAAGTCTTGAGTTTGTGTTGTGCAGGTCTCCGCGTTGCTTGCAATACCTGTGTGACGTTTCCTTCCTCCTACTGGTTCGATAACCTCGGTTTCTTACTGAGGGAAAACTTGTTGTTGTGCTTCTTCACAACTTGCTCTTGCGGTTCCCAACAGACTTGCCGTTAAGGAGTCATCATCAAGCTTTTTCTGGCGCCGTTGCCGGGGAGGATAAGGACGTCTTCACTAGGGGAGTCCTTCACTTCCTTTCTCTTTACTTTGTTTTTAGTTTGCTTTGTTCCTTTTGTTTGGTTTTGTTTGCCTCTTTTCAAAAAAAAAATAGCCTAGTTTGGTTTGCTTGCTTTATTCAAAAACACAAAAAAATTAGTTCATGTCCTAGTTGCTACCATGTCTGGTTTGGGGCCAATCCCTATTACACCTTTGGAAGAGATCTTTGCTTTTAAGCAAAAAAGTGAATAGAGTTTTAAAGAGACTTGGTCTAGAATCACTACTTTACAAAGGGAAAATGAGCTTAAGATGAGTCTTAGCATGGTTATCAATAGTTTCTACCGCGGTATTGCTCTTCGTTATAGATATGCTTTGGATGTTGTGGCTGAAAAATATATTTTTCAATGTACTGAGGATGAAGCTTTTTATGCCATAAAGAAGTTGATTGCAATTTATGATACACCTGGCAAGTCTGATTCCTCTTTCACAAATATTTTTGCTAGGTTGAACACTCTTGAGACCAGTATTGCTACTATGAATAGTTGCTATCACACGCTTAGGGATTACTCCCTCTGTTTCGGTTTACAAGTCCTGCACGTAGTTCTATGTCGTCAAATTGAGCAACTTAGTATGATGTATATATTACAAAAAATATATCACCGGAAACTTTAGACTTTGTATTTTCCAGTGATATAATTTTTATATTATATAATTCAAATTATATAGGTCAAATTGATAACCTAGATATACGCGTAGGACTTGTAAACCAAAACGGAGGGAGTACCATGATTGTGTTCCCATAAATTCTGAGCCTTCAAAGTGGTTTCCCACAATCAAAGTCTCTATAAATACTACACTTTTTTATGCTCGCTGTGATATCATGTCTGAATTTTGTCTCATGCCTAAAGATATTTATGATTCTTTGAGTCTTTGGGGGCTTTCTAAAGGAGGAGAGGAAATCTCTCTTACTAATAATACCACCTTATTACCCATTGGAATAGCTGAAGGTGTGTTTACAAAAATCTCAGGGAAAATGACGTCTACTGATTATCTGGTTATTGAATGTGTAGGCAAAGGACAGATTACACTTGGAAGATCCCTACTGAAACACCTTGGAGCAATAATAGATGTGAGAAAGGGCATTATGCACTTTTATCCTCCGGTAAGCAATCATATCTTCCCTAAAGAGAAGAAGAAAGGTAAGAAAGGAAAGAACAAGAGGGGTAATACTTCATTTGAAAATACTTGATTCTTCTTGCTTCTTGTGCCTAACTTAAAGGAGTTAAAGAAAAGTACTTGTTGGGAGATAACCCAAGAGTTTCCTTTAGTCTTAGAAGTTATTACTTCAGTAATGACCTGTCCTTATCCTTTTTGTTTGCTTTTTGTGCCAAGAATGACCTCTAATTCGTGAGGAGTCTCTATAACTCGGATTGAGATAAAAATTTACGAATAAATAGCCCAGTATGTTATCTAACTTTCGTTAGCTCAACACTTTTTGATTTGAGCAACAGAAGATTTTCGAAAATATCGGTTTCTACCTGCTGGTCTGTTTTGACAGATTTCTGCCATTATTTGCATTTGCTTCTTATTGATTCCTTTTTGAGTTCTCTTTAGGTGAATTGAGCTTTTTGAAGGATTTACTACAGTAGCTTGTGTTTTTAGTGAAAAGAATTGCTGTTCCAAACCTTTGCCAGAGGTCTAATATCTTTTGAATAAACTAATGTTGCTAATAAAGATTGTGTGAAGTTTTGTATGAAGGAAAAATTTCAGGTGTGGAGAGACAATGATGTAATGAGATGAAGAATGGACAAAATCTCAAGCTTGGGGATGCCACCCCGGTGTCACCCCAAAAAATATCCAAGAGGTACAAGCGTCAAAGCTTGGGGATGCCCAAGGCATCCCCTTCTTCATCAATAAAAAAAGCCCAAGTCTGTCTAGACACTTCGTTTTTATTATTTCATGCATAGTTGTGTTGTTCTTGGAGCGTCTTAGTTTTTGTTTGCTTTGCTTAGGTTGTTTAGTTTGCTTGAATAAAGTAGTTTGGACCTCTTTTCTCGCTGTGTTGTTTTGCAAATAAGTTGCTTGGTGTTGGAAAGGAGTAGTAAGTTCTTGCTTGTAAGTGCAAGAGGAGCTTGCATTGACTGTGACTTAAACTTTAGCATGACATGCTAGGTGTTGTTTTGACCTTATGCTTAGTAATTATTGCCGTAGCATGTCTTGTTCCAAACAATTGGGATTGCTTAGTGTGCCTTGAATAAATTATGCGTTGTTTTAGCATGCAAAATCATAGTATTGTGGTATTCTCCATTGATGCTTTGCTTGGGTTGACTTGGCACATGCTCACACCATGTTATGACTATGACAAGTCACCATAGCCTCTATGATCATTTAGTCATTGACTTGTAGTACCACTCTATGCTTTGATTAGTAATGCTTTGTTGCACTCCATGATTATGGCCATTATTGCTCTCTTAGTTGGTTGCTCCCAGTATTTTGCTAGCCTCCACTTGTATGAGTAATCTCTACTCATGCTTCCAACTCCCAAGAAACCAAGTTATTCCAAAGTGTCCACTATAAATTCCTATGCATGGTGTGTTACACCATCCCTTGTTTTCAGCTATATTCCAATTAAAAGCTATTTTGTTATGTGAAAACTTAGTGATTAAAGCCCTCACAAATTTGATGGAACACTTTATATTCTTTGCCCCTAATAAACTTGAACCATTGTGTGATCTATGTTGTATATGCTTGCACTTATACATTGGAATTAGCAGAACCGTGCTATCACGGGGAACATTTTCAACATTGCACTTGTACTTTGTACTCAGTTGATATCATGCTCTTTTGTCTATGGATGTCACCGGTGTGAAATAAAGAGGGAACTTGTAAGTCCATGGAGTTTGTATTTTGTGTTAGAGAAACGCCTAGGCCGCTATCCTAAGCCATGCCTAATCATGGTGGAAACTTGCAGCATCACCATAGTGAGATATCTATGAAGCATCATCAATAAAAAGCTATGCATATGGTAAATAAAAAGATCGCTGAGATGCTCATTATCTGCTTGCCTTGTCATTTTGGTTATGGGATAGATCCTGTACCATGTTGATGGCGCCCAACACTTGTCGTGAAACGCTTCGTTGGAAACCCCAAGAGCAAGGTATGAAGCAGCACAGCAGCAAGTTCCCCTCAGTAAGAAACCAAGGTTATCGAACTAGTAGGAGGAAGCAAACGTCACACAGGTGTTGCAAGCAACACGGATACCCGCACAACACAAACTCAAGACTTTGCCCCAACGAATCAGTGAGGTTGTCAAGCTCACCGGTTTGTTGTAACAAAGGATTAAACGTATGGTGTGGAAGGTAATGGTTTGCAACAAGTAAACAAGTAACAATGGAAGATGTATCAATGGTAAATATTGGACCAGGGTCCATAGTTCACTAGAGGTGCTCTCCTTAGATAAACAACATGGCATGAAGGGTAAACAAATTACAACAAAGCAATTGACAGGAACTGAGCAAGGCATAACAATGCAATTACTAGTCAGAAATATCCTATGAGATTCGATTGGGCAATACAACAAGATACATAGACCGCCATCCAATTGCATCTATGACTAGAAGTCCACCTTCAGGTTATCATCCGAACCCCCTCCAGTATTAAGTTGTAAGCAACAGACAACTGCTTTAAGCAAAGTGTGTAAGGTAAACAATCCACTTGTTCCATGAACAAGAGACCGTTGTTTTCTCCCTAGTAGCAACATCACATCTACAACCGAAGAGATTGTTGTCACTTCCCTTGAAAACTAGAGGCATGAACCCACTATCGAGCATAAATACCCCCTCTTGGAGTTAGTAGCAACTACTTGGCCAAGATAGCTACTAACAATGGAGAGCATGCAAGATCACAAACAACACAGACATGATAGAATCAATAAGACAAAACCATTAATGAATCTGACATAATGATCTCAATATCCATCGGATCCCCGCAAACACAACATGCATGATTACAAATAGATTAGATCTTGATCATGAACGGAGCTCACAAGATCTATACATGAAAGCACAAAGGAGGAGATACAACCATCTAGCTACTAATGGACCCATAGTCCAAGGTGGAACTACTCACGCATCATACCGGAGAGAAGGCCTCCAGGATGATCTCCCCTCCGGCAGGGTGCCTGGAAGAACTTCAGATCCCCCGATCTAGGGACGATGGTGGCAGCGGCTACAGACGGTTTCGTGGATATTTGATCAGGTGCTTAGGGTTTCTGCATCCGGGGCTTCTTATAGGCGAAGGGGGAGGCCGACGAGGCGGCCAGAGGGGCCACACCCCTCCCAGGTGCGGGCCCACCCCTGGCCACACCTAGGGGTGTCTGGCTGCCCTGGCCCGCTTCTCTGTCTCCCCTCTGTACTTCTTGTTCCCCACGGAAAGTAATTGACTTTGACGTTTGTCCCATCCAATTCCGAGAATATTTCTTTACTAACTTTTCTGGAACCAAAAACAGCAGAAAACAGGCAACTGGCACCGTGGCAACTTGTTAATAGGTTAGTACCAGAAAACATGTAAAAAGCACCTCAAAGTGTAGACAAACAAAGTAGATACTAAACAAGCATGGAGCATAAAAAATTATAGATACGTTTCCGACGTATCAAGCATCCCCAAGCTTAACTCCTGCTCGTCCTCGAGTAGGTAAGTGATAAAAAGAATAATTTTTAAGGTGACATGCACCCTCACAATAAAGATCCAACCATTTGCAAGCATTGAAATCTAGGATCAAAGAACTCTAAACATGTGCATGAAAGATGGAGTTCTAACAATAATACAAAGTAACTATGCATTGAAAAACGTTTGTTTGTTTGATAGATGTCACTATGGTGATGCTGCAAGTTTCCACCATGATTAGGCATGGCTTAGGCTAGCGGCCCAGGTGTTTATCTAACACAGGATACAAACTCCATGGACGTACAAGTTCCTTCTTTATTTCACACCGGTGACATCCATAGACAAAAGAGCATGATATCAACTGAGTACAAAGTACAAGTGCAATGTTGAAAACGTTCCCCGTGACAGAACGGTTCTGCTAATTCCAACGTATAAGTGCAAGCATATACAACATAGAAGACACAATGGTTCAAGTTTATTAGGTGCAAATAATATAAAGTGTGCCATCAAGTTTATAAGGGCTTTAATCACTAAGTTTTCACATAACAAAACAGTTTTTAATTGGAAGATAGCTGAAAACAAGAATATACTTGGAATGGTGTAACACACCATGCATAGGAGTTTATAGTGGACACTTTGGAATAACTTGGTTTCTTGGAAGTTGGAAGCATGAGTAGAACTTACTCATACAAGTGGATGCTAGCAAAAGACTGGGAGCAACCAACTAAGAAAGAAATAATGGCCATGCAGTGCAATAAAGTGTTACTAATCAAAGCAAAGAATGGTACTACAAGTCAAGGACTAAATGATCATAGAGGCTAATGGTGACTCGTCAGAGTCATAACATGGTGTGAGCATGCGCCAAGTCAACCCAAACAAAGCATCAAAGAAGAATACCACAATACTATGCTTTTGCATGCTAAAACAACGCATAATTTCTTCAAGGCACACTAAGCAATCCCAATTGTTTGGAACAATACATGCTACAACAATAATCACTAAGCATAAGGTCAAAACAACACCTAGCATGTCATGCTAAAGTCTAAGTCACAGTCAATGCAAGCTCCTCTTGCACTTCAAGCAAGAACTTACTACTCCTTTCCAGCACCAAGCAACTTATTTGCAAAACAACACAGCGAGAACGGGGGTCCAAACTACTTTAGAAAACTAAACAAACTAAGCAAAGCAAACGAAAACTAAGACGCTCCAAGAACAACACAACTGTGCATGAAACAATAAAAACGAAGTGTCTAGACAGACCTAAGCTTTTTATTGATGAAGAAGGGGATGCCTTGGGCATCCCCAAGCTTTGAAGCTTGTACCTCTTGTATATTTCTTGGGGTGACACCATGGTGGCATCCCCAAGATTGAGCTTTTGTCCACTCTTCATCTCATTGCATCATTCTCTCTCTACACCTGAAATTTTTTCCTTCACACAATCTTCATTAGCAACATTAGTTTATTCGAAAGATATTAGACCTTTGGCAAAGCTTTGGAATAGCAAGGATTTTCACTAAAAAAAGCTACTGTAGTAACTCCTTCAAAAAGCTCAATTCACCTAAATAGAACTCAAAAAGGAATCAATAAGAAGGAAATGCAAATAATGGCAGAAATCTATCAAAACAGACCAGCAGGAAGAAACCAATTTTTGAGAAAATCTTATGTTGCTCAAATCAAAGAGTGTTGAACTAACGAAAGTTATCTAATATACTGGTGGATTCATTCCTAAATTTTCAGGTCAATCCGAGTTACAGAGACTCCTCACGAATTTTTATGGTGGACAGAAATCTGTTTCGGGACAACAACTCCCCAAATCTTACTTCCCTATCATTAGAGGTCATTCTTGGCACAAAAATCAAACAAAAAGGATAAGGAGAGGTCATTACTGAAGTAATAACTTTCAAGACTCAAGGAAACTCTTGGGTAATCTCCCAACAAGTAATTTTCTTTAACGCCTTTAAGTTAGGCACAAGAAGCAAGAAGAATCAAGTATTTTCAAACGAGGAAGCATTAACATCAAACCTTGCTTTCAAAGGAGAAGCAAAAAGCAACTTCTCTCTCCTCATAGGGAAGTGTTCAATACCTTTCTTGAATGGAAAATGATATTTAATGGTTCCTTCTTTCATATCAATAATGGCACCAACTGTTTTAAGAAAAGGTCTCCCCAAAGTAATAGGACAAGAAGCATTATATTCAACATCCAAAACATAGAAATCAATAGGGACATAAGCATAGTTAACCATAATGAGAACATCATTTATACTCCCCATGAGTTTTTTCTTAGCATTATCATTGAGTGGGACATCCAAATAACAATCTTCCAACGGTGGCAAATATAGCATTTCATAAATCTTCCTAGGCATAATAGAGACACTAGAACCAAGATCACATGAATCTTTGAGATCAAAGCCATTCACTTGTATATTAATAATGGGTTTCCAACTATCTTCTACTTTCCTAGGAATATAAGCTTTGTGTTTTAGCTTCTGTTCCTTAATCTTAACAAGAGCATCTGTAATGTGTTTGGTGAAAGCAACATGCATATCACTAGCATCAGGACTTCTAGCAAGCTTTTGCAGGAACAGAATCACTTCAGAAATATTGCAACCATCTATATCAAAATCAAACTGCATCACTAGTAGTAGACTCATTAGGCTTAGGTATTGTAGGAGGAGGAATAGGGACTTCTTGTGGTTTAGTTGTGATGGTGCACACACTATTGTTTCTATCAATTTCAGCTTCCATTTCCCATCTAGCATGAAGTTGAGATAACAGCCTAACATTTTCATCAATAGTAACTTGTATGGCATGAGCAGTAGCAAAGGTATTTTCCATAGTTTCAGGTTTAGCAGCCATTTTATTAACCAAGGAAGTTTGAGCTTTAGACAAAGAGGATATATTTTTCTCAACAGTTAAAAGCTTTTCCTCTATAGTCTTATTGAAAGTGGTTTGTTTACTAATATAGTCCTTGAGCATGACTTCAAGTTCGGAGGGGGCACTTCTAGCATTGTTGTAGGAGTTTCCATAGGAATTGCCATTATTAGGAGGATAAGGCCTATAATTGTTGTTACTACCAAAATTATTCCTATAGGCATTGTTGTTGAAATTGTTGTTTCTAATGAAGTTCACATCAACTTGCTCTACTTGAGCAACCAAAGAGGCTAAGGGAACACTATTAGGATCTAGAGGAGCTTTCCCATTAACAAGCATAGCCATAATAACATCAATCTTTTCCCTCAAAGAGGAAGTTTCCTCAATAGAATTTACCTTCTTACAATGTGGGGCTCTCTCAACATGCCATTCAGAGTAGTTAAACATCATATTATCAAGGAGCCTTGTTGTAACACCCAAAGTGTGGCCCATGAAGGTACCTCCAGCAGCTGAATCGAACAGATTTCTTGAGGAGAAGTTCAAACCTGCATAAAAAGTCTGGATAATCATCCAAGCAGTGAGTCCATGAGTAGGGCAATTCTTAATGTCACATCCCAAAATTTTGCAAATTTTGAAATGTGGAAAAACTTAAACAAAATGAAAAACTAAGTCTTAGAAATTCATAGGGAACAAAAACTTTTTGACTATTCAATATAACTCCTTCAAAACAAAAGTTAAATAAAACAATTTTGTTTGTGAAGTTATATGCATGTTTTCAAAATCATGAAGCATGCATGGTTGCATTCTAAAGCTAAGAGAAATAACTTTCTTCTCAAACTTAAAATGACCACTTAATAACATGAAACTTTGGATATATTCCATATTTAAAATATACAAAAGAATTCCTAAGTGAGCTCAAAATATAAAGGGCAAAACTATAAAACCATAAAAATTAGTTTGACTCTATTTGAAGCTCCAGATAAAATGATTTGAAATTTATAAAAATATAGGAAGAAAAGTAAACTCAAGTTAAGGCAATGACTAAAAACAAAATAAAAGTATTCTTAAACGAGTGATTATGATAAAGAATAAAATTATAAAGCTAAGAAATTGATTTGAACCTTTTTTGAGTCCTAAGTCAAAAATATGATTATTATAAGAAAAGGAAATAGAAAATAATAAAATTAGACGTATGTACCATACTTATTTTTTTCAAATGAATTATACTTTATTAAAAAATATATTGCAAATACTCTGATTGAAGTAAACTAGCAACTTATATTTTATATAAAATTTTCTAAAAAGGTTTGGTATAAATTTGAATCAAATTGAAGAGACAAATTGAAAACTAGAAACAAAACAGAAAAGAAAAGAAATCATTTAAAAAACAGAGAGCAGCAACAGCCCAAGCCCACTAGCCAACTCTATTTTTTCATTCCTTTATTTCCATCTTGGGCTGAATTTTATGGCCCAACTAGACCGATCGAAGTCGATCCATCATCTTCCTCGTGAAGACATACACACAGAGTAGGTACCAGCCATAGAATTTCCACCTCTTCTCCTCTCCTCCCCCATCAATTCAATGACCGTTTCTTCTTGACTTCAAAACGAAAAACGTTTAGAATTGAGTGAAGGATCCGTTCAGGTCATTAATTTCTCCCTTTAGTGCCATAATCTCTCAAATTAATACCGTGAACCAAATGTTATATGGCGGCATACGTATCCCGATCTCTCTCTAGACCATATCAAGATTAACCGAGAGAACCAGCGCGAACCTCTAGTCCTCCTCCATCACTTTCGTTCCTAAACTTTTTCGAGAGGAGCTCTGTAGATCTCATACCAACCATGCCAAGATCAGCCTAAAACCGGACTTCATCGCTAGATTGCATCGTCCTCGGTAAGAATCTTGTCAATTCCTTCTACCAGAAGACTACTCTTGGTGTTGCCTACCTCCAGGACATGATTGTTCATTATATTATTGTAGTTGGTCGCGTCGCCGACGCCGCACGTTGCTCCATCCGTAGTTTGTCGTCACTTTTGGGGACGAACAACCTCATAATCACGTCCAGTAGCACTGCCTCAACGTCCTATACGCCGTCCACATCTTCTTTTACTCCGGATACATTCCTAGCGACGGGAACGGCAACGCCAAGCCCATGCCCGCAAATCCGGCGAACTTCTCCAGCGAGCTTTTTCGGTGAGCCATCCTGGACCATTAGATCTTCATTTAAAGGACATCATAGATCACTTAAACGAAGGGTATCCTCCAATCAGAATCTGACAGGTGTTATATCTATTCTTATTTTCGGATTTTTAGACATAAGAACATAGAAACTTGTAAAAATCATATCTTTAGTTCTGTATATCCAAATTTAGCAAATAATATGTCTATGGATTCACAAAAATGAGTAGAACATGGTGGTGCCATAATACGGTATTTTTGAGTCTGTTAAAATCACGTTTTATACAGAACCATTTGTAGAGTATTTTGAGTATAAAAATTGTTGTGTGAATTATTTTTAATTAAGTGAATCCTTTTGCAAATGGTTGTAAATTGAACCCTCTGTACAGTAAGACCAAATTATAATTTTATTCTAGTATAAATAAGACCGTGGCAATTACTTAGTGAGAATGGCCTTTCCAACTGTTAGAAAATGTTGCTAATTGCTACAATTGCACAAATGGTTGCATTTGTAATCTTGAAAATATAAAATGTTCATAAATCACTTAGTAATGTTCAGAACCTTGTTATTATAATTTGTACAATAAAAATTGCCATCTTGCATGTTTGCATACTTTGCATGATTTTTGTGTTGTCATTAGTATTGATCTTGTGATTGTTTTGTCTTGGTTGTTTTGCTTGATAGATTTTGTTGATTGTCAAGTGTGTTATTGCGAAGAGTGTACCAACACCACCAACTACTAAGGCAAGTGGAACTATCATCCATGTCCTAATATTTTCATTATACTTAGTGGAATTTTTGTAGTATGCATGATAGGGCTACTATGTTACTATGCTATGTTATGTCCTATATAGGATATCCTTTAGACTTTACTTACTGAAAACATCGTAAGTTGTAGTATGCTTAGTCCCGCTATAGTTTCAGGGTGGAATATCATGTTATGATTATATGAAGTATTGGAAAAAATATATGTTTTATATAATAAAACAAGTACTCAATGAATCACCTGGGTGGAATGTGGATACTCAGTTGTGGATAAGGTGGCAACGAAGGGAACCATATGTATGACTATATTTTTCGTGTGTGCATTAGAAGATCAAATTCTAAGTACTTAGCCATGTCCCCGGTTACGGACAACTCTTAGCAACTAAGGCCTGAAGCTATGGAAGATCTCGACATTCCAATTTCTCAAAGTAAAACTTGATGGTGTCAACAAGGTATTAGAAGCACTTGGAGTTTGCCAAGGAGTTCAGAGAGTTATTGAAAGATCAAAACTATTTTGAAAAGATAGGATAAAACCATATTGCTTTCTTCAAATGAGCCTAAACTCTACTTAACCAAATATGCATGTATTGGTAGGTTCCAACTTATTTCCACATAGTAGTGAAACTTGCCAATACAATTCAAATGTATTGACGCTTTTCGCTATAACTTATCATCTTGCAGGATTACTTGGTGATAGTGATGTTTGATGAGTAGGGGTTACGAGTCTGCACCCAACATGCTTGCCTATGGCACATGAAGATGAAGGACTCCATGCTTTACTTTTATTCCGCTGCTTTGTAATAAGATAGCCTATGGCTATGAGATTGTAGTAAGTATTTATATTCTGGATCATGCGATGTAATATGACCTTTGTATCTTGATATTACATCTTAAACTGTGGGTGCTAGCTATTTGATCCAGGGACTAGCACTGTAATCACAGGGATTTCGAACCAAATCGGGTTCGGGTCTGCTACAGATGGTATCAGAGCACTGTGTTGCCTGTAGGATCATAACCCTAGGATTTGGACAAAGAACCTTGTTAGGAATGAACTTATAATTTTATACTTAGTAGATTTTCTCGTATACCTTGATCATTCTTTACTAAATCTCTTCTCCTTCAAACATGTAGAAGACCAGCCTTTTGCTTTCTCTAAGGACCTTGAAGATGGATCGTGTCAACAAGAAGTTCAAGATACAAGTTGTGACAAGTCCTCGAGCTTGCAAAATATGTGGAGAAGTAGGCCACACCTCTAAGGAACATCAAGATCAATGTCCATATTGTGATTCCAACCATCCATTTAAAGAATGCCCCATATCTCAAGTCACGTGTTTCCTATGTGAAGGAACCAACCACATTCATGCCAAGTTCCATCTTGACTTCATAGTGCAACAAGTGAAAGAACAAATCAAGGATGGAATGTATCAAGCTCTAAGGAATATAGTCCAAAACCTTATCCATATCACTTGCTCCAAATGCAAGAAGAAAGGACACAATATTAATGAATGTCTAGAGAAGGAACTTCAAGACAACCACAACAACACTTCAAGGAAAAGGACTCGAGACATGACAAAAATGTTTTGCCATCGCTGCCGGAAGACAAGACACTTCACCGACGATTGCCCAACTCAAAAGAGAGCCCCACTGATGTTATCATAGTGTGACCCAAGATACATTAGATTGCCTACCAGCTATTTAAGACTTCTGTATCATGTTAGTGTATGGATCATACTGACCTATGTGGTATGACTGTACTAGGTTGCTTGTTTCAAGAAAACTTGTTGTTTTCTTCAACTCATGAGTTAAATTCATAAGTTGTTAAGTGATTAGTTGCTTGTTGATTGTTTGATTGAACTTGTTTGTTTTTGGTTGTGTGTTAGAACTTATTTAGATCTATCTATCATTACATATCCCTATTAAACCAACAGATGCCTCCGAGACCTGCCAACAACCGTGCCAACAATGGAAACAACAACAATGGAAATGAGATAAAACAGATTATGACTGCATAGGCTCAGCTAATGCAGATGATGACACAATTCATGGCAACCATCAACAATCAGAATCAGAATCTGAATCTGAACAACAACAACAACAACAACAACCAGAACAATAACAATCCACCACCTCTTGATATGCTTACTAGATTTATAAGGTTGAGACCTGCAAAGTTCTCTGGTACTTCTGATCCAATGGTAGCCGATGACTGGTTACGTTCAGTGAATAGAGATTTAGTGACTGTTGGATGCTCTGATGCCGAGAAAGTGAGATTTGCAGCACACTTGCTCGAAGGCCCTGCAGCTATATGGTGGGACAACTTTCAATTCACTTACCCCATTGAAGAAGTGACTTGGGAAATATTTGAAGAAGTTTTCCGCACTAACCATATCTCTTTAGGCGTGATGATTATAAAGAAGAAGGAGTTTCACAACCTTAAATAGCGTCACCACAGCGTCGCTGAATACATTGAGGAATTCAACAATCTTTCACGTTATGCTCTAGATGATACTGACACGGATGCTAATAGGAAGGAAAAATTCCTAGATGGACTAAATGATGAAATGTTCATGCAGTTATCAGTTGCTTATGTTCCAACTTATCAATCACTATGTGACAAGGTTACAATTTTAGAGAGCAAGATGAAGCAAGTTGAGAACAGAAAGAGGAACCATAGCTTTGACAAGTATCACTCGGGATCATCACAAAAGATGCGTTCATTCAAAAAGAGCAATGGAGATTCTGGACCACATCAGCATGAAGGAAATGGACACACTCATCATCATCACAAGAATCACCACAACAACAATGGAAGTGGTAATAATAATGGGAATGGTACTGACAATGGAGATAACCTTGGTCAGAACCAACATAGAAATTCCATGAAGAAGGACATTAGCCAGTTGTAGTGCTATAATTGTAAGCAACTTGGACACTGTGCATCAGACTCTCCTGGGAAGAAAAAGAATAAGGATGCTAGGAACTCTAATGGAAGCGATTCCAATGTGGCCCGGAAAGGACATGTGAACCACATTAACATGTACGGAACCCTTGAAGAATTAGATGATGTGGATGGTACGATTTAGCTAACTCAGTTGAGTCATATAAGGATCCCATGTTTGGATGTCAATTATTGAACCCATAGCCAAGTGAACCATCAAATGAAACCCTACAAAATTTCCTTTTAAGGGTGGTAGCACCCAAGTTATTCTGAAACTCAACCTATTCTTTCTAGCCTTCTCGAATCTCGAGACGAGATTCCTTTTAAGGATGGTAGTCTGTCACATCCCAAAATCTTGCAAATTTTGAAATGTGCAAAAACTTAAACAAAATGAAAAACTAAGTCTTGGAAATTCATAGGGAACAAAAACTTTTTGACTATTTAATATAACTCCTTCAAAACAAAAATTAAATAAAACAATTTTGTTTGTGAAGTTGTATGCATGTTTTCAAAATCATGAAGCATGCATGGTTGCATTTTAAAGCTAAGAGAAATAACTTTCTTCTCAAAGTTAAAATGACCACTTAATAACATGAAACTTTGGATATATTACATATTTAAAATATACAAAAGAATTCCTAAGTGAGCTCAAAATATAAAGGGAAAAATTATAAAACCATAGAAATTAGTTTGACTCTATTTGAAGCTCCAGATAAAATGATTTAAAATTTATAAAAATATAGGAAGAAAAGTAAAAGTTAAGGCAATGACTAAAAACGAAATAAAAGTATTCTTAAATGAGTGATTATGATAAAGAATAAAATTATAAAGCTAAGAAATTGGTTTGAACCTTTTTGGAGTCCTAAGTCAAAAGATATGATTTTTATAAGAAAAGGGAATAGAAAATAATAAAACTAGACGTACGTACCATACTCAATTGTTTTTCAAATGAATTATACTTTATTGAAAAATATATTCCAAATACTCTAATTAAAATAAACTATCAACTTATATTTTATATAAAATTTTCTAAAAAGGTTTGCAATAAATTTGAATCAAATTGAAGAGACAAATTGAAAACTAGAAACAAAACAGAAAAGAAATCATTTAAAAAACAGAGAGCAGCAACAGCCCAAGCCCACTAGCCAACTCTATTTTTTCATTCCTTTATTTCCATCTTGGGCTGAATTTTATGGCCCAACTAGACCGATCGAAGTCGATCCATCATCTTCCTCGTGAAGACATACACACAGAGTAGGTACCGGCCATAGAATTCCCACCTCTTCTCCTCTCCTCCCCCATCAATTCAATGACCGTTTCTTCTTGACTTCAAAACGAAAAACGTTTAGAATTGAGTGAAGGATCCGTTCAGGTCATTAATTTCTCCCTTTAGTGCCATAATCTCTCAAATTAATACCGTGAACCAAATGTTATATGGCGGCATACGTACCCCGATCTCTCTCTCTAGACCATATCAAGATTAACCGAGAGAACCAGCGCGAACCTCTAGTCCTCCTCCATCACTTTCGTTCCTAAACTTTTTCGAGAGGAGCTCTGTAGATCTCATACCAACCATGCCAAGATCAGCCTAAAACCGGACTTCATCGCTAGAGGGGTGTGCTGAGGGGGAGAGAGAGGAGAGGGAGAGAGGGGCTGCTGAGGTGGCGATTTCTGGTTGGTTGGGGGGTAGGGAGAGGGTGAGGTGGCGCAAGGGGAGTGGCCGGGGTGAGGTGGCTGGGGGAGAGAGGGATTAACCGTAGCTGTAGTATTTAGAGGGCTGGTTTGGGGTGGACCGTTTTAGTTTTCTGGGGGTGGTCGTTCGGGTCGGTCGGCCCGTTCGACTGCCCCCGCTAAATTAACTTAATATTTTATTTAATTTAATTGGACCGTTTGCAACCCGATAGCAACAAAACAAAATAATCCGGAGACCCGGGGTTTGGCGTTTGAATAAAGATGGGGCGTTTTAGAAAACAAAAGCGGCTTTGCGAAAAAGTTTTGGCAAACAATGCATGACGATGCAATGCACAAATTCAACGCGATTTTCTAGTAGTGGTTTTGCGGGATGCCACAATTCGACACCACTAACAAGGGATCTCGCCCTCGAGATCCGCCTCATGGTACCGGAAGGAAGATCGACGATCTGAATCTTCTCGCATCGTGTAGATCCTCGCGACACCACTAACGAGGGTTCCTTCTTCATCTTGAAATTTGGCGACACCACCAACAAGAGGTCGTTGTCCGTGATCGTCGAGAGAACACTCCGGGAAAACAAAAGGTCAAAGGTAGAGGTATCCACAAATAAAGCCACCCCTAACTTCGATGGAAAGAGGGAACCGATGCATTCTCGTCCACTTCAATGTACAAAAGCGAATAGAAGGGGTAGTCGGCATGGGGGCCAATCCATCACGCACCCAAACTATTACTCTGCACAATCAGTAGAAAAGAGTGCAACCATTCTCGGAATCAGACTGAAGATCTCGACAAGCGAGGTCCGGAACAAAGGAGTGATGCAGACCCTGCACCGGATCTGGCGTAGAGGATGTCGTCGCGTCGGAAACACCGGAAGGCACAAACAAGGAACAAAGGATGGCACCACAGACGAAGGATTCCTCGGATAGCATGGAGACCGGATGTAGCAACACCGTTATCGAAGAAGGAAGCGAAACCCTGAAGGTACGACGGAAACCCAACCACGAGAATTCCTGGACTCGAAGAAAGAGACGAGAGCGGATTCAAAACACGTAGGGGTAAGGGGGGAACAGCAGAGGGGTAAGGAGTAAAATCAGACCTAATCAGAACTATCCAACCGATTTTGCAAAAATAGTTTTGACACTCTGCTTCGGCCGTTAGCTAGGTCATCCTACAGGCTGGACTTGTGGGGTATCGCAACTGCTGAGCTCTGATACCACTCTGTAACACCCTCAGAATCGGACCTATGCAAGTTTTAGCAAAATTCGCCAAACCCGCATAGAAACGATTCAAAGGTGCCCACCAGGCACTTTCGTGCGGGTGGAAAACGAAGTAATAACATTACACAACAGTCCTCGATGGGACCCACAGAACAGATATATATAACAGCGACTCAAAGAGTCAAGAATACAGATGTACGGTACAAAGATCCAAATCACCTTGAAAATGATCGAGCGTCCGACTATGGACAAGATGCAAATGGGGCTAAGAGCCCTGAAGAATAACCGATGGCGTCCATAACCCTGCCCAGGCCAAGCCGGAAGGGTAACCCTGCTAACGGCGTCGATCTCAAAACCTGCTTAAACAAAAGGGGTGCCGACAAAGGGCAAAAGAAAAAGAGGAGCGCCAAGATCGAGGCCAAGATGCACGGCGAGGCTAGAATTCGGCGGTCCTCGCCTACATAGGTATGGTGGACTGAGCGGCAACGGCAGCATGCACTAAACAACCTATAGAGACTCGATACAACTGGCGGTTATCAGAGAGGGGTAAGAATGACGTATCCGGATCCAACCTGAAAATAACACCAAACAAACCCATCCTGGTGTTTCCCCCTCGAGACCAAACGAGGAAGTCAACCGAGGAACTCACACCGTTGGCAGTTTTACTTATTCAGTTATCGTTGCAGCAATTACTAGTCAGGTTTAGATATTCATCCTGATAAAGGAAGCAGTAGGCACTTTTAATTAACCATTCCGTTATAGTTGTAACACTTACTAATCAGATATGAATAGCATGAGGTAACCCTTAAACCCAGCAGTTGTTGATACTTTTATTCAGCCATTCCGCTAGAAGTTGCAATACTTACTAGTCAGGTACAATGGTCATGGCGACATCTCAAACAAGCAATTGTGGGCAGTATTATTTAGCCATTCCGTTATAGTGAAGCTGATTACTAGTCATTATAAAGTCAAATTTATAGCAATAAACTTTAGTTATGCTTGTCTATGATCGAGATACTGTGCTCCAAGTCGTACATATCCGCGACACGGCTTTAGAAAGTTTTACCCGCCGGGTGCACCAATAGCAACACACGCCGATCAACCTCGGAAAAACCAAAACAAAAACCAACGAGGCTTTCACGACTGAACAATCACAGGATTCAGAAATATTTCAGGGGGCCACCCCTTAAGTAGAATCCGCAACGAAGCCAGCTGACTCCGAGACGGACTTAAGGTTTGGGTAGACGGTGGAACGATCGGGAACCCGAAAGTGTGGCTGGGCTTGTCGACACCGCGAATCGTGTCCCGATCCTAACAAGACAAAGGTGCTCCTCGCAATTTAAATACGTAAAGTAGCATGGCATAAGTACAGGATCGTAAATAAAACCTCAAACTAGTTTGTGGCCCCAAGAAATAAGATGAATCAAGCTCGCTCTGGGGTCCCATATACCTCCCGGATGTGGATAGCGCGATAAATCAAGGAACAGTATCAAGTACTCGGGGTCTTACGGACACAAGTGGGCTCGGAAACCAAATATTTTCTATCACCCACCGATGCCTCGCTTATTTCAATTTTAGTTGTTAAACAGAAATTAAAGTGACGATAAGTAACACTAGAATCATCTCCAACATCAACATGCGGCAATACATCAAGAATCGTGGCATATGACGACACATCAAGACTTGAGCAAGCAACTACGACGCATAAGTCCAACTATCTACCAAACAATGTAATAGGGTGTGTCCAAGGCAATATAGGGCTGCACGGTATATCACAGGTACGGAAACTAAAGCATCGCAACACAGATAGCAATAGATCAACAGGAGGGAATAAGTACTATAAAAGTAAGATGGGTAGAAAGGGGGAGATGCTCGCCTGAAAACATTGTCGAAGGTTCAACCAAGATCGGTAAGCTCACATCAACTCAACGGCCTTATCCGCGAAGAAGCAAAACGCTAGAATAAACACCGGATGCAATATTTAATACAACGGCAGAAGATCGGCATGATACATGTATGATGCATGACATGGCCAAGGTGCAATGCAATTAGGTCTTTAAGCGAACCGGGTCCGACATTTAATTAAATGGTTCAGTTATTTAGATCCCCCGCAAATTAAATGTTGTTTAGCAATGTAACAGATGGAGCCGGTTCGCTACACATGTTTAAATGAGGCCAATATAAGGCTGGATTTGCTCGCATATGGGCCCCATATTAGATTATTAGGTGAATCGGCATGAGGCCCCCAAACCACAGATATGCATGCGAGTATGACAATTCAATATGCAACAAGTTGTTATTATGTTATAAAATAGGGTTTCGGGAAGGGGTTCACACATTAGGGTTCTCGACGATCTTGGGGTTTCCGGGGTTCGGGGTCGGTCTCAGGGTCCAGGGTTCGACAGGATCGTTTCGGCGGGATCGTTCTCGAACAACGGGGCAGATCTTGTCGGGGCCTCATGTCGCTCTTGGGTTATCATATTTAATTGTCGATCTTGTCCGCGGATGAACTTGACTTGACGGTTCGATGTCGTTGCCGCACTTGGTGTCGGCGGGGTCGACCTTCGGTAGATCTTGGCACGGTGACAGTTCTCCTCGGTGGTCCTCCGGTTTCCCTGTCGATGATCTTGTCGTTTCAATGTCGGGGTCTCGAAAACGGAGCGAAGCACTTGGCGTTCCTTAGCGATCTTGGCGTCCTCTAGGGAAGACCATGTCGAGCCATCGGGTTTGGTTTGGTCTTCGGGGACCGCGAAGGAGAGCTTGGGGTTTTCGAGGCTTCGATTGTCGATGGCGAACTTGGCTTCCAACATCGGTATTCCTTTGGTTTTCTCCTCGATCATCGGTTGTGGGGCCGGTTGTCGTGAACAGAAGTAGGTCCCACCATACTGCTACCCCAACGTGCACACGAACAACGGTTAGCGAAGGCGCCTGCATCGTGGGACTGGTCGACCCGAGGAGGAGGCCGGAGCCGGGGAGAAGGGCGGTTCGCGCTGGGGCCGCCGGCGGAGGTCGTGGGCCGGCCGGAGGCGGCGACGGGCGTGGCAGGCGTGGCCAGCCGGCGGCGAGCCCGGCGGAGGGCGAGCGGGGCGGGAGAGCCAGCGGCCGGGCCGGGGAGACGCGAGGAGGGAGGCGCCTGGTCGCGAGGGGAGAGGCGGCCGCTGGGCCGCCCGGAGATGGAGGCGGCGGCGATGCGATCGGCGGGAGGCTCATGACGGCGGGCGAAGGTGGGGTCCGCGGGGGAGGGGATGTCGTCGGGACGGAGGAGGCGCAGCCTGCAGGCGCGCCATGAGGCGGCGGCGGCCAGGCGAGCGCGGCTCGCATGGTCGGGAGGGTCGGTGGCGGAGGACGTCCTCGGCGGGCGGAGAGGCGGTCGGAGGGAGCGTCACGTGGTTGGCGACTAGCGGAGGAGGAGGAGGACGAAGGGCGGGCGGGAAGGGCGGCTGGGCGTGGTCGCCATGACGGGGCAGGGGTTGGGGCTGCAGGGTGAGGCAACGGTGGGCGGAGGAGGACCGGTGGCAGGGAGGAGGGGTGGTTCGGAGGGTGAGGCGGCTCACTGAGGAAGGAGAAGGAGGTGGGGCACGGGAGACTGGTCGGGGAAGGACGGGTTGGTGGGGACGTGGGCTGGGGGCCACAGGCGGTGAGTGGAAGGCGGGTCCCGCGTGGGGGCCGGGGGCGGGCCCACGGGACAGGGAGAGTGTCTGGCGTGCGTGTAGTGTGTGCGTCGTGTGCGTGCCCGTGCTGGGGTGTGGGGCAGGTGGGAAGGTGAGTGGTGTGCTGAGGGGGAGAGAGAGGAGAGGGAGAGAGGGGATGCTGAGGTGGCGATTTCTGGTTGGTTGGGGGTAGGGAGAGGTGAGGTGGTGGGGAGTGGCCGGGTGAGGTGGCTGGGGAGAGAGGGTAGATTAACTGGTAGCTGTAGTATTTAGAGGGCTGGTTTGGGGTGGACCGTTTTAGTTTTCTGGGGGTGGTCGTTCGGGTCGGTCGGCCCGTTCGACTGCCCCCGCTAAATTAACTTAATATTTTATTTAATTTAATTGGACCGTTTGCAACCCGATAGCAACAAAACAAAATAATCCGGAGACCCGGGGTTTGGCGTTTGAATAAAGATGGGGCGTTTTAGAAAACAAAACGGGCTTTGCGAAATAGTTTTGGCAAACAATGCATGACGATGACGATGCAATGCACAAATTCAACGCGATTTTCTAGTAGTGGTTTTGCGGGATGCCACAATTCGACACCACTAACAATGGATCTCGCCCTCGAGATCCGCCTCATGGTACCGGAAGGAAGATCGGCGATCTGAATCTTCTCGCATCGTGTAGATCCTCGCGACACCACTAACGAGGGTTCCTTCTTCATCTTGAAATTTGGCGACACCACCAACAAGAGGTCGTTGTCCGTGATCGTCGAGAGAACACTCCGGGAAAACAAAAGGTCAAAGGTAGAGGTATCCACAAATAAAGCCACCCCTAACTTCGATGGAAAGAAAAAACCAATGCATTCTCGTCCACTTCAATGTACAAAAGCGAATAGAAGGGGTAGTCGGCATGGGGGCCAATCCATCACGCACCCAAACTATTACTCTGCACAATCAGTAGAAAAGAGTGCAACCATTCTCGGAATCAGACTGAAGATCTCGACAAGCGAGGTCCGGAACAAAGGAGTGATGCAGACCCTGCACCGGATCTGGCGTAGAGGATGTCATCGCGTCGGAAACACCGGAAGGCACAAACAAGGAACAAAGGATGGCACCACAGACGAAGGATTCCTCGGATAGCATGGAGACCGGATGTAGCAACACCGTTATCGAAGAAGGAAGCGAAACCCTGAAGGTACGACGGAAACCCAACCACGAGAATTCCTGGACTCGAAGAAAGAGACGAGAGCGGATTCAAAACACATAGGGTAAGGGGGAACAGCAGAGGGTAAGGAGTAAAATCAGACCTAATCGAACTATCCAACCGATTTTAAAAATAGTTTTGACACTCTGCTTCGGCCGTTAGCTAGGTCATCCTACAGGCTGGACTTGTGGGGTATCGCAACTGCTGAGCTCTGATACCACTCTGTAACACCCTCAGAATTGGACCTATGCAAGTTTTAGCAAAATTCGCCAAACCCGCATAGAAACGATTCAAAGGTGCCCACCAGGCACTTTCGTGCGGGTGGAAAACGAAGTAATAACATTACACAACAGTCCTCGATGGGACCCACAGAACAGATATATATAACAGCGACTCAAAGAGTCAAGAATAAAGATGTACGGTACAAAGATCCAAATCACCTTGAAAATGATCGAGCGTCCGACTACGGACAAGATGCAAATGGGGCTAAGAGCCCTGAAGAATAACCGATGGCGTCCATAACCCTGCCCAGGCCAGGCCGGAAGGGTAACCCTGCTAACGGCGTCGATCTCAAAACCTGCTTAAACAAAAGGGGTGCCGACAAAGGGCAAAAGAAAGAGGAGGCGTCGATCTTGAGGCCAGTACACGGCGAGGCTAGAATTCGGCGGTCCTCGCCTACATAGGTATGGTGGACTGAGCGGCAACGGCAGCATGCACTAAACAACCTATAGAGACTCGATACAACTGGCGGTTATCAGAGAGGGGTAAGAATGACGTATCCGGATCCAACCTGAAACTAACACCAAACAAACCCATCCTGGTGTTTCCCCCTCGAGACCAAACGAGGAAGTCAACCGAGGAACTCACACCGTTGGCAGTTTTACTTATTCAGTTATCGTTGCAGCAATTACTAGTCAGGTTTAGATATTCATCCTGATAAAGGAAGCAGTAGGCACTTTTAATTAACCATTCCGTTATAGTTGTAACACTTACTAATCAGATATGAATAGCATGAGGTAACCCTTAAACCCAGCAGTTGTTGATACTTTTATTCAGCCATTCCGTTGTAGTTGCAATACTTACTAGTCAGGTACAATGGTCGCAAGCGACAACTCAAACAAGCAATTGTGGGCAGTATTATTTAGCCATTCCGTTATAGTGAAGCTGATTACTAGTCATTATAAAGTCAAATTTATAGCAATAAACTTTAGTTATGCTTGTCTATGATCGAGATACTGTGCTCCAAGTCGTCCATATCCATGGACACGGCTTTAGAAAGTTTTACCGGCCGGGTGCACCAATAGCAACACACGCCGATCAACCTCGGAAAAACCAAAACAAAACCCAACGAGGCTTTCACGGTGAACAATCACGATTGAGAAATATTTCAGGGCCACCCTTAAGTAGAATCCATAGCGAAGCGGTGACTCGAGACGGACTTAAGGTTTGGGTAGACGGTGAGAACTCGGGAACCCGAAAGTGTGGCTGGGCTTGTCGACACCGCGAATCGTGTCCCGATCCTAACAAGACAGTGTGCTCCTCGCACAATTTAAATACTGAAAGTAGCATGGCATAAGTACAGGATCGTAAATAAAACCTCAAACTAGTTTGTGGCCCCAAGAAATAAGATGAATCAAGCTCGGCTCGGGGTCCCATATACCTCCGGATGTGGATAGCGATAAATCAAGGAATGTATCAAGTACTCGGGGTCTTACGGGACACAAGTGGGCGTTGAAACCAAATATTTTCTATCACCCACCGATGCCTCTGCTTATTTCAATTTTAGTTGTTAAACGAAATTAAAGTGACGATAAGTAACACTAGAATCATCTCCAACATCAACATGCGGCAATACATCAAAATCGTGGCATATGACGACACACATCAAGACTTGAGCAAGCAACTACGACGCCATAAGTCCAACTATCTACCAAACAACAGGTAATAGGGTGTGTCCAAGGCAATATAGGGCTGCACGGTATATCACAGTACGGAAACTAAAGCATCGCAACACGATAGCAATAGATCAACGGAGGGAATAAATACTATAAAAGTAAGATGGGTAGAAAGGGAGATGCTTTGAAAACATTGTCGAAGGTTCAACCGAAGATCGGGGCGAAGCTCACATCAACTCAACGGCCTTATCCGCGAAGAAGCAAAACGCTAGAATAAACACCGGATGCAATATTTAATACAACGGCAGAAGATCGGCATGATGCATGTATGATGCATGACATGGCCAAGGTGCAATGCAATTAGGTCAGTTTAAGCGGAACCGGGGTTCCGACATTTAATTAAATGGTTCAGTTATTTAGATCCCCCGCAAATTAAATGTTGTTTAGCAATGTAACAGATGGAGCCGGTTCGCTACACATGTTTAAATGAGGCCAATATAAGGCTGGATTTGCTCGCATATGGGCCCCATATTAGATTATTAGGTGAATCGGCATGAGGCCCCCAAACCACAGATATGCATGCGAGTATGACAATTCAATATGCAACAAGTTGTTATTATGGCCTCCATGTCGCTCTTGGGTTATCACAATGTGGTCTCGAAAGCGAAAGCACTTGGCGTTCCTTAGCGATCTTGGCGTCCTCTAGGGAAGACCATGTCGAGCCATCGAGTTGGTTTGGTCTTGAGGGACCGCGAAGGAGAGCTTAGGGTTTTCGAGGCTTCGATTGTCGATGGCGAACTTGAAGCGCCTGGTGGGTGGTCGGCGAGGAGGCCGGGCGGAGAAAGGCACGCTGGGGCCGGCCGGAGGTCGTGGGCGGCGAGGCGCGGCGAGGCGTGGCGGGCGTAGCCAGCCGCGGCGGCGGTGGAAGCCGGGGAGACGCGAGGAGGCGGAGGAGGAGGCGGCCTGGCAGGCGGCGGAGATGGAGGCGATGGCGGATGCGATCGGCGGGAGGCTCGGGCTCATGGGACGGCTCGAGGCGGCAGGGTCCGCAGAGGCGGTGGAGGGATGGTCGCGGACGGAGGCGCGGGCCTGCAGCCGGGCGGAGGTGGAGCAGCCAGGCGGCGCGGCGCTTGAGGCGCAGGCTCATGGTCGGGAGGTCGGTGCGGCGGAGGACGTCGCTGGCGGCGGAGGAGGTCGGAGGAGGCGTCGGTGGTTGGCGACTAGCCGGAGGAGGAGGACGTGGCAGGCGGGGGTAGCGGCTGGGCTGTGGTCGCCGGCACGGGCAGGCGGGGGTGAGGCAGCAGTGGGGCGGAGGAGGACCGGTGGCGAGGGAGGAGGGGGGTGGTTCGGCGCGGAGGGTGAGGCGGCTCCGGCTGAGGAAGGAGAAGGAGGTGGGGCCTGGGAGGAGGTGGGGGACGGGGGTTGGTGGGGGACGCGTGGGCGCGTGGGGCCCACGGGCGGTGAGTGGAAGGCGGGTCCCGCGTGGGGCGGGCCACGGGATGTGAGATTGTCTGGCGTGCGTGTAGTGTGTGCGTCGTGTGCGTGCCCGTGCTGGGGTGTGGGGCAGGTGGGAAGGTGAGTGGTGTGCTGAGGGGGAGAGAGAGGAGAGGGAGAGAGGGGCTGCTGAGGTGGCGATTTCTGGTTGGTTGGGGGGTAGGGAGAGGGTGAGGTGGCGCAAGGGGAGTGGCCGGGGTGAGGTGGCTGGGGGAGAGAGGGTAGATTAACTGGTAGCTGTAGTATTTAGAGGGCTGGTTTGGGGTGGACCGTTTTAGTTTTCTGGGGGTGGTCGTTCGGGTCGGTCGGCCCGTTCGACTGCCCCCGCTAAATTAACTTAATATTTTATTTAATTTAATTGGACCGTTTGCAACCCGATAGCAACAAAACAAAATAATCCGGAGACCCGGGGTTTGGCGTTTGAATAAAGATGGGGCGTTTTAGAAAACAAAACGGGCTTTGCGAAATAGTTTTGGCAAACAATGCATGACGATGACGATGCAATGCACAAATTCAACGCGATTTTCTAGTAGTGGTTTTGCGGGATGCCACAGCAGATAATCCGCCCCAAGTGGGGGGCGGATAATCCGCCCCCAAAGTTGTGCAACGGCCAGATCTGGGGAGGGGGTATTTGAGCCAGCCATCCCCCTCCTGCCAGAACGCTTGATTCATCTAGAAAAAGACCAGATCAGATCTGAAAGCTTCATCCAAGAGTGCTCCACCTAGATCCACCCAAAGGCCCCCTCCCTTGGGGAATCGAAGGAGGAGAACTCGACCTTCATCATCAGCAATCAAGCGCTTCATCTCCTCTCCATTCATTTGGAGAACCTCCGATCTAGTATTGCTTGCAAATATCTAGATCCTCATTTTTGTTTATATTGATAAACCTTGTTCTTGTGGCAGCTTGTTGTCATCTCGGGAGCCCCCAATTCGGTTGTGGGTGTGTGCCCCGATAGTGTTGTAAAAGGCACCGGTTCCCGCCTCGAAGGGATCCAATAGTGGAGAAGGTGGATTAGGCCTCTCGTGGCGAGATCCATCGGAGAATAGGGTGAGGCCTATTGTGGCGTGGTGGTCTTAGAACCGCCCACCCCTCCAACGCAGATGTACTTCCCTTAACAAGGAAGGAACTGCGGTAAAACAAATCCCTGTGTCTCCGCGTGCTCCACTACGGTTTCCTCGCTCCTCTTTTACATGCTTAGTAGTTAGGGTTACATATAGGGAAATTCTCGTAGTTGAATATCTAGAGAATTTACTTTGTGTCAAGCCTAAAATTGAAAAAGTATTAAAAATTGGTTAGCACCTATTCACCCCCCCTCTAGGTGCCCATATGATCCATTTCAATTGGTATCAGAGCCTCGGCTCTTATTTCGGGCTTAACCGCCTAAGAGAAGTATGGGTTCCAAGGGAGATGGGAGTGATGCTCCGGAGGTAGTCACCCTGAACTATCTCAAGATGTTGGAAACAACCTTGGTGAGTTCAATGGAGGCTAAGATGGAAGAGATGTGTCAATTAATAATGCGTCTCTCCACATCCGCACCATCACCTCCATCTAACTCTGAGGATACCACTCCGCAATCCAAGGAAACGGGTAAAACTGTTTCCAAAGATAACGAAGTGGTAGGTGATGATACTAGCAAGATCTCCTCCTCGAAAAAGGATAGCGGTAAGGATGGATACAATGAGGTTTCTCATGTGTATTCCCCTGATCCGCCTATCCCTCACCCACATATACATAATAGGGGTGATCCACCCAAACTTTCAGCATCTACTTTCTCTCAATGGCATTTTTCGATGAAATCTCATGTGTGCAGTTCCTCCATAGAGTTGTGGAAGATCATCGAAAATGGTCTTCATGTTGGAAACCCCAACAATCTCACAAGAAGAGAAGTGGTCGATAGCCAACTCAATGCTACATCTCTACACATGATATAGCTTGGTGTGGGTGACAAAGACATGCCACACATTCAGCATCTTACCACAGCTAAAGAAGCTTGGGATGCCCTCACCGAGCTCTTCATCAGAAATGAAAGTATGAGAATGAATAGATATGATGCCTTGATCAATGAAGCTGAAGGATTTTATATGCTGGATGGAGAAGACCACGAGGACATGTATAGGAGGCTCAAGGCAATAGCTACAACCTTCAGAAACCACGGTGCAGCTCATGTTGATGATGCTTGGATCAAGCGCAAGTATGTCAGTGCTCTTATGCCATTTGAGCCCACAGATTTGAAAAGTCTCCAAGGTAGGCATAACTATCACCTCATGTCATCCAATGAGGTAATGCAAGAAATGGCCGCTTTCAAAGTGGCTGCCAAGAATGCCGAAGATGCTCGTGCTCGAGCTATGGGGATGCAAAAGGGGGTCAACATGGCCTTGAAGACTAGTGTGATTAATCATGATGAATATGCGGTAGAAGGTTTGGACTGTCCCGAGGATATAAAAAGGATCCACGGACAATACTTGGCTCTTTATGCAAGAAACTTTTGGAAAGATCTAGCCAAGGCTAAAGCTGAACTAGATCGCAAGAGTGGAGCCTATGGAAGAAAAGAAAATGGTCCCAAGCTGAGAACATGCTTCAATTGTGGTGACCGGCTGCACTTCGTAGCTGAGTGTCCATATCAAAGTAGGGAGGATAATGGAGGAAGACTCATTTTCAAGGACAAATCAAAAGCTCCACGTAAGAAACAGTTTGTAAAAAAGAATGCTCCTTTCAAGAAGCAACCAAAGATTGTTGTAGTGGCTCAAGAAGAATATTCATCGGGGAGTGAAGATGAGGACGAGGATGATAGCTCTCAAGAGGTGGCTGCTATAGCCACCACATCTACATCAACATCTCTCTTCGACTCTCCGAACGAAAACATCATCAACAAGAATGCTACTTGCCTCATGGCAAGAAGCTCCGAGGTAATTTCTTCTAACTCTTCTTTTCCCAAGGCTATGATAGACATGGATGACCCTGCTAGTCTTAAGGTTAAAGAAGAGATTATTGCTTTGGATTATTTCTATACTAACTTGCAAGGTGAGCACAAAGTTCGTTTTGAGGCTCTTATGGATCAGCTGGCCCAAAACGAAGCACTCCTCGAAGAAAAGGGCAAAATTGAAAGGGAGGATGCAATAGAAATTGCATCCCTAAAAAATGCTCTTGAAGAAGAAGAAGCTCGGGTCTCTCTTGAAGAGAGGCTTGAGTCTATGGAAGAGTCACATGAAGAAATTGTGACTAAACTCGTTAAGGAACGTGACAATGCTGTCAACAAGGCAAAGAAGTTAAAGAAGGAAAGGATTGACTTTGGGGCTGCTCATGATAGACTCTCCGAGGAATTGGAGAAACTTGACAATGCTCACAAGGCGTTGAAAAACGAGTTCTCTATTCTCAATGAGTCACATGATCAGCTTCAAAGTCGATTGGCCAAATATGATACTCCTAGCTCGTCAAACTCAACATATAGCAACAAGGAAAATGCTAATGTGGAAAAAGAAGTGATCAAGGACATCACTACCAAGGACAAAGGTGTGCTTGATGAAGTCCTTGGCAAGCAAAGGTCAAATCATAGTAAAGAGGGACTTGGGTATGTCACCAAGTCCAAGAAGAAGAAGACCAAGAAGAACACGACCAAGAATGTGCAATTAAAGACAAGCACAGCTGAGAAGGTTGTCACAAAAGACAAGACTAATAATATTGGTTTTGCAGGGTCTCACAATCCGAATTATGAACTCTTTTGTGATGACTATGGCGATGTTTATGCTTATTATGTTGGTCCTTTTGGTGAATATATTGCTTGGTCTATTTGGGTCCCAAAGACCCTTGTTACTAAAATGAAAGGACCCATTGAAAAATGGGTACCTAAAACCAAGAAGTAATTTTCTTGCAGGGCTATGCTTCCGGTGGGTCGAAATGGGTGCTGGATAGTGGTTGCACTAGTCATATGACCGGAAGCAAGGAGATCATCACGGAGATGCGTCCAAATCATGATAATATCACAGTCTCCTATGGTGATAAGTCTAAATCTCAGGTATTGGGTCTTGGCAAGGTTGTGGTTGCCCACGATATCTCTCTCGTGGACGTCATGCTTGTTGAGACCCTTGGTTACAACCTTCTTTCTGTTCGTGCCCTTGGCAAGATGGGTTTTGCTGTTTTTATCGATGATGATTTGGTGGTACTCTTGTGGAGCAAGTCTCTAAAGGTCGCTTTCGTTGGATACGTCGAAAATGACCTGTATGTGGTGGACTTCTCCGGGAAAACCACTTCGGGTCCGATGTGTCTATTCGGAAAGGCCGTCGTGGGCTGGCTATGGCATCGCGGTTTAGCCCATGTCAACATGAGAACTTTGCAAAGTCTCCAAAAGGGTGGCCACATCCTTGGAATAAAAGATAATGCCTCTTTTGCCAAAGATCGTGTTTGCAGGGCTTGTGTTGAAGGAAAAATGCATGAATCTCCCCACAAGAGGAAGACTATTGTGTCATCAAAGAGGATCTTGGAATTACTTCATGTGGATTTATTTGGTCCTCCTTCTCATGCAAGTCTTGGTGGGAAGAAATATTGCTTGGTCATTGTCGATGATTACTCAAGATATACATGGGTATATTTCTTCAAGATGAAAAGTGAGACTCAACAAACTTTCATCGACTTTGCCAATGAAGTTCAACGTCAACACAATGTTCCCATCTTGGCAATTAGAAGTGACAACGGCTCAGAATTCAAGAACTACACTTTAAACGAGTTTCTTAGCGAAGAGGGGATTAGACACCAATATTCCGCTGCGTACACCCCTCAACAAGATGGTGTAGCCGAGAGGAAGAACCGGACTTTGATGGATATGGCAAGATCTATGCTAGCTGAATTCAAGTCTCCTTATAATTTTTGGGCTGAAGCCATATCCACTGCTTGTCACTCATCAAACCGGCTCTACCTTCGGAAGATCTTGGACAAGACCCCATATGAAATACTTACCGGTAACAAGCCCAACATCTCATACTTCAGGGTATTCGGGTGTAAGTGTTTCTTTCTTATTAAAGGTGTCCGTTTGTCAAAATTTGAGTCCAAGGCTTTAGAAGGTATTTTTGTTGGTTACGGTGCCGAATCCCACACTTATAGAGTCTACAACAAGCTCACTGGGATTGTTGTAGAATCTTGTAGTGTGGAGTTCGATGAAAATAACGGCTCCTTTGTAGGGAAAGTTGATGTTTGTGATGCAGATGTTGAAATACCCCAAGATGCCATAAGAAGAATGGGCGTGGGATTTTTCCGCCCCATTGAGGAACCCCTTGTGGCGGATCGGGAAGGACAATGCTCCACACATGTGGAGCCCTCATCTACACAAGATCAACAAGCTCCTACTGTTGGAGAAAAACCTGCATCAACACCGCAACCTGCTGAAGATCAACTGTCCTCTGGACAAGATGGTAGTCCCAGGCCGGACTATCCGCCCCCTCCAAGGGGCGGACAATCCGCCCCTGGCACTCCAACTCATTCTAGAGGATCCGAAGGAGAAGTCAGCAACTCTGAAGCTCCCAGGCCGGATTCTTCGGCCCCCGAGGGAGAATTATCTGGCCCTGGGTCTCCAACTCTCATCAGGCATTCTCAGGAAGATGGTTCTTCACCTCCCAGGCCGGATAGTCCGGCCCCTCCAAGGGGCGTATTATCCGGGCCTGAAGAAAATGTTCAGCAACAATCTTCTACCAGTAACGGTGACCAAGATCAAGGGCAGGGCAGTAATCAAGACAAGGATACAACTATTGAATCCACTCCTCCTAGAAACAATAAGGACATTGAGGCTCGTCGCAAGGCTCGTGCTGATCGGAACCTTGAACTAAGAGGTCACACTCTTGACAAGGTTGTTGGTGATCTACGATGAAGGGTATCCACTAGAAGAGAACTTGCTAGCTTCTGTGATCATCAAGCTCACATTTCCATGGTTGAACCGAAGAAGGTTTTTGATGCTCTTGAAGACCCCGATTGGGTTGTTGCAATGCATGAAGAATTAAATAACCCGAGCAACAAAGTTTGGAAGCTCGTAGAAAAACCAAAGGATTGCCGCAATGTTATCGGCACCAAGTGGATCTTCAAGAACAAACAGGATGAAAATGGCATTGTTGTGAGGAATAAAGCACGACTCGTGGCTCAAGGATTCTCTCAAGTGGAAGGAATTGATTTTGGCGAGACCTACGCTCCTGTGGCTCGCCTTGAGTCCATCTGTATCCTTCTTGCATATGCAGCCCATCATAATTTTAAATTACAACAAATGGATGTTAAGAGCGCTTTCCTTAATGGTCCTCTACATGAGTTAGTATACGTCAAGCATCCCCCAGGGTTTGAGGACCCCAAATTTCCGAACCATGTCTACAAACTCGATAAGGCGCTCTATGGCCTTAAACAAGGCCCACGTGCGTGGTATGAGCACCTTAAAGAGCTTTTTCTAGACCGTGGATTCGAAGTTGGTCAAATCGATCCCACTCTTTTTACTAAGAAGGTTAATGGGGAGCTTTTTGTATGCCAACTTTATGTAGATGACATTATTTTTGGCTCTACTAACCAAGCTTTTAGCGATGAATTTTTGAAGCTTATGACTGATAGGTTTGAGATGTCCATGATGGGTGAGCTCAGGTTCTTTCTTGGATTTGAGATCAAACAACTTAGAGAGGGAACCTTTATTAATCAAGCTAAGTACATCCAATACATGCTCAAAAGGTTCAAGATGACGGATCTCAATGGTGTTGCTACCCCAATGCAAACAAAGTGTCATCTTGAGCTCAATCCCAAGGGTAAAGATGTGGATCAAAAGGTATACCGATCCATGATCGGCTCTCTACTTTACCTTTGCGCATCTAGGCCCGATATCGTGTTAAGTGTAGGAGTGTGTGCAAGGTACCAAGCCGCTCCTAAAGAAAGCCACTTAGTGGCAGTCAAGCGAATCTTCCGATATTTGGTTCATTCCCCAATTTTTGGGTTATGGTACCCCAAGGGTTCAAGTTTCTCTCTATGTGGTTACACTGATTCAGATTGGGCTGGTAACAAAGATGATAGGAAATCAACCTCTGGTGCATGCCAATTCTTGGACAGGTCTCTAGTGTGTTGGTCGTCAAAGAAACAGAATTGTATTTCACTCTCAACCACTGAAGCTGAATATGTTGCTGCTGCAAGTGCTTGTACTCGATTGTTATGGATGAGGCAAACTTTAAAGGAATATGGTGTCAATTGTGACAAAGTGCCTCTTTTATGCGACAATGAAAGTGCTATCAAAATTGCTTACAATCCCGTGCAGCATACAAGAACAAAACATATAGAGATTCGCAACCACTTTATTCGGGATCATGTTGCTCGTGGAGATATTGATCTATCCTTTGTGAGCACGAAGAACCAACTTGCTGATATTTTCACGAAGCCACTTGATGAAGCAAGATTTTGTTATTTGAGGAATGAGCTAAATATCATAGATTCAAGGAGCTTGGCTTGACTACCCTTGCACACTCACTTGCTCTTATTCATGTATTTGGTTTAGATGCGGGCATAGACATAGGGGGAGTGTGGTCCTAATTGATTGGGCCAACCCTCCCCCCATAATGCCAAAAGCAAGTAAAATCGTTTCCCTTAATATCATTTTGTGATATGTGGGTCATCGATGAGCATTGGTTTTGAACTCAAGATACATCTTCGCGGTGTCATGCCATGCGCTCCAACATGGTGGCTTCGGCCACCGCCCTCTTCCTCGAGAAGAGTTGGTTTTTCATGGGTCTCGTTGGATTTTCATGTGTTAACAAATCTCCAGGGGCGTTAGCTTCGCTCTTCTTCCTTTTTGGCGTTTCGATGCCAAAGGGGGAGAAGTAGTTCTATTAGGGCTCGTGGATTTGCAAGGGTCGGACACAAGCTTTTCGATTTTAGTCGTTTTTATTTGCTTAGTCGTTTTTATTTGCTTGCTTGTGCCTCTTTTCTAGCGTGAACTCATTTGCTATTTGTGTGTGCTTATGTAAGACTGTGTCGTACTCCACTGTATTTGGTACTATGTTGGATATCCATGGAATTCTGGATTTATCTATTATGGACCCCATGGAATTCTGGAATTATGGAACATATTTGCTGGCATATGGATTCATGGGATTATCTATGTATGCTTTGGCTATACTCTCATCCCGGTGGTATGACCTTATTTCCCAAACCTAGTGTGTGTATTTGTATTCAAATGCAAATCTTAAATATGCACACATCTAGGGGGAGCGTCTTTCATTATTAGAGGTGGCATTTGACGGTTTTATTGCAAATCCTAGTATTGTCATCTAACACCAAAAAGGGGGAGATTGAAAGAACATTTCTTAATCCCTAGTGTTTTGTGTGTTAGATAACAATACCAAGGATCATTTAACGTGTGTTGAAGTGTTGCAGCTCTATTTGAGAATAAAGGGAAAAGAACTCTGCCTTTGGGGGCAGATAATCCGGCCCCACCAGGGGCGGATAATCCGCTCCTCCCTTTGCCCAAGCAGGCGCAAGCCCCAGAAGGGGGGCGGAATTTTGGCCGGATTTTCCGGCCCCGCCGGATAATCCGCCCCTTAGGGGGGCCGGATAATCCGCCTCATCGCCAAGGCGCAAGCCCGGAGGCGGAGTTTTGGCCGGACTTTCCGGCTTGGCCGGATAATCCGCCCCTCAGGGGGGGCGGATTATCCGCCCCCCAAGATCTTCACCAAGCTTCACCAAGGCGCAAGCCCCAGAGAGGGGGCGGAGTTTCCCCCCCGGAGAATCCGCCCTTGGGGCGGAGTTTTCCCAGGGGGCGGATAATCTGCCCCAAGTGGGGGGCGGATAATCCGCCCCCAAAGTTGTGCAACGGCCAGATCTGGGGAGAGGGTATTTAAGCCAGCCATCCCCTCCTGCCAGAACGCTTGATTCATCTCGAAAAAGACCAGATCAGATCTGAAAGCTTCATCCAAGAGTGCTCCACCAAGATCCACCCAAAGGCCCCATCCCTTGGGGAATCGAATGAGGAGAACTCGATCTTCATCATCAGCAATCAAGCGCTTCATCTCCTCTCCATTCATTTGGAGAACCTCCGATCTAGTATTTCTTGCAAATATCTAGATCCTAGTTTTTGTTTATATTGATAAACCTTGTTCTTGTGGCAGCTTGTTGTCATCTCGGGAGCCCCCAATTCGGTTGTGGGTGTGTGCCCCGATAGTGTTGTAAAAGGCACTGGTTCCCGCCTCGAAGGGATCCAATAGTGGAGAAGGTGGATCAGGCCTCTCGTGGCGAGATCCATCGGAGAATAGGGTGAGGCCTATTGTGGCGTGGTGGTCTTACAACCGCCCACCCCTCCAACGCAGATGTACTTCCCTTAACAAGGAAGGAACTGCGGTAAAACAAATCCCTGTGTCTTCGCGTGCTCCACTACGGTTTCCTCGCTCCTCTTTTACGTGCTTAGTAGTTAGGGTTACATATAGGGAAATTCTCGTAGTTGCATATCTACAGAATTTACTTTGTGTCAAGCCTAAAATTGAAAAAGTATTAAAAATTGGTTAGCACCTATTCACCCCCCTCCCCTCTAGGTGCCCATACGATCCATTTCACAAGCCCGTGTCTGCAAATCCGGCGAACTTCTCCGGCGAGCTTTTCCGGTAAGCCATCCTGGACCATTAGATCTTTATCTAAAGGATATCATAGATCACTTAAACGAAGGGGTATCCTCCAATCAGAATCTGCCAGGTGTTATATCTATTCCTATTTTCGGATTTTTAGACATAAGAACATAGAAACTTGTAAAAATCATACCTTTAGTTCTGTATATCCAAATTTAGCAAATAATATGTCTATGGATTCACAAAAACGATTATAATATGTTGGAGCCTTAATACGGTATTTTTGAGTCGGTTAAAATCATGTTTTATACAGAACCATTTGTAGAGTATTTTGAGTATAAAATTGCTGTTAAATTATTTTTAAGTGAATCCTTTTGCAAATGGTTGTAAATTGAACCCTCTGTACAGTAAGACCAAATTATAATTTTATTCTAGTATAAATAAGACCGTGGCAATTGTTTAGTGAGAATGGCCTTTCCAACTGTTAGAAAATGTTGCTAATTGCTACAATTGCACAAATGGTTGCATTTGTAATCTTGAAAATATAAAATGTCCATAAATCACTTAGTAATGTTCAGAACCTTGTTATAACAATTTGTACAATAAAAATTGCTATCTTGCATGTTTGCATACTTTGCATGATTTTTGTGTTGTCATTAGTATTGATCTTGTGATTGTTTTGTCTTGGTTGTTTTGCTTGATAGATTTTGTTTATTGTCAAGTGTGTTATTGCGAAGAGTGTACCAACACCACCAACTACTAAGGCAAGTGGAACTATCATCCATGTCCTACTATTTTCATTATACTTAGTGGAATTTTTGTAGTATGCATGATAGGGCTACTATGTTACTATGCTATGATATGTCCTATATAGGATATCCTTTAGACTTTACTTAGTGAAAACATCGTAAGTTGTAGTATGCTTAGTCCTGCTATAGTTTCGGGGTGGAATATCATGTTATGATTATATGAAGTATTGGAAAAATATATGTTTTATATAATAAAACAAGTACTCAATGAATCACCTGGGTGGAATGTGGATACTCAGTTGTGGATAAGGTGGCAACTAAGGGAACCATATGTATGGCTATATTTTTCGTGTGTGCACTAGAATATCAAATTCTAAGTACTTAGCCGTGTTTCCGGTTACGGAAAACTCTGAGCAACTAAGGCCTGAAGCTATGGAAGATCTCGACATTCCAATTTCTCAAAGTAAAACTTGATGGTGTCAACAAGGGATTAGAAGCACTTGGAGTTTGCGAAGGAGTTCAGAGAGTTTTTGAAATATCAAAACTATTTTGAAAGGATAGGATAAAACCATATTGCTTTCTGCAAATGAGCCTAATCTCTACTTAACCAAATATGCATGTATTGATAGGTTCCAACTTATTTCCACATAGTAGTGAAACTTGCCAATACAATTCAAATGTATTGACGCTTGTCGTTGTAACTTATCATCTTGCAGGATTACTTGGTGATAGTGATGTTTGATGAGTAGGGGTTACGAGTTTGCACCCAACATGCTTGCTTGTGGCACATGAAGATGAAGGACTCCATGCTTTACTTTTATTCCGCTGCTTTGTAATAAGATAGCCTATGGCTATGAGATTGTAATAAGTATTTATATTCTGGATCATGCGATGTAATATGACCTTTGTATCCTGATATTACATCTTAAACTGTGGGTGCTAGCTATTCGATCCAGGGACTAGCATTGTAATCACAGGGATTTCGAACCAAGTCGGGTTCGGGTCTGCTACACTTAACCAAAGATTTCATTCTTTCCCAAGCTAGAGCAACATGTTCACTATCAAGTTGTTTAAATTTCATAATATCACTTCTCATAGATATAATCTTAGCAGGAGGATAGTACTTTCCAATAAAAGCATCTTTGCACTTAGTCCAAGAATCAATACTATTTTTAGGCAAGGATAGCAACCATTCTTTAGCTTTTCCTCTCAAGGAGAAAGGAAAAAGCTTGAACTTAATGATATCTCCATCTACATCCTTATACTTTTGCATCTCACAAAGTTCAACAAAGCTATTGAGATGGGCAACAGGATCATCAGAACCTGCACCCGAAAATTGCTCTCTCATCACAAGATTCAACAAAGCAGGCTTAATTTCATAAAAGGTAGCATCAGGAGCAGGTGGAGCAATAGGTGTGCTAAGGAAATCATTGTTGTTGGTTCTAGTGAAGTCACACAACTTGGTGTTCTTAGCAGAGTTCATTTTGGCAAAGGTGGGCAAGCCAAAAACAGCAGCAGCGGCTAGAGCAGGAACTATTTTTTTTGTGTTTTTGAATAAAAAGCAAACCAAACTGGACTATTTTTTTGGGTTTTTTGGAAAGAGGCAAACAAAACCAAGCAAAATAAACAAAGAAAACTAAAAACAAAGTAAAGAGAAAGGAAGTGAAGGACTCCCCTAGTGAAGACGTCCTTAGTCTCCCCAGCAACGGCGCCAGAAAATAGCTTGATGGTGCCCAGCACTAGTCGTGGGACACTTTGTTGGAAACCCCAAGATTAAGGTATGAAGCAACACATCAGCAAATTTCCCTTGGTAAGAAACTAAGGTTATGAAACTAGTAGGAGGAAGGAAACGTCACACAGGTGTTGCAAGCAACGCAGAGACCTGCACAACACAAACTCAAGACTTTGCCCCAACGAATTAGTGAGGTTGTCAAGCTCACCGGTTTGCTGTAACAAAGGATTAAACGTATGGTGTGGAATTTAATGGTTTGCAGCAAGTAAACAAGTAACAGTGGAAGATGTATCAATGGTAAAGATTGGACCGGGGTCCATAGTTCACTAGAGGTGCTCTCCTTAGATAAAAAACATGGCATGAAGGCATAACGATGCAATTACTAGTCAGAAAGATCCTAGGAGATTCGATTGGGCAATACAAAGACCGCCATCCAACAGCATCTATGACTAGAAGTCCACCTTCAGATTATCATACGAACCCCCTCCAGTATTAAGTTGCAAGCAACAGACAACTACTTTAAGCAAAGTGTGTAAGGTAAACAGTCCACATGTTCCATGAACAAGAGACCGTTGTTTTATCCCTAGTAGCAACAACACATCTACAACCAAAGAGATTATTGTCACTTCCCTTGGAAACTAGAGGCATGAACCCACTATCGAGCATGAATACTCCCTCTTGGAGTCACTAGCAACTACTTGGCCAAGATAGCTACTGACAACAGAGAGCATGCAAGATCACAAACAACATAGACATGATAGAATCATAAAGACAAAACCATTAATCAAACCAACATAATAATCTCAATATCCATCGGATCCCCGCAAACACAACATGCATGATTACAAATAAATTAGATCTTGATCATGAACGGAGCTCACAAGATCTATACATGAAAGCACAAAGGAGGAGATACAACCATCTAGCTACTACATGGACCCATAGTCCAAAGTGGAACTACTCATGCATCACACCGGAGAGAAGGCCTTCGGGATGATCTCCCCTCCGGCAGGGTGCCGATAAGAACTTCAGATCCCCCCGATCTAGGGATGATGGTGGCGGCAGCTACATAAGGTTTCGTGAAGATTTGATCGGGTGCTTAGGGTTTCTGCATCGGGGGATTCTTATAGGCGAAGGGGGAGGCTGAGGAGGCGGCCAGAGGGGTCACACCCCTCCCAGGCGTGGGCCCACCCATTGCACCTAGGGGGTCTGGCTGCCCTGGCCCGCTTCTCCGTCTCCCCTCTGGACTTCTTGTTCCCCACGGAAAGTAATTGACTTTGACGTTTGTCCCGTCCAATTCCGAGAATATTTCTTTACTAACTTTTCTGGAACCAAAAACAACAGAAAACAGGGAACTGGCATTGTGGCAACTTGTTAATAGGTTAGTACCAAAAAACATGTAAAAATCACCGCAAAGTGTAGATAAGCAAAGCAAAGTAGATACTAAACAAGCATGGAGCATCAAAAATTATAGATACGTTTCCGACGTATCACATGTACAAGGGGTACCCCGTTGGCGGTTCTCTATGATATGCAAATACTTACAATGACAAGAACTTACAGGTGACTGAAGTTGAGTAGCATGAGGTGTGGCCCTCGTATTCAAGGGACTCGAGATTGCCAACTTATACTTTGTCAAGCATATACTCCATCTTTCTTCACTTTAACCTTAATCACTTCAAGATGCTTATGATAGGGAAAATGAGGGCTGAAAGCTAACAAGTACCATAATTTTTGGAATCTCTTTTTGAAACTTGAAATCCCTGCTTCCCTTTGTGAAGAGCCTTTCTTCCACCATTATTTGAGTCTCCACCTTCTACCTTTAGGCACCATTAAGAGAGCATAGTTATCATTCTGTGTACAGTGTTCCAAAGCTTATTGATTGATGCATATTATGATATTATTTGTTCTTGTGCTACTTGTTTCTAGTCATCCTTGTGAACTTTGAAGGTGTCCTATGCATCTATTTGCTACTCTATGAGGGATAAGCTGATTGCCACTATGCCATGTTTTCTGTATGTGAAACAAACAAATGTTTTTCAATGCATGTTATTCATGATCTTTGTTTGTAGCCTTTCATGTTGCATGCATAGTTACTATGTCCTATTGTTCTAACTCCATCTTTCATGCACATGTTTAAAGTACTTTGATCCCAGATTTCAATGCTTGCAAATGGTTTGATCTTGGTTTTGATGGTGCATGTCACCTCAAAAATTATTCTTTTTATCACTTACCTACTCGAGGACGAATAGGAGTTAAGCTTGGGGATGCTTGATACGTCAGAAACGTATCTATAATTTTTGATGCTCCATGCTTGTTTAGTATCTACTTTGCTTTGTTTTGTCTACACTTTGAGGTGTTTTTATATATTTTCTGGAACTAACCTATTAACAAGTTGCCATAGTGTCAGTTGTCTATTTTCTTCAGTTTTTGGTTCCAGAAAGGCAGAAAATTAATATTCTCGGAATTGGACGGGACAAAAGCCAAAGTCAATATTTTACTGTGGGGGACACGAATCCAGAAGACGAGACAGAGACGCGAATCAGGGCAGCCAAACCCCCCTAGGCGTGGGTGGGCCATGCCCCATGCCTGGGCAGGGTATGGGGCCCCTGGCCGCCTCCAAGCCTCACCTCTTCACCTATAAAAATTCCCTGATGCAGAAACCCTAAGTACCCGATCAATATTCCACGAAACCTTCTGTAGTCGCCGCCACCGTCGTCCATAGATCGGGGGATCTGAAGTTCTTCCCAGCACCCTGCCAGAGGGGAGATGATCCCGGAGGCCTTCTCTCTGATATGATTCTTGAGTAGTTCCACCTTGGACTATGAGTCCATGTAGTAGCTAGATGGTTGTATCTCCTCCTTTGTGCTTTCATGTATAGATCTTGTGAGCTCCGTTCATGATTAAGATCTAATCTATTTGTAATCATGCATGTTATGTTTGCGGGGATCCGATGGATATTGAGATCATTATGTCATATTGATTAATGGTTTTGTCTTATTAATTCTATCATGTCTGTGTTGTTTGTGATCTTGCATGCTCTCCATTGTTAGTAGCTATCTTGGCCAAGTAGTTGCTAGTGACTCCAAGAGGGGGTATTTATGCTTGATAGTGGGTTCATGTCTCTAGTTTCCAAGGGAAGTGACAATAATCTCTTCGGTTGTAGATGTGATGTTGTTACTAGGGAGAAAACAACGGTCTCTTGTTCATGGAACAAGTGGATTGTTTACCTTATACACTTTGTTTAAAGCAGTTGTCTGTTGCTTGCAACTTAATACTGGAGGGGGTTTGGACGATAACCTGAAGGTGGACTTCTAGTCATAGATGCAGTTGGATGGCGGTCTATGTATATTGTTGTATTGCCCAATGGAATCTCATATGATCTTTTTGTCTAGTATTGCATTGTTATGCCTTGCTCAGTTCCTGTCATTTGCCTTGCTATAATTTGTTTACCCTTCATGCCATGTTGTTCTAAAGAGAGCACCTTTAGTGAACTATGGACCCCGGTCCAATCTTTACCATTGATACATCTTCCACTGTTACTTATTTACTTGCTACGAACCATTACCTTCCACACCATACGTTTAATCCTTTGTTACAGCAAACCGGTGGGCTTGACAACCTCACTGTTCGTTGGGGAAAAGTCTTGAGTTTGTATTGTGCAGGTCTCCGCGTTGCTTGCAACACCTGTGTGACGTTTCTTTCCTCCTACTGGTTCGATAACCTCGGTTTGTTACTGAGGAAAAAATTGCTGATGTACTGCTTCACACCTTGCTCTTGGGGTTCCCAATAGACTTGCCGTTAAGGAGTCATCATCACCCCCCGATCTAGGGACGATGGTGGCAGCGGCTACAGACGGTTTCGTGGAATATTGATCGGGTACTTAGGGTTTTGACATCGGGGGGTCTTTATAGGCGAAGAGGCGAGGCAGGGGGCGGCCAGGGTGGTCATCCCCCAGGCGTGGCTAACCCTAGCCCGCGCCGCCAGGGGGTGTGGCCCCCTAGTGCCTCCCCTCCGTCTCGTACTCTGGCTCCGTGTTTTCCATGATAAAATATTAACTTTGGCTTTTGTCCAGTCCAATTCCGAGAATATTAATTTTCTGCCTTTTTGAAACCAAAAAGAGAAGAAAACAAGCAACTGGCACTGTGGCATCTTGTTAATAGGTTAGTAACAGAAAACATATTAAAATACCTTAAAGTATAGACAAAAACAAAGCAAAGTAGATACTAAACAAGCATGAAACATAAAAAATTATAGATACGTTTCCGACGTATCAGACCGGCACGCTCAGCTATATTTACATGCCCGACGATACGTGAAGAGGTGTCAGCGCGCGTCGCATCAGGACCCGTCCGAACAATCTTGAATGGACACATAAAAGAGCCTTCTGGCCCACAGACAGTAAACACGTCAAAGCAGCACGACCAGCGACCACACGGTGGACATTTAAAAAAAAGGAAAAGCAACCACGGTGGGAATCGCGTGCACGCAGATAGCCTCACAAGGCTTGCATGTAACCACGCTTACACTATAGAATAGATTGAATAATTCCGAGGTAACCTACGGCCGCCAGGAGAGGCGATCGAGAGAAGGAGAGAAAACCCATATAGGATTATGTACCTTTGTCGGTGATGTCGCCGGTCCGTTTTGCCTCCGGCGACCCCCTTCAGTGTGGCGGACTACGGTTTTTTTTGGTTTGCCCCAGCGCTCGCCCTACCAAAGCTAGGCGCGCCAATTATTTGGCGTAGGTTTTTTCGGCCGCTGATTCGCCAAGTTGTTGGCAAAAAAAGTGAACGCGCTACGACCTCTCGCTGGTGGGAGTATTTTTTATTTTGAGAAAGACAATATAATCGTAGACGTTCACAGCACGTACATGCACCCACCCCTATGAACGCACATACGCACACCCTATCCCTAGGAGCATCTTCGAGAAATAGAGCCGACAGATCGGGTCTTGAAATTTATGAAGTCACCACGGTCGTCTCGTTATCCGACAGGAATGTCGCCTCCCACTGAAAGAATATTTTGCCTTTTATGCAACACACACCGTCAAACCTGAGATTTGAACTCTGGTGGGATAGGATACAACCACCCTACTAGCCACTCAACCACATGTTGGTTTGCTGGCGAGAGTTTTTTCGTTCTTTATTTAGCCCATTTTTCAATGTTTTTTTCGGAATATTGAGACGATGACTAGTCCTGAAGTCAGAATAAGGTTATTCCCGCTTTATCCTTACTCCGGTGGTGCATCTACACCGACAGAGGGCGAATGGAGTCGTTTGTCCGGTGGATCTACTAGGATTCTGTCCGCTTTCTTCTTCGTTGGTTTGTTTTTAGGTCAGTATATCTTCCGATCTACGGTTGACGATGGTTGATGCGCTAGTGCGCTAGTCCTTCGTGGCCTCAGTATGATGACTTGCCGTTTGTCTATTATAATAAGCTCTACTACGACAAGTTTTGCCCGACTCCGGTGATTGAGGGACGAAGACGATGGCGTGTCTTCGGTTTGTGCTAGTGTTTGTAGTCGTAGTTAGGTGGTCCCTATTTGTAAATTTTATTACTTTTTGTACCCGCTGTTGATAATTATTAATAGATCGTGAAATTTCGTGAAAAAAATAGACTGAATTCCAAGCTGAATTTGAATTTCCTAAATTTGGATATTTGGCAAAGTCTGAAATTCTAAAGACTCCATCACATTCTGATGGTTCGATTCGCAGCGTGCACGTAAATACTAGCAGGTTGCCGCAGATAAATCATAGGAAGACGTGGAGCGTGGTGTTCATCTTGGCGTCGGCGAGGGCGCGGTGGAGGCGCTCCGTGGGGTGGATGGCGTCCCAGAAGGCGAACCTGCCGGCGTCGACGCACGTCAACGGGCTCCGCGCGTTGCACATGTACCCCATCTCGAACAGCCCGGTGGCGCCGCAGCACCCAGCCTCCACGTTCTCTAGCCCGTACGCCGCGGGGCGCGCGAGCGCGTCGGCGACGGGGCCGTACACGTCACCGTAGACGATCCTCGCGCCGCCGAGCTCGCCGTTGAGCCTGGCGATCACGGCGCGTAGGCCGGCGTTGAACCCCTGGGCGACGGCGTTGTACTCCTCGGTGCACGCGCTGCCCAGCAGGGCGCGCTCCATCGGGAGGCAGCCCATGGGCGGCAGGCCGTTGAGGTCCACCTTGCGCGCGCCGAGCGCGTGCAGCGCGCGCACGAAGGTCTCGGCGACGCCCAGCAGGTACTCGCCGTACGCCGCCGCCGTGGCGTGCTCCGTCGCGTGGCCGCGCGGCACGGCGTAGTAGTTCTCCAGGAAGTCGTTGGTGCCCATGCTGACGAGGTACAGCGCCTCCGTGAGCGTCTCCTGCGCCTTGTCGTCTCCCTGGAAGCTCCTCAGCTTGGCCGCGTACTCCTTGAAGTAGTCCAGCTCCTTCCAGATCGTGAGCACGGACTGCAAATTTTACAACTTCAGTGCTTCATCACGCATAGCTATGTCAGTGCGCTCCGGGATGACGGCTTACGAAAATGTCCGAAGTGGCATTGTCGTAGCCGGCGCCCGCGGAGGCGAAGCAGGCGCCGGCGGCGAGGTCGCTAATGTTTCTGCTCGGGTCGAGGTAGGGTGGCACGAGCGGCGGCAGGCCGAACGCCTCGGAGACGAAGTCGACGGTGAGGCGACCGTTGCTGAAGCGGCCCGTGGGGTGGCCGTTCTCCAGCTGGAGGTCGCGGCCGTAGGGCGCGAAGTCGCTCCTGACGACGGTGGAGATGTAGTTGTTGTTGCCCGTGTCGACCGTGGAGTCGCCGAACACGATGAGGGCCGAGATCTTGGCCGCCGCCGGCTCGCCGGACAGGATGCACAGCTGCAGGAAGATGACTGACACGTAACTTGGCAAAGACATGTTTGTGCGGAACATTTTTATTACGCAGTTTCTTCTTCCTCTGCCTTAGCTGTTCTTCGTACGCAGATACCATCAACCAACATGCCGTTTTCATTGCTGCCAGTTTGTACCTTTCTAAGAGTTGGCCAGCAACCGGAGACTGAGCAATGGTTAGATTCACAACCGCCGCCACTCCAATGGTGGAAGCTTCCATTTAAGTGGCAAAAAAAACCAAAACAAGATTTGGAGCCTGTCAAACAAAACCTATGGGTCATACCTGATTCAGTTTGAGCTGAACAAAAGGATCATCTACATCCACTGTATCAACAACTGATCCTAGCCATTAATCACACTATGGCCCACAAGGTCAGATGTCATCAACCAAAGCTTTTGTGCTTGTCTCCTTATTACTCAAGCATGCAATGGTATGACTACAATAGAGTAGATCATGTTTAAGGGCATCTTCGTCAGATCCAATCCGTCTAAACGCGTCCGAACTCGTCCACCCGAACACGTGAGCGGCATGACCCATCAGAACGGACGCGTCCGGCTCGACATATTCGTGCACCGAATCGGGGCAACAGTTCCATCGATCCGGACGTGCGTGAACGGAGGGCATGTCCTGCCAGTCGCCCACTCAGGGTCCATATGTAAGTGAAATATTAGCACTTAAAATATAGTTTTTTATTAGATTAGATCTGCCAGTTAAAAAGGACACGTTTAAACAAAATAAAGCGTAATGCTACTGCTACTACTGCTGGAGGAGGACGTCGCCACAGCTACTCGTCGTCATTGTCGTGGCCACTGTTGTCACGACCACCATTGCCGCTGTTGCCGGCCCCATCGATCGCCACCCTAGCGGACTAGATGGTCTGCTGTTGGACGCATTTATGGTGACGTTCGCGCGCCTGGCCGCGAACCACCAGATTGCTCGCCGTCTTCTTGTGGTCCTCTGTCGCCCGGTTCGCCGGGCCATCTCGGTGGCCCAGTGGTCCCTTGCCTCCTGGTCGGCGAGCTCCGTCACCCGGCGCGTGGCTTCTGCCACAGCCGCGATCAACCCCGTCGGAGCCGGAGCACCGTTGGGACCAAAGCTTAGAGTCTGCGCGATCTGCAGGGGGATAGCGATCGCCCTTCCTCCTCCTCCCCCTCCTCCTCCTTCGCCTCCTACGCCTCCGGCTGATCCACCTCCTCTCCCTCCTCGTCGTCCTCCTCCATCTCTGTCTCGACGCTGTCGACGAGGGCCCACCCGGACGCCACCTCAGCGGCCGTAGCCACACGCTCCTCTCCGCCGTTGTGTCGGCGTCGTGCTCGCGCTGCGCCGCTTCCTCCAGCGTGGTTCTGCGTCGTGCTCTCACTGTGCGCTTTGGCGGAATGGCGAAGCTCATGGACGGCGACCTTGGCGGCCTCCTTGGCCACCTCCTCCAGCGTGGTTTTGGCTGCCTCATAGCGGATCTCGCAGAGAGCCGCTGATGCGGCCTCCATGGCCACTGCCCGCTTGGCGATGACGTGGTGTATGTCGCGCACCGCCCATTGGGCGGCCACCATGGAGGCCGCCTTCACCACCCGCTCCAGCGCCGCCTCCACCACATGGCCTTCCTCCTCGAAGGCCAACACCCGCGTCTCACTCATGCGCCTGGCCAGCAACGTGGCCTCGAGGTGGACCTCGTCGATCTAAACCTCCGGGAAGCGGGTGCGGCACATCTCCCGGATCTTGGTCTAGTTGGCGATCTTGCGGCGAGGCATGGCTGCTGCTGGCTGGCGCTTTTTTGGCTGTTGGTTTGCTCTTGCTTGGGTTTTTTGTCTCCGCCACGCTGGCGGCCGTCTTTTATAGATCATGGCGAAGGCGGGAAACGGCTTGGGAGGCACATGAATTTTTCTGTCCGCGGGAAGCGACGCGCGCGGGGGAAACGATGCCGGGAAACACCGATCGTGCGGGAACCCGCCGGTGCTGATAGCCGACGTCGCGTTGCCATGAACGTCCCATCGCGAAGGTGCTAAGCGATGATAGCGGGGGAGCCGGACAGATGGGTCGGACCGTTAGGCGCGGTTGGATGGACAGGCCAGACCACAACCCAAAAGTGATCGTGGGCTGACCCAAACGGACAAAAACGGACCGTTTAGATCGACCGGTTGAGTCGGCCGGTAGAGATGCCCTAATTCTTGGGGAGAAACTTAATGGACTTCTCTCTATTTTATTACTGTTTTCCATTTATGCTGGATATCTTGTTCTACCATCTTCTTTCCAAGAAAAATACTGTATCCTACCGAATTTATTGAAACCTGTAGATCGTATGTCATCAAATGTTTGCTTAGGTGTAGGTTCTAAGTATGTAGTTACGAGCACATCTGTCAGATAAAGCTGGGCTTTTCCTGTTAAAAATGATATACTGATGGCCGTGATTCGGTTCGTGTAATGTGATTTTCAATCCATAATTATGTTCCTGAATCAATGTTTGAATTGATCTATTAACTATATCATGCTTCTTTGGATGCAGACTTTTAATCAATCACACCAGCAGTGGTTCATTTCAGAGAAAAATGATTGCCGGTTTTTTAGAAATAGACACTTTATTACTTAAAAATGAGTTTACATCAGGCCATGATGATGAGGTTGCAGTCTAGTTCATTTCACGCGCAAACTAGTTTCTAGTTAAAGACTCTACACAGATGCTGATCAAAGTGATTGTGATTGCTGCCTTGGCTGCCTTGGCGGCAACGGCGCATATGTGTATTTGAATTCCCCAGAGGTGACAGCATCTGCTCTGTCGTCGAGCTCCTTCTCTATGTGGCGCCACAGCCGCGCAACGGTGGCCTTGCGCGTCTCGTTGTCCAGGTCGGGGTCATAGTGCACCCACACCATCTCATCGAACTCCTTGTCGCGATCGTCCAACCCGCTAGCTCTGATGTACATATCTCTGAATTCCCTGAGGGCCACGGTCGTCTTCTCCTCCTCTTCTTCATCTTCTTGTTCCTCTTCCTCCTTCTCCTCCTCATCATCATCGTCATCACCATCATCCTCATCCTTCAATCCGTCATCCACGTTCTCGTCATCGGCGTCCAACTCTCTGGCCACCCAACCGGCTGCCACCCTGTGCCGCATCCTGTCGCTCTCGCCGTCGAGGTCACGGAGGAGGGACCCGTAGACATTGATGCGCTTCAACAGGTCGAACTTGAGCTGCTGGATTTGGTGCGCCACGATGAGCCGCATTGACAGATCGTATTCCAAAGTGCGGCAGAGGAGCTCGTCGTCGTCGTTTAGGGAGACGTTGGCCAGCGACGACTGAAGCTCTTCGGTGCCATCGACTTCTCCGGATTCCACGGCTGCCATCGATCGACTCCTTTTTTTTGGGTGTGATCGACGCAGCAGACGATCGAAAACCACAGATCAACTGGACCTAATCAGCCGTGCTTGCAAGTGCTATGCTGCAATGCGTTGCTATATATAGAAGAAAAAAAAGGCTCAGGCCGATCGTGCCGGATGGTGGTGGCCGAGTCGGTCTCGGTCATGTACCTATGTTGGACTCCGACCCGGAACTTGAACAGTCATGGTAATCCTGATTGGTCACTGGTCAGCACATCCGGTGTAGTATAGGTTTCTCGTTCCATCATGGATTCACATCCTGTTGTTCTTTTCGCAAAATAAAAATGAAAATAAGATTCATTGCTCCACCGCGTCATAACTCGAGCTTGAACAGTGTTGGGCACCAAAGAAGTTGTCTCGTCACTGCCAACCGTGCGTTTTTTCTTCGGATCAAATATTGTTGATATCGGATTCTTATCCCAAATAATAAATCAGTCTTGCTTTTGTGAATTTGCTACTCCCTCCGTTTTAAAATATAAGATGTTTTCGGTTTGTGAAGAAAATATATCCAGACTTTTTTAGTGTGTAGATTCACTCCAAAATTGAGTGAACCTATATACTAAAAATAGTCTAGATACTTTTTAAAAAAAAACAGCATATATTAATATGGCACGATACCAATTACACCCGGTCTCTATAATAACGCATAACCCTATTGGTATTACGGCTACATATAGCCAAAAAAGAAAGAAGAAGAATTACAAAAAAAAAAGTCCCACTAAAGCGCGATCAGATTCTTAGCAGCAGCGACACTAACACCACCAAAACAACACCATAGTCCAACCCCTCCAAAAACGACGCCTCCAAGAAGGAAACAGTGCTCAAGCGCTGTCGTCGCCCGATCAAAGATTCTAGGTTTGCACCCTGAAGGAAATCTTCGCTCGCAAAACAATGTCTTCTACAAGGTCATTGCCAGGCACAACCAATGAAGGCCAGACCTTGGGTTTTCACCCTACAAGGAAAGACTGTGAACATCTCCTGTGTTGTCACCCCCTGTAACAGACGCTGTTGCGAGTCACAGATCACCAAGCCAAATCCTCAACACCTCAAAGACTCAATCCACCATAGCTAGCCCTTATGTTTCTGTCCTTATGAAATTCTCCACATCTGACTTCACCATGGATCGTCAAAGACATGACACATGATGGTAACAGGTAGCACAGCTTCGCCACGCTCCATCTGAAACCAAACGGCCAACAAAAATAGATGCACATGACTGAATTCCTTCTGATCCAGCAATATTCAGTCATGATGCGCTCATGGGAGTTCGCTGGTGTTGGAAATATGAGCAATTTACCAAGTGATTTATGAGAAATAAATAGCATATAAAACAATACTAGAATGATTGAAAATAAACTAGCCAAGTAATCTGACAGAAAGTGTGCAGAGAGTTGCAGAGAGATCGAAACAATCTGAACATGAAGAAAGAAAGCATACATCAATGTGTCGGCGTTGGGGTTGGAGTTGTCACCCATGTCGACGAGGAAGAGGTTCTCGATGGCAGGGAAGAAGTCGTCGTTGGGGAAGATGTCGTCGGTGTCGGTGAAGGAGTCTGTGATGAAGCCAGTAGTCGCGCTGATAGCGCTCCCCAAAAACCTTATCGCCCTTCTCCCGTACAGGACTCGAAGAGGCGGGGTTGCGGAGGCCTACTGTTCCGGCTCGTGGTGCACGCCTCAAGACGGGATAGAAAAGAACTGGTGGCAGCTCAGTGCTATGGAACTTGGAGTCGGTGGTTCTTATTATGTGTATGAGGAAAGGAGCGACCTTCCGCTCTTATAGGCATAGGTAGACAGGCGAACAGGCGGCGTCGGAAGAGGAAACGAACAGGCAATGACTGAAGCCAAACATACTCCATTAAGTTTGAATTAAACCTCCACTGAGTTCGTATTTAAAACCCATTAGCAGACTGTTCAAATTCTGCACGCTCGTTCATATACCAGTCATGAGTGGCAAAAAAGAACTCGGCTCGGCGAGATTCTCGCAACCCACGGCGCGCGCGCGTCGTGACGAGGCGAGGCGAGGCGAGGCGTGGCGAGGCGGCCAGCGAAGGAGAAGGAGCACGCATGTGGGACTCTTTCCTTCTTCTTATCATCCTTTTACCAAGTGGTAGGAGAGCCTTCCTTATAAACTGGTGCAAACCTCCTTCAACTAGCAATGTGGGACTAAACATTTTTCCCACCTCTTTCCATGCATGAATAGGCCATATGGGCCTCTAGGATTTTTAGAAATTATTGGAATAGAAAATGGGTTGGGCTATTTGGGCCAAAATTCCAAAAATCCCCCACCAGATCCCAAAGACACATGTAATTTGCCTTTGGTTTCAAAACATTGTTTATATACCAGTACTGCAGTGGAGACTATTAAGTTAAACTTCCACCTAGAATTCTATGCTACACTAGGCTGCGACTTGTACAGTGGACTATGCCTTGAACTGCAAGTTTGCTGCAACCTAGTTTCACACGAAGCCTTGACCGATACTGGGCTACCGTGGGACTTCCCCGCGGGTGGAGCTTATGCGTCATACTATATGGCCTTTCATGAGTTTATTAGAGATCACCCAACTCTCATAGACTGCGACGTTTGACAGTCAGGCTCATATAGGTGTGTTCTTTAAAAGATGTTCTCCAGGACAACATCTCTGCTTAAGATTAAGCCATTTAGAACACATTAAGATAAAAATCAACCTGCCGTGCAGAATAGCAAAGTATTGCATCTTCATAGAGTGGTGTTCATTAAAGTAGGGATACTTTCCTCTCAATCTACCAACAGCTTGTCTCCCAATTCTAATTCACGGGATCTCCGATCACATAGATTGGTTTGCCACTATGGAAAACTCATAGTGTGGGTCTCATACCCATCTCCTTCGATGCATTTTCTATCGCATTGTGTGATAGTCCCTTTGTGAAGGGATCTGCGAGGTTCTTAGATGTTTGGATATAATCCAATGCAATAACTTCGGAGTTTCTCATTTTCCTGACAGATTTTAGTATCGTCTTCACATGTCTTGAGGACTTCATATTATCCTTAGAACTGTTCACCTTAATAATCATAGTTTGATTATCACGGTTCATTGGAATTGCGGGTATAGGTTTTTCAACCACAGGTAAGTCCATCAAGAGTTCACGAAGCCACTCTGCTTCAACAGTGGTTGTGTCTAGTGCTGTGAGTTTTGCTTCCATAGTTGACCTCGTTAAGATGGTCTGCTTGCAAGACTTCCAAGAAACAGCGCCACCACCAAGTGTAAACACATATCCACTCGTGGACTTTATCTCATCAGCATCAGATATCCAATTTGAATCACTATAACCCTCCAGTACCCTCGGATACCCGGTATAGTGAATGACATAGCTTGCAGTGCCTTTTAGATAGCGCATGACTCTTTCAAGAGCTTGCCAATGATCATCTCCAGGATTTGAAACAAATCGACTGAGCTTGCAAACAGCAAACGCGATGCTAGGCCTTGTAGCGCTAGACAAGTACATAAGCGAGCCAATTATTTGAGACACTACAAGGAGACTACCCATATAGCAACACTTGTTCTACAACCTTTTTAGTATGCGTTGGAAATTTTTCACTTAGATACACATATATACGTTGTTGGCTTCATTTGTTCTCTCGCTGTATACCGCAACGGATGAGATGCATTGTATTGTATACGTTGTAAAGTTTTTCATAGAATTCTCGAAAAGACATGAAATATATTTTGCAAATAATTAGAAAGCAACATATGAGAATAGTTTGCTCAATTCTTCTGGGTTGTGATGTCATGCTTGTTAACCTGTAGTAAGTTGACCTCAAATTATATTGGACCAAAGTTTTCAAATCAGTTTTGGACATGAATTAATTATGAACAAATAAAATTTCGTTGCCGTTTGTGAGCACTGTATGACAATTGTCACATGAAAGGAGAAAGGAGCAAAAGAAATTCTAACTATTTTTTTACACAAAAGAAATTCTAATACATATAGTATCAAAAAGCGCGATTTTTTTTGAGCGAATCAAAAGGCAAGAGTATACTGGAAAAAAAATTGTGAACCCCGCGTGGGTTGGAATTTTTAACCCCGGGCCGGAGCGATTGGCACGTACACCAAAATTTCACTCGTATACCCATCGCGGAAATTCTGCCTTATCTGCTCCACCGCCTAGGCAGTTAGAAATCTCGATCTAGTGCGCTTTCGATCTACGAGCCTCCTGCTCACTGCCTTCCGCCGCCGCACTGCTCCCCTCCTCCGGTACTCCCACTCTGTCCTCCCCAGTGTCCTCCATCTTGGCCGCCCTCGTCGGCATCATCGTTGGGAAGTCGATGGCCCTTGTTGCAGGATCTGGCGGCGGATCGACCCGCCTCTCGCTTCTCGGGATCATCCCTGATGGCGCTGCAGCACCAGCACCCGTTCAACTTCACACGGGCATCGGGGCTCGAGTGAACCAGACGCACACCTGTCTCATTGTGCCTTGCTGCTGTTGCTTCGCTCCTTCAAACGATCAGGTTAGTTCTGCTATTGGTGTTTCTCCAATCTGCGGTACAAGATGGAAGACATAGTAGTCTGGTGGATCGATGATGGTTGTAGATTGCTAGCTCAGGTTGGAAAGAGTAATCTTTTTTAATCAGACTGTCTATATATTAGTGGTTTTCAGTTTGAAGTAGTACTAATCTCTGACCCATATTAGTTGACTCAAATTTGTCTAAATTTACATGAATCTAGACACTATTTAGTATATAGGTTCATCCAAATTTTGACAACTCGGGGAGGGAGTAATAACTTTGGTTGACTTAACAAAGATGCGATCTGTCCATCCTGTTTATATATAGAGATAAACATTACTACTCCCTCCGTTTCAAAATATAAGATGTTTTAGGTTTATGAAGAAAACGATCCAGACTTCTTTTAGTGTGTAGATTCATCCTAAAGTTGAGTGAACCTACATACTAAAACAAGTCTAGATTCATTTTCTTCACAAACCTAAAACATCTTATATTTTGAAACGGAGGGAGTACTTGTTTGCTACTGGTTTGAGTCCGTGAGAAACTAGAGCAGGTGTGATTCTCTTTTCTATTCTGATCCCCAATAACTTGATTTAGTTATGTGTCCTGCAGGAAGAATAAAAAATTCAGTCTATTCCCCGCACGTGTACCGGACAAAGAGATTTGGATCTGGCGCTAACTCTGGAGAGACATGGAATTATGTGATTTCTTTGTGCCTTCCAAATTTTGTGACTATGATCTGATTTTAGTTACCAATCCATTGTCGCTTTTAGCTAATGTGTTGTTTTAACCATTTCCTCTCAGGTTTCTTGTTCTTTAATCTGCATAGCTGAAGCCAGAAAGGATCAATTGTAAACGGAGGACACTTGGGGTATAAGAATATTGGTTGTTAAGTGATGTGCATATTTTATTTTGTATTTTGGTTAGTACCTCAATGTTAAAACTTAAAGTAGTGAAACAAGGCTCGGCCAGTCTTTACGGTTTAGTAAAGTACGGAGTACTATATGCTGATCGATAACTAGCTCTCAATTGCCCTAACATAATGTGTAAAGAATTGATGCATTTCTTATTTTCTGGTCTTGCGGTCCTAGATACCAATATTAATTACTGGTTTGGTTTAAATTTATATTCTAGCTTTGTGCAGTTCAACGGGTACATGAGCTATGCAACCAAGTGATTGTTTCTTCAATGTACAGGTAACTTTTTCATCTTTAGGTTGACATCTCTACTTATAAAATAAATGAAAAGATTATCAAATTATGACCATGAAGAGCAGTTTCTAATCTGTTTTGATGTTGTCTAAATGATTTCATCATCAACGTTGGCCCCATGTAAGTTCTCCTCTTTCCCTATTTCCTCCAATTCCTTGTTCAACACTTTTTTTGTGCTTATGTGTTTTTCTTCTACAAGTTGCCATGGAAAGTCTGGATATCTTATATGTTATTTTAATTGAATGTTAAAATTTTAGTAGGCTACTATACTATAGCTAACAGCCATGTATATGTCTAGTCCGTAATTATAAATAACTAATTATCATTAATCCAAATGATAAAAGATAACTAATAGCCTAAGTGGTTAATTCCTATTGTACTTGAAGCTACTAAATTTCTATAATAAACTACTATAGATTTTGGTCTAGTTGATGGTCTATATTGTGTCCACTTGAGTTTCTATATATAATCGTATTGATATTTATTGAGTTGCTCCTAAGATCAGCAAGGAACCTTGGTATTTACCATGTCGATTCTAAAACTAGAACTTTGTCTTTGCAGGGCCATAAATCAGCAAGGTGTGATATATTTGGATCTCAATATGTATATAAGAAGGCAGAACCTTAGAAAGAATACATATAGGATTAGTTAGAGTGTCATACTTTGAAGCATGATTGTAAGCTATGTACTCAAAAGATTATTTCCATGTATGTAGTGGAGATTTCAATACTCAATATTGAATTCTTTCTTCTTGTATCGTTCTTATGTATCTTATGAAGTCTATATGCACTTACTTATAAAGCCTATACACTCTTTTTGAGGAAAAAATACCATCTTTCAAGTGATTAACACACTCCATATAAAAATAATATATAATTTTAAAACAAATTCACTAATCCTTGTCCATCATCTTCCAATGGATACAAGTGTTGCTCGACATTTGTTGCCACCTTTGCAACGCTCTTTCCATTTGTTACCAACGCATCTATATGTGTTGCATTATAACCTAGCAACGCCCAAAAACGCAACGCATACTAAATCCGTTGGTAAGTGTGTTAGCAACGCCTATATGGATGTTTAGATACAGATCCATGTGTTGCTATAGGGGGGGTCCTATTGTAGTGAGATTATGTCAATTTATCTCTAACGGTGCCTCGATTCTTTCAAAGTAGCACACTAGGATCATACGGTGTTGGAGAAGACTTGCAGCCGCTATACCCAAAGTGACTCAAAATCTTGTCCACATAGTGAGACTGAAGCAGTGTGATCCCACTATCATCATCTCTCAACAGTTTGATGTTCAAGATAACATCAGCTACTCCTAGATCCTTCATCTCAAAAGACTAAGATAAGAAATCCTTGACCTCCTCAATTACAGTAAGGTTGGTCCCAAAGATCAGTATGTCATCAACATACAAACATAGAATAACTCATTCGCCCCCACCATGGAGATAGTATACGCACTTGTCAGCTTTGTTTACAACAAAGCCTGCAGCGGTTAAGGTTTTATCAAACTTTTCGTGTCACTGCTTAGGTGCTTGTTTAAGAGCATATAAAGACTTCAGCAGCTTGCACACTTTTCTTTCTTGACCATTTACTACAAAACCATCTGGTTGATCCATATAAATTTCCTCATCCAACTCTCCATTTAGGAAAGCTTTCGTAACGTCCATTTGATGAACGAGAAGACCATGTGAGGCAGCCAGAGAAAGTAGTACTCGAATGGTGGTCAACCTTGCTACAGGTGAGTAAGTGTCAAAGAAGTCTTCACCTTCCTTTTGGGTATAACCCTTGGCCACAAGCCTTGCCTGGTACTTCTCAATAGTACCATCAGGCCTTAGTTTCTTCTTAAACACTCATTTACATCCTACAGGTTTGCACCCATAAGAACGATCAGTAATCTCCCATGTTTCATTAGCTAAAATGGAGTCCATCTCACTACAGACGGCTTCCTTCCAGTAGTCAGCATTAGGAGATGCATAGACTTCTGAAATAGAAGTGGGAGTATCATCCACGAGGTATACAACGAAATCATCACCAAAAGACTTTGTAGTCCTCTGTCTGTTGCTCCTTTTAGGAATTTTGTTATCCTCCTCCTCGAGATTTTCTAGGTGTTCGACTGGAATGATTGGTTTAGAAATTGTATCTAATTCCTGACTTGATGAGTTAGGCATATCCTTCATGGGAAAGATATCCTCAAATAAAGTTGCATCATTCGACTCCATGATTTTACCAACATGCATGTCTGGTAATCTGGATTTTACTATCAAGAATCGATATCCAATGCTACGAAAAGCATATCCCAGAAATACGCAGTCCATAGTTTTTGGTCCAAGCTTGTGCTTCTTGGGAACTGGCACATGAACTTTTGCCAAACAGCCCCAAGTTCGTAGATAAGAGAGATTTAACCTTTTCTTCTCCCATTCTTCAAATGGAGTAATTTCTTTGTTCTTTGTGGGAACTCGGTTTAGGACATGACATGCATTCAGTAATGCCTCCCCCCACCATTCCTCGGAGAGACCCGATGTGTCTAACATGTCGTTAACCAAATCTGTTAGAGTGCGGTTCTTTCTTTCGGCTACCCCGTTTGACTGGGGTGAGTAGGAAGGCGTCCTCTCATGGATTATACCATGCTTCACACAAAAGGAGTCAAACTCGTGGAAAAATACTCTCCACCACAATCAGACCTAAGCCTCTTAATCTTTCGATCAAGTTGGTTTTCCGCTTCAGCTTTATAGACTTTGAAGAAACTCAAAGCCTCATATTTTGTTTTTAGAAGATACACATGACAATATCTCGTAGATTCATCGATCAACGTCATAAAATATTTCTTTCCACCTTTTGTCAACACACCATTCGTTTCACAAAAATCAGAATGTATGAGTTCTAGTGGTGCCAAATTTCTCACCTCTACAGTCGTATGTGACTTGCGAGGTTATTTTGCTTGCACACAGGCTAGGCACTTAGATCCTTTGACAATGGTGAAATTTAGAATTAAATTCATTTTATATAATCGCGTCATGCAACCAAAATTAACATGACAAAGACGTGAATGACAGACATTTGATATAAGACCAGACGAAACATGATTCACAACTTTATTACAAACATCTGATAATGACAGGCGGAACAGACCTCCGCACTCATATCCTTTACCAATAAAAGTACCAAACTTAGATAGTACAAACTTATTGGACTCGAAAACAATCTTGTATCCATCGCGACATAGAAGAGATCTGCTAGCAAGATTCTTATTTATTAAGGAAACATGATGCACGTTCTTCAGGCGTACGGTCTTTCCCGAATTGAACTTCAGATCGACCGTACCAACACCATGAACAGAAGCATGCGTGTCGTTCCCCATTAGCACGGACTGAGTCCCTCTGACCTGATATGAAAAAAACATGGAAATGTCAGAACAAACATGTACATTAGAGCCCATGTCAATCCACCAATCAGGAGATTGACATAATGAAAGAACAGTAGATAATATACCATACCCAACATCCTTCATATCAACGTTGCTCATGACAACATTAGCGGTCTTGCCGCTCTTCCCATGCTGGCGCCTGTCATAGCGGTTGGGGCAGCTAGGAGCCCAATGATCAGGATCACCGCACACATGATAGGAACCTTTCTTCTTATCAGTCTTCTTCTTGAAATTCGTAGACTGTGAGGGCTTGTTCTTCCCATCGAACTTGCCATTTCCATCAAACTTGCTCTTGTTCTTGAACTTGTGGGACTGGAAGTTCTTTTTCTGTACCAAGTTGGCACTTGAACCTCCCTCAAAAACTCGATCACGTGTGTCTTTTGCTCTCTCCTTCTCTTCCACATCAAGATTCCCAATGAGATCCGATACAGAAAACTCCTATCTCTTGTGCTTCAGATAAGTAGCAAAGTTCCTCTATGAATGGGGAAGCTTGGCAATAATACCCCGGCAACGAACTTGTCTGGTAACACATAGGAGAAGTACTCAAGCTCCTTGGCTAGTGCCTGTATCTCATGAGCCTGCTCAACGACGGAGCGGTCATCAGACATCTTAAAGTCATAGAATTGCTCCATGATATAAAGTTCACTGCCAGCGTCCAAGACCCTAAACTTGGCCTCGAGAGTAGCCCACATGTCCTTGTAATTATCAAATGACATATAGGGTTTAACAATGTTCTCCCCAAGCACAGACAACAGAGCAACCCTGAATAGCTTGTCAGATTTCTGGAAAACTTGCTGCTGGGAAGGAGTAAGCTCTCCCTCAGGCTTGCCAAGAGTGGCGTCATAGCAGTTCATGTTTTCAAACCAGAGAACTGCTCTCACGCTCCATCTCTTATAGTGCGTACCCTAAAAAACATGTGGCTTCACAGATGCCACGAAACCACTTGGAGTAAATTGCCTATAATAAGGTTTTTGGATTGTTGTAAATATGAGAAATTTACCAAGTGATTTATGAGAAATAAACATCAGGTAAAAAATACTAGAATGATCGAAAATAAACTAGACAAGTAATCTGACAGAAATTGTGCAGAGAGTTGCAGAGAGATCGAAACAATCTGAACAAGATGAAGAAACAAAGCATACAGCAGTGTGCCGACGTTGGGGTTGGAGTTGTCACCCATGTCGCCGAGGAAGAGGTTCTCGATGGCGGGGAAGAAGTCATCGTTGGGTAAGACGTCGTCGGCATTGGTGAAGGAGTCCGTGATGAAGCCAGTAGTCGCGCCGATAGCTCTCCCCAAAAACCTTATCTCCCTTCTCCCGTACAGGACTCGAAGAGGCGGGGTTCCGGAGGCCTACTATCCCAGCTCGCGGTGCATGCCACAAGACGGGATGGGGAAGAGCTGGTGGCAGCTCAGTGCTCTGGAACTTGGAGGCGGTGGTTCTTATTATGTGTATGAGGAAAGGAGAGACCTTTCGCTCTTATAGGCACATGTAGACAGGCGAATAGGAGGTGTCGGAAGAGGAAACGAACAGGCGGTGACCGAAGCCAAACAACCTCCATTAAGTTCAAATTAAACCTCCACTGAGTTCATATTTAAAACCCATTAGCAGACTATTCAAATTCTGCACGTCCGTTCATATACCAGTCATGCGTGGCAAAAAAGAACTCGGCTCGGCGAGATTCCCGCAATCCGCGGCGCGCGCGTGGCGTAGCATGGCGAGGCGGGTGGAGGAGGAGGAGCGCGCGTGTGGGACTCTCTCCTTCTCCTTCCCATCTTTTTACCAAGTGGTAGGAGAGCCTCCCTTATAAGCTGGTGCAAACCTCCTTCAACTAGCAATGTGGGACTAAACATTTGTCCCACCTCTTGCTATGCATGAATGGGCCACATGGGCCTCTAGGATTTTCAGGAATTATTGGAATAGAAAATGGGCTGGGCTATTCGGGCCAAGATTCCAACAGCCGGCAGAGCCTTCTGGAACTAGACACTCTAGACATATCCATTAGGCACGCATCGAGTATATCTCCTTCTTGATGTGAGAGAGATCCGAGTACCACCACCATTATTCATGCCTAGCCGGCAGCCCCCACGCCACCGCCTGGCAACCTGCAAGATCTGTCGCTTCGACCCCTAGCAGCATCCCTTGGGCTAGGCTAGCATCGAGAAAGGCAGCGGCAGAGGAGGATCGACCCTCCACCGGATCCGGCCCAACCATGCATCGAAGAGGAATTGGGGGACAACACATGAGACACCTAGATAAGCATACTACAACGTAGCTCACGTACGTCTCCCCCTCGCGTCGCCCTCTCCTGGCGACAGAGGGGCCAAACCCTACCCCGCCGCCACCTCCTCCCCCTTCATCCTTCCCCCTCCTCGTCGCCCCCAGAGGGCAACCGGCCTAAGTGCGCGGCGCCAGTGACGGGGGCGACGGGGATCTGGCCTCCCGGCCCTAGCGCGGCGTTAGGGAGGAGAATGCCGGCGCTGGACGGGGCCCCCTCGCCATCAACGTCTTCGCGGCTCTGGCCAGCGGTGGCTTCGTGGGAGCTCGGATCTGGAGGCGGCGGCCTCTACCGGAGTGGGGCGGGTGGCGATCTGGTGGAGGAGGTGCCGACGATGGGATTCCGTTGGAAGACCTAGATTGGCTCTCTATCCCTAATTGCCTGCTCAATCCGTTCTCCGGAAACCGACCGGCGGTGTGGGGATCGCTGTGTCGGATCTAATAAAGGAGGTGGCCCTTTGGTTTCTTTCGCACGAAGACGAAGATCTGCTTGATGTCTGCCCTCGTTGATCTGGTCTGGAGAGGCGGGTTCCGGAAGGCTCCGCCGGTGAATTCCCATGGGCGTACCATGCCTGGAGATTGCTCGATCGGAAGGTATTCGGTCGTGCGCACCTTGTTTCTCTGGCCGGTTGGTTTCAGCGGGAGCGTTGCGAAGCTCTGTTGTTTGTTCCCACCAAGTGCCATTCTTAGAGCCATGGTGAAGTCAGATGCGGAGAATGTCAGGAAAGCGGATATATGAGGGTAGCGATGGTGATTTTTGTTCTTGTGGCAATGAAAAACTGGCTGCGTGATCTGGGACTCGTTGCAGCTGTTGGTACGGGAAGACAACACAAGGGGAGTTCCCAATCTTATCTTGCAGGGTGAAAATCCAAGGTATAGCCTTAACTAGTTGTGCCTGGCAATGACCTTGTTGAAGGCATTGTTTTGTGAGCAAGGACTTTCTTCAAGGTGAAAACCTATGATCTTTGATCGGGCAACGACGACGCTTGGGCATTGTTTCCTTCTTGAAGGCATTGTTATTGGAGTGGAGAACTACCGGTGTTGTTCTAATGGTGTCAGTGTCGTTGCTTTGAGGGTTTAGGGTTTAGGGTTTAGGGGTTTAGGGTTTAGGGTTTAGGAACAACCGTAACAGGACTGTAGCGGGTTTATATAAGTCAACATACTGTAACAGGTTTATATAAGCATCGATTAGTCGTATCGATTGTCAGAACGGTTGCACGCATTGCTTATTTTGGAAAGATCAGTATCATTGCCGTCATTTTCATTTCGTTCAGCTCCTAAAGAAAGCTCAAATATGCCCCCCAAGCTAGAGTCGTGGCTCCTAACACTCTTCCCTTCATTCAGTATTCGCCACTGCAGCAGAAGCACCAAAGAAATCTGCTATGCCAGAGGTCCCAGTCAAAACAGGTGAGGAGAACAGAGAGGTCCCAGCTGACTCTCCACCATATTATGATGCACAAAAGAGAGGAAATCCATTACTGGTGATGAGAAAATCACGTTTCTGTTTTTTTTTTGGCTTGGATGACAAGCTCTTAGTCTCTTGCATTACATATGACTGAATAGATAAGTTTAAATATTCCTCGCGGCGAAATTTGCAACCTGCAGCAAAACTGTCTCTGCCTTGAAAGCAGACGTTTTCTCTCCGACGTTTTCTCTCCTAATAATTACTTACATGTAAGCTAGATCTTTGCAGCTCATGTCAAATCCTGTGTCGCCGGGGCGGCAAAGCGTGTATCTTCTTGTAGTGAGATTTCAAACGTGAAAGAAAATACAAATTTTACATAGCAAAATGCAAAGACGTGTGTGCACAACATAATTCCGTTTGCAGTTCCTCTACAGCAATTAGTTGTTGTTGTGCCTTCAACGAGTTGCCACTGAAGCTTCCAAGTTTGAACGGCCAAAAAATGTTAGGAGAGCCTGTCAGACAACCTGTGAGCCACCCTGACTCAGCTAGAGCTAAGCAGGAACGATCATCTACAGCAATTGGATCAGCAACTGAACCTAGCCGTTAATCACGCTCTGGCCCACAGATCAGATGTCATCAACCAAGCTGAAGTGCTTGCCTCCTTATTAGTAAAGGATGCAGCGGTACGATCCTATAGAACAGATCCTGTTCAAGTAAGGTCGTGCTGGAACGAGGCAGAGCGGGGTATTTAAGCTGGTCGAAACGTTCCTGCGCTTTCGAGGTGGGACTATTCTCGTTCCACTCAGTACGTCGTGTTGGGGTCGGGCTTTTGTGCCGAATGTGAGGCACCTAAACGGGCTAAGATAAAAAATAAAGCCCATCAAAGCACCTCAACGTCCAGCGAAGCGTCCAGCTGCTCTCACATCGCTCCTCCTCCCTCCCTCCTTCCTCGCCGGCGGCGATGGTTCGGCAGGGCCAGAGCAGTTCACTGCAGCGCCTCCACCACGTGGAGCAGGTGGCCCGCGCAGCCAACTTTCGTGTTTTCTCTACTCTAGTCTAGGACGATTGTTCATTTCTTCAATCCTGTAGCGGCTACGTGACATTTGACCTGTGGGCAGCGCATCGTGCGGGTGGTGGAGCTCGCAGGGGTGGTCATGGAGGAGCTGGGAACCTCGCGGGGCCTCCTCACCGACGCCATATCCGGCCACTGCCGCGAGTTCATGCTCTCTATGAAGGTAGCCCGCATCCGTTCCACCCTGAATTAGATCCGTTTGGCCCTTGTTGGCTTGCTCATGGCTGGAAAATCAGGATTGAGGGGACCCAGTGTTAATATTCTTGTATTTAATGGTGTCTGTCTCTGTGCACCCAGTGTTACACCCTTCCACCAAAAATACTACCCAAATATATGAGCTGATCAATCTGTTACTTTCTTTATGAATTTTCTCGGTGTTGAAGTTTTGTTAGGCACATAGTATTTGCCATGAATGATGCGTGATAATTTGATTGTATATTGTGTCTGGAGCAGGAAATTCAAACAACATTGCGCGACGAAATAAAAGGTGCTTGTGGATATGGTCCATTTGAGAAGTGTGACTACAGTGCAAGGGTTGCTAACGAGATTTGTTTGAAGAAGCTGGAGTATGTAAATGAGAAGATGGATGACATGCAACTGAACATCAAGCAAAGCACTAGTGAAGTTTAGCTAGTTAACTGGCTATCAAATACACTAGTACCTGCTGCTTAAAACGTGAATTGGTGAGTGCAAAGGCATCACGCGGCTTCCTGACTCCAATTTCGTATGTTCCATTTTTGTTATACCCACCACACATGCTCCTTGTTTAATCTGACTTCATTTCGTGATGTACATGAGTATAGCATGTCATATCCTAAATGAGTAAAATATTTTGTTTGCTTTCCATGTTTCAAATAAAAAATTGCTACTCATCCTTCAGGCACCACGCCACATCTGACCGAGTGGTTTATATGTGGAATGATGAGTTGCTGATGAAGCTTTTATTATCTAGTGCACATGCAAATGCACAAAGCTGTGTTCAGTAGATTGATATAGGAGGTTGTGCACTGTATTAGTGTTCCAGCCAGAACTGGGTCCCGTCGTCGACGTACAGTTCTCTACGAGGAACTTGGCCAGCTGTACTTGGAAGCAGTCGACCTCCTTGTCATTGAACAGAGGAGTCACCTTCCACTGGCTTGTCTTCAGGCAGCTGAATGACGCGCAGTTGCGGGGAGCTCCAGGACCTTGCTGATGCTGTGCGGTGGATTAGGTGAAGGGATTTGTGGCCGGATCTTTGTTCTCGAGCTCGATCTCATCATCATAGTTCCACCACATCATGAGCCGGATCTCAGACATCGCTGCTGCTGCTGCTGCACGAGCGGAGCAACCTCTCCATTCCATTGACAACGACATGCTGCTGCTTGAGCGCTGGTAGAATACGTCTAGATGGAGGAGCTTGAGGTTGACAGGATGACCCTGCAGTGTTCCTCCTCACTGTCCAGGATGTCCTTCATGGTGTTGAGGTTCAGCTTCAACGCCCTCATGGTGGAGAAGCTTGTGAGCATACGTGGCATGAGCTCTTTCGTCAGCAGTTGTCAGAGTCCTCCATTGTAAGTGGCGTCGCGATCTTCATGTACCAGACTTGGCACCAGCGATATCAGCGAGAGCTTGACTGGGTGCCCCTGGTATCTGAAGGAGCGCAGGCTCGGCATGTCGAGCTGGATGCTGATGTGGCCAAAAGCCTGTAGCTCCTCGTCCTCGACATAAGTCTCTAGCTCCAGGACGTTGCATGTTAGGCAGCGGAGGCGGAGGGGCAGCTTGCGGATGTTGGGCAGTGTGGCAAGAGCGGAATGCAGTTTGGCATGGCAGGGGGGAGATCAGTGACCGGCTCAGTTTGGTGGGCTTTAGAGACTACCTATGATCTTGCCCACATTGGCAGGAAAAAGGTCACGCAACTGACAAGACAAGCTGCTACTTGGAGTAAGCCTGAAGCTGACGTGCTGAAAATAAACGTAGATGCTAGCTTCATTGAAGGGGATCGAACTGGTGCGACTGGCCTGGTTGTTAGGGACTCATCTGGTGCACTTATTTTGGCTCAGACACAATGGATTGAACATGCTGCAGACCCATTAGTAATGGAAGCTCTTGCTATTCTGGATGGTGTTCACCTCGCTACTGACAGAGGCTACCGGAAGATAGTTGTTGAAACTGACGCCAAAAAAGTCATTAAGCTTATTGATGACCTGGGTGATGGTAGATCATGTATTGCCAGCATACGGCAGGAGATTGAGGTGCTACGAGGGAATTTCTCTAGTTTCAATTGTGTTTTATTGAGCACCAAGCTAATATGGCAGCTCATCTTTGTGCTAAGAGAGCTACTAGTTCCAGGAGAAGGTGCTTATGGATCAATTACGATTCACCCTTTCTTGCTGAAACTCTCGCCAAAAATTGTAACTCCTCGTATGACAGATTAATGAAAGTTCTGTTGATTCGCAAAATAATATTTTTTATACTACCAACATACTAGCTTTACAGGCTTCATTTATGTAGTATGTAATTGCAAATTTAGCTTTCCAGTAGCACTCTCTCCGTTCCAATATAAGATGTTTTATGTTTCTGAAAAAAAATGTATCAATTCTTTTAGTGTAGAGATTTATTCCAAACCTGAGTGAACATATATACTAAAAAAAGTCTAGACACGGTACGGAGGTTAAAAAATAGTCTTTTTTGGATATCGCAAAAGAGCCCATACCGTAAATATTTTTGTCGTTTCCTGTAAAACAGCCCATCCGTTCGAGACGGGAGGCCTTAGATACGGTATAGCGCATCCATTTTTCCCTTCCTCCCCTGCGCAGAAACCCTCGCCGCCGCCTGCCTCGTCTCTGATTTCGGCCACATCTGCCATCCTAAAATGCATCGCTGCCGCCAACCTTCGTGTCCACTTCCTATCTTGCCATGGCCGGCCAATCGAGCCCCGATTTGGGCGCACACGACCTCACTTCTCTTGGCCACGGCGGAAGCTCTGGCGTGCAAGCTTGCCCGACGCTACCGTCGGAGGAGGAGGGACGCGAGCGCCTCCCCGTGCAAGGAAACTGCCGAGGCGCCCGTGCGCACACCCGCGCGACCCAGCTGCTGCCGTCCGATAGTGTCGCGGACGATGCAGAGGAGCTCTTGCTGGCCGAAATCTTCATGTTCCCGTTGGTCGTCCGTGAGCCTGCTGCCAACGACGAGCATGACGAGCTCTTGCTCACCGAGGCCAAGTTCAACTCCCTATGCATCGCGTTCATGGACATCGTGCAGCGCCGAAAGAGCCGTTGTGACGCGCGCAGGACGGAGAATCACAATCTTCTTGGTTCCAGTCGCCACTCCCACTGCGAGCACCTGGGGCGGCTCGAGTCCCTCGAAGCCGACTTACCCGACAGGTACTTCACCAACAAGGACTACACCAACAACGCCGACAACGACAACGACGCCAACAATGCCGAGGAGTAAGCGTGCGCCGCCGCCGTCGTAAATGATCCAGCGGTAGGTACCGCCGGTGGAGCTACATAGATTGTAGGTGAAGTATGGATGCAGGACGCGACATTATAGATCTAGATGATCAAAACCTCTTGGCACTAATGTGTGATGTTTTTTATGCAGTTTGGATTAGTGCATCTGTTTTGTATAGCGTTTTTCATACTGCAAACCAGGTTTTCGCTCTACCGCCTCCGCGTTTTGTATTACCAGGGGATGCGGTATCTGCTAAAGATGCTCTAAGCCTGTTCAATTATGGCCATTCTGAGCATAGATGCTTTATATCAGTTATAATATTTGTTCATGATACTGCTTACCCTTCTCAACTGATAATATTGTAACTGTCTTAGTATTGTATTGCTCAATTTCAGGTCTTGGTGACAAATATGAAGGATATACCCTTTCTTACTCCAGGAGTTTGTTCGATTATTACAATAGAAGATGCGTATCAGTACAAAGTTCTCTTCGTGTCCGGGATTACTGACTCGTGCGCACTGCGCCTTTGCGTATATCCTCGGAGAGCCTGCCCAGTGCAGAATATGAGGACCCTCCCTCCTCGACGGCCTTCCTGCATGCGGCCTTCATCTCCGTGGCCTTCTCCCTCACCTTCCTCCCGTCATCGGAGTCGCCGTCCATGAGCGCCTTCACAGCTCGTTCCAGCTCCGACGCGTCAACGAAATTGTTCCTCTTCCTGTCCACCTCCATGGCCACGGCCGCGCCCATGTACTCGACCAGCGTGAACGCGTTCAGGTGCTGCTCGGCGTAGAGGGGCCACGGCACCATCGGCACGCCGAACCAGAGGCTCTCCAGGGTGGAGTTCCACCCGCCGTGCGTGACGAAGCCCCCCACGGCAGCGTGTGCGAGTATCTCCTTCTGCGGCGCCTTCGTTGGCCACACCAGCCCCTTCTCCTTTGTCCTCTCCAAGAACCCCTGCGGCAGCAGCTCCCCGAGGTTCGCGTCCGTGGTTTGCAGTGTGCCGGCTGCCGGCGGGCCACGCAGCACCCACAGGAAGCGGTGCCCGCTGCGCTCCAGCCCACGTGCTACCTCGTGCGCCTGTGTCATGGTGAAGAACCCTACGCTCCCGAAACAGAGGAGTACCACCGAGGCCGGAGGCTGCGCGTCCAGCCACCGCACGCACTCATGCGGCTGCTCGGCGCCCTGTGGGCTTGGGGACAGGGAGAGCACCGGGCCGACGGGATAGACCGTCTGGGCAGGGATTCCGCGCGTGCACCGGCCGTCCGCGATGGCAGCGAGGACACTCTGCTCCAGCTCGGCCACCGTGTTAATGATCACGCCGTCTGCTTCCATGAAACGCCTGCCATGGTACACGAACCATGTGTAGTTCGGGTTCTTCTTGTCCATCACCGGCACCGGGAGACACGAGGGCGGCACCGGCGGCAGCCCGAGCACGTCCACCATGCCTTCCATCTCACCGAACTCGACGGTCACCTCCTCGTGGAGCGCCGGCAAGCGCAACAAGAGTGCGTAGAAGGCGGCGTCCGCGGTGAAGTACACGTAGGCTGGCACGGAGAGCTCGCGGCACACGTCGAACAGCGTCGTGCCGAAGAAGTCGAGGACGACCGCGGCCACAGGGCACGTCAAGGCGGAGATTGCCGTCTTCACGTGGTCCGCGTGGAGCTCAATAAACCGGGAAACGAACTCCTCGATGCCCACGTAGTCCCTTGGGGGCTCGACGGCGGGGAGGTGGTGGAAGTGGATGTCTAGGCCGGAAGCTTCCTCCCGGCGTATGTGGGCGGCGACCTCGGACCTGTCCTTCTCCGTCGGCGCCTGCATCACGAGCACCGTGAGCGACAGGGCGCCACCGCTCCGGGCAAGCAGCCGCTTGCCGGCGTCGAGCATGGACATAAGGTGGCCGGCGGCCCAGACGGGGAGCAACACGACGGTCGGGGCTGCCATCGGTGGTTGTAGTTGTAGAGCGGGAGTTTACTTGCTTGGGAAGCTGGGATGAAATGAGCGTGGGAATTTCAGGGAACGAATAGCATCTGGTTTTGAAGGACGTACGGTTTGCCCTGTGAGCCTGTGACGAACGTGCTGACAACACTGCGATGCGGTGGCTGGACCTAAACTTATTGTAATGGTGGGAGGCATGAGTGCGCGCGGTGGCTGGACCTAAACTCGTTGTATCGCAGAAATTGCCCAGTGCAATCAGCTTACAAACATCAGAAACAGAGAAATAGACAAGACACGCGCCAGAAAAGCCTTTTAGAAGGAGCCTTTACATACATGAGCCTCATCCACAGCCTATAGTTTGACCTTTTTCTGGCCTGCATATGGACGACATCATGCTAACATTCTGCTGACGTCACTAACAAAATTGAAACCCAACTAAAACATAATTGAAACAGTGAAACATTTGTGAAAAAGTTCAAAACAGTACGAAATGTTTTACAAGTTTTAGCCATTGCTGGGCTATTGCTCCATAGATTGAGTAAGGTCTCATCAGGTTTGTCGGGCCATAGAATCAGTTTGTCGAGCTGTAGAGTTGGGCTTTCGAAAGCGGCCCCAAAACGCTTTTCTTGTACAGATACGACCTACGCAAGTTAGTCAACTCATCATTAATCAGGTCGTGAAATGTTTATATTGGCATGTATACTTGATGAGCCCTTTTTATAAAACGGGATGAACCCTTCTATTCTTTTCTTCCTCGCCGGTGTCATCCTCGACAGATTGACGATGTGCTCTTCCTGAGACAAAAGCCGTTTATGGGACTCGCCAATTATCATTCACTTCCATTATAAAGGTCAGAATTAGGATGGTGGCACAACATTTTCTTAGACTAACCAGTCATTCCTAAATGAGATCACGACGAATTCCATTAGTCTAGATTAGTTAAGTTACTGTTATTACTAGTTTTTCAAAGGATAAAAGAATCACTTTGTGAAAACTATGTTTGGGTGTATCTTATTCGGCATACACATACAACAATTCAGAAGCAAGTAAGCTTCATCACTAAATTATTTTTTGTCCTGCTAATTATGAGATAGATAACTTGACTAACTTGGCCTACTCACAACAAAATTGATTCTGTACCAGCATACTCAACCAACGAAATATAGTCACATTATTTATCCTTGCATGTAATTTAATACTCCCTTCATTCCAAAATAAGTCATGCAATTTTATATAGATATTGTAACATCCTAGTATTAGAGCTCAGAAATAAGCTGAACTCGGATGTGTGTATTGCATTCATGCATAGAAAATCCGAATAATTTTCGCGCTTTTAAATAAAATTTGTCAAAGTGATTAATTGACGCTTCTCTCAACTTGATGGAATTGAAGTAGATCATCAAGTTGACTGCGATAAGTTTCAATATGACCTTTGAGAAAACCCCATTTTGGGTAAAGATGATTTGATCTAAGGGTATATCAAATGTAATAAAACTAAACCACGACAATTGCATAATGATTATTCTTTGATCCTTAAGAGATCATATCATAGTATTCATTACAACAACTCATGAATACCAAGTTAAGTATATAACTCAAATAATAAGAATTAAATAACCAAATCTTGACTTAGCTTATTCTTATCCATTCCTACCATGAGCATCATGGTAGTTCTTAAATATTAATTCATTAGCACCTATTGAGTAGGAATAAAAACAAGTCAAGAACATTCACCACATATCTTTCTATCTATATCAATTCATGTCATCTCTTTTAAACCAGGTTCTAATATCCGTTGTTCATCAATGTTGAGTAATCAACTATTGATTTATCAATCTTCAACTCATCAATCCTTGATTCATCAACTCTTATTATTATCATAGCATTCGCTTTAAAGTATTTAAAGAAGGAAGTAAGAAGAGGTAAGTAGTAATGCTAGTTCTAGATATCATCTATAGGATGGGAGTGTTTGAAGAGAATCAAATCAATATGATAATTGATGAAGTTAACTCACTCCTAAATGGAATAGAAGAGTTATCTGGACTACATATTTATATTTTAAGAAAGAAGATTATAAGGATGAATTCTGAAGATAGTTACTAGGAGTAATCCTATTGGATCAAGTAGGCATAGTTAATGAATAATATATTCTAGTCAAATAGAGATACTAAGAAGATAATTATGATACAATTGTAATGTTGTATTGATAAAAGCCTTGATTATCCAACTGGAAACCTAAACCCTAAATGATCAAAGGATTATAATGATCATGCTTAAGTCACTAAGAGTGAATGATTATATCATGCATAAGTGACATTGGTGGAGAGAACATGATTAAACCCCAATATAGATATGTTATCCTTGGTTAGTCATAACAAGTCCCATTAATATAATGTGAAGTTGGAGTATGAGTTACTAGGGTAACTAAAGATAAGATAGTATGAATAAGCTGATGCTAGAGCAACATTGAGTTGTAGAAGTAGTATGTTCCTCTTAGAGAATACTAAACACTTGAAGGAAGTAGGATTTAATATATACATCCATTGGAGGAATATTAGTGATGGATGATAAAGGAAGAGTATGAATGGAGTTAAAAGTAACTACTTGTTGGATTGGAGATTATCATCAATAGAGTAGTTTGATTTAATCAAGTATAGATATGAGAAGATTATGAAAAGCTTTAGTGAAAAGCTTCTGAGATTTATAAGTGAGGTTACAAAGTAATTTGTGAAGTAAGAGAGTAAACATACAAGTGGACTTGGATTCATTAGAAATATTCTAGATATGAGAGTTATCTCTAGGAGGAGATCATATAGAGCTTTAGTGTCAAACTTATTGGATTTGCAGATGAATTTAAGTAGATAATTTATTAGTGGGGATACATATGTGAAGTAAGTTTATCATATTAAGATATGATGATAGATGTGAAGAAGTAGTAATATTTAGAAAAGGAATTCCATAATTAGAAGTTAATACTTATGAAGTATGGAAGATAGGAATTCTTGGTGAACACTCAACCTTAATTCTATAATCAAACTTAACATATATCTCATATGTTTGATCATCATCCTATTCCCCAATGGCTTGTAATAATACTTCTCAATAGCAAATCACTTAAGCACATCTTTGTCACTTCAAAACATTAAAATCAAATGTGCTTAGAGACTATCTTTATCAATACTTTCTCATAAGTTATTCTAGAGGCCAACCCTACTATTTTATCTTGAATGGTGATACCATTCATGAACACAATAATGAAGATAATATGTATTAACCATTAATCTTCATCCATGCCTATAAAATAATATAAGTATATTAAGTCCTCTAAAACTCATAGTAAATGTTTATAAATCAAAACCCTAGTTTCTATCTCAGTCATAATTATTCATATATGTAATAACATAAACAAGGCAATTACAATCCTTATTTACCACCACAATTATCAATATATAAATATAAGCATAATTGAGAAAAGGTTTCTAAATAAGAAACAAAATATTAAACCCTAAAATTATTAATGAGTTTTCTCATCAACATCTCACAAATAAATAGGATCCATACAAATACTAAAAAAAATGTAGAAATAACTAGCCACAATAATCCTTGCCGCATTTTTATAAATTTACAAAGTTTTTGGATATTTAAATCCTTATGAAGATTCATATTTGAAAGAGTTTTATAAAAACAGAAAACATAAAAGAAAAAGGAAAAGGATATAGCATAGCCCAGTTTCTAGCCATGGCCCAACTACCCTTCCTCTTATCTGCCGCCTAACGCCGCAGTATATTTTCTCTCTGCTCGCTTCTCTACGGCCCACAACGGCCCAATCACAGCCCAACATGGTCGTGATGCTTTGGCCTTGATCCTACTCGTCGTCTTTCTTAGTGATGGCAAGTAGCTGCCTAGCACCGTCGGCACCGTCGATCGTCGCCGCTCGCCACTCTAGAGGATGGGTAAGAACACGACGCTCTACGTCTCTCCATCTTCATCCTCTCACTCGCCCACTCTCTCTCTCAATCGCGCAGGATCTGAAACCCTAGCTCGCCGGAGATCACCTCCCTCGCCGTCTCAGACCATGGAGTAGGAAATCCCTGTGAATACTTAGAAAACGGATTTTTAGTGGTTTTCTGACAAGGCAACAAAACAAGGAGCAAGTAACAAAGGTAACGAACAAACGGAGCAAGTGGCCCAATCCTTTCTTAGCAAAGGACAAGCCAGTAGAAATACTTATAAGGACCAAACGTTCTCAACGACACATGGAAATTCTGTCAAGTGCTTTCGCTTCAATTAGATGAGTACTCTTCTTTGGTGTTTGTAAGTGTTATGTCGGTTAACCTGTGTTGACATACCTCCCTTACTAGGACTAATACATACTTGTGATTAAACCTCCTGCAAACATCCGTAACTATAGGAAAGTAATTAAGATATAAATCTAACCACAGCCTTAAACTCTGAGATCCTACGCTCCCTTATGCAAAGGTGTCCTAACGGGGGTTCGGGTTTCTATCACTCCGGCAACCCCGCGATTAGTATCCAAATACACAATGCATTCCCCTAAGACCATAAATGGTGAAGTATCATGTAGTCGACGTTCACATGACACCACTAAAAGAATAGCACCACAACTTAAATACTAAACCATTGAATAATAACTCATCACAGATCCTGGGGCGGCTCCTAGCGCTGTTTCCTCTTCTTCACTGCAGCGGCGGGCTTCGGTGAAATTCCGGAGGTGTGGTGCTCGCCTTGCTCCAGGGAAGGGTCAGAGAGATTGCGGGGTGAGAGGGGAGTAGAATGGTATGCGTTTTGAGACAGGGGGAGGGGTCTATTTATACTGCGGCGAAGGGGCATGGCGGCATGGCTCGGGCTCATCAGCGACGTTGTTACAGGAAGCTATCAGCATGGCAAAGGGTGTAGGTCGACGCAGGGCTTCATGGCGGTCGTCATGCGCACAGTGGCACGACGAGGTGCGGTCTCCATCGTTCTAGAACGTCCATGATCTGTTTCGGTACCGTCGGCGTTCGTCACGGCGTACGGTGGTCACGGAGCGCGTGGGGTCAAAAGATTGTGTCTCTGAGCTTGCTGGCATCGCGACGAACTTATTGGCGCAAGGGGAGAGTGAGGTGCGGTGTGGTCACGCGTGATTGCTCGGCGCTCGACGCGGCAATCGGCATGGTCGAGTGTTAAATGTGCGCGGCTGCGCTGGCATCTCCGTGGGCGGTCGTTGGTCGAGGCATGCACAGGCAGTGGCGGTGAGGTCACGGCTACCTCCTAGACATCGTGGGCGAGGGCGGCGCGGCGTGTAGCAGTGTGTTCGTGTTGGGGTGACATGGGTGAGCTCGGGTACGAATTGCACTGGTCAATTGGTCGAGTGAGAGGAGCTCTTCTGCACGGGTTGGTACTGGGTGAGTTAAGGGCGAGTAGTGGAGGCTCGGTGAGGTCACAATATGAGCACAAGATTGATCAAAATAGTGAATAGTTGGTAAGCTTGTACTCTGATCACCAACTGTTTGATTAAATGGCCGCAAGAACTAAACCTTTGAATTTTACAAATCTTTTTGGTGGGTGTGTTGGGCATAAGCTTGGTAGTCTTTGGGTGCAAGGGTCTGCTAAGTGGTGAAGGTTTTGCTGGTTTTCTAAAAATGACTATCTTGATGCATAAGATAGATTCAATTTTGAATTGTCTCTCAAATGAATTGGAAGTTGTTTCTGCAAGTTCTGAAAGATCCATTGTGTTCAGTGTCACTTGGTCTAGCAAGGTGAGAAAAAATGGAATTGTTTCTGTTTAAAAATCTTTGCTAGAGATGCTCAAAGTGAGCTAAGTGTTAACTTTTGCAAAAAAAATGACCATTAGGTCATATGCTTAACATATTAATTTTCTTTTGTTTTGATCTAGTTTGGATTTGACCTAGATGATATGGTTTTGATATTTAAACCAATTCTCATCATTTACAACAAACAGACATGGCATTGCAAGCATTCGTACATCATTCATAACACACATGCATTAATATAGTGTTTATTAATAAAAGATTTTTTTAACCCTAATTTTGGCTGATTAGAAATTGATATCCTCATTAATATTTTTGAGATGTTACAATTGTGAAGAGACCCGGGCTTCTCCTTCGTGGAGCTTGTGAAGTGGTTGGGGAGCTTGCCATCTCCAGAGTGGAGGAAAAGCTAGCCATAAGGAAAGGGCCTATTCCTTCGTGGGATAGGCTCGGAGAAAAAGGTGAGCCTTCGTGGCATTGGGAAATCCTTCGTGGAATCTCATATCTTTCCAACATGACGTACCTTGTAAGGGAACACGAGAATATATCTTCGTCTCCGTGTGCCTCGGTTATCTCTATAGCCGAGATTACTTTCTTTGTGATAGCCATCAAGCTTGAAGTACTTATATCTTACCTATCACTTGTGGTATATTTATCTTGTGCTATCTTGCTTAGATTAACTTGTTCTTGGTGCACTTAGTTGAGCCTAGTGTATTTAGGTTTTGTGCTTGTAAAATGAACATTAGTTTAATTTCGCATTCTATCAAGCCAAAACCGTAATATTTTTGAAATTTTCTATTCACCCCTTCCCCCTCTAGGCGACATCTCTATCCTTTCACCGACGGCATGGGGTTACGATCTAAGTTATCCATGGGTGCGGCAAGGGTGGTTTCGGCCTGAAGAATCCTAGCGCTAGAGAAAATGAGTGGGACAGGAGAGGACGGGTCATGAGGTGGTGCCTCACCAGAGAAATGGGTCATGCCCATGAGTGATACGCAGTGAAGGATCAACGGAGGAGCGGAGGCGTGACGAAGGACGCAACGTAGTGGGAGCCGGCAGAAAACAAACGCTTCCTCTTTTTTAGATAGTAGAGATAGAGATATGGATAAATATTTCCAATACATGATTATTTTCTTTCAAATTATTTACTTTCTAATTCTAATTATTTTCTTTCCATGTTTCCCTGGCGCAATGGGTGGTGCTGATGCTTCCAATGTTTGGTGGGATGTTTGAGGGCAATTTGACGGTCCAAATATTTCCAATGTTTGATGATCAAAGTGAATCACCAGCTCTAATTTAATAGTAAAGATGGTTGAAAATGCTATGTGAATGATGTTTCTTGTAGGATATATCTATGATCCTGAACATCCAACCATCCATATGCGAAACAAATTTATAGAATGTCTATCACCTATCGGATAGGGCTTGGACAGAGAAATGTTTGCTCAATTGGAAATTTGATGCTTGAGGGATCCTCTTGAAAGATATCAATTTGCATAGAAAATGACATCACGATTCTAAGTATAAATGAAATGATAACAAGATGGTGAAAATCAAGAATAGATGGAACAACCATATTATCATTAACTATTTTTATAGCGTGAACACCTTCTATCTATCTATACTATTAAAAAGATTGGGACATTTCGTCGCGCCAAAAATCCGCCTGCCTTGTTTTTATGATTTTTCCCCTGGTTGTTTGGTCAAATAATAGCCACTGCCATCGCCAAGTGAACATGCAGGAAAAGGAAAGAATCCTCAGCCGCGCGACCTAGCAGCCTCACGCTCTGCCCCTGCGGGGCGCTCCTCCTTGCTACATCGGCGTGTGCCGCCCCGCAAGGGAGATACCTTCCCCGCCTCTCTCCGGCCGATGCCTCCCCAAGCCCTCCACCGGCGCCCATCTTCACCTGCGTGGCGCTCCTCCCTGCCGACGCTTGTCCTCTCCATCATCCTCCAGCACCCCGACCGCCGTACTCCAAGTCGAGCACCAGGTCGTCGTATGCCGTCTTCCTCCATTGCCCCAGGCCGCCGATGACCCGCGCAGTAGGGCATCTGTCCGTTCGCGGATCACTCCATCCACGCATCCCTCCATCCACCGACGACCCGCGGTCTCCGTTAACCCCTCTCTATCTCTCCTCTTCTGGTGGTCAATCAGTGATCTACTTGTGTTTGCACATCCATGAAATTAGCAATCGATTTGTATTTATGTATACAGTTGTTGTCCAAACCTGTAGACCACTTTGCCACCACGACACAACCTGGTGGTATCGTGTGCTCGAAGCGGAGGGACATGGACATCCTAATGCTCAATCCCCAATTTTTGTTTGACTAGGGACCATATCCCCAATTGATGAGTTTTTTTCAGATTAGCCGAGGGGCAAGAGAAGCTACCTTCACCGCATTTGTTAAGCTGAAACCATGGTGCAAAGAGGGGCAGGGGCCTCCACCATAGCTCCCTCGATCCAGCCCCACCCATCACCGGTAAGTCACAGCCCACCTGTCCTCTTGCTCAATTCCTCCTGCATCTTGGAAGCCCGTGTTTGTGTTACGTTTCTGTCTATACCTGGGCTAAATTGTTCAACCATTTGATGATTTAATGAATTATTCAGTTCTCTCTCAGCCAAGCAACAATGATGTCATAGGAAGAGGTGAATATTATTGAGAACATAGGAAGAGCACAAATGGTGAAGGACTGCCCCAATAGTCATGTTGTCAGGAGGGGAACGAACAAGGGCGGCCGCTGCAGCCATGGTGCATAGAGAGGGAGGAGCGGCGGCCGTTGAAGCTCTCTTGATCAGCCCCGGGAGACATGGCAGAGGTAATGCAAGGGAAGGGGGATTTGGAAAAAAAATAGGAGGGCTGCATCACAGCGGTCAGTTTGCTCTGAGATCTCCTTGATCGTTCTTAGCTAGCCACATTAGGATCAATGCTAGGTGATGTGCTGGTTTCTTTAAAATTGTATGATGAACTTACCAGTTAGGCAGTTACAACTTTGGCTTTCCATTGGTTAGACTAATCCCATATTCTGAACACAAAAATTGCTTGGTATATGTGAACTTGATTCACTACTTTGTTCACCCCTCTACATTTGTCTTCATTGTACTGCTTTGTTCATTCGTCTGCATTTCTGTTTTTTTTTTGTAACATGGAACTCCGATAAATACTGATTGTGATTGTTATTTCTCACGGGTAGATTTGTTGATTCATCTATAGTGAGAATACCTTTTGCATGCTTTAACCGGATGTTGTTTTTATAATATTTTTTAGATCATACTAATTGGGTGGTGTGCAAGCTATAATCTGTAGAGATTCTGGTTTGAGGGATTGTATGGCTGTTGCATTTTTTCTGAAAATCTATGGGACAAGTACAGCTAGCTCCATTCTTGTTAGAAGCAGAACTGAACATTCTTTTTATGTGATCTTCTTGTATATCATGTCAATTCTATCTATTCTGTCTGGAAGGTCTCATTCTTACTGAAGAAAAACATCTAACTTAATTTCTACAATGAAAAGAAAATGCATGTATTTTTACCAGCGATACGGTTTTGAAATAAGGGCCTTTCATGAATAGCTTGATAGCCTACTATGTATATGCGGAGACTGCTCATAGAGTTTAGTAGGAGAAATAATGTGATCATTTGATTTGGCTATCAGATTTGTCGATGATTAGACTATAGTTTAGTTCAAGAATATTTCTCCTTAGCCGGTTATGATATAAATTATATTTGGTGATCATGCAAAAAATATACCACCAAGGTTTAAAACAGAATTTATTGGTCCAATGTAGTAGCTTCATTTCTTGTTCTCATGCATGGATTTTCCTGTGTCTCGCTTCTTTTGACTGATGTTTCTGTTAACAAAAGTATTGGGAATCTATATGATAACAATGGCACACCATATCAGCCAAGTCATGAAGTTAGCTATTCTGGTTGGTTGAATTGATCATATTACTTTTTATTGGTTGAGGTCGAAAAAGCTTACATTTTTCTTAGCATAGTAGGATGGTTGGATATGTCTTGCTCATACTGTAGCACTGCTTTATTTTTCTTTTTTTCTTGAAGGAACCCCTTTATTTATCTGTTAGTATTCATTTAGATATGTCAGCTCGAAATTGGTCTTTGGTTTGCCTAGAGAATTTTCATGTTATTTAACATTTGAACATGACATTTGAAATAATTAAAAATTTATGTAGGTGTTCTATTTGGCAGATTTTTGGTCCTAACTTTATATGCTACACAAAAGAGTTCCATGTGGGAGGAGCCGTCTTGTAACATCACAGATTTTGTATTAGGATGTTACTAGTGTCATGCATCATCCTTGCATCATTACATCCTACATTTGAAATTTGCAATAAAAATCCTAACACATAAACCCATTTAAAAGAACCTATTTAATATTCCCATAAGTAAGCACCCTTGTTGTAGTAGTTTGAACCTTCAAAAATTATATAAAAACAGTAAACCATGGCCCTATGCTGACCACCTTAATTTTAGGAGAATTTGGAAACAAGTTTCATCTTTTTTGGACCAAGTTTGCAAAAGTTATTAGGGTTTTATGAAATCAGAAAAGGGAAAATGTTTAAAGAAAAAAAAGGAAAGCCTACCCTAACTAGGCCGGGCTGTGTGCCAGCCACGCCTGTCGCCTAGTTGCCAAGAGCTCAAAGACAGCCAATGACGCAGTCGCAGCACGACGCTGGGTCCTACCCCGTCGTCGTCTTCCGGAGTCCGCGGCGAGCACGCTCTCCTCCGCCGCGTCGGACTCCCAACCACGCCGGACTCGACCGCCCCTCCCCCATGTTTCTGGCCCCTTATAAGCCGAGCCCCTCTCGTCGTTTTTTTCCCCGAAAACCCTAGCCAAACTTCGCCGAACCGCTGCCGCTCTCCCTCGTCGGCGTCGCGCTCGGGAAGGTTCCGATCCGGCGACTCGCGCGACCCCGAGCTCCTCCTTGCTGTTAACCACCTTCCCCGTGCAACACCGCCTCACCCCCGACCCTTCTTTCTTTCCCTTGTGCATCACAACGTCGGGGATTTCTCGCCGACGTGCCGCCGGAGCCACGGGAACCAGGGGAGGTGTGCGGCTAGACGAGGAAAGAGGAGCCGGTTTATCACGCACGCAGACCGCGAAGGAGTAGATCGTCGTCGTGCTCTCCGCTACTCCGGGAACCACCGCAGCGTCGCCGACGTCCGATCCATGGCCGCCGTCTCGCCATCGACGCCGCCGGTAAGTTTTTTGCCACCGCTCCCGTCCGTCGGATCCTAGTAGAACGGTGTAGATTAGAAGGATGGACGAATCGGTACTAGCCAATGCCGCGCTGCCGCGTGGCAGAGTCGCGCCCGCAGCCGCGTCAGCGCCACGTCGCTCCATCTGGACCTGCCAGACGCTGACACCTCGCTAGGTTGTTAAGTGAAATTAGATCTGTTTTCAGATTTGGTATTAAAACTTGCGAAATTCGTATAAAATTGAATATTTGGCCAAATTTAGCGTATAATATATCGTTTGATTCCTAATTTTATGTAGAATCCAAATCTGTAATAATATTGCAGGTTTACAGTAATGTTTTAGGTGTAGATTTTAACCATTAGATTAGAGAGTTTAATCTATAGAAAAATAATTAAAATTCTATCCTATTTGATTCTTGTTGCTATAACTTTGTTCCCACTTTACCTACTGATCCAAATCATTAAACCTTGCTTAGGGTCATTAGATCTAGCTTGGGGCTAATTAGATGGTTGATCTCCTTATAATCCTAGGATTTGTTTAGTGACACTATAGTAGATCTAAACCGTTGGAAAATCAATCTTAGTGACACCCTTACACTATCACGACACAAACTTGCTACCTTGATCAATCTAACCCACCTTGCATAAACTACCATGTTGCATGCATGCATGATTTCCTTTGTGTTATTCTTTGAACAAGTTGTGATCAGATCTATGTTGTGATTCGTTAGATTGCTCGGAGTGCGCTAAGGAGTGCTATTGTGTAGAGTGTTGGTCGGATCAAGGCAAGTTACACCACTTGTTCATAATTTTGTCCCAGTTTTGATTCTATGCATGTGATCTTCAAAATTCTGTAGTATGCATGTGTAGGATGTTCTAGTAGAATTTTCCTTAGTATTATTTTGCAAGTGCGATGATTTTGTAGTAAGCCATGAGTAGCTCTATACTTAGGATTTTCCCTCCTAATAGGTTACCCTGTTTTTGCTAAGTATTGCTTGCTATGCTATATACAAAGTACCGTTGGGGGGTTCGAAAGACAAAGAATTTTTCTAAGTATAAAGGCTCTCTAGAGCAAACTTTTCTTCTCAAATCCACTTCAAAATAAAACTAAGTTTTCTTCTGGGCGGAATGGTTGTCGGGTCAACGAGTGAGATTTTGGTGGAGGACGGCCGCCCAGGAATCAAAGAAGTCTGCCATGTTTGAATTCGAAGCTTCCAAAGGCAACCACAATACATTATGGGCTCTGTCTTGGCCTAGTACTTAGTGGGAAACCTCACCGGTACCAACATTTGGAGGTTCTTGCACGGTTGGGTCCGAAGGTAGAGGGGCTACTAAGGGAAAGCCTCGCCATGGTCTTGTTTGTAAAGGACTTGATCGTGGATTGTGGGTAAAGTGCACAAACTCTCGAGAATATTGCAATCGATCGATCACCGTGTTCACGGAAATGTAACAACATTGAGCATCCGAAGGATGGAGCCTCGAAGGATCTTCCTCTCTTTTCTAAAAACAAAGTTTTTGAAACCCCATGGCGTGCGTAATATCGCTAATGGGTGGGAATTTGGGAACTTGGTGTGTAATATCCAAGTGACGCTTGGTGCGTAATATCCAAGTGTTTGGTTGTTTGGACACTTGGTGCGTAATATCCTCATGCGCCACTCGACCTTATTTTATCTAAGCAAATGTTTGCAAAGTAGGTCAATCATCTATTCTTCTCTCTACTTAAGAAAATTAGCTTGAGCAAATGAACTCTACGGCCTATACCAGCCTTGCATGTAGAGATAGTCTTTTCTCTCCTTGGTGTAATTTGCCAATACATTCAAAGTATTGACCCAACTTGTTGGCTGCACGTCTTATGTGCAGAATCCGAAGATTGAAAGGTGCGTAGGGATCGCGGGTCTACACTCGACAAGCATGGGGAGTTGATGGACTCATTCTGCTTTTATGTTTTCCGCTGTTATTTGAGCTAGCATAATGCTAAGCAATCTTTGTAATAATTTCATACTCTGGATTCTCCGTGTAATAAAGACTTTGTGTTTTACATGATATTTCATCGACTGTGAGTGATAGCTATTGATCCAGGGACTTAGGATCCTTACCGATCCGAGGTCATTACACGTCTGGATTTCTGTTAGATGGAAATTGCGGCACCACGCTCTTGCCTCCATCCTCTACATGATAATTCACTGGTAATTCAAGCATTGTATACATCATTAGTCCGATTATTTATAGGAACTATCCATGAGGTGAGTATCACAAGGAACAACACCCAATACATTCTGGTGCTACACTCATGGGAATTGCATAGTTGTATGATGTAACTAAACTTATTTCACCATTTTGACTAATAGAGAATATTACTTCTCTTTATCTTACCGTGATTGTATAGTAGTTATATCTCATATGTTGTTAGTCTGTATCCTAATCGAGCGATGTTGAATGGATATTATCTAACCGAATGACTAATACTTTTGATACACGGATGCAAATATTATTCAGTTTCTCAAAGAATGAAAAGAGAATTTAGTAGATAAAAAGGTATACATCATATAAATGGTTTATCTATGTTGACGTGCAAAATGGCTAGAATTTGACTGAAATGTTAAAACATGAGGATGCGCATGGCAAGACCTTCTTCTTATGTCAATCCGTGTATGACCACATACTAGATTTAGGGGTGCGCCTTGGCGCACCGTCCCGGTATAATCGTAGTTATACACGTTTCAGTTGTCAGTAGTGGATAGCGGTTTGTAAATAATCAGTTGCAAATATTAAATAATAACACATACTTTGAACTTAAGGCTAAGGTAGATGGAAATAGGTATCGGCTAAAATAACATGAATACAGAGCATAGTAATTTAATGCAAGTTCCATCATCACGCTGTTCCACTCGCAATAGACAGCAGGAATCTTTAAAAGTTTGATGGATTGTATCTACATATGAGCAAAAGAAGCCTGAAAGGCTACGTATTCAGCCTGCAAAACAAATTCCACTATTAGTCTGTAATAAGGAGGAGTAATCTGACAAGAGCTATAAAAGGTAAAATAGATCAGCTTATGGAGATAGCTATTCACCGAAGTTTCCATTAAAGCATACGAATTATTAGTAAGAATATATATAGTGTTAGCTAAAACCAAACCCAATATCTATATGTAATTTATTGTTAGATTGCTGAAACGAAATTCAGCATCCTTACCTAACACGTAGCCGCATCCATGAACCCATACGGTCTAAGGGTTGTATTTGCTGTCAGCTGCATTGGATGTGGCTTTTATAGCTTGTTTTCCTGTCCTGCATTTATATCACACGTGATAACATGTTTAACAGCTAAAAAGCATACGAGAATCATGCTCAAGTTTGGCCTACATTTTATTGTTTAGTGGTAACAGAGGTCGTAGGGCTGATCCTGAATCGACAGCTATATCCTTAGCAAACACAACGTCTGTATTGTCTATGAAAAAAGGAAAGCTAGTTATTCCGTAAGTGTCATATCCTAGAAGGTTTATAAACAACGTTTCATGGAATTCTGTTAACACAACCTGTAGAGTTGGAGCGGTCTGTGTGGAGGATGAGCTTGCGTTTTTTCCTGCAGTTTTAGAAGATGGTGGTCGGTGGCATATGAGAATTTGTTTAAACAACTGTAAATGAAAACATATATCTTACCCGTGGGTACTTCTACCAGTTTAGTCGGTGTTGGCAAGCACGTGAATACATGCGGAGGCTCTAATTGAATTTCAAACATTTTCAGGCTCGAGTTTTGCTAATCTCCTTGAAAACTTTTTAAATATGCAGGAGTGTGAAAACAGGAACCGAGACTATACCTGTTTTTACAATCGTGCAACAGTTCTGTTTTAAAAGAGCTTTTTCACCCGGTATTAGGTATTGTGCGTTCCATCTCGGATTGCAGACTCCTATAAAGAATAGAGCAAGAGTAATTGTTTTTCAGGTCGGCAAACACGCATACCTAATGGCAGTAAAAACAGGGGTGGTTTCACCTAGCATCGTAGCGTTGTTAAAAGGCGGTGGAGTCGATTTAATCTTTCCCAACATTGAACAATGGCAGGATAGGTATCTCTTTCTTAACGTTGGTTGCCCGTTTGTAGTACCTCCTTTTTAATATTGTAAGCCTGAAAAAGTAACAGATGAATAATAAAGTTGTTAGCAAGGGCAATTGCAGAGACATTATATGTTCTATGCTACTAAAAAAAGTTTACACCTTGGCTTGTTTCATAAGTTTTTCATTTTCTTCATAGGCAATGGCTAGCTTAGCTTTAAGAGATTCCGCCTGGTCCTGAAATATGTCCGCCAGCTTTGATGCGTTGAATAACTTCTGTTGGCAATCAGCAAGTTTAGCTTCACAATTTGTAAGCTCAGTTTGATTTATGTCATCTACAAAGATAACGCCTATCTTTTGTAGATAAAGAAGAGCAGCAATCCTCGCTGATTCGAGAGCATCTTCCTCTGTTGACTTGTAATCACCATAGATTGTTTTGTTGTGTAACATAGAATAAGGTCCATGTGTTGGTGCAACGATGCAGATAGATCCAACCATCTGGTTATTACCAACAGAGCATGTCCTAGACTCGTGTATCTCCAAAGATAAGCTTTTCAGAGCTTGCTGAAGAACAGCTTCTTTGCAGATGTAGACAACCTTCCGCGCAACCTGAGCAAAACGAAGCATAAACTGTAAAGCGAATAGCTTTGATTTTGCTTTCATTTGAGAAGAAGATTGAGAATTATGATTTCCCAGAATGTAAGCTAGATAAAGAAGTATGCATATAACACACACAATGTTTTTGAAAGGAACACATAGCGTCTTAGCATACACAGGTCATAGTTCAGTCGACACAGGTACTTTACATTACCAAAGAGCAGAAAAGAGAGTGGCATAAGGGATAAACCACGCGAAGAAATTTACAGCAAAAGCAGGTCCTGACCTCTAAAGAACGAGCTAACACCTAGCAGAGGGCCGGTGCCTACAGTTAGGCTGAACTTTATATTTTTTTATATAGGAACTTCTCGATCGTCTTTAGATCCTTCTCCAGAAACCGTCCTGCATGTCCCAGATCAGCAGCCACTCCTTCAAATAGCTGCACTGTTTTATTTATAGCCTCAGCTGTATCGTCTTGGCCCAAAGATTGGTTATTGTGTATGATACCATAGATTTGGTTAGAAAATGCAATCATTCTTGAGGACGCAAGACACAGACCGCTGTGTAATTTCTTCATATCTCCTTGCGCTGCTTCCAATTTCTTATAAAGATCTTCCTTGGCTTCCTTTACATATTTCAGTTCACTGTAGTGCAGGTCTTCGACCTCCATGTTCTCCCATGTTTCAACGATCCTGATAGCTTCCTTAGCAGCCGAGTCTTCGGGTCTCGAGTCGGCAGCTTCAAGACCACCCATTTTGACAGGACGTAGGAGATTACCAGGCACACCCGCGGACATGTAGAATGTGACAACGGTAGACACTCGCCCACGCTCATCTGTATGGTTATCATACCTTGCCTTTGGCAGGGCAAGTTCTTCTAGCATAAGATCTAACATTATCTTGCAAGGGACCTTTACCACCCGTGGAGCTGGGTGGTTTAACTGGCCATGCTGAAGACAATAAATAAGAGAACCCGCTATGTTAGTATGAATCTACGTACCCGGCTCAGCTATAGTGGGCCAAACTAATATACAAAGTCACATAAGCCTGAACTAATATTCGTGTGGGTGCTCACAGAACTAATTCCTGAATAATAAATTTAGTTATAATACACGAAAGGAAACTATAGTTATAATAACAGTAGCGGAACACGTGTTAACAGATCTGGATTTACCTGGATAGGAAGCTCTGGTTTGCCATCGATCAAGCACGCCGGGTCTGATGACCCTGGGCTATCGGACATGATTGCTGCACTGGACCGGTAGCCTTTTGACCCTGCACCTTTCTTGAGTGTCTGAAAGAGAAGTTTGTAAACTTCTATAAGATATATATCAGACCAGTAGGTATCATCGAGGCTGCAGTGGAGCTAATCTAGAAGCAGTAGCAAAGCACACAGTTGGATACCTAATGTTGTTGGATAAACAGAACAAGTATAAATGGAAGATAGATACCCATGCTATAATACAAAGAAAGAGAACACTACTTATTTGGAGAAACTCGACAGCAACAACCTGTAGAAGCACTCTGCCTAAAACCAAGAAAAATTTAGCACAGCGAGAAATAAAGCAGCGCATTATACAAACTGCACTAAACCGGATAGATGAGCCTGTGAGCGAGGCGCTGGTTAAGGTAAAGAGGTCCTAGAATACCCTGGAATTCTATTTAACAAACGGTGTGTTCACAAACAGTTCGTCACTTTAGACTCTACAGGATCACCATTCTTATCTCAGCTACCTTGCAAAGCACTCCCTTGGTTACATGTTCGGTGGACCGTGCTAATCTAATGGAGGAAATGTCCAACGGTGTGGACCACACACTAAAACAAACGCGCAGTTTAGGAATTGCCGGAGTCGACATGATGGCAAAACCGGTACTTTAATATAAGTACTGGTTGTGGGTTGAAGAACTGGCTCAATTAGTCGCAGATAAATGCAAGATGACTGTATGAAAGGGCTTTGCCTAGACTGGTAGACCGAACCTTTCTCTTTCCCTTCTTAGAGAATTCAAGAAAACCGAAATACTAAAAATCTATGTCATATCTGTATGACAAGGTAGCGGTGCCATCCTTGAATTGATTATGCGAAATGAACAGCAACAACATTGAGCACGTGCTAAGATTCAGAAGGAAGCTCCCCACGAACACAGGAGACGAGACGGGTACCTGACAAGTAAGAAAACAAAGCCAGAACAGAAGATCAAAATGTTAGTCAAGAATCAGAGGAAAATAAAGGAAAAAAACGAAAACGAGAGACCGGCAACAAGACCGCCGAGAATAAACAGAAGCTACCAAGTCCAGTAACTAAGGCCAAAAATCCCGGACAGAATCTTAGATCGTCATTGATGCGGAGACGACTAACAAAAAAGCAACAAAAGGCACCTCCATACTTCGAACGGGAGATACCAAAAAAACAGAGGAGAATAGAAGAACAGATGAACTAATCCCCAACGACCAAGCAGGATCTCACCCAAAATCCCGAGCGGGAAAAGAGAGGAAGACGGAAATCCTAGATCGGGATAGGCGCGAAACGACCAAGAAGAAAGCGAGAGAAGGCAATTCCATACTATGACGGGAGACGAAAGAAACTTAGCGGAAAATAGAAGAACAAAAAGAATCAATCTCCATGGGCCAAGCAGGATCTCACCCTAACCGAACGCGGCACAGCCAAAGTCCATGGCGACAGAATGGCCGGCGTCGTCGGAAAGGACGGCCAGGAAGATAGGCGAGGGCGGTTATGAGACGACGGCGAGGAACCGAAGGAGGCGAGGAAGCGAGGGCAGGTAGGGATACGAAAGGCGAGAAAATGCGCTGGACGGAGTCGATCAGCCTTGATGGCACGCTGTAGTAGACCCTCGGCGCACAGCGGAGCACAGTGGAGGTGGCGCACAGGAGAGCATAGTGGAGCGTACCCGCCGGCTAACGGCGAGGCTCCACCTAGAGCGCCGCACGACGCCGAACAGCGAGAGGCAAAAAATCTATTCCTGCCCCGTACACCAGCACCGCCCGTAGCCATCCGTGACCCTCACCAAACCAAGCCTCCTCCTAACTCGCTGACAACCGGGGCCAAGAAAAAAGGGGCGACGCTCTAGCCGGGTAAAAATGTCCCAGACAATGGGTGTGGGCCGCTCCTTAACAAAGGCCGTCCCATGAAGCTAGCCTTCGCGAAAGTGAAGATCGCAAGCCGGAACATAAGGTTGCAGGTGGCACAATTTTTCCCCTGCCGAGCTTATCCTGTTAGCTCGTTCCCAAATCGAAGCCACACCTTACTCTAGTTCCCAGACCAGAGCTCAAATCGACCAGATCGGCAGGAGGCGGGCCGGCGGCGACCGCATCGCAGCATGAGCTCCGTAGGCGGCGAGGGCGTGAACGCGCGTGGGCCCCCGCGCACACAAGCCTGGTCGCGTGTCCACGACAGCCATGCCTTCCCGCAAGAGGTGTGGAGACGCGGTGAACCGAGCCTCCGGCCAGAAACCGGTCACCTCGTGCTCCCACGCACAGCTGGAATGGCGTGGCGGGAGAACCAGTTCTACGGGCGAGCGTTGTTCGTCAACATCGTTGGCGCTAAGCGCGTTGCGCCAGCTGATCTCCTTGCGGCTATGGAGCTGCAGTGTGGAGTTCATCGGTCGGCGGCAACGGTGCAGGTGACGTCTCCACCCTACCATTTTTTCGTCCGATTCGATTCGGCGGAAGACTGCACGCGTGTGGTCTTGTCGGAGATGCGCTGCTGCGGTGCACGTCTGACTATGTGCAGGTGGAGCCATAGTGCTCGTGGCACATCTGGAAAAATGGAGTATAACACCGTGCTGAGCATTGAAGGGCTTCCGGAAGAGGCGTGGGAGCCGGAGGCCGTAAACATCATATTAGCTGGTCTCGATGGTCACCTAGTGGAGCTGTTACCGGCGGAGGACTTCTGGATTCTCCCGTTGAAAGCATGGCTACGTAATCCTTCGGATGTACCGAAGATGGTGACTGTCACAGTGCCTGCAAATGTGCTGATGCCTACAGAGCAAAATTCGTATGAAGAAGGTGAATCACCGCCGCCCCCAAGCTCACCTGAAGTGAAGCGGACGCAGGCATACGAGCTAATCGTGCATGTTAAAGAGGTGATTGACCGTGGACATCTCTTGACTGACGGTCTGTCAACTGCTTCTTTACCTGATGAAGGAGAGGACCTGAGGCGTAGGCATGTTTTCAAAACCTGGCGTGGCAAGATCGATGGCACCGGAGATGGCAACTTCGGCGAAGCATGAACTTAATCTTCAAGCACACTATGCGTGGGCTATGTATCATCTATTTCGCCTTCGGCCATGTGGTTCACCCTGCTCTTATCATGTGATCTTAAGCTAAACTTTGATATGTAATGTAGTATATGTGGACACCAGTCTGTATGTTGCATCTTCCCTAGCATGGTAAAACAAAATCAGCCTGAGCATGTTTGGTAACGTAGCGAAGAGAAAATATTTAAAAACTTTGGACATTCACAGACGGGGTAAATACTCTTTTGGTGCAAATTACTCTCTAGAAACTCTGATTGAGAAATTGTTGTATATAAAGAAAATAGTGTTGTATGTGTACAAGAAACAAAAACATATGTAAAAAATGGGCTGAAATGTTCGAAATTTATGCACTATTTCTAGCTTTGGCTAGCAGTAGTGTCCTTGATCTAATGGTTGTCTTTAGGACCATCATCTTCAGATCCCAAGGGCTGTAGATAGCAGAAAGCAAACATCTACGTACGATTTGTGTCACCAAACATCAGCACTCATTCCTGCAAAACAAAACAAAGTTCAGGTAGTGATTAGTCTGAAAACAAACAGACAAATGATCTGGACCACGGACTTCAAAGCTACCCAGTGCGAGAAACCTAAACCTGCTAAAAGCTCCAATAATACGGTAAACTACACGTAAATCAGTTCAGATACCATACCTGTTAACGATTTAAGTTTTCTTATTTTTGGGAGTCTTTGTCCACCAGATTTTTCTACAGGTACCCCTGCGTCTATAAACATTTCACCCAAGACCTTGATCAGCATAAGACACGGAGATGCAAAACAGACATATGACAATAAGGACCTTTCAGCGGCAAGAACAGAACCAACCACTTATTATTTATTGAATTCGGATGCAAGATGAGCATCTGGATCATCACTCTTATCTGCGGAAGCCGCAGCAGACTTGGCAGGTGGAAGATTTGGACCATTAATTAGAGCCAGAGCAATCTAACAAAGATGGATATCATGTATACAAAACGACACGTATCAGATCAGGTTAAAAGCCATATAAGCAACAGAAACCAAGACATATATGTCCAGCCAAGCACTCATGAAGAATCACAGTTAGCTATCTATGACATGTTTTTGACAAAAATACAATTCCCTTACACCTATTTCACGGTCTTAACAAAAAAAAATCAGATAATAATAGTCTTATCATCAGTCACTAAACTGAGTACCTCATGGAGTCTGTCTCAAACATTGCAGTCTGGCAGCTCAGTTAAGTGGCGATGTTAGTCCCTTGCTGTAAAGACAGAGTTTTCACGTAGAGGATTAGCTACATGTTCCAGTTTGCCTGCACCTGCTGCCAGTAATGTATCCTAGTCATTCCAGATGGTGAAGCCCCAACCTCGAGATTTTGGTAACTCCCTGAAAGCGTTATCGATATTTATCTTCAGAATGCCTGCCAGTGGTGATTTCCACTTCCGGAGCTGTTCTTCGATTCCCGAGGGCTGGATCCGGTTTGTTTTCTTCTTTGCCTTTTCTCGTGACGGCGGATCAGCCGCTTTTTGGTTGGTCGTTGTCGCCGTTGTCGGCATCTTTGCTTTTCTCTGGTTTCTTTCTTTTGTGATTCTTCTTCCCTTGCTTACCCATCTACCGATCTTATCATTTCACCATTGTTTACGTTATTTCTCTCATGCCAGCACAACCATAAGTGAAGGCAAGCGTTAGTCCCTCCTCTTTAAGTTTAAAAAATTTCTAGCCATTTTTTTTGAGACAGAGCAGGATATTAAGCTAAATCTAACATGTCCAAGTAGATCCATCTGAGATTTGATTTTTTTACACTTCAAGAAGATGTGTCCTCCATCCTCAATAAATCTATAACAAATAGGGTATCAAGCATCAACATGAATACCTTTCCTGAAAATCTATAACATTCAAATGAGCTTTTAATATTTTTCTGTCAATCCAATTGAGTTGTTCCATGTGAACTTCAGAAAAGTTAGATGGAAATTATAAAACCAACTTTTGTAATCTGCAGTTCAGCATTTAGTCATCGAATAGAAGCTATTATGAAACCACCTCGCACAGTATGTGGCTCATCTCTAGGAAATCTGAAAATATGAGCTGTCAACACTAATTATGATTTTGTTTCTCTATATGTGGCTTAGCTTGCATGAACTGAATTTCTAAACAATGCTGAATCCAATATACAGATTTATCTGCTCTTAAACAAAAAAAACTATTATGTAAATCTGGATGCAGCCTTCCACCGAGACATGGATATGTTGGAGACATAAGTGATTCAGAATCTCAGATAATACCAGGAAAAATAGAATTTGTACAGATTAAAGAAGTGCAAATAGCTACAGCAAATATTTATCTATCTTTAATATTTGAACCCCTTTGTTTAATTGTCTAGAAACATGATAGCTATCCATTCTCAGTTTACAGAACTAAACATAAGCAGCAAAAGCTATGCATGCCAAAAAATCCAAATGTTTTTTCTGAATGGATTTATGTATAAATGCGACAATGTAATAAATAATCTTTCTGGTTTCTAGTAGCTGATGATGATTGGAAATACACAACCACTAAAAAATCATTTTATAGGAGAGCTATATGGTAGGAGCATTTGGCAGATTTAGATGATCATAAGATAGAAAAAGAAACCAAGACGAAAGGAAAAAAATGCAGTTTCTTGGAGCTTCTAGCTGATCCATCCAGGGTAATCAAAATTTCTTATTTACTTCTGATAACCTGTGCAATTGAGAATATCAATAGAAAATATTTTCTGGATAGAACAGTTGATAGCCACTGCCAACTACTCCATACATGATTAAATCTTCGGATCTAACAACTGGCAGGCATCAAAAACTCAATCAAACAAAAAAAATGATCTGCCCTCTCATATGTGTTAAGAAGCTCACACCTCCGTGACATTTCAAGAACTTGGAGTGCGTTAACAACCTATAGGGGAAATGGAGATTCTGGTGGAGCTTGCTTGTAGGCACCCTGTAATGATCAAAAGGAGAATAAGAAACTATGATTTTCAAACAGTAATCACTGACTTGTTGTTTTGTCCTGTGTTATGTAGCCGAACCTCGATCTGTAATGTAGTCTATGTAAACTCCAGTTTGTATGTGGCAACAGCCTAGAATTTAAGCTCGTGCGTGTGGTTATCATTATATGGTTCAATGGCTATCATCATTTGGAATGCATATGGTTCAATGGTTATCATCATCTCAAGTTTATTAGTTCCACTGTGGCACACCACAATGGCAAAATTGCACTAATAAATAAATTGTACTGCAAAAAGGGCAAACACCAAACTCCAGTTATTAGACTCATATAGAGGATAATTTAAGCAGACGATGCAAGTCGTAGGGTGCATGCAATCAAAACCTAGGCAAGCCACACAAATTAGGAAAAACTCAAATACAGAGGTTATGCATGCATTGAAGTGACAGTTTTCTGCCGGTGTCACTCACAAATTAGGAAAAAATATTATCTCTATTACCTGTCATCCAGCTATCAGAAATGAACTGAAAGACCCATATAAAAAATATAGATTGGGATGACCAACATCAACTTAGTAGGCTACATATTCAATTAATTTCTGAAAAATAAAATGCAAGTTTCAGTGCATTGACCACACATACACGGCATACACGGCATACATACACAGGCACCGAAGCATACTATACCAGAAAACTACAACAAGTAGCCATGGTTCATATAAACCAGGATTAATACATCTCATATTCTTCTTACGCTGGTAGCACAAAAGAACAAGAAACCAAGTTCTTACGATAACTCATCTCTTAAGAAAGCATACAGCAACACTGGTGAAGCTGACAACTATCATCCAGGTGATACACACAGCTGAACTATTGCGCCATACACCTAAGCTATATTTACATGACAAAGGCCAAAAGGGAGCCACGAGATCCTTAGTTCATACGGATTACAGATAATAGATACTAAACAGCTACTGCCGATCTATCCAGCAGAAACACCATTGCTGAAAAGCAAAGCACATATCAGCAAAATATATATCAAAGGGCGAATAAGGCAGGTAGGAAATATAGCATGGTAATCATCTGCTTCTACAAGAACGTAAGGGTACTGAACGGCAAGAATAATGCACTGATGTTCCTACTGGAAATTCGGGATGGTATTGTACCTGTTGCTGATTCAGTTTTTCTTCTTCTTGAGTGATCCATCTTCAACAATGACTGAGCTTTTAATGACAAATTGTCTCTTCCGCTAGAGTATCGAAAATCCCAAACCATTAAGTTCTTTGCAGAAGAATAATAGGTTATTAAAGGCTGGTATCGAAAGATTCCGAATTGCAAATACATCACAACAAAATCACCAATAAAACAAATGAATTCTTGCACACACGGATTTGTGTTCAACCTTTTCCTCAGCATGGAGCTGTTTGAACTATTCACTCTTATCTTCAAATGTTATTTATAATATTAGATAAGGAAAGGTAGGCACAGGAAGAATGCTCTTGTTTTTTCGTGTTGTCTGTAGCTAGTATGGAAGAACCGATCGTATGGTCATTAAATGGAAGCAAAGACTAACCCGGTGAAAGTTTTGTTTGTTGAATCAGTAGCAGGTGCAGGAGGCACATGTGTAGCAATAACAGCAGGCAGAGGAACCTAACATATGTTAGGCAACAATCGATAAGTAAAAGGGAAACCCAGCACAAAATCATAGGAGGACGCAAGTAACCACCTCGTCAGTCTGGAGCTGAGACATCTCTTTATGCTGAAATTGAAGAGGTGAGGCTGACTTAGTTTCCGACTCACGCTCAGGCGAATCATCTGTGAACAAAGCCCTATGGACATCCGAAACAAGCTTGTCTTTGTCACCCCTGCACAACATAGAATAGAATGGTAAGGATAGGTTGAAAGAAACCGATGCATATAAGAGAAAACACAGGAAGTTCTAAAACCTAGAAACGTACAAAGGAATAGTGGGTTTTGTGACCGAAGACGGCGCTGACGGAAGCTGCAGCGATTCAGAATCAACCTGTTTATGCAAAACAAAGAACTCAGATAAGCACACACTGTGATAGCACGCCCTAATAGGCTTGGCAAATAACCAAACCTCTACCTTGGGACAACAGACTACAACAAATGGGCATAGAAGCACAAACCATGGAACCATCCGGAGGATCAGAAAGAGGTGCGCTCGTGCCCGATGAAGTAGCCTGTCTAAGCAAAAGATCATCAGCTAGAGCCTGGCCCGCAGGACTCAACCCACTGGTACCAGCAGAGCCGCTGGTTGAAGCCATCGCCAATCCAAGCCTACGACCAAGGGCAGGAGATCGTGGATGCCTGCCTTGCTGCACCTCGACCCTATGAACTTGATAGGAATTCACCATCGAGTCTGGTAAGAAACTTTTGCTCGACACAGAAACAACCAGCCGGTACTTCTTCGAGACAACGGAAGCAAGTTCACGTGGGATTCTCTGGTCGGTGCGGGCAAACTGAATAGCCTCGTCCAGCGACATAGCATTAGGATCACTAGCACGGATAAGGGTTAGGACAGGTTTGCCGATGAGCTCCCTGCCAGCCTTCTCAAAGAACACGAACTCGATCTCCCCAGTACCATCAGAACCAAGATAGCAAGCCCGGTACCTGGGAAAACCAAGCAAGTGAGGGAGAGGAAAGGGAGAAGTTAATCCCTATAGACAGGCCACAAACAGAGGAACTCACCTAGGTGCTCCACGAGTGGCTCTACATTCTGTGTTAGAACACCTATAGGCAGCTCCATAAGGGATTGTTCCCTTGCCACAAGCAGATCAGGCATGGAACCACCAACGTTCTCCAGGGCTAAGCTTAGTGATGACAACAGTGCAATAGAACTTACTTTGCTGCAAAGGGGAAGAAGGAGTTTAAGCACCTTCGATTAAAAAATAATAATAATTCAATTGAACCTCTCAATTATTAACCTTGTGATCATAAATATCTAAGGCAGCCAGTTCCGCAACGGTCTTTGTCTCAAGCTCGACCTGTGCACTAATCTCAGCAGCGGTCTGACACTGCAGCGTTATACCACGGACAGCAGGAACCTTGTCCTTCAGCCTACAACAAGAAGGAAAGCCTAAAATGAGTAGACACCTTCACAGATCGAGGGCAAAGAACACGTAACCATGCAAAGAAAGCCAATGCAAGCACTTACTGATCAAGTAGCTCATTGATCTCAGGTAGGTCCTCATTAATATACCAACGACATGAAGCACTACCACTTAAACCTCTGCGTCCTATGACCAAGAAAGATTAAGACATCTTAAAAACAACTAAGGATAAAATCTAGCCGACCAACTTGATTTTTATTGCTAATATACTAACCTTCAAACGGTTTAACCAGGGTGCCAACAAAAAGCACAACAACCGGTCCATCCTGAGTAGTCCTAAGAATACCTTCTCCATCAAAAGCAGTCGCTCGCTCTCCCCAAAGAACCACAGAGATTTCAAAGCCACTGGAACACGAAGCTAAAATGTTCAGGCAAACGACAAGAAATAGCACGGACGAAGCAGCAGATAATCTGACCAAAAGTATCACCTGAGATCACTTAAATAAACAATCCTCTTGGTAGAAGGTGTAGAACGGCTAGCACTGTGGAACTGACTGGTGGGCGAAACGCCCGTGATTACGCCAATGACATCTACACATGATAAACAGTTCTAAACTATGAGACCAAGATAAGGAGGCTAAAAAGAATTCCAGTAACCAAAAAAACTGCACCTGTGAAACTTTCAGGCAGATCAGCCGGGGCAGGGAGATCATCGATTGGCGTCAAAGCATAAGTACAAAGGGGGTAGTCCATGATGTTGTCATTGAGCTCCCTCACAGTAGTGTATCTTCCAAACCTTGTCATGAAGTCGCCTTCCACAGGCCTGAAGTAGTTTTTCTTATGACACACCGAGAACTTCCTGAGCTCGTAAACCTTTCCCTCTCGGATTCGTTCGATGAAGTCAGGCACCAGAAGCGGAGAGATCTCGCCATACATGTGGCTTCCCTGAAACAGGGAGACAATAAGTATCAAATGGTAATAAGCAGCCAAAAGAACCGGTGTTGTAGCAAATAACAGGAATAGTAGTCGACTCCAGCACCTGTGCATCCAGGAACACCATGTCGGTGTGCTTTATAGGGCCATCATCGACGCCCCCACGATGCTGCCAGAGGCGTGACACATACACATGGACTGTCCAGTCTCTGCTAGTTGGGTTAAGCTCACTTAGCGGACTGATCGGCATCTACATTTAGGAAACAAATCATCGAGTAAGCAGAGCATTAAAAAGTTTTACACACATACAACACTAGGCTGCCCCGGTAGAAAGGAACAGAACATACATTTCAATATGCCACAACAAGCAAGAACAGCCGAGGAAACGAATTAGAAGGCAAAAGCAGGACCGCAAAAGTAGCCAGAGATTATCGCACTCATAACAGCAGCATTCATGTATGTACAGCAGGGTAGTGCCATGAGTCAGCAGGACCAAAACCATATTCAAACTATATAACCAAACCAAGAAAGCAAGACAAACAGCACCAAAATAATGTATGGACTTACTATGTACAAGCAGTAGCTATTTTATTATTAACAAATTAAACCGGAGGAGGCAAACACCTCCGAATAAACAACATTCTTGGTCTGCGACCCACATGTCTTATCTTCGTTTACTATCAGTATTTTCGAGATTTCGGAGGTCACGAGACACGGCCACATATAATTGCCCATGGGAAAAACCGGGGTTTTAGGTACAATCCTCTGAGCTTAGGGTCTGTCACGGCTTTGTTGATAGTCATAGCATAAAAAATACGGATGGGGAACGCGTCAAAAAGAATAAATGGCCATTTTGTTTTTTTTGTCGATTCGATTCTTGGTATGTATACCACATGTCCTATATGCGAGCCTGTGATTATAACAGCTTTCTGCACACGGTCAAGATCCAGATAATAAGTTGTGTCCCATTGCACAACCCAAAGCAGACTCAGGTTTCTAAGAAGCATTATTGGGACACCCTCTTTAAGGAGCAAGCGGTGGTCGGAAAATTAGGAATCTTGATTGCATTCAAAACCTCAGAGGATAAAAGACATCATCATCTTTAATCGAACCAACAAAGCGATTTAGAATCAGACTCGGTATTCGCCTTCATGAGGCACCATGCGTAAGATATAGCTATTAACCTCATCAGCTATATCATTAGTGGGAGCAAGTACAGCTCGTTCACGTAAATAGTCGGTGTCTCTGAAATTCGAAGAAAAATCTATATAAACAGCAGAAACAATGGCTTCAATGTGGCTACCCTCGGTACGAACCAAAAGATCATCAGGAACATCGATCCAATTAGAAGGAGGATCATTCCCATGTACCACCGCTGGCAGCTTTCCCTCCCCAACACTAAGTACCCAGTCACTAAACAAAGCAATTTCTTGTTGGAGGGCGCTGCTTGCACCTGGCACAGCAAGACGCATGTTCTCCTTAAGATGCAAAATGGTGATAGAACGCCACAATGGTGAATTTGTGACAGCGGAAGAAACAATCTGTGCCCGCGAACCACCTTCGATAACAGGAAGTATTTGCCTAGGGTCCCCACCCAATACAACAACCACACCTCCAAATGGAATATCACCAAGCAAAGCATCGTCCGCGGATAAAATGTCACGCAGGGTCCTGTCGAGCGCCTCAAAACACATGCGGTTTGTCATCAGAGCCTCATCCCAAATAATAAGCGATGTCTGTCTCAAAAGATCAGCCAGGTGAGAACCTCTTTTGATCTCACAAACAGAGGTCTCATCGATGTTAAAAGGAATTTTAAAACGCGAATGAGCAGTTCGACCACCAGGCAATAAAAGAGAAGCAACTCCCGAAGATGCAACAGTGAGAACAATCAATTGTTGGCCTCGAAGATAAGACACAATAGCATTCCATAAAAAGGTTTTCCCAGTCCCACCAAACCCAGAAACAAAGTAAAAACCAAGGTCCTTTTTAACCACGCATCTAACAATTCTTTTGAAAGCAGAACGCTGGCAAGCATTAAGCCTGGCGTACAGGCCATTCGCCTTTTCCGCAAGATCAGCAGAATCATAAGCCATCTCTTCCTGGATTAGTCTATTTGCATGGAAAACCCCTTCATAGGTAGATTTTGGAGGCAAATTAAAGTCAGTTATTCTAGAACCATTCTTAAGAAATACCTCAGAAAGTTCAGAGAGAAGCATATCTCTAAGCTGCTCAACAGGAACCTCGTATTTTGGATCCCGGCGAGCCAATCTAATAGCGTATTGCAAATCATCAGCAAGTTGAACCCAATAACGCTCAAAAAAGTCCCTTTCACTTTTCACCCCACAGTACATAAGCATCATGACAAACAACTGGTGAAGGCGCCGACCAAACCCCCAAACAACAGCTTCATCGAAAGCACGGTACCATTCAGCGTCATCACCCAACAAACCACGAGCAGCACATGCTTCCTTGAAAAGACGGTACGTAATACCCTCGTATGTCCTAATATCCGCATAACAAGTTGCTCCTTTAACAATCATAAGCAATGTATGCAGGTAATACAATTCACCAACATTTGGCTGCACATAATATATGCGACCTATTTTTTCGCCACCCCCCCGAGCATGCCAGGACCTATTGTCTGAATCCCATGTCCACTCTGTTGCAAAATCACAGTAGGTCAAAGAGCGGGCATCCGGGAACAAGCTATTATCTACAAACCACTCTGTTAATTTTGTTCTCCTTAGAAAATCACTATCAACAATTCTAGTGAGGTCAGTATCATCACTAAATCTAACAGTATTCATACCAGGCAAATGGACAGGCAACCTCTCGACCGATGGAGTTTTGCCATGTATAGTAAATCCAAATACTCGCCACAGTGCATCATACTCGCAAATGTACCTAGCCTCTACATACTCATTAACCTCGTTAACCAGAGGCCGACCATCGGCACCAAGAGCTATTCCCTTGCCTTTAACCCTCTCTAGATACACCTTTGAACTGTCAGGACCCTTTGTCACATATTTAAATAAATATTTCATGACAATTACTTTGTTACACCACTCAACATTCATATGGCCCTGGTATTTTTTAAGCATCTCCATATTATAGGGTACAACCCACTGGTTATCAAGCCACTTGCCATTTTTAAACACGCGACGACCATTGTCACGACGTCTATAAAGAGCAAAACCATCTTTATCAATAATAGTCTCGGGCTGAAAATATTTTGGGAAATGCTTGGAACATTTGTTGTCTTTCATGCAAACACACCTAACATTAAGCTCCCCACAGGGACCATGCATCATGAATTCAGAAACCAGGATAAAACCAAGAGGGTCTTCAACGGGGTCTGGAATTTCAGCAGAAACATAGGAGTCAATGACCGCCATACTAACCTCGGTGTCGAGCCTTTTCAGCCAGATGATGATATGCGCGTGGGGAAGCCCTCGTTTCTGGAACTCGACCGTGTGAAGAACTGCAAAACATCACAATGTTAAAGAACCAACAGAGGCAATAGTATGCACATCAGCAACAAGCAACAAACAAGAAAAAGAAAACCAGTACCGGCTTTGATAGGACCATACGCACGGCCTGATTTAATATCATCAAGATATTCGTTAAGCTTCATGTTATATACTCTAACAGCGAGATCAGCTCTATCAGAAGCCCTTTGCCCAGGTTCAAGCAAAAGATCCTCTGTAATCTCATGCCACTTAGGATTACAGGTAAAAGTTGAGAAAAGATCAGGAGCACCATAGACACGCGCAACGGCAAGAGCATCTTGGAAATTCTCCTAAAAATAACGACGACCACCGGTATGGCTAGAAGGCAGTATTATCGATTTACCAATATCGCCGCCATCCACAAAACCATGCCCAACAGCATCAGTGATGCCTTGAAAATTCTCACTCCTAATTTTTTTTGATTATTAAGTATGAACCACAAACGCCCCTCATCTATGCAAGCCCGGGAATCGACAACAGCCTGGGAAGACAAAAGTCCATAACACAAATAAGGATTTGTCTGGGCCAAACGGTAATGACATACAAAGCAGTAGTAATCTTGCATTGTCAACGTGCCACGGGGGCCATTTCTAACCATATCAGCATCAAGATAAGGAATTCCAAGGTGAAAGCCTCTCTCAAAGATAAGGGAACAAAGAAAGGGTACTGCAAGGCCATGAACGCAGGGTGTAAAGAAGAAATTCGTTCTAAACCAGTTTTTTTGTTATCAATGACAACATCACGGGTAGGGGTATCAAGATCTAACGGACCAACAAGCAGCGCTGCCAAATGAACATTTGTTGGAAGATTGTACTGCGGGCCGTCACCTTTCTTCGGAGCAACCAAACGAATCGCCACATGCTCATCCTCGTTTCCTTTGATACGTTCCATAGCCATTCTAAATTTCTTGACCAAATCGTTGCAACCGTTAAGCATTTTTATCAGACCAGCAACAATAACAGGGTCCAGGTCCTTCTTTTTATCATTGTCAGGGTTAACCGCGCTAATTCTATTCCTAACCTCGTTGGTGGTGTCATAAATATATAATTCAGCAAATTTAGGTGGTTCTCTGCCTCCAATAGCCCCAGGAGCATCACTTCTCTCGGGCAAAAGAGAACCCATACGGTGACAGACGGCACCTTGGATCTTGAAAATGTTGGGGCCACGTGTATTGTTAACGGAACGATCAATCTTTGCACCCATGGACGTGAACGAGAACAAACAGTTGTATTGCCGAATCTTGGAAACAAAATGCTTAGCACGGCGATAGCCATCAAAGAGTATCAGACCAGAAAGGAAAGGAGGCGGGTTTTTAAATGGTGGGATGTAAACCTTCCCCCCCTTGCAGCAGAGATTATAAACAACGCGACGCAATTCTTCAGCAGACGCGCTCTTAACCCTCTCTTCCCACTGTAAAGCTTTCAGCTACGGCAGATCGGTATTCAGCGCCTAGCACGACTGCTCGCATAAGACGCTAAGCACGCAAGGCACATGGGAACAAATTTAGGCACATAAAGGAAAAGAACCCCTGGAAAAGGAGAAAAGTAGTAGACAACTATGGGCCTAGTACCTTTTATACTCTCAGCAAGCTGACCAGGAAAACCTTCCCAATCAGAAGCGAGTGGCTGCTGAACAACATGATCTACATAAAGAGGCAGGCATAACCAGGTAAATCACATCCTTACCAGAGAAAAGAAGAGGAAATAACCTAGCCAAGAGAATAAAAACCCACACCTGCAAAACCACTACGGCGTAGGTCAATCGCAAGCCTCCTTCTCTTACGATAAAATCGTGTAGCGGGAGCAGCAAGAAACGGAAGCCAACCATCCCCTATTCGACACAAGGCAGGAGCAGTAAGCAGGTGGGAAGCAAAAGAGAGCAAAGAACCAAAGGGCAGGCGACGGTATAGTGAACCTACGTTTCCTCTTATAACGTGGCTCTCCTTCTGGAGGAGACGACACCCAGTGAGGAGTTATCCAGACAGCAGGTTTTTTTGGAGGCATTGCGTGTCAGAAAAAGCAGGACAAAACTAACAGCGCATCCTAAAAAAGATCGATGCAGCAAAAGGAGGCAAAAGAGGTAAGACACTCACTACAAGGGATAAAAAGAGAAACAGACCGAAAACTTCGGAGAAACTATGATGGAAAGAAACGAACCAAGGAAAGACGCAGGAAGAAGAAAAGGCAAGGGAAAACAAGTATAAGACAGAATGGGGACGAAGTAGAACAATGAGTAGGACCGGGAGCAGAAAACACACGAGAAGAATGGGCCAACTAATAGCAGTAACCAATCATTGCCAAAAGGGGAAAAAAACACGTAAAGTACAAACATATATAGCATGAAGCCCATATTTATTCAAGAACACATAAGTAATGTTCAGTAATATATACAGAGTGCTACATGTTGCACACAGAAGCAATTAGCTGGTCACAGAGAGCACGCCACTGAGCTGGTTCGGTCCGAGAACAAACCGCACCGGCATTAGTAACACAAGACGTAACCTGAGCCGATCTAGCAAGCGAAACTGCGAGCACGACACCAGACCGCGCCAGCTCCCTATAAGCTCTCATCCCGTCATAATTGAAGTCATGCACAACAAATCCATACACGCGCTGCAAGAAGCGGATGGCTTGGAAGGCGGACTCCTCGAACGGACAGCACGAACCGTCGGACACGGCTGACCAAAAAAATACACAGGCAGGTGTGGCTCCCTCCTGGGCAACAGCAATACCAAGCTCGACTCCTCCGAGGACAGAGCCATCCCCGCTCACCTCACGCACGTAGGAATGGTACGGCAACTGACACCGGGACGCAACCAGCTCAAGCAAATGAATGGAAGAATAGCGGACAGAAAACATCCTGTAGCAACGTAGAGACATATGAAAAGGACCACGCACACAAAAAGAATGGTAAACACCATAGAGAGCACACACACATCAGGAACCGGAGAAAGCAGATTTGAATAAATCTAACGCACCAGAACAGTAAGTAGGATTCCTAACCTGAAACAAAGAGAGAGAGAGAGAGAGAGAGAGAGAGAGAGAGAGAGAGCACCAGCGGTCTAGGGAAAGGGGACAGAAAAGCCCTCAGCAGCACGCGACCTGAAAAGAAAGAAAAATATTAGCAAAGGCCTATTTTTATTGGGTGTGTATTTCCAACCATCGTCGGCTATTAGAAACCAGAAAGATTATTTATAACATTGTCACATTTATACATAAATCATTTAGTTTTTTTTTTGGGCATCACAGTCTGTGTTGTTTATGTTTAGTTCTATAAACTGAGAATGGATAGCTATTAAAAAGGCAAACATGAGCAAGTTCTCGCAAAGGTTAGTCAATCTATTATCTCCCTCCCTCCTCCCAAACCTATGGCCTACTCTCCAATCCCCTACGCCGCACCATCAGGCCATCTCCATGGCAGTTAGTAGGTTGTTCCGACATAAGCTTCTGAACATCAAGAAAAAATTAAGAGCAACCTCTCTTACAAAAAGAAAGAGAAGTTAAGAAAGGAACCTTACGTTCCTATAAGCTGACAATTCTATAAAGATTGCTAGATGTCAGTCAATGACTGGAAGGTGCTTATTTAATAAAGAGCAGCTTTACACGTAGGACAAACTAATCGACCAGCGCCGTTGCTTCCCCAAATGCCTGACCCATGTAATATTTTACCACTGTCCATGTACAAAGGCCTAGCAGATCAAATAGCCTGAGAAACTTGAAAAACATAACCACACAATCTGCATGAAGGGGCTTATCGTATAAACGAAACCAATGCTACACAACTGGACCAACTTACACCTTATTTATATAGGTATAGCTATGCAAAACCATGTAAAGAAAATCACTCTGTTTGCATAGGAATATACTTTCTGGAACTGCAAGGATGCAAGGAGGTAAATAAAGATGATCAGCTAACGATTCAAATTTGGTAAATTGTAGTCTGATGTAAGGACGTGATGTAACACACAAGATTTTTTATATTCGACCGATAATTTTTATATTGCAAAAATGACAGTTTAATTGTTCACCTAAGCTACAGACAGCCCATAGAACGTTTCCTTTCTTTCCAAACACCTACGGGCTATGAAATAATTCAGACCAAACACCTAATATGGCATGATGCAATTCCTGCAATCGATGAAGAGTAACTACAATTTTAATTTTAATCCGAAGAGAGCAAATCACGAGGAAACCGAAGGAAAGAGCCAAATAATCTCTACACTCTACACTCCAATGTAATCAACTGTGTCCATGGTGCAACCGAAGGAATTCTGAAATCTGCTTACCTCTCATGTTAGGTTTCAGCTAACGATTGGTCTGGATAGATCGATAGCAAGTTCGGTTTCAGTTAATCAAAATTTTAGAGTCTCTCTCTGTGAGAGATACTGCTATACTTTAGCCTTTTGAATTAGTTTGGTCTATTGAAAGAGGCAAATGCAGCTAGATGCCATGCCCGTGATGTATCGGCAAAAACCTACATAATGGAGCAAAAAAAAGAAACCGTGATGTCCCACCTCGACTCGGATTCCTTGGCTCTCTTTGGTGAACCTGTAAAAAGTTTAGAAAGTTAGCTTTAAATCTTACAAATAATTTCAGCAAAAAAGTAAGAACGTAAGCTATAATAAAATTTATAAATCATCAGAGACAAAGGTCTGAGTCAGCACAAAATTCTCAGTTCTAAGAAATATTATGCAATGCAGGCCTCGAAAGGAGGCTATTTATTTCCTGTGTGGTTTACATTGTTGGATTCAGAGTTTTGGAGCTTTGTTGTTTTCCCAGTGTTTACTTTTGGTTGGCTTGTACATGTTCTATCCTGCTGCCTTACTTATATGGCATAGGTCCTGGTTTGTTAGTGTCTCTGCTAAATTTAAATTGTAGTCCGATGTAAGGACGCGATGTAAAACACAAGTTTTTTTATATTCGACCGATAATTTTTATATTGCAAAAATGACAGTTTAATTGTTCACCTAAGCTACAGACAGCCCATAGAACGTTTCCTTTCTTTCCAAACACCTATGGGCTATGAAATAATTCAGACCAAACACCTAATATGGCATGATGCAATTCCTGCAATCGACGAAGAGTAACTACAATTTTAATTTTAATCCGAAGAGAGCAAATCACGAGGAAACCGAAGGAAAGAGCCAAATAATCTCTACACTCTACACTCCAATGTAATCAACTGTGTCCATGACTAGCTTTAGATCTATCCACTCCTAGACAGAAGCACAGATCAATTTTCTTAAACATTTAATTAGCTTGTACTGACTGGACACACTAATGCCCACTGCCGCTCCCCAAATCCCTGAATAATACCACACCGTACCGATCTATAATAAATACAGAAAAAGGAAATAGTCCATAGCAACCAGCAGCAGACCAAATCCTAGAACGGATAACCATCAAACTGAATTTTTTTTTGTTAGGTACCCATCTACTGCATATTAAAGAAGGCAAACATGAGCAAGTTTTCGGAAACAAATATGTTGTCATTCAGGCGTGTTTACATCCCCGAGGCCTGATTAGTTGCTAAGAAGCAGCCCCACAATTAATCAGTGCACAGATATCATTCTATTTTCACCTTGGTTTGCTATCGAGCATGCTTAGCTAAATAGAGCTCTCTGTAGCTGTTATCTTGGTACCTTGCTGTTAGAGATATATTTTTATTTTCTCAGGAAATCGTAGACGTTATGTGTCCTAACCAACCAAAGGAACGCATGCAAAGGATGAGAGGCGTCTGGAGAGAAGGAGGCCGAGCTCCTGTTCCTAGAAAACAGTAGCAGAGATGTGGAACTCACACAGCAAGCCGAGCACAGCAGAGACGACGACCCGAGACCCCAATCGTCAGCAAACCAGGCACCTGCAAAATCCAAAAGGGAAACAGTGAGGAAAAGAAAAACGATAGGCCAAAAGGAAGGACCACCAAAAAGCACCAAGGAAGACAGCAGCAAATCCGTAGATCTCCACAGCGGCGAAAGCGACCAACCGAAAAAATACAGGCCATAGTACCAAGAGGAGGAAAGCAAGGGAAGAAGAATCACAAAAGAAAGAAACCAGAGAAAAGCAAAGATGCCGACAACGGCGACAGCGACCAACCAAAAAGCGGCCGATCCGCCGTCACGAGAAAAGGCAAAGAAGAAAACAAACCGGATCCAGCCCTCGGGAATCGAAGAACAGCTCACCCTAACCGAACTCGCCACAGAGGGCATCCATCGCGAGGAAAAGGCGGGGAAGACAGCCGGCGACTCCTTGGACAGGAAGACGAAGAAACAGGAGAGCCGGCGCGGAGGGCTGCGGGACAAGAGAGGCAGGGGAATCGGGAGGCGGAAGCGACGGATGGGAAGAATATAGACCCGACCACGCCCAAGGAGAGAAAGTCTCCACCATCGCCACCACCACGCACGAACGCCCACCAGGCTAGGCCACGACATGCATCGGGCGAAAAGAAGGGCCACGCCAAATGAGAGCAAGAGGGTAGGCTACTCTGGCGTACGCAAGTATGGGCAGACGGGCGGGGGATGGGCGGCGTATGGGCGGAGGATGGGCGAGGATATGAGGCCCACGGCAGGGCGATTGAGGCGCAGGACGGGCGAGGCCTTGGACTCGACGGGGAACAAACGGCGAGAGAGAAGCGCGAACTGCGTACAAAAGGGCGTGCGAACAACGTTTTGAACCTTTACTGTGTGCGAGGACAAAACGTTCATACCACGATCGAACGGCCCAGATTTCTTCTCAGAGGACGATCCAACGGTCCAGAACAGCGAGCGTCCCTAGGAGCCCCATGGGGGGGCATCAATTACACCTCTGGATTGCCAAGGTTGCATGTAGTGTCACGCTGGCGGCCCAATGAGCTCCGTGTCCTTCACCCTCCGCCGCTCTCTCCCAGTTCTTTTTGGCCGGGTCTGTTACCTAGAAGATCGGTGATGACCTTCAAGAGTCTCGACCACATGGAGATAGAGGTCGTATCATAGGACTATCTCCATGTATGATCCATCTGTCAGGAAAATGTGCAGCGAGAGAGAAGACAGTGCATGATGCGTGCTAATCAATGTGTTTTTATAGGGGGACACGTTACGTTACACAAACAAATTTGATTATACAATTTCGTATACATTATTTTAAATAGAGCTAGGAAAGAACTTTGAAGAGTGAGAGGCCAGCTGCATAGCTTGACCAAATAATTATGAGGCGATGGGTTAGGAGGCCACATAATGAGCTTTCGCCCATTTTTACTTGACATGGTCGTATTAAGATAAAAAAATATTTATTGTTCCGTTGCAACGCACGAGCATTCAGCTAGTATAATATTATTCTCTCAGAAACTATGTAGTCTTCGCATCATTATTTTACTTTTCATCCTACCTCAAATCATTTCTATCCTGCACCACTAACCTAGGACACATTGATGCACCAGGGATAGACTAGAATTGGCTTATATTATTTTCCAATAAATATGTACTGCTCCCGCCATACCAGATTATTCGGCTAATATTATATGATATACAATTTTTAGCCTAATAGTACAATATAGTTTCATGATATCTATATGATATACAATTTTTCAATATTTTTACTATAAATTTTGTCCAACTTTACATTGCTTGACTTTCTAAAAAAAATGGGGCTCAGTAAAAACGGAGGGAGTATTGGCAAGTCCTTTTATCATGACTTATTGATACCATGACTATATATACGTATAATGAACAACGAATGAACAAATGAAATATTTGTATACAGTACAGAGTTCCTGTCGGAAAACACGTATACGATCAAAAGTAAGTATAGCACTCATGTAGGCTCGACTAGTATCACTCATCCAGCTGCTCCATCACTGTCTGACCACTGGGAAAAGGCACCTGTAAACCTGCACAAATCAAATTAAGTAAAATCAAATTTTCATCTTACTGTGACTCAAACACGCAGCGTGTCACACTGTCACGTTTACGAACCTTTGACAGGAAGGATTTCTTGGGCTTCCTCACCGGACGGCCCCACGTGGGCACCGCGCTGTCCGGCGAGAACTGCTCCTGCGGCCGCGGCACGTCCGGCGCGGCGACCTTCGAGACCTCCCGTTGCCGCTGCACCTTCTCGAACTGCACCGTGAAGCCCTGCGCCGCGTTCTGCTCGTCCCACACGCCGAACTTGGGCACGGCCGAGGGGGCCTGCGGCACGCCCTGGCTCGGGCGGCGCCGCTCGTTCGCCGGCGGGGGCGCGTGCCGCGGCGGGGAGGCGGCCACCCTCGGCGCTGGCGGGGCGTGCTGCTGCTGGTGGTGCCTCGGCCCCGGGGCGGCGTACTGCTGCTGCTGCTGGGGCTGGGGCTGGTGGTAGCTGCCGCCGCTGTTGTTGTTGCTGCTGTACCGCGGCTGGTACGACCTGGGCGGCGAGAACTTGCTGGCGCGGCTGCTGACCTCGGACGCCGCGCTGCTGCCGTTGCTCCCGTTCCGCCGGTGGCGACCCCCGCTGCCGTGCTGGCCGGGGTAGTGCTGCGCAGGCGCCGGATGCCCGTAGCCGTTGCCGTGCGAGGGCGCGTTCCTGCTGCTCAGGTCCTCGTAGTAGTGCTGCGCCTGCGTGGGGTGCCCCTGCGAGCTCGCCGGCCTTGAGGGCGCGTTCCTGCCGCCCAGGTCTTCGTAGTAGCGCTCCGCCGGCGCCGGGTGCCCCTGCGAGCTCGCCGGCCGCGATGGCGCGTTCCTGCTGCCCACGTCGTCGTAGTAGTGCTGCGTTGGCGGCGCGGGGTGCCCCTGCGAGCTCGGCGGCCGGGAGGCCGCTCTCCTGCTGAGGTTCTCGTAGTGCTCGTAGGGGTCGAACACGTAGTCGTCGTGTCCCTTGGGCGTCCCCGCCGCCGTGGCCGGAGCCGGAGCCGGAGCCGGCACGGGCGCGGTCTTGTTCTCGCGCACCTTCTCGAAGAAGACGGTGTAGCCGATGTTCTCGGCGTCCCACGAGCCGAACTTGGGGACGACCGCTTTCCCCTGCACCTACACGCAAGATACAGCAGTTTCTTAATGACGTTGAACATTCCACGATCTGAAATCGTCGCCAATGATGAATTTTAGCAATGAATATTTTCTGTTTACCTAGACATTTTCTCACTAGTTGAAAACTCACACAATGCAGAGTCTCATGTTGAGGTTGTAATTAAATATGAATATAAAAAATATGAAGAGAAGAATTCCCACGGCAAAAAAAGTATGAAGAGAAAAACCGACATGACAGTCAAGACCAGGAGCCCACCTAAGAACAACTAATCACGCGTCATCGAAAAAGCGAAGGAAAAATGGTACTGCTACCATGCCCATGTCAACCGTGACGTTACATAAACATATGTGAACTGTCAAACCCGTTGCATGCCCAAGCCCAACCGAGAGAGGCACACGCCGTCGACCATATCTGCCTGCCAGATGCACTGTACTCCAGCAGGCAGGCAGGAGTGGCCTTGACGTCTAAACGATCGTGCGTCCACACGAAGCAAAAGCCCCAGTACCCTTTTCTCTCTCTTCTGAAGAATTCGCGTCTGCTCATCATTATCCTTCCGTGTCCATCTCCAGAATTATCCTTAGAGATGAGACCGGTCTTGATCGATGATCTGATCATGTTGGCGCCATGTGCCCGAGTCGGCGCGGCGCCTTCCCAGACCATGTGACAGTCTCCAGATCCGTGACTGTGAGCCAAACTCCTGTCTGCTGCTGCCTAACCATAAACCATCATCATCATCATTAATCACCACCCACCCAACACCAACGCGTGTTGCCAACTTGCTGCTCGCACATGGCCTCATGGGGAAGGAGGAGGCAGCAGGCACCAACCATGATGGTTCGGATCGTTTCATACCAAACCACGGTCAATTCCACGCCACACACACTACGTACGGCAGGTTACTCAAACGAAATGTTGCGCAAATGCAGCAATCAATCATGATCAGTTTTTTTTTTCAAAAAAAAAAAAGAGAGAGAGAGCATAATCGAGAGTCATGGAAGCGTCAAAGCTTATGCATGCATGTACTGTAGTATGTAGCACTAGGTAAACCGTAAAGCAACAGTAACAAACAACGAAGAGAGAGACACATGCCATCCATGATGTAAACGTAGCGAGAGATGGAGATACTCACGGCCATTATTAGAAAACGATGATGATGATGATGTCTTCTGACGAAGAACTGATCAGAGCGAGAGAGAACGAGCGAGCTTCCTGGCTGATTTGACCCTTCCTTCTCCCTCCCGCTTCTTCAGTCTTCTTCTTCTTCTGAATCCTCACTTCCCTCTCACTCCCCTCTTGACCGATCACCAGAGGAAACGAGCCGGAGAAAGAGGGAGGCGGGCAGGAGCAGGGCAGGGGCAGGATGGTTCTTATTATGATTGGGGGTTTCAGAAGCCAGGAACTGACACAGCGTCCTAATTAAAGGGGCAGAGCGGACGCGGGACAGGACACAGCTGTGACACTGTGAGCCCACGGGACGGAACGGAACGGCGCAGTTGGAATGTGCTGTGCCGTGCTTTTATGCAAAGCTGAATGGAGCCAAGGAAACAGCTCGAGAGCTTAAAAACACTCCCACCAACCTCACATAAACAGAGGAGGAAGGGAGGGGGGCAGGCAGGAGGACGGTGGTTGTTGCGCCCGTTTCTTAAATCCTTCTCGACGAGCTTGCCATTTCCATCCTCGAAAGGGTTGACATGGTCAAACCCTCGGCACAAGCAAGGACTTGGGCAATAATTATCTAGTCTACCATACAACAACTGTATCTTTGTTGGGTTGTTTGTTGCTCGGATTTTCGTTCAGGTTCGCAACCAGCATCGTGCGACCGGATTTCTGTTCTCAACCGAATTTCGTTCTGGGTTCTCTTATCTTCTGATGATCAGTATACCAGGTAGTAGTAGATGGAACTGATCGTTCAAACCGAACGTACCTTGTCCTACGGTTGGGAGAGGCCGCATGGGGACAAGAATTAGATAGACCAGAAGAATTTCCTCAAGACATAAACCCAGCTGTAACAAAAAAACGTTCGTTTGACAACACGCATTGTTTAAGCAAATCTTGCCTACTGTTCCTTTCTGCCACGACAATGTCAAATATACTCTACTACTACCTAAAGAAACAGAAAAGGAAAACGTAAACGGATCATCATCAAGAAATTCATGTACTCCACTACTATACTTATTCAAGAAGGCAACAACGCGTACCCTTTCTCAGCACAGAAAAAACTGCAACCGGTACAGCAGCGTACAGAGGCCCCCCTACCTATTATTAGCTGGCTCACACCGCATCAACAGCTGAACCATTAATGGTTAACACCATCCGAAAGCGAAACGAACCATGGAGAGAGAAGAAAGCCCAAGCACGGCCGAGTCACCACCACCACGAGGACATCGCCAAGAACTGGTAGCGGCGCCATGACCAAGCTTTTATTGCACGTACAAGTCCAGCTCTGCGATCCACAAGCAGCACTCGGTCCGTCGCGGCCACCGTCGCTCTCGGCCGAATAGCGCACGGAATTGTGCGGGGCGGAATCAGGCACATGGGACACGCTCGCCTTGCATGCCCACCAGCAGACACCGAGCGCGCAGGATCTGTAGCGAGCTGCTGAAACAAAACAGCAGGGCAATAGTTTAGTCATCAATCAAGAAGCTAAAAATCTAATCACCGGATCATCATTGTAGATTAATACTCTAGCAACGTCGGAGCGGACGATGTTATGAGATGACAATACGTGCTAATGAGGCATTAGTGCTCAGCTAACCCTGCACAAGTGTCCGCATTATCATGGGAAAGGATGTCATTGTGCGCACAAAATTCGCAGCACCTTTGGCCGCTAGCTTTAGGCTCCAAAGAAAAGAGTATCTAATGTATTTTGAAATAATATGGTGGGGGTGTCCTTCAACAACAATCATGGACCATCTCACTTTCCCTCGCTTATGAAAAATAAAATAAAAGATAAAGACAAAGTACTGGACATGAGAAACAGTTAAAAAAAAACTAAAACTATGCACATTTATGGGCTGATTTGAACTTCGAAAATGTCCTTTTGTAAGGTATAAAAGACACAGACAAATACATGAAAAATACTAGCTCTACAGTACTCAAATATGCCGCAGAACCTGCTTATGTTGTACGTATTATCAGATAAAACAAGTGTCCATTCAGTGGTCGGGTCCAGGTGCCATCACTGATAGTGCATCAAATTATAACAAGTGCCATCACTGATAGTGCATCAAATTATAACAAGTGCCATCACTGATAGTGCATCAAATTATACAGATATCAGATGCATGTGAAACCAACAATCATTGAATGTCCCAAGAGATTTAGATTGGAGAGAGAACAACATGGACCAAAGAGAAATAAGAGTAGGCATGTGAACAGATGCACCGAATAAATTTGCATGCGGCCAGAAACAATGTATGAATAATTTGGAATCGCTGAGCAAAATCACTGTAAACAGAAATAGCAATGAAATCAGCTGGAGTGATAAATGGACTACATGAGTAAATCAAATTATCAAACCTGGAAACATGCACACGGCTAACAGCCAAGACGACATGCTGCAATAGCAGGCAAAGGAGCAATAAAATACAATATGAAAAACAATTTATGCAAAAAGAGGTAATCAGGTGCATTGAACAAGACAATACAGTCAGGGCTACAGACATCAAACCATCTGTCAAAACAATGTGCCCGACTATATTCACAGTTGTAAATAACCACAGAAGTAAAACCACCTGAATAGATTAATTGGAAGAGCAGAAAACTAGAGGTGTCATGAAATGAAGAAACATAATACAGTTCAGCAAGAAAAAAAATGTCCGTCGAACATCAAGTCTGATGTAAATAACAATTAGTCAATTACATAATATACAATCTTCTGAATGATAAGATTGAAATGAGCCAGATACAGTGATCACCGGATTTTGTGTTTTCTCAAGACACATGGTCCCAAGTGAATAACATATTCATCCTATCAACAGTAATATGATATTTTCTTTTAGGTATAACCTACCAGATGTTCTACATTACACTTTTTTCTTGATATCTGCAATCAAATAGAAACTGGTATGAGATAATGAAAATGACATGGTATAATTTGCTCAACTAATCCTCGATGAGTGTTTTAAAGGATATATAGAACGAGTGCTCTAACAAAATAAGTTCAATTTCATCCTCACGTTCGGTACTCCTTGTCAGATACTCTGTCCTGGACTACTCTACTCTGCTCTCCAGTTAGAACCAATATAATGTTTCGCCTGAGTCATGAAGAATCAATGGCCCACAGCGACCTGGAGAATCAACGGCGAAGGTGATTTAAGTCCGACCGATGGTTATTGTAAAAGTATTACTACTGTTACTCGGGCTGTAATAATCGAACCGGGCTATGTATAGCCTCCCAGCTGGGACGACTGGGCTATCGAAGAAATTACCAAATATTACTCTCCTGTCTTTACTTTCCGTTTTAGGTTTAGCCTTGTAGAGATCCCCCTACTGATCGCGGGGTTCTCCAATTAAGGAGATCTATTGTCCGATCTCCACTGGGATCTGACACTCCTGCCGTGAGGCAGGTGGTTCAAGGAAGAGTTCTGCAAGCTAGGAAATTGATTGTCCAAAGGTATTAGCTGGTCTTCATAAATAAGGTTCAGAAACTTGAATCTGGTTGCAAAGGATAGTTCTTGCTACCATTGTGTCTGCTAGAATGTCGGCGGCATTAGGATGCTCCCAGATGCCCTAAAATGTAACCAGGCAGTGAGGCTAACAGAGGATTGAACAGACAAGCACTAATATGAAAGCAAAAGAGGCAAGTCAATCTAACAGTATCTCCAGTTACAATATTACTGATGGCATTCCATTTTTAGAAAATTGAACTTCGTTCAACAGCATCAACATGTTAATAGTACTGTGTTCACAGCTAAGAAAAATAGCCTTTCTGTAATTGTTGACAGCTACTCCCTCTGTTCTAGCTAAAAAGGCTTATATTGTGAAACAGAGGGAGTAGAAAATAAGCACCCCCAAATTAGCCACAACCACACGTACCTTAGGTGGATCCACACCCTGCAGTCCAGGCACAAATTAATCCAAAACGCAATGGATTTCCACTGCTCTGTTTTTGGCAATCCACAAAGCTGCTCCTTCAAATTCAACCTTTCTCCAATACTTCATCCTCGAGTTGGTTAGGTACAGCATTCCCTGCTGAATAAACAATAAGGAGTAACAAGTGCATGTGTATGTTTCACCACTCGAAACCCAAAAGATATATCCAAACAATAACTGTATAATACTGTACATACAGGAATGTGCCTCACATGATCCTGAATTACTAATTTTACTACTGGTTCCCAAATACAGTACTTCAAAGAGGAGAAAGGCATGTGACAATTCCAAATTCTTGACAAATATTTGCAGTGACACATAAGATAATAGTGCTACACTGATAACATAGAATTTATGAAGCTAGTACCATAATAAAAATATTCAATCCACAAAACTGCAGAGAGTATCTGACTAGTAAAAGACCAGAAGTACATTCTCCCTCCATCCGAATTAACTAACTCACATTTGTCTAGATTCGCATGTATGAGCAACGTTGCGTGAATGTGGCATCCCAAGGTCCACTTTGCTTAGGAGAACAGTATGAAAATTACTCGTGAACAGAACATTTCCGCTTACATATTCCGGTAAGATGTCATAAAAATTGCCAGAGCATATCTTCTAGAGGACAACCGAATAGAAAAATGCCACCTTAATTAAAACACTGATATGGTTACTAACAGATAGCATGTATTGCATTGTTGTATGCATCCCAGCATATATACTAAAAGTGATTAAATATTTTATTTACATATCAAGAAAACCATATGCACCGGGTATCATAACTTCCGTATCTGAAAGGCTATCTAATTTGTTTGATGAACGCCAAAAAAGTAAACTATAACATTCATAAGAAAAAGGGAATTCAAAATATCATAAGTCCCATTAAAAAATCAACCTATCCTAAAGATACTGTCACAAAAGGTGCTACAGATTTAACATGGTAATCAAACTTACGTTTTGCAAGAAACTTGTCACCACCTCACTGCATACAAATAAATTATAATTGTACAACAAAGACGATGTAATTGTTACGGTAATAAATGTTCCTTCTCCTTCCAAATAACAAATAAAGCCGTAAGTACATAAAAAAAATCCACACAAATGTAGTTCATAGTAGGATTACCATTGCTGCACCATCCATATGAATTGCCCATTAAACCATCCATATGCAAGTGGTAAGAAATAAGGTTTAGTGGGTAAGGCTGATAACCACTAACACAATAATAAGATTAACTAAATTTTGCAAGGACATATCAAACCGAAAAATGGAGAATCTATCAAGAGGAGTATATAAAAAATCATTTTACTTTTATGTTACTCCATCACAGTTCATGCTATTAGCACCATATTGCTAATTCTCAGAATTAATCATGTCAGTGGCTTGCTTCATCATGATTACTCCTGTTGCCTGCTGATCAACTCATGACTAATCAGATGCCAAACTATACGCGCTAATGGTTTTCGGCTTAACTATGCCAAATGCGTTCAGTGTAGCTGCAGGCGTCCACAACAAGTTAGCTTATGAACTATGCTTTAGTAAGAATTATAATAGGACAAACATGACATCTTTTTGAACAGCCAAAGTGAACTTCTCTTATCTATGGCAGACATCTACATAAATGAGAGAATTGTTTTAAGAAGAAGAACAATTTATCAGAATAAGTCACATTTTGTTAACAACAAAAGCATTAGGACAATAGTAGCAAAGGTTAGTCCATTAACAGTACTCAAGGAATAATGGAAGGATTCAGGTTGAAGGTGGTATAAAGGTTGAAATTCATATCCAAAATACACAACAATGTTTAGCTCTCTAGCACAACCCAGTAAATGTTCCTAGGAACAGAACTTGTGTTCAAATGTTCTCGATTCGCAACAGACGACTCTAAATGAGTAAGGGTGTTACCACATGTAGCTAAAGAAGAAAAATAAGTTACTTAGCTGTCTGCTTCCTCACAAGAGAAAGCAGGTAAAATGTTGCTATATTACAGCACAACCACAGCGAGCTGCCGCGGTAGCCGGCAATAACCATCACCATCACCGGCAACGAGCAGGCTGATTCATAGATCAGGCCGTATTAATGATCATCGGATCGTGTAAACAACAACAACAATAACATACATGCATGGAGGTGGATCGTGCTGTGCTGGCTACGGAGAGAATGGAAGAACCAAATATTTTTCTCCTTTTCCTCTTTCTCTGACCACCACCACCTGTGGTTGGTTTGACTTCAGAGCCGCAGCGCCGTCAGCCTTAGCTCGTCGTCGTCGTTGGACGCCATGCCGCCGCCGCACTCCGGGGGCAGGTTGAGGTCGAAGGGGAGCAGGAGACAGCAGGACGGCGAGGCGGCGGCGTCCGTGCAGTCGTCGTCCACCACCGAGGCCGAGGACCCGCAGTCGCTATGGCAGTCGCCGTCGAGGACCGGCAGCGTCGGAAGCCGCGGCGGGAGCACCGGCCGCGCCCTCGGGCCGCCGAAGGACTCGACGGTGGAGCTGAGGCTACTGCAGGCTGGCATGGCCGCTGCCGCCGCCGCCGACACGGCGACCGGCGGCGGGACGGCCGCGGCGGCCGGGTAGGACTGGTAGCTGGGCGGCGGTGGCTGGTAGTGGGCGAGGGAGAGGGGGAAGTTGGTCCTGGCCTTGGGCCCGCGCAGCATCCTCGCTGCGGCGTCGTAGGCGCGGGCGGCGTCCTCGGCGGAGTCGAAGGTGCCGAGCCACACCCGCGCCTTCTTCGCCGGGTCGCGGATCTCCGCCGCGTACCGGCCCCACGGCCGCTTCCGCACCCCGCGGAACCGCGCCTCCGCGTCCCCGTCGCCCTCCGCCGCCATCGCAGCGCCGCCCCGCCGCATGCCGGACGGGATTCCCTCTCGCGGGATCGGAATCACGTACCGTGTGCCGGCGAGCTTCGTTGGCGTTGTTGCAGAAGAAGAAGGGGTAGGGAACGGGAATCGGATTGAGATTTGGGGAAGGGGGGAAGGAGGAGGAGGAGGATGGGGGAAGGTGGGGAGGAGTAAATTGGAAGGTTTGCTTGTTTGTGCTGCCACCGCCCACGACGCCCACCCCCACCCGCTCGATCGCCTGCCTGCCTGCGCGCGCGCGCCCTCCCACCACCCTCCCTGCCCGCTTGCCGGCCTTTTTCTTTCTGGCCGCCTCGCCTTTCCTTTTCCCTCCTCTTCTTTAGACTTTTCTCTCCCATGTGGTTATTTGAATTTTAATTACTGTTGATGATGATGAAGCACTGTGTCCTTGGCTAAGCGATATTTGGCATGTTGAATGAATGTGTTTTCGGCTAGTTTTTTTTTTCTTTTGTGAAAAGAGCATTAGGCTAAATTTGACCGATGGTGGTTTCATATCTCGACTGCAGCAACGATAAGATTTCCCGCGTTGGTGATAGGGATCCTTTGATTTCTGAAATTTTAGATATTTGTGCATGATTGGGATCTTAGGAAACGTTACAAAATCAGTTTGTAATCACATAAAAATCATGTATAGTTTAATGTTCATAAGAAAAACACATTAGGTTAAACCTCAAGGTAACAATGGTTTCTTCGCCATAATCAAAGAGAAATGCTCTTGTCATATACTATATATAGGATTCAAATAACATTTCAAATCTGTATGCTTTTTATTCTTACACTTTTTCTATCCAATGAATCAAGAAGCCCTGAGTTTGTGTTGGTAGCCTAGTCTGTACTATCTCAAGTAGGTTTGTTGCTATATGGTTGGCCATTATGGGCTATTTGTAACCACGTCTTGATGGTTTTTCTTTATAATGTTGATAGAAAATGCAATGATTTTTTCTTGGTAGTTCGTCTTTATAATCATTGTTAGTCTTTTCCAACTACTTTCATGATTGATTGCATTTTCCTTTAATATCGATCACAAACTATATTCTTGTGCCATTCTACAACATCCATAGGAGGACGCCGATTCGTGGGGCTTTTTCTGCAGAAAAGAGGTTGTTTTTGAACAGTAAATCATGGTGACACATGTGTGAGTTGGAACTTGGATTGGTGATGTGGGCAAAGGTGCTAAATGTTGTGTAACACCCTCAGAATCGGACCTATGCAAGTTTGGGCAAAATTCACCAAACCCGCATAGAAACGATTCAAAGGTGCCCACCAGGCACTTTCGTGCGGGTGGAAAAGCGTAATAACATTACACAACAGTCCTCGATGGGACCCACGAGATATGTATAACAAATGACTCAAAGAGTCAAGAATCTGTACATAATATACAAAGAACCAAATCACCTTGAAAAGCGATAGGCGTCCTACGGACAAGATGCAAATGGGGCTAAGAGCCACGAAGAATAACCAATGGCGTCCATAACCCTGCCCGTGCCAAGCGGAAGGGTAACCGCTAACGGCGTCGATCTCAAAAACCGCTTAACAAAGGGTGCCGAAAAGGACAAAGGTAAAACAAAGAAGGAGCGTCAAGATCGAGGCGATTACGCAGCGAGGCTAGAATTCGGCGGTCCTCGCCTACATAGGTATGGTGGATCAAGCGGCGTGCAGCATGCACTAAACAACCTATAGAGACTCGATACAATGGCGGTTATCGGAGAGGGTGAGAATGACCTATCCGGATCCAACACGAGCTAACACCAAACAAACCCATCTGGTGTTTCTCGAGACCAAACGAGGAAGTCAACCGAGGAACTCACCCGGTTGGCGCTTTATTTATTCGCTTATAGTTGCACTTTACTAGTCAAGTTTAGATAATCGTCCCGATAAAATAAGCAGTGGGCACTTTTAGTTAACCATTCCGTGATAGTTACAACAATTACTAATCGAATCTGAGATAGCATGAGATAAACCGAAAACCAGCGTTGTTGGTACTTTTAATTCAGCCAAGTCGTTGTAGTTGCAATACTTACTAGTCGAGATACAATTGTCGCAAGCGACAACCAAACAAGCAATTGTGGGCGGTATTATTAGCCATTCCGTTATAGTGAAGCTGATTACTAGTCATTATAAGTCAAATTTATAACGATAAACTTTAGTTATGCTTGTCTATGATCGAGATCTTGTGCTCCAAGTCGTCCATATCCGCGGACACGGCTTTGAAAGTTTTACCGGCCGGGTGCACCAATAGCAACACACGCTCGATCAACCTCGGAAAAACCAAATCAAAACCCAACGAGGCTTTCACGTTGAACAATCACGATTCATAAATATTTCAGGGGCCACCTTAGAGTAGAATCATAACGGAGTAAGCAAGCTCCGAGACGGCCTCAAGGTTTGGGTGGACGGCTGTGAACGACTGGGAACCCGAAAGTGTGGCTGGGCTTGTCGACACCGCGGAAACGTGTCCCACTCCTAAACAGTACAGTGTGCTCCTCGCACAATCTTAATAAAGCAGTAAAACATGGCATAAGTACAGGATCGTAAATAAAACCTCAAACTAGTTTGTGGCCCCAAGAAATAAGAATGAATCAAGCTCTGGCTCAGGGGGGTCCCATATACCTCCCGGATGTGGATAGCGCGCAAAATCAAGGAACAGGTATCAAGTACTCGGGGTCTTACGGGACACAAGTGGGCGTTCGGAAACCAAATATTATCTATCACCCACCGATGCCTCTGCTTATTCAATTTTAGTTGTTAAACAGAAATTAAAGTGACGAGAAGTAAAACTATGATCATCTCCAACATCAACATGCGGCAATACATCAACAACTGTGGCATATGACGACACACATCAGCACTTGAGCAAGCAACTACGACGCGCAAGTCCAACTATCTACCAAACAACAGGTAATAGGGTGTGTCCAAGGCAATATAAGGCTGCAGGGGATATCATAGGTACGAAAACTAAAGCATCGCAACACAGTTAGCAATAGATCAACAGGAGGGAAATAAAGACTATAAAAGTAAGATAGGTAGAAAGAGGGAGATGCTCGCCTGAAAACATTGTCGAAGGTTCAACCGAAGATCGGGACGACGCTCACATCAACTCAACGGCCTTATCCGCGAAGAAGCAAAAAAAACACTAGAAGAAACACCGGGTGCAATGTTTAATACACGGCAGAAGATCGGCATGATGCATGCATGATGGATGACATGGCAAGGTGCGATGCAATTAGGTCATATTAAGCGGAACCGGGGTCCCGACAATTACTTAAATGGTGCAAGTTGTTTAGATCCCCCGCAATTTAAATGTTGTTTAGCAAGACAATAGATGGCAACGGTTCGCTACACATGTTTAAATAAGGCCAATATAAGGCTAGATTTGCCGCATATGGGCCCCATATTTAATTATTAGGTGAATCGGCATAAGGCCCCCAAACCACATGATATGCATGCGAGATGAATGACAATTCAATATGCAACAAGTTGTTATTATGTTAGAAAATAGGGTTTCGGGAAGGGGTTCACACTTTAGGGTCTCGACGATCTTGGGTTCCGGGGTTCGGGATTCGACAGGGTCCAGGGTTCGACGGGGTCGTTCTCGAACTCCGGGGTCGGGGTCTAGGGTTCGACGGGACGGTCTCGTGAGCGGATACTAGAAGGAGAACTTTCGGTCCCACGGGTCGGTCTTGCCGTTGCGAGTCTGGTCGGGCCCGTGTATCGGTCGGTCTGGCGTTCGAAGAAGGACTTGGTTCAAGAGATCTTGTTGGTCCGTGAAGGCGTTCTCGAGGTCGATGCGGCGAACTCGTCCGGAAGGAGCACTTGGCGTTCTTGGCGGAAGTTCATGTCGAACGTGGACGACCTTGGCGTTCGGGTTCCCCCGCATCGGATCGGGAGAAGTACTTGTCGCATCTGCCGTCTTGGTCCGACCGGAAGGAGAACTTGGCGTTATCGGTCTTGACTCCGTGAGGCGATCTTGGCGCTATTGTTCGGGTCTTGGACGCGAGGAAGATCTTGAGGTACCGCGAGTTCGTTGTCGATCGGTCTTGGGCTCGGATCTCGGCCCGTAGTAGGTCTTGGTTTATCATGCACAAACGGTCTTGGCAGCAGACGAACTTAACTTGGCGGTTGCACGGCCAGTGTTAGACGAAAACGCACGCGAGCGTGCGAAACAGGCGGGTCTCCGGCAGGCGCTGCTGGAGACAGATAAAAGCGGTGGGCGGTACTTGGGCGCGGCGGAGGCTCGGCCATGGCCAGGAACCCGAGGCGGCAGAGGCGAAGCTCGCGACAGCCACGGCCGGCTCGGAGGAAGCGGCAGCGGGAGTCAGCCGGGAGAGGTCGGAGAAGAGCTCGCGGCGGTGTAGCCGGAGGTCGGGTCCGGCGAGGTGGTCCGCTAATCGGGGCCGGCAGGGCTGAAGCCAGCGATGGAGGTCGCGAGCGGCAGGCAGCGGGCAGGCGGCCTTCAGCGGAGGTGGGCGGCCAGCGGCTCGAGGAGCCACGGAGAGCCGAGGAGACGCGGAGGAGGCTCATGCGCGGCGAGCTGGAGAAGAAGGGAGGTCGACGGGTTGTGGGGCGCGGCTCGGGGAGGTGGCGTGAGGTGGCGAGGCGGCGAGGCGGTGAGAAGCGGTGGCGGCGAGGCCGCGCAGGTGAGGCGAGGAGGCGGCGAGGCGGTAGGGCGAGCGTCTTGAGAGGCGGAGCGCGAGAGAGGCTGGGAGGAGCTGGCGCTGATGGGCGGAGCAGAGAGAGGCGGCATGAGGCAGCTTGAAAGCGAAGAGCGAGAGGAGAAAACGAGGAGAAGAAGGTTGACGCAAGCGGAAGGTAGGGGACAGTGGGGTCGGGTGGTAGTGTGGGGCAGATGGGGACGCGTGGGGCCGGGGGCGTGCGTGGCGTGCACTGGGGGTGGGATCTGGGGCCGGCGCTGCGTGTGTGAGGCGTGTGCGTGAGTGTGTTGTGTGGAGAGAGAGAAGGGGTAGGCTAGGTGGCAGCTGCTGATTGGTGGAAGGGATGAGGGAAGGTGAGGTGGCGCATGGGGATTGGAGGGAGTGAGGTGGCCAGGGGTTTGGGTAGAAAAAAGGGTAGGTTTAGGAATTAGAGGGGCAGATTTGGGGCGGACCGATTGTAGTTTTTGGGGCGGTCGTTCGGGTCAATCGGCCCGTTCGACTGCCCCTAACAAAATAATTTAACTTTTTATTTAATTTAATTGGTCCATTTGCAAACCGATATCAACAAACAAAAATAATTCCGGAGACCCGGTGTTTGGCGTTTGAATAAAGATGGGGCGTTTGGAAAACAAATCGGGGTTTGCCAAATAGTTTTATGCAAACTATGCATGATGATGACGATGCAATGCACAAATTCAACGCGATTTTCTAGTAGTGGTTTTGCGGGATGCCACAATTCGACACCACTAACAATGGATCTCGCCCTCGAGATCCGCCTCATGGTGCCGGAAGGAAGGTCGGCGTTCTGATCCTTCGCGCTTCGTGTAGATCCTCGCGACACCACTAACAAGAGTTCATCCGCCATCTTGAAATCGGCGACACCACCAACAAAGGGTCGTTGTTCCTGATCGGCGAGAGAGCACTCCGGAAACAAAAGGACGAAGATAGAGGTATCAAACGATACGGCCACCTCTAACTTCCATTAGAAGAGGGAAAAGTTACATTGATCCACCAGTTCGATGTACAGAGCGAACAGTAAGAGTCGGGTAGGGTGATCAGTCCATCCCGGATCCAACTATCAACTCTATACATGGGTAGGAGAATCAGGCAACTCAACTCTCGAGATTTAGACTGAAGATCTTCATAGGTGGTATCCGGAACAAAGGAATGTTGCCAGCAGAAATCGTATGAAAGACACGATGATTAGGTTTCGCGATGGTTCCATTGGCCTGAACAACACATGCTCAAGGTCGACTCCAACTTCACCAAAGCTCGTCCTTCTCATATGTTTTCCACGACTCTGATATCCGGCAAGGAACACATAGGGATAAAGAGCTCAAGATCAAAAGATTGGAGGAAGGTACAACAGACAAGTTGCAGATTGATGATCGTAGCACCTCCGTTACAAAAGGGAGAAAGCGACACCCTAAAGGTACGACGGATACCCAACCACGAGAAATCTGGACTCAAGAAAAGATAAGAGAGATTCAAAACACGTCGAGATAAGAGGGATCAAGAGGGTAAGGAGTAAAATCGGACCTATTCGAACTATCCAACCGATTTTGCAAAATAGTTTTGACACTCTACTTGACCGTTAGCTAGGTTATCCCACAGTTGGACTTGTGGTATCGCAACCGCCGAGCTCGATACCACTCAGTAACACCCTCGAGAATCGGACCTATGCAAGTTTGGGCAAAATTCACCAAACCCGCATAAAGCGATTCAAAGGTGCCACCAGCACTTCGTGCGGGTGGAAAACAGTAATAACATTACACAACATCCTCGATGGGACCCACGAGCAGATATATGTATAACAATGACTCAAAGAGTCAAGAATACGATATAATATACAAAGAACCAAATCACCTTGAAAAGCGATAGGCGTCCGACTACGGACAAGATGCAAATGGGGCTAAGAGCTCAAGAATAACCAATGGCGTCCATAACCCTCAGCCAAGCGCGGAAGGGTAACCACGCTAACGGCGTCGATCTCAAAACCTGCTTAACAAAGGGGTGCCGACAAAGGGCAAAGGTAAAACAAAGAAGGAGCGTCGATCTTGAGGCCAAGACAGCGAGGCTAGAATTGGCGGTCCTCGCCTACATAGGTATGGTGGATCAAGCGGCGGCAAAGATGCACTAAACAACCTATAGAGACTCGATACAACTGGCGGTTATCAGAGAGGGGTGAGAATGACCTATCCGGATCCAACCTGAAGCTAACACCAAACAAACCCATCCTGGTGTTTCCCCCTCGAGACCAAACGAGGAAGTCAACCGAGGAACTCACCCAGTTGGCAGTTTTATTTATTCAGTTATAGTTGCGGCACTTTACTAGTCAAGTTTAGATAATCGTCCTGATAAAATAAACAGTGGGCACTTTTAGTTAACCATTCCGTGATAGTTACAACAATTACTAATCAGATACAGATAGCATGAGATAAACCCGAAAAACCAGCAGTTGTTGGTACTTTTAATTCAGCCAAGTCGTTGTAGTTGCAATACTTACTAGTCAGATACAATTGTCGCAAGCGACAACCAAACAAGCAATTGTGGGCAGTATTATTAGCCATTCCGTTATAGTGAAGCTGATTACTAGTCATTATAAGTCAAATTTATAACAGTAAACTTTAGTTATGCTTGTCTATGATCGAGATACTGTGCTCCAAGTCGTCCATATCCATGACACGGCTTTGAAAGTTTTACCGGCGGGTGCACCAATAGCAACACACGCCGATCAACCTCGGAAAAACCAAATCAAAACCAACGAGGCTTTCACACCGAACAATCACAGGATTCATAAATATTTCAGGCCACCCTTAGAGTAGAATCATAGCGAGTAAGCAAGCTCAGACGGTCTCAAGGTTCGGGTGGACGGCTGTGAACGACTGGGAACCCGAAAGTGTGGCTGGGCTTGTCGACACCGCGGAAACGTGTCCCACTCCTAAACAGTACAGTGTGCTCCTCGCACAATCTTAATAAAGCAGTAAAACATGGCATAAGTACAGGATCGTAAATAAAACCTCAAACTAGTTTGTGGCCCCAAGAAATAAGAATGAATCAAGCTCTGGCTCAGGGGGGTCCCATATACCTCCCGGATGTGGATAGCGCAAAAATCAAGGAACAGGTATCAAGTACTCGGGGTCTTACGGGACACAAGTGGGCGTTCGGAAACCAAATATTATCTATCACCCACCGATGCCTCTGCTTATTCAATTTTAGTTGTTAAACAGAAATTAAAGTGACGAGAAGTAAAACTATGATCATCTCCAACATCAACATGCGGCAATACATCAACAACTGTGGCATATGACGACACACATCAGCACTTGAGCAAGCAACTACGACGCGCAAGTCCAACTATCTACCAAACAACAGGTAATAGGGTGTGTCCAAGGCAATATAAGGCTGCAGGGGATATCATAGGTACGAAAACTAAAGCATCGCAACACAGATAGCAATAGATCAACAGGAGGGAAATAAAGACTATAAAAGTAAGATAGGTAGAAAGAGGGAGATGCTCGCCTGAAAACATTGTCGAAGGTTCAACCGAAGATCGGGACGACGCTCACATCAACTCAACGGCCTTATCCGCGAAGAAGCAAAAAAAACACTAGAAGAAACACCGGGTGCAATGTTTAATACACGGCAGAAGATCGGCATGATGCATGCATGATGGATGACATGGCAAGGTGCGATGCAATTAGGTCATATTAAGCGGAACCGGGGTCCCGACAATTACTTAAATGGTGCAAGTTGTTTAGATCCCCCGCAATTTAAATGTTGTTTAGCAAGACAATAGATGGCAACGGTTCGCTACACATGTTTAAATAAGGCCAATATAAGGCTAGATTTGCCGCATATGGGCCCCATATTTAATTATTAGGTGAATCGGCATAAGGCCCCCAAACCACATGATATGCATGCGAGATGAATGACAATTCAATATGCAACAAGTTGTTATTATGTTAGAAAATAGGGTTTCGGGAAGGGGTTCACACTTTAGGGTCTCGACGATCTTGGGTTCCGGGGTTCGGGATTCGACAGGGTCCAGGGTTCGACGGGGTCGTTCTCGAACTCCGGGGTCGGGGTCTAGGGTTCGACGGGACGGTCTCGGCGGAAGCGGATACTAGAAGGAGAACTTGTCGGGTCCCACGGGGTCGGTCTTGCCGTTGCGAGGGTCTGGTCGGGCCCGTGTATCGGGTCGGTCCTGGCGTTCAGAAGAAGGACTTGGTTCAACAGTAGATCTTGTTGGTCCGTCAAGGCGTTCTCGAGGTCGATGGCGAACTGGTCCGGGAAGGAGCACTTGGCGTTCGGCGGAAGTTCATGTCGTAACGTGGACGACCTTGGCGCTCGGGTTCCCCGGCATCGGATCCGGGAGAAGTACTTGTCGATCGCCGTCTTCGTCCGACCGGAAGGGAACTTGGCGTTATCGGTCTTCGGCCCGTGAGGCGATCTTGGCGTGCTATTGTTCGGGTCTTCGGACGCTGCGAGGAAGATCTTGAGGTACCGGCGGGTTCGTTGTCGTATCGGTCTTCAGGGGCTCGGGATCTCGACGCCCGTAGTAGGTCTTGGTTTATCATGCACAAACGTCGGTCTTGGCCGCGGACGAACTTGGCTTGACGGTTGCCGCCTGTGTGTTAGACATCAAACACGACGCCGGAGCGTGGCGGGAACAGGCCGGGTCTCGGCAAGCGGCGCACGCGGAGACAGATAAAGGCAGAGTGGCGGCACTTGGCGGCGACGGAGGCTCGCCATGGCTGGGAACCCGAGGAGGCGGCAGAGGCGAGCTAGCGACAGCCGGCCGGGGCTCGGAGAAGCGGCAGACGGAGTCAAGCCGGGAGAGGTCGGAGAAGAGCTCAGCGGCGGTGTAGCGGAGGTCGTGGTCCGGCGAGGTGGTCCGGCTAATCTGGGGTGGGCTGGTGGCAAGCGATGGAGGTCGCGGGCGAGGCGGCGGGCAGGCGGCGCTTCAGCGGAGGTGGCTGGCGCTGGCCGCTGGAGGGCGGAGAGCCGAGAGCGGAGGAGCTCCATGGGCCGGGCGAAATGAGAAGGGAGGGTCGACGGGGTTGTGATCGGCTCGGAGGTGGCGTGAGGCGGAGGGCCAGTCGCGAGGAGGCGGAGACGCCATGAGGCGAGCGAGGCCAGGTAAGAAGCGGCGTCTGGTGAGGCGGAGCGGCCTTGAGCCGGGAGGAGGCAAGGCTGGCGAGGAGCGGGAGGCAGAGATGGGAGCATGGCCGTCTTGGAAAGCAGAGCAGAGGAGAGGAAAACGAGGGAGAAGGGAGGTTGGGCGAGCGGAAGGTAGGGGACAGGTGGGGTGGTAGTGGTGGGCAGGGCAGATGGGGACGCTGGGGCGTGCGTGGCGTGCCTGGTGGGATCTGGGGGCGGCAAGTGTGAGGCGTGTGCGTGAGTGTGTTGTGTGGAGAGAGAAGGGTAGGCTAGGTGGCAGCTTGATTGGTGGAAGGGATGAGGGAAGGTGAGGTGGCTGGGGATTGGAGGGAGTGGTGGGGTTTGGGTAGAAAAAGGGTAGGTTTAGGAATTAGAGGGGCAGATTTGGGGCGGACCGATTGTAGTTTTTGGGGCGGTCGTTCGGGTCAATCGGCCCGTTCGACTGCCCCTAACAAAATAATTTAACTTTTTATTTAATTTAATTGGTCCATTTGCAAACCGATATCAACAAACAAAATAATTAGGACCCGGTGTTTGGCGTTTGAATAAAGATGGGGCGTTTGGAAAACAAATCGGGGTTTGCCAAATAGTTTTATGCAAACTATGCATGATGATGACGATGCAATGCACAAATTCAACGCGATTTTCTAGTAGTGGTTTTGCGGGATGCCACATGTTGGCGCTTCTCTTTGTCTAGTGCAATGACAAGTGGGCCACTTGTGCGTTTATTCTACATATCCAAGTTGTGATTGGGCCACTATGTTTGTCTTGGTAATATGGTGGACGGGTTTATCGGATGTAGTGTCCTGGACTTATGTTTACGTGTTTGGTTTTGTTCTAGGCCTAATTTGAAAACACATCACACTCTGGTATAGATTATGGTTGTCCCATCTAGGTCAAGCCATGTGGAGAGTTGGCCTAGGAGGACTTGGTGTTCCTTCTTGATCAAGCACGAGCTATGTTAGTTGTTGGCATGGCGAAACTAGCTCAAGGTTCTTTGTCTCCATAGGCCGGCTTATGTAAATCGATGGACACCGTAGATAAATTGTGCATTGTACACATGTCATTTGGTCTTCATGTGGTCGGGCCGTGGCGGATGACACATCTCCCCTTCTCCCGATCTTCAAGTTCTCGTTGTCAAGTACCGGGGCAGAAACACCAAGTCTGTTCTCGTCTGTTGGACATGGCAATGGCGGTGTATACGCATTGCTTTCTTATGGTATGCAATATCTAGTTTTGTTTAATATGGCGTCACGGCATCTTTTCCTCACAAGTAATACAATAATAAATATACTTCAATTTTAAAACATGATAGAAGTGCATGTACTATGTGGTGGGAGGCATCTCGTCTCACAAATGCAACTCTTCGACACTCACAAGCACGAGGTGGTAAGAGGGTTTTCGGCTCATAGGTGCAGCTAGACCCGTAACAAATAGTGATTCGAAAATACTTTAAAATAAGAGGCATAAAAAATTATGTTTGAATGGGAACAAAATCAGTGCTCAAAACACGCGCGTGGCACTTAACTTGTCTTTTTTAAGAGAGAGAGAGTGTAGAAGAATTCCAGTTTTTTGCATACAAATTTCGCATAAATTTGTTCTTTCCGTCCCTGGTATTCTCACCGGTACAAGGACGTTTTTTCACTTTGCCTTTTCATTTCGCTTTGCTCCCCTCTCTTTTTGCTCGCTCGTTTTTTTCCTTTTCCCTCCATGGTGTGCTCTGCTCCGAGCACGTGCCTACTGCTCTCACCGTTTTAAAATATAAGATGTTTTAGGTTCATGAAAAAAATATCTAGATATTTTTAATGTGTAGATTTACTCCAAATCTAAGTGAACCTATGTACTAAAATATGTCTAGACACATTTGTTTTATAAAGCTAAAACATACTCCCTCCGTTTCAAAATATAAGATGTTTAGCTTTTGTGACAAGAAACGATCTCAACTTTCTTTAGGTTCATTCATGTTTCGAGTGAATCTACACACTAAAATAAGTCTAGATACATTCTCTTCACAAACCTAAAGCATCTTATATTTTGAAACGGAGGGAGTATTATATTTTAAAATAGAGGAAGCATTACTACACGATTTGCTCTGCTTTTCCAATGTGAGGCGTCATCCGGTGACCGGTGGTGGGTTAACCACCCTGTCCTGCCCAGCCAACGCCCACCGCAGACACACGAGACGCCGTGAACAAGTAAAGAATCCACCCCAGGTCACCGTAGCAGACGGACGGAGTACGCAGCCGGGGAGGCGTGCCTGCGAGATCTATACCCGCTAGCCGTCTATCTACGCTGAGAAGGCCCAGGACCGGCGCGGGGCGCGGCTGACCGAGCGGAGCTGGAGTGATGGCGCCATGTGCGCCGCCCAGCGCGCTGCCGCCCTCCGCGTGGGCCTCGTAAGCCGCGCCGCATGGATCCTGCTGAGATGCGTACAGTACAGGAGGGGACGCCGGCCGGAGTGCTCGTCCTCCGGGCCGATCGCGCTGACAGCGTGCCGCGTTTCGTGGCTTTTCTCACAGGAGGGTTATTAAATGTAGGAGCTGGAGCGTGCGTGATATGGCCCCTGTTCGTCTCGTCTCAGTCAAATTTGTTTTCACGATGCGAAGGAAAGAACGAGAGGGGAATAGTTTCCATTTTTTCATGAAACAAAACGATCGCGTCACTAAACAACCAAAATATTCGTTGGGATTTGCTGTGGATCGTAGTCGCGTCCCTTTTGTTTTTTCTGCGTGCCAGTAGCTAGTTTGAGGTGTCAGCGCCACGGCTCCACCGGAACAGTGGTTTGGGCCAGTGATTCACCGGAACTCCGGGTAAAAAGGAGGGTGCGGAACTCGGAAGGGACGACCTGGTTATCACGGAAGCGTCGTCGCCAGGACGGACAGAGAAGATAGCAGGGAGACCACATGTTTAGATGAGCTCCACATCACGCATGCCGTAACAACGAACTGGCCGGCTTGTTGCTGAACGGAACAGGCCTGGCGCCAGACTTTGGACCAGAACAAATCCTAGCCTGGCTCTTGTTGACACGGAAGGACGGACAGGCGTGCGTGCGCGCGTGCGGGGCACTCTGTCTGAACGAGCGATGGTTGCAGGCAGAGCGAGCAGAGCTCATGCGGCCGGGCAATAATTCCGGCCGGCGTGGGCAGGTGCCTCCCCATCTCGTGTCCGGATTACGCAACGTCGGTCGGTCGGTCGATCGATCATGAGAGCGGCGTCCGGCGACGTCGCGCGATCGACCAGCGATGGCGACTGCGTGCCGCGTCGTGCGTGCCCGGCAGCAATGATGGACCGGACGGACGGGCGGGCGGACGCCGGTGCACCTACCGTTGTTCGTCGGTAGCGCGCCGAGACGTGATGCTCTCCGGAACGGCCGAATGATGACGAGCCGAACCTCCGGCGACCCAGCTGCAAGAGTTCTTTTTCCCCTTTTCTTTCGCGCACCAAGGGACGTCAAAGAGTTCTTCAATACACACCTTTTTTTTTGAAAGATTCTTTCGATACACACATGACAGAACACAGAGCTGAAATTTATTCAGAAACCACAAATTTCTGAAACCATGCTTCCTAACAGCCATGGTTCATTCGATTCTCGTATAATTTGCTTAATCAATACAGTACAAAAGTTTCGCACCACACAATTCCAGCCATGCTTGTATGTTTCCTACATTTGTTTACACTGTACGACCATTTAATACAGACAAGACAACGCCTCATGCTTCACTGAATCATGTATCCAGACCTTATTTGCATCTGAATCACCATGTCCCAGCTGTAGGATAATATCTTTGCTTCCTAACATTCATGTTTCCTTGCTTCCTCATACGTGCTTGGTGAATTCGAAGGCAGTGGGTCGCTATCTTGACATGGATGGTGCGTCGTGGCATGAAAGAGTCCAACATCGCAGTAAATCTCTTCTCACCTCCAGACACCATGGGTGGCTACTCCGTGGGAGTCACGCCGCCCACATCGAACCGCCCCCCTTCCTACTGCCTTCATGTCCATCGGCATCACAGCACCGCTGCCAGTTTGACCCTCACAATTTGCAGACGGGGAATAAAAATGATCAATACACATAGCAAATGTTAAACAATCCAAAAAAAAATTGGCAATCCTAAAGAGAGATAGCTAGAAAAAATTTCACATCAAAATTAAAGTTTTAGTTTGGTTTGTGTACCAGTGATGAAGAAACTAAATAGAGGAAGGTTGATAGTGCAATCACCTGGGAGGCTGCGGCGATGGGTGGGTGCCGTCGTGGCATGCAAGAACTCGGCATCACACTAGATCTCTTCTCGCCTCCAGACACAATGGCTACTCCGTGGGATTCAAGCCTCCCACACATCCAACCACCCCCTCCCCTACCTCATTCATGTCCGTCGTCATCGCAGCGCCGCTGCCAGTTTGCCCTCGGAATTTGCAGATGGAGAATAACAATGATCAATAAGCATAGCAAATGTTAAACAAACCATAAATTTGGTTATCCTAAAAAGATAGCTAGACCAATTTTCACATCAAAACAAGTTTTATAAGTTTTAGTTTGGTTTAGTGGTACGAAACAAAATAGAGAAAGTACAATAGTGCAATCACCTGGGAGGCTGAGGTCAAGGTATATGAGCAACTAAAAAGTCCTGGAAGCATTTTTTACACAGCACAGAAAGAGATATAAAGATGTTAGTACCATTGATGGAAAAAAGGCACCAACCATCAACAAATATACATCAACAGAAGTTAAATGAAATGCATATTCTTGGAGATAACACATCATAAAGTGAACACGAAGATGGAGGATAAAAGGTGCATCTTGCCCCTTCCGTTGCCAACCATCAAGTAATATAGTTACCATATTGTCTTACCAAGTCCACAATTTGCACCTCATTGATATATTTGACCATACCTACACCTCAAGGGTAAGCAGAATCATGGATCAATTCCCTCGGGCTATAAATTTAAAAAATATGATAACGTGAAGCTGAACTGGAAGTAATGCCAGATGCCGACGCTATAATATTAGCTTCCATATTTGAATCATAAGTAGCAGTTGATTACAATAACAGCTACTAGATACGCAGGTGAAACATTGTTTTTTAGAATCCTCAGGTGGAGCGTTATGACTGATCCAAAAAGGGTGGCACATCCAAAGGATTGACTGAGAATAGAGTATGTCCAAGAAAAGGTGCACCTTGACCCTTTCATATACAATGATAAAAGTAGTATAAGGTAAGGATTTATTCCCTTAGCAGGTTTATAATTTTGAGAGGCATATTGGCATATTTAATCATATATGTAAACCTCAGGCTTGTCGAATCTTCCCAAAAATATGATGAATTCGAGAGGCATAACATCTAGCCACGATCATCTTCCTTACCTCAATGCTTAATAGATCAAGATATGAAGTGAATAACAAAACAAGATAATTACTCCACTGTAACCAAATTCCAATAACCGTTCACTATTATATAGTTGTTGGGCTAGGGTTGGTTCAATACTGACAACAAAATATTAATTCCTTCAGTGAGACGTTAACAGCCAAAAAAGCTCAGTTTAACACAAAAGAAAAGAAATATATTGGAACTAGCCACGGTAAAACCTGCAACCAATTAGTTTCACAAGGTTTCTCCTGAAGATATATAGAAGAAAAGAAATGAAAGAATCAATACAGATTTACCAAGAATAAACTAATTACCTCCTTAATACCTAATAAAGTTCACTTGTTGCTTAACTGATTTATATCCACTGGTGTCCATAAAGAGGGCAGGTAACTGGGCACCTGATAAAATGAAAAACAATTATCATTTCGGCCGAGTAGTACCATAGGTCCTGTTCCTTGCACAAATCTTGTCAGTTCAAATAAAAAAACCACACCAATAGCACACTACCAATTATTTATTAAACAGCTAGACTCTACTAACTTGAAAGAAAGGAGAAATATTTCTGCGATTAGATGTTCCCCATCAAAGTTCTAACATGCAAACAAGAGGTACCTGATCCCCTTTAGACCAAAGTTTTAACAAAAAGTTCATAAAACAAGAGGAGACAAATGGCATAGAGAAGTAAAATAGCCTCTATAAGTTTGTTTGTTGGAGAACTGAGTTACCATAATCAGCAAAAGGAGGGAAAGCATAGAATGTTTGCCTGAACTATTCTCCCAAAGAAGTGAAAGTAACCTCTTTAAGATTCTTGTTGGCCAACTGAAGTTCCATATTATTTAACTGTAAAACATGAAAAAGTATTAATATAACACTGGCTGCAAGGTAATAAACTGAAGAATCAGTAAGGAGGCACATATAAGGAACAAGAGAAGAGCAAGAATAACAGAGTTTTACCTGTGTACCAAGGGCTGAAAGAAGAAACTCAGGTGGGATGCCTCCCTCTGACAATAGAAGTTCCTCCTAATTACAGACAAGCAAGAAATCAGTCTCTAGAAAGAACAAACAGGAGAAATAGGGGACAAGAGAATGACCAGAAAGATTGTACCAAATAACAAGAGAAGATACCTGCAGCCGCCCCGCCATCTTGCTGGAGAAAAGATAGCTGCAAACCCTACCAGAAAAGGCGAGGTCATTTTCGCGCGCGACCAGAGCTCCTTGGATGGTGGGATCTAGGGGAACAACTCGTACTACGTCAAAAAGGCAAAAAATCCAATCATAAAAATATTGAAGAACAACAAAAACATGTAGAAAAAAACAGCTCACAAAAAAAACGAAATTCATCAACAGCAGCTACCAGCACGCACCAGACTGTACACCTGCAAAATAACAAGTCAACAGATCAAAAACAAGAATAAGAAAAAAATGAACACCCAAATCCACCATACCTGCACCCAGAAGAACAGATGACGCCACCAGAAGCACGCCAAGAACCTGCAAAACCAACACAATAACCTGATGAAAACCCAGAAACTACTGTGCAATCAAAAGGAAAACGAACCAAGAACTGATGCACCAAAAATCGGAAAAATCGTAACGCCATAACCAACACTGTGCCTCACAAACACACAAACCCACTGAACCCAACAAGCTAATCACGAAGGGCAGTAAAATGAAAAGCAAACGAAAGAAACTGACTTAGCACCTACATGTTGCTAACCCGTGGGCACCCAAAAGGAAAATCGGCAGCGCATAGCAGTAGAAAATCTAGCACTCATAGCCACCGGGAAGGAGAAGAAGCGACGAAGGTCTCAACTAAAATTTCTACAGAGCCCAAACCCACACCGTCGCCTACAGCACAAAAGAAACCCAAAAGAGACTATAAACATGCTGGACCAAGGAAACAGGTAGAGCAAAATAGGACCTCAGTATACATAGTGAACCCATGGTTCTAGCAAATGTGTCAAGAAAAAAAAGAGTAACTAAGGCACCTATATGTATTGTATGACCGGGAATGGCTCAGATGAATGCGACAAGAACCTATTGATGTTAGCAATGACATTTATAATAGAAAAAGCAGTAGACACCTCAATATACAGTACTAGAAAAGAAACTCAGCTCTGGATTAGCTACCATAGTAAGTACTCCCTCCATCCAGAAATAAGTTAATTGGGGTTGTCTAGATTCGTATGTACCTATACACTAAAATGTGTCTAGAACTCTAGATACATACGAATCTAGACAACTCCAAGTAACTTATTTCTGGACAGAGGGAGTAGTAAAAAATATCAGTAGTACTCATACAAATAAGAAACAGTTGATATATTATTTATGAAAGACTGCCGAAGATAATATTAGCTCCTAACCATTTTTTGCATTTTTCGCTTTTTGGTGATTATAATGGAAGGAATTCTGAAAATTGTATGTCAGTGTGTCAATTTATAAGATCTATTTGTATATGATATATAAGAGATGGAGTTAAACAGTAAAGATGGCATGCCATAATTCTTTTTAACTGACTCACTGTCCAAACCTATGTCAGATTTAAAAATGAGAATAAGGAACATTAGATGGTCGGATAGCATCCAATATATTTTTTATTTTTGGCAAGTTTAGGGGTATTGCTTCAAGTTTTATTACTATGTAAACTATGGAATAGAGGGAGAGGGAGCGATATCACCGGTGCGGGTTCCATGGGGAAAGCATACAATGTTTGTCTGGACTAATGTCATAGAGAAGTAACGTAGCCTCTATAAATTTCTTTGTTGAACTGAATTACTTAATCAGCAAAAGGAAGGAAAGCATAAAATGTTTGTCTGAACTAATCACGCAGAGAAATGAAACTATCCTTATAAGATTCTTGTTGGCCAATTGAATTTCCATATATTCTTCAAGTGTAAAACAGGAACTGATTATACATATTTTTCCTATGGGGGCAAACATGGTGATGTTTATTTGGTTCATATTCCAAAAATAAGTTTAGGTCGTTGGTACCAGGGATTGCGTACCTGTCACAGACTTTGTATCAATATAATGCTGGGTCAAGGTAATGAACCGAAGAATCGGTGAGTAGGCACAGATAAGGGAGCAAGAGTAACAGAGAGGTTAACGCAGGTTAGGAGCAAGAATAACAGAGTTTTACCTGTGCACCGAGAGGTGAACATAGAAACTCAGGCGGGACGCCTCCCTCTCTGACAATAGCAGATCCTCCTAACTAGAGACGACCAAGAAATTAATACCTAGGAAGAACAAACCAGAGAAATAGGGAACAAGAGAATGTGTCGTGCCGAAAAAGATTGGCGAAAAGGCAGCCACAAACCCTACTAAAAAACGAGAAGATACCTGCAGTCGCCCCGCCATCTTGCTGGAGAAATGGTAGCTCCAAATCCTACCAGACAAGGCGAGGTCCTTTTAGGGCTAACCAGAGCTCCTTGGATGGTGGGATCTGCAGGACCAACTTGTACTACGTCAAAAACAGCAAAAAAAATCAAATCATATAAAACTAGTATTGAAGAACAACCAAAACATAAAACAGCTCACCAAAAAAACAAAATTCAGCAACAACAGCTACCAGCACCCACCAAACCGCACCTGCAAACTAAAAGAGGGAAACACAGGAAATCCCAGAAATATGTAGAAATGTAGTACCAGCTGTGCACAAATTAACTAAACTAGACTACACAAAACCCAACTATATATGCATAATCACAGAGAAGCTAAAAAGACCATGTCACAAAACTGCAAAAGGCATATATTGCATGCTCTCACCTGGAATGAGTTTCACTGAAGCGTTCATATCACAGATGAATTCTGCCATCATGAGATGCAAAAGCAATAAATGATGAATCCTAATTGGGCGCAACTAAATATTACCAGACCTGCAAGCATGACAACTTTTAATAGCAAAATTATTGGAAACCTGAAAGAAAGCATCTAGAAACAATAAACATGAGTCGCCATGATCCTGAAACTAAACACACAGACAAATGAAAAATTAAAGGTTGAACAAACAGAAATTTTGCAGAAGTGTGTATACTATCCAGTTTAATGGATATTTTTTTATTTTTGGCAAGTTTAGGGGTTTTGGTTCAAGTTTTATTACTATGCATAAACTATGGAACAGAGGGAGAGGGAGCGATATCACCGGTGCGGGTTCCATGGGGACCCTCCGATTTGAAGTCCGTTGTTGATGCTTGGCGTGCAAACCCAATGCCAAACCATTTGGCGCTCAGTTCCTGCATAACTGTGTCCTTAACCTGGCAGAATTTCTCAGCCCAACCAGGTGGTTCGATGGCATCGACTCCTAACCCAGGGGCCCTGTCCTTGGACTGAAGGTCGACTGGATCTGCCCAGTCAGCCACATACGCCGAAACACGTCTTTTGAATTTAACCTTGAACTCCGTCCACGCTTGATACTTATAATGGTTAACACGTGCCAGCTTGGTCCATGTAGCATTGAAAGCAGACTTGAGGGTAAAATGATGAACTGAGTTCTGTAGGGACTGTCCCACGGCGTCAAGACGGACGACGGATTTGTGGCGCTGCATATCCTTCAACCGACATGTGTACCCTTGGCAGACCCCCTCTTGTGGATGTGCTGTTTGGCCTGATGGGCCAAAATCATAGCAGGGGACATAGATTTGCCCAATCCAAGGATCAACAGAGAGAATTGCTTGAAGCATGGACTTTGACGGCTTCTCCAAACTTTTCCAGCGCGGCGAAAAGATGAACTCGTCGACATCAATAAAAGCCATCCATTGGCAGGATGTCTGATGCGCTGCGGCACAGTGGGATAGACCGGCTTCCTGAGTCTTGATCCAAGGCCACGCCACGGTGGAGACGTCTATTCCAGCAGACCTGAGCTGAGCTACCTGATCCGCCAAGTTATCCTCACTCCCATTGTCATACAAGAAAAACTGGTCTACGCCCAGCGCTGCATGGTACAGCACCCACTCCCGGACAAACTTGGAGATGTTACGGACCATCGTACAGGCGCATAGCATGTTTCTTCTGGGTGTCACCAAAATGCCACTTTGTAGTGGGCGGTATGTCGCAAGGGAGGGGACGGGCTCCTCGCCGGTGATGGCGAGTGTGACTCGAAGCTCTGTGCTACCGGAACTCAAATGCATAGGTGGAGGGGAGCACCTGGCAACTTGCTGCGCTGATGCGATGGCGGGGAAGGAGGCCACCACGGCACCAGCACGGTCGCGGTACACGCACTGGAGATCAGCTTGATTGGCCACTTGGTGGCGGATGACTCCTTTGGCGAAGACAAGTACATCTCCTCCGTGGAGGACAGCGGAATCGAACACTAGCCGGTCGCTCCAGTTGAGCAACACGCGAGCAGGGAAATCAGCAACCGGGACAGCAGCAGCAGCAGTAGCGGTCGAGGAAGGAAGCAACAGGGGCGCCTTGAGTGGTTGGATGGTGAGCGCTGGTTCAGGCATGAGGCAGAGGTAGGCGTGGCGTCCAGGCCCGGGGAGCCTCCCGAGAGCACGCGCAGGGGACGACGCCCCACCCTGGAAGGCGCACATCAGGTTGGCCGGGTCGACAGCAGGCACATCGGACAGCACAAGGACCTCCGAGTCTGGGAGCTGGACAGCCTCCGCGTCGGCAGCAGGCGACAGCACGTGGACCTCCGAGTTTGGTAGCAGGACAGCCTCCGGGTCGGGAGCAGATTCATCGGACAGCACATGGACCTCCGAGTCTGGGAGCGGGACAGCCTCCGCGTCGTGCAGCGGCGGTGAGTGGCGGGCACGACGGCGGGCGCGACGGCGGATGGGCAGCAGGCGCCGCGGGAGGGCGAATCGGGTGTCGGCCTCCGAGCTCTTCGGCGGCGGCGGCAGGAGGTAGCTTGGCGGCGGGAGAAGCATCTCCTGCGGGACCGGCCAGTTGTGGGCGCCGAGGCCGAGGGGCAGCCCCCCCGAGAAGAGCGGGCCAGCGGAATAGCCAGCGCCGCCCCCTGAGAAGAGCGGGCCAGCGGGATAGCCAGCGCCGCCCCCCGAGAAGAGCGGGCTAGCGGAATAGCCAGCGCCGCCCAGCAGAAGAGCCACCCCGGCGGCCTTGATGATACGGCGGCCCAGGATGTGGCGGCGGTGCTGCGGCATGGCGGGCGGAGATGCGAGACTCGAAAGATCTGGGATTTCTTCCGGGAGCGAGCGAGCGCGGGAATTTGGGCGGGAGGCGAGCGAGCGAGCGAGCGAGCGCGAGATTTCTTTGCGATCTAGCGAAAGCAGAGAGGAAGAGGAAGAAGGGTTCGGTCGTTCGGCTCGGAGCTGTATAGCCTATACGCGGCTGCGCGAGTTGGAGTCAGACTCGGTCGGACCAAGTCAGCTTGTTTCCCACGCAAGCTGGTTGGGACGCGGTCGAATCGATCGAATTGGGGTTCCCACACGGTCATGATCGATCTTTTTTTCTTTTTGCACGGGAAAGCCTCGACAGGCATAGAAGCTGCATTTAACGAATGCTACAGCTCCATGCCAACACGATACATTCTCAACCGGCAAACAACTCCATGCCAACACGAACTGCAAAGGAGACATTTTTTATTCAAATATACACATAGCGCCAAACTTTATATTATATAGACATAGGAAATTGAAAATACATTATGAAATTTAAACGAAAACACACAAAGTTCAATAAAATTGAACTACATTGATCTAGGTCCTAGGGTTTCCCCCGGCATCCGAGGGGAGGGAAGGCATGGTGAAGGCCATGAACATGCATCGGCCGCCGTCGAGACTCTAGCCATACATTGCGATCCCATTAAAGTTGGAGCAGGACTGGAGACTGGAGACGGGGATGAAAGCTGCCGGCTTTAGTCACCACCACCGAGAGTGAGAGGAACCTCGACCAACATCGACATCACCACAGCCACCACCGTCTAGCCCATTGCCGCAGGCACAACCTTAGTGTCATGCAACCACCGCAGCAAGGCGCCGCCACACCACTGTAGCGATGGCCTCGAATCCACGAGCCCGCCTAGGCTCAGAAGTCCTGGGCCTAACCTAGATCTTAAGGCGCCTATGCAGGGGCACCATCATCAAAACGGAGCAAGCTCCGCCTCCTCCGTGGACAAGTAGAGTGGGTCGTAGCAAGGTCGCGTCACCGCGCCGCCGTAGAGCCACGGGATCTCACTGTGGCCGCTCCGGTGGAATGCACGACCGTCGTCGCCATCCCCGTCCGGGCTTTGCCCGGCGGTAACCTACGACGATGGCGAAGGAAGGGTGCCCGAAAACGCACTTATTTCTTCTACCTCAAAAAAGGGTTTTGCCACATTCGTTTTGTTACCCTTTAAAACAAATGTTCGTAAATATTCATAGAAGGCGGAATTTGGTTACAAGAACAACATTTTTCATTCCACACAACGAATGTCATGAACTCTCTCACAGCATGGTTACAACACCTCCTGCTCTTGCTATGTTCCACTAAACCCACTCATCTCTGATCTGCGAGATTAGGCCATCCACGGGCCTTTGCCTGCTGACATTTTCAAACCCATTTGCTTTGCTCATATCGGGTTCAACTCTAAGAAATTCAATGGGGTGTTGATTTTGGCTTCTCGGGCTCCCGTGGGTCTAACGTCCGCGTTCTAAGTAGTGATGCCTCTTTCTCTACTAGCTAGGTTAGGCATGTATACTGAACAAGCACTCTGTTGTATGGTTTTTGATACTGGTTTTGTTTGACTAGACTAAGAAATTTTTATCTACTAGCTAAGCCAGTACTCCCTCTGTTTCAAAATATAAGATGTTTTAGGTTTGTGAAGAAAATGAATCTAGACTTGTTTTAGTGTGTAGATTCATCCTCTTTATCTATTAGCTAGGCTGGAAATGTACTGAACAAGCACTCTCCGTTGCATGTTTCTTATACTGGTTTTGTATGATTAGACTAAGAAATTTTTATCAGGTTCAGTGCTGCAAGTAGTTATATCTCAAACTGAGAATAAATTGTAGCGCAATGGAATATGATTCTGCTCATTGACATTTTTTGGGTTCTTAAATCTGAAAAAAAGGTGAAAAAGGCATAATGCCTGCCGGCATAAGCAGTTAAGAGCAACCAAATCCTTTAGCAAGCACGATCATAAAGAAGCAGATACAATACCTCTTCGGTCGTGCCTACATGACTTGAAGTGCGAAAGCCGTATTTGATTCAGAGCATTCCCTAACGGTGAGTTGATAGCATAAAACTACCACTTTACATGTCAATTTCCCCAAATGATATCAGGTGTTGTTTCAATCACCAAAAACTACCAGATCGGAACAAAGTTTTCGCAAAAAACGCTAATTCACATTTAATCATGAATTGAAACCGTTTCTGACAGCAGGACCCACATGCAAGAAGAAAATTTACTGACATGGACTGGCCCCACCTGTCAGCTCTATTAAAAAATAGTAATAAAAACATAAAAAAGGGGAAAAAATGGACCCGTTGACCCATTGGTAGGGGGTTTGATTGTTACTCCCTGCTGCTGCTCGTACGCCGCTGGACAGGAGACCACGGCGTTCGCAATCGCGTTCCAACGGGAGAAGGACGCCGCCACCGTGTTGCGGGCCCTGAAGCAGAACCGGCGAACGCGGACACCACGTGGGGCGTTCCGACGGCGCGCTGCACGGGGCAGATTCTGCTGGTGGCGGACCTCGGCAGGAAGACAGTGTCCTCGGCTAGGCAGCCGTCGTCGAAGGCGACGCGGCAGACGTTGATGTACAGGGACCTAATGCCGGGCGTGACCTCGTCGCGGTGCGCGTCGAAGTACCCCGCGTCCTCGATAGGCTTAGCCAGGAGCGCGTTCGTGCAGGGCAGGAGCGAGCCGGGCCGGCGAGGCGGGCGAGGCAGGCGAGCGCCTCCTCGACGAAGCGGAGCACGACAGGGGTCGGCAGCGCGGAGACACGACAGACGAAGTCGTCATGCCCCACGGACTCAAACCAGAGCCAGAGCGCCAACACCCACCTCATGCTCTCGGCGTACTGCGCAGGTCCCGCACCAGACGGTGCAGGCACTCCAAGCTGGAGGAGTATGTGACGGTCAAGCACTGCTGGGAGCGCTCCGAGCTGCTCGCGTTTTCCATCCGCCACCGCTACGCGCTCGCCGACGCGCACTGCGCATACGCCATCTCGCTCACCATGGTCGGCGACGCGCTGCACGACGCCATGTCACGGGAGCAGCTCGACGAGCTCACCCGCGGGCTGGAGACGAAGGCGGCCGGGGGAGAAGGACCGCGGCGGCAGCGGGGAGGCCCTGGCGGCGGATCTGCGGCCGGAGGACGAAGGCGGGGCGTAGCCGCGCGGTTGCTGGCGAGCGGGGGTGAGGGCGGCCGGGGGAGAAGGACTGCGGCGGCGTGGAGGCGGTTGACGAGGGGATGCGCGGCGACGGCGCGCTGGTGTTCGGGAGGCAAGCGCAGGCGGCGGCGGACACGAGTGAGGAAGGGGCGACGGCGGTAGGGACTCCTGGGCGGCGGCGGGATCGCGTCACGACGGGGATGGGGGAGATGGGTCAACGGGTCCAATTTTATTCCTTTTCTTTTGATATTTTTTAATAGAGCTGACCGGTGGGGCCAGTCCAAGTCAGCAAATTTTCATCTTATATATGGGTCCCGCTGTCAGAAACGGTGTCAATTCGCGTTTAATCATGAATTAGTGCTATTTGCGAAAATTTGGTTCCGATCTGGTAGTTTTTTGTGATTGAAACAACACCTGGTATTATTTAGAAAAATTGACATGTAAAGTGATAGTTTTATGCTATCAACTCCCTATCGGTAGATCGTGCAGTTACAAAGAAAGTGTAATGGAACTGCACGCACAATAAAGTTCTTTTTAAGATAGAAAAGATAACAAATAAGAAGAATATATAATAAATACATATAAGTAAGGTCCAAAGGGGGTTTACCCAGCTCACAAGAGTACGCAGGTTATTAGCATACAGTTTCTCGATGTCAGACATCAATCCGCACTAAGTAGTGTGGTAAAACAGAGAGAACTGAAGCCTGAAAATAACATTTGGAACAACAAACATGGTTTATTTTGAAAGAGCTCTAAGTTTAGTACTTCTATAATCTATGATGGAATTTCATTATTTTAGAACACGAGCAATTTAAAATGGTATAAATAAAAGCCAATATAATGCACCTGAATAGAATGATCATTGCATGCATTGTCAATTACCCTACCCCTTGCTAGAAAGCAAAGTGAAAATCGACCTTGTGCACGAGTGAAGCCAACTCCTGAACAAATCCGAAAATAGCAATTGGTTACTAAAAATAGTCACACTTGCACAAAAAGACAGATAGTAATTTGAACTTTTCAAGTACATTAAAAAGGAGTGGGAACTGATGCCCCATTCAGATATGGTTCAGGGCTTTACTGTGAGTCGGCTATAAAGCAGTACATTACATAGCAAACAGGCTGCTACCTGACAATCTTGAGCAGTTAGCACAAATGTAGGGCCACAGTGACAACACGAGTTTGTTTTTTTCACACAATAAAGTAATGACGCATGTTTATGCACCAGACACAAGATATAGCGAGCTCTGAAAAAATAAGTAAATGGCCACTCATCCTTTAAAAACTGTAGAGCAAAGCCTGTTGGGATATACTTTCCGGATATATCCATAGGACTCGCTGACCAGGGTTCTCATCAACGGGTTAGAGATTTACTTCACGGACGACCCAGTCAGAGAAAGAGGAGGAGTCAGTTCCGACTACGACAAGGCCCAGAAAAGTTACCGACTTAGGCCTGTAGTCTTACTTGTAGTCCAAGCTGTATCTAGTTACCGACTCTGTAACATAGCCGGATAGGTCTCTCCTGTAACCCTAGGTCCTGATGACTATATAAACCGGCCCTATGAGAGTCTTTAGGGCAACCAATCAATCATAACACCACAATCAACTCGCACATGCGAACGTCTCTTGTAATCCGCTGTAATATCCGGCTTACGTCGATATATTATTAGGTTGCTAGCAGGAGTAGGATCCGATCGCCGCAGTCAGATCTGAACTTGGGTAAACTTGTGCTCACCGTTCCTGAAACATCCGACGTCTCACACCCCATCCTTCCAACGCCACTAGGACCCCCTATGGCGTACTTGTCGATAATTCGACGACAGTTGGCGCCCACCGTGGGGCTGGTGACCTTTGGAGCATCGTTCCAGGCGGAATCTGCACGTGCAGGAATCGGCAAAACAATCGCCATGGATCGCGTGGTCTACGCCAGTGATGTCCCTCTCGTCCTTCTCGACGAGACCTGGATTCCGGCTTCGAAACCCGTGCCGACCTACATGATCATGTCCATCGGCGAGATCGATATCTATCTCGATTTCGCTGAACCCGTCCAACCCACCCTTGAGGTGATGACCATGGATCCAGATCTACTTTTTTCGCATAGGCGGAAGAGTTCAAGATCCCGGAGAAAATCAAACCCACCCAGCCCACTCCTGTAGTGGAAGAAGAGGTGGACGAAAAAATCGGATCTAATCTCCCTGATGAGATCGGATACATGGATGAGGAATATATCCGCTACGGCTCTGTCATACCGGACGTCGTAGCAGAAAAACTACCCTTTAAGCATAAGATAAAGGAGATGATGAAACGCCCCTACATCGATTACGAAGCAATCACCGACATCACGGAGAACTTTGAGATGGAGGAGGCAGAAACCCAGTTGTGCCAGTACTTAAAGAACATGAACAAGAAGAAGCATTGTTTCGTGTACCACATAAGCACTGGATCCGACTCTGTCGATGCTGGAGCTGGTAGCGATTCGGTCCTAGACCCAATCGAAGAAAACGTCGACTCACCTGGCTCCCCTCAGGAGTCAATCACGTCGCAGGAACTTCGAGACTTCGATAAAGAGATGGAGGAGTATGAACAAGAGCATGCCTCCAAGTAAACTCAAGGTGAGCCAGAAAATTCTCCTAGTCCATATGATAGCATGGATGAAAGCTACACCTCTCAGGATGATATGGATATCGGAGATTCCTCCGAGGTCCACAAGCCAACCATGATGGAAAGTACTGACGGAAGTTTATCCCCCGGTATCGGACCAAAATCCGTCTTTACCACTGGTACGCACGTTAAGGCTACTGGGTGGTCAAAGAAGAAGAACAAAAATCCGACACCGGTAGAGCCGGACGGCGAGGAAACCAACGAAGAAAAAGTTGATGAAGAGATCGAGATGGAGAATCAGGACGGAGATTCGATTAATACCACCCCGGTCGACCCTCTCGTGGATGGATACGTCGTCACCAAGGGTGCACGTGAAATTTACGGATATGCTCTCACAATTCCAATCCCAACGGCTTCGGGTCTCACACCGGAGGCGCTGGAGAAAAGGGCCGAGGACCTAGAAAAACACCGTCTGTTTCTACTCGAAGAGGCCGCGTGCATCGTCGAGATGAGGTAGCGGTTAACAGTGATCCTGCCAAATATCAGTCATATTTCAAGAGACATCCAAACGAGACAAGGGGAGGTCCGTTTTTTGCTAACAAGAACCCGGATATCCACAAAAATCTATTTGACGGAAAAGATGGAGAGAAGATCCGAGTCTACAACACGCCGTTGGAAAACGCTGCTGCAGCTCAAGCCATCCTCGCCAACAATCCGTCTCCGCAGCAGGTCCAGCAGTGCATCGCGTTGCTGGACAAAGGATTAAAGCAGCAGAAAACGGCCACGTCATTTAGTGGCAAGCTGGCCTCAGAGTCCGAGTTTTGACACACTGGCGCTGACCAAAGCGCTGACGTAAGGCTTCGTAGGGATACGACTCAACGCTACCGTCCCCGTGGAGAAAAAGAGAATTCAAGAACCGGCTCAAACGACCATTCTCTCCGGCCGGCACGTGAGTGGGCAAGAGTTATTCCGGATGCGTCCGAAGACGCCATCAGGCGAAGGTTCCTCATCAGGACCATCATCGGCAAAACAACCGCTATAGAGAAGACCTGGAAACACACTGCCAGCGAGAGGAGCAAGATCAGCTAAGGATACCACCACCGAGTCGTCCGGCTGGCAACACCGGACGAAGAGATGATCCGGATCGTCCTGAATCAAGTAGGGACGGTGCCCAAATAAACAGGCATCGGAGTCAGCATAATGAGGCTCCACCGCCATCACCGTGTAACCCAACCAGAAATAATCCACCAGGGCCACCATCGCCTCCTAGCAACGACCATGAAGGATCCAGACGCAGCCATGGAAGCCACAGGGGTGGATACGGCAATGGTGAAAGGAGAAGCAAAAATCGCGCAGAAGCCGTGAGCCTCCTGTAGGGTTCGCAGCATAGAAAACAAAAAATTTCCTACGATGGGAACATCTATGTACCAAGATCTATCTACTAGATACAAGCAACGGGTGGATATACACCCATAGAATACATACCCTCGAAGACCGAATAGCGTTAACGAGGTTGTACTCGTGGATGATGTAGACGAACGCTTGCCGATCTCAAGATCGTGATGAAGTCCGTCTGGTCCAGCCGGTCCAGCACGATCAAGTCCAGCACCTCAAAGCAGTGGTGCATCCGTGATCGACACACGCACGGGTACTCGACAACCTCCGCGCCCTCGCTCCAGCGAAGCAGCGGAAGCAACAAATCCTTCCAGAAAAAGCCACCGGGAACATGTATCTCGCTGATCCGAGACCATGGGGAAATTCTAAAGGGGGGAGAGAGATTCTTCGCGAGTAGGTGTGCTTTGAGAGGAGGAGAGGGGGCCTTTTATACGGGAGAGGGGGGCACCCAAGGGGCATGGCGCCCAGCCATGGGGCTGCCCCCACATATTCCACATTCATGTGGGTGGAGCTCCCACTCAAAATGAAAAGCCTCCACTCCCATTAAAAAGCCTCCACTCAAAAATCCACTCACATGTATTAAATTTCCACCAAATTTAATGCAAGCTCTCATTTAAATAAAACTCTTTTATTTATTTATTCAGAATTTTGTTAATTACTTTAATTAACAAACATTCACATAAAACCCCTTGCTAGTATTCCATTTCACATGCAGAACCAGTTTCAGCAATTTCAACCGAAACAATTTCGGTGTCTAGTGAAATAAATTCCTGCGCTTTCCTTTTTCTTTCTCTAGCATATCATTTGCTCCGAATGGTGTCGGTATCCCTTAAGTGTGTCACCCTACGGTTCGCGAATAATGCGGACATGATCGAGACCCTTCTCCGATCAATGATCGATGGCGACGGAGATCCATCTCGACTCCGACACATTCAACGATGACTTCTGTGATCGTGTGAACCTTTTACGCTAGTATCTTAATCCCTTTGTTTCACGATATATTACATGTCCGAGATTTGATCATCGGTATCTCCATACCTATTTTGATCTCGTTACCGACATGTACTCTTTTCTCGTTCCCGTGATATAACATTCTAGTGATCAAATCACTTGCTTGCAAGCTAACCAATGTGATATCACCGAGAGGGCCCAGAGTATATCTATCCGTCATCGGGATGAACAAATTCCACTCTTGATCCATGGGTCTCAACATAACACTTTAGTAGTTAAAGCCATCTTTATAATCACCCGATTACGGTGACGTTTGATGTCATCGAGAAACTCTTCCGGTGTTAGTGATTGACATGATCTCATGGTCTAAGGATTAGGATCACTTCGTAAGTTGTTATAGCAATATAAACTCAATGACTTTGATCGTAATGCTATACTTCGGATGGATGTTCATCACATCATTACACTAATGTTGTGACCTCGTTATTAACAACATCCAATGTCTATGATCAGGAAACTTTGATCATCATGTTAATCAACGAGCTAGTTTATAAGAGAGGCATAACTAGGAACTTCTTTTTTGTTTATTAAACACAAATGTATTAACGTTTCAGTATTAATACAATTATAGCATGCAAAATAAACATTTATCATAAATAAGGAATATGATAATAACCACTTTATTATTGCCTCTCGGGCATATTTCCTTCAGTCTCCCACTTGCACTAGAGACAATAATCTAGTTTGAAAACTTTGCGTATTGAACACATATGGCTTTCTGGTGTTCCATATACGCAACTGCAAGTGGTTAACATAATCTACAGATCTGACACTTTAAGGTCCGTGTGTATTTGCATGTCTTTGCGTCTTCACGCATCACTCATTCTCCAATGAGATGGCATTGTATAAATTTGGTCTTTCGGTGAGACCTTTAGTTCCTTGGGGTTTAAAACACGTCGATACTATTGTCATACAATATATCTTTAGTGTTAGCCCATTGCGAACCACACCTTAGTTTGATAACAAACTACTTGACACAAATTCCCTCCTTTGCTGCTACTATAGCAGTCATATACTTAGCCTTTTGTTGTAGTATTCGTCACAATGTCTTAACTTTGGAATACATCCAAATCCATCATGAAAACTCCTTTCCATTTCATTGTGCCACTCATAGTTTAAATTGAGATAAACTTAATTTGTATCTTGTGACAAAACTAGTATCAATGTAACGCTTTACAATGAACTATTTGTAATTGTTTGTCACCTCTACACAAATATATTCTTAGTTCTTCCTAAAGATCATAAGAATATCCTTACTATCGTATAATGATCATTTTATGATTCATTCTGGTATATGCTCATAACACTTAGAGCATATGACATATATGGATGTGTACATATCATGGTATGATTGATCAAAACATTCTCGTGATTTCACTCATCAAATGTCAAAGCACTTGAATCTTGTTTCACTTATCAAGTGTCGAAACACTTGAATCTTGATTCAATTCCTTTCCATGCGACAAGAACCGTTTCTAGTCATTTCTATATTGAACTCCTTCAATATCTCATATATGTACGTTTGGCATAAACATATTAGCGTCACAGTCTATCCACTATAGACATTCATGCTAAATATTCGGGTTTTGCCTAAGTCTTTCATCGAAATGAAATTCTTAACCTTTGTCAATAAAAGATACATCATTTCTAATCAACAAGATGTCATCCACATAATGTATTAGAAATGTGTCTCAGCGCTCCCACTTAATTTATTGCAAATGCAAGCATCTTCATCGTCTCCTGATGAAAAACTCCTTTTTCATCATGGTGAAGATACCAACTCCGTGATGCTTACTTCAACCATTGAAGTTTGCATGCCCTTCTTAGCATCCTTTGAATTAACAAAACCCTTTGGATCATGTCATGTACACGTCCTAGGTAACCATTCTATTAGAAGAACTTTGTTTTGTTTATTCATCTACCATATACCAAATTATATGTAGTGGTTGCTACTTTAATCCGTCCAGACTAAATATCGCTATGAAAGATCAAATCTTGTCATAGTCAACTCCTTGAACATTGTCATAAAATACTTTACGACATGTCAACTATTTCATAGATGTGAAACATCCATGTCTGTTTCTTTATAGATCCAAATACGACCGATAGGTTTTTACACCTTTTCGGAGGGTCTTCCAAGTTCAAAACTTGATTTATCGTGTATGGACTTATCACGGATTTTATGGCTTCATGCCATTTGACGGAGTCAGGGCCCATCATCGCTTCGTTGTATGTATTCGGTTCATCATTGTCAAACAATAATGATTTACTCTCAAATCTTAGCATTTGATTGTTTAACCGACCTACTTGGTTCAATAGGAACTTAGATCTCCGTGACCACAACCTTTGATGCACATAAGCTATGAGCATTATGGCAGCCTCTGGAACCATTTCCGGCGCTGCGCAACTTAGCACATTTAGCTAAGGTTCATTAACCTTATCAAAGTTCTATTGTCCTCCCACTTAACTTTTGCAAAAAATTCCTTTTTCAAGAAACTTCATATTTCAAGGGACAAAACCTTTTTGTCCTTGGTGTCATGGAGGAATAACCAATTGTTATTCGAAATAACCTACAAAGACATGCTCATCTGACTTCGGTTGTAAACATCTTACTTATGTTTAGCATACCAAAATTAAAGAAATAACAACTTGGGTTTTACCCCAAACCATAACTTCCATGGTGTCATTTCAACGGATCAAGATGGAGCTCTTTTCAGTGTAAAAGCGGTAGTCTCTAAAGCTTTAATCTTTTAAAACATAATGGCAGTTTTATAAATAACACCTTTGATCCAACCAGGTCAAACAAGGTTTCATTACAAATCTCAAACACTCCATATTCCCATGGTGTTTCGCGAGATGTAAATCTAGGTGTTTTGCTAAACTTGTAACTCAAATAAATCCCTTTTATTATAAAATCATAATTCATTTATTTTTCTTGTTACACTTGTAACTCAAATAAATCCCTTATGATAAAATCATAAACCATTTATTTTCTTGTTACAATGATTTTCCACTTCATCTTGAAAGTCTTTGAAACATTTTCAAATATTTCATACTTCATTCTCATTAAGTGAATATTCACTCAAATTTCCGGAGAAAGCATATGAAGTTGAAATCCATCGCTTACGACTATACATAATGGACTACATACATCGATATGTGTAAATTCCAATATTTTAGTCGTTCGTTCTTCTTTGGCCTTTGAACGAAGTTTTAATTATCCCGAGGAAAGTCTCACAAGCGTCATTTGATCAAATCAAAGACTCCAAAAATCCATGAATATGGATATTCTTCATGTTTTCTTTCCAATATAATTTAAACAGCGATGTCACTTCATAAGTGATCTTTCAATCATTTGTCTTGCGACATTTTAGCATTAGCTTTATGGATGTGATTTCTCCAACTAGATTTGTAAATCATCCATCTTATATGGAATACGGTAATTATTTGAACAACCTTTGTTCCCATAATACCTGATTTAAATAACAATTATTAAAACAAATCTTGAAGTCAAGCTTTGATGTCAACGAGAAATACAAACAATGGTTTGTTTGTTTTCGATGAACATCATCATATATTCTCTTGCTAGTTACTTAGGCCATTGTGGTTCATGAATTGCGTCGTTTCGTATGAAATTTCATATCAACCAATTCGGTATCCAATACCCAAGAACCACATTGTTTAACAAGCAAAGAATACAACCATAACATGTATATCATCCATATACCTAAATTGGATATTTCCAATCTTTTCTTTTCTGCCAAATATATTTTATAGATTCTCTTTCAGCATTTCCTTTTACTTTTTAAAAGAATTTATCAACATCAATAGTGGCGCCATATACATGACACATAGTCCAAAACGTGTATATTCAAATAATAATACCTTTGGACTTGCACTTTGAAGTAGATCACCATCATCAAATGATCGGTATTCTTTCAAAATCCATTCTTTAGTAATCTTTTTAGTGTAGTAAACACTTTACATACATCTTCTATTCATCCTTATCATGACGACTTTCATGATCAAGCTAATGTAGCTTATAAAGACGAATCGCGAGTATAACGCTACTTTCCAAAACCCTTTTGGATGATTAGGATGTCTAGCATCTCCAACCGTCGTAAATTGTCATTCAATCTGAGATCATATATTATACTCTATCATATTGCAACCAAAACATTGTTTCAGATATCGTTATATCTGTCACACATGATGGTTTCTGAAACAATTCTTTCAGCTCCTAGACAACCTTGATATTTAAAAACAATCAATAATCATGGAGGCAAACATGATACTTAAGATACTAACACTGGAATTGTTACTCTCGATTTAATACCAATTATTAAATTTCACGGAGTAAATAGAATTTTGCTGAAAGTTTGCAATAGGACTTTAAACTTTAGATTGACACTCAACACAATACGATACCAGTTCGTAAAGTATATATCCAGAATTCTATAGTTCTATTATCTCAATTACAACTATGCATAAGGTGGTGAACGAATGCCAATGACTACAACAAATTATGCAAAATCACTTTGATTTAATTTATGATAAATTGAGTTCTACTAATCCAAATTATAAATGAACTCCCACTCAAAAACAACATCCTCATGTCTTTTTGGTGATTACATGAACCAAATCCACTACACCAAGTCCGATCATCACGTGAGTCGGTGTAGCTTCAAAGGCGAGCATCAAATGGGCATCATATCTACTATATGACTCATGCTTAACCTTTCGGTCCGTGTTCCGAGGCCATGTTTGTACATGCTAGGCTCGCCAAGTAAGAACCTTAGTATTCGTGTGTAAGCTCTTACACCGAGATATGCTCGTGGATTCAAGTACACCCGATCATCACGTGATGCCTTGAAGCGATTTAAACAACATTGTCGGTGCATACTTAAGGAAGAACACATTTTTATCTTGATATCTAAATGAGGGATCATCTTATTATGCTAATAAAATGCCAAACAAGCAATATAAGATGCTATCAAACATCACATGTTTATTAGTGGAATGATATGGTTCCCGCATATGATCTCTATCATGTGCACCGTGGTATGATCACTATCATACTTATATGTGTAAGTCCAAGGTCTATGGAGATTACACGTTATGTGTGTTGTAAGAGTATCATCTCATACTTCTACTTACAACATCACCATATCATAACACTAGCCCAACAACAATCTAAACTAGACGCCTCTAATTTATCCATTGCAAATTTTACGTGGCTTAGGGCTTTCGAAGATAGAACCGTTCTTACCTACGAACATGAACCACAACGAGGATAACCAAATTGTTGACAACTCGTTGCAAATTAGATATTGACTATAGTAGGAGAGAGACACGCTAGCCACTTATGCAAAACTAGTTGCATGTCAAGCGTGGAACAGGTCTCATGTGCAAGGACATGTAAAGTTTGTCCGGGCCGCTTCATCCCACTATGCCACCAATATCCAAAGTACAACTAAGAAGCAATAAAATGATCATCATCTCCCACATACTCATATGTGTACTACCCGTGCAAAGCATCTACGCATAGATCCGGCTCTGATACCACTATAGGGTTCGCAGCATAGAAAACAAAATTTTTCCTACGATGGGAACATCTATGTACCAAGATCTATCTACTAGATACAAACGCGGTGGATATACATCCATAGAATACATACCCTCGAAGACCGAATAGCGTTAACGAGGTTGTACTGTGGATGATGTGATTAACGCTTGCCGATCCCAAGATCGTGATGAAGTCCGTCTCGTCCAATGGTCCAAAGACGATCAAGTCCAAGACCTCAAAGCTGGTGCATCCGTGATCGCACACGCACGGGTACTCGACAACCTCGCGCCCGCTCCAGTGCAGCGGAAGCAACAAATCCTTCCAGAAAAAGCCACCGGAAACATGTATCTCGTTGATCCGAGACCATGGGAAAATTCTAAAGGGGGGAGAGAGATCCTTCGCGAGGAGGTGTGCTTTGGGAAGAGGAGAGGGGGGCCTTTTATAGGGGAGAGGGGGGAACCCAAGGGGCATGGCACCCAGCCATGGGGCTGCCCCCACATATTCCACATTCATGTGGGTGGAGCTCCCACTCAAAATGAAAAGCCTCCACTCCCATTAAAAGGCCTCCACTCAAAAATCCACTCACATGCATTAAATTTCCACCAAATTTAATGCAAGCTCTCATTTAAATAAAACTCTTTTATTTATTTATTCAGAATTTTTTAATTACTTTCATTAACAAACATTCACATAAAACCCCTTGCTAGTATTCCATTTCACATGCAGAACCAGTTTCAGCAATTTCAACCGAAACAATTTCGGTGTCTAGTGAAATAAATTCATGCGCTTTCCTTTTTCTTTCTCTGACATATCATTTGCTCCGAATGGTGTCGGTATCCCTTAAGTGTGTCACCCTACGGTTCGCGAATAATGCGGACATGATCGAGACCCTTCTCCGATCAATAATCAGTAGCGGGACCTGGAGATCCATACTGACTCCCACGCATTCAACGATGACTTCTGTGATTGTGTGAACCTTTTACGCTAGTATCTTAATCCCTTTGTTTCACGATATATTATATGTCCGAGATTCGATCATCGGTATCTCCATACCTAGTTTGATCTCGTTGCCGACATGTACTCTTTTCTCGTTCCCGTGATATAACATTCTAGTGATCAAATCACTTGCTTGCAAGCTAACCAATGTGATATCACCGAGAGGGCCCAGAGTATATCTATCCGTCATCGGGATGAACAAATTCCACTCTTGATCCATGGGTCTCAACATAACACTTTAGTAGTTAAAGCCATCTTTATAATCACCCGATTCGGTGACGCTTTGATGTCATCGAAACTCTTCCGGTGTTAGTGATTGACATGATCTCATGGTCTAAGGATTAGGATCACTTCGTAAGTTGTTATAGCAATATAAACTCAATGACTTTGATCGTAATGCTATACTTCGGATGAATGTTCATCACATCATTACACTAATGTTGTGACCTCGTTATTAACAACATCCAATGTCTATGATCAGGAAACTTTGATCATCATGTTAATCAACGAGCTAGTTTATAAGAGAGGCATAACTAGGAACTTCCTTTTTATTTATTAAACACACATGTATTAACGTTTCCGTATTAATACAATTATAGCATGCAAAATAAACATTTATCATAAATAAGGAATACGATAATAACCACTTTATTATTGCCTCTCGGGCATATTACCTTCACCTCCAAGGCGCAGACCTCTCTCGCCAAACGACGCTCGCCCTCACATTGAATCAAACATAAAAGCGCGTCGGTATGAGGAAGAAAATGTGTATATGGGACCCAAATTCTTTGGACCACGCATACGTCAGACCAAATTTCTGGTTAACTTTGGTATTGCCAAACACATTCAGACCTACGACGACGCAACTCGGCCAGATACCCGGCTCCAGGATTTCTTCTAGGCCTGCTGCATCACCAAAGGAGGAAACAACCTAGTTGCAGTCCGATATCTCCCGCTCATGCTGACAAAGATGGCTCGATCATGGCTCAATGAACTGCCAGAGAATTAAATTCACAACTGGTATGATATGCAAAGTGCATTATTTTCAAACTTCAAGGGAACATACATGAGGCCCTGCATAATCAAAGACTTGCAGCGTTGCACACAAAGACCCGGAGAAAACTGCCGGGATTACCTCGGATGCTAGATTGACACGAATAACTCCTGTGAAGGAGTAAACTGCGATATAAGCTTTTATTACAGGACTTCTAGCCGGACTTTCACGTCACAGACTAAAGCGTGACCACGTCACAGATTTGGGAGAAATGATAGAAATGGCAAGCAAATATGCTAATGCCGATGATGATTCAGAAGGGCTGCTAAATATTCTGGCCAATCCCAATGCGGCCAAACAACCAAAACAAACTCAGAAGCGCAAGAACACCTCGGACAAAAAGCTGGCTCCGGACAACGCAGATGTTAATGCAATGTTCGGATCTGGAGGACGAGGAGGGCGCGGAGGCGGCCGGGGTAGAGGCCGTGGAACTTCCTGAATCCAGGGCAGAGGAGACAAGCAACCCGGAAGAACCTATTGCCAACAATCCCTGTGTCCACCACTTGGATAGTAACGGAGGATCTACCCACACAAATGTCGAGTGTCGTTTCAATGATGATATCAAGAAAGACGAATCCGCTGGCTACAGAGCCAAGCGACAAAAAGGAAAGAAAATTCCGAGAAAGGAAAGGATCCCAAGGAAGATTCCAACATGGAAGAAGCGGAAGCTGCTACAGAGCCCAAGTCGGATGGAAAGAAAACTTTTCCAACTAAGAAAGACGCATACGTCTGCTTCCTTGGATCCCAACCTGCTAAGGACAAGAAGGCGGTTCTTCGTGAGCTCAATGCCACAATTCCGGCTGTTCCACAGTTTCTGGATTGGTCGGAGGTAACTATCACCTTTGATCGTTCAGATCACCCGAGGAAAACACATCATCAAGAAAATTACTCGCTGGTCGTGAATCCTCTTATTGATGGCTATGAGTTCTCTAAAACACTCATGGACGGTGGAAGCAGCATTAACATCCTCTACATCGAGACGCTCCACCGCATGAAGCTACACGAGAGCCAGTTGAGTTACAACAGTGTAACTTTCCATGGCATTATACCAGGGAGACAGGCGGATTCTTTGGGTGAGATCACTCTGGACGTGACATTCGGAACCCGACACAATTATCGGACCGAGCCACTCTATTTTGAGGTGGTACCGTTCAAAAGTGCTTACCACGCCATCTTAGGATGTCCGGTTTACTGGGCGTTCATGGCTCGTCCCTGCTACATCTACAACATGATTAAACTTCTAGGTCCAACGGGCGTAATCACTGTACGAGGAAATCCAAGGAAGGCGCGAGAGTGCGATGGAGGATCTGCTGCCTTCGCCGAAGCCATGCTGCACACCCAGGATGTAACTACCTCGGTGAATTACGCTCCTAGATACAAGCCTAGATGAGCGGAAATGGTTGAAATAGTACGGTGGGGACCAAATGCCACTCACAGGTAGACCTTCCGGCCGTCCCAACCATTTCCAATCATCGGGACAAATGCAGGCGTGTCGGCGAAGGGATCAACTACATACACAAATGAGTATGTATGCAAGCCACCATACAATAGTACATCAGAGCCATTCCAGCTTAGAGAATACCACAGCTCCAGCTAGCTGATCGAAGAGATCATTAATCCGCGGAAGGGGATATTTGTTCTTGATGGTTTTAGCATTGAGAGCCCGATAATCCACACAAAGTCTATCGGTCCTGTCTCTCTTCTTCACAAAGATTGTTGGGCTACCCCAAGAAGAGGTACTGTGTTGAATGAAACCCAACTTCTCTTGTTCATCAAGCTGACGTTTGAGTTCAGCCAACTCAGCAGGACCCATTTTATAAGGCCGCTTGGAGATAGGAGCCGTTCCAGGTTCAAGCTCAATTACAAACTCAACCTCACGATCCGGAGGCATACCCGCAACTCTTAAGGAAAGACATCTCGGAACTCACAGACCACCGGAACACTCTGAATAGCTTCCATAGCATCATCATTCAGCGCCGCCAAAGAGAAAAGCTGGATAGCAGGAGTCAAACTTGGAGAGAAGACTATATGGCCTTCAGGAATCTTCAGAGAAACCGAGCGTTCAGCACAATCAATCACAGCTGCATTTGCTGTCAACCAATCCATGCCCAAGATGACATCAATGTCAGAATTGCCCAGAACAATTAAGGACGCCGAGAACGAAGAGCCACCAATCTCAATTTGATTGCCATGGCTGATTTTAGCAGCTGCCATTGTTGCTCCAAGAGAAAGGACCATTAACCGCTTAAGGAGAGGATCCATTGCTAACTCATTCTCATTTGAAAACTTGTGAGAAACGAAAGAATGCGATGCACCAGAATCAAACAAAACTCGTGCAGGGACTGAGTTAAAGGAAAGCATACCCATCACAACTCCAGGTGCATGCTCAGCTTGGGCGGCGTTGACACAGTTGGCACGAGCAATAGTAGACCCGGGCTTGGTGTTGATGTTGAGAGCCCGAGGTGGTGGTGCACGAACCAAAGGAGATCTTGCCGCAGATCTTGGAGGGGGTGGAGGAAGAGCTTTGTTTTTCAACGGACAGTTCCAGTTTAGATGCCCAGGATCTCCACACGTGAAACAAGCACCAGGTGGACGTGGATCAACGTAGCCAGGGACTCCGCCAGGCGCTCCAGGGTAGTGGTGGTTATAGCCCTTGGGAGCAGCAGTGAGGAAGTTTGGTGGCCTTGCCGCGTAGCTTGAAGGTCTTGGTGAAGTCGGGAGCGACGGTGGGGTGTTAGGAACCCAGACACGACGCTTAGAAGGAGCTGACATAGCTGAAGAGCTTGCTGCATCACGGTTGTGTTTTTTTGACTCCTCAAACACTTGCCTACTTGCTTCCTCCTGCAGAGCTGTATGCTGAAGTTCCAGAAAAGACGCCGGCCTTGCATGTGTGATTGCATATTTAATCGATGCATTAAGCCCTTGCCGGAACCTCTTTTGTTTCTTCTTGTCATCAGAGATCTCATCGCCACCATAACGAGAAAGATTCATGAAGTTCCTGATGTAGGTATTGACATTATCATTTCCCTGCTTGAGGTTGAGAAACGCTTCCTTCATCCTCTCCATGACAATTTCTGACAGAATCGCTCTTTGAACGCTCCAAAGTGAACTGCTCCCAAGTAGGTGAAAACCAATGCATTTGCCTTGGGTAATTCTCCCACCAGAGCTGCATCTCCCTTCGGAAGGTGAGTAGCACACTTTACCCATTCTTGCTCAGAACATCGGTCTCAAGTAGCCTTGACATCTCACGCAACCAATCATCGCATCAAGTGGTCGATCGAAACATCAAATTGGCGAGGTTGAACTTGTGAAGCTTTTGATGTCTCCTCGCTTGGGAGGTGGAGGTAGTGGAGCAAACTCATTCCTCGACACTTTCCTCAAAAGCAGCTGTTCTGCCGCATTGTCGCCAAGGCATTTGCGATGTTTGACAACGCGGACCCCAGTTGTGGTATGTCCTCATCGAGCGGCGTGGTGGAGCCATCCTGTGATTGATATAAAACACAAGTCAGTACTATAATGGAGAATAATAATAATCCAAAATAGTACCAAGATGGAATTAACCAAGATTAAAGGATACAATTTACTAAGATGATATTACAATATCAACAAAGTTCAAAGCACCTAGAAGATATTAAGCATATCGCACACGACTGAAAAGGAGTGTGGTACACAGATATATCAAAGAAAAATTTTCCGCAAATTTCGGCATTAAAATACCACTAGATGCGCAAAATCACTTAACGAATCAAGATTAGTGACTCTACCAATTCAATATACAAAAGCGAATGATAAGAGTAGTGGTATGGTCGCGACTCCATCCTGCACTCAAATAATTACTCCGCACATGAACAAGTAGAACACATATCCCAACCCCTTCTTCTCACAACGAACCTAAAGATTAGTAACTACGGAAACGAACACCCCAAACAAGATAACGTCGGATAACAAAGAGTAAGACAGATCGCGACGGTATACCACGAATCAGATAGATCACATCGGTTTGCAAAAGCCTGTCGGTATGGAATGTACCAACAGTTGATAACCAAAAGGCCGATTATGATAACTACTTGGATGCAACAGATAGACAAGGGATTACACATGCACACACACACACACAACCTATGGTACTACGGAAACCCCGAACACGTGAATCCTAGTTTGAATTTTAAGGAGAGGATTGAAAACGTTACACTTCCTTACCAGAAAAGGGTGGGTGGGTGGGTAAGAAGAAAAGTGGAAGCAGTCCTACTCTCGCGTTTTGTTTTTCCCTAGTATACATAGCTACCAAAAATATTTGCTAGACTGACAACGACCATTTGGCTGAGACCCTGAAGGGCGGGATGGCTCTGATACCAATTGTAACTACCTCGGTGAATTACGCTCCTAGATACAAGCCTGGATGAGCGAAAATGGTTGAAATAGTACGGTGGGGCCCAAATGCCACTCACAGGTAGACCTTTTCGTCCCCCAACCATTTCCAATCATCGGGACAAGTACGGGCGGCGTAATCGGCAGGCGAAGGGATCAACTACATACACAAATGAGTATGTATGCAAGCCACCATACAATAGTACATCAGAGCCATTCCATCTAAAAAGAGAGGAAATATAGCAACGCCATACGGCAAGATTCAAATGTCCTAGATAGATATAATAGTTTAGGATAACTCCTCATACATCAAACATCAGATATCAGGCGGAAGCGGCAAACAAGATCCGAGTACGGATAAGAAGCAAATCGGCATAAGATGCCCCATAAATAAGCATATCCCGCCCACAGATCTCACGGATCCCCGTTCCCAGAATCTCTACACCGAACGATCGTTGCCCACATCATCTGCCTCCTCCACCCAGTATCCATCTTGTGAGTGTACCTGTTCATCTGAATCAAATAATTTATCGTGTGAGACCCTAGAAATTTTCGGCAAGTCTTTATGCCTCTAAAGGGACACAACCGGGTGGCGACGAATTGCAGCAAAAGATAAACCCTAACAGTTCTATAGAGACTCGCTAACCATCCGCCTAACCAATGATAGGCGGATGTCCGTGAATTAATGACAACAGATTATAACATAATATCCACCGATCCATCCTCCTCGCTTACCAACGAGGCGGACGAACAACCCCAGCCGTTGGCGTTTATTATCCATTCCATGAGTGTTGCACTATTTACTAGTCGATTACTTAGTCAAATTAAAAGCGATACTTTAGTTATGCTTGTCTATGGTCGAGAACCGTGCTCCAAGTCGTCCATAACCGGACACGGCTTTAGAAAGTTTTACCTGCAGGGTGCACAAATAGCAACACACACTCGATCAACCTCGGAAAAACCAAATCAAAACCCGAGGCCTTCACGACAAAGCAATCACAAGATTGAAATATTTCAGGGGCCACCCCATTAAGCTACCCGCGAACGGTTAGTGACTCGAGACAGACTCAAGGTTTGCGCAATGGTCAGAAACGATCGGGAACCCGAAAATGTGACTGGGCTTGTCGATACCGCGAAAACACTCCGCTTACCTAAATAGTACAGGTGCTCCTCGCACAATCGTAAATAAAGCAGTAAAGCATGGCATAAGTACATGATAGGAAATAAAACCTCAAACTAGTTTGTGGCCCCAAGAAATAAGACTGAATCAAGCTCTGGCTCAGGGGGGTCCCATAAGCCTCCCGGATGTGTATAGTGCGAATAATCAAGGAACAGGAATCAAGTACTCGGGGTCCTACGGGACACAAGTGAGCAGGAAAAACCAAATAGCAGATATTGCTCACCGGTGCCACTTTCATTAGTTATCCCATTACTACTCAGGTTAAGTTGTTTAGGTACCTCGTTATCCAACAGACACTCACATACCCTACACATGCTGTTCTACGACTCGCATGGCTCAAACAACTCCTGTAGTAATGGCTCATGGGATGGAGGAACAAGCTTGGTGGGGTTTAAAAGTAAAGGCTATGCAATACTTGGGATTCAGTTTAATGCAATCGCGACTCAATGATGCAAGAGTAAGCTAGAGGCAATAGGTACTGTATGTATGCAAGCATGTGGTAGTGCTTGCCTGTCAGCTCAGTTGAAGCGAGAGACGGATCTGGGTAGTGTTCCTGGTTTTCTTGATATATCCCCTGCTCAGCGTCTATTCGAAGAAGAACCAAACAAACAAGGGCCAACATAAATAAAGTGCACAAGCATATGAATTAAATGCGACAAGAAAACAATCATGCCATGATGAATGATGCACAAGTTGCATGGCAATAATGTAGCATGGCATGGGTGTGGTGTAGAATACAAGAAATAAACATTTTATTGAGTTTTGGCCACATTTTATCCTCATAATAGTTGTTGTTTACATTATATTTGTATGATGCATGCTGCAATTTAAGTCATGGATAGCATAAATAGAAAGGTCTCATCGAGCTGATCATTTTAGACATATCATTTGTCAAATTCGGAGTTATAAAACAAAAGTTATTAATTAATTAAGTCAAGGGGCATTTTATGTAATTTTACTCAACTTGGAATTTTTAAATGTGCAAAAGGTAATTTGAATAGCATATTTGAAATCCTCACATTTTTCTGATTCAGAACCATATATTATATGTATTATTTGGATTTGTATTTTCAAAGTTATTTAAAACAGAAAAGAAATTTGAATTTTAAAACTAATTTGAACAGTTTGAATTTGAACAGACATGCAGAAATCCTATTGACACCCAGACAGACCCAGCCACGCTCAATGACGGGTGGGGCCAGAGCTGGCTCAGGGCCACACGCGCACCGCGAACCTTCTCTACCGTGGCTGCTGCCAACCACCGAGGCCGACGAGTGGGGTCAGTGGCTCGCGGGCCCACGTGCCAGTGGAAAAGCGGCGGAGGCTGACAGGAGGATGGGTAAGGGACCGCGGGTTGAGGAGTAGAAACTCCGAGAGCCTTTTTACAAAAAAAGCAACTGACGCTAACTGTGGGTCTATGGGGACTGCGGGTCTAGGAATAAAAACAGGCAGGGGGTTAAGTGCAAAAGTTGCTCATGATCGCTTTTCTTCAGCGTGCGGCCGAGCGGTCTTGCGAGAGGCCGGTCGCGCGGGGACTCGATCCCGCGACCTGGGGCTTGCGCTTGGCGGCGGCTGCCGCTGCGGTGTGTGTGGGCTTGGTGACAGGAGGGAGGGCGCGGCTAGATAAGGCTCTAGACGGCGCGGGACCCTGGCAGACAACGGCGAACGACGCGCACCGAGGGCGTTCGACGAATCGACCGGCGCGAACGGGAAGCAACGTAGGATCTGGGCATGTCTAGGGTGGTCAGTGACTCACCGCGGGGCTGTCGGTGGCGTCGGATCGGGCAGGCGTGCAGAGGATCGGCGATGATGCAGATGGACGGCGAGCTAGGGTGTGCGTCGGAGCGTCGGCGTGTAGCTCGGCCTGGGGCTCCTCCTCCTCTCTTGCGGGTATAGGGGCGATGCAGAGGCCTTGCTGAGCTTCCTCGACAACCCTAACAACTCGCCCGCCTCCTGGATCGACGTCGACGAGAGGGAGACGACGGTGGCCGTCGTAGGGGGGCAGACGGTGGCGAGGGAGAGAGAGGGAAGAGGGCAGGGCCCTGGGGAGATCTGGGAGAGGCCAGAGGGTTGGGAGGGGGTAGATAAGGATGGGGAGAGGGGAGGATGGCGTGGGGGAGGGGAAGGTGGCGTCGGCCACCTTTTGCCACCTTCCTCACGTGATCGGCATGGGGCAGGCGGGGGGGAGGGTCTTTGGGCCAGTGGGCGAGGAGGGAGGTCGTGGTGGGGCACGCCAGCAGAAAGAGAAGAGAGAAGAGGGGAGGCGCTCGGGTGGGAGCTAGAGTTAGAAGCTAGGGTTAGAGGGGGCTCGGGTAGGGAGCCTCGGTTAGGTTGGAACCAGGGTTGGGGTAGCTAGGTGGGGCAGCATGGTAGAGAGAGGGGAGGGAGAAGGAAAAGTTGGCTCGGACTAGGGGAATGGTGGCTAGGGTTTTGAGATTAAAAGAGAGAGGGGAGGTTTAGGGTTAGATGGGGTATGGGATGGTCTCCTATTGGCAAGCTCAAGCAAGCCAAGATCATACCAAAGCTAGACCAAGAAAAAGGGAGAGGTAGGGTTAGGGTTGAAGCAAGATCAACTAGGACCAAGTCAAAAGGGAGTGATAGGGAGAGATAGATGATCCAAGCAAAATTCAAATAAAATTCAAATGTCAAGCAAAAGGTGGTACTTGCATGGGCCATGCATAAATATTAATTGCCATGTCTTAACCTTGTGAAAACAAAATATAATCCCATGGCATTTATTTATGTGCATCCCCAAATGTGGAGTAAGGCCAAGCAAAAGAATTTAAAAGGAAGCCCCAAGTGGACTAGATGGAGATGAGCATATTTGATTAAAATTGGGGCTTGCTAGTGTGTTTATTCCACTAGATGTTTATTAGTCCCAAAAATATCCCACATGAACATAATTCCATAATAATCCATATGGAAGCTAGGAGAAAGGGTCCCACTCACAGGGCATGCAAAGGTGGCCATGTGGCTCTCATCTATCAATAATGTGAAAACATAATGATGCCAACATTAGAGCATGTGGAAAGAATTGGATCCATCCCAACCCACATGAGCTAGAGGTAAACTCAAATAAAATGCAAAGCTCATATTAATTGGATGGTGGAATTATAAGGTGGTGAAAGAAAAGGTGGCGGAGTTAAATAAAAGATATGCCCCCAACTCAACTTGGGCATTTAACAATATATCAAGAACCAAATACAATATCAAGAGGCAAATACAAATAATAATGCATATGAGATAAGAACCAAAACAAAAAGGATTTTTGTATGATGCTCAAATGCAATGTGGCATGATGACATGAGCATGATAACATGATGATGCAACAATTATATGTAGAGAGTAGCCATTATGTTACTAGATCAAGTAGCATTACAGTTGTTAGACAAATGGGATGCTACACAGGAGTACCAGGAGATCAAGAAGACCATCAATCCGTCTGAGATGCCCGCTATGAAGAACGAGGTGCTGAAGCCAAGTTTGTAGTTCAAGGCGTCGGAAGAGACGAAGAAAACGTCGCTGAAGGAAGATGATCCCTCTAAGACGACAAACATAGGGGTAGGCCTAGGCGACGCATAGGAAAGCACGCTCGTCGAGTTCCTCAAAGCTAATAGTGATATCTTCGCATGTCAGCCTTCTGACATGACCAGTACCTAGGGAACTTGCCGAGCACTCTCTTAATGTGTACCCTGACGCTAAACCCGTCAAACAGTCCTTACAACAGTTTGGTGATGAAAATCGCAAAGCAATAGCCAAGGAATTATCCTAACTAGAATTAGCGGATTTTATAACAGAGGTCATCCATACAGACTGGGTGGCAAATCCTGTACTCGTCCCTAAAAAGGACACCATTGATTTAAGGATGTGTGTTGATTATACCTCTATGAACAAGACATGCCCAAAAGATCCGTTTCCTTTGCCAAGAATCGATCAAGTTATCGACTCAACGGTAGGATCGAAACTACTCTAGTTTCTCGATGCATATTCCGGATATCACCAAATACCTTATGCTACAAAACTATGCCTTTTGGATTAAAGAATGCAGGAGCAATATATCAACGTACTATGCAACGTTGTCTCAATGACCAAATCGGACGCAACGTCCATGTATACATAGACGACATAGCAGTTATGTCCAAAAAGAAGGAAACTTTAATTTTCGACTTGGATGAAACATTTGCTAGTCTACGAAAATTCAATATGATGCTAAATCCTAAGAAGTGTTTCTTTGGAATTCCAGCTGGAAAATTGCTAGGTTTCATCGTCTCTGAGCGAGGCATAGAGGTGAACTGAGACAAAATCAAGTATATCCTAAACATTACCAGGCCGACTCGCCTGAAGGACATACAACATCTCACTAGTTGCATTGCAGCGGTGAGTCGGTTTGTTAGCCGGCTCGGCAAAAGAGACGCACCTTTGTACAAGCTCTTGAAGAAAACCGACAAATTTGTCTGGACTCAGGAAGCCGAAACTGCCCTGCAAAGTTTAAAAGATCAACTTTCAAACCCACCAGTTCTTGCAGCACCAGAACATTAGGAACCTATGTTACTCTACATTGCAGCGACCAACAAGGTCATAAGTGTGGTAACAGTAGTTGAGCGCGAGGAAGAAGGCCACGAGCATAAGGTGCAGCGGCCAACTTAGTATCTAAGTGATGTCTTGACAGAATCAAAACGACGGTATCCACAGCATCAAAAGCTAGACTATGGAGTGTTCTTCGCATCCAGAAAGCTACGCCACTATTTTCAAGAGAACAAGATCACAGTGGTGAGCACTGCTCCTCTGCGAGATATAATCAATAACCGCGACGCCACATGACGTGTCGCAAAGTGGGAAATAGAGCTTGCAGCTTTTGACGTTGAGTACAAACCACGTACAACAATCAAGTCCCAAATACTTGTCGACTTTGTTGTTAACTGGATAGAGACGGCAGAAAACACAGGCCCTCCAGACTCGGAATTTTGGACCCTTCACTTTGACGGATCAAAAGCACGAGGAGGCTCGTGGGATGGCGTGGTGCTCAAATCACCCCAAGGAGATAAGTTGTTCTATGTGTTGCAAATACACTTCACGGCAACCAATAATATTGCCGAGTATGAAGCGCTGCTGCATGGAATACGCATGTGCGGTGACCCAGCATACCACTGCATGTGTAGTACACTATAGTCATTGATATGACACCCACAGAACACTGTTCCGTAAATATCACATCCCTCATAGTGGTACAACAGAAACATTGCGGGTCCATATTACAAACATACACACATTATTATTATTACAATACCAGAAGTTCAAGACTTCAAAGGATTCAACTTACAAACCAAATTAAAAAGTGTTTCAGCAGAATATTTAAGGTGATGACTTAAACTCCAAATTGAGCTCAACAACTTATTGCTATATATTGTTCATGTTGCTCGGCTCAATTGGCTCCTAGTACTACGGTAATTATTCTGACTCTTGGTGCTCTCTTCCATAGACGATATCATAGTCCACTCCTTCCACGGCACTGTACATATTGGGATCTTTATAGAAGACCTCCTCTTGACACTCAAATGCATATATTGGAGTTTCTTCGGGATCCTCAGAGTCTAAGCAGGGGATTAAAGGAAAAGGTGAGTAACAGCGTTACCCAGCAGGTTCATTATATGAAAGGTGGGAAGTTTGATGCTCTATCTACCACCTCGGACTATAAGTCCTTGGCACTATGCAGTTTTCGTAAATCTTTCTTTAAAGATTGCTTTTATTATGAAAATCTATGACCATCAGCCTTCATAGGTTGACCAGAACTTTCATGGAGTTCCTTTCCTGCAGCGTGCGTAGCTCCTTCCCGGAATAGGGAGTAACAAGTTACAATTCTTACACTCTACAGAGGTGCGTTACTTTACCCATCATAGATCAACTCCTTATTGCACAACCCAGGCGTACTTTCCCGTCCACAATTCCATGATGTGGGGCCCAGTAGTTGGTCCAAGCCAATCACTGCCCTCTCCGTGACCCCATATGTCTGCACGATCCTTCCGGGCTGGCTCACCTTCGTTAAGCCCCCTTTTGGGTAGGCTAAAACCCGTATGAGTTCCCAAAGACTCTATGAACTGGTGTTGCCCTCGCAAGTGCCATATCAAATGGACTATACCACTAAAAACCACTCATAGATTATCTAGACACCAAAAGTGTGGGGGGGATAAGGGTGCCCACCCATATGTTGGATCCACACAAGGAATCACAACGTCACGTTAAGGTCGTCTTGCCTCCATAGAGAGGAAAAGGATACAATTGACTTCTCCGTCCCATTCCAAATCTCATGGCTAACGCGTTATATACAACGCTAGAATCACTGATGTCATGGGTTGTTAGGTTCCTAGTTGATTATCATTACTGCAAATAGAAATTTAAGTTCTATTGGTCCTTTCTATCATCACTTAGGATGATATCAAAAATTAATTTATTTGAGAAAATAATATTTTCTTTCCTTGAAACATAGATGATAACACACAATTTGCAAATACTTTAATAAAGACTCTTCAAAGGACATGAGCAAGTGATGAACTTGCCTTATGATTGCAAGGTAGTGAAGTCGGATGCTTGCACTAGACCTTGAGCTTCTATGTCTACAAAACATCATTATTGTCCGGTAAGGACAATATTTAAAGAAGCAAAATGATTATGCATAGTAATGCAATGCATTATGTATCATTTATTTTTCTTTATGTGTTTTACCCATAACTTTAGTTTCAAGAATTTCTTTAAGTAATAAAGGATTTCATTTAAAAAAACTTTAATAATTGTTGAATATTATATTTTCCATTATATAAGATAATAAATTATTTTTAAATTTAAAATTTAATATAAATTCCTATATTTATTCATTTAATAATTCTTTTAAGGATTAATATTTAAATGAAAGAATTTCTTCTTATGACCCAAAACATTTATTTAGTATTTTTCTTAAATACTAGGATAATAATATAAAATAAAAGTGAGTTTTATTTATTTTTATCTTCAATCTTTAATTTTATAAAATTCCATAAAGCATAATTATATTATAAAATTCTTAATAAAAAATTATATACATCAATATTTATTTCTTAATTTAGTTAAATAGGTTGGATTATTATGAATCCAAAAACATATTATTTGTAATTTTTAAACTTCTATTTTATTTTTAGAATTTTTATTTAACTCTAGGGGTATTTTGTTCTTTTATTTAATTATTACATCTTCTTTTAGGTTTTGGGCTGGTTCCATTGGGCTTATTGGGCCAATTTGTCCCAAGTGGCCTTGACCAAAAGGGCACCCCGAAGGGGTTCTGGCCCTACTGTCCCACTCCCTCAGTTCCTCTCTCTCTCTCGTCCTCACCTCCTCTCCTTCTCGACCCCGTGGGGTGCTGGCGCCGCCGTCGTGCGATGCTCGCCGCCGTGGACCTCCCTGGCCGCTGCCGTGGTGCAGGGCAGGGTTGTCGACTATGCTTGTCCATCTCTGCTTCGATTTGACTTTGGAGCCCTCCTATGTCCAGGCTCGCCCCGTTCCCGAACCCTAGGGTTTAGGGTTGGGTGCTGCCACCACCGCCGCTGATCCTCCCATGATGGTGTGCAGTGTTGTGCGCTACTGTGGCCGTCGCTGTGGACGCCGTCATGGCTGGTGCGGGTTGCAGCGCCCCTAGGGTGCTCCCCGTGCCGCCACGAGCTCGTCGGCCCTTATGCTTCCTCTTCAATTCGTCAGTGAGGACCTCTGGTGAGTTATGCCACTATGATCCCTAGTGCATCTAGCTACCTCGAGTCCCTCTATGTGCATATAGTGGCCAATCTATATTTTATGGTTGCACTGATTCTAGGGTTCATCCCTGTTGCTGGTAGAATGATGTTATTACCTGGTAATGATGCTTGGTGAGAATTTGTGTTCTCTGCACTTCAGTGTTTGCTGTCATCCTTTGATTATATGATGTTGTTATTGCTGGTCTGAGGCTAATGTTGGATCTGATGCTAGTGGTTCATCATATGTTGGTGTTACATAGTGTTGCCTCTGGTTGAGTATATGGTGGCTTAGTGTGTTCATCTGTTATCAGTATCGTGATACTGACAGTAACCTTGTCAGTTATGATTCACTGCACAAGTGTTTGTTGGCTTGCATGTTTATCCTTAGTCTGAATTTTATCTAATAGAGTCTGATGATTCTATGAAAATGAATGGATATATATGGTATGATCTCTGAGTCTGGTCTTAGGGAAATGATATGTTTTGAGTTGCTAGTTGTGTTGGTCCACGTAGAGATAAAACAAAACTTTTTCCTCTAGCGTGGTGATCCCAAGATCTAGCTGAGGTAGAAGGCCACGAGGTTTACCACTAGACGCGCAGTTGCGTATTACTGATGTAGCATGCCAGTTGATGTAGTGCAGTCCTTTGCGATCCGATCGTCCTGGTGCTGATCGTACATCACCTCTGCTGGTATCCACACGTATAAGTAGGAGCACCGGCGGCGAACTGCTAGGTTTGATACGACGGCAGGACTGTTGTGGAGCTAGGGTTTCCAACACATGGAATGACCTAACCGATCAACGATTAACCCTTCTGGGTTACTGTGATCCACTATATATAGGGAGTGAACGTGGGCTCCATTTTCGTGGCCCATTCACTAAAGCCCATGTAACACTAGTCACCATGAGTCCGACTCACTGACTCAGTCCAAATCCGGCTCGGGCCCAACCCAACCAGATATCCAGTTCAGATCCTATCCGAACTTGCCCCCGCTCTTAAGTGTGTGACCCCGCAGGCTCTTGGCAACTTGGACATGATTAGAGTCCGACTCTCAATCGATCAATCGGCAGCGGCTCTTAGCAGAACATGCTGACTCCCAAGTACCAAAGAGTCATGATGATTTTCCTTTCCAATGTGACTTGCGTCCGAGTCCCTTTTGCCTCACGATATACCTTGTCAGACTATAGGCAAATATTTGTCATCCCTTAAATAGTCCGACTCTCTTCTCGATCCGAGATAAGTGATTCACCCGACTAACTCTTAGTCGATCGCCTCGGTTAACACTTAACCGAGTCTTGCATGGCCATGCTTTCCAAATCATATCATCCGAGAGGGCCCAGAGAATATCTCTCCAAGTGGAGGGGCAAAATCCCGTCTTGGTTATTCACATCACGCAGCTTGATTCTCAGTCGACCCAAACTCTGCCTTTATGACTGCCCAGTTATGGATCAACGTTTGACAGAACCTAAGTCGGTGATCCTCAACTCGGACTATGCAACAACCTCAGGTCTAAGGATTACATTGATTGAGATATATAAATGACAACTTGTTCGTTGTACCTCAATATGGGTCAATCTAACTCGCTAAACTCTTTAGCCGAATCTGTGTAAGTCGGAATAGCATCACCATGCCCATGACAAGTGGAACCGAGTCATCAAGCAGACTTTAAGTTGTGTGTCCAGCATAACCTCAATGACCAAGGATATTTAGTACAAACAACATGAATGTATAGTTCCACAACTGAATCACATATACAGTGATACACATCAGATGTTTATACAAGGACAACTTAATAACTTTATGAATACAATGGGAAATATCATCATACATGATTGCCTCTAGGGTATATTCCCAACAAGTTGATTTATAAAACTAGACTATCTGGTTGTCTTAGTAGTAAGATCAGTGCTTGTGAAACCTTCTTAGAATGGTACACAAGTGGATCTTGTTGCTGGCTTCACTTATGGTCATTACTAGAACTTGATAGATGCTTAATAAATAAGTTGAAAAGAATATTGCTTGTTCATGCCTATGATGCTGGTCTGAGGCTCTAGGATTTAGGGTCCTAGTTGGTTAAGTAATGGATTTGTTTGTAACTTATAAGATCTGAGGTGCTACTCCTTCTGGGAGATGTGCCCAGATCTTGTAAGAGCAAATGATAGATTACAAAAGTTGCCTTTGATATCACCAATTATGTGAGGATGGTCTGAGAATTTGGTGTTTTTGATAGAGTTTAATTCTGTTCTTTATATTTAAAACCTCTATGATAGATTCACCCCACCAGGGTGATCATTGAGAGGTTGTTTTATGAAACAACACATGATCCTGTGTGGATAAGATGAATAAATCATGTGGTGGTTCATGACACTCACCACAAAACTAATGACGGTAGTGGTTTGTTGTGATGTTGGGTTGCTGGTTGGATCCTGTCCTTCACCTCCTGATGTTGTTCTTGTTTCCCCTGATGCTTGTGCTTGGCCTTTATCAACTCTGCTCCTCCTAGCTCCTGTGAGCTTGGCCTTGTTGTCCACCTGATACCTCCCCCTCCTTATGTCACCATCAGGTGATGTGTGGTTTGATCTGGTGTGAGATTGTGTTGGCTGGTTTGTTTGGCTCTGGCTAAACTAGTTGTTCTTGTGTGGTGTGAGCAGTGGAGAGATGCACTAGTGCTTCCCTACGGCTATGCTTGGTCCTTTTACTTGCTAGGACTGCTGGGGATGTGTCGACATCACACCCATGCATTTAGATGACTGAGCTGCTTGTACGCATGCTGCATAGTTGTGGATATGCTTAGTGAGGTGTTCTACCTTTTTATCTTGTTACTATTTATCTGCCTGGTGAAACTTGTCCCTTTACTGGCTGTGATTATTTGACTTATGGCTTATTGTTATGGAAGATTGAGTTCTTTCATATTGGTGAAACTTGCCCCTAAAAGATTTACTCAATGATGTAAAATTGAGCAGTGCAACTCACTGCTCTCTACTGAGAGTAAAAAATAATAACTTAACCTTTATTTTCCTTTTTGTTAGTTCTTTGTTTTGCAGGTACAATATTTGAAGATTCAATGTATTTACTTTTAGATAGGATAGATCCTTTGTAATTTTTATTTTATTCTTTTGTAAGAAATGTGTAATAGTTTAATAATCAATGTATTTTCCGCTTTTTGTAATTTCACTTCTGTGAAGATTCTTTATTGACTTTATGAGTTACATTTTGTAACTTATTCATTGAATAAATATATAGAATAAATATTCATTTGGTTGATTGTATTATTTTATTTAAAGTTTCAGTTATTAAATATTATTTCTTGATTAAATAATATTACTAAAGCATAATTCTAATCTTTTAAAATATAAATTCAAATCTCAAGTTTGAATTCAAATTCCTTTCCCCAAAACATACTAAGTCATAAAGATCATGTCAAAATTTATAACGATCACTCTCCCAAAGCTACTCCTAAACTTAGAGAGTGAAAGAAACTCTGATCACTTTAAGTTTTTATTAGGTGAAAAAATTACCCACATTTTGCAGATGAATGCATGCATATGCACAATTTCCTAAATCTACCCTTCGTTTGTTCCTAAATGCTGGGATGTTACAGACTTCCCCCATTAAATTATACTTCGTCCTGAAGTTTGCTGAAGTGTACCTGAATAATTATGGATAGGCTTTTCTTAAGTCACCTTCTTTCTCCCATGTGGCTTCTCTCTCAGGATGATGTTTGTCAACACCCGGATTTTTAATCCCAGATGCCTGTTATGCCATACATCGCAATCCCAGGATTACCATTTTTGCGAGACATAACAGAATTGGATACCACAGTACATCATCCATTACACACCATACATAAGGTCTTACACAAATAAGGATCTCATGATCCAGTTATTAATACAACTCAAGCAGCGGAAATACGTAATAATAAGCGTGGCGTGGAAGCTCCATCTTCGGTCACAATGTCGATGGGAGATGATCCTAGTTGTCGTAACCTTCCTGGGGTCCATCATCCTGGTACTCCTCTTCATAGTCTGGCCACGAGAATAGCCAGGGACAAAGCCATGAGTACTCTTTAAGTACTCGCAAACTAATACTAACAAGTGAAGAGGTTTTTTTGTAGTAGGATACTGAGATCTAAGGTTGTTTTGCAAAAAGCCAGATTTACTTCTACTAAGTTCAGAAGCAAGAGAAAGCTAGTCAAATTTTATAACACCTAAGTGGGAAATTGTATCTCATGCCACAACTCTGTTGTGGTCAAGTCAAAGTCTCAAGTCATTTCACAAGTCATTTTGAAAACATCTGACGAGGGAACAGTATGGCCACTCCAACTATCCATAACCGCGGACGTGGCTATTCGAATAGTTTGACACTCTGCAGAGATTATACACTTTCACCACAACATTTGATACATCCGTCAGGAACAAATCCTGAATTCACCATACTCAGTATGCAGATAATCAATCCTAACCTTTCAATTACATGCCCTAGTATGAGCACCTCTCCTGTGAGTTTGGCCTCCCAACCATGACCAACTGTCATCTTGGGTGCTGCACAGGTGGACAATCTTCACAAGGCAGCCTCAGCTCAGACCTTGGCCATGAGGGAACCAATACTAAGGTATATAAGTTTCCAGTCAAGCCCTACCCAATCTTCGGGTATTGTGGTTGTACGGTAAAATTGAAATGGTATCGCATCTAGACAACCATCAGTTTTATAAAGGGCTAAGGCTCATGCCTCAACATTTTCATCACCAAAATCATCTGGTGTTTGGAAACACATGTCAAAACATCTCAGTAGAATGATCCATCATTCTAAGGTTTTCATAACCATTTTCACCAAGTATTCCCATCTAAAGTTGATCAAGTTTTATGCTTAGAACTAGCATCTACAAGTGGGGTCAGTACTAATGAGGGGTGATAAACAAGTGGAGTTTAAACTAAGTACCACCTCATGTCTTAGGATGATATCAAGGTTTTCTAGCTTATGCCAAATTTTATGCTCTTTATGCAACCTTCAAGTATCTTCCTAGAATCTACAAGTTACTTTAGTAAACTCTAGGTAAAAGCCTTGATAAAGAAATAAATTAGAAAGCTTGCAAATAAAACTAGGAGGGGGTATCATCAAATATACCTAACCAAGAATGCTTAGTGCATTGCATAGGTCATCTATCTTTCATAATTGCACGTGTTAGCTTGCACATTCAACTAGTAGTATTAGGCTTGCCTTGTGCAGAGCAGTGGTTGAAGTTCTCCTCGGCTTCTTCCTCGTAGTATCCTCCTTCCTCATCGTATCCTTGGTCGGTACTAGCGTCTATGAATGAATACGAGGTACACAATCACCAAACAATACTTAACTACTTGCAATCATCACACAAAGGGGTTCTATAGATGATCTAGCATCATCACTAACATTACAAGACTAGAGCATTTGATTAATGATTTTATTTTTAGAAAAGTAATTTCTACTCATTGAAAAACTAATTAAGATTTAATATTCTCCAAACCAAACATAGGATCATGTTGACACATGTCATCACCACATATTTTAGTCCATGGGAATGTGATTTAAAGGGGTGTCACAATTTAATAAGGTTTTACCATTTTATTTTAATTAAAATAAGTGACTAGAATTGCCTATGTGGCATTCTTTTATTACTTGAACATTATTTCTGTAAGTAAACCCATATGTTTTTATATAGTCTAAAAGGTATGGTTAAATGTGATTTTTGAGAGTTGGAATCAACTCAAAATCTATTATGGTTTAAATTTGAAAAATGTTTGAATGCAGAAAAGCTTCTGCCTTGTTATTTTTACCAAGGGTGATCTACAGATCCAAATGATTTAAATCCAACGGGCTTGGATTCAGCATTTAAAGGCCTTTCTAACAAAATTGGTTTCACTCAATTTGGTTCACTGAATCGAGCTGGGTTGATTTTTGAAACTAGGTACAGAACTGTGTTTGAATGAAAATGGAAAAATCCAAATTCAAACGAGTGGGCTGCGCGGGAAAAGATATTGGGCTGGACTGCTAAGCACAGCGCTTACGCGGGCTGGTTAAGTTGTTGTCCCCACGCGTAAGTGAGACTGGGGGTGCAAAGCGGTACGGGGCAACGTGGTGCGTTGGATTAGAAGTAAGATCAACGGCTGAGGGTCGTCGTCGACGATGAACTAGTCACCGGCAAGCTCGAACCCTAGCGGCTCAGTGGGGGTCGTGGGAGGCTCACCGGGGCTCAGGCGAGGATCGACGATGCGGGCGAACGACAAAGTCGACGACGGCGAACCTCCTGGTACCGGCAGCTTCTCCTGGGGAGGACGAAATCGACGACGCCCTTCTTCTCTAGAGGCGGCCTGCTCCGGCACAATTCCGGCGATGCGCTGCTCGCCTTGCTCCAGGAACAGGGTGGAACGATCAGTGCGGATAGGGGAGTGAGATGGTGTGAAGAGTTTGAGCGGGGGAAGCCTCTATTTATAGTCTCGACGACGAGACCGAACAGGATGGGCAGGCGACGGTGGCGACATGGCTACGGGCTGCTAAAGGCATGGCCGGCGGTGGCGATCGATCGGTGGTCTCCTGGCGATGCTCTATGGCTTTAATACGCGTGTAAGGGCGGTGGCAAAGGTCTGGAACATGCGATGCTCTGCGTGGCAGAGGCGGCGTCTTCGACGGCGAGCGGTGGCTGTGAGGCATGGGGCAGCGAACGGGGATGTCTGGTGGTCTCCTGGGACGGTGGCGATTGCGTATGCACGCGGCGAGGGCGGCACGCGGTCTGTGGGCGTGTGTCGAGGGTGGCGCTCTGGCGCGCTCTCGGTATGCACCCATAGAAGCTTGGTATGGCTTGGGCATGTGGTCCAGTGGCTGGCAGGGTCCGAGTGCTGGACAGGGGGTGGCGGTGGACGGTGGGCTGTGTCCTAGACATGTTGTTTAGGCTTGGTGCTTGCTCTGGCTAGCTAGCCATGGTCGGCTGGCAAGGGGGTGCTCGGGTTGGCATGGAATGGGGCAAAGGGTAGGGGATAGGGTTTGTCCAAGCACTGGTTGGCACTGAGGGAGACAAGGGTGATCAATGGTGAACATTGCTTAGCCAAATTACTGCTCAAAACAGTGAAGTTTGGCCAGATTGATTTGTTGCCTCCAAGTGTTTGATGAAATGGCCGCAAGAACTCAAGTTTTGAATTTTGAAAAGATTTTTGGTGGGTGTGCTAGGCATGTGCTGGTGAGTCTGTGGATGCTTGGGTTTTGAAAGTTGAGCTTGTTTGAGTGGTTTTTGAAAAAGTGGGATCTTCCCATATGATAAAGATTCAATTTTGAACTGTCCTTTAAACTATGCATTCAAATGTTTTTGGATGATCACAAAGTGGGCCTTGGTACTTTGTTATGAGTACTATCAAGGGGTGCAAAGATCCAAACAAGTTTCTGTTAAGTTTTGAAAGTTAGAGACAACCGAAGTAGGCATGGGAGTTAAATTGGCAAAAATGACCATTCCCTTATTTTGTTTGTTTTGATTTATTTGTCTTTGGGAAAAGTGTGGGGATTGTTTAGATGATGTTTATTTCACCTAAGAATCCTTTTATAAGCAAATAAACACATAAATAAGGCAATTCAAAAGAATCCAAATTGGAATGCATACACACATGCATGCTTTCATATTTTTATTTAGAAAAGTTTTTGTTAACCCTAATTTTGAAGATTAGAGTTTGATGATCCAAGTTTAGTATTTTTTGGATGTTACAATGTTCCCACTGTACCTTGCAGTACTTGATTGCCCTATTTCTCAACCTTTTCCAGTTTTCTTCCAGAATTTTACAGGGTTTTTCAACATAAGTCAGATCTACTTATAGTTCTATCTATTGATGTGTGATTGCATCGTCAGGAACTTTAAGACATTTCCAGAGTTGTGACACATGGAAAACATTATGAACTTGAGCCAATCTTGAGGGTAGATCTAAAGCATAAGCTATAGTCCTGTTCTGTCTCAGTACTTTGAATGGTCCTATATATCTTGGACTCAGTTTTCCTTTAACTCCGAACCTTTTAACTCCTTTCATTGGGCTTACTTTCAGATATACCATATCTCCTACCTTAGGATGCCATGATCTTCGACTTAGATCAGCATAACTTTTCTGCCTACTTTGAGCTAATTTCAATCTATCCTTGATTATATCAATGATATCTTGCCTTTATTTGATAAAATCTGGCGCAAATTCTTTGCTACTTCCCGGCTCATACCAACATATTGGTGATCTACATTTCCTTCCATAAAGTACTTGATATGGAGCTGTCTTCATACTACTTTGGTAACTATTATTATAAGAAAATTCTGCCAATGGTAGATGACCTTCCCACGAACCTCCAAAATCTAATGCACAGGCCCTTAGCCTGTCTTCCAGTATTTGATTAGTCCTTTCTCTTTGACCCCTAGTTTCTGGATGATAGGTTGTGCTAAAATCTAACTTTGAACCAAGTGCTTCATGTAATTGCTTCCAAAATGCTAAAGTAAACACTGATCCTTTGTCAGTTACAATCTTCTTGGGCACTCCGTGCTTACTTACTATCTCCTTGATGTATACTTCTACTAACTTCTCAGCATTATCCTTCTGATTCACCTGAATAAAATGTGCACTTTTAGTGAGTCTATCAACAATTACCCATATCATGTCCTTCCTTTTAGGTGTCATGGGTAATCCTGTAATGAAGTCCATACCAATTTCCTACCATTTCCATTCGGGAATTTCCAAAGGTTGCAATGGTCCTGCTGGACTTTGATGTTCAGCTTTTACCCTTTGGCAAGTATGGCATTCTGACACATATTTTGCAATGTCTCTCTTCATGTTATTCCACCAGAATAATTCTTTCAAATCCATGTACATCTTAGTACTTCCTGGATGAATGGAGTGTGGTGTTTCATGTGCCTCTCAAAGTATCACTTCAGGAATCCCCGGCACATCTGGAACATAAAGACGATCTTGGAACCATAAAGACTCATAATCTCCTAAGCAAAAAACTGATGTTTGTCTTTGAGATATCCTTCGAATTTCCTCAGCAATGAAAGGATCTTTTGCTTGATGCCTAAAAATTTCTTGCTTAAGATCACTATTTTGCTCTGCAACTACCTGCATAGTAGCTAATCTTCCAAGAGTCTCTGTTCTTATAAATTGAATCTCTAACCTTTACAAATCCATCTGTAACTCTTTTGGTAACTCCCTATTGCTTGGTTGAATATCTGCACTTTTACGACTTAAAGCATCTGCTACAATATTTGCTTTTCCAGGGGTATAGTTGATTGTTAAATCATAATCTTTGATTAGCTCTAACCAACGCTTTTGTCTAATATTCAATTCCTTTTGAGTGAAGAAATATTTGAGACTTTTGTGGTTAGTGTATAACTCACATCTGGCTCCAGACAGAAAATGCCTCCATCCTTTCAGAGCAAAGACTACTGTTGCTAACTCCAAATCATGAGTTCGATAATTAACTTCATGTGGTTTTAGTTGTATTGATCCATAAGCAATTACCTTCTGATCTTGCATTAACACACAACCTAAGCCTTCTTTAGATGCATCACAGTATACTGTAAAATCTTTCCCTGTTTCTTGAACTACTAAAATTGGAGCGGTAGTTAATCTGGTCTTTAACTCTTGAAAACTGGCTTCACACTTCTCATCCCAAATGAATGGTGTATTCTTCCTTAACAATTTGGTCATTGGTCCAGCTATCTTGGAGAAACCTTCAATGAACCTCCGATAGTAATCAACCATTCCCAAGAAACCTCTAATTTGTTTCACATTAGTGGGTGCAGTCCATTCTAATACTGATTGAACTTTGGATGGATTTACAGCAATTCCATCTTTACTGATCACATGACCGAGGAATTCTACCTCATTTAACGAGAATTCACACTTGCTGAACTTAGCATAAAGTCTATGTTCTCTTAGGATCTGCAATGTTGTTCTCAAATGATTAGCACGCTCTTCCTTATCCTTGGAATATATTAGAATATCATCAATAAAGACTATGACAAACTTGTCGAAGTATGGCATGAAGATTTTGTTCATCAGATTCATGAATATTGCTGGTGCATTGGTCAAACCAAACGGTACGACAAGATACTCGTGATGTCCATACCTTGAGACAAATGCGGTCTTTGGAACATCTTCTGGTTTGATTCTGATGGTATCCGGATCTTAGATCAATCTTGGAAAATAATCCAGCTCCTTTAACTTGATCGAACAGATCCTGGATTCTAGGTAATGGGTATTTATTCTTGATGGTAACATTATTGAGATTCCTATAGTCTCCACACATTCTTCTTCCTCCATCTCTTTTATCCACAAAAATCACTGGTGTTCCCCATGGGGATACACTTTCTCGAATAAATCCTTTTCTGGCTAGCTCATCAATTTGTTCTTTGAGTTCTTTTAATTCTTTTGGAACCATCTTGTATGGTGCTTGAGCTATTGGTGCGGTACCCGGAAGTAGATCAATAGTGAACTCTATATCCCGATCTGGTGGCATTCCTGGTAGCTCTGCTGGAAAAACATCTTGAAACTCCTTTACTACAGGAATATCTTTCAACTTGACCTCCTTAATGGAGTTCAATTGAAGATCCACCATGATATGACTTTGCTTATCTGCTTGATAAACTATCCTTGCTCCACTTGGAGTTTTGATTGAGACAGTTTTATCCTCACAATTAATCTGGGCTCCATGTTCAGTCATCCAATCCATACCCAGCAGTACTGCAATTCCCTTCAAAGGAATCACATAAAGATCCACAAAGTAGGTACAACCACAGATCGAGATGACTTGATATTGTTTAATGTGGCGTACAACTACATTTCCCCCTGTCGTCACTACGGTCCTAGGGTTTTCTAACGTTGCCCTTCTAATCCCAAATTTCTCACAAAATTCTTCAGAAATGAATGAAGTAGTTGCACCAGTATCAAATAGAACTTTGCTGGGATTGTTAAGGATATTGAGCGTACCTATCACTACATGCTCTGAGTTATCCACCTCCTCTAGGGTTGCGCAATTCAGCTTCCCGGTAGGTATGTTCCTCTTGCCATTATTGTTTTTGACAAAATTTCCTCCTTTATTGGGTTGCCCATTGCCTCCACTAGTTTGTCCTCCACCTTTAACAGGCCAACCACCTAGTGGTTTTCTCGGACAGTTTGGCTTTATGTGACCCCTCTGGCCACAAGCATGGCACACAATTATTGGTTTCTGGCAATCCCTACTCATATGCCCTGGAAGTTTGCAATTATGGCATATAATATTCCTTCCGGTTGGATTTACACTACGATTGGAATTATTACTGTTATAGGGTCTATTCCTTGACTTGAATTCCAGATTGTACTCCGGTTTACTTACTTGTATCCTTTTAGTTTCCTTCTTAGCTCTCTTCCTCCTATCCTCTTGGACATTCTTGTAGTCATCTTCAAAAGTGATAGCTGCATCCAGTAACTGCTGATATGTTTGTTTATTGGCCAACCTCAACTGCATCCTCATGAATGGATTTAACCCTCGCAGAAAATGCTTCTTCCTCTTTTCTTCAGTATTGACTTCTTCCTCTGCATAACGAGATAGTTGGATAAATTCCCAGATATACTTCATGACACTAGTATATCCTTGCTGAAGCTCCTCAAATTCTCTCTGCTTCAACTCCATAACACTCTCTGGAACATGAGACTCACGGAACCTCTGCTTGAACTCTTCCCAAGTGTACTCTCTTCCTGGCTGTTGCATAGCTAACTGATTTTCCCACCATGATGCTGCAGGTCCTGTCAAAAGATAAGTTGCATACCTCAACTTTTCCTCATCATTACAACCTACAGTCTTTAGCTTTCTCTCTGTATCTACTAGCCAATCTTCTGCATCCATTGGTTCAGGAGCTAATGCAAAAGGTAACGGCCTTGCATTCTGGAAGTCAGAAAGACTCACTCCTCCACCTTCAAATGCTCTCTGGTTCCAGCTCATCCCAACAACTCTTCCATGAACTTGTTCTGGTTTTCTTGCATCATTTGCATATACTGCATAAAATTCTGCTCCATTAACGGCCCCATTGGTGGTGGTGGTGGTAATGTTCCCTAATTTCCTGCATCTGCATCAGCCTTCTCCTTGGCCTCATGTTCCATTCGCTGCTGCTCAAATTTGGTTTCTACACCCGTGTCCATGACCCTCTAGTCCTGCAACATAAACCGAATACTCATAATTACATCATGCACATGTGTTCTGAGCTCAACTTTACGCACAGAACTAGTCACACAATGAAAATCCAAATAAAATCCAAATATGCATTTCACATATTACACATTACAAGCCTCATAACAAAGTACAAAGTCATCATACTTGTACCCTATAAGTACTATAGTATAGTAGGCATACTGCCTCACTTATTTATCTACATCACTCTCTCGGAGTATAATACACAATAACTGGTACTTCCTAATAAGTTGCCTGCTTCTAGTATCCACGACGCTCATCATACATGCATAAGGTCCAACTATGATGACGTAACGTCCGTTGCACGGTTTGTGGAACAAATGGCCTTCCAGAAGGAACATACTTAGTATTTGAAGTGTCAGGACTTGAGTCATTACTCAAACTGAGCGGATTGACTCCCTCCAGCTCAGCTGAAAAGTCTTCAGAAACATGTTCAACATATCACCCACTTGCATCTCCTGAGCTTCATTCCTTGAGTTGTCAATAGAATATGCAGATTCTGCTGCTCCCAGGTGCTCTGTTGGGCAAGATAGTTAAACACCAGATAATGTATATTCCCTGGGTTTTGAAAAGATGTTGATGATTCAAACACTCTCTCCTCAGGATCTTCTTCCTCATCCTAATCTTCGATGAATATGTTATTTCTACTAATGTTACTAGGATTGGTTCTTGCACCCATCCAACTGGATTGTCCAACAGTTCTGTCAGACCCATCTATGGACATCTGATTTTCTTGGGATCCTTCAAATGATCCCATTCTCCAACCATCAGAATTTTCAATAGGAAGTTCTAAATCAGAGCCTTCCTCTAAACCCTGTGGTACAACATAACTCATATCTAGGGTAGGATCATAAGTAGGTTCAGGTCTAGGTGCATAAGGATATGGTGTAAATGATTCGGAATCTATGGGTATATCCTTAAAGATTGGTTTTGTATACTACTTGCTTCCTTCTCCAACTAGAATGCTAACTGCTTCCTTCTTTCTGGATCAGTTAGATCCTCTAACATGTCATTTTTATCTTCAACAATAACTTGATGTGTCTTATAAAAAGACGCAACAAGTGTTCGGTCTCTTGACGAGTCCAAACTCGTGGTTGATGTAGACGATCTCTTGACGATCTCAAGATCGATAGGAAGTCCTAGCGCCGCAAAACAGCAGTGCATCCATGCTCGCACACAGGTACAAGACACCGAGCAACCTTCGCCTATTCGCTCCAGTGATGCAGCAGAAGAACAAACCTTTCTTGCCGAATAGCCATCGGGAACATGTATCTCGCTAGTCCGAGACCATGGGGGATAAATTCTAGAGGGGGAGAGAGATCCCTCACGAGGAGGTGTACTTTGAGAGGAGGAGAGGGGGGCGCCCCAAGGGGCATGGTGCCAGCCATGGTGGCTGCCCCCACCTCTTCCACATTCATGTGGGTGGAGCTCCCACTCAAAATGAAAAGCCTCCACTCCCATAAAAGAGCCTCCACTCAAAAATCCACTCACATGCATTAAATTTCCACCAAATTTAATGCAAGCTCTCATTTAAATAAAACTCTTTTATTTATTTATTCGGAATTTTTTAATTACTTCAATTAACAAACATTCACATAAAACCCCTTGCTAGTATTCAATTTCACATGCAGAACCACTTTCAGCAATTTCAACCGAAACAGTTTCGGTGTCTAGTGAAATAAATTCCTGCGCTTGTTATTCTTTCCGGCATGAAACTTTTGCTCCAATTGGATGTCAGTGTCCCTTAAGTGTGCCACCCTACGGTTCGCGAATAATACGGACATGATCGAGACCCTTCTCCGATCAATAATCAGAAGCGGGACCTGGAGATCCATACTGACTCCCACACATTCAACGATGGCTTTCCTGTGATCGTCAGAACCTTTTACGCTAGTATCTTAATCCCTTTGTTTCACGATATATTACATGTCCGAGATTTGATCATCGGTATATCCATACCTAGTTTGATCTCGTTACCGACATGCACTCTTTTCTCGTTCCCGTGATATAACATTCTAGTGATCAAATCACTTGTTTGCAAGCTAATCAATGTGATATCACCGAGAGGGCCCAGAGTATATCTATCCGTCATCGGGATGAAAAAATTCCACTCTCGATCCACGAGTCTCAACATAACACTTTAGTAGTTTTGAAGCCATCTTTATAATCACCCAGTTACGGTGTGACGTTTGATGTCAACAAGAAACTCTTCCGATGTTAGTGATTGACATGATCTCATGGTCTAAGGATTAGGATCACTTCGTAAGTTGTTATAGCAATATAAAATCAATGACTTTGATCGTAATGCTATACTTCGGATGAATGTTCATCACATCATTACACTAATGTTGTGACCTTGTTATTAACAACATCCAATGTCCATGATCAGGAAACCTTTGATCATCTTGTTAATCAACGAGCTAGTTTATAAGAGAGGCATAACTAGGAACTTCCTTTTTGTTTATTAAACACACATGTATTGACGTTTCCGTATTAATACAATTATATCATGCAAAATAAACATTTATCATAAAAAAGGAATACGATAATAACCACTTTATTATTGCCTCTCGGGCATATTCCTTTCAGTCTCCCACTTGCACTAGAGACAATAATCTAGTTTAGAAACTTTGCATATTGAACACCTATGGCTTTCTGGTGTTCCATATACGCAATTGCAAGTGGTTAACATAATCTACGTGTCTGACGCTTCAGGTCCGTGTGTATTTGCATGTCTTTGCGTCTTCATGCATCACTCATTCTCCAATGAGATGGCATTGTATAAATTTGGTCTTTTGGTGAGACCTTTAGTTCCTTGGGGTTAAATCACATTGATACTATTGTCATACAATATATATTTAGTGTTAGCCCATTGCGAACCACACCTTAGTTTGATAACAAACTACTTGACACAAATTCCCTCCTTTGCTGCTACTATATCAGTCATATACTTAGCCTTTTGTTGTAGTATCCGTCACAATGTCTTAACTTTGGAATTCATCCAAATCCATCATGGAATCTCCTTTCCATTACATTGTGCCACCCAGTTTAAATTGAGATAAAATTAATTTGTATCTTGTGACAAATAATATCAATGTAACATGTTACAATGAACTATTTGTAATTGTTTGTCACATCTACACAAATATATTCTTAGTTCTTCCAAAAGATCATAAGAATATCCTTACTATCATCCAATGATCATTTTATGATCCATTCTGGTATATGCTCATAACACTTAGAGCATAGGACATATCTAGATGTGTACATATCATGGTATGATTGATCAAAACATTATTGTGATTGCACTCATCAAGTGTCAAAGCACTTGAATCTTGTTTCACTTATCAAGTGTCGATACACTTGAATCTTGATTCAATTCTTTTCCATGCGACAAGAACCGTTTCTTGTCCTTTCCATATTGAACTCCTTTAATATCTCATTTATGTACGTTTGGCACAACCATATTAGCGTCACAGTCTATCCACTATAGACATTCATGCTAAATATTCGGGTTTTGCCTAAGTCTTTCATCAAAATGAAATTTTTAACCTTTGTCAATAAAAGATACATCATTTCTAATCAACAAGATGTCCTCCACATAATGTATTATAAATATGTCTCAGCGCTCCCACTTAATTTCTTGCAAATGCAAGCATATTCATCGTCTCCTGATGAAAACTCCTTTTAATCACGGTGAATATTCTAACTCCGCGATGCTTACTTCAACCATTGAAGTTTGCATGCCCTTTTTAGCATCCTTTGAATTAACAAAACCCTTTGGATCGTGTCATGTACACGTCCTAGGTAACCATTCTATTAGAAGAACTTTGTTTTGTTTATTCATCTACCATATACCAAATTATATGTAGTGGTTGCTACTTTAATCCGTCCAGACTAAATATCGCTATGAAAGATCAAATCTTGTCATAGTCAACTCCTTGAACATTGTCGTAAAATACTTTACGACATGTCGACTATTTCATAGATGTGAAACATCCATGTCTGTTCCTTTATAGATCCAAATACGACCGACAGGTTTTTACACCTTTCCGGAGGGTCTTCCAAGTTCAAAACTTGATTTATCGTGTATGGAACTATCACGGATTTTATGGCTTCAAGCCATTTGACGGATTCAGGGCCCAACATCGCTTCTTTGTATGTGGTCGGTTCATCATTGTCAAACAATAATGATTTACTCTCAAATCTCAGCATTTGATTTGTTTATCTAACCGACTTGGTTCAGTAAGAACTTAGATCTCCATGACCACAGCCTTTGAGGCACATAAGCTAGGAGCATTATGGCAGCCTCCGGAACCATTTCCGGCGTTGCGCAACTCAGCACATTTAGCTAAGGTTTGTTAACCTTATCAAAGTTCTATTGTCCTCCCACTTAACTTTTGCGAAAAATTCCTTTGTCACATCCCAAGATTTTCCAAATCTTGTAATGTGAAAGATAAATGAATAAAATAAAATTTTGTTTGATTTTCAGAGTGAGAAGAAACTTTTTGAATCCAATTGGAAATCTTCAAACCAATTTGGATCAAATAAAATCCTAAAGAGATTTAAAAAGGTAAACTTTTGATATAGGAAAATAAAATATTTTGGAATCACTATTTTGGATCTTTTAAATAAAAGGATTTGGTTTTCAAAAGAAATAGAAGTTTTATAAATAAGGATTATTTTATAGAGCCAAATTAAACATTGGCCAAGCTTTTGAAATAAAACATTTTGTTCTGATAAAAATAGTAAAGGTTTATTTAAATAAAGTAATAAGGATTTAATATCCAAGTTTTATTAATAAAGGTTTTCGTATTTCCAAAACATCAAAACTTATTTATTTATTTAAAATAAGTTTTCCAAGTATTTTATATTCCCAAATAAAACCTACTGATTTGGTTTTGAAAATAATTAGATTTCAAAAGGAGTATTTAAATAAAACAAATCCTATTTGATTTTAATAACAATGGTCTATTTATTTAATTAATAATGGACCCTAAAATAAAATTATTATTTTTTGGTTTTGGAATTTTGGTTTATGTTACTGAACAGAACCAAATTCAAAGTTGTTTAGTGTGGTGATTGTTTGAATTGATTTGAGTTTTGTTTGGTTGTTTGAATTTCAAAACATAAATTAGAAATAGAAAAGGAAAAAGGTTTTAGGAAAAAAAATGGTTTTGGACTCAGCCCAACCGGCCAAAGCCCACTAAGCCCAGAACCAGCCCAACTCCCCCTTCCCGAAGAAAACGTTTCGCACTCAGTTTCTAACCCGAACAGATGCTGACTGGTGGCCCTCTTCTCCCTCTCATTCCTCGCTGACAGCAGGGACCCACGCAGCCAGCTCACTCCTCCTTCTTCCTCGCGCAGACGACGCCGACGCGTTGAATACGCTGTGATACATGACCGTTTCGCCGGATCGCACACTATTAAACGCTGCGCTTCTCCTCCTTTTCCTCAAACACCGCAGACGAGCCCCAGCCGACGGAATTTCGAGCTGGCCGCATCGCTCCGACCATCGTCCCTCCCCGATTCCGGCCAAGCCTCTCCACCCCGTGCCTCCCCGAGCACACGAGCACACTCCCCACTCCCAGGCGCATCTGCCTCAGGCCTCCGCTCAACATGGCGCGCCGAAGGCCGACCACGACAAGCCTCCGAGCGCCGCATCTGCCTACTTCTGAGTTCCCGTAGAATCCGACCGCCCCTCTTCTTCTCGATCATGCGAGCATCTTCGCCTTGGTCTTGCGCACCTAACCATTCCCTCTGTTTGACTTCTTGTGATCGACAGCGTCGCCTTCGACCGCGAACAGAACCACCCGTCGCCAGACCCTACTCCGGTGAGGAATTCCTCCTGTTCCAGAGCGCCTCTCGACCAACCGACCACGTCCCGAGCGTCACCACGTCCTTGCGATCACGGTGAGCATCCCCACTTCACCCTTTGCTTCCTATAGCCGCCGTAGCGCCACCGCCTGACCGTCGCCGCCGCGCGCAGCCGTCGAGCGCCGCCAGTTAGTGGCCTATTGTTTGTGTCCGTTGGATCAAAATCGTATGGCTATGATAGAATATAATCGAAGAGGTATCGTATGCCTCTGCGCCGCTAGATCTAAGTTGGATCCTACGGCCTACAGCACACGATCCACCCGAACCGGTACCAGCCAGTCATATCACGCCGCGTGTCACCAGTCTGTTTAAAACAGAATTTGAAAACAGATTTGGTTTGCAGATTTGAAAACCCTATAACTTTTGATCTACACGTCCAAAATTTGCAAACTTTATATCATTGGAATCAGTGGAACAAGCCCTAGCCAACCATGCAATTGGTTTAGTAAATAGTATCTGTTAGATTGCTTGTTTATACAGAAACATTTGTATGCTTGTTTAGATTAGAAAAATTGTTCAAAAATGTTTTTGAGGTTGAAACCTTTGCAAATTGTTTTGTGGTGAACTTACTGACCCTAGGAACCAACCCATGGTTTTGAAAATGGATTTGGTAAAGTTTAGTATGGATTAATTAGTTTAGCCCATTTCTAGCCAAATAAAAATAATGATTTTGATATGAATATGTTTTTGGAGTAAAAACTTTGGGAAAATGTTTTGGATCAAACCTACTGACCCTAAACACCAAGTTTTGAGAAAACAACAACTTATTTGGTGAACAACTTAAAGTTGTTGCTTTGATAAAAATGTTTTCCACCACATAAAATAATGAATGGATTTAAAAATGGTTTATGGACAAAACCCTTTTGCAAATGACTTTGCCACTATGGAAAATGACCATTTTGAACCTTGCAAAGTTTAGAAGCCTAGTGGAAACCATCTTTGCAAATAGAACCATCCCTTGCATGCTTACATGCATGACTTAGATCCCATTGTTTTATGTGTGTGAATTGTTGATTGATTATTGGTTTGGAATGCTAGTTGATATTGTGTTTACTTGATTGATTGTAGTGGTGTTAGAAAAGTGTGAGACTAGCAAGATCAAGGACTAAACCAACATTCCCTACCAACAAGGCAAGTTACACTATCATTCAAAGTCCTAATATTTTCATTATACTTAGTGGATTTTGAAAACATGCATGAAAAGAATTTCTATACTTATGCTATGCTAAATCCTAATAGGATTCCCTATACATTTCTTAGTGAAAACACTGTAGTTGTTACATGCTTAGCCATGCTATATTTTGAAAAGAGATACATGTTGAGATTTTATGAAGTTGAGAAAAGGACTTGTGATTTTATATAATAAAACAAGGACTCAATGAACCACCTAGGTGGCCAAGGATACTTTGAGTTTTGGAGAAGGTGGCAACAAAAGGAACCATGTCTATGGCAATCTCTTTGTGTTGTGCTCCAAAGGAAACCACCCAGGAAACTTAGAGATTGAACATGTTTCTCCAATTGTGGCTTTCGTGTGCAACCACATGCTATTTATGGCTCTGGCTTAGTCAACTACATTGGGAAGACCCATGCATTATCTTGAGTTCTTGGACATGGGGACTGAATCCTACATGGGTGCTGAAGACAAGCTAGCAATGGTGTATGGGAGGACCCTCTGGAAAGACTTCGTCACATTCTCAATCTGACGGTACTCCATCTTGGTGAGCACTAATCCAGTGGCCACTGGTGACAAAAGGATGGGATTGTGACATGTGGGTAAAGTGTACTACTTCTGCAGAAGATAATAAAATCTAAGTACTTAGCCGTGTCCCCGGTTATGGACAATACTGAGCAACTAAAGTTTGAAGCTATGGGAAATCTCGACATTCTAATTTCTAAAAGAAAACTTCTAAAAACTTGATGCACTTGGGGGTACCAAGGAGCTCAAGAGTTTTGATAAAAATTAATACACTTGGGGGTACCAAGGAACTCAAGAGATTTGATAAAACTTGATGCACTTGGGGTTACCTAGGAACTCAAGAGATTTTGATAAAACTTGATGCACTTGGGGTTACCAAGTAGCTCAAGGGATTTTTGACAAGGACTTGAATACTTGGGGAAACCAAGGAGTTCAAGGAATTTTGAAAAGGAGATTTGACGAAGGACCAAAACCATTTTGAAAAGATAGGATAAATTTTGCTTTATGCAATTGAGCCTTAAACCCTACTTAGCCAAAATGCATGTAATGATAGGATCCACTTATATTCCACATAGTAGTGAAACTTGCCAATACAATTCAAATGTATTGACCCTTGTGGCTGTAACTTGTAATGTTGCAGTTTTGATTGTTTTAGAGAAGATTGATTGACTAGGATTACAAAGTCTACAACCAACATTTGCCTGTGGCACTTTGAAGATGAAGGACCCCATGACTATAGTTATTCCACTGCAATGTATTGTAATAGCCAAATGAGCTATGTAAGATGTAATAAAATTATGTTATTCCTGGTTATAAAGTTATATAATGACCTTTGTTTCTTGATATTACATCTTAACTGTGGATGCTAGCTATTGATCCAGGGACTAGCATTGTAAACACAGGGGACTCCACCTTATATTGTTTAAAGGTTGGGACACTCCCTCTACATCCTTTTTCAAGAAACTTCACATTTCAAGCGACAAACCCTTTTGTCCTTGGTGTTATGGAGGAATAGCCAATAGTTATTCAAAATAACCTACAAAGACATGCTCATCCGACTTCGGTTGTAAACATCTTACTTATGTTTAGCATACCAAAATTTAAGAAATGACAACTTGGGTTTTACCCCAAACCATAACTCATATGGTGTCATTTCAACAGATCAAGATGAAGCTCTTTTCAGTGTAAAAGCGGTAGTCTCTAAAGCTTTAATCTTTTAAAACATAATGGCAGTTTTATAAATAACACTTTTGATCCAACCATGTCACACAAGGTTTCATTATAAATCTCAAACACTCCATACTCCTATGGTGTTTCGGGAGATGTAAATCTAGGTGTTTTGCTAAACTTGCAACTCAAATAAATCCCTTTATGATAAATCATAATTCATTTATTTTTCTTATTACACTTGTAACTCAAATAAATCCCTTATGATAAAATCATAAACCATTTTATTTTCTTGTTACGATGATTTTTCACTTCATCTTGAAAGTCTTTGAAACATTTTAAAATATTTCATACTTATTTCTCATTAAGTGAATATTCACTTAAATTTTCGGAGAAAGTATATGAAGTTGAAACCCATCGCTTACGACTACACATAATGGACTACATACATCGATATGTATAAATTCCAATATTTTAGTCGTTCGTTCTTCTTTGGCCTTTGAACGAAGTTTCAATTATCCCGAGGAAAGTCTCACAAGCGTCACTTGATCAAATCAAAGACTCAAAAAATCCATGAAAATGGAGATTCTTCATGTTTTCTTTACAATATAATTTAAATGGCGATGTCACTTCGTAAGTGATCTTTCAATCATTTGTCTTGCGACATTTTAGCATTAGTTTTTATGGATGTGATTTCTCCAACTAGATTTGTAAATCATCCATCTTATATGTAATACGGTAATTATTTGAACAACCTTTGTTCTCGTAATACCTGATTTAAATAACAATTATTTAAACAAATATTGAAGTCAAGCTTTGATGTCAACGAGAAATACAAACAACAGTTTGTTTGTTTTTGATGAACATCATCACATATTCTCTTGCTAGTTGCTTAGGCCATTGTGGTTCATGAATTGCGTCATTCCGTATGAAATTTCACACCAACCCATTCGGTATCCAATACCGAAGAACCACATTGTTTAACAAGCAAAGGGTACAACCATAACATGTATATCATCCATATACCTAAATTGGATATTTCCAATCTTTTCTTTTCTGCCAAATATATTTTATAGATTATCTTTCAGCATTTCCTTTTACCTTTTAAAAGAATCTATCAACATCAACAGTGGCGCCATATACATGACACATAGTCCAAAGCGTGTATATTCAAATAATAATACCTTTGGACTTGCACTTTGAAGTAGATCACCATCATCAAATGATTGGTATTATTTCAAAACCCATTCTTTAGTAATCTTTTAGTGTAGTAAACACTTTACATACATCTTCTATTCACCCTTATCATGATGACTTTCATGATCAAGCTAATGTTGCTTATAAAGGAGAATCGTGAGTATAACATTACTTTCGAAAACCCTTTTGGATGATTAGGATGTCTAGCATCTCCAACATTTGCAAATTCTCATCCAATATGAGAACATATATTATACTCTATCATATTGCAACCAAAACATTGTTTCAGATATCGTTATATCTGCCACACATGATGGTTTCTGAAACAATTCTTTTAGCTCCTAGATAACCTTGATATTTATAAACAATCAAGAATCATGGAGGCAAACATGATACTTAAGATACTAACACTGGAATTGTTACTCTCGATTTAATACCAATTATTAAATTTCACGGAGTAAATAGAATTTTGCTGAAAGTTTGCAATAGGACTTTAAACTTTAGATTGACACTCAACACAATACGATACCAGTTCGTAAAGTAAATATCCATAATTCTATAGTTCTATTATCTCAATTACAACTATGCATAAGGTGGTGAACGAATGCCAATGACTACAACAAATTATGCAAATTCACTTTGATTTAATTTATGATAAATTGAGTTCTACTGATCCAAATTAGAAATGAACTCCCACTCAAAACGACATCCCTCGTGTCTTTTTGGTGATTACATGAACCAAATCCACTACACCAAGTCCGATCATCACTTGAGTCGGTATATCTTCAAAGGCGAGCATCCATATGGTCATCATATCAAAACGTATGACTCATTCTTAACCTTTCGGTCCGTGTTCCGAGGCCATGTCTATACATGCTAGGCTTGCCAAGTAAGAACCTTAGTATTCGCGTGTGTAACTGTCTTACACCCGAGATATGCTCATGGATTCAAGTACACCCGATCATCACGTGATGTCTTGAAGCGACAAAACATTGTCGGTGCATACTTAAGGAAGAACACATTCTTATCTTGATATCTAAATGAGGGATCATCTTATTATGCTAATAAAATGCCAAACAAGCAATATAAGATGCAATCAAACATCACATGTTTATAAGTGAAATGATATGGTTCCCGCATATGATCTCCATCATGTGCATCGTGGTATGATCTCTATCATACCTCTATGTGTAAGGCCAAGGTCTATGGAACCTACGCGTTATGTGTGTGTTAAGAGTATCATCTCATACTTCTACTTACAACATCACCATATCATAACACTAGCCCAACAACAATCTAAACTAGACGCCTCTAATTTATCCATTGCAAGTTTTACGTGGCTTAGGGCTTTCGAAGATAGAACCGTTCTTACCTACAAACATGAACCACAACGAGGATAATCAAATTGTTGAAAACTCATTGCAAATTGGATATTGACTATAGTAGGAGAGACAGAAACCCGCTAGCCACTTATGCAAAACTAGTTGCATGTCATGCGTGGAACAGGTCTCATGTGCGAGGACATGTAAAGTTTGTCCGGGCCACTTCATCCCATCCAAAGTACAACTAAGAAGCAATAAAATGATCATCATCGCCCACATACTCATATGTGTGCTACCCGTGCAAAGCATCTACACATAGATCCGGCTCGATACCCTTTCAAGGTTCGCATGACAGAAAAAACAAAAAATTCCTACGATGGGAACAACTAGGTACCAAGATCTATCTACTAGATACAAACAACGGGCGGATGTATATATAGAGAGAATATACCCTTGAAGACCGACAAAGCTTAACGAGTCCAAACTCGTGGTTGATGTAGACGATCTCTTGCCGATCTCAAGATCGAGAGGAAGTCCTAGCGCCGCAAAACAGCGGCGCATCCATGCTCGCACACACATACAAGACACCGAGTAACCTCCGCCTCCTCGCTTCAGCGATGCAGCGGAAGCACAACCCTTTCTTGCCGAATAGCCACCGTGAACATGTATCTCGCTAGTCCGAGACCATGGGGGATAAATTCTAGAGGGGGAGAGAGATCCTTCACGAGGAGGTGTACTTTGAGAGGAGGAGAGGGGGCCTTTTATAGGGAGAGGGGGGCACCCCAAGGGGCATGGCGCCAACCATGGTGGCTGCCCCCACCTCTTCCACATTCATGTGGGTGGAGATCCCACTCAAAATGAAAAGCCTCCACTCCCATAAAAGAGCCTCCACTCAAAAATCCACTCACATGCATTAAATTTCCACCAAATTTAATGCAAGCTCTCATTTAAATAAAACTCTTTTATTTATTTATTCAGAATTTTGTTAATTACTTTAATTAACAAACATTCACATAAAACCCCTTGCTAGTATTCAATTTCACATGCAGAACCACTTTCAGCAATTTCAACCGAAACAGTTTCGGTGTCTAGTGAAATAAATTCCTGCGCTTGCTATTCTTTCCGGCATGAAACTTTTGCTCCAATTGGATGCCAGTGTCCCTTAAGTGTGCCACCCTATGGTTCGCGAATAATGCGGACATGATCGAGACCCTTCTCCGATCAATAATCAGAAGCGGGACCTGGAGATCCATACTGACTCCCACACATTCAACTATGACTTTCCTGTGATCATCGGAACCTTTTACGCTAGTATCTTAATCCCTTTGTTTCACGATATATTACATGTCCGAGATTCGATCATCGGTATCTCCATATCTAGTTTGATCTCGTTACCGACATGCACTCTTTTCTTGTTCCCGTGATATAACATTCTAGTGATCAAATCACTTGCTTGCAAGCTAATCAATGTGATATCACCGAGAGGGCCCAGAGTATATCTATCCGTCATCGGGATGAACAAATTCCACTCTCGATCCATGAGTCTCAACATAACACTTTAGTAGTTTTGAAGCCATATTTATAATTACCCAGTTACGGTGTGGCCTTTGATGTCAACAAGAAACTCTTCCGGTGTTAGTGATTGACATGATCTGATGGTCTAAGGATTAGGAACACTTCGTAAGTTGTTATAGCAATATAAAATCAATGACTTTGATCGTAATGCTATACTTTGGATGAATGTTCATCACATCATTACACTAATGTTGTGACCTTGTTATTAACAACATCCAATGTCCATGATCAAGAAACCTTTGATCATCTTGTTAATCAACGAGCTAGTTTATAAGAGATGCATAACTAGGAACTTCCTTTTTGTTTATTAAACACACATGTATTAATGTTTCCGTATTAATATAATTATAGCATGCAAAATAAACATTTATCATAAAAAAGGAATACGATAATAACCACTTTATTATTGCCTCTCGGGCATATTCCTTTCAGTCTCCCACTTGCACTAGAGATAATAATCTAGTTTAGAAACTTTGCATATTGAACACCTATGGCTTTCTAGTGTTCCATATACGCAATTGCAAGTGGTTAACATAATCTACGAATCTGACGCTTCAGGTCCGTGTGTATTTGCATGTCTTTGCGTTTTCATGCATCACTCATTCTCCAATGAGATGGCATTGTATAAATTTGGTCTTTTGGTGAGACTTTTAGTTCCTTGGGGTTAAATCATGTTGATACTATTGTCATACAATATATATTTAGTGTTAGCCCATTGCGAACCACACCTTAGTTTGATAACAAACTACTTGAGACAAATTCCCTCCTTTGCTGCTACTATAGCAGTCATATACTTAGCCTTTTGTTGTAGTATCCGTCACAATGTCTTAACTTTGGAATTCATCCAAATCCATCATGGAATCTCCTTTCCATTACATTGTGACACCCATAGTTTAAATTGAGATAAACTTAATTTGTATCTTGTGACAAAACTAATATCAATGTAACACTTTACAATGAACTATTTGTAATTTTTTGTCACATCTACACAAATATATTCTTAGTTATTCCAAAAGATCATAAGAATATCCTTACTATCGTCCAATGATCATTTTATGATTCATTCTAGTATATGCTCATAACACTTAGAGCATATGACATATCTGGATGTGTACATATCATGGTATGATTGATCAAAACATTCTTGTGATTGCACTCATCAAGTGTCAAAGCACTTGAATCTTGTTTCACTTATCAAGTGTTGATACACTTGAATCTTGATTCAATTCTTTTCCATGCGACAAGAACCGTTTCTTGATGTTTCCATATTGAACTCCTTTAATATCTCATTTATGTATGTTTGCCACAACCATATTAGCGTCACAGTCTATCCACTCGAGTGGTACAACAGAAACATTGCGGGTCCATATTACAAACATACACACATTATTATTATTACAATACCAGAAGTTCAAGACTTCGAAGGATTCAACTTACAAACCAAATTAAAAAGTGTTTTAGCGGAACATTTAAGGTGATGACTTAAACTCCAAATTGAGCTCAACAACTTATTGCTATATATTGTTCACGTTGCTCGGCTTAATTGGCTCCTAGTACTACGGTAATTATTCTGACTCTTGGTGCTCTCCTCCGTAGACGATATCGTATTCCACTCCTTCCACGACACCGTACATATTGGGATCTTCATAGAAGACCTCCTCTTGACACTCAACTGCATACATTGGAGTTTCTTCGGGATCCTCAGAGTCTAAGCAGGGGATTAAAGGAAAAGGTGAGTAACAACGTTACCCACCAGGTTCATTATATTCAAGGTGGGAAGTTTGATGCTCTATCTACCACCTCAGACTATAAGTCCTTGGAACTATGCAGTTTTGATAAATCTTTCTTCAAAGATTGCTTTTGTTATGAAAATCTATGACCATCAGCCTTCACAGGTTAACCAGAACTTTCATGGAGTTACTTTCCTGCCGCGTTCGTAGCTCCTTCCCGGAACAGGGAGTAACAAGTTACAATTCTTACACTCTACAGAGGTTCGTTACATTACCCATAAGATATCAACTCCTTGTTGCACAACCGGGCGTACTTTCTCGTCCACAATTCCATGATGTGGGGCCCAGTAGTTAGTCCAAGCCAATAACTGCCCTCTCCGCGACCCCATATGTATGCACGATCCTTCGAGGCTGGCTCACCTCCGTTAAGCCCCCTTCCGGGCAGGCTAAAACCCTGATGAGTTCCCAAAGACTCTATGAACTGGTGTTGCCCTCGCAAGTGCCATATCAAATGGACTATACCACTAAAAACCACTCATACATAATCTAGACACCAAAAGTGTGGGGCATAAGGGTGCCCACCCATATGTTGGATCCACACAAGGAATCACACCGTCACGTTAAGGTCGTCTTGCCTCCATACGAGAGGAAAAGGATACAACTGACTGATGACCCACAAGTGTAGGGGATCGCAACAGTCTTCGCGGGTAGTATTACCCAATTTATTGATTCGACACAAGGGGAGCCAAAGAATACTTGCAAGACTTCACAACTGAGTTGTTAGTTCAGCTGCACCTGGAAATAGTTCTTGCTCACAGAAGTTTATCAGTAGCAACAACAACAGCAATAGCAACCGTGAAACAATAGCAATAGTAATAGTAACGGTAATAGTAGGATTCGAGTGCGGTAGGCATAGGGATGGATGGACGGGCGTTGCATGGATGAGTATAAACATGTAACTTCAAGACCTAGGGCATTGCAGATAAATAATAATAAGCATCCAAGTACTAAACAATCCTAGGCATGTGCTCCAAATATAGACATACATGCTTGCAATGAGAACTTGCACAACATCTTCTGTCTAGCCAGCCCGTGGCAGCGGGGAATTTAGGGAACTACTGGAAATTAAGGTGCTCCTTTTAGTAGAGCACCGGAGCAAAGCATTAACACTCCGTGAACACATGTGATCCTCACACCACAACCATCCCCTCTGGTTGTCCCAATTTCTGTCACTTCGGGGCCTTTGGATCCGAAAAATGATATGTGTACACAACTTGCAGATAAGATCACAAACAATACTATCATAATGATTCAATAATAAGTTCAGATCTGAGATCATGGCACTCGGGCCCTACTGACAAGCATTAAGCACAACAAGTTGCAACAAAGTCAAATAGCACTAATAGAGATACTAGGAACTATGCCCCTAACAGATCTTATTCGATTACATGATATAACTCATCTAATCCCTACCATCCCCAAGCGTACAACGGGGGGTTACTCACTCATGGATGAGAGAAACATCGGTGGTTGATGGAGATGCGTTGGTGATGACGATGGCGATGATCCTCTCCAAATTCCCGTCCGTAGGTGCCGAATGAAGTTTCGGATCCGAATCTTGGTTTCGGTGGCGTGGGTGAGCGAACTCTTTCTAGAAAACTATCGAACCCCCCTCTGTTTTTAGGTCAGAAGGCAACTTATAGGCGCGGAGGGAGGCCGAGGAGCTGCCTGGGGTGGCCAAACCTCCCCCAGGTGAGGGGTCAGTGGGCCCGCGCCTAGGGTGGGTATGCCCCCCCAGGCCTCCCCTCTGTCTCCCCTTCTGGCTCCATGGATCTTCTGGTGAAATATAATTTTTGGCATATTTTCCGAGATTTTCCTGATAGTTCATTTTCTGCACAGAAACAAGACACCAAGGTAATTCTGCTGAAAATAGCGTCAGTCTGTGTTAGTTGTATCCAAATCACACAAGTTTAGAGAAGAAACAATAGCAAAGTGTTTGAGAAAGTAGATACGTTTTGAACGTATCAACTCCCCCAAGCTTAGCTTATTGCTTGTCCTCAAGCAATTCAGTTGAAAACCGAGTGCGATAAAAGAACTTTCACGAACACTTTGCTTCATATGATGCATATATTCTCAGCATAGGAGTAAATTCTTAGACAATTCATAATAAAGAGTATGCAACTAAGTCTACTCAATAGTCATTGCAAGCTATGAAGAGAAACCAACTCAATAATAATAAGTAGCATGAAACATAAACATAAGCAACATTGCAATGCTCATAATAAGGTATGATAGAGTGGTATCTCGCTTGCCTTTGTTTGAAGAGCACAATATAAATGTTGAGGCACCTCTGAAGTTCACATGAAGACTAGAGATAAAGATATCAGAGATACAAGCATCAAAGTCATGGCATAATTAACCAAGTTTTGGAACAAACACAAGAATGACAACTATGCTCTCAAGAAAGTGCTCATAGAATAAGTGGTGACTCAACAAAGTTGTGAAAACGGTTTTGTGAAGGTTTGAAAGGCTTCCTAATGCTGAAAGAAAGGTACTCGTTAGCTTTGAGCTCTCATTGCCCCTATCATAGGCATCTTCATGTGGTTAAGGTGAAAGTGAGGTCCACTCTGAATCATATGCTTGACAGACCATAGACTAGAAATCCCAAGTCCCTTGAGTACGAGGGCCGCGCCGCATGCTACTCAACTTTGGTCACCTGAAAGTTCTTGTGATTGTAAATACATGCATATCATCGAGAACCGCCAACGGGGTACCCCTTGGACATGGTACAAGAGCTTTCCCATAACCAAAATGACAAGGCAAGCAGACAATGAGCATCTCGGCAATCTTTTTATTTACCATATGCATAGATTTTTATTGAGGAAGCTTCATAGATGCTCATTATGGTGATGCTGCAAGTTTCCACCATGATTAAGCATGGCTTAGGCTAGCGGCCCAGGCGTTTCTCTAACACAATGTATAAACTCCATGAACTAACAACTTCCCTTTTTATTTCACATCATCGACATCCGTAAACAAAAGAGAAAGGAATCAACCGGATAAGATATCCAACAGGTGTTGAAAGCGTTCCCCATGACAGCACGGTTCTGCTGACTCCAAGTATATAATTAGCAAGCATATAACTTTCATGGACTAGTCACAATGGTTCAAGATTATTAAGCGCAAGGAATAAAGTGTGCCATCAAGTTTGTGAGAGCTTTACTAACTAACTTTCTCAAAACAGACAAACATTTTATTTTGGAAGAAAACACGGCATATATATAAAATATGCACTGAAATAGCGAATTATGCTGATAGGTAGGTATGGTGGACACAGCTAGCAATATTGGTTTGGGGAGTTGAAAGCACAAGTAGAGCACGTACTCAGTGCAAGTGAAGGCTAGCAATAGAGAAGGAGCAACACACGAGAGAGCAATAACTGTCATAATCATTCTTGCAACAAAACATGACTAATTATGGCATGAAAGTGATACAAGAACTCTGAGACAAAATAAATTATTGAGGTTTACTAACTATTGATTAGTCATATGCATGCGTGAACATGTGCCAACTCATTCACATGAACAGTCAGAGGAGGATACCACAATGTCATACCAAAGTATGAATAAAACAATGCAAGCAAACATTCATATGACATGCTACAAACTATTAGGAAGCTGGAGCTAATCATATACAAGCAAGAACTACTAAGCATCCATAATGACATACACCTTACACAAACAGGCTAAGCATGCTCACAATGATGAGTATATGTACAAAAATGAAACAAATAGAGTTCGTTACCAGCCTCTTACCACACCTCGAGTTGTCTTAATATTCATTATTGCCCTTCACTTGTGTGACTTGAATATTAACATGAAACCAAAATCCACTAAGGACGGCTGAACCCTGCAAAGAACTCACAAAACCAAAGAAGAATAACAAATATTTTTGGTGTTTTTGATTTTTTAGAAACAAGCAAACAAAGAAAAACCAAACAAAAACAAAGAAAAATCTTTTTGGATTTTTATTTTAAGGCAAACCAAGGAAAAGAAACAAAGAAACAAACCAAGAGAAACAACGAAAATATTTTTGGTATTTTTGGGCTTTAAGAAAGAAGCAACAAAAACCAAAAAGAAAGAGAAACAATGGATGTATAAAGAACCGACCGAGTATGATATATATATGAGTGTGATGTCGGTGTACCTCCCCCCAAGCTTAGGCTTTTGGCCTAAGTGGGGCTCAATCCGATGGTGCCCAAGTAGATGCACCTCCATAGTATGTCGAGGAAGCTCCCTCGTCCTGGTACGAGCTCGAGGCCTCCCCTGTGTAGTGTACAGCTAGGTCATATGCAGGCGCTCCCCCCTGATAGTGCCCGTGGAAGTTGAGAAAGAGCAGCTTGTCATCCATCTCCGCCTTCGTGCGTGACCAAGGTCCCTAAGAAATACTGAACAAAGTGGTTTGGGGTAGAGGGATCTCTCTCTCTCTTCCCCGTCAGTAAACAACATTCTATAAACCAAGTTCTCAAGAGTAGAGCTAGAGGTGACAAAGTGGTGTGCCTTCATGGCAGCAAGATCAAGTCTCTGAGGAGCCAAAACTGTATCATGGGGATCAACAGCAATGTGCAAGGCAACAGCAATACGAGTAGAAATAATTCCCCCATAAATGGGTCCCCTAGCAGCCAAATGAAGAGCATTGAGGGAACCAAGATTATACTTATCCTCACTATAGAGCGCAGCAGCTAAGAAGGCCAACTGATAGTTGGATATATTACTAGTTTTCTCCCTACCAAGAACACCGGTGGTAAGATATTAGGTGAAGTACCTGATGGTTGGAAGTTGAATGTTCTTTATCTTCCCTCGTTGAGCTCTACGGTCATCATCATTGGTTATTCCTCGGTATAGTTCCAGCAAATAAGCGGGAAGAGCTGTAATCTTCTTTGATGACCCATTTGTGCCAAGTCCTAGGGCCTTGCAAAATTTCTTCAAAGACATAGAATGAGCCCTGCCATGAAGTCTCAAAGACACAAAAGGATTGAACAAACTATTGGTGAAGGAGAAACTCTCCACAAATGTTTTATTAAGTGAAGCATATTGTGCACTCTCATCCTGCATGAAACTTGTTAGACCAGCTCTCTCAATCAAAGCCATGAAATCATTAAGAATCCCAGCGGCTCGCAAGAAAGTTTGACAAGGAAAGGTGGTGGGGTGTGCATCCCCTTCATCTCCCTCGTCACCAAACCGTGGAGTGATGAGATCCTCATTGTATGAAGGTCTAGAGCTGGTAGATGACCTTGGGAGCCTTGCCCTTCTAGGTTCATCACTCTCAAATATGTCACCAAAGGTGTGGTGGTCCATGACTTCCATTTGCAAGGAACAATCCCTCCAAAAATCAGCACTTGAGATGGGTTGAACAAGGAGATCGAAAATCGCGAGTAAGAACAGCAAGAACTCGAGCTTGAGCAAGTTTTCTGGTGTTTTTCGGGAGAGAGAAAGAAGGTGGCTTTAAGGAGGCAGCCTGGAGGGGCCTAGGTGGGCCAGACCCCTCCTAGGCGCCACCACTAGGTAGGCCACGCCTACCATGGGTGTGGGGCTTAGGGGTGGCCCCTGGGTCATCTCAGGTGCCATTCTGCCCCTTTTTTCGAGGAAAATTTATTTTGAATTTTCTGGGATTTTTCGGAAAACTTTATTTTTGACCAATTTTCAGGGTATGAAAATTGATTTTCTTGCAGAAACAGTTTTTCAGAAGAAACAAAAGCAAACCAAAAGCCAAACTACAGGAGCTCTAAGAAACTCAAATAAGGAAACAACTAGCAAAACTAAAGCTAAAGCAAAGACTAGGAATGAGAAAGGAAAAAGAAAGCAAGTATAACCATAGTGGTAACATTATTTTGTTCATTAAAATCCTTTTGTTAACAAGGTTGATCAAGTCTTGTTACCAAAACAATCTTATATGAAACAAAACTTTGCATTCCACAAGGTGATTATGTTACCTCATACTTGATAGCAATGGTCCCAATCATAATAGTTTCAATATTTTCTTGTGGAATGGGATAATATATTTCTCCAACCTTTATGCCTTCAATATTTTCAATAGAATTCAGGCAATATCTTCTAACAACCTTCTTGGGGAAATAGACAGTGTGCTCTTTGTCATTAATATTGAATGTTACTTTTCCGTGATTGCAATTGATGACAACACCTGCAGTATTAAGAAAAGGTCTCCCAAGAATAATAGACATGGTATCATCTTCAGGCATTTCAAGCACAACAAAATCAGTTAAGACCATGCAATTATGAGTAACTTGAACAGGAACATCCTCACAAATACCAACATGAATAGTAGTTGACTTATCAGCCATTTGCAAAGATATATCAGTTGGTATCAACTTTTCTAGCCGGAGTCTCTTGTAGAGAGAAAAAGGCATAACACTAACTCCAGCTCCCAAATCACATAAAGTAGTTCTAACATAATTATTCTTAATGGAGCAAGGAATAGTTGGTATACCTGGATAACCAAGTTTCTTTGGGACCTTACCATTGAAGGAATAATTAGCAAGCAAAGTAGAAATCTCCTCATTAGGAATCTTCCTTTTATTAGAGACAATATCCTTCATATACTTTGAATAAGGAGGCAATTTAATAGCATCAGTCAAAGGAATTTGGAGAAATAAAGGTTTCATCCACTCACAAAACTTGTCGTAGTGTTCTTCCTCCTTTAACTTGTGTTTCTTACCTGGAAAAGGCATAGGTTTATGCACCCAATGCTCTCTCTCTTTATCATGTTATTAGCAATAAAATCTTCCTTAGTGTACCTAGTGTTCTTAGTGTGCTTTTCAGGTTCTTTCTCACCTCCCTCCTTATCAGGAGATTCATTTTTATCAATACCACTCTCAGTTTCAGCATCAGAGACAGATATACTATTAGGATCTACAACAGGTTCAAGTGATTCCTCAACTTTCTTATGTTTCTTTTTCTTCCTCTTACGAGGACTACCACTATCTTCACCTTGTTGGGAATCCTGCTCTATTCTTTTAGGGTGTCCTTCAGGATATAATGGATCTTGAGTAGCTACACTACTCCTAGTTCTAATTCCATAAGCATGTTTATTTCCTGAAGCATTAACTAGCATATCCTTTTGCACCTTAGCAAGTTGGTCAAGTTGAGTTTGAACCATTTGAAAGTGTTTACAAAGCATTTTAATATCATTGGAAGTTCTTTCCACAATATCTTTCAACTCATGGATATCTCTAGAGTTTTCCAATAAATGATTCTGAACTTGTTTATTAAAATTACCTTGTTTAACAATAAATGTGTCAAGTTCCTCTAAGCATTGATCAGGAGGCTTACCATAAGGAATATCACCTTCATTAAATTGGAGAGAGTGTAACTCAATAGTAGATGAGTGGGGATGTGTCTTACATAATTCTTCTATAGGAGGTAGATTCTTCACATCTTCAGCTCTAATACCTTTCTCCTTTAGACACTTTTTAGCTTCCTTCATCACTTCATCATTTAATGCAATAACTCCCCTCTTCTTTGTTGTTGGTATTGGAACTGGTTCAGGAACAACTGGTTCAGGAGTAATATGCTCAGGTGTATTCAGCTTAGTTGAAGTCCAATCGTCATAATTCTTGCTTATCTTGTTCATTTGTAGGAGTCCTTCTCCTGAAAACACAATCAGCAAAGCTATCTAGGTAGGTCCTAGAAACACCAGTTAGTCCATTATAATAAATATCAAGAAGCTCATTCTGAGGTAATGGACATCCAGGATATGCATGAATCAAGGAACATAATCTTTTCCATGACTCAGGCAACTTCTCTTCTTCTCCCTGTTTAAAATCAAAAAGTCTCTGCAAAGCAGCATGTCTAGCACTGGGAGGAAAATATTTATGGAAGAAAGAAGCAATCAAGAAATCAGGGCTATCAATGGAACCAGGAGGTAATCTATTAAACCAAGCCCTAGCTTCTCCTTTTAGTGAAAAAGGGAAGATCTTAGGAACAAAGTACTTGCGCATTTTAAAATCATCAAAGAACAAAGCACTCATAGTAGAAACTCATTCATATGAGCCACAACACTCTCATTTTCAGTACCACAAAAAGGTTCTTTCTCAACAATATCTAAATAAGATAAATCAAGAGAGAAATCATAATCTTTATCTTTAATATCTATGGGAGAGGTGGCAAACTTAGGATCATATGACTTCTTAGGCATAATAGTACGTCTAACAAGGAGACTCTTAATAGCACTAGCACCATGTGTGTTTCGGCACTCTTCAAAAAATTCATTAGTGAGCTCTATGTAACCATCATTAATATCATAACTCTCACTAGATTCAGGTGAGCTAATAGGTGTAACAGTGTCTTCACTAGGAGTTTCGATATTTCCTATACTAGCCATAGTAGCATCTAGAAAAGGACCTAATGAACCACTCGCATCAAGCACAGTAGAAGTAACATCATGAGTATCAAAAGCAATTTCAGATTTAGCAGTAGTAGCAGTGTGTGTAGCATGAGTATGTGGTGGTGGTGTGACAAGCTTACTTATAACAGACTGAATCAAGAGCAACATAGGTGTTTAGGACTGTACCTCTTCATGTAGTGGATGGTAAAATAGTAGGTAACTTTCCATCATGAGACTTCCCCATGATGAAAGGAGTAGCAGTGAACAATAATAGATCCAAGTGAACTTACCAATAAAGCTATGCTCCCCGGCAACGGCGCCAGAAAATAGTCTTGATGACCCACAAGTGTAGGGGAACGCAACAGTCTTCGCGGGTAGTATTACCCAATTTATTGATTTGACACAAGAGGAGACAAAGAATACTTGCAAGCCTTAACAACTAAGTTGTCAGTTCAGCTGCACCTGAAAATAGTTCTTGCTCACAGAAGTTTATCAATAGCAACAACAAAGCAACAGTGAAACAATAGCAATAGTAACAATAACAGTAACAGTAGGATTCAAGTGCGGTAGGCATAGGGATGGATGGACGGGCGTTGCATGGACGAGTCTAAACATGTAACTTCAAGACCTAGGGCATTGCATATAAATAATAATAAGCATCCAAGTACTAAACAATCCTAGGCATGTGCTCCAAATATAGTCATACGTGCTCGCAATGAGAACTTGCACAACATCTTCTGTCCAGTCAGCCCGTGGCAGCGGGGCCTCTAAGGAACTACTAGAAATTAAGGTGCTCCTTTTAATAGAGCACCGGAGCAAAGCATTAACACTCCATGAACACATGTGATCCTCACACCACAGCCATCCCCTCCGGTTGTCCCAATTTATGTCACTTCGGGTCCTTTGGATCCGGACAATGGTATGTGTATACAACTTGCAGATAAGATCACAAACAATACTATCATAATGATTCAATAATAAGTTCAGATATGAGATCATGGCACTCGGGCCCTAGTAACAAGCATTAAGCACAACAAGTTGAACCAAAGTCAAATGGCACTAATAGAGATACTAGGCACTATGCCCCTAACAGATCTTATTCGATTACATGATAGAACTCATCCAATCCCTACCATCCCCAAGCCTACAACGGGGGATTACTCACTCATGGATGAGGGAAACATCGGTGGTTGATGGAGATGGATTGGTGATGACGATGGCGATGATCCTCTCCACATTCCCCGTCCCGGCAGGGTGCCAGAACGGAGTTTCTGGATCCGAATCTTGGTTTTGGTGGCGGCAGCGGAGCAGAACTCTTTCTAGAAAACTATCGACCCCCCCTCTGTTTTTAGGTCAGAAGGCAACTTATAGGCGTGGAGGGAGGCCAAGGAGCTGCCTGGGGTGGCCAAACCTCCCCCAGGCGCGGGGTTAGTGGGCCCACGCCTGGGGTGGCTCTAGGCCCCCAGGCCTCCCCTCTGTCTCCCATTCTGGCTCCATGGATCTTCTCGTGAAATATAATTTTTTGGCATATTTTCCGGCATTTTTCTTGATAGTTCATTTTCTACACAAAAACAAGACACCAAGGTAATTTTGTTGAAAACAACGTCAGTCCGTGTTAGTTGTATCCAAATCACACAAGTTTAGAGAAGAAACAATAGCAAAGTGTCCGAGAAAGTAGATACGTTTTGGACGTATCACTGCCTTCTCCGTCCCATTCCAAATCTCATGGTTAACGCGTTATATACGGCACAAGAATCACTGATGTCATGGGTTGTTAGGTTCCTAGTTGATTATCATTGCTGCAAATAGAAATTTAAGTTCTATTGCTCCTTTCTATCATCACTTAGGATGATATCAACAATTGATTTATTTGAGAAAATAATATTTTCTTTCCTTGAAACATAGATGATAACACACAATTTGCAAATACTTTAATAAAGACTCTTCAAAGGACATGAGCAAGTGATGAACTTGCCTTGTGATTGCAAGGTAGTGAAGTCGGATGCTTGCACTGGACCTTGAGCTTCTATGTCTACAAAACATCATTATTGCCCGGTAAGGACAATATTTAAAGAAGCAAAATGACTATGCATAGTAATGTAATGCATTATGTATCATTTATTTTTCTTTGTGTGTTTTACCCATTACTTTAGTTTCAAGAATTTCTTTAAGTAATAAAGGATTCCATTTAAAAAACTTTAATAATTGTTGAATATTATATTTGCCATTATATAAGATAATAAATTATTTTTAAATTTAAAATTTAATATAAATCCCTATATTTATTCATTTAATAATTCTTTTAAGGATTAATATTTAAAAAAAAGAATTTCTTTTTATGACCCAAAACATTTATTTAGTATTTTTCTTAAATACTAGGATAATAATATATAATAAAAGTGATTTTTATTTATTTTTATCTTCATTATTTAATTTTATAAAATTTCATAAAGCATAATTATATTATAAAATTCTTGACCAAAAATTATATACATCAATATTTATTTCTTAATTTAATTAAATAGGTTGGATTATTATGAATCCTAAAACATATTATTTGTAATTTTTAAACTTCTATTTTATTTTTAGAATTTTTATTTAACTCTAGGGGTATTTTGGTCTTTTATTTAATTATTACATCTTCTTTTAGGTTTTGGGCTGGTTCCATTGGGCTTATTGGGCCAATTTGGCCCAAGTGGCCTTGAACAAAAGGGCACCCCGAAGGGGTTCTGGCCCTACTGGCCCACTTCCTCGGTTCCTCTCTCTCTCGTCCTCACCTCCTCTCCTCCTTGACCCCGTGGGGTGCTGGCGCCGCCGTCGTGCGAGGCTCTCCGCCGTGTCCCTCCCTTGCCACTACCGTGGTGCAGGGCGGGGTTGTCGACTATACTTGTCCATCTCCTTCGCTTTGATTTGACTTTGGAGCTCTCTTTTGGCCAGGCTCGCCCCGTTCCCGACCCCTAGGGTCTGGGGTTGGGTGCTGCCACCGTCGCCGCTGATCCTCCCATGGTGGTGTGCGGGGCTATGCGTTACTGTGGCCGCCACCATGGCTGGTGCGAGTTGTTGTGCCCCCTGGGGTGCTCTCCGTGCCACCACGAGCTCGTCAGCTCTTCTGCTTCCTCTTCAATTCGTCAGCAAGGACCTCTGGTGAGTTATGCCACTATGATCCCTAGTGCATCTAGCTACCTCGAGTCCCTCTGTGTGCATCTAGTGGCCAATCTATATTCTGTGGTTGCACTGATTCTAGGGTTCATCCCTGTTGCTGGTAGAATGATGTTATGGCCTGGTAATGATGCTTGGTGAGAATTTGTGTTCTCTGCACTTCAGTGTTTGCTGTCATCCTTTGATTATATGATGTTGTTATTGTTGGTCTGAGGCTAATGTTGGATCTGATGCTAGTGGTTCATCATATGTTGGTGTTACATAGTGTTGCCTCTAGTTGAGTATATGGTGGCTTAGTGTGTTCATCTGTTGTCAGTATCTTGATACTGACAGTAACCTTGTCACTGATGATGTTGGGGATATGCTATATGGGTATCATCATAGCATGTCTCTTATCCGGATAACCCGGGTGGCCCATAGTTGGTAGCATGGCCCATGGCTTGCTGGGTGGCCCAGTTAGATGGATCCATAAGGGAGGCCCATGCCGGATAAAGGAAGACTACAGTGGAGTCACCAGCGTACCCGGAGCCTTGGAGTATAAGACAAGCTAGACTAGTTATAGTCAGTGTAGGACTGTGTAACCTGTCCGGCTAGGACTTTTCCCTGTAACCCTAGGACCCAACGACTATATAAGTCGGGCCTATGGTAGCCTTTAGGGCACGATAACTTAGACTTTCTAGTTATACCTCGCACAACGAACCTATCTCTATAACTCGATGTATTGCCATTATAGTGATTTATAGCAGGAGTACGATTCCGCCACCGTCGTGGGATCTGAACCTGGGTAAGCTATGTTACCTCATACCCGTCAACCGTCTGCCTTCCCTGCGGTGACCCAGCATACCACTGCATGTGTAGGACACTATAGTCGTTGACATGACATCCACAGAACACCGTTCCGTAAATATCACATCCCTCAGAGTGGTACAACAGAAACATTGCGGGTCCATATTACAAAAGTGCACACATTATTATTATTACAATACCGGAAGTTCAAAACTTCCAAAAGATCCAACTTACAAACCAAAATATAAAGTGTTCAGCGGAATTTAAAAGTAGCAACTCCGACTAGGAGTTTAGCTCAGCAGCTTATTCTATAGGGTTCATGCTGCTCGGCTCCGTTACTACTAACTAGGTACTTAGTTGGACTCATTCGCATCGACACCGTAGCGGATCTCGTAATTGTTGGAATTATGCCCTAGAGGCAATAATAAAGATGTTATTATTATAATTCTTGTTCATGATAAAGTTTATATTCCATGCTAGAATTGTATTAAGCGGAAACTTTAATACTTGTGTGGTTTGTGAACAACACCGTGTCCCTAGTACGCCCTATGGACTAGCTCATTGATCAATGATGGTTAAGGTTTCCTAACTATAGAAATGAGTTGTCAATTGATAATGAGATCATATCATTGGGAGAATGATATGATGGACAGACCCAAACTAAGCGAAGCAATTAGATCGTGTCATCGTGTTCGTCTTTGCGAAGCTTTTCTTATGTCATATATTGTATTCCTTAGACCATGAGATAATACAACTCCCTGGTATCGGAAGAAAGCTTTGAGGTCATCAAACGTCATCCTATGAGAGGGTGATCATAAAGGTGTCTCTCAGGTGATCGGAAAGTATCTGTTGGGTTGTATGTATCGAGATGGGATTTGTCCTCAAAGTCGGAGAGATATACCGGGACCACTTAATCGATATCAACACCGCTTGCAAGCATGTGGTTAAGGAGTTAATCACAAAGTGATATCAAATTACGAACGAGTAAAGTACTTTTTGTGAACGAGATTGAACTAGGTATGAGTACCGACGATCGAATCTCGCAAGTAAAATATCGCGAGACGAAGGGAATATATATATATGGGATTGATTGAATCTGGCATCGTGGTTCATCCGATATGATCATCGATGAATGTGTGGGAGTCAATATGGGTTTCAGACCTCATTGTTGATTATTGATAGAAGATCATGTCTGCATATTCTCGAACCCGCAGGGTCACACACTTAACGTGTCTCGATGCTAGGATAGATTGGATAATTGGTTTATGAGTTTTTGTTCGGAGTCTTGGATGGGATCCGGGACATCACGAGAGGTTCCGGAGTGGTCCGGAGAATAAGATTCATATAAGGCAGTGCAGTTTTTGGAGTTCGGAATTGTTCCAGGTTAATCGGTATTGTACCGGAAGCTTCTAGAACCTTCCAGAAGGGGACCAACGTGGCCCCACCTTCCGAGAGGGGGCATGGGCCTATGAGGGAGTGCCCTGGCCGCATTGGGCCAGGGGCACAAGGCCCCATAGGGCCCAGCCGGCCAAGAGAGGTTTAAACTCTAGATAGAGCTTCTAGAAGGGGGGGTTTCCTTGCCCCCCACTCTTCCTCCTTGGGGCCGCCGGCCTTGGCTTGGGGGAGGGGCTAGGGATGCGCCCACCCCTCTATATATAGAGGTCTAGGGGCGCACCAACCCCCCACACCTTCCCCTCCAACCCTGGCCGCCCTGCTGCCCTCCTCTCTCCCTCCCGACTGCTTGTAGGCGAAGCCCTGTTGCAGAAATTCTCCACCAATTGCACCGCGCCGTCGCGTTGTAGATCCAACCCATCTCTCCACCATACTTGCTGGACCAAGGAAGGAGGAGACGTCGAGGTTCCGCATGTGTGCATCTCACGGAGGCATCGCCACTTGTGGTGCTAGATCGGATCGGATCGCGAGGAGGAGAAGCGAGTACGACTACATCACCCACGTTCCGACGAACGTTCCGCTGTGCAAATCTTCAAGGGTATGAAGATCTAATCCAATCTCTCTCATTGTTTGCATCTCCTAGAATAGATCTTGGCTTCCCTCTGTTCGCATCCGTAGAAAATTTTGATTTACTATGCCGCGAAACCCTTCAGTGGTATCAGAGCTAGATCTATGCGTAGATGTGTTTCACGAGTAGAACGCAACATGGTTGTTGCCGGCGTTGATGTTTTTTGTTGCAAGCCTCTTGTTTGTGTTCTTCTTATGACGCGGGATAGTGAGATTGAAGCGGTCCAGGCCAACCTTACGCGACGTCATTTGCGAGACCGGCTCCGCACTTGACGTGTGGCTTGTTCCACACATGCGGCTGGTGGATGTCAGTTTCTCTCACTATAGTTGTCATGGGATTAACACCGGAGTTTGACAACCATAATATCACCGTTGTGGCTTTCCGTAGGTAAGAATCGTTCTTAGCATCTACTCCCAGAAGCCACGTAAAACATGCAACAACAAAGTAGAGGCGTCTAACTTGTTTTTGAAGGGAGTGTTTTCTGTGATATGGTATGGCCCAAGATGTAATGTGTATAATGTATGCGATGATCATGTTTTGTAATGTTTCACGACTTGCATGTCGATGAGTACACAACCGGCAGGAGCCATATGGTTGTCTTTATAATTGTGTATGACCTGTGTGTCAACTTCTTATACGCCATGTAATAGTTTCACTTTATCGCTAAGTAGTTAGCAATAGTTGTAGTTGCTATTCGTGGTGGAGGCAATCATGGTGGAGTGATGGAGATCATGCCGGAACGCACAAGATGGAGATCATTGCGCGAAGATTGGCTATACCATGTCACATAAAGTTATATGCATGTGATGTTTATCCTTTTATGTATCTTATTATGCTTAGATCGCGACGGTAGCATTATAAGATGATTCCTCACTTAAAGATCAAGATAAAAACTATGTTCTCCCCAAGTATGCACCGTTGCGAAAGTTCGCCGTGTCCAAGCATCACGTGATGATCGGGTGCTATAGACTCTACGCTCACATACAACGGGTGCAAGCCAGTTTTGCACACGCGGAAATACTTGGGTCTAACTTGACGAGCCTAGCATGTACAGACATGGCCTCGGAACACATGAACCGAAAGGTTAAGCATGAGTCATATGAATGATATGATCGACACTTAGTTGTCCACCATTTAAACCACATCTCTTCTCGTGATGATCGGATTATGTGTGGTGAATTTGGATCATGTTCACTAAACAACTTGAGGGATGTTGAATTTAGTGGGAGTTCATCTAGTAATTTGATTAAGTTGAACTATTTATCATGAACATAGTCTAAGTTGTACTTGCAAATACTGTAGATCACATGGCCAAGTCCAAATTCAAGTTCAACGTTTTTGCTGAGAAGGAAAAGCTTAGAAACAATGGGTCTAACTTCACCAATTGGTTCCGCAATCTAAGAATCATTCTCTCTGGCGGTCAAAAGGACTATGTCCTTGGGAAAGCGTTAGGTGACCCTCCTCGCTTAAATCGCTACTACCGATGAGAAAGCTGTCATCGATCGCAAAGATGATTATGGTGTGATTAAGAGCACCATGTTGTTTGCTATGGAACCGGAACTTCAAAATCGTTTTGAAGACTATCCCGGGCCCTTTGAGATTCTCGAAGAGCTGAAAACCATGTTTCAGACTCAGGCCTGTTCTGAGAGATATGAGATCTCTTAGAAGTTCTTTAACTGCAAGATGGAGGAAGGGAGTTCCGTTAGTGAGCACGCCATTAAGATGACATGCTACACTCAACGCCTTGAGCAACTGGAATGCACGATTCCAGAGGAGCTCAAGATTGACAGGGTTCTGCAATCACTCCCTCCCAGCTAAAAAAGTTTTGCAGTGACTCATAATCAGATTGGTTCCACTGATACGATCACCAAGCTCTTCGCAAAGCTGAAGGCCTCGGAAGTGAACATCAAAAAGGATAATCATGTGTTGATGGTCAACAAGCCCACCTTTAAGAAAGGTAAGGGAGAAAAGAAGCCCTTCAAGAAGGGCGGCGAAGCCTTGCCCCGCCGAGAAGAAGCTCAAGTCCGGTCCTAAACCGACCTTTGAGTGCTCTATTGCAAGGACAAGGGTAAGTGGGCAGAATCGTCCAAGTACTTAGCGGACAAGAAGGTGGCACCATCAAAGGTATATTTGATATACATGTTATTGATGTTTTCCTTACTAGACCTCGTTGTAGTGCTGGGTATTTGATACCTGCAGTTGCTAATATTTGTAACTCAAAGGAGGCTGCGGAATAGATAACGGCTTGCGAGGGATGAGGTGACGATGCGCGTTGGCAACGGATCAAGAGTTGATGTGATGGCCGTCGGCACGCTCTCCTTAGTTTTACCTTCGGGATTAGTTTTAAACCTTAATAAGTGTTATTATGTGCCTGCGTTGAGCATGAACATTATTTCTGGGTCTTGTTTATTGCAAGATGGTTATTCATTTAAATCGGAGAATAATGGTTGTTCTATTTATATGAGTAACATCTTTTATGGTCATGCACCTATTGTGAATGGTTTATTTCTTCTAAATCTTGAAAGGGATGAAACACACATCCATAACATTGAGGCTAAGAGATGCAAAGTAGATAGTGATAATACTACTTATTTGTGGTAATCGCTGTCTAGGTCATATTGGTGTAAAGCGCATGAAGAAACTCCATTCGATGGACTTTTGGAGTCTCTTGATTTTGAATCATTTGACACATGCGAACCATGCCTCATGGGCAAGATGATCAAAACCCCGTTCTCCGGTATGATGGAGCGAGCAACGGACTTGTTGGAAATCATACATACCGATGTATGCGGACCGATGAGTGTTTCGACGCGCGGTGGATATCGCTATTTTCTCACTTTTACCGATGACTTAAGTAGATATGGGTATATCTATTTAATGAAACATAAATCTGAAACATTTGAAAAGTTCAAGGAATTTTAGAATGAAGTGGAGAACCATCATAACAGAAAGATTAAATTTCTGCGATCTGATCGTGGAGGTGAATATTTGAGTTATGATTTTCTCACGCATCTTAAAGCAAGTGGAATCGTTTCACAACTCACGCCACCCGGAACACCACAGCGCAATGGTGTGTCTGAATGCCGGAATCGAACCCTATTAGATATGGTCCGATCAATAATGTCTCTTACTGATTTGCCGTTATCATTTTGGGGTTATGCATTAGAAACCGCTGCATTCACTTTAAATAGGGCACCATCTAAATCCATTGAGACGACACCGTATGAACTGTGGTTTGGTGCTAAACCTAAGTTGTCGTTTCTTAAAGTTTGGGGATGCGAAGCTTACGTCAAGAAGTTGATGCCGGACAAGCTCGAACCCAAAGCGGAGAAATGCGTCTTCATAGGATACCCTAAGGAAACTATTGGGTATACCTTCTATCACAGAACCGAAGGCAAAGTGTTTGTCGCAAAGAACGGTTCCTTTCTTGAGAAGGAGTTTCTCTCGAAAGAAGTGAGTGGGAGGAAAGTAGAGCTAGACGAGGTTATTGAACCTTCTCTTGAATTGGAGAGTAGCGCAACACCTGAAATTGTTCTAGTGCCGCCTGCACCAACAATAGAGGAAGCTAATGACAAGGATCATGAAGCTTTGGACGATGCTGCTACTGGACGTCGCAGGTCGACAAGGTCGCGTGCCCCTCCTGAGTGGTACGGCAACCCTGTCTTGACTGTCTTGTTATTAGAAGACAGTGAACCTACGAACTATGAGGAAGCGATGATGAGCCCAGACTCTGAGAAATGGCTAGAAGCCATGAAGTCCGAATTGGGATCCATGAGCGAAAACCAAGTATGGACTTTGGTGGACCCTCCTAGCGACCGAAAGGCCGTTGAGTGCAAATGGATCTTCAAGAGGAAAACGGACGCGGATGGTAATGTTACCATCTATAAAGCACGGCTTGTCGCAAAAGGTTTTCAACAAGTTCAAGGAGTTGACTACGATGAAACTTTCTCTCCCGTAGCGATGTTTAAGTCCATTCGGATTTTATTAGCAATTGCTGCGTTTCATGATTATGAAATATGGCAGATGGATGTCAAGACTGCGTTCCTCAATGGCAATATTGATGAAGAGTTGTGTATGATGCAACCCGAAGGTTTTGTCGATCCTAAGGATGCTGATAAAGTATGCAAACTTTAGCGTTCCATTTATGGACTGAAGCAAGCATCTCGGAGTTGGAACCTTCGTTTTGATCAAGTGATCAAGAGCTTTGGATTTGTTCCAAATTGCTATGAAGCTTGTATCTACAAGAAAGTGAGTGGGAGCTCGGTGACATTTCTAGTACTATATGTGAATGACATATTGTTTATTGGAAATGACATTAACATGCTTAACGATGTGAAGAGTTATTTGAACAAGTGTTTTTCAATGAAAGACTTAGGTGAAGCTGCTTATATATTGGGCATCAAAATCTATAGAGATAGACAAAGACGCCTGATAGCTTTAAGCCAGAGTACATACCTAGACAAAGTTCTGAAAAGGTTTAGAATGGATAAGGCAAAGAAAGGTTCAGTGCCTATGTTGTCAGGTAAGATATTGAGCAAGGCTCAGTGTCCAGCTACGGTAAATGATAGGGAAGCTATGAGCAAAGTGCCTTATGCCTCGGCCATAGGTTCGATCATGTATGCCATGCTGTGTACTAGACCGGATGTGTCCAATGATCTTAGTTTGACGAGCAGATATCAAAGTGATCCAGGAGTGGAACACTGGACAGCCGTGAAGAACATCCTAAAGTACCTAAATACAACTAAAGAAATGTTCTTAATCTATTGGGGTGATGAACAACTCGTTGTAAAAGGTTACGTCGACACTAGTTTTCACACCGACAAGGATGATTCTAAATCTCAGACAGGATACATGTATATTTTGAATGGAGGAGCTGTGAGCTGGAGAAGCTGCAAGCAAAGCGTGATCGCGGGATCTACAGTAGAAGCGGAATACATGGCTGCTGCAGAAGCGTCAAGTGAAGGAGTTTGGATCAGAAACTTCATCACTGAGCTTGGCGTGGTTCCAAGTGCATTGGACCCACTGGAGATATTGTGTGACAACACTGGCGCCATAGCACTCACTAAGAAACCAAGATATCATCCAAAGACCAAGCATATCAACCGCAAGTTTCATATAATCCGAGATTATATAGCAGATGGAGATCTGAAGATTATCAAAGTACATACAGATCTGAATGTCGCAGATCCATTGACTAAACCTCTTCCACGTGTAAAACATGATCAGCACCTCAGTGCCATGGGTGTGAGATTGTTGCCAGATGTAAACTAGATTATTGACTCTAGTGCAAGTGGGAGACTGTTGGAATTATGCCCTAGAGGCAATAATAAAGATGTTATTATTATAATTCTTGTTCATGATAAAGTTTATATTCCATGCTAGAATTGTATTAAGCTAAAACTTTAATACTTGTGTGGTTTGTGAACAACACCGTGTCCCTAGTACGCCTCTATGGACTAGCTCATTGATCAATGATGGTTAAGGTTTCCTAACCATAGACATGAGTTGTCAATTGATAATGAGATCATATCATTGGGAGAATGATATGATGGACAGACCCAAACTAAGCAAAGCAATTAGATCGTGTCATCGTGTTCGTCTTTGTGAAGCTTTTCTTATGTCATATATTGTATTCCTTAGACCATGAGATAATTCAACTCCCTGGTATCGGAAGAAAGCTTTGAGGTCATCAAACGTCATCCTACGAGAGGGTGATCATAAAGGTGTCTCTCAGGTGATCGGAAAGTATCTGTTGGGTTGTATGTATCGAGATGGGATTTGTCCCTCCCAAGTCGGAGAGATATACTTCGGGCCCACTCGGTAATCGATATCAACACCGCTTGCAAGCATGTGGTTAAGGAGTTAATCACAAAGTGATATCGGATTACGGAACGAGTAAAGTACTTGCTGTGAACGATATTGAACTAGGTATGATGGTACCGACGATCGAATCTCGGGCAAGTAAAATATCGCGAGACGAAGGGAATATATATATATGGGATTGATTGAATCCTGGCATCGTGGTTCATCCGATATGATCATCGATGAATGTGTGGGAGTCAATATGGGTTTCCACCTGTTGATTATTGATAGAAGATCATGCGCATATTCTCGAACTCAGGTCACACACTTAACGTGTCTCGATGCTAGGATAGATTGGATAATTGGTTTATGAGTTTTTGTTTGGAGTCTCGGATGGGATCCGGGACATCACGAGAGGTTCCGGAGTGGTCCGGAGAATAAGATTCATATAAGGCAGTGCAGTTTTTGGAGTTCGGAATTGTTCCGGGTTAATCGGTATTGTACCGGAAGCTTCTAGAACCTTCCGGAAGGGGACCAACGTGGACCCACCTTCCGAGAGGGGGCATGGGCCTATGAGGGAGTGCCCTGGCAGCATTGTTCCAGGGGCACAAGGCACCATAGGGCCCAGCCGGCCAAGAGAGGTTTAAACTCTAGATAGAGCTTCTAGAAGGGGGGTTTCCTTGCCCCCCACTCTTCCTCCTTGGGGCCGCCGGCCTTGGCTTGGGGGAGGGGCTAGGGCTGCGCCCACCCCTCTATATATAGAGGGCTGGGGGCGCACCAACCCCCCACACTTTCCCCTCCAACCCTAGCCGCCCTGCTTCCCTCCTCTCTCCCTCCCGACTGCTTGTAGGCGAAGCCCTGCTGCAGAAATTCTCCACCAATTGCACCGCGCCGTCGCGTTGTAGATCCAACCCATCTCTCCACCATACTTGCTAGACCAAGGAAGGAGGAGACGTCGAGGTGCCTCATGTGTGCATCTCACGGAGGCATCGCCACTTGTGGTGCTAGATCGGATCGGATCGCGAGGAGGAGAAGCGAGTACGACTACATCACCCACGTTCCGATTTAACGCTGTCTTGAATCTTCAAGGGTATGAAGATCTAATACAATCTCTCTCGTTGTTTGCATCTCCTAGATTAGATCTTGGCTTCCCTCTGTTTGCATTCGTAGAAAATTTTGATTTACTATGCCGCGAAACCCTTCAGTAATCCACTCCTTCAACTCCTCCGGATAGATCAGGTTCCTCGTAGAACACATCTTCTTGACATTCGGCTGCATACATTGGCACGTCTTCGGGATCCTCAGAGTCTAAGCAAGGGATCAAAGGAAATAATGAGTAACAGTGTTACCCAACAAGTTCATTATATGAAAGGTGGGAATTTTGATGCTCTAACTACCACCTCGGATTATAAATCCTTGGCACTATGCAGTTTTTGTAAATCTTTCTTCAAAGATTGATTTTATTATGAAAATCTATGACCATCAGCCTTCACAGGTTGACCAGAACTTTCATGGAGTTCCTTTCCTGCCGCGTTCGTAGCTCCTTCCCGGAACAGGGAATAACAAGATACAGTTCTTACACTCTGCAGAGGTGCGTTACTTTACCCATGAGAGGTCAACTCCTTGTTGCACAATTCCATGATGTGGGGCCCAGTAGTTGGTCCAAGCCATTCACTTCCCCCTTCGTGACCCCGCATGCCTCCTTGGTGCACACCATGCCCACATAATGAATCAAGGCAATGGTTTGTACAAACCATTAGATGCCAGAACTATCATGGGACGATGAGGGTTCCCACCCATATGTTGCATATCCTCTACGAATTACCAATTAATATGCACGCTACGAGGATAACAGCCACGACCTGCACATCCGGCTTCATGCAAGAGGAAGAAGATACAGCTGACTTCCCTGTCCCATTCCAAATATCATGGCTAACGCGTAATATATGACGCTAGAATCACTGATGTCAGGGGTTATTAAGTCCCTACTTGATTATCATCATTGCAATTAGAACACTAAGTTCTATTGCTCCATTATATCATCACTTAGGATGATATCTATGATTTATTTATTTGTAAAAATAATATTTTCTTTCTTTTATAGCATATATGATAAAACACAATTTGCAAATACTTTGATAAAGACTCTTCAAAGGACATGAGCAAGTCATGAACTTGCCTTGTGATGGCAAGGTAGTGAAGTCTGATGCTTGCACTGGAGCTTGAGCTTCTAGTCTACAAAACATCATTATTGGCCGGTAAGGACAATATTTAAGAAGCAAAATGATTATGCAAGTAATGTAATGCATTACTTAATTCTATATGCATTTTCCCTATATAAGGTGCCTTTTAATAAAGTATTTATAAATATTACTTTATAATATTTATAACATATATTGAATTAGTTCATTTTATTTCCTTTTTATTTCACTTTTACTGATTTAATAATTCTTTTAGGAATTATGAATTATACATTAAAAATGGTGATTAAATATTTATTTAGTATTTTCTAAAATACTACAATATTAATACATAATGAAAGTGATTTTTATTTATTTGTATATTCTTTAATAATTTTGTAAAATTCCATAAGGTATATATAAATTACAAAATTCTTATAAAAATTTAAATGTCCAAAATTTTATATCTTATTTTATTTGGATAGAGTGGATTATTGTGAATCTAAAAGTATTTAATTTATAATTTTTGGACTTATATTTTATTTTCTAGAATTTATTTAAGTCTAGGGGTATTTTGGTCTTTTCCTGTTTTTTAAAACAGGCCTAAAATTGTTTCTGGGCTGATTATTCTTATTGGGCCCTAGTGGCCCATTTAATTTTAGACAAAAGGACCACCCCGAAGGGTTTGGCCCAGCTCGGCCCACTCCTTACTGCCTCTCTCTCTCCATCGACCTTATCCTCTCCTCCTCTGACCCCGACCCCGTGGTCGGCGATGCCGCCACCGTCGATTCCCGCCGCCGTCGTCCGTTCTGGTCGCCGCTATGGTGCAATTGGGGGTTGTCGACGACGCTCGTTCATTCAATCCAATTGGATTTGAGCCTGGGGCTCTCCTGCAATGGATCGATGCCTCTCTGAACTCTAGGGTTTGGGGTTTGGCATGTGTTCAAGTGCTGCCACCGCCGTCATGGTCTCGCCTGTGGTGGTGTGGTGGATGTGTGTGCTGCTGTGGCCACCGCCGTGGCCGATGCAGTTCTGCGCCACTGGTGCTCCTCGTGCCTTGCATGGGTTCGTTACCAACTGCCTCTTCAATTCCTTCAGCGAGGACCTACGGTGAGTTTGATTCCTTCCCCCTGGTGCTTTATGTGCTTGTTGATTCGATGCTAGAGGCTTGCAGTGTCCTCTCTGTCTATTATATGATTCATATTAAGATGATCATCCATTTAGGGTTCCTGCTATGTGCTTGTTCATGTATTGGATGATTTGAATCATGTTTGGTTAATCTGTATTCATGCTAAATGATTATTGGCCTGAGGCTTGTTGTTTAAAATGATAGATGATGTTTCTGGTGGCTTACTAGATGATTTGATGCTTGGATTTCATCTGATTCAGATGATGTAGTTGTTTGGGAAATATGCTTGGTAAAGCCAATGACTTGATAGCTTTCCACTGTTTATTTGATTCATGGTCATGATTATGATAAGATACAGCTACTGTCTTAGTGCTGTTAGCTTGGTAATTAACATGAACAGTGAAGTGTAACATAGGAATCTCCTAGTTATGATTCATGTGCTAACATGAAGATGATTAGTTAGTTGATTGTCTGAATCCATGATGATTTACTGTCTTTCCTGATTCATATTTGACTGTTCTTGTGACACCATCATGGTATGGCACACAAGTTTGATTCTAAACCATGGATTTGGTTAGTTTATGTTTAAGTCAATCTTGGCTTTGAAAGATAAATAGAAATGCTTTTATCCGAATTCCCTAAGACCAATGATGTTGGTCTGAGGCTTAGGGATTTAGATCTTATCTAATTGGTTCATCTAGATAGTCCTGGTAGTGGTACCAGTTATTCTTGATTGAATCAAAGCTTAGAAAAATGATAGTGAGCTTGATCATGTTATGGACCCTAAGGATTTGTTCCTAAGGTGCTACCCTTCCTTTAGGGATGTGCCTAGGAATAGATCATATGTATATGTAAGATTGAATTGCAGAATATAGTTTGACAACCAGAGCAAGGATGTTGCTCTAAGCTCTGGTTGGATCTTGGTACTTGTTGTTTGACTTTAGAGTTTCAGAAACCCCTATGATGGATTCACCCCACTTGGGTGCTTTCTGAGGGTTTGTTTTATAAAACAACACATGCTTCTCTCTAAATAAGATGATTAGATCATGTGAAGGTTTTATGGAACTCACCACAAAATCTTGTTGTGTGTGGAATAAGTTGGTGATGATCTTGATCTTGATCTGCTGGATTCCCGTGCTTGCTCTTGAGTTAGACTGCTCCTCCTAGCTCCTAGGCTTGGCCTTGATGTCCACCTGATTCTTCCCCCTCCTTATGTCACCATCCTGGTGATGTTTGGTTGATCTAGGGTGGTTTGGTTTGGCTACTGTTCTTGGTTTAACTGATGTCTACACTGGCTGTTCTTGTGTGCTGTGTAGTGGAGAGATGCACTAGTGTGCTCCTCCACGACTGTGCTTGTGGTTTTGTGAGATTGAGTTGCTCTGTGAGCTTGACAACACACCACATGCATTCTGGTGTGTGTCCTGCCTGTGTGCTTGCTATGCACTTGTGGATATGTTCAGAATTTTTGAACTTACTCTTACCAGATTACTTTCACCTGGCTGGTGAATTTGTCCCTCTTGGCTGTCATTTGAATACTGGCTTTGAATTTATGAAAGATGAATTCTTTCATATTGGTGAAACTTGCCCCTTTTTTTAAATGTCTCAATGATGAATTTGTCAAGTGCATTTCACTGACATGTCTGAGAGAAATAATACTAACACTAATCTTCTTTTGTTTTTATTTAGTATTTGTTTTGCAGGTACAAAGATAAAGATGAAGATTTAGTTTAGATTTAGATATAGGATAGTTAGTAAATATTCCAATGTAATTTTATTATTCTTTTGTAATTTTCTTTTATTATTCTTGTAATCTTTATTTTATCAGTTGTAATAAAGATTATATTATTAATAATAAAGAATATTCCTATTCTTTGTATATTTACTTTTGTAAGTTATGTGGATGATTCAAATAAGTTATGATTTTATAACTTGATTATATATATTGATGATAAGAAATAAACTTTATATTCTTTATTGTTTTTCTTTGGATATAATTCAAGTTGTAATATTTATCTCTTAATTGAATTAAGATTCAAAATTTATATCTAATTCATTTGAATTATAATTCAAACACTCAAGTCAAATATTTCAAATCCATTTGAAAACACATAACTCCTTAAGATCATCTCAAAGTTTATAACAATCATCCTTTAAGACTAAACCTAATCTCAAAGTATGAAAGAAACATTGATCACTTAGATTTTTATTTGGCGAAAATTTTACCCACATTTTCACAAATAGATGCATGCAACATTCCATATTCCTTAATCTACCCTGCGTTAGGTCCTAAATGCTGGGATGTTACATGGACGCCTCACCTTCGATCATCCTTTAAGACTAAACCTAATCTCTAAGGCGGTAGCAAGCTTTAGTACGCCTCACATTCGAAAGCATGGTGAACACCGTCAACAACTACGCGGAGGCTGAAGAGGCAGCTTAGACAGCTCTTGCGCTCATTGACGGAGCGCCACCGGCTCAGCCACCACCACCTCCAGCCGCCATCGTCGTAGCAGCGCCACCACCTCCAGTCATCGTCGCACCCATTGCACCTCCACCCCCGTCATCAAGGAAGCCTCGGCACCCTCTGACTCTATGATTGACGCGCTTTACGCCAACTTCAGTGCGGATTCAGAGGAGATAGATTTCAGCCTGGAGGAGCTAGACTCTACCATGCAGGAGATGGAGGAGGATTACCAGCGCGACGAGCAGGCCAACAACGCCGTCACGTCCCGAGAAGTGTTCGTCACCATTGGGACGGCGATGGATGAAGATCAGCCCGGAAGAGCTCCGCCTATAGCGTTGTACAAGGGGAAGGGACCACCTCTCGCTGCCGACAATGATCGCGCGAAGGACATGCCCCCTCCGCCTAACCCAGTACAGCAGCCGCAGTAACTCGGCACCGGACCGAGCAACAATAACAACACCGAAACTTGTCGCCTCCAGCATCTACGTCTGCTGCTGCCCAAGTTACTCTAGCTGATAGAGTGATGTACGACAACCTCCTCGTCGAGCCACTAACCGTAGCTCATATCCAGAACGTGACACAACTCGACGAGAAGCGCCAGGAACTGCTGGAGGAAGCACAGGCCATAGCAGAGCAAGGCGCTAAACTAGATCGAGATCTGGTCAACGCGCAGAAGTCCATAGAGAAAGCTATAGCAATGGAGGCCGAGTACAAGACTCTGCTGCAGCAGTAGAAGGCCAAGAAAGATCTTGCTCGCGTCATCAACGATCTTGGTGTATGGAGAAACCTAGGATGGGCTCCCCCGAAGACGGCACAAGCCAAGCCATACATTGAAAGTGAAGGCAGGCAGGTGATGCCCACTCCTCTCCTCAACCTCGCCGTCGCCAAAACCCTGCTGGAGCAGGATCGATTGCCTAAGGCAGTGGAACATGTCTATGACCTAGTGGCCAAGACGGTGAAACAGCAGGAAAAGGCCACCTCTCAGAGGCTTGAGTCTGACCCAGCATTTTGCCAGTCTAGCCAGCACAAGCCGCCAAGGGACAGATCTCCTCTTGATGTTGGGTCTCAGAGGGGTTCATCAGAACAAAGACGAAGGGATGCACGCAACAGGAAGGATGCTATCCACATATCCTCCGACAATGGAGGCAAAGCCCAACCTCGTCGCCCATCGCCACTGCCCCGCTCCCCCCAACACCGCGAAGACCCCAAGGCTCGCCGTCGTACGGATATGCCCCCGCCAAGGCAGAGCGGCATCGTCATCCGCGACAACACGGAATAGACCCGTCATGACGGAGAACGCAACTAAGGATACAAGAGCAGGTCACGCCATGACCCTCCGCGTCCGACAAGCAACCGCGACAAGCGTGAGGCATCGCAGGAGGGTAACAACAAGAAGGCTAATCCACCGCCACCTCCGCCTCCGTCGCCACCTAGCAGTCACCATGGTGGACGGGGCCCACGTCGATCACGCAGCCCATCCCCTGTTGACAAGAAGAAAAGAAGCCCGGAGCCATACGACGCACGTTCGTGGATTGACAAGATCCACGAGGCCCGGGAAGGACCATACTTGGGACCACGTTGCTTTGGACCTGTGATACGGTCCGCAACTTACCCCAAAGATTTCTGGATTGACAAGACCATCAAGCCCTGTGATGGAACCACCAAGCCAGCCACATGGTTGTAGGATTATGGCAACACGGTGGAGATTGCCAGGGGTAACCCCAACGTTGCCATCAAGTACCTCCCATTGATGTTGGCGGTCACGGCCCGTCAATGGATCAATGACTTGCCGGAGAAATCCATCTGCAATTGGTTGGACATGCAGGAAGCGTTCACCAAGAACTTTGCGGGTACGTATAAGCGTCCTTGCACTGTTGGCGATCTACAGCGGTGCGTGCAAGAGAAAGACGGGACATCTCGTGCCTACCTCTCCCGTTGGCTGGATATGAAGAATTACTGCGTAGGAGTGCACGCTCAGACTGCCATGGCCGCCTTCATCGATTGGAAAGGGGCACGTTGCTCCGACATAAGCTGAAGCGCTTACAGGACAATCACCAGCTTGACTTGAACCAGATGATTCAGTTGGCTAGTGAGTTCGCAGCTTCCGACGACGATGCTCGCGGCTCACTGTCGGCAACGGCCATTCCAACTCAAGCTTGGAGGAACAGCAGCACCAAGCAGAAAACCGCACTAGAAGAAAAGCAAACTCCCGACATGGTCGCCATGACTTTCGCAGGACGAGGTGATGGCGGACAATGTGGCCGAGGGCGGGGAGTAGGTCATGGGCAGCAGCGAGGAAGTGAAACTACCTCGGCAGCGCTCCGCGTTCCCCAAACCTACGAAGAGTACCGCGATATGACATGCCTCGTACACCTCGATGCCAATGACAAGGCCACCCACACCAATTGCCACTGCAAGTTCGTCAACAACCTCATGGAGGACCGGAGTCCGGCTACAAGCAAAGTCAGAAGAACAGACCACGACGCAAGGGCAAGGGGAAGAACAAGGAGGAGGAGTACAAGGATTCAAGTGACATGGACGAGGATGTTGACCCCAAGCACGCCGCCAATAGCGACGGCAAAGGCAAGAACCCCTTCGAGAAGAAGGCGGTAGTTTTCCACACTTTCCTTGGCACCCCCACCATCCGACAACAGAAGACCTCTTTGAGGATCCTGATGGCTACTCTACCCCCAATTCCCCAGTACCTGCTCTGGTCGGAGATTCCAATTACTTGGGACATGAAGGATCATCCAGACCTCATCCCTACGGAGAACCAATACACCATGGTCATCAACCCCTTGATTGACAGCAATGAGTTCACCAAGTGTATGGTGGATAGTGGAAGCAGCATCAACATCATGTACCTGGATACACTGCAGAAGATGAACTTGACGGAGGCAAATATCAGGCGGACCAACACCATCTTCCACGGCATAGTTCCTGGTCGGGAGGCTCGGTCCCTTGGATGCATCACACTTCAGGTCACCTTTGGTGATGTTAATAATTACCGCCAAGAGCGCATGACCTTTGAGGTGGTACCCTTCAAGAGCGTGTACCACATCATATTCGGCCGCGACATATTCCACACCTTCATGGCCAAGCCATGCTTCTTCTACAACAAGCTCAAGATACCCGGACCAAATGGTGTCATCATCGTATCCGGAAGGTTTGCAAAGGCTAGGGACAGCGAGATTGGAGAAGCAGCCTATGTGGAAGTTGTCCTCTATAGCGACGAATTCAAGGAGATCCAGAGCAAGGTCGATGCCCCAGAGATGCCGGCGTCAAAGAAGCAGATTTCTGACTTTGCCCCAGCATTCAAGGACGCCATTGAAACCAAGTCAGTGGAACTTGTGGTAGGCGATGCCTCCAAGACCATCGCCATTAGACGAACCTGGATCCCAAATAGGAAAGCACGCTCATCAAGTTCCTCCGTGAGAATAGGGACGTCTTTGCCTGGCAACCTACCGACATGAAAGGTGTACCTAGGGAACTTGCCGATCACAGCTTGAATATCGATCCAAAATGCAAACCAGTGAAGCAACCTCTACGAAGCTTTGGAGATGAGAAGAGACGCGCCATAGGCAAGGAGATAGCTAGGTTACTTAAGGCTAGTTTTATCCGAGAAGTCCTTCACACCCAATGGGTGGCCAATCCTATACTTGTCCCCAAAAAGGGAACCAAAGAATTAAGAATGTGCATTGATTACACCGACTTGAACAAAGCATGTCCCAAAGATTCGTTTGCTTTGCCTCGCATTGACCAAGTCATTGACTCGACGGCTGGCTCGGAACTTTTGTGTTTTCTCGATGCATACTCAGGATACCACCAGATCAAGATGACAAAGTCGGACCAATTGGCCACTTCGTTCACTACACCTTACGGCATGTTTTGCTATGTCACGATGCCCTTTGGGCTGAAAAACGCAGGTGCTACGTACCAGCGGACAATGCAGCGTTGCTTACACGATCAAATTGGTCGGAATGTTCACGCCTATGTGGACGATATAGCGGTGATGTCTAAAAAGTCAAATGACTTAATCTCCAACTTAAAAGAAACCTTTTATAATCTCCGGAAATACAACATGATGCTTAACCCTAAGAAGTGCATCTTCGGGGTTCCAGCCGGCAAATTGTTGGGTTTCATTGTTTCCTAGCGTGGAATCGAGGTCAACCCGGAGAAAATCAAGGCCATCTTAAACATAAATCGTTTGACATGCCTAAAGGACATACAACGACTAACAGGTTGTGTTGCAGCAGTTAGTCGGTTCGTCAGCCGACTTGGAGAGAAGGCTCTGCCGCTATACAAGTTGCTAAAGAAGGCGGTAAAATTCACATGGACGGACGAAGCAGATGAAGCATTGAAACAGCTCAAGGAGACACTTTCCTCTGCGCCTATCCTTGCAGCACCCGAGCCTGGAGAGCCCATGTTAATTTACATGGCGGCCACCAACCGGGTAATCAGCGTCGTCGTCGTGGTAGAGCGGAAGGAACCAGGCTATGAGCAAGGAGTTCAACGACCAGTTTACTATGTAAGCGAGGTCTTGACGGAGTCCAAGCAGCGATGCTACAGGAAGGGTCGCGAAGTGGGGCATTGAACTTGCCGCCTTCAAGATCACCTACAAGAGACGCGACGCTATCAAGTAACAAGCCTTGGCATATTTTATTGCAGATTGGACGGAGATGCCAGATGCTACCCCATTGCCGGAGCCAGAATACTAGGTGATGCACTTTGACGGATCAAAGCTGCTCAATGGCTCGGGGGCTGGTGTACTGCTACAGTCACTAACAGGGGATAAGCTACACTATGTTCTGCAGATCCACTTCGAGGCTATGAACAACATGGCAAAGTATGAAGCACTCATTCATGGATTACGCGTAGCCAAGGATATTGGCATCAAGCGCATAGTTTGCTGTGCATATTCCGAGTTGGTTGCCCAGTAGGTGGCTGTCACCTGGAATGCGCGGAACCCTATGATGGCGGCATACGAGATGAAGTGGACGAGATAGACAAGTGCTTCTTGGTCTACGAAGTCAAGTATGTAACTAGGGAGCACAACGAGGCGGCTGATCTATTGTCTAAGCTTGGACCAGGGTGCAAACGAATTCCGCCTGGAGTTTTCCTAGAGCATCTACGGACACCATCTAAGAAGGGAGCAGACATCGACAACCCGGACAGAGTAGACTCTTTCGTCCACATGGTGGCAAAGGTCCCTTCGGCTTGGACAAAACCATTAATGGAGTTTCTCGAACACGGAACTTTGCCCGACGACAAAGTCGAAATACGGCAAATAGTACATCGAGCAAAGTGCTATACCATAATCAATGGACAGCTCTACAAAAGAAGCACTACTGGTGTTTACCTTAAGTGTGTTTCCCAGCAAGAAGGTATTGAAATCCTACGCGAAATCCATCTTGGAGATTGCGGGCATCACGCCGCTCCCCGATCTTTGGTTGCGAAAGCCTTCCGGCAAGGATTCTACTGGTTGACCGCGAAGGCGGACGCCGACAAGCTAGTTGAGACATGCATGGGATGCCAGTATTATGCCCGACAACCACATGGTCCTGCTGAATAATTGCGAACAATACCAATAACTTGGTTGTTTGTAGTCTGGGGGCTAGACATGGTGGGACCGTTACAAACGGCACCATGTGGATTTACGCATCTGCTAGTAGCAGTTGATAAATTCACTAAATGGATAGAAGCTAAACCCATTAGAAAGCTCGATGGGGAAACTGCCCTTAGGTTTGTCCGAGATCTAGTGGTGAGATTTGGTCTCCCACATAGCATTATCACCGACAATGGCAACAACTTGTCACTTGGAGAAGTGGAGGCTTATTGTTGGGAGAAGGGCATCCAACTTGACCTTGCATCTGTGGCACATCCACAATCCAACGGTCACGTTGAGCGAGCCAATGGGTTAATTCTGCAGGGAATCAAGCCACGTCTTGAGGCACCGCTACATAGAGCAGCTGGAGCCTGGGCGGAAGAATTGCATCTGTGCTATGGAGTTGACGAACTACACCCAACAGATCCACCGGCTACACCCCTTATTTCATGGTATATGGAGCAGAAGCCATCCTGCCTTCCGACATCCTTCACGATGCACCAAGAGTTGCCGCCTACGACGAAGATGACGCTGAAGAATCCAGACGCCTAGATGAGGACCTTCTCGAGGAGGAGCGTGTTTTGGCATGCCAAAGATCAGCCATCTACCAGCAGAAGCTACGCAGCTACCATATTCGCCGCGTTCGGCATCGCTCGTTTAAAGAGGGGGATCTGGTGCTATGACTTAAGCAGAAGAAGTCACACAAATTATCCCCTCCATGGGAAGAACCGTTCATCTTAAGAAAGACGCTACTCAATGGGTCTTGCTACCTCGTTGACAATCGTGAACTGAAGGATAGACCCAACGAGGATCATAAGCGTAAGCGACATGACCCAGATGATGACTACCCAGAGCTTGATCGTCCATGGAACATAGCACAGCTACGTCCTTTCTACACTTAGCATATTTTTTATCTATTGTTTATCTCTTATTTGATCAATGGAATAAAGCTCTTTGGTTCACTCATATTTTTTAGTCTTTTACCTCCTTTAGTGTTCATTTTTGGACCGTATAAAACCTTTATGCACAAACATTGCAATTGCACTTGTGAAAATTCCGCCTACGGGCGTTAGCTTAAGTTTTCTGGTCCACACGTTCTTTGTTGTTTCTATGTGGATTCGGGAGTAGTGACTTTTGGCATTTATTGTTAGCGATTTTGTGCTTAGGTTATTGACGGTGCGATTGGGAATCATCACCTGAGCGCATGGTTCCGACAACGAGTCTTCCGACTCACGAAAGGTCAAGCATAAAAACCAAAGTAATGGATAAGCCAACACTTGCTTAAAAATATATACATGCTGGAACTGGTTCTTCAATAGCAGGACATACATCATTGTTTTCCGCCTTAAGTTAATACATTTTTTTCCGCATATAACATTCAGAGGAAACAAATATTTGTTTTTATTCCTCTGGCGCAGGCGACTTGGAAGCAACATCGTCGGCAGCTGGAGAGTCACCTTCCTCAAAGTCGGCAGTGTTTAGGGACTCAGAGGAGCTTTGGCCTTTGTCTTCAATGGTTTTGATGGGCACAAAGACGTTGACTTCGACCAACTCGGCGACTCTGGTGTCATAACCCGCGAGCGACGCCAAGATAGATTCGTGGTTTATCTTTTGGCCTTTGTCATCTACGTCGGGTATACCTGAGGTTACCGTGTCGATGACGGCATTCTCGTAGTGTGCCTTCACCATTGACAATGCCATCATGGCGCCGGCCCGTGCACATGAAGCTTTCTAGCTTGAGATACGCTCGGGGGCTCGACGGAGGATCTCCGAGAACTTCGTCACGGAGTCAACTGCCTTGATGTTAATCTGGAGGGGCTTGGCAATCTCCTTGGTCTGCGTGATGGTGGTGTTGATAAAGTTGCCGGCAAGGATCATGCATTCCTTTGGCAGAGGAGGCGACCGGGTTAAACCCATAGGAGCTGCAAATTTCCGACAAAGGAGCGCATGAGTTCAAAAATACAACAAATTCAGAATATCTAGACTACAAAAATCCAAAACGGAGAATCACTTACTGAAGATGCTGGTCTCAGCCTGCCAGAGAGTCTCCACCATGGAGTCTCGTTCTTGTTGGAGGAGCTTGTACGCCTCGTGATGGCGGTGATTTTGCTCATCAGCAGCTTTTTTCTGCTCCTTCAAGACCGTGATCTCCTCCTTCAAGCGGTTCATCTCCTCGTTGGCAGAGTCCTGCAGGCTTTCATCGAGTCTTCATGCATTTTTAGCATGCCCTTTCTCTCCTGCTTTTGGATCTTGTTTTCGTTATCCAGATGTTGAATATGCTTGGATTTCTCAACAATATCCTTCGCCTTGGAAATGGTTTCTGCAAGTCGGAGAAATAACAGTATACAGTGAGTACTCGGAGAATGTGGGCACAAGACCAAGTTGGAATGCAAAAAGAAAGGAAAACAGACGCTTGCTCTTGGTGATATGTTCTTTCAAGAAGGAAGTTTTACCCTTTTCAGCTTGCAAGTCCGCGCGCATCTTCTGGTACTTGTCGTTGGCCATGCTCCTTCGAGAATTCTCATTCTATGGAAAGAAGAAAATTAAACGTTGTTTAGTTTACTTGGAGCATATAGCTGGAAAATTTCCACCTAGACGCTCGTGGGCTACAGCAAGAGTTTTTAACTTAGTAATATGCTTAGTATTTCTTTAAGAATCTAGTCGGAACTAATTCAGTTCGATTAGAAGCTTGGGGGATACAATATAAAGTTTTTTAACTCAGACGTATGCTTAGCTTTTCTTTAAGCATCTAGTCGGAACTAATTCAGTTACAACTAGACTCTTGGGGGATACAGTATTGAAATTTACAAACACTACGTATGCTACTCTTAAATCATCTAGTCGGAATAATTCATTCAAACTATATGCTTGGGGGCTACAGTGAGAAGTTTTCTAGCTTAGTCACTCTTAGAGCATCTAGGCGCAAATACCTATGATTTTCCGTCTAAATCCTTGGGGGCTATAGTCGGATACTCATATGAAATACAAAAGGAAAATAAAACTTACAAGTGCAATGATCTTGAGGTTGGTAGCACTCTCAGCCAGCAGCTTGCCAAAGGATACACTGTTTCCTTGCAAGATCTCTGCTTGCCGGAGAAGCTCCTCGAGACCGCACATCGGAGATGTCGGCGCCGCACCAGGAACCATAGAAGTGCTACCCGGTGTAAGTGCCAAATAGACTATCTTCGGGAACTCTATGGTCTTCTTGGGGGCGAGGGCACCGCCTTCGGCAGATGTACCACCTTCCACCACCGCCTTACCGCTACCCATGGCATCCTTAGCCGAGGCTTCAGCCATTTGGTTTGCGGCACTCTCCCGCGTCGCCTATTCGCCGACAACAGCGAGCTCTATAGAGGCACCCGAGTCCACTTCCATGGCAGAAGGGCCAGAGGCTTCCTTAGCTTGAGAGTTTGTCAGAGCAAAAGAGGGTTGGACGATGGGAGTGACGGGGGCAATGGAGGGAGATACGTCACGATGCAGCATATCCTTTATGGTTCTAGAAGCCCCCAAAGTTTTGGAGGTCTTCTTCAAGCTGGTTGTGGCTTTCTTCCTGAAACGTGCAAAATGCATAAGTACGGGAATAAGACAGACAATGGACAATGTAGGAGAGAGAGAAGCTTACACAATACGGGGTGCTTTGGCAAAGGGGATCCTAGTAACCTTTCTTTTCTCCGCCTCCACGGCAATAGTAGTCTTCTTGGAGGCTCCACCCTCCGCCTTCTTCTTCTTGCCTCCGTCGCCAGCGTCAGAGGTGGAGCTCTTCCGCTTCCGCAACAATGGAACATCGTCGTCGGACACGACCGTGACTTCCTTCATCTTTGGATCATATATTTGGATAGCCATGCTATCCTTCTCTAGATCGCTAAGCTGTTAAGTGAAAGTCCAAGGTGTTAGATGCGATGATAATGGCTAGACGGAAGAACTGGAGTATATATCATACACAGAAAATAAACAGGTACCTTTGGGCACTTGCTCTCTACGAACATGTCGTAGGTGATGGTGAAGCCATGCTTCCTATCCTTCACCTTGACGATGTCCTTGAGGCGAAGCTTGACGGAGTCGCTCGAGAAGTTGTCCTCGGAGATGCGGAGGCTATCCCTTCTATCGTTGGAATACTCGTGCATCAACTTCGAGCGGTGCTACAGAGGTTGGATACGCATGATGAACCAGCACATGGCTAGGTCCAATCCGGTCAAACCCGTCTCTACGAACCATTCTATCTGCCTTATGGCGCGGGAAGCATCGAGGTCGGAGGGAAGGGAGGCCTGGGATCTCCATGACGAGGCTTCAGCGGCGGCTCCGTCAACGAAGTCCGGGTACGTTACTTCTCGGCCAGTTAGAGGGATATCTGGGACATAGAAGTAAGTATGTTGCCAGTTTTTGCAGGACTCGTGGCCTACGATGTCGAGGAACCGCCGGCCAGGACGGATCTTGAAGCTTATGGTGCCACAATTTCTAAGTTCCTCCTTACTGGCTCCGGCTTCACGCTTGACGGTGAAGAAATACACGAAAAGGTCTAGCCTAGGCTTAATCCCTAGGTAACCCTCGCAGAGCGCCGCGTAATTGCTAAGCGCTAGGATGTTGTTGGGAGAGAGGTTCTGGGGCTGGACTCTATAGTGGTTTAAGACGGAAAGGAAGAAGTTGGAGATGGGCAGGGAGACGCCGCGTACCAGTTGGGCTTTGAGGTACACTTTTTCTACGACTTGGGGAGAAGGTGTGACCTCGCCGGCCGGTGCCGCCCGCCAGGCGAGCCCCTCCGTCGCGGGGAAGTAGCCCTCATTGATCAGTTCTTTGATATCATGGTCGGTGATATCCGAACCACGCCAATCGCCCTTGTGGGAATCATATTCCTCCTCCAGCAGCTCCAGTGCCACTGGATTATGGTCGCCGCCGGTGGTTTCCACCACCACGGACTTGGGGATGACCAGGCCCTCTGGGGGCACGACGACAGAGCTCGCCGGATTCGCCACGGCTTCGCCCGCCGCCGCCATGGAAGGAGATGAGCTACTGCTGGCCATTGTGTGTGTTCGGTGGTGACTAGTGAGATTAGGAGCTAGGGTTTTTCGTGCGAGGTACGGAGAGCTCAAGGAGACGCTTGCCTGAGGAAGAAGAAGATGCATGGGAGAATGAGGTAAAAAAGTAAATTTTCCACCGCTGTTACTATTTATGGTCTCCGGCATCAAGATTCGTGCAGCGTGATCAAACGGTTGCCGCGTTGGCGACGTGTGCGGAAATTTCGCCACGTACCAACCGTCGCTGCCAATGGTTCGTATCGCTCACGCGGGAAGAACGGACATGATTGCGTTCTCTGCATGTGTGAGTTACGAGGCGTCGCTGACCTATGTCTACGTCACTCTAGCTGTCATAGGCAGATGAACCATCACATCGGAAGATTCCGGCATGGACGGATCCAGTCCGGATATGGAAGAGTACGATAGAAGATTCAACATTTCTCCGACTTACAAGTTGAAGACGGAGAAAACCTTGTAGGGTTCTTTGGGAGGACTACAGGATATTGCTTGATGATTTGCCGACATCCATCTAGACGGAGCATTCAATGTGAAGAGGCAAGACGGTGCAAGATCTCAGAGTTCTCCGGGGGCTACTGTTAGGGTTATGCTATATGGGTATCCTCATAGCATGTCTCTTATCCGGATAACCCGGGTGTCCCACAGTTGGTAGCATGGCCCATGGCCTGTTGGGCGGCCCAGTTAGATGGATCCAGAAGGGAGGCCCATGCCGGATAAAGGAAGGCTACGATGGAGTCACCAGCGTACCCGGAGCCTTGGAGTACAAGACAAGCTAGACTAGTTATAGTCAGTGTAGGACTCTATAACCTGTCCAGCTAGGACTTTTCCCTGTAACCCTAGGACCTGGAGACTATATAAGTCGGGCCTATGGGAGCATTTAGGGCACGATAACTTAGACTTTCTAGTTACACCTCGCAGAGCGAACCTAACTCTGTAACTCGGCGTATTGCCATTATAGTGATTTATAGCAGGAGTAGGATTCCGCCACCGTCGTGGGATCGAACCAGGTAAGCTGTTACCGCATCACAACCGCCCGCCTTACCCCACATCTCTAAACACGCACTGTGAGGACACCTCCATGGCGTACTCGTCGGCAATACCACGACAGATGATTCACTACACAAGTGTTTGTTGGCTTGCCTGTTTATCCTTAGTCTGAATTTTATCTAATAGAGTCTGATGATTCTATGAAAATGAATGGATATATATGGTATGATATCTGAGTCTGGTCTCAGGGAAATGATATGTTTTGAGTTGCTAGTTGATTTATAAAACTAGACTATCTGGTTATCTTAGTAGTAAGATCAGTGCTTGTGAAACCTTCTTAGAATGGTACACAAGTGGATCTTGTTGCTGGCTTCACTTATGGTCATTACTAGAACTTGATAGATGCTTAATAAATAAGTTGAAAAGCTTATTGTTTGTTCATGCCTATGATGCTGGTTTGAGGCTCTAGGATTTAGGGTCCTAGTTGGTTAAGTAATGGATTTGTTTGTAACTTATAAGATCTGAGGTTCTACTCCTTCTGGGAGATGTCCCCAGATCTTGTAAGAGCAAATGATAGATTACAAAAGTTGCCTTTGATATCACCAATTATGTGAGGCTGGTCTGAGAATTTGGTGTTTTTGCTAGAGTTTAATTCTGTTCTTTATATTTAAAACCTCTAGGATAGATTCACCCCACCAGGGTGATCATTGAGAGGTTGTTTTATGAAACAATACATGATCCTGTGTGGATAAGATGAATAAATCATGTGGTGGTTCATGACACTCATGTAACATCCCAAAAATATTAAAGTAGAATCATCAAACTCTAATCATCAAAATTAGGGTTAACAAAAACTTTTCCAATTAAAAATAGGAAAGCATTCATATGTGTATGCATTACAATTTGGATTCTTTTGAATTGCCATGATTATGTGTTTCTTTGCTTGTAAAATGATTCTTAGGTGAAATAAACATCATCTAAACAATCCCCAAACTTTTCCCAAAGACAAACAAATCAAAACAAACAAATTAAGTGAATGGTCACTTTGGCCAATTTAACTCCCATGCCAACTTTGACTATCTCTAACTTTCAGAACTTAACAGAAACTTGTTTGGACCTTTGCACCCCTTGATAGTACTCATAACAAAGTACCAAGGCCCACCTTGTGATCATCCAAAAACATTTAAATGCATGGTTTAAATGACAGTTTAAAATTGAATCTATATCATATGGGAAGATCCCACTTTTTCAAAAACCCCTCAAACAAGCTCAATTTTCAAAACCCAAGCATCTACAGACTCACCAACACATGCCTAGCACACCCACCAAAAATAATTTCAAAATTCAAAACTTAAATTCATGCGTCCATTTCATCAAACACCTTGCAGATGCAAATCAAACAAATCCTAAACACTATAGTGTGCAGTGATTCTGGCCTAACTTGTTCCCTCTCTAGACACCACTAGCCTTAGTAGATCATCTAACAACCTTAACTAATCTCTACAACCACTGTAAGCTGGCCATTGACATCAATGGTGAGCAGGCCGAGTGAACCATTGCCACCCCATAGTCGACAGCAAGCTATGAGAAACACTAGCCTCGCCAACCTTGTCTGGGAGCAAGCTAGCACCCCACCGCCACTCCCTATCCTAGTTGCGAGCGATGCCATCCCCTGGACCACACACACAGACCATGACAAGCCGCTCTGCAAGCATGCCCGCCCGCGCGGCGCCACGCCGACCACGACGCCGCGCGCCGCTTGCGCGTGCCGCTGCGTGATCACCACCGCCCCAGCAACCCCCCAGACACGCCTGTTCGCTGCGGCGCGGACCACGCACGCTGTGCGCCATCAAAACTCCCGTCGGGCACGCTCAGAGCATCGCAGCATTCCGACCGATCAGCACCGCCCCACGCCTCGCCACCATGTCGTTGAGCTTCGCCAGGAACCATAGCACCGCCCCTACCGTCGCCCACGCCGATAGCTCTCTGTGTAGTCGACCACGACGAGATCATCTTGCGCCCATCGGTCCCCTATCGTCACTATAAATAGAGGCCTCCCCCGCTCGAATTCTTCACACCACTTCACTCCCCTCACCTCACTGATCGTTCCACCCGATTCCCAGAGCAAGGCGAGCAGCTCATCGCCGGAATTGCGCCGGAGCAGGCCGCCTTTGGAGAAGAAGGGCTCCGTCGATTTCGTCCACCCCAGGAGGAGCTGCCGGTACCGGGAGGTTCGCCGTCATTGACTTTGTCGTTCGCCCACATTGCCGACCCTCGCCTGAGCCCCGGTGAGCCTTCCACGACCCCCACTGAGCCGCTAGGATTCGAGCTCGCTGGTGACTAGTTCATCATCGACGACGACCCTCAACCGTTGATCTTACTTCTAATCCAACGCACCACATCGCCCCGTACCGCTTCGCGTTTAATGAGTCGCTGACCAGTAGACCCGCCCTGTCAGTTGCGCCCCGCGCCGCAGAGTGACACTAGGCCGGCCCGTTAACCCTTCCCGCGCAGCCCACTCGTTTGAATTTAGATTTTTCTATTTTCATTCAAACTCAGTTCTGTACCTAGTTTCAAAAATCAACCCAGCTCAATTCACCAAACCAAATTGAATGAAACCAATTTTGTTAGAAAGGTTTTGAAATGCTTAATCCAAGCCCGTTGGATTCAAATCATTTGAATCTATAGATCAACCTTCATAAAAATAACAAGGCAGAAGCTTTTCTGCATTCAAACATTTTTCAAATTTAAACCATAATAGCTTTTGAGTTGATTCCAACTCTCAAAAACATATTTGATCATACCTTTCAGAATATATAAAAACATATGGGTTTACTTACAGAAATAATGTTTAAGTAATAAAAGAATGCCACATAGGTATTTCTAGTCATTTATTTTTATTTAAAATAAAAGGTTAAATCTTATTAAATTGTGACACCACTTTAAATCACATTCCCATGTACTGAAATATGTGGTGATGACATGTGTCAACATGATCCCATGTTTGGTTTGGAGAATATTAAATCTTAAGTAGTTTTTCAATGAGGAGAAATTACTTTTCTAAAAATAAAAGAAATAATCTTGTAATATTAGTGATGATGCTAGATCATTTATAGAACCCTTGTGCGTGATGATTGAAAGTAGTTAAGTATTTTTTGGTTATTGTGTACCTCGTATTTATTTATAGACGCTAGTACCGACCAAGGATACGAGGAGGAAGGAGGATACTATGAAGAAGAAGCCGAGGAGAACTTCAACCACTGCTCTGCACAAGGCAAGCCTAATACTACTAGTTGATTGTGCAAGTTAACACTTGCAAGATACTATACCTATGCAAGAAAATACTTGCTTGTTACCATGCCAACTATATGCCTTAAGCATATGTGATCATACCCACTTGATAACCCAATCCTAGTTTTACTTGCAAGCTTTCTACTTTATTTCTTTATCAAAGCTCTTACTTAGAGTTTACTTGAGTAAATTGTAGATTCTAGGAGGATAATTGAAGGTTGCATAAAGAGAATTAAATTTGGCCTAAGTTAGATAATCTTGATGTCATCCTAAGGCATGAGATTGAACTCAGTTAAACTCCACTAGTTCACCACCCCTCATTAGTACTCACCCCCACTTGTAGATGCTAGTGATAAACATAAAATTTGATCAACTTTAGATGGGAATACTTGGTGAAAATGGTTATGAAAACCTTGGAATGATGGATCATTCTATTGAGATGTTTTGACATGTGTTTCCGAACACTAGATGATTTTGGCGATGAAAATGTTGAGGCATGAGCCTTAGACCTTTATAAAACTGATGGTTGTCTGGGTGCGATACCATTCCAATATTACCGTATAACCACAATACCCGAAGATTGGGTAGGGCTTGACTGGAAACTTATATACCTTAGTATTGGTTCCCTCACGGCCAAGGTCTGAGCTGAGGCTACATTGTGAAGATTGTCCACCTGTCCAGTACCCAAGATGACAGTTGGTCATGGTTGGGAGGCCAAACTCACAGGATAGGTGCTTATACTAGGGCGTGTAATTGAAAGGTTAGGATTGATTATCCGCATACTGAGTATGGTGAATTCAGGATTTGTTCCTGATGGATGTATCGAATGTTGTGGTGAAAGTGTACAATCTCTGTAGAGTGTCAAACTATTCGAATAGCCGCGTCCGCGCTTATGGACAGTTGGAGTGGCCATACTGTTCCCCCGTCAGATGTTTTCAAAATGACTTGTGAAATGGATTGAGATTCTGACTTGACCACAACAGAGTTGTGATATGAAATACGAGTTCCCATTTAGGTGTTATAAAATTTCAACTAGCTTTTCTTGCTTCTGAACTTAGTAGATATAAATCTGGCTTCTTGCAAAATAACCCTAGAGCTTAGTGTCCTATTACAAAAACCCCCTTCACTTGTTAGTATTAGTTTGCGAGTACTTAAAGAGTACTCATGGCTTTGTCCCTGGCTATTCCCGTGGCCAGACTATGAAGAGTACCAGGATGATGGACCCCAGGAAGGTTACGACAACTAGGATCATCTCCCATCGCCAGCATTGCCTGTGACCCGAAGATGGAGCTTCGCCTACGCTATCGTTATTATTACGTTATTCCGCTGCTTGAGTCGTATTAAGAACTGGATCATGAGATCCTTATTTGTGTAAGACCTTATGTATGGTTTGCAATGGATGATGTACTGTGGTATCCAATTCTGTTATGTCTCGCAAAAATGGTAATCCTGGGATTGCGATGTATGGCATAACAGGCATCTGGGATTAAAAATCCGGGTGTTGACAACACACCACAAAACTAATGACGGTAGTGGTTTGTTGTGATGTTGGGTTGCTGGTTGGATCCTGTCCTTCACCTCCTGATGTTGTTCTTTTTTCCCCTGATGCTTGTGATTGGCCGTTATCAACTCTGATCCTCCTAGCTCCTGTGAGCTTGGCCTTGCTGTCCACCTGATACTTCCCCCTCCTTATGTCACCATCAGGTGATGTGTGGTTTGATCTGGTGTGAGATTGTGTTGGCTGGATTGTTTGGCTCTGGCTAAACTAGTTGTTCTTGTGTGGTGTGAGCAGTGGAGAGATGCACTAGTGCTTCCCCACAGCTATGCTTGGTCCTTTTACTTGCTTGGACTGCTGGGGCTGTGTCGACAGCACACCCATGCATTTAGATGACCGAGCTGCTTGTATGCCTGCTGCATAGTTGTGGATATGCTCAGTGAGGTGTTCTACCTTTTTATCTTGTTACTATTTATTTGCCTAGTGAAACTTGTCCCTTTACTCGTTGTGGATATGCTCAGTGAAGCCGTTCAGGCGCGACGTGGGCGGGTCCTTGTTCGTTCCAGCTCCTTCCTCCGGGGCGCGTGCCTTCTTTCCTTGGGAAGCTCCTACAGCCGGCGCGTGGCTTACGCTGGAGGCGGCGGCGTCGCGGTTATGGCGGCCGCGATTGCCAGATTTTCCACGCAAGCGGCTATTCTGCCCGGCTCCTCCTCGAGAAGACACATGTTGGTGCTTTTTTCCTCCGTGCGCCGTCTGGTCCGCGCCCTTGCGGAGGACTATGTTCCGGGTGCTGCCCGCCTGTCTGGGTGTACCTTCGGCCTACTGCTTGGTGGCGGTGGCAACGAGGAGCTAGACGCGCTCCTGCTGACGATGGAGCTCCTCCCCCTCGAGGTGTTTCAGCTCCACGGCCGCTGCTTCAGTCGCTCTCATATTCTTGGCGGGGATGCTGTAAACAGGTCGTGCCACGCCCGCGCGCGAGTCGGCGGCGTGGTCCAGCTCTGATGTGAGGTCGCGCCCCTAGTGCTGGACTTGCCTGATGAAGCCGTGGGCAGTGTTGTACTCGTGCACGGTGGCGTTCAGTCGGCGCTGGTTAGCAGCGACCTTTGTGGCTTCCTCCAGGAGCTTTTGGCGCGTGGCCTCAAGTGCGGCCGCAGCGGCCGTTGGGTCCACCTCGACGACGACTGGAGCGCGAAGGTGCTAGATGGAGACGGAGAGCGGATCCTGAAGGGTTTCGCGTCATAGTAAATCAAAATTTTCTACGGATGCGAACAGAGGGAAAGCCAAGATCTAATCTAGGAGACGCAAACAACGAGAGAGATTGGATTAGATATTCATACCCTTGAAGATTCGCACAGCGGAACGTTCGTCGGAACGTGGGTGATGTAGTCATACTCGCTTCTCCTCCTCGTGATCCGATCCGATCTAGCACCACAAGTGGCGATGCCTCCGTGAGATGCACACGTGCGGCACCTCGACGTCTCCTCCTTCCTCGGTCCAACAAGTATGGTGGAGAGACGGATTGGATCTACAACGCGACGGCGCGGTGTATGTGGTGGAGAGTTTCTGCAGCAGGGCTTCGCCTACACGCAGTCGGGAGGGAGAGAGAGAGAGGAGGGCAGCAGGGTGGCTAGGGTTGAGGAGGAGGTGTGGGGGGGTGGTGCTCCCCAGCCCTCTATATATAGAGGGGTGGGCGCATTCCCTAACCCCTCCCCCAAGCCCTAGGTCGGCGGCCAAAGGAGGGAGGAGTGGGGGGCAAGGAAACCTCCCCCCTTCTAGAAGGTCCAATTAGGGTTTTACCCTTGCTGGACGGTTGGGCCCTATGGGGCCTTGTGCCCCTGACCCAATGCGGCCAGGGCACTCCTCATAGGCCCATGCCCCCTCCTGGAAGGTGGGGCCATGTTGGTCCCCTTCCGGAAGGTTCTAGAAGCTTCCGGTACAATACCGATTAACCCGGAACAATTCCGAACTCCAAAAACTGCCGCCTTTATATGAATCTTATTCTCCGGACCATTCCGGAACCTCTCGTGATGTCTCGGATCATCCGAGCCTCCGAACAAAAACTCATAAACCAATCATCCCATCTCTCCTAGCCTCGAGACACGTTAAGTGTGTGACCCTTCGGGTTCGAGAATATGCGGACATGATCTTCTATCAATAATCAACTGGTCTGGAAACCCATATTGACTCCACACATCTATCGATGATCATATCGATGAACCACGATGCGGATTCAATCAATCCCATATATATATTCCTTCGTCTCGCGATATTTTACTTGCCCGAGATTTGATCGTCATACCGTCATACCTAGTTCAATATCGTCACAAGAAGTACTTTACTGCTCAGAATCCGATAATTTTGTGATTAACTCCTTAACCACATGCTTGCAAGCGGTGTTGATATCGATTACCGAGTGGGCCCAAAGTATATCTCTCCGACTTGGGAGGGACAAATCCCATCTCGATACATACAACCCAACAGGTACTTTCCGATCACCTGAGAGACACCTTTATGATCACCCTCTCATAGTATGACATTTGATGACCTCAAAGCTTTCTTCCGATACCAGGGAGTTGTATTATCTCATGGTCTAAGGTATACAATATTTGACATAGGAAAAGCTTCGCAAAGATGAACACGATGACACGATCTAATTGCTTCGCTTAGTTTGGGTCTGTCCATCATATCATTCTCCCAATGATATGATCTCATTATTAATCGACAACTCATGTCCATGGTTAGGAAACCTTAACCATCATGAATCAATGAGCTAGTCCATAGAGGCGTACTAGGGACACAGTGTTGTTCACAAACCACACAAGTATTAAAGTTTCCGCTTAATACAATTCTAGCATGGAATATAAACATTATCATGAACAAGAATTATAATAATAACAACTTTATTATTGCCTCTAGGGCATAATTCCAACAGATCCTACTCCTGCTCGAGGGCGGAGCCTTCTCCTCCTGCTCGGCGCTCCTGAGGCGGGCGGTGGTTTTCACGGGAGTTCACCACCATGACCTCGACGCAACCGTTCGCCGCGGTTGGGCCGCGGGCAAGGTGGCTGAGAGGCTCGTCGGTGATGGTAGTGACCACGCTGGGAAAAACCTCGGCGACGGTGGCGACGTAGACGCGGAGGTCCTCTAAGTGCATGATGGAGCCGTTGGCGGGGAAGGTGTTCCCGGCGAAGCACACGGCATTGTCGATGACACAGTCAAAAGCGCGAGTGTGAGGACGAGGCCGGAAGCCACGCGTTCACTGGCGACGAGCGGAAGTCCCGTGCGAAAGATGATCCCAGCCGAAGCGATGTGCCCCACGGTGGGTGCCAACTGTTGTGGTGTGGAACACGACAGTGCCATCGGGGATGGAAAAAGAGGGACACTCGGATTAAATCGGTGGCTCACGCAACGGGTTAGGTATGATGAACTGCAAACACAGCGACGTACCCAGGTTTGTGGCCCTCTCGACGAGGTAACACCCCTACTCCTGCAAGATGAACTATATGGGGGGAGAATGCCCAGTACATATGCTCCTTGAGGTGTTTCCTTAGCTACTATCCAGAGCTAGAGGAAGAAGAAACTAGGGGCTAGCTCTTGTTGCTATCGATCTTAATTTTCTCGAACGCCAGCTCTGCCCGCCCTTATATACTGGTTTGGGGGGAGGCAGATTACAATACGGGCTCTAGGGTTTACTGTTTGGATATGGGTTCACAGGGCAGGGCCAGCTACAGGGTCCAGCCGGTGGGCCAGGACCTAGTCCGCCCTTCTTTTAGCGTCATCCTCTTCTTTAGCAGTCACCCGGGCTCCCTTTGGGGCATCACCCTCGCTTTAACGGTCACCCAGACTGCTTTGGCGGTCAATCGACCGCTTTGCTTTATCCCCGTCGGGTAGCGCTGGTCGTGACGGCACGCCAGCCTGTCTGATGATGAAGGGAGCCAGAGGTGTACCCCGCAAGGAGTATCTCCCCCTTTGCACTCTTCATCGAATCCGAGGTGAGCCAGGTGGAGGCGGCCACCCGGCCGGTTATTCTGGCTCCGAGCTAGACGGGCCAGCCGGGAAAGCTTTAAGCCCAGCCAGGCGGTATGAGCCAACCGGCTGGGGTTGTCCTTCTTGAGGGCCAGGCGGCTTGTGCCTTCTGGAGTCGTCCTACTTGTGCCTGGCTTTCCCTACCCGGGGGTTATCCCCCGACACTAGCTCATCCAATCAGGAGATGACTAGTTTGTATAGTCAGGAATTTTCTATAATTCCTAAACCCACTATCCCGATAGAACACTCTGATAATCCCGTGGAGGACGACAATGAAGCTCCCAAAAGGAGAAAGAGACAAAGGACTGCAAATTCATTTGGTGATGATTTCATTGTGTACCTTGTGGATGATACTCCCACTTCTATTTCAGAAGCTTATGCATCTCAAGATGCTGACTACTGGAAGGAAGCTATCCGAAGCGAGATGGACTCCATCTTAGCTAATGGTACCTGGGAAGTCACTGATCGTCCTTATGGGTGCAAACCTGTAGGATGTAAGTGGGTGTTCAAGAAAAAGCTTAGACCTGATGGTACTATTGAAAAGTACAAGGCACGTCTTGTGGCCAAGGGTTATACCCAAAAAGAAGGTGAAGACTTCTTCGATACCTACTCACCTGTAGCCAGATTGACCACTATTCGAGTACTACTATCCTTGGCTGCCTCACATGGTCTTCTCGTTCATCAAATGGACGTTAAGACAACTTTTCTAAATGGAGAGCTAGATGAGGAAATTTATATGGAGCAGCCTGACGGATTTATAGTAGATGGTCAAGAAGGAAAGGTGTGTAAGTTACTGAAGTCGTGTAAGTTAGTGAAGTCTTTGTATGGTCTTAAGCAAGCTCCTAAGCAGTGGTACGAGAAGTTTGAAAGAACTTTAACTGTTGAAGGCTTTGTTGTAAACGAAGCTGACAAATGTGTGTACTATCGCCATGGTAGGGGCGAGGGAGTTATTATGTGTCTCTATGTTGATGACATATTGATATTTGGGACCAACCTCGTTGTTATCGAGGAGGTCAAAGAGTTCCTATCTCGCTGCTTTGAGATGAAGGACTTGGGAGTGGCTGATGTAATATTAAACATCAAGCTACTAAAGGATGACAATGGTGGGATTACACTGTTTCAGTCTCACTATGTGGAAATGATATTGAGTTGCTTCGGGTATAGCGACTGCAATTCTTCTCCAACGCCTTATGATCTGAGTGTGCTACTGTAGAGTTTCGTAGCATGGAAAACAAAAATTTTCTATCGCATACAAACAAACAAGCCAAGATCTATCTACTAGATTGTAGCAACGAGTCGATGGAATAACTTACCCTTGAAGATTCCAAAGTGTTTACCGAGAGCGGATTCTCGTGGGTGATGTAGTCGTACTCTTCCCGATCTCAAGATCGCGTAGACGATCCTTCCACAAGCTCGCAGCAGCTCCCGCAATCGGCCACACGTTCGGTACTGACGAAGACCTTCCTCTCCTTGTTCCAGCAGCGGAGGTTGTAGCACTCTCGCGATTCCCAAGACAACGTGGTACCGGAAGTAGAGGGGAGATCTCGCAGGGCTTCGCCTTAAGCCGGAGCGAGTATGGTGGAGTATGAGAGAGCTCCTCGGCGATCTAGAGTTTAGACACACCAAGGAGGAGGTGCTAGAGCCGGCGGATAGGGTTCCGGGGACCCCCAAGTCGGCGGCTAGGGCAAAACCCTAGGGGGGCGGCGGCTATGGTGGTAGGCGCCAAGCTAGGGTTTGAGGAGAGGTACTTGTGTGTGCTAGGAGGGAGCCCTGCCCCTCCTTATATAGGTGGAGGGGCCGGCGGCCAAGGGGAGGGAGGGGAGTCCCTCCCCAACTCGGCTTGGGTGGTGCGCCGTCTTGGGGAGGAGGGACTCCCTCCCCAACTCGGTTTCAACCTCCTCCTCCACTTTCCAAAACTTGTCGTTTGACTTTCAAACTAGCCGTTTGACTTTTCAATTTAGGATTTGAATAAACCCTTTATTTTGGACAGCGAAGACACCTAGTACATGATGCAATCATTCCAACTTGCAATGACACATTCATGTACCCCTTCCCCTCCGGAGTGCCAGACATTCCGGAACCTTCTAGAACATTCCCGATGAAAACACCGGAATCATTCCCCAACTCTGAAACGGGACTTTACTTATATGAATCTTATTCTCCGGACCATTCCGGATCTCCTCGTGATATCCCGGATCCCATCCGAGACTCCGAACAACATTCGGTCTCTTTCTCATCATACCATAACTACTCAAACAACGTCGAATCCTTAAGTGTGTCTCCCTACGGTTCGTGAATTATGCGGACATGATCGAGACACTTCTCCGAACAATAACCAATAGAGGAATATGGAAATTCATATGGCTCCCACATATTTGTACGATTACTTTTGCGATCGAATGAACCACTTACATACGATACCAATTTCCCTTTGTCTCACGATAGTTTACTTATCCAAGGTTATGATCGTCGGTATCTCTGCATACCTAGTTCAACCTCGTTACCGATAAGTACTCTTTTCTCGTTCCCGTGATATGTGATCCCTTGTGAGCCAGTCACATGCTTGCAAGCTAATTGGATGACATTCCACCGAGAGGGCCCAGAGTATATCTATCCGTCATATGGATGGACAAATCCCACTCTTGATACATGTGTCTCAACCAATACTTTCCGAACACTCAATGCCACCTTTATAGCCACCCGCACGGTGGTGTTTGATGTCATCAAAGCATCCATCCGTAAAGGTGATATGCATGATCTCATGGTCAAGGAATTAGGTTACTATGTATCAGAAAGCATATAGCAATTGAACTATTAAAATGACTTGATCTTTATGCTACGCTTATCTATAGGAGTATGTCCACCATATCATTCTCCTAACGATATGATCTTGTTGTTGATAACATCTCAATGTTCATGATAGGGAAACCACAATCATTTATCAACCAACAAGCTAGTGATGTATAGAGGCTATACTAGGGACTTCAAATTAAGTTTACAAATCACACAAGTATCAATGTTTCCTTGTTAATACTATTATAGCATGAATGTAAACATTTATCATAAACACAAAGATATAATAATAACTACTTTTATTATTGCCTCTAGGGCATATCTCCAACAGTCTCCCACTTGCACTAAAGTCATCTAATCTAGATTACATGGTAATATACCGAACACCCATGGCAGTTTGGTCATGTTTTGCCCTGGAGAGGTTTAGTCAATGATCCGCCACATTCAGATCGTGTGTACTTTGCAAATCTTTATATCCCCATCTTGGATATGTTCTCGAATAGCGTGAAAACGTAGCTTGATGTGCTTCAGCTTCTTGTGTGACCTTGGTTCTTGCGCATTGGCTATGGCGCCCATGTTATCACAGTAGATAGACATTGGGTCCAGCAAGACTAGGAACCACACCCAGCTCTGTAATGAACTCTTTCATCCATATCGCTTCTTGTGAAGCCTCCGGCAGCCATGTATTCCGATTCGCTTGAAGATCTCGCCACAACGCTTTGCTTTGCACCTCCACCTAACTGCACCATTCAAAACAAATACGTATCCAGATTGTGATTTAGAATCATCCGGATCGGTGTTCCAACTAGCATCGGTGTAACCATTAACAACGAGTTGTTCATCACCTCCATAAGAAAGAACCATATCTTTAGTTCTTCTCAAGTACTTAAGGATGTTTTTGACCGCTGTCCAATGATCCACTCCTGGATAACTTTGATATCTGCTAGTCAAACTAACAGCATATGCAATGTCGGGTCTAGTACATAGCATGGCATACATTAGAGATCCTATGGCTGAGGCATAGGGAGTCTTACTCATCCCTTCTCTATCTTCTGCCGATGTCGGACTTTGAGTTTTACTCAAGGTCGTATTGGGAAACATGGGCAAGAACCCTTTCTTGCTATCTTCCATTCCAAATCTCTTTAGAACTTTTTCCAAATATGTACTCTGTGACAATGATATTTGGCGTTTCGATCTATCTCTATAAATCTTTATGCCTAATATGTAAGCTGCTTCGCCAAGATCCTTCATTGAAAAACTATTATTCAAATATTCCTTGACACTATTAAGAAGGTCTACATCATTCCCAATCAATAATATGTCATCCACATATAGTATTAAGAATGCTACAGAGCTCCCACTCACTTTCTTGTAAATACAAGCTTCTCCATAAGTTTGTATAAATCCAAAACTTTTTATCACCTTATCAAAACGTTGATTCCAACTTCGGGATGCTTGCTTCAATCCATAGATGGACCGTTGAAGTTTACATACCTTGTTAGCATCTTTAGGATCGACAAAACCTTTGGGTTGCATCATATACAACTCTTCATCAATATCTCCATTGAGGAATGCTGTTTTGACATCCATCTGCCATATCTCATAATCATAATATGCAGCGATCGCTAACATAATCCTCACAGACTTTAGCTTGCCATCTGGTGAGAAAGTCTCATCGTAGTCAACTCCTTGAATTTGTCGAACCCTTTTGCGACAAGTCGAGCTTTATAGACAGAACATTACCATCAAGCATCTATTTTCTTCTTGAAGATCCATTTGTTCTCGATGCCTTCCGCCATCCGTAAGTCCACCAAAGTCCATACTTGGTTTTCGTACATGGATCCAATCTCGGATTTCATGGCTTCTTGCCATTTATTGGAATCTAGGCTCATCATCGCTTCCTCATATGTCTCATCGGTGTTGTCCACCAACATGACACTCATAACGGATCATACCAACTGGAGTGGTACGAGTTCTCGTTGACCTCCGAGGCTCAGAGAAACTTCAACCAAGTTTCATGATCACCATCATTAGCTTCCTCTCTTATTGGTGCAGCACCACATGAACTTCTTCCGTGTCGCGCTACTGCAATTTCGAGAGAAGGTTCGACAACCTCGTCGAGTTCTACTTTCCTTACAGTCACTTCTTCGAGAGAAATTCCTTCTCTAGAAAGGATCCATTCTGGCAACGAAGATTTTGCCTTCGGATCTATGATAGAAGGTATACCCAATAGTTTCCTTCGTATCCTATGAAGACGCATTTTCCGCTTTGGGTTCAAGCTTGTCCTAACAGTGTAACTTCTTTACATAGGCTTCAGATCCCCAACTTTAAGGAACAACAATTTAGGTTTCTACCCAAACCATAATTCATACGGTCGTTTCAACGGATTTAGACGGTGCCCTATTTAAAGTGAATGCTTTGTCTTCTAATGCATAACCCCAAAATGATAGCGGTAAATCTGTAAGTGACATCATAGAACGAACCATATCTAAGAGAGTTCGACACGGCTCGGACACACCATTACGATGTGGTGTTCCCGTGTCAATCGTGAAAGTATTCCGCATTTCTTCAAATGCTCGCCAAACTTGTAACTTAGATATTCACCTCCACGATCGTAACGTAAAATTTAATCTTCTTGTTACGTTGATTCTCTACCTCACTTTGAAACTCCTTAAACTTCTCGAAAGTTTCGGACTTATGTTTCATGAAATAGATATACCCATATCTACTCAAATCATCCGTCAAGGTAAGAACATAACGATAACCACCGCGCGATGCTATACTCATTGGACCACACACATCGGTATGTATGATTTCTAATAAGTACGTAGCTCGCTCCATCATACCGTAAAATGGAGTCTTAGTCATTTTACCCATCGACATGCTTCAGATCTATCAAGTGATTCAAATCAAGTGATTCAAGAAGTCCATCGAATGGAGTTTCTTCATACGCTTCACTCCAATGTGACCAAGACGATGTTGGGATTCGTAGCATGGAAAACAAAATTTTTCTATCGCATACAAATCAAACAAGCCAAGATCTATCTATTAGATTGTAGCAACGAGTCGATGGTATAACTTACCCTCGAAGATTCCAAAGCGTTTAACGAGAGCGGATTCTCGTGGGTGATGTAGTCGTCTTCCCGATCTCAAGATCGTAGACGATCCTTCCCAAGGCAAGAGCGCTCCTCCCGCAGTCCACACGCCGGCGGTACTGACGAAGACCTTCCTCTCCCTTGTTCCAAAGAAAATGGAGGTTGTAGCACTCTCCTCGTGATTCCGGCAAAGACAACCGTGGTACCAAGTAGAGGGAGATCTCGAGGCTTCGCTTAAGCCGAGCGAGTATGGTGGAGATGAGAGAGGCTATGGTGATCTAGAGTTTAGACACACCAAGAGGAGGTGCTAAAGCCGGGATAGGGTTCCGGGACCCCAAGTCTAAAGGGCAATTAGAACCTCTAGGGGCGGCGGCTATGGTGGTAGGCGGAGGTTTGAGAGGTACTTGTGTGTGCTAGGAGGAGCCCCGCCTCCTTATATAGGTGGAGGGGCCTTGGGCCATGAGGGAGGAGGAGTCCTCCAACTCGCCTTGGTGGTGCGCCGCTGGGAGGAGGACTCCTCCCCAACTCGGTTTCAACCTCCTCCTCCACTTTCCAAAACTTGTCGTTTGACTTTCAAACTAGCCGCTTGACTTTCAATTTAGGATTTGAATAAACCCTTTATTTTGGACAAAGAAGACACCTAGTACATGATGCAATCATTCCAACTTGCAATGACACATTCATGTACCCCTCCTCCGGAGTGCCGGATATCCGAACCTTCTAGAACATTCCGATGAAAACACCTAATCATTCCCCAACTCTGAAACGGACTTTACTTATATGAATCTTATTCTCCGGACCATTCCGGATCTCCTCGTGATATCCCGGATCCCATCCGAGACTCAACAACATTCGGTCTCTTTCATCATACCATAACTACTCAAACAACGTCGAATCCTTAAGTGTGTCTCCTACGGTTCGTGAATTATGCGACATGATCGAGACACTTCTCCAACAATAACCAATAGAGGAATATGGAAATTCATATGGCTCCCACATATTTGTACGATTACTTTGCGATCGAATGAACCACTTACATACGATACCAATTTCCTTTGTCTCACGATAGTTTACTTATCCAAGGTTATGATCGTAGATCTCTGCATACCTAGTTCAACCTCGTTAGATAAGTACTCTTTCTCGTTCCTGATATGTGATCCCTCAGAGCCAAGTCACATGCTTGCAAGCTAATTGGATGACATTCCACCGAGAGGCCCAGAGTATATCTATCCGTCATGGATGGACAAATCCCACTCTTGATACATGTGTCTCAACCAATACTTTCCGAACACTCAATGCCACCTTTATAGCCACCCGATACGGTGTGGTGTTTGATGTCATCAAAGCATCCATCCGTAAAGGTGATATGCATGATCTCATGGTCAAGGAATTAGGTTACTATGTATCGTAAAGCATAGCAATTGAACTTATTAAAATTACTTGATCTTTATGCTACGCTTATCTATAGGAGTATGTCCACCATATCATTCTCCTAACGATATGATCTTGTTGTTGATAACATCTCAATGTTCATGATAGGGAAACCACAATCATTTATCAACCAACAAGCTAGTGATGTATAGAGGCTATACTAGGGACTTCAAATTAAGTTTACAAATCACACAAGTATCAATGTTTCCTTGTTAATACTATTATAGCATGAATGTAAACATTTATCATAAACACAAAGATATAATAATAACTACATTTATTATTGCCTCTAGGGCATATCTCCAACATCTCCCACTTGCACTAAAGTCATCTAATCTAGATTACATGGTAATATACGAACACCCATGGCAGTTTGGTGCTGGTCATGTTTTGCCCTGGGGAGGTTTAGTCAACAGATCCGCCACATTCAGATCTGTGTGTACTTTGCAAATCTTTATATCCCCATCTTGGATATGTTCTCGAATAGCGTGAAAATGTAGCTTGATGTGCTTCAGCTTCTTGTGTGACCTTGGTTCTTGCGCATTGGCTATGGCTATGTTATCACAAGAGAGACATTGTGTCCAGCGACTAGGAACCACACCCACTGTAATGAACTCTTTCATCCATATCGCTTTGTGAAGCCCCAAGCAGCCATGTATTCCGATTCGCTTGAAGATCTCGCCACAACGCTTTGCTTTGCACTCCTCCAGCTAACCGCACCATTCAAAACAAATACGTATCCATTGTGATTTAGAATCATCCGATCGGTGTTCCAACTAGCATCGTAACCATTAACAACGAGTTGTTCATCACCTCCATAAGAAAGAACCATATCTTTAGTTCTTCTCAAGTACTTAAGGATGTTTTTGATCATTGTCCAATGATCCACTCGATAACTTTGATATCCGCTAGTCAAACTAACAAGATATGCAATGTCGGGTCTAGTACATAGCATGGCATACATTAGAGATCCTATGGCTGAGGCATAGAGTCTTACTCATCCCTTCTCTATCTTCGCCGATGTGGGACTTTGAGTTTTACTCAAGGTCGATAGAAACATGGGCAAGAACCCTTGCTATCTTCCATTCCAAATCTCTTTAGAACTTTTTCCAAATATGTACTGTGACAATGATATTTGGCTTCGATCTATCTCTATAAATCTTTATGCCTAATATGTAAGTCGCTTCGCCAAGATCCTTCATTGAAAAACTATTATTCAAATATTCCTTGACACTATTAAGAAGGTCTACATCATTCCCAATCAATAATATGTCATCCACATATAGTATTAAGAATGCTACAGAGCTCCCACTCACTTTCTTGTAAATACAAGCTTCTCCATAAGTTTGTATAAACCAAAACTTTTGATCACCTTATCAAACGTTGATTCCAACTTCGGATGCTTGCTTCAATCCATAGATGGACCGTTGAAGTTTACATACCTTGTTAGCATCTTTAGGATCGACAAAACCTTTGGGTTGCATCATATACAACTCTTCATCAATATCTCCATTGAGGAATGCTGTTTGACATCCATCCGCCATATCTCATAATCATAATATGCGATCGCTAACATAATCCTCACAGACTTTAGCTTCGCCATCGGTGAGAAAGTCTCATCGTAGTCAACTCCTTGAATTTGTCGAACTTTTGCGACAAGTCGAGCTTTATAGACAACATTACCATCAAGATCTGCTTTCTTGAAGATCCATTTGTTCTCGATGCCTTCCGCCATCCGGTAGTCCACCAAAGTCCATACTTGGTTTTCGTATGGATCCAATCTCGATTTCATGGCTTCTTGCCATTTATTGGAATCTAGGCTCATCATCGCTTCCTCATATGTCTGTGGTCATCGTGTTGTCCACCAACATGACACTCATAACGGGATCATACCAATCTGGAGTGGTACGAGTTCTCGTTGACCTCCGAGGCTCTGTAGAAACTTCAACCGAAGTTTCATGATCACCATCATTAGCTTCCTCTTATTGGTGCAGGCACCACATGAACTTCTTCCGGTGCTGCGCTACTCGCAATTTCGAGAGAAGGTTCGACAACCTCGTCGAGTTCTACTTTCCTTACAGTCACTTCTTTCGAGAGAAATTCCTTCTCTAGAAAGGATCCATTCTTGGCAACGAAGATTTTGCCTTCGGATCTATGATAGAAGGTATACCCAATAGTTTCCTTCGGGTATCCTATGAAGACGCATTTTTCCGCTTTGGGTTCAAGCTTGTCCGGCTGTAACTTCTTTACATAGGCTTCGCATCCCCCAACTTTAAGGAACAACAATTTAGGTTTCTACCCAAACCATAATTCATACGGTGTCGTTTCAACGGATTTAGACGGTGCCCTATTTAAAGTGAATGCGCCTGTTTCTAATGCATAACCCCAAAATGATAGCGGTAAATCTGTAAGTGACATCATAGAACGAACCATATCTAAGAGAGTTCGATTACGACGTTCGGACACACCATTACGATGTGGTGTTCCCGGCGGTGTCAACTGTGAAAGTATTCCGCATTTCTTCAAATGCTCGCCAAACTTGTAACTTAGATATTCACCTCCACGATCAGAACGTAAAAATTTAATCTTCTTGTTACGTTGATTCTCTACCTCACTTTGAAACTCCTTAAACTTCTCGAAAGTTTCGGACTTATGTTTCATGAAATAGATATACCCATATCTACTCAAATCATCCGTCAAGGTAAGAACATAACGATAACCACCGCGCGATGCTATACTCATTGGACCACACACATCGGTATGTATGATTTCTAATAAGTCCGTAGCTCGCTCCATCATACCAGAAAATGGAGTCTTAGTCATTTTACCCATCAGACATGCTTCGCATCTATCAAGTGATTCGAAATCAAGTGATTCAAGAAGTCCATCGGAATGGAGTTTCTTCATACGCTTCACTCCAATGTGACCAAGACGATGTTGGGATTCGTAGCATGGAAAACAAAATTTTTCTATCGCATACAAATCAAACAAGCCAAGATCTATCTATTAGATTGTAGCAACGAGTCGATGGTATAACTTACCCTCGAAGATTCCAAAGCGTTTAACGAGAGAGGATTCTCGTGGGTGATGTAGTCGTACTCTTCCCGATCTCAAGATCGCGTAGACGATCCTTCCCACAACACGCTCCAAGCTTCAGCAATCGGTCACACGCTCTGCATTCGACGAAGACCTTCCTCTCCCTTGTTCCAGCAAGCATGGAGGTTGTAGTACTCTCGTGATTCCGAAGACAACGGCGTGGTACCGGAAGTAGAGAATCCCAGGCTTCGCCTTTGCGTGCGAGTATGGTGGAGATTATGAGAGAGGCTATTAGTGGTCTAGTAATTAGACACCAATTAGAAGTCTCTAAACCAATTAGAAGGCTCTAAACGTTGGCTAAAGCAATTAGAAGCTCTAAACCAAAACGCTCTAAACCGAGATTTAGAGGTAGAAAGTTGTGTGTCTAGGAGGAGCCCCCTCCTTATATAGGTGGAGGGCCTTGGCGCCAGAGGGAGGGAGTCCCTCCCAACTCGCCTAGGTGGCCGCCTCGAGGAGTCCAACTCCTCCAAAGTTGGTTCCAACTCCTCTTGCTTGTTTCCACACAGCTTTAGCCGCTTGACTTTCAAACCGCAATTTGACTTTCATGTTTTTGGAACAGCAAGAACACTTAGTACATGATGCAATCATTCCAATATGTAATGACACATTCATGTACCCTCCCCCGGAGTGCTTGACAATCCGAACCTTCTAGAACATTCCCGATGAAAACACCTAATCATTCCCGAACTCAAACGGACTTTCCTTATATGAATCTTATTCTCCGGACCATTCCGGATCACCTCGTGATATCCGGATCCCATCCGAGACTCAATAACATTCGGTCTCTTTCATAATACCATAACTACTCAAACAACGTCGAATCCTTAAGTGTGTCTCCACGGTTCAGGAATTATGCGACATGATCGAGACACTTCTCCTAACAATAACCAATAGAGGAACTGGAAATTCATATGGCTCCTACATATTTCTACGATTACTGCGATCGAATGAACCACTTACATACGATACCAATTTCCTTTGTCTCACGATAGTTTACTTATCCGAGGTTATGATCGTCAGATCTCTCGCATACCTAGTTCAACCTCGTACCGATAAGTACTTTTTCTCCCCGTGATATGTGATCCCTTGTGACCAAGTCACATGCTTGCAAGCCAATTGGATGACATTCCACCGAGAGGGCCCAGAGCATATCTATCTGTCATGTGGATGGACAAATCCCACTCTTGATCCATGTGTTTCAACCAATACTTTCCGAACACTTAATGCCACCTTTATAGCCACCCAGTTACGGTGTGGTGTTTGATGTCATCAAAGCATCCATCCGGTAAAGGTGATATGCATGATCTCATGGTCGAAGGAATTAGGTTACTATGTATCAGAAAGCATATAGCAATTGAACTATTGAAATGACTTGATCTTTATGCTACGCTTATCTATAGGAGTATGTCCACCATATCATTCTCCTAACGATATAATCTTGTTGTTGATAACATCTCAATGTTCATGATAGGGAAACCACAATCATTAATCAACCAACAAGCTAGTGAAGTATAGAGGCTATACTAGGGACTTCAAATTAAGTTTACAAATCACACAAGTATTAATGGTTTCCTTGTTAATACTATTATAGCATGAATGTAAACATTTAACATAAACACAAAGATATAATAATAACTACATTTATTATTGCCTCTAGGGCATATCTCCAACAGTCTCCCACTTGCACTAGAGTCATCTAATCTAGATTACATGGTAATATACCGAACACCCATGGCAGTTTGGTGTTGGTCATGTTTTGCCTCGGGAGAGGTTTAGTCAATGGATCCGCCACATTCAGATATGTGTGTACTTTGCAAATCTTTATATCCCCATCCCGGATATGTTCTCGAATAGCGTGAAAACGCAGCTTGATATGCTTCACCTTGTGTGACCTTGGTTCTGCGCATTGGCTATGGCGCCATGTTATCACAAGAGATAGACATTGGGTCCAAGACTTGGAACCACACCCACTCAGTAATGAACTCTTTCATCCATATCGCTTCTTGTGAAGCCTCCAAGCACCATGTATTCCGATTCGGTTGAAGATCTCGCCACAACGCTTTGCTTTGCACTCCTCCAAACTCACGCACCATTCAAAATAAATACGATCCGATTGTGATTTAGAATCATCCGGATCGGTGTTCCAACTAGCATCGGTAACCATTAACAACGAGTTGTTCATCACCTCCATAAGAAAGAACCATATCCTTAGTTCTTCTCAAGTACTTAAGGATGTTTTTGATCAGTCCAATGATCCACTCCTGGATCACTTTGATATCTGCTAGTTAAACTAACAAGATATGCAATGTCGTCTAGTACATAGCATGGCATACATTAGAGATCCTATGGTCGAGGCATAGGGAGTCTTACTCATCCTTTCTATCTTCCGCCGATGTCGGACTTTGAGTTTTACTCAAGGTCGATTGAGCAACATGGGCAAGAACCCTTTCTTGCTTTCTTCCATTCCAAATCTCTTTAGAACTTTGTCCAAATATGTACTGTGACAATGATATTTGGCGTTTGATCTATCTCTATAAATCTTTATGCCTAATATGTAAGTCGCCAAGATCCTTCATTGAAAAACTATTATTCAAATATTCCTTGACACTATTAAGAAGGTATACATCATTCCCAATCAACAATATGTCATCCACATACAAGATTAAGAATGCTACTGAGCTCCCACTTACTTTCTTGTAAATACAAGCTTCTCCATAAGTTTGTATAAACCAAAACTTTTGATTACCTTATCAAACGTTGATTCCAACTTCGGATGCCCGCTTCAATCCATAGATGGACCGTTGAAGTTTGCATACCTTGTTAGCATCTTTAGGATCGACAAAACCTTTGGGTTGCATCATATACAACTCTTCATCAATGTCTCCATTGAGGAATGCTGTTTTGACATCCATCCGCCATATCTCATAATCATAATATGCAGCGATTGCTAACATAATCCTCACACTTTAGCTGCTACCGTGAGAAAGTCTCATCGTAGTCAACTCCTTGAATTTGTCGAAACCCTTTGCGACAAGTCGAGCTTTATAGACAGAACATTACCATCAAGATCTGCTTTTCTTCTTGAAAATCCATTTGTTCTCGACAGCCTTCCGCCATCCCAGAAGTCCACCAAAGTCCATACTTGGTTTTCGTACATGGATCCAATCTCGATTTCATGGCTTCTTGCCATTTATTGGAATCGGCTCATCATCGCCTCATATGTCTCGGGGTCATCGGTGTTGTCCACCACCATGACATTCATAACGGAATCATACCAACTGAGTGGTACGAGTTCTCGTTGACCTCCGAGGCTCAGAGCAACTTCAACCAAGTTTCATGATCATCATCATTAGCTTCCTCTCTATTGGTGCGCACCACAGAACTTCTTCCGGTCGCGCTACTGCAATTTCGAGAGAAGGTTCGACAACCTCGTCGAGTTCTACTTTCCTTCCAAATACTTCTTTCGAGAGAAATTCTTCTCTAGAAAAGATCCATTCTTGGCAACGAAGATTTTGCCTTCGGATCTATGATAGAAGGTATACCCAATAGTTTCCTTGTATCCTATGAAGACGATTTTTCCGCTTTGGGTTCAAGCTTGTCCTCTGTAACTTCTTTACATAGGCTTCAGATCCCCAAACTTTAAGGAACGACAATTTAGGTTTCGTCCCAAACCATAATTCATATGGTGTCGTTTAACGGATTTAGACGGTGCCCTATTTAAAGTGAATGCGTCGCTTTCTAATGCATAACCCCAAAATGATAGCGGTAACTGTAAGTGACATCATAGAACGAACCATATCTAAGAGAGTTCGATTGACGCTCGACACACCATTACCTGTGGTGTTCCCGGTGTCAATTGTGAAAGTATTCCGCACTTCTTTAAATGCTCGCCAAACTCAGAACTTAGATATTCACCTCCACGATCGTAACGTAGAAATTTAATCTTCTTGTTACGTTGATTCTCTACCTCACTTTGAAACTCCTTAAACTTCTCGAAAGTTTCGGACTTATGTTTCATGAAATAGATATACCCATATCTACTCAAGTCATCTGTGAAGGTAAGAACATAACGATAACCATCGCGATGCTACACTCATTGGACCACACACATCGGTATGTATGATTTCCAATAAGTCCGTAGCTCGCTCCATCATACCGTAAAATGGAGTCTTAGTCATTTTTCCCATCGACATGCTTCGCATCTTTCAAGTGATTCAAAATCAAGTGATTCAAGAAGTCCATCGAATGGAGTTTCTTCATACGTTTCACTCGATGTGACCAAGACGACAATACATATAGGTCGAATTATCGCTGATTTCAAACGTTTAGCCTCAATGTTGTTGATATGTGTATTTCCACTATCGAGATTCAATAAGAATAGACCATCTATCAAAGGTGCATGTACATAAAACATATTACTCATATAAATAGAACAACCATTATTCTCGATTTAAACAAGTAACCGTCTCGCAATAAACAAGATCCCGATATAATGTTCATGCTCAACGCAGCACCAAATAACAATTATTTAAGTATAAAACTAATCCCAATGGTAGATGAAGGGTAGCGTGCCACCGCGATCACATCAACCTTTGATCCGCTTCCCACGCGCATCGTCACCTCGTTCTTCGCTAGCTTCCGCTTATTCGCAAAGACCTGTTTCGAGTTACAAATATGAGCAACCGAACCAAGATCAAATACCTGCACTACTATGAGTACTAGTGAGATACACATCAATAACATGTATATCGATATACCTTTCTTCTTGATGTTGCCGTTCTTCAAATCCGCCAAGTACTTTGGGCAATTCCGCTCAAAGGACCTTCTCCCTTGCAAAAGCACTCAAGATCGGGCTTAGGTCCAGCCTGGTCTTCTTCGTCGTGGTAGCTTTCTTACCACCCTTCTTGAAGTGTCCCTTTGCTTAGACTTGCCTTTCTTGAATTTGGTGGTCTTATTGACCAACAACACTTGGTGCTCTTTCTTGATCTCCACTTCGCAGATTTCAACATGGCAAAGAGTTCGCAACGCCTTGTTCATGTTCGCATGTTGTAGTTCATCACAAAGTTCTTGTAACTTGGTGGTAGTGATTGAGGACACGGTAAATCCCCAAAGCATTAGGAATCACTATACCCAAGCTTTGAAGTTTGTTTATGCGTGCCCGGACATCTTAAGCACATGCTCACCGAGAGCTGCCCTCTTCCATCTTGCGCTTAAAGAACTTTTGAAGCCTCATAGCTTTCAATTGCCGCATGAGTCTCAAAATCAATTTGAGATCCTCGACAATATCATATGGTTCTCAATCTTCAAACCTTTTCGAAGATTCGATTCCAAACCATACAAGATAGCACATCGAACTATGGAGTCTGATTCTTCCGGCGAGGTAAACATTCTTTACTTCATCGGAGCATTGGTGCAGTGGGTCACCCAATGTGCATCCAAAGACATAGGTCAAATTACCAGTGAGGACAATCCTCAAATTATGGAACCAATCCGCCAAGTTGCTTCCATTGTTTTTCAACTTTTCTTTCTAGGAACGCATTAAAATTGATGGTAGGCTGCCATTGATCTACAACATATTTGCAATAGTTTAGACTAAGTTTATGACAAATTGAGTTCAAATTAATAATAAAATTAAACTAGGTGAACTCCCACTCAAAACAATATCCCTCACATTGTTTTAGTGATCACACGAACCAAATCCACCATATCAACACCGATCATCACGAGTTGACATAGTTTCAATGGCGAACAATCGTCATGTTCATCATATCTACTATATGATTCATGATTTACCTTCGGTGATCCGTGTTCCGAGACCATGTCCGTACATGCTAGGCTCACAAGATCAAACCTTAGTTTCGCATGAGCAAATCTGCTTGCTCACGTTGTATACACTTGCGTAATCTAACACACCGATCATCACGTGGTGCTTCAAACAAGCTTTAGCAACGGTGCTAACTAAGGGTGAACACTTTATGATTTGAAATTGATGTGCATGAGGGATCATCTTATAATGCTACCGCCGTCTACTAAGCAATACAAGATGCATAAAGGATTAACATCACATGCAATTCAATATATGTGATATGATATGGCCTTTCTTCTTTGTGCCTCCGATCTCCATCTTCAAGCACGAACATGATCTCCATCATCACCGCATTGCATCAAGGTCAATGACGCTTCTCCATGGTTGTCGCCCACCGCTTCAACTATTACAACTACTTTGAATAGACACGCTGGTCTTAACATAAATTAAAGACAACCATATGGCTCTCGCCGACTTACAATAAGGAACATTGCATACATCAAATATAATCACAATCATGGCCATATCACATCAAGACACCCGCAAAACAAAGTTAGACGCCTCTACTTTCTTTGCATATTTTACGTGGTTTGGGGCTTTCAATAAGTGTCGTTCTAACTTACGAACAAGAACCACAACATTTATACTAGCATTGTTGATCACCTGTAAATTGGATCTTAACTATGCTAGGAGAAACAGCCAAGAAAGCCACTTATGCAATACAAGTTGCATGTCAAGTGTGGAGCAAGTCTCATGAACGATGTCATGTAAGGTTATCCCGGGCCGCTTCATCCCAACATACCGCAAGATGCAAAGTACACAAGAAGCAATCGACAATAAAAGCATCAACGCCCACAATGACCATTGTGTTCTACTCGTGCAACAGATCTACATATAGACACGGCTCGATACCCTTTGGGATTCGTAGCATGGAAAACAAAATTTTTCTATCGCATACAAATCAAACAAGCCAAGATCTATCTATTAGATTGTAGCAACGAGTCGATGGTATAACTTACCCTCGAAGATTCCAAAGCGTTTAACGAGAGAGGATTCTCGTGGGTGATGTAGTCGTACTCTTTCCGATCTCAAGATCGTGTAGACGATCCTTCCGGCGCCACGTTCGGCAGCGCCCCGCAATCGGTCACACGTTCGGTATTGACGAAGACCTTCCTCTCCTTGTTCCAGCAAATGGAGGTTGTAGTACTCTCTCGTGATTCCTAAGAGACAACGTGGTACCTGAAGTAGAGGGAAATCCCAGGCTTCGCCTTAAGCCAAGTAGTATGGTGGAGCTTATGAGAGAGGCTATTAGTGGTCTAGTAATTAGACACACCAATTAGAAGGCTCTAAACCAATTAGAAGGCTCTAAACCGGCTGGCTAAAAGCAATTAGAAGCTCTAAACCAAAACGGCTCTAAACCGGAGATTTAGAGGTAGAAAGTTGTGTGTCTAGGAGGAGCCCTGCCTCCTTATATAGGTGGAGGGGCTTGGCCAGGAGGGAGGAGTCCCTCCCAACTCGGCCTAGGTTGGGCGCCCGAGGAGTCCAACCTCCTCCAAAGTTGGTTCCAACTCCTCTTGCTTGTTTCCCACGCTTCCTGCTTCCCACAGTTTCTGTTTTAGCCGTTTGACTTTCAAACCGCAATTTGACTTTCATGTTTTTGGAACAGAAGAACACTTAGTACATGATGCAATCATTCCAATATGTAATGACACATTCATGTACCTCCCCCGGAGTGCCGACAATCCGAACCTTCTAGAACATTCCCGATGAAAACACGGAATCATTCCCGAACTCAAACGGGACTTTCCTTATATGAATCTTATTCTCCGACCATTCCGGATCACCTAGTGATATCCGGATCCCATCCGAGACTCAACAACATTTCGGTCTCTTTCTCATAATACCATAACTACTCAAACAACGTCGAATCCTTAAGTGTGTCTCCCTACGGTTCGTGAATTATGCGGACATGATCGAGACACTTCTCGAACAATAACCAATAGAGGAATGGAAATTCATATGGCTCTACATATTTCTACGATTACTTTGCGATCGAATGAACCACTTACATACGATACCAATTTCCCTTTGTCTCACGATAGTTTACTTATCCGAGGTTATGATCGTCGGTATCTCTGCATACCTAGTTCAACCTCGTTACCGATAAGTACTCTTTTCTCGTTACCGTGATATGTGATCCCTTGTGACCAAGTCACATGCTTGCAAGCCAATTGGATGACATTCCACCGAGAGGGCCCAGAGCATATCTATCCGTCATGTGGATGGACAAATCCCACTCTTGATCCATGTGTTTCAACCAATACTTTCCGAACACTTAATGCCACCTTTATAGCCACCCGCCACGGTGTGGTGTTTGATGTCATCAAAGCATCCATCCGTAAAGGTGATATGCATGATCTCATGGTCGAAGGAATTAGGTTACTATGTATCGTAAAGCATATAGCAATTGAACTATTGAAATGACTTGATCTTTATGCTACGCTTATCTATAGGAGTATGTCCACCATATCATTCTCCTAACGATATGATCTTGTTGTTGATAACATCTCAATGTTCATGATAGGGAAACCACAATCATTAATCAACCAACAAGCTAGTGAAGTATAGAGGCTATACTAGGGACTTCAAATTAAGTTTACAAATCACACAAGTATTAATGGTTTCCTTGTTAATACTATTATAGCATGAACGTAAACATTTATCATAAACACAAAGATATAATAATAACTACATTTATTATTGCCTCTAGGGCATATCTCCAACAGACGACAGTGCCACATATAGGTCGAATTATCGCTTGATTTCAAACGTTTAGCCTCAATGTTATTAATGTGTGTATTTCCACTATCGAGATTCAACAAGGATAGACCATCTATCAAAGGTGCATGTGCATAAAACATATTACTCATATAAATCGAACAACCATTATTCTCGGACTTAAACAAGTAACCGTCTCGCAATAAACAAGATCCCGATATAATGTTCATGCTCAACGCAGGCACCAAATAACAATTATTTAAGTATAAAACTAATCTCGATGGTAGATGAAGGGGTAGCGTGCCGACCGCGATCACATCAACCTTTGATCCGTTTCCCACGCGCATCGTCACCTCGTTCTTCGCTAGCTTCCGTTTATTCTGCAACACCTGTTTCGAGTTACAAATATGAGCAACCGAACCAAGATCAAATACCGAGCACTACTACAGTACTAGTGAGATACACATCAATAACATGTATATCGATATACCTTTCTTATTGATGTTGTCGTTCTTCAAATCCGCCAAGTACTTGGGCAATTCCGCTTCAATGACCTTCTCCCTTGCAAAGAAAGCACTCAAGATCGGGCTTAGGTCCAGCCTTGGTCTTCTTCACGGCGTGGTAACTTTCTTACCACCCTTCTTGAAGTGTCCTTCGCTTAGACTTGCCTTTCTTGAATTTGGTGGTCTTATTGACCAACAACACTTGGTGCTCTTTTTGATCTCCACTTCGCAGACTTTAACATAGCAAACAGTTCGCAACTTGTTCATGTTCTCGCATGTTGTAGTTCATCACAAAGTTCTTGTAACTTGGTGGTAGTGATTGGAGGACACGGTAAATCCCCAAAGCATTAGGAATCACTATACCCAAGCTTTGAAGTTTGTTTGCGTGCTGCACATCTTAAGCACATGCTCACCGATTTGAGCTGCCCTCTTCCATCTTGCGCTTAAAGAACTTTTCGAAGCCTCATAACTTTCATTTGCCGCATGAGTCTCAAAGATCAATTTGAGATCCTCGACAATATCATATGGGTCTGAATTCTCAAACCTTTTCTCAAGCTCGATTCCAAACCATACAAGATAGCACATCGAACTATGGAGTCTTGATTCTTCCGAGCGAGGTAAACATTCTTTACTTCATCGGAAGCATCACCGGTGGGTCACCCAGTGCATCCAAAGACATAGGTCAAATTACCATCTGTGAGGACAATCCTCAAATTGCGAACCAATCCAAGTTGCTTCCATTGTTTTTCAACTTTTCTTTCTAGGAACGCATTAAAATTGATGGTAGGGCTGCCATTGATCTACAACATATTTGCAATAGTTTAGACTAAGTTTATGACAAATTGAGTTCAAATTAATAATAAAGATAATCTAGGTGAACTCCCACCAAAACAACATCCCTCACATTGTTTTAGTGATCGACGAACCAAATCCACTACATCAACACCGATCATCACGAGAGTTGATATAGTTTCAATGGCGAACAATCGTCATGTTCATCATATCTACTATATGATTCATGCTTTACCTTTCGTGATCCGTGTTCGAGACCATGTCCGTACATGCTAGGCTCGTCAAGATCAAAACCTTAGTTTCGCATGAGCAACTGCTTGCTCACGTTGTATACACTTGAGAATCTAACACACCCGATCATCACATGGTGCTTCAAACAACAAGCTTTAGCAACGGTGCTAACTAAGGGTGAACACTTTATGACTTGAAATTCATGTGCATGAGGGATCATCTTATAATGCTACCGCTGTCTACTAAGCAATACAAGATGCATAAAGGATTAACATCACATGCAATTCATCATATGTGATATGATATGGCCTTTCTTCTTTGTGCTCGATCTCCATCTTCTAGCACGAACATGATCTCCATCATCACCGCATTGCATCAAGGTCAATGACACCTCTCCATGGTTGTCGTCCACGGCTTCAACTATTACAACTACTTTGAATAGACACGCTGGTCGTAATGTAAATTAAAGACAACCATATATTCCCCGGTTGCCAACTTACAATAAGGAACATTGCATACATCAAATATAATCACAATCATGGCCATATCACATCATTTGACACCCACAAAACAAAGTTAGACGACTCTACTTTCTTTGCATGTTTTACGTGGTTTGGGGCTTTCAATAAGTGTCGTTCTAACTTACGAACATGAACCACAACATTGATACTAGTATTGTTAATCACCCGTTGTAAATTGGATCTTAACTATGCTAGGAGAAACAGGCACCCGCAAAGCCACTTATGCAATACAAGTTGCATGTCAAGCGTGGAGCAAGTCTCATGAACGATGTCATGTAAGGTTAGCCCGGGCCGCTTCATCCCACCATCCCGCAAGATGCAAAGTACACAAGAAGCAATCGACAATAAAAGATTCAACGCCCACAATGACCATTGTGTTCTACTCGTGCAACAGATCTACATATAGACACGGCTCTGATACCATTGTAGGGTTTCGTAACATGGAAAACAAAAAAATTCTATCGCATACAAACAAACAAGCCAAGATCTATCTACTAGATTGTAGCAACGAGTCGATGGAATAACTTACCCTTGAAGATTCCAAAGTGTTTAACGAGAGCGGACTCTCGTGGGTGATGTAGTCGTACTCTTCCCGATCTCAAGATCGCGTAGACGATCCTTCCGGCCAAGCGTTCCTATAGCTCCCAGCCGGGTCACATCGCTTTCGACGAAGACCTTCCTCTCCTTGTTCCAAGGCGTGAGGTTGTAGCACTCTCCTCGCGATTCCGGCAAAGACAACTGTGGTACCTAAGTAGAGGGAGATCTCGCAGGCTTCGCCTTGGCCGAGCGAGTATGGTGGAGTATGAGAGAGCTCTCGATCTAGAGTTTAGACACACCAAGGAGGAGGTGCTAGAGCGGTGGCTAGGGTTCCGGGACCCCAAGTTAGCGGCTAGGCAAAACCCTAGGGGGGCGGCTATGGTGGTAGGCCAAGCTAGGGTTTGAGGAGAGGTACTTGTGTGTGCTAGGAGGAGCCCCTCCTTATATAGGTGGAGGGCTGGCGGCCAAGGGAGGAGGAGTCCTCCCCAACTCGGCTTGGGTATGCAGCTTGGGGAGGAGGGACTCCTCCCAACTCGGTTTCAACCTCCTCCTCCTCTTTCCAAAACTTGTCGTTTGACTTTCAAACTAGTTGTTTGACTTTTCAATTTAGGATTTGAATAAACCCTTTATTTTGGACAGCGAAGACACCTAGTACATGATGCAATCATTCCAACTTGCAATGACACATTCATGTACCCTTCCTCCTGAGTGCGGACATTCGGAACCTTCTAGAACATTCCCGAGGAAAACACCGGAATCATTCCCCAACTCTGAAACGGGACTTTACTTATATGAATCTTATTCTCCGGACCATGCCGGATCTCCTCGTGATATCCCGGATCCCAGCCTAGACTCCGAACAACAGTCGATCTCTTTCTGATCATACCATAACTACTCAAACAACATCGAATCCTTAAGTGTCTCCCTAAAGTTCGTGAATTATGCGGACCTGATCGAGACACTTCTCAGAACAATAACCAATAGAGGAATATGGAAATTCATATGGCTCCCACATATTTGTACGATTACTTTTGCGATCGAATGAACCACTTACATACGATACCAATTTCCTTTGTCTCATGATAGTTTACTTATCCGAGGTTATGATCGTCGATCTCTGCATACCTAGTTCAACCTCGTTACCGATAAGTACTCTTTTCTCGTTCCGTGATATGTGATCCCTTGTGAGCCACCACATGCTTGCAAGCTAATTGGATGACATTCCACCGAGAGGACCCAGTATATCTATCCGTCATATGGATGGACAAATCCCACTCTTGATCCATGTGTCTCAACCAATACTTCCAACACTCAATGCCACCTTTATAGCCACCCGATTACGGTGTGGTGTTTGATGTCATCAAAGCATCCATCCGGTAAAGGTGATATGCATGATCTCATGGTCGAAGGAATTAGGTTACTATGTATCAGAAAGCATATAGCAATTGAACTATTAAAATGACTTGATCTTTATGCTAAGCTTATCTATAGGAGTATGTCCACCATATCATTCTCCTAACGATATGATCTTGTTGTTGATAACATCTCAATGTTCATGATAGGGAAACCACAATCATTTATCAACCAACAAGCTAGTGATGTATAGAGGCTATACTAGGGACTTCAAATTAAGTTTACAAATCACACAAGTATCAATGTTTCCTTGTTAATACTATTATAGCATGAATGTAAACATTTATCATAAACACAAAGATATAATAATAACTAATTTTATTATTGCCTCTAGGGCATATCTCCAACAGCTACTTCGAAAGAATCGAAGGATTGCTAAAGATCAATTGAGATATTCTCAAATTATTGGCTCGCTCATGTATTTAGCCAGCGCCACTAGACCTGACATCTCCTTTGTTGTAAGTAAACTGAGTCAAATCTTGGAGATGATCATTGGCATGCTCTTGAAAGAGTTTTGTGCTATTTGAAAGGCACTGTGAGTTATGGTATTCACTATACTAGGTATCCACGGATACTTGAGGGTTATAGTGATTCAAACTGGATATCTGATGCTGATGAGATTATGGCCACACGTGGTTATTTGTTTACACTTGGTGGTGGCATTGTTTCCTGAAAGTCTTGCAAGCATACCATCTTAACGAGGTCAACAATGGAAGCAGAACTCACAGCATTAGACACAACCACAGTTGAAGCAGAGTGGCTCTGTGAGCTCTTGATGGACTTACCTGTGGTTGAAAAACCAATACCCTCCATCCCGATGAACTGTGATAATCAAACTGTGATCATCCAAGTAAAAAGTTCTAAGGATAATATGAAGTCATCAAGGCATGTGAAGAGGAGATTGAAATCTGTCAGGAAACTAAGAAACTCCTGAGTAATTTCGTTGGATTATATCCAAACATCTAAGAATCTTGCAGATCCTTTCACAAAAGGATTATCACGTAATGTGATAGATAATGCATCGAGGGAGATGGGTTTGAGACCCACTCTATGAGTTGATCGCAGTGGTAACCCACTCTATGTGATCGGAGATCCCGTGAATTAGAGCTGGGAGACAAGCCGTTGGTCAGCTGAGAGGAGAGTATCCCAATATTATATTTACATCTCCATAAAGATGCAATATTCTTTTAATCTGCATGGCAGGTTGATATTTATCTTAATGTGTTCCAAGTGGCTTTTATAAGCAGAGATGTTGTTCTGCGGAACATCTCTTGAGGAACACACCTATATGAGTTTGATTGTTAAACGCCGCAGTCCATGAGAGTTGGATGCTCTTTAATAAACTTATGGAAGGCCCTGGAGTATGACGCATAAGCTCCAAACCATGGGGAAGCCAACGACAGGCCTGTACCGGTCTAAATTTTATGTGAAACTAGCGCGCAGAAAACTTGTAGTTCAAGGCATAGTCCACTATTCAAGTTGCTAGCTAGTGTAACTGAAGTTTAACATGGAAGTTCAACTTAACAGTCTCCACTAACACCGGTATATAAAACAATGTTCTGGAATAAAATTGATATGATGTGCCAATGAGACTTTGTGGGGGATTGTTGGAATTGATGAGTTTTGGGTTGTTGGCCCATTAGACAAATTCTGAAATTCTCTTTGATCCACTTGTATATGGCAGCATATGGCTGTGCTAGTGGTGCTAAAGGTTAGTCTCAAATTGCTAGTGGAAGGAGAGTTGGACCACCTATATATAGTAGAGTGTTGCACCACTCACTAAGGTGTGACAAGGAGAGAAGCCCTCGCGCACTCCTCCTTCGATGTCGTCCGCTTCGCCTCGCCTCGTCACGACACGCGCGCACCACGGGTTGCGGGAATCTCGCCGAGCCGAGCTTTATTTTGCTGATTGGGAAAAAATAATTATGAGTCATTAACGGACGCGTTAATTACAACCGTTTCCAGTTTTATGGACATGGGTTGTTACCAACTCGGACGTGGGCTTTGTCTCACGATCTTCCTGACCTGCCCTATATAAGCGCCTGCGCTAAACCTAATCGGTAATTAATCCACACACACGCCTACCTCCAGAACCTTGCGCCGATGTCTTTGTCTTCCCCATCCCGGCTTGCGGCGTGCACCGCAGATCGGGACAGTAGGCCTCTAGAACCCCGCCTCTCGTGAACACAGAGAAGGTGAGGCGATCGGTTTTGGGCTCAGCGCGATCATCGGTAATCATGACGTTGTCGGACGATGAGTTCTCGAACGACGACTTCTTCCTGGACGTCAGCGACCTCTTCGGCAACATCAACATGGGCGACAACTCTGCTGTGGTTACTGCCGCAACTGCGTCGTATGTGATTCCAATCTCTCTCTTTCGGATTTTGCTAGAGTTTCTAGGTCTAGCGTTTGCCGTAGATGTGATAGGTTTATCTTATATAGATGTAATTTGTTCATCTACTTTGTTGATCTGCATGATTTGTTTTAGTATTGTCTGTATGATCATGCTTTATCAGTTTATTATTCGGATTAAATCATATGGATTATTACTTATATTTTCAACACAACACGGTTTGATTTAGACCGAAATTACATACTTCAGGATACGATCGGCGGGGATTTTGACTTGAGGATTCAAGCTGCCAGAGCTCTATAAGTTTAGGGTTTAGAATAGACTTATCCCCTACTACTAAGGGAAAATTGAAGAGGCAAATTGCGCAAAATTCCACGTCACGCATGCCATAACAACGAACCGGCTTGTTGCTGGAGAGTTAATAGCATAGAACTACCAGTTTGTAAGCTAAATTCCGAAAATCTACCAGTTTACGTTTTCGCAGCAAAAATCTACCACATTTGACGTCCATTTTCTTAAATCGCACTAAACTCGTCCTGATCATAAATTGACACGGGAACTGACAAGACTGGCCCACCCGTCAGGCTGACGTGGCAGCGCGAGACTGTGTGCCCTCTGCCGTTTTGCACGTAGGTCCTCAAGTTTTGATAAAAAATTGCGCAGAAGTCCCTAGTACTATTAAAACCTTCATAACTTTTGAATACGAATTCAAATGAAAAAAGTTTAAATACGAAAAGTGTTCAGAATTGTTTGAATTTTTTTTACAAACTTTATTTATTATTTTATATAATTAAAATATACAAAAATATAAAAAATATTTTATTAATTAGAAAAAATTATTTTGTTAATTATACAAAAACTTTGGAAATTCATAACTTTAACTATATAACTCCAAATAATATAAATAATATGTCTAAATTTATTAGAAAAATCCAAGGAGTTCATTTCTTATATTTATAATGCATGAATCATATCCGTTCTCTCGGATATTTTAATTATGCAAGTAATCACATTTTATTTATTCTTGCATATTTTTAGGGCGGGCGGACGCCGTTGCACCTAACGTTGTTCGTCGGTAGCACGCCGAGACGTGATGCTCTCCGGAACGGCCGAATGATGATGAACCCAGCCTCCGCCAGCTGCAAGAGTTCTTTTTTTCCTTTTCTTTCACGGATCAAGAGACGTCAACGAGTTCTTCGATACACACTTTTTTTTTTTGAGAGAGATTCTTCGATACACACAGTTGACCGAACACACATAGCTGAAACTTATTCACGAACCACAAATTTCTGAAACCATGCTTCCTAACAGCCACGGTTCATTCGATTCCCGTACACTTTGCTTAAACAATAGTACCAGTACAAAAGTTTTGCACCAGACAGTTCCAGCCACGCTTGTATGTTTCCTAAATTTGTTTACACTGTACGAACATTTAATACTTCCTCTGTCCTAAAATAGATGTCTCGGATTTATTAAAATTTGGATAAATCTAGACATTATTTCGTATATAAGTTCATCCAAACTTTAACAAATCTAAGACATCTATTATGGAACGAAGGGAGTACAAACAATACCTCGAGCTTCACTGAATCATGTATCCAGACCTTATTCGCATCTGAATCACCATGTCTCAGCGGTAGCATAATATTTGTGCTTCCTAACATTCACGTTTCCTTGCTTCCTCATACGTGCTTCGTGAATTCAAAGAGCAGTGGGTCGCTATCCTGACATGGATGGTGCGTCGTGGCATTTAAAGAGTCCAACATCACAGTAGATCTCTTCTCACCTCCAGACACCATGGGTGGCTACTCCGTGGGAGCCGCATGGCCCACATCGAACCGCCCCCTTCCTACTGCCTTCACGTCCATCGGCATCACAGCGCCGCTGCCAGTTTGACCCTCACAATTTGCAGATGGGGAATAACAATGATCAATACACATAGCAAATGTTAAACAATCCAAAAAAAAAATTGGCAATCCTAAAGAGAGATAGCTAGAAAAAATTTCACATCAAAAGAAAAGTTTACAAGTTTTAGTTTGGTTTGTGTACCAGTGGTGAAGAAACTAAACAGAGGAACGTTGATAGTGCAATCACCTGGGAGGCTGCGGTGATGGGTGGGTGCCGTCGTGGCATGCAAGAACTCGGCATCACACTAGATCTCTTCTCGCCTCCAGGCACAATGGCTACTCCGTGGGATTCAAGCCTCCCACACATCCGTCGTCATCGCGGTGCCGCTGCCAGTTTGCCCTCGGAATTTGCAGATGGAGAATAACAATGATCAATAAGCATAGCAAATGTTAAACAAACCATAAATTTGGTTATCCTAAAAATATAGCTAGACCAATTTTCACATCAAAACATGTTTATAAGTTTTAGTTTGGTTTAGTGGTACGAAACTAAATAGAGAAAGTACAATAGTGCGATCACCTGGGAGGCTGAGGTCAAGGTATATGAGCAACTAAAAAGTCCTGGAAGGTAAAGGAGACGTTATGAATGCAATAAATCTGTTCGGAAACCTCCATGCGGAAAACTTTCATTGGCTAAACTCAGCAAATGTTGCACTTTTGCCGAAAAAAGATGGGGCGGGGAGCATCTCCGAGTTCAGACCCATTAGCCTCATCCATGGGATTGCAAAGATTATTACCAAGGCTCTCTCCCTTCGGCTTGGGCCTTTCATGAACGAGCTCGTATCTAAGGCCCAAAGTGCTTTCATCAAGAAGCGAAGCATCCATGACAATTTTCTCTATGTGAAATTTTTTGTGAGGCGTCTGCATAGGAGCAAAACACCGACACTATTGTTCAAGCTGGATATCCGTAAGGCTTTCGACTCGGTGCGATGGGATTACATCCTTGACCTCCTCCAAAAACGGGGCTTCTCGAGTAGATTTCGTAATTGGATTGCCGCCCTTTTTGCCACTTCTTCGTCTCGGATATTTGATGAGGAGGCGTGGGGCTGTTCCGAGGACGTCCCTTTATGCGGATGATGCGGCGCTTTTTGTGGCTCCTTACAAGGAGGATATTCAGAACCTCTTGGCTATCCTACACAATTTTGGAGAGGTGACCGGGCTTTGCACCAACTTCCAGAAGAGCGCCGTCGTCCCTATTCGCTGCGGCCAGGTTAACATCGACGAGGTCCTCGGTGGCCTACCTTTGGAGCGGGCCTCTTTCCCCCTGAAGTATCTTGGCTTGCCCCTTTCTATAGGGCGTTTGCGGAAGGAGGACTTTCAACACCTTGAAGGCAGCTCGAAAAATTCCTACTTGGAACGGCAAATTCATCACGACGGCGGGCCGCACCGCTCTTGTCAAGTCCGTTCTTGCTTCCCAATCGATCTACCACTTGACCCCTCTCGTCATCCCTGCCGGCACCTTACATAGCATAAAGAAGATTGAGCGCGCCTTCCTTTGGGAGGCCACCGACAAGGTTTCCGGAGGCAAGTGCAAGGTGAACTGGGACACGGTGTGTCGGCCAAAAAACCTTGGTGGCCTCGGGGTTCTCAACACTGATTTCTTTGCTAGAGCGCTACGTTTGAGGTGGCCATGGCTCCAATGGAAGGACCCATCAAGAATCTGGACGGGCTTGGAGAATCCTTGCAACAAGGTGGACATGTGTCTTTTCTATGCCTCTACGAAGATTACCTTAGGCAATGGTGAGAAAACTCTTTTTTGGGAGGCCCCTTGGCTCGGTGGCAAAAAGCCTAGTGACATCGCCCCTCTCATACATAATATTTCGACTAGGAAGAAGTGGAATGTCAAGCAAGCCTTGCACAATGATGGATGGATCTCTAAGATCAACATATATGCCTCCTTGTCTATGGATCATATCCGGCAATTCATCTCCCTTTGGACTCTCATTAGGCAAGTGAACCTTAGGCATGAGGTGGAGGACGATATTGTTTGGAACCTCACTGAGAATGGCCTTTACTCTACCAACTCCGCTTACAACGCTCAGTTTTTCGGGGCCACTAGCGCTCCCATAAGCTCTTCGGTTTGGAAAATTTGGGCTCCCCCTAAGGTTAAGTTCTTCGCCTGGTTTGCCATTCAAAATAGGCTTTGGACCGCTGACCGACTTGAGAGAAGAGGGTGGTCGAACTGTGGGGCTTGCCCCCTATGCAAAAGTGAGCCGGAGTCGGTGGATCACCTTTTTATTCATTGTTGGTACACCATTAGGCTTTGGACCTCCGTCAAGGCTTGGCTCGGCCTCTACTTCATCGATCCTGACGCTTGGCAAGCACAATCTATTCACTCTTGGTGGGCCAACATGACGAAGCTTGGCAAGCACAATCTATTCACTCTTGGTGGGCCAACATGACGAAGCGTAAGGACATGGCTTCACTAACCCTTCTTGTGTCATGGGAACTATGGAACGAGCGGAATGCCCGAGTCTTCAAAAACAAGCACGCTCCGCCACCGATCCTTTTAGACAAGATTAAGCTAGAGGCACATTTATGGGTGCTTGCGGGCGCTAAGCGCATGAGTAATTTGATGCCACGAGAGTAGTCAGTTGTTGTACTTGTAAATTTCTATTTGCTTTGTACTCTCTTTGCTTAATTAATTGAAAAGGGCAAATCTTTTGCCCTCGTTTCGAAAAAAAAAAGTCCTGGAAGCATTTTTTACACAGCACAGAGAGATATAAAGATGTTACCATTGATGGAAAAAGGCACCAACCATCAACAAATATACATCAACAGAAGTTAAATGAAATGCATATTCTTGGAGATAACACATAATAAAGTGAACACGAAGATGGAGGATAAAAGGTGCATCTTGCCCCTTCCGTCGCCAGCCATCAAGTAATATAGTTACTGTATTGTCTTACCAAGTCCATAATTTGTACCCCATTGATATATTTGACCATACCTACACCTCAAGGGCAAGCATAATCATGGATCAATTCCCTCGGGCTATAAATTTAAAACATATGATAACGTGAAGCTGAACTGGAAGTAATGCCAGATGCCGACGCTATAATATTAGCTTCCATATTTGAATCATCAGTAGCAGTTGATTACAATAACAGCTACTAGATACGCAGGTAAAACATTGTTTTTTAGAATCCTCAGGTGGAACGTTATGATTGATCCAAAAAGGGTGGCACATCCAAATGATTGACTGAGAATAGAGTATGTCCAAGAAAGGTAAGTTTTACAGTACCTTTTACTGGTCATCTAGAGGCACCAGTATGATTCCATCCGACGGCTTCGATAGATTAGGTCCAACTGGCCCATTAGACATAATACCCAGGGGAAAAATGATTATAGGAAAAAAAAAGGTCTGAACAGCCACCGATCCTTTCTCTGCCTCGTCTCCCGCACGACAACGCCGCCGCCTGCCGCATGCACGTCGCCGGCGCCTCCTCCACCCCCACCTGCCGCCGCCTCGTCCAGATCGCACACCCCCACACGACGGCCTCCCCCGCCTCCCCCAGCTCGCACGCGCCCACAGGAGTAGGGGCGGCGCCGCCTCCTCCCCACCCACCTGGCATGCATCCTCGATCCCCTATCCGCCGCCGCCTCTTCCAGTTCCCACGCGCCCTGCCTGCTGATAGCCGCCACCGCCGCCACTCACATGACTCCCTGTGCATCTAGATTGCTGGAAGAAGGTACGATTCTAGACGATGTTCAGCTGCTGAAATAAATTCAGCTCTGTTTAACGGTCGAGTAGGAGCAACTGTATATCTTATCTGTGTGTAAAACATTTTTTGGTAGAATTCAAATAGTATTACAAGTATACACCGGAATTATAGAAGAACAGAATACTAATTTGTATCATGTCTCAACCATTCTGTGAGAGCCAAGATTATCTTTCAAGTAGATTTTGTGTGTCAACAATTGTTCAGATCCTGTTAGATATACCTGAGTCTAATGATTTTTTATTTTTATTAATAACTCGGGGCCCTGCCATTGACCTACTCCTAGATAGTGACATTTAAATTTGTTGACATCCACTCAAATAAGCATCCATCGTATGTCTAAAAGGAGACTACCCCTATTTGTTTGTTTGTTTGTAACAAGTAGAGATGCAAGAGCCTATCGTTTCTTGGGGTAAACAAGTTCATGATGCACAGGTATATGAGTGTTCTTACAAATTAAAGTTACTTTCATATTAGTAATTTATTCTCTTTAGGAGATTTGGAGGCCCTTAAGTAGTTGTTGATGATACCTTTGTTTTGTTGTAGTCATATGTAAGCATAATCGTAAGTGATCCCTTGCTGGTTTAGTATTCTACAGACTTTGATTCATAAATAGAATCAGGAACTGAGTGTGTAATATTGTTTCCTTTATATTTATTATTCCAGTCTGTCTCTACAACAACACATAACCTACCGTTTTTCTTCAGATATTGTTCTAAACCATAGAGGAATCAAGTCTGACATTACTATGCTGGATTAGTGCCTCCGTAAGTGTTGCACTTTAGTTCTCCCAAATTTCTTTGTTTCCATGCCAACATACATTGTACATTGGATTTCTTTTACATCTTTAAACTGAAAGGCGACAAATAACCAAAAGTTGCTAGTATAAATTAGTACTGAGATGGCAATTTTATTCTGATCATTTAGTTGACTAGTAGCATGAATCATACTCTGATGATGCCAATTTTTAGGCATGATGGTGAAGGAGATGGCTTGAAAGAGCTCATCGCATTGTTAGCAAGACCTTTAGGAGTGAGGAGGAAGGATACCGGTTCTATAACGAATATGCAAAGGTCAAAGGGTTCAGTGTTAGAAAGGAAGAGGTGAAATACTTTTTGGGCACTAGGACACGTTTCAGGCGGCTTTACACCTTCTTTAAGGAAGGGCACCGTACATTGGTGAACTTTGAAGAGCTGAACCGAAAATAACTCCAAAGGCTCTTACTCAGTGTGGATGCAAAGCTCATTTAGGGATCAAGTTGAGTGCAGCTACTTGTGAATGGTTCGTGAAGAAGTTTGAGGATGAGCATAGACATGCACTCTCTAAGGAAGACGAGTTTGCTTACTTGTACACTCAGCGTAAGATGACAGATGGACAGAAGGCTGATGTACTTTGTTACGTACAAGGACGGCTCCCAATTTGTGTTCATACAAAGACTAGGTTGTTCACATAATGCCGATGTAAAAGGAGGGCTCCCAGTTTGTGTTCATACAAGGACTAGGTTGTGCACATACTACTGATGTAAAATTTCTGGACCTTCGTCGCATATTATTATATGATAGATATATGTTTATTTTGAGTTCATTAGATGATAGAATTGCATGATAAAGCTTCACTTTTTATTACGAAAAACAGTGATGTATGAATGTAAACAGAGGCAGAGTAGGATGTCAGAAGCATGGTGAAGTATTTCTTATAATAATATCTTACTAAACAATTACAGTAGGAAGTGTCCTTTTACAATGTGTTCAGAATAAAAAAATCTGTCATAATCAACCAACAAATTGCTTAACAGCAATCTGAAGATTCAGAAGAATGTTCTAGTAGAAAGTAGATACCACACATGCTCCTTCGGTGAAACTTAATTGACGAGCAACTGACAACGATCTATGCTATCTCCTGGCCCCCTGGGCTTAAAGCATTAATCTTGTGTATTCACCCAGGACAGGCGGAACAAAGGTAGTGGCAGAACCATTCAAAACCAGAGATCACTATGTCAGAAAACAGAATGAAATCAGCTTGCTCGCTGGCGTCAGTTCCAACGGTGGCCTCAGGCACCATGGTGGGCTCGCTCGCCGGCAGGTGCGTGCGTCGGTTCCGCGACGCGCTGCGCTCCGTCGAGCTCCCCTACCCCGCGTCCGCGCGCGTGCTGGCCGAGGGAGGGATGTCACCACGAGCCCAAGTACAAGGCGCCGGTGGATCCGGCGACCAATTCCTTCCGTGAGGCCGCTGCAAATCACTCTCATTCTATCGCCTCGCCTCCGTCCCGGATTTCTTACTCGCCCTAACTCCTCCGTGAGGCCGCTGCAGCAGTCGCTTTCGTCTAGGACGTCGTGCTCGCCAAGCCCCAGGCGCCGGCGGCTGGGAGATCCATCGCGTCCTAACTCCTCCTTCAGGCCATCGCAGAAGCGCTTCGCCTCCGTTCCGGACGTCGTGCTCTCCCGCCGGAGATAAGGCCGCGTCCGCGTTCATGGAGCACAGCGGCAGCAGGATCGCACGGTGGCATCGCGGCTTAGTGTCATCGGGTGGAAGTGGGGACCAAATGCGAGCTCTACTAGGTTAGAAGGTTTTTTTTTACTACACACGGATACGATGGGCTCTATTGGGCCGGGCCTCTCTTCCGAACGTGCAGGATTTTGCCATCGCGAGGTCATCAGTGAATCGTACTGGTACTATTTTTGGCACCAGTATAAACACTTGTGGTACATTGGATTAACCAAAATAGACGGCTACTGTTTAATTGAGGGTACCACAAAACATCTCCCAAGAAAAGGTGCACCTTGACCCTTTCATATACAATGATAAAAGTAATATAAGGTAAGGATTTATTCCCTTAGCAGGTTTATAATTTTGAGAGGCATATTGGCATATTTAATCATATATGTAGACCTCAGGCTTGTTGAATCTTCCCAAAATATGATGAATTCAAGAGGCATAACATCTAGCCACGATCATCTTCCTTACCTCAATGCTTAATAGATCAAGATATGAAGTGAATAACAAAACAAGATAATTACTACATTTGTAACCAAATTCCAATAACCGTTCGCTATTATATAGTTGTTGGGCTAGGGTTGGTTCAATACTGACAACAAAATATTAATTCCTTCAGTGAGACGTTAACAGCCAAAAAAGCTCAGTTTAACACAAAAGAAAAGAAATATATTGGAACTAGCCACAATAAAACCTGCAACCAATTAGTTTCACAAGGTTTCTCCTCAAGATATATAGAAGAAAAGAAATGAAAGAATCAATACAGATTTACCAAGAATAAACTAATTACCTCCTTAATACCTAATAAAGTTCACTTGTTGCTTAACTGATTTATATCCACTGGTGTCCATAAAGAGGGCAGGTAACTGGGCACCTGATAAAATGAAAAACAATTATCATTTCGGCCAAGTAGTACCATAGGTCCTGTTCCTTGCACAAATCTTGTCAGTTCAAATAAAAAACCACACCAATAGCACACTACCAATTATTTATTAAACAGCTAGACTCTACTAACTTGAAAGAAAGGAGAAATATTTCTGCGATTAGATGTTCCCCGTCAAAGTTCTAACATGCAAACAAGAGGTACCTGATCCCCCCTTACACCAAAGTTTTAACAAAAAGTTCATAAAACAAGAGGAGACAAATGGCATAGAGAAGTAAAATAGCCTCTATAAGTTTGTTTGTTGGAGAACTGAGTTACCATAATCAGCAAAAGGAGGGAAAGCATAGAATGTTTGCCTGAACTATTCTCCCAGAGAAGTGAAAGTAACCTCTTTAAGATTCTTGTTGGCCAACTGAAGTTCCATATTATTTAACTGTAAAACATGAAAAACTATTAATATAACACTGGCTGCAAGGTAATAAACTGAAGAATCAGTAAGGAGGCACAGATAAGGAACAAGAGAAGAGCAAGAATAACAGAGAGTTTTACCTGTGTACCAAGGGCTGAAAGAAGAAACTCAGGTGGGATGCCTCCCTCTCTGACAATAGCAGTTCCTCCTAATTACAGACAACCAAGAAATCAGTCTCTAGAAAGAACAAACAGGAGAAATAGGGGACAAGAGAATGACCAGAAAGATTGTACCAAATAACAAGAGAAGATACCTGCAGCCGCCCCGCCATCTTGCTGGAGAAAAGATAGCTGCAAACCCTACCAGAAAAGGCGAGGTCATTTTCGCGCGCGACCAGAGCTCCTTGGATGGTGGGATCTAGGGGAACAACTCGTACTACGTCAAAAAGGCAAAAAATCCAATCATAAAAATATTGAAGAACAACAAAAACATTTAGAAAAAAACAGCTCACAAAAATAACGAAATTCATCAACAGCAGCTACCAGCGCGCACCAGACTGTACACCTGCAAAATAACAAGTCAACAGATCAAAAACAAGAATAAGAAAAAAATGAACACCCAAATCCACCATACCTGCACCCAGAAGAACAGACGACGCCCCCAGAAGGACGCCAAGAACCTGCAAAACCAACACAATAACCTGATGAAAACCCAGAAACTACCGTGCAATCAAAAGGAAAATGAACCAAGAACTGAACCCCAGGCTGCACCAAAAATCGGAAAAATCGTAACGCCACAACCAACACTGTGCCTAACAAACACACAAACCCACTGAACCCAACAAGCTAATCACGAAGGGCAGTAAAATGAAAAGCAAACGAAAGAAACTGACTTAGCACCTGCATGTTGCTAACCCGTGGGCACCCAAAAGGAAAATCGGCAGCGCATAGCAGTAGAAAATCTAGCACTCATAGCCACCAGGAAGAAGGAGAAGAAGCGACGAAGGTCTCAACTAAAATTTCTACAGAGCCCAAACCCACACCATCGCCTACAGCCCAAAAGAAACCCAACAGAGACTATAAACATGCTGGACCAAGGAAACAGGTAGAGCAAAATAGGACCTCAGTATACATAGTGAACCCATGGTTCTAGCAAATGTGTCAAGAAAAAAAGAGTAACTAAGGCGCCTATATGTATTGTATGACCGGGAATGGCTCAGATGAATGCGACAAGAACCTATTGATGTTAGCAATGACATTTATAATAGAAAAAGCAGTAGACACCTCAATATACAGTACTAGAAAAGAAACTCAGCTCTGGATTAGCTACCATAGTAAGTACTCCCTCCATCCAGAAATAAGTGAATTGGGGTTGTCTAGATTCGTATGTACCTATACACTAAAATGTGTCTAGATACATACGAATCTAGACAACTCCAAGTAACTTATTTCTGGACAGAGGGAGTAGTAAAAAATATCAGTAGTACTCATACAAATAAGAAACAGTTGATATATTATTTATGAAAGACTGCCGAAGTTAATATTAGCTCCTAACCATTTTTTGCATTTTTTGCTTTTTGGTGATTATAATGGAAGGAATTCTGAAAATTGTATGTCAGTGTGTCAATTTATAAGATCTATTTGTATATGATATATAAGAGATGGAGTTAAACAGTAAAGATGGCATGCCATAATTCTTTTTAACTGACTCACTGTCCAAACCTATGTCAGATTTAAAATTGAGAATAAGGAACATTAGATGGTCGGATGGCATCCAATATATTTTTAATTTTTGGCAAGTTTAGGGGTATTGCTTCAAGTTTTATTACTATGTAAACTATGGAATAGAGGGAGAGGGAGCGATATCACCGGTGCGGGTTCCATGGGGAAAACATACAATGTTTGTCTGGACTAATGTAATAGAGAAGTAACGTAGCCTCTATAAATTTCTTTGTTGGACAACTGAATTACTTAATCAGCAAAAGGAAGGAAAGCATAAAATGTTTGTCTGAACTAATCACGCAGATAAATGAAACTATCCTTATAAGATTCTTGTTGGCCAATTGAATTTCCATATATTCTTCAAGTGTAAAACAGGAACTGATTATACATATTTTTCCAATGGGGGCAAACATGGTGATGTCTATTTGGTTCATATTCCAAAAATAAGTTTAGGTCGTTGGTACCAGGGATTGCGTACCTGTCACAGACTTCGTATCAATATAATGCTGGCTCAAGGTAATGAACCGAAGAATCAGTGAGTAGGCACAGATAAGGGAGCAAGAGTAACAGAGAGGTTAACGCAGGTTAGGAGCAAGAATAACAGAGTTTTACCTGTGCACCGAGAGGTGAACATAGAAACTCAGGTGGGACGCCTCCCTCTCTGACAATAGCAGATCCTCCTAACTAGAGACGACCAAGAAATTAATACCTAGGAAGAACAAACCAGAGAAATAGGGAACAAGAGAATGTGTCGTGCCGAAAAAGATTGGCGAAAAGGCAGCCACAAACCCTACTAAAAAACGAGAAGATACCTGCAGTCGCCCCGCCATCTTTCTGGAGAAATGGTAGCTCCAAATCCTACCAGACAACGCGAGGTCCTTTTAGGGCTAACCAGAGCTCCTTGGATGGTGGGATCTACAGGACCAACTTGTACTACGTCAAAAACAGCAAAAAAAAATCAAATCATATAAAACTAGTATTGAAGAACAACCAAAACATAAAACAGCTCACCAAAAAAACAAAATTCAGCAACAGCAGCTACCAGCACCCACCAAACCGCACCTGCAAACTAAAAGAGGGAAACACAGGAAATCCCAGAAATATGTAGAAATGTAGTACCAGCTGTGCACAAATTAACTAAACTAGACTACACAAAACCCAACTATATATGCATAATCACAGAGAAGCTAAAAAGACCATGTCACAAAACTGCAAAAGGCATATATTGCATGCTCTCACCTGGAATGAGTTTCACTGAAGCGTTCATATCACAGATGAATTCTGCCATCATGAGATGCAAAAGCAATAAATGATGAATCCTAATTGGGCGCAACTGAATATTGCCAGACCTGCAAGCAGGACAACTTTTAATAGCAAAATTATTGGAAACCTGAAAGAAAGCCTCTAGAAACAATAAACATGAGTCGCCATGATCCTGAAACTAAACACACAGACAAGTGAAAAATTAAAGGTTGAACAAACAGAAATTTTGCAGAAGTGTGTATACTATCCAGTTTAAGGGATATTTTTTTATTTTTGGCAAGTTTAGGGGTTTTGGTTCGAGTTTTATTACTATGCATAAACTATGGAACAGAGGGAGAGGGAGCGATATCACCGGTGCGGGTTCCATGGGGACCCTCCGATTTGAAGTCCGTTGTTGATGCTTGGCGTGCAAACCCAATGCCAAACCATTTGGCGCTCAGTTCCTGCATAACTGTGTCCTTAACCTGGCAGAATTTCTCAGCCCAACCAGGTGGTTCGATGGCATCGACTCCTAACCCAGGGGCCCTGTCCTTGGACTGAAGGTCGACTGGATCTGCCCAGTCAGCCACATACGCTGAAACACGTCTTTTGAATTTAACCTTGAACTCCGTCCACGCTTGATACTTATAATGGTTGACACGTGCCAGCTTGGTCCATGTAACATTGAAAGCAGACTTGAGGGTAAAATGATGAACTGAATTCTGTAGAGACTGTCCCACAGCGTCAAGACGAACGACAGATTTGTGGCGCTGCATATCCTTCAACCGACATATGTACCCTTGGCAGACCCCCCCTTGTGGATGTGCTGTTTGGCCTGATGGGCCAAAATCATAGCAGGGGACATAGATTTGCCCAATCCAAGGATCAACAGAGAGAATTGCTTGAAGCATGGACTTTGACGGCTTCTCCAAACTTTTCCAGCGCGGCGAAAAGATGAACTCGTCGACATCAATAAAAGCCATCCATTGGCAGGATGTCTGATGCGCTGCGGCACAGTGGGACAGACCGGCTTCCTGAGTCTTGATCCAAGGCCACGCCACGGTGGAGACGTCTATTCCAGCAGACCTGAGCTGAGCTACCTGATCCGCCAAGTTATCCTCACTCCCATTGTCATACAAGAAAAACTGGTCTACGCCCAGCGCTGCATGGTACAGCACCCACTCCCGGACAAACTTGGAGATGTTACGGACCATCGTGCAGGCGCATAGCATGTTTCTTCTGGGTGTCACCAAAATGCCACTTTGTTGTGGGCGGTATGTCGCAAGGGAGGGGACGGGCTCCTCGCCGGTGATGGCGAGTGTGACTCGAAGCTCTGTGCTACCGGAACTCAAATGCATAGGTGGAGGGGAGCACCTGGCAACTTGCTGCGCTGATGCGATGGCGGGGAAGGAGGCCACCACGGCACCAGCACGGTCGCGGTACACGCACTGGAGATCAGCTTGATTGGCCACTTGGCGGCGGATGACTCCTTTGGCGAAGACAAGTACGTCTCCTCCGTGGAGGACAGCGGAATCGAACACTAGCCGGTCGCTCCAGTTGAGCAACACGCGAGCAGGGAAATCAGCAACCGGGACAGGAGCAGCAGCAGTAGCGGTCGAGGAAGGAAGCAACAGGGGCGCCTTGAGTGGTTGGATGGTGAGCGCTGGTTCAGGCATGAGGCAGAGGTAGGCGTGGCGTCCGGGCCCGGGGAGCCTCCCGAGAGCACGCGCAGGGGACGACGCCCCACCCTGGAAGGCGCACATCAGGTTGGCCGGGTCGGCAGCAGGCACATCGGACAGCACAAGGACCTCCGAGTCTGGGAGCTGGACAGCCTCCGCGTCGGCAGCAGGCGACAGCACGTGGACCTCCGAGTTTGGTAGCAGGACAGCCTCCGGGTCGGCAGCAGATTCATCGGACAGCACATGGACCTCCGAGTCTGGGAGCGGGACAGCCTCCGCGTCGTGCAGCGGCGGTGAGTGGCGGGCACGACGGCGGGCGCGACGGCGGATGGGCAGCAGGCGCCGCGGGAGGGCGAATCGGGTGTCGGCCTCCGAGCTCTTCGGCGGCGGCGGCAGGAGGTAGCTTGGCGGCGGGAGAAGCATCTCCTGCGGGACCGGCCAGTTGTGGGCGCCGAGGCCGAGGGGCAGCCCCCCCGAGAAGAGCGGGCCAGCGGAATAGCCAGCGCCGCCCCCTGAGAAGAGCGGGCCAGCGGGATAGCCAGCGCCGCCCCCCGAGAAGAGCGGGCTAGCGGAATAGCCAGCGCCGCCCAGCAGAAGAGCCACCCCGGCGGCCTTGATGATACGGCGGCCCAGATTGTGGCGGCGGTGCTGCGGCATGGCGGGCGGAGATGCGAGACTCGAAAGATCTGGGATTTCTTCCGGGAGCGAGCGAGCGCGGGAATTTGGGCGGGAGGCGAGCGAGCGAGCGCGAGATTTCTTTGCGATCTAGCGAAAGCAGAGAGGAAGAGGAAGAAGGGTTCGGTCGTTCGGCTCGGAGCTGTATAGCCTATACGCGGCTGCGCGAGTTGGAGTCAGACTCGGTCGGACCAAGTCAGCTTGTTTCCCACGCAAGCTGGTTGGGACGCGGTCGAATCGATCGAATTGGGGTTCCCACACGGTCATGATCGAATTTTTTTTTCTTTTTCACGGGAAAGCCTCGACAGGCATAGAAACTGCAGCATCTCCACTAACATTTTTAAGGCTGATTATAGTGCAAAATAACATAAAATAGTAATATTATATGTTACAGCTTCCAGTCAACACGATACATTTTCAACCGGCAAACAGCTCCATGCCAACTGCCACAAAATGCAGCAGAGGTTGCTGCAAAGGAGACATTTTCATTCAAATATACACGTAGAGCCAAACTTTATATTACATAGACATAGCAAATTGAAAATACATTGTGAATTGAAACGAAAACACACAAAGTTCAACAAAATTGAAATACATTGCTCCAGGTCCTAGGGTTTCCCCCGGCATCCGAGGGGAGGGAAGGCATGGTGAAGGCCATGAACATGCATCGGCCCGCCGCTTTCGCCCTAGCCATACACTGCGACCCCATTAAAGCTGGAGCAGGACTGGTGATCAGAGCGGGGGTGAAAGCCGATGGCTTTAGTCACCACCACCGAGAGTGAGAGGAACCTCGACCAACACCGACGGCACCACGGCCACCACCGTCTAGCCCATTGTCGCGGGCACCACCTTGGTGCCATGCAGCCACTGCAGCAAGGCGTCGACACGCCACCTGTAGCGGCGACGAGCCCGCCTAGGGCCCAGTTCTTTTGGCGACTTCTTTGAGAAGCTCCCCCTGCTTCCTAGGGAAGCCCGTACCAAAATAATTGTGAAGCTCCCACACTAGTTAAGGCTTAACTATTCTGGAAGCCTCACAAAAATTTAGGACCAAAGGAGGGCAGATTTTCGAAAGAAACCGCAAAAAGAACTGGTCGTAGATCTTAAGACGCCAATGCAGGGGCACCATCATTGAACAGAGCGAGCTCTGCCTCCTCCGTGGATAAGTAGAGCAGGTCATAGCAAGGTCACGTCACCGCGTCATCGCAGAGCCACCCCACGTCATCGTCGTCCCACCCGGGCTTTGCCCGATGGTGGCGAGGGGAGGGTGGGGAAGGCCTCTGAGGCGCCAGTGACCATATTTGTTTTGTCACGCTAAAATAACCATTTTCTTATTCCCTCGAAAGAAAAAAATATTCTTATATGGCATAAAAAACAGAACCATGTTATTTTTTGACTAATTAATACTATAGGATTTACAAGAACAACATTTTCGTTGTACTCAACGAATATCGTGAAACTCCCACACCTAAAGCTCCACAATATGGTTACAACACCCTCCTGCTCACAATATGGTTACAACAGCCCCCCTGCTCTTGCTAAGTTCCACTGAACCCACTAATCCCTGATCCGCAAGACATCTCTTTGCCTAGCTCTTGCATTGCTAACTCCAGCGGACAAGCATGATGAGCTAGCGTGTCCAGTTTCCCTCGCTCCTTCTTGCCGCACTGTTGATGGACAGTTAGCCAGCACCAATTCTTCAGAATGTCAGAATACAGGGGAATAGCAACGTTCACCTCCACTCCTCCAGCCGCTGAAAGCAACCAAACCCTACCTCCCAAGCATAAACGCATTGGATCAAGATGTGTTCCACGCTGTCCTCCTCCTAAAGACATGTGAAACAGGTGGAGGAAGCATCATGTAGTCCATGTCTAGCGCCTCGATCAGAGGTCTATAGTCATGTCTCACCTGAGGACGGCACTGAACCCACACAGTACCTGTCTCACTGGGGCTCGGACACCAACTCATTGGATTCCTACTCGTGCGACCTTGCGGGTGGACGTGTGCGAGGACGGTTCTTGGCACCCATGGAGAACCTGCTGTACTTCGCCGGGGAGGCGTCCAGAGCAGAGCACCCTGGCACCGTCCACAATGCCTATTCGTCGGCGCATCGATGTGCCGCGAGCACTCGAGAAGTGGAGACAGCCCGACTTGGTGTACTCACATGTTTCTGGTGCAGGCTAATAACTCGGTGGGGATTGCGCACTTACACATGCTGGGTATCTCTACAAGATTCACCCCAAAGAAATTCAATGAGGTGTGGATTCTGGCTTTGGTTATATCAGATTCATCCCAAGAAATACAATGAGGTGTGAATTCTGGCTTCTGGGGCTCCCATGAGTCAAACGTCCACGTTCTAATTGGTACCACTTTATCTACTAGATGGGCTGGGCATGTACGGAACAAGCACTCTCCTGTATAGAACTTTGATATACTAGTTTTGTATGATTAGACTAAGGAGAAATTATTATCAGGTTCAGTGTTGCAAGTATTTATATGTCAAACCGAAAATAGATTGTGGCACAATGGAATAGGGTTACACTCATTCATATTTTTAGGGTTCTTAAATCTGAAAAAAAAGGTGGAGAAGGCATAATGCAGCCTGACATATGGAGTTAAGACAACCAATTCATTTAGAAAGCACAGTTGTAAGGGAGCAGATATAATACCTCTTCAGCCGTGCCTACATGACTTGAAGTGCGAAGGCCATATTTGAATCAACAGATCCCCTGTCAGTAGACTGTGCGATTACATAGGAAGTACAATAGACCTACATGCACAATATATTTGTTTTTTAAGAGAGAAAAGAGAACATATGGAAACAATATGTAACAAATACATATAAGGCCCAGGCTTACCCAGCTCACAAGACTAAAGCAGGTTATTAGCGTCCAGTTTCTCGATGTCGACACCAATCCGAACTAAGTAGTGTGGTAAAACAGAGAGAACTGAATCCTGAAAAGAACATTTGGAAACAAACATGGATTATCTTGAAAGATGCCTCAGTTTAGTACTTCCGAAAATCTGTCGTGAAATTTTATCATTTTGGAACATGAGCAATTTAAAATGGTATAAATAAATACCAATATAATGCACCTGAATAAGAGAATCATTCCATGCCTTGTCAGTTACCCTACCCTTGCTAGCAGGCAAAGCAAATCGACCTTTTGCATGAGTGCAGACAACTCCTGAACAAATCATAAAGTAGCAATTGATCAAAAAAGGTCACCCTTGTACAAAAAGAGAGATTGTAATTTGAACTTCTGTTGTACAAGAAAAAGGAATGGGAACTGATGCCCCACTCAGATATGCTTCAGGTCTTTATTGTGAGTAAGCTGGAGAGCATTACATTACACAATGTAGGGCCACAATGACAACATGAGTTCGTTTTTTTTCACAGGATAAATTGATGGTAAAAGGTTAGACCCATGCTTATGCACCAACCACGAGATACAGCGACTCCTGAATAAAAAATGTAAATGGCCTCTTATCCTTATTCCTACCATACATATAGTATTATCAAGATTAGTTATGCATCTCAAAATCTATGAAGAGAAAGCTCACATTAGAGTTTCCAGCGCCATCGAGATCTAGGTGGATCGAAACCTACCGTTAGAACTTCTTTCTAAGACCTGCATTGAGCAAAGACAAATTTGAAACCAAACTTGTTTCATGCGTGCAAACCACAACTATTTCAGTTATTGTTCATTGTTGACTGTACCCTTATTGTTCACCAATTAGATGACTACCTGGTGTAGTCTGTACACTGCCTGCAACATCTGGCAATCCTTGCTTGTAGTAGGGTACTTGTATGCAGCCTTGAGATAAGCTATTTCGGAACATTCATATGCTAAAGCAGCAGCAGCCATCTTCTTGCACCTTCCATATTCATGACCAACAAAGCTGGGCAATAAAATTAATAAATTAATTACAGTGACAAAATTTGAACACTGTTCACCTAAAAACAGGAGTATTGTTACACAAAACTATAGCTTCAGATTAAATTTGGATAACACGAACAATTATACTGTTATCGGTTATCGGAGCAATTTTTCCACATCCAGCTAGTAAAAATGCAGTAATATCACATCAGGTTGAAACAGCAAAGGTTCTACAGAACCATTAAACGTGAGGGGCAGCAGGAAATTTACTAACAAAACATGTTTATACATCAATGAAGACTGATAACAGCAAGACATACACGTATAACAAGACATAGTTTGCAGTGGATTAAGCTAACAGTGGAACATACGTCAGATTTAAATTGTCAATCAACCCTGTTTTGGAGTATTCTGTGTAATACTGTGTCTCCCCTTAGCAGATATATTAGTGCAGAAGCAACAGCTACCTAAATTTGTTTGGAGTATTTTGCTTCCTAATTGCTATGGTATCTGAAAACAGGATTTTCTTTTTATCTATTAATTCATAGCTAAGAAAAAAAACAGTGCTCCAGTATTAGATTTGTTAGGAGCATGTTTGTCGGTTAGTAATTCAAGTTTGTACAATAAATATTATTCTTGTAGTAACATTGGTGCGTGCAAAAACCAAAAAGTAGCCGAACAAACTATGTACTAGAGATCATCCTTAGCACAAGAAATCTAGCAGGCTTCACAATTTCTGAGCCTAGTCTTTCAGTATAATTAATGAGAACTAGAGATCCTTCCACAATCTGATGATCCTATTGTATGAATGCTTATGGAAGGAAACTACTCACAACTCACTGGTATAGCTAAAACTGTGCAATATTCATTCCTGTACTTGTTCCGAGGGAGGAGGAGGCCGGCGATGTGGATCCCACCAACGCGCGCGCGGTCGCCGCGGCCACGAGTCGGATAGTGACGAGGTCCGCATCCGCCTCCGTCGGCGCCTAGCGCAGGGTGGCCTGGCCCTGGCCCGAGAGAGCGCCGCCCGGTGCCCCGGTTTCCACCGGTTCTCCAGTGCCTCATTGGGTTTTCGTCCACCGGAACCTATGACCAGGGGCATAGTAGAGATCAGGGCGTGTCGCCGGCGGGAGGAAATGCCGGCAGCGGCGGGGAGACAAGGGAAGGGCCGGTCGTCGCGGGAGCGGCGGAAGGCAGGGGAGGGGGCGGAACTCGCGCCAGCACGGGGATACAGGAGAGAGCGTGGTCCTCGCGCCGGCGGCAGGGAGGCAAGGGAGGGCGCGGTCCTTGCGCGGCGGCGGGGGCCGGGGAGGCAGTGCCTGTCGGGGTGCCGGAGTGAGAAGAGAGAAGTGTGTGTCCGATCCGGGACTTCTTTTTCTCTCTTTCATTTTGGGAACGTCTAGGGAGCAACTAACCAGCCATCGCCAGAAATAGAAACAGCAAACAGCATCCCGCCTTCCAGAAATAGAAAGAACCCACCTCTTCTGGACCACGCGCGTCCAGCTGGTTTGGACCACGCGAGTCCCTCCAGGTTTCCCCGTCCTCTCCCAGGCTCCCAGCCAAAAAGCAAAGCAAAGCCACACAACCACCACGTGACAGCAGTTCCCTCTCTCCCCCTCTCTCTTCTTCCTCCCCAAGACAGATTCATCTTCTCCCTCCTTCAGATCTCCATTGGAGGCCCATGGTAAAAAGCTTGAGATCTGGTCACAGCAGTATCAAAGGTGCATAACAAAACATAACCCCTGTTTCCCCCTCTCTCCCCTCCCCCCCCCCCCCCCCTCCTCCTTTGATTTTCTGGCAGGTTTTTCCTTGTTTTCTATGATCCTCTCCATGATTTTGGAACACACAGGAGCAACAAACTTATAACATGGTAAAGCTGTATCTTCAACAATCTAAGAAGCAACTATGGCATATGATCTTTTTACAACTAGGTTGCAACATAGATGGCCATGGATACCTGGTTGCAGCATAGATTGAAAACAGAAACCTGATTTCATATCTGAACAAAACACAACTATGTCCATGGATACCTGGTTGGACTAATCAAAAGTTCAAGTAGTATGTAGGGCAGATAGCCATAAACCTGCAGTAGCTTAGTTAGTTATTCAGATCTGCAAAAACCTAAACTTTTGGACATCTTGGCAAATTCAACATAGTTTAATACTGAGACAGAAGAAGTGCAAACTTAAAACCAACATAGTTCACTACTGAGAAACCATCTTTGCTGTTTTCCAATTTGTATATAGTTTGCTATAGTTGGCAAAAGGCATCCTTTTCCTGATGGTGAGTATAATGAAGGACTTGAAAAAATGTTGAAAGCAAATAAAATGGTGTCAGGAACTTTTCCCTTGTAAATTATAGCTGACAAAGTTATAGTTATGCATGTGTTGTACGTAAAACACAGTTATAGTTGCTAATCAAAAAAGTGTATTCTTGGTTTTTTATTTTTTGCAGATGTCTGGGCTTGATCTTAACGCGCTTCCTGATGATTTGGACATTCTAGATGCAGAAACAAATGCACCGAGCCTTGTTTTGCACTCAAGTCTGTGAAGAGATTGTGGAGGAATCTCGACAATGATATAGCCGAGAAAGTTGCGATGGTCTTGACTCAGAGGCGCAAAGTGCTAGAGGAAATCGTTAAATTTTATGCCCACAGCCCCCGGCAACCCCGGACATCCCCAAAGAACACGCCCCTACAAAGAACCTCTCGACCCTAACTTAGCAGATGATGGTGTTCCGTTGAATGAAGAAGTTGCGTCTAGTCCGCAAGAACCTTTCCTAGGGATGCAGTTTGACACTATTGGTGATGCAAGATCACACTACAATTCTTATGCCAAGAAGTTGGATTTTTCTATCAAATCAAATACATCACAACGACAAGCTTTCACTAATGAACTGAGGAAGCAGACATTTGTTTGCAATAGGTACAGACCACAAAAAACAGAAGAAGAAAAACAGAAGGAGAGAATGAATGTTGTGGAAGAAGTTAGTCCTATCCAGATATACGATGACGATGAGGAAGGTGGACAATCTGGCCGCACTAAGAAGTCAAAGTCTAGCAGCAAGCTAAGGGTTAGGCGCAAAAGATGTAATCAATCATACAAACCAAGTGCCAAGCTAAAATGATTGTCAAGTTTATTAACAACAAATGGGAAGTAACTTATTTCATTTCAGAACACAACCATCCCATGGTTGTCAAGCCTTCACTTTCCAAGTACTTGAGATCACATAAAGGCATACCACCAGATGAAAGAGAATTCCTTAAATGCCTACATGATTGCAATTTAGAAACAGGTAATTTGTTGTTGTCCGCATATAAAAAACCCATAAAAATTGTACTTCTGTTTGTAGTATGACACTAACAAAGTATGGTTTTATATGTGTTGCAGGCCGAATGATGACAGTCATGTCTTCGTTTTATGGCTCAGAAGCTTTTGTCCCATATGCTCCCAAGGATATTACAAATTTGCGCACAAATTTTCGAAGTGAAAATAAGGAATGGGACATGAGTGATACAGTTGCTTACTTTGCAGAGATAAAAGATAAGGACCCTTGTTTCTACTCGAATTTTTCTTTTGATGAAGAAAACAGAGTAGAAAACATTTTCTAGGTGGACAGTTATGCAAGGAAAGCATACACAGAGTCATATCATGATTGTGTATCTTTCGATACAACTTTCATGACAAATCACTTCAACATGCCTTTTGCTCCTTTCATAGGTATAAATAGGCATGGTCAGTCATTTATGCTTGGTTGTGGTTTCTTAAGGGATGAGAAAGAGGAAAGTTTCAAGTGGCTTTTCAGGGAATTTCTTAAGGCCATGCATGGGAAGCAACCAACTAACATTATCACAGATCAGGATTGGGCTATGAGGGCAGCAATTTCTTCCTGCTTCCCGACATGCATCGAATCGCTATGGCATGTTATTAAAAAAGCAAATGAAAAGCTCGGTGCATTCCTGGGGCGAAACCCAGGTTTGGCAATTGAGTTCAATGAATGCATTGATGAAAGTATGACAGTGGAGGAGTTTGAAGCTAAATGGGCAGAGTTGGTCTTAAAGTGGGGGTTGGCAGCACATGAAACATTTGCATGGTTAAAGAAGTGGGCACACACATGGGTTCCTTGCTACTTCAGGCACCGCTTTTTCCCTTTCATGCAATCAACTCAGAGAAGTGAAGGATTCAACTCTGTATTGAAACATTATATCAACCCTCACAGTTCAATCAAGCATTTTGTGAAACAATATGAGAAAATTCAGGAGAAGATGTTGGGAAGGGAAAGCCACGCTGATTTCAGAACAGAAGTGCTTGAAGTGGAACCTTGGTCCCGGTTCCCAATTGAGAAGCATGCTTTATCTATTTACACCAGGGACATTTACCACCATTTTAGGCTTGAGTTTGAGTTGATAGGCCGATACAATGTGCAACTTGTAGGAATTAACATGTACTTGTTAGTTCCTAACAATCAGACCTGCTATCCCTATGGTGGAAGAAGCTACATGGTTAATGCTAATGGAGGCAATGACAACTACAACTGTGATTGCTGCAAATATGAGAGGGATGGTTTGCTGTGTTGTCATGTGCTGAAAGTGTTCACATGTTGGTGTTGACTCAATACCAGAGCGGTACATATTGCGCAGGTGGACACAACAAGCTTTGGAACCCGTTGTTCAACCAGTTATCCCAGCAAGAGATGATGTGATGCAGAGGAGTCACGGATGCAACTGCGATTTGCCAACTTGTCTACCAAATTTGTAAATGTTGCTAAGATTGGTAGCAAGTCAGAACAGCATGAAGCTATTGCTCGTAGACACATCAGGGAGATGATAACTGAGTTTGCGCAACTAGACAAAGTGAAGAAGAGGAACACAACCAGTGCATCAAAGAATTCTAAGTCTACTTCAGCTCCTACGGCAAAACGGAGAGCAAATTCAGGACCTACCACAACAGCCCCTATGGATACAGCAACTAACTTTGGAAATGCTACAACAGTTACTAAAAAACGCAAAACAACAAATTCAGGTCCTACTCCAGCAGCACCAACACCTCCAACGTCTACCAGAACCACTGGTTGGTTCGAAGCAGGACCTTCTAATATGCCTCCTCCCTCGTCTACTATGGCACCAATTGACAAAGATCATATGGTTGAGCCTGAAGAAGAAGCAATGGTCATCCTTGACCCTCCCAGATCGACTACAAAAGGTCGGAAGAAAGGTCGATTTCCTTCTGGAATTGAGTTGCAACCTAAGAGAGTTATTGCGTGTACTTTGTGTAATCAGCCTGGACACAAATCTGGTACTTGTACAGCGACATTAGGTTCAGGCTCATTGGGCAAGAAGTTTTGAAATCCTTGTACTCTACCCCATTTCATCTTGGACAATAACTAAATGTATTTTTTTGCTATTTGTGTTTTGCAAACAATGTTGTATCAATAAACTACAATCTATTCATGTTATAGTAGTGTGAAAAAATTCAGGAAAAAAGGAAAGAGTTTGATGGAAAACTGTACATTATTTCTTCTTCATAACTTCCTTCCACTTGATGGTGTTTTTAGCAGAAGTAACCCATCGATGAGTCATAAGCTTTCTTATATTTTCAACATGTTCAGGACCATAAAATGGCAACCGTCTGCCTAACCAATTTTCTGCATTCATGAGAGCAAAAACACCACAGTCGTTGCTGCAAGAAAATAAAAAGATGTTATTTCTCAAGGTTTAGGGTGAAAAAGCAACAAAGCATAGTTGATGCAAAACAAGTCCTTCACATGTAACCAGCCTTTATATGATAAGTTGATGCTAGTTGTCCTAGTACTAGTGGTAGGCAACTTAGATGTAAAAAGTATAAACATTATACTCCTGGTAAATCCAACTTATCATATCTAGCATACAACTTTGCTTGTGAGACCTACAATCATAGTTGAAAAAAATGGATGTATCTTTGTCACTTGTTGTACTCATAATCCACTTAAGTTGTATTTAATGCATGTTAAAGTTGTTGAGATGCGTTTAGCTAGCTCCTTGCATTCTCTGTTAGAGGAATACACCTAGTAGGTAACTTACAGTTGGACAGTGCAACCTAGTAGGTTTCAGGTGTACAACTTAGCAAAAAGTACATATACAACTTATATAAGAACTTCGAAAACTATGTCATCCATGTAAATTTGTTGCAAAAACTAATAAAAGTTGCTAGTTAGTACATAATATGGGAACCAACTTATGATCTAGCTAAGATGTTTCTTACTTGGTTGTCTGTTTTGGGGCAAAAATGTCACCCATCTGATTCTAAAACTTGTCAACCTTGATGCGCGAGGTTGGGTAGTGTTCCTTCCATAAAGTTGTGAAAGATGCTCTAATTTTCTCAGGATTTTGGAGAAGTTTCTTGTCTGCCACTATCCTCATTGAATCAAGAACTTTGAATCTTCTACATTTTATATTGGCAAAAAACACCCAGTAGTGGTTCACTTGGATTTTTGGATCATCACTTAAATTCTCCAACACTGTAATCATGACCTGTTTGTGTGTAAAACTGATGAGACAAATTGATATTTGAAAATTCAAATGAACAGTGAAGTTAAAAAGTGTGCAAGCAACTTGAACATATTTCATATAATGTATATGAATGCTTGTAAATATCAGTATATCAACTTAATAAAAAGGACAGAAAAAGCAAAAAGGAGATTAGAACATGAAACGTATACAAAAAAAAGAAAGAAATGGCAATTAAGATGCATGGGTAAGCAACTTAGACATAGTGGCGGGAACAACTTAGCATGACAGCAGAAGCCAACTTATTTGGTTTAGCTATCCAACTTGTAATGTGAATGTAAGAAAAGGAAGAAGAAGAAACCTGAACATGACACTGGAATCAACCTTAATTGGGTTCAGAAAACAACTTGACTGTTGGCAAAAAACTACTTAATTATACTTAGTTGGATTTGCAAAACAACTTAGCAAGTGCGCAAAAGTAAACTTAATTAAGCTGACTAGTGAACTCAGGAGTAAAGTTAGCGGTTGTGCAAAATAAAATAACTTAGCAACTAATATGCTGATAAAAAGGAAAGCTAGAAATGACACAGTCAATTCAACTTGGCCGGAATCAGGAAACAACTTAGCATCAAGATAAAGCCAACTTAATTGTACTTGCTACAAAAATTCTACAGGATAATAAGAAGAAAATGTAAGAAGAAAAAACACAAAATCGTAGACACCTATGTATACAACTAACTATATGTGGAAGTGAACTTTGTGACCACAGAAAAAACAACTTACAAGGTTTTTCTTGTCTAGTTGTGCATCCTTCTTTGAGAAGTGTTTCTTAAGCTCCCTGTCTTCCAACTGCCCATGTAGAAGTAGGCCCTATGATAGAATAAAAATAAATTAAATGCACATGTGAAAAAAAAATTGACGTCCACAGAAAAAATAAAAAAATCTTGAGTTGCTTACCCCCATCCTCAAAGGCATCACCACCTTCTTCTATGAGCTGTCCATTGAATGGTTGATTGCTTCCAATCCAAGTTCAACAACGATGTTCTTCAACTCACCACACGACATCATAGAGTTTGCCAGCTCTTGTAAAGAGACAAAGTACTTCTCGAAGTTGACAATTATTGGACTTGTGTCTCTATATTGACCCATTCCATTTCTTTTTGCATGAGCTGTGACAAGAGAGTAGACTTCTTTCACATCAGCTGAACAAGCATATGTGTTCTTTTTTGAATAATCTATGTAAGGTGATTTTAGGCATGCGGGCAGTCTGATGATCCTTTTTTTGGCAGCAGATGTTGCTAAGTTGCTAGCAGAACCATCTGTGCACGATGCAACTTTATTGGCAGCTGTTGATGGTGTCTGTACATCGAGTTGTTGCTCCATCGCAACTGTTGGAGCTTCTTCCTTCAAACCCTTTTGCCTTTCCACCATTTTGCAGATTTCAATGGTCTCCTTTTCCATCTCCGTGTTCCATTCATCATCATACTCATCGAACCTTGTTTTGTTTAGGTTCACTGGTGTAATCCCTCCTTTTGGGGGCAAAACAACTAAATTAACAACTCGCTCATCATTTTCCTCTTGACTACTATCAAAACCAAGATCAAAAGATGGCGGGTCACAAGCTTGCTGCCATGTATCAGTCCTTATTGTAGTTGCCACGGGTGGTGCTGAATTAGGCTGTGGTGGTGGGCAAGTTTTTCTTGTTGGGACAGATGACACCACCTTGGGCTGCATGTCTTGGATTGTTGCTAGTATAGATTGAGTACCACACTCATTTGTAGCCTGATGCTGGTTGTTAGTTGCTGCACCAATAGATTCAGTTGCTGTTCCTCGGGTACTAGTTGTATATCCTTTCTGGTTTGTTGAAACTGCCCTATACATAGTTGCTGCACCTTTTGCAACTGAATGCACACTTTCAGTTGTAGCAGTTGCTTTCGATATGAAACAGTCTGCTGATGGTTCAGATGTCTGATTTGAAATTCATGTCCGTGCTCCCGCCAACTGGTCTTCCTCGATGCACAACTGCTTTCTGTTTCATGTTCCTGTTAACTTGTTTATCACCTCCGATTGCTAAGTTATCGGTATGATGCACTCGCCAGATTTCGTACAACTGGATCCGCGTGGAAAATACCAATTGTTGGTGTTGTTGCAGGAGAAGAGTGTTGGGCCCTCCATATTTCAGGCATGAAAATGGCATTTTGGTAGATCTTTGCTGACATATCGAACACTACTGGAGGCTGGTTGTTTGACATGCTGATAGTACTAGATTCAGCTGATCCAAACTTTCTGAGCTCCGAGAACGGGCTCAACTCAGGCTGCGGGGCCTCTGTTTGCTTAGAAGACTGCATCAAACCCTGCGCTGTGAGGTTGTCTGCATCATGATGGCTCTCTCTTGGGCCCTCAAACCCATGTTCACTGTCATTATTACACATCCTCCTTTCCATGGAATCACTAGCTGATGTGTTGCTTCTTTTTATGAACCTTGGTGATCTCCTTGGCATCTTTTGCAAGTCAACAGCGCGGTTTTCATCCCTATCCCGAGCATTAGGAGGTTCTCTAGCTGTGTTTGCATCTCCTTCATCCCTGTCTTCTTCTTCACTGCCCTCATCTTCATTGTCACTGCCATCATCTCCATCTTCATCTGCGTTGTACTCGTTATCACTGTCATCGCTCTCATCAGCTGGCCCCTTTCTTTGTCTCTTTCTTTTTCTGACATCGGTAAATCTCTTCCTGCTGTCTTCCTCTTCTAGTTCACCTATTTGTTCTACAAATGTCCCCACCCTGTTTGAAATGTCTGTGCACAACTCCCCAATCATTACAACAAGCTTCATTTTCTTCTGCACAACACAACGCATCAACTTAGTAAAAAACAGTGATCTAAAAAAGCAACTAAAAGATACTACATATTAAATCAGAAACAACTAAGAAGTAGTTCTGTGTGAATACATTTTCCCAAACATTGAACAAAAATCAACTTAACATTTTGTGTGGTAATAAAACATCTATGGTTTTTAATTCAGAAAAGCAGATTTTTAAAACAGTCACAACTTAATAGTAATCACTGTACAACTGAGAGAATGACAAAAAACAACCATACTAAAATCATCATACAACTAAATATGGGTTATGATGTAACTTAGGGATACAACATAAACAACTTGATGAATCATGGACCCTATTTTGTTGTGCAACTAACTATATGTAAATTACCATACAACTTAATAGTTTTCTGTATGCAACTTAGGGTTCAACATGTGATCAACTTAACTATGTAGGTAAAACAACTTAGAAGGATATAATACATAATAGATAAACAACATCAATGGATATGCAGAAACGCAACGAAAAAGATATACGCAACATACTGATCTTTATAAAGCAAAATCCAATGGTCTAAGAGGTAGGGGACAAAACTCAAATTGGAAGGAAAAATTACAGGGAGTGCGAAGCGGATAAAAAATGGCATACCTCATATGGAAAGTTTCTTGGAAGTTTTGACGAAACAAATTCTTCAGTCCTAGTCATCCCAACAAATAGACTGTCCCTGATTGTCAACCCGACACCATCTTTGAACTGTAAAAAAGAAGTGTAAATTAATTGTGCCATGTGGCCATAGTTGTCGCATAGAATTGAAAGTAGTAATAATTACCCTTAGCTTCCCAAACTCCCCATTTGACTTTGTATCCTTACGTACAACTGTTTGTATAAGTTTGTCATCCCATGCTTCCGCGCGAATGGGGCAATCTTCTGCTGATGGCACAGGCTCGTCGACATCTAGAGAATCAAGGTACAGGATCTACACAGACACAACAATCAAAGAAGCAAAGACTGAATACACAGTGATGTTGATAGGCGAACAAACACAAATTTGGTTTGTCCTAAAAATTTAACGAGTAAAAAAGAAGGAAAAGTAACAACGTACAACAAGGTGTTGTAGGCAACAGCACACCGATTTCTTCGAAACACCCATCTTCTTGACTTTTGTGTTTATTTGGTCAATGGCAAATTGACAAAAATTTGTTCTCCGAGTCACGCTGAGGTCAAAAATGCTCAGATGACACCTAGGACTGATACTGCATTTAGTTGTGGGGCAAATGAAGCAGCTTATGGCGGCAGCAAAATATGCCCTTAGGAACTTTAGATCAGCTACCCCATTCATGTCCTTGATCATATTGCAAAGATGCCTTCCACTCTGGTGCTGACCCACCTTCAATGTTATAGGTTGAATTCATGAATGAAATTGGATCAGTTTCCATCTCATATACTACAGTCAAGCCTTCATTTGCGAGCCCGAAAACCTTATGGAAACTATTAGCATCTACTGGTATTGTCCCCCTCCCTGGAATTGCGAGATCACTCCTTATTGGGTCATAACAGGACAGCAACCACATGCTTAAATCCGCAGGCATTTCAGATGCTTTAACCTTTAACATGCCTCCCCACCCATATTTTGTGATGAGATCCCTCTGTTCTCTACTTAAAATCTTGTTCAGTTTGAATAATCTAGCAGGAGAAGCTCTTTTCCTGCCAATCTGCAAAAGAGAACATGCAAAAGTTGTCAACTAAAATGAGAGAATTGACAAAAAATAAAATCAATAAACAAACATTTAAATGCACTAACCGCCTAGATCTTTCGCCTTGGACAAGCTAGAGCTACAGAAGGACCGCCAACAACTACAGAATCTCTGGGAGGAACTACTGACTGCGTCTTCTTCCTTGCAGGTGATGGAACTACAGAAGGCCTAGGAGCAACTATATTTGAATTGGGTGCAACATTCGGGACAGTCCTTCTACCAGGATTTCCAGTGTTAGTACCCATGCCTGCTGTCTGCGGAAAATGAAAAACACAAGTTCTCAGTGCTACAAAAACAAAAAAATGAGACAAGCTAATAAAAGAACATGGAATAAATGATAGCACAAGGATGTTATACCCCCCGCGTTGTTGTGCTCCAGTTGATGCATGTCCATCTACTGGTACAGTTGGTAGTTGCAGCCGCGGGAAATGATTAGTCATCCCTCCTCCTTTTTTACTTATAATGATATTAAAAAAGGGAGTTAAGATGGTGGGGGCAATTACATGGCTATATGAACTTATATAGCCATAAACTTAGATAGCTATATGAAGTTAGTCCTAAAGCAACATCCCATTCATAAGTTGTGTTTGTTGCAGCAAAAAGTTTGTCCTAACTATACCTAAGTTGACTGAGCTTGGCAATTAGTTTCTCACTCTGCTTAATAAGAACATGAATAGAATTTCTAACAGTAATAACCAAGTTGCTTGTGCATGTTTGCTTAGTTGAATTTAGGATAACATTTAGTTACATTTACGCAAGAAAAAAATATATGTAAACCAACTTAATAACATACCAAATGAAAACACCTATGAAACACAACTAGCTATAAAAGCTAGTGAACTTAATGACCATAGTAAAACAACTTGTGAACAACTTAGATAATTTCTTTACATAATCAGGTCACAAACTAAGTAGGGACTAAGTAACATCAAGCACACAAACTAATTGAGTATATATATTTCCATTTCATCTAAATAATTTAAAATATATATGATGATGATGGATGGATGATGAGGTGAGGTGACGTGAGGTTTGGTTTGGTAGACTTGACTAGGTCCGTTGAAATTCAAGTGTCAATGCTACCTTGTGAACCTCTCTCTCCCTCCCCTCTCACTTTGACAAGGCGGCAGGGCAGCTTCTTAATTCCAAATGAACAATCATTGCTGCTGGACTACATATATCTGTTGATCATCGGACGCAAATACGTAATTAAGAGCATCTCTGACAGTAGAGAAGCTACCGCCGGCATCCTCTTGTGCTCTCCACGTTGTCTACCTTCTCGCGATGTATGAATAACATCTAACAATAATAACCAAGTTGTTTGTGCATGTTTGCTTAGTTGCATTTAGGATAACATTTAGTTACATTTACGCAAGAAAAACAACTATGTAAAGCAACTTAATGACATACCAAATGAAAACACCTATGAAACACAACTAACTATAGAAGCTAGTGAAAACACCTATGAAACACAACTAACTATAGAAGCTAGTGAACTTAATGACCACAGTAAAATAACTTAGATAATTTCTTTACTTAATCAGTTCACTAACTAAGTAGGGACTAAATAACATCAAGCACACAAACTAAGTGACATCATGACATGCACATGGACAAATTTCACCAGCAAAATCAACAAGTATTATAGTGACATGCACATGGGCAAACTAATAAGCTCACAAACACATTAATTCACTGTGTTACAGTGACATGCACATGGACAGATTTGACCAGTAAATCAGCAACTACAAAAATTCCTCCTAAGATGCACATGCCAAATCGAGATAGGGATTTCATATTTCCTAGTTCCTAAGATGTAGATCCGCAGCAAAAAAACACCAGTAGAAGCCTAGATATGCAAGGATTCGATGGATTTTGTAGGAACTCACCAAACACCAGAGCTCCGCGGGCTTGAATCGAGAAGAAATCCGTCGTCCGAGCAATCTCCGTCGCCGAACTTGACGCCCTTTCACGCTCCTCGTCCTCCCCGAGCACCACCACGTTTGCTAGCACGATATACGTCGGCAATCTCCTCCGCCACCTCGCCAAACAGACGAGGATCTCCCGCTTCTCGCGCCGGAAAGTTCTCCGACGACGCACTGGACGCCCTCGTCCCGCGCGTCACCCTCTCAACCGGTCACCATCACCGATCTACTCGCCGCCGGCGAAATCTCCACCTCGCCCACCGCCACCGATCTCCCGCTCCTCGCGCGACGGGAACTCTCCGACGAGATGGTGCTGCCGATGGTGCTGTCGCGTCCCCCTCTCCGCCCGTCAGCACCTGGAAATGGTGTTGCCGCCTGGCACGATACGAGAGGGAACTCTCCCACGGGAACTCAGGGGAGAGGAAGAGGAGAGGGGAACGAGACGAGAAGGGACGAGAGAGATAGGAAGCGTGAGCAACGGCTCAGTCTGGCACGCCAACAACGCCGCGCAGGTGGGCCCCAGGTGAATAGTGTCCGAAAACTGTGGGAGGCACGATGCAGATCGGACGGTTACAAATCGGCGGCTCCTCACGACAAACCGGCCATCGGTTGCTTTTTAGCTGTTGGGTTCTTTTTTTTTCCAATGCTACGCCTCCCCCAGAGCGATAAATTTCCGCGATCCCCCGGGTCGAGAGGCCGACACGTGTCTACACATGTAGTCAATGACGAACAAACCCACGTGCACCTCTCCTTCCTCTCTACACGCACCTCTCCTTCCTCTAACGAAAACGAACTAATTTCTAAACGTATTTCGCCCCTGCTTCGTCATGGCCATGTCGTCGGAGAAGCCACAGTTGCCAACCATCATCGCAGAAGATGTCGACCGTCGCCGGAGAAGACACCGTTGCAGCAGTAGCAACACCAGCCACCTCTTATAGCAGAGCATCATGATGGCATGTTGTTGACGTGGGAGCTTCTTCTTCTTCTTTAATTCTCCGGCAACGACGCCAGAAATGAGCTTGATGTCTACGCACTTCTATTCTTGTGGACAGCTGTTGGGCCTCTGAGTACAGAGGTTTGTAGAACAATAGAAAGTTTCCCTTAAGTGGATTACTCAAGGTTTATCGAACTCAGGGAGGAAGTGGTCAAAAGTATCCCTCTCAAGCAACCCTGTAATCAAGATACGAGAAGTCTCGTGTGTCCCCAACACACCCAATACACTTGTCAGGTGTATAGGTGTACTAGTTCGGTGAAGATAGTAAAATAAAAGTGGTATGGATGATTATAAGTGATAACAGTGCCAGAAAAGAGCTTTTTATAGGGATAAAAAGACTAAAGGCAAAAAAGATGAAAGCAAGCAAACATGTAACAGATCTAGTTGCAAACGGTGTTTCAATATTTAGAAACAAGGCCTAGGGATCATACTTTCACTAGTGAACACTCTCAATAAATGTATTCTCTTCATGATAATACCCTGAACTACTCTCCGGTTGGACACTCTAATCCATGGTAGGTGATGACCAACAAGTATAGGGGATCGCAACAGCCTTTGAGGGTAGTATTACCCAATTTATTGATTCGACATAAGGGGAGCCAAAGAATACTTGCAAGCCTTAACAACTGAGTTGTCAATTCAGCTGCACCTAGAAATAGTTCGTGCTCACGGAAGTTTATCAGTAGCAATAGTTTCTAGTAGCAACAGCAAAGCAACAACAACAGCAAAACAGGAACAATAGTAACAGTAATAACAAACAGTAGGATATGAGCGCGGTAGGCATAGGGATGGATGGACGGGCATTGCATGGACGAGTCTAAACATGTAACTTCAAGATCTAGGGCAATTGCAGATAAATAAGAATAAGCATCCAAGTACTAAACAATCATAGGCATGTGCTCCATATATAGTCATGTGTGCTCGCAATGAGAACTTGCACAACATCTTTTGCCCTGCCAGCTGTAGGGGTTCGTAGCATGGAAAACAAAAAAATTCTACCGCATGCACATAAACAAGCCAAGATCTATCTACTAGATTGTAGCAACGAGTCGATTAGAGTACTCACCCTCGAAGATTCTAAAGCGGTTAACGAGAGCAGATTCTCGTGGGTGATGTAGTCGTTCACTTGCCGATCTCAAGATCGCGTAGACGATCCTTCCGGCCAGCGTTCGGCAGCTCCCATGATCGGTCACACACGATTGCTCGATGAAGACCTTCCTCTCCCTTGTTCCAGTAGGCAGCGGAGGTTGTAACTCTCTCCTCGCGATTCCGACAGCACGACGGCGTGGTGTCGGAAGTAGAGGGGAGATCCCGCAGGGCTTTGCCTAAGCCGAAGCGAGTATGGTGGAGTAGAGGGAGCCCCGGTGATCTAGGGTTTAGAGGGCCGAGGTTTAGAGGTAGCTAGAAACTAGAGTTTAGCTAGTCGGTAGCGGTTTAGAGGAGATCTAGATTGGTCGCAACTAGAGAGGGGGGCGGCGGCCAACCTAGGGTTTCTTGGGCGCCTAGGGCAAGGGGGTACCTTGGGGTACGCCCCTAACCCTCCTTATATAGGTGGGGGGTGTCCAAGGGTGTTCCCAACCCAGGTGGAAACCCTCCCTAACTCAGAAACCCTCCCTAACTCAGAAACCCTCCCTAACTCGAAAACCATGTTGGGATTTGACTTTTTCAAACTGCCTTTTTGACTTTCAAATTAGAGTTTGAATTCTCTCTTCCAAGTGTCCAGCCAAGTGACCTAGGACATGATGCAACCATTAAACTTTGTCATGACACATCCATGTACCCTTCCTCTTCCGAATCGGTGAACCTTCTAGATCCTTCTAGAACATTCCGGTGAAAATACCGGAATCATTCCCGAACTCTGAAATTGGACTTTCCTTATATGAATCTTATTCTCCGGACCATTCCGGATCTCCTCGTGATATCTCGGATCCCATCCGAGACTCTGAACAACATTTGGTCTCTTTACTCACATTCCATATCTACTAACAACATTGAATCCTTAAGTGTGTCTCCCTACAGTTCGTGAATTATGCAGACATGATCGAGACTCTTCTCCGATGAATAACCAGTAGAGGAATCTGGAAATTCATATGGCTCCCACATATTTATACGATTACTTCGTGATCGAATGAACCATTTACATACGATACCAATTTCCCGTTGTCTCACGATACTTTACTTATCCGAGGTTTGATCGTCGGTATCTCTACATACCTAGTTCAACCTCATTACCAATAAGTACTCTTTTCTCGTTCCCATGATATGTGATCCCTTGTGAGCCAGTCACATGCTTGCAAGCTAATTGGATGACATTCCACCGAGAGGGCCCAGAGTCCGTCATATGGATGGACAAATCCCAATCTTGATCCATGTGCCTCAACACATACTTTCCGAACAGTCAATGCCACCTTTATAGCCACCCAGTTACGGTGTGGTGTTTTGATGTCATCAAAGCATCATTCCGGTGATGATGATTAGCATGATCTCATGGTCGAACGAATTAGGTTACTATTGTTGGAATTATGCCCTAGAGGCAATAATAAAGATGTTATTATTATAATTCTTGTTCATGATAAAGTTTATGTTCCATGCTAGAATTGTATTAAGCGGAAACTTTAATACTTGTGTGGTTTGTAAACAACACCGTGTCCCTAGTACGCCTCTATGGACTAGCTCATTGATCAATGATGGTTAAGGTTTCCTAACCATAGACATGAGTTGTCAATTGATAATGAGATCATATCATTGGGAGAATGATATGGTGGATAGACCCAAACAAAGCAGAGCAATTAGATCGTGTCATCGTGTTCGTCTTTGCGAAGCTTTTCCTATGTCAAATATTGTATTCCTTAGACCATGAGATAATGCAACTCCCTGGTATCGGAAGAAAGCTTTGAGGTCATCAAACGTCATCCTATGAGAGGGTGATCATAAAGGTGTCTCTCGGTGATCGGAAAGTATCATTGGGTTGTATGTATCGAGATGGAATTTGTCCCTCCCAAGTCGGAGAGATATACTTCGGGCCCACTCGATAATCGATATCAACACCGCTTGCAAGCATGTGGTTAAGGAGTTAATCACAAAGTGATATCGGATTACGGAACGAGTAAAGTACTTGCTGTGAACGAGATTGAACTAGGTATGACGGTACCGACGATCGAATCTCGCAAGTAAAATATCGCGAGACGGGAATATATATATGGGATTGATTGAATCTCGGCATCGTGGTTCATCCGATATGATCATCGATGAATGTGTGGGAGTCAATATGGGTGCCTGCACCGTTGTTGATTATTGATAGAAGATCATGTGCATATTCTCGAACTCGCAGGGTCACACACTTAACGTATCTCGACGCTAGGATAGATTGGATAATTGGTTTATGATTTTTTTGTTCGGAGTCTCGGATGGGATCCGGTATATCACGAGAGGTTCTGGAATGGCCGGAGAATAAGATTCATATAAGGCAAAGGCAGTTTTTGGAGTTGAATTGTTCCGGGTTAATCGGTATTGCGGAAGCTTCTAGAACCTTCCGGAAGGGGACCAACGTGGCCCCACCTTCCGGAGGGGCATGGGCCTATGAGGGAGTGTCCTGGCCGCATTGGTCCAGGGCACAAGGCCCCATAGGGCCCAGCCGATTCTAGAGAGATTTGACTGCTTAAATCTCGAATAGAATTTCTAGATAAGGAGAGTTTAAATCGTTTAAACTAGAGATAGGATTTCTAGATAAGGAGAGTTTAAATTGTTTAAACTAGAGATAGGCTTGGAGGAGGGCAAGGGCTGGCCCCCCTCTATATATAGAGGGTGGTGCCTCCCCCACACACCTTCCTCCAAGCCCTAGCAGCCTTGCTACCTTCCTATCTCCTCCCGACTGCTTGTAGGCGAAGCCTGCAGGTAAATTCTCCACCATATACACCACGCCGTCTGTAGATCCAATCTATCTCTCCACCATACTCGCTGGTCCGAGGAAGGAGGATACGCCGAGGTGCTGCACGTGCATCTCACGGAGGCACCGCCACTTGTGGTGCTAGATCGGATCGGATCGCGAGGAGGAGAAGCGAGTACGACTACATCACCCACGTTCGACGTAACGTTCCGCTTCTTGAATCTTCAAGGGTATGAAGATATAATCCAATCTCTCGTTGTTTGCATCTCCTAGATTAGATCTTGGCTTTCCTCCGCTCATCGTAGAAAACTTTGATTTACTATGTCACGAAACCCTTCAAAGGGTATCGAGCTAGATCTATGCGTAGATGTGTTTCACGAGTAGAACGCAACATGGTTGTTGCGGGCGTTGATGTTTTCTGTTGCAAGCCTCTTGTTTGTGTTCTTCTTATGACTCGGGATAGTGAGATTGAAGCGGTCCAGGCCAACCTTACGCGACGTCGTTCGCGAGACCGGTTCCGCACTTGACGTGTGGCTTGTTCCACACATGCGGCTGGTGGATGTCAGATTCTCTCACTATAATTGTCATGGGATTAACACCGGAGTTTGGCAACCATAATATCACCGTTGTGGCTTTCCGTAGGTAAGAATCGTTCTTAGCATCTACTCCCATAAAGCCACGTAAAACATGCAACAACAAAGTAGAGGCGTCTAACTTGTTTTTGCAGGGAGTGTTTTCTGTGATATGGTATGGCCCAAGATGTGATGTGTATATTGTATGCAATGATCATGTTTTGTAATGTTTCACGACTTGCATGTCGATGAGTACACAACCGGCAGGAGCCATATGGTTGTCTTTATAATTGTGTATGACCTGCGAGTCAACTTCTTATACGCCATGTAATAGCTTTACTTTATCGCTAAGTAGTTAGCAATAGTTGTAGTTGCTATTCGTGGTGGAGGCAATCATGGTGGAGTGATGGAGATCATGCCGGAACACACAAGATGGAGATCATTGCGCGAGGATTGGCTATACCATGTCACATAAAGTTATATGCATGTGATGTTTATCCCTTTATGTATCTTATTATGCTTAGATCACGACGGTAGCATTATAAGATGATTCCTCACTTAAAGATCAAGATAAAACTGTGTTCTCCCCAAGTATGCACCGCTATGAAGTTCGTGCTTCCAAGCATCACGTGATGATCGGGTGCTATAGACTCTACGCTCACATACAACGGGTGCAAGCCGCTTTTTGCACACGCGAAATACTTGGGTCTAACTTGACGAGCCTAGCATGTACATATGGCCTCGAACACAAGAACCGAAAGGTTAAGCATGAGTCATATGAATGATATGATCGACACTTCGTTGTCCACCATTGAAACCACATCTCTTCTCGTGATGATCGGATTAGGTGTGGTGAATTTGGATCGTGTTCACTAAACAACTTGAGGGATGTTGAATTTAGTGGGAGTTCATCTAGTAATTTGATTAAGTTGAACTATTTATCATGAACATAGTCTAAATTGTACTTGCAAATACTGTAGATCCAATGGCCAAGTCCAACTTCAACTTCAACGTCTTTTCTGAGAAAGAAAAGCTTAGAAACAATGGGTCTAACTTCACCAACTGGTTCCGCAATCTAAGAATCATTCGTTCATGGCGACAAAAGGACTATGTCCTTGAGAAAGCGTTAGGTAACCCCCTCGCAATCGCTACCGATGAGAAAGCTGTCTATCAACAAGAAAGATGATTATGGTGTGATTAAGAGCACCATGTTGTTTGCTATGGAACCGAGCTTCAAAATCGCTTTTGAAACCTATCCTGCCCTTTGAGATTCTCGAGGAGCTGAAAACCATGTTTCGACTCAAGCCCGCTCGAGAGATATGAGATCTCCGAGAAGTTCTTTAATCGCAAGATGGAGGAAGGAGTTCGGTTAGTGAGCACGCCATAAAGATGTCGGGCTACACTCAACGCTTGAGCAACCGGAATGCACGATTCCAGAGGAGCTCAAGATTGACAGGTTCTGCAATCACTCCTCCCAACTACAAAAGTTTTGTAGTGACTCATAATCGATTGGTTCCATCGATACGATCACCGAGCTCTTCGCAGTCAAGGCGGAAGTGGACATCAAGAAGGATAATCATGTGTTGATGGTCAACAAGCCCTCCTTTAAGAAAGGTAAGGAGCAAAGAAGCCCTTCAAGAAGGGCGGCAGAAGTTTAATGCCCTCGAGAAGAAGCTCGTCCGGTCCCAAGCCGAATCGAGTGCTTCTATTGCAAGGACAAGGGTCCTGGAAGCCTTAATCGTCTCAAGTACTTAGCGGACAAGAAGGATGGCACCATCAAAGGTATATTTGATATACATGTTATTGATGTTTTCCTTACTAGCCCTCGTTGTAGTGCTCGGGTATTTGATACCGTTGCTAATATTTGTAACTCAAACAGAGCTACGGAATAGACGCGGCTTGAGGGATGAGGCGATGCGCGCTGGCAACGGATCAAGAGTTGATGTGATGGCCGCACGCTCTCCTTAGTTTTACCTTCGGATTAGTTTTAAACCTTAATAAATGTTATTATGTGCCTGCGTTGAGCATGAACATCATTTTCGGATCGTGTTTATTGCAAGACGGTTATTCATTTAAATCGGAGAATAATGGTTGTTCTATTTATATGAGTAACATCTTTTATGGTCATGCACCTCTTGTGAATGGTTTATTTCTTCTAAATCTCGAAAGGGATGAAACACACATCCATAACATTGAGGCTAAGAGATGCAAAGTAGATAGTGATAATACTACTTATTTGTGGCAATCGCTCAGGTCATATTGGAGTAAAGCGCATGAAGAAACTCCATTCGATGGACTTTTGGAGTCTCTTGATTTTGAATCATTTGACACATGCGAACCATGCCTCATGGGCAAGATGATCAAAACCCGCTTCCCAGTATGATGGAGCGAGCAACGGACTTGTTGGAAATCATACATACCGATGTATGCGGACGATGAGTGTTTCGACGCGGTGGATATCGCTATTTCTCACTTTTACCGATGACTTAAGTAGATATGGGTATATCTATTTAATGAAACATAAATCAAACGCTTTGAAAAGTTCAAAGAATTTCGTAATGAAGTGGAGAACCATCGTAATGTAAAGATTAAGTTTCTACGATCCGATCGTGGGAGCGAATATTTGAGTTATGATTTTCTCACGCATCTTAAAGCAAGCGAATTGTTTCGCAACTCACGCCACCCGAACACCACAAGCAATGGTGTGTTCGAATGCCGAATCGAACCCTATTAGATATGGTCCGATCGATGATGTCTCTTCTTGATTTGCCGTTATCATTTTGGGGTTATGCATTAGAAACCGCTGCATTCACTTTAAATAAGGCTCCATCTAAATCTTGAGACGACACCGTATGAACTGTGGTTTGGTGCTAAACCTATTTTGTCGTTTCTTAAAGTTTGGGGATGCAAAGCTTACGTCAAGAAGTTGATGCCGGACAAGCTCGAACCCAAAGCAGAGAAATGCGTCTTCATAGGATACCCTAAGGAAACCATTGAGTATACCTTCTATCACAGAACCGAAGGCAAAGTGTTTGTCGCAGAAGAACGGTTCCTTTCTTGAGAAGGAGTTTCTCTCGAAAGAAGTGAGTGGAGGAAAGTAGAGCTAGACGAGGTTATTGAACCTTCTCTTGAATTGAGAGTAGCCAAAGACTGAAATTGTTCCAAAGGTCCGCACCAACAATAGAGGAAGCTAATGACAAGGATCATGAAGCTTCGGACGATGTTTGCATCTTGAACGTCGCAGTCGACAAGGTCGCGCCCTCCCGAGTGGTACGGCAACTGTCTTGACTGTCTTGTTGGTAGAAGACAGTGAACCTACGAACTATGAGGAAGCGATGATGAGCCCAGACTCGAGAAATGGTGGAAGCCATGAACCAATTGGGATCCATGAGCGAAAACCAAGTATGGACTTTGGTGGATCCTCCTAGCGACGAAAGGCCGTTGAGTGCAAATGGATATTCAAGAAGAAAACGGACGGATGGTAATGTTACCGTCTATAAAGCACGACTTGTCGCAAAAGGTTTTCGACAAGTTCAAGGTGTTGACTACGATGAGACTTTCTCTCCGTAGCGCGATGTTTAAGTCCATTCGGATTTTATTAGCAATTGCTGCTTTCATGATTATGAAATATGGCGATGGATGTCAAGATCGCTTTCCTCAATGGCAACATTGATGAAGAGTTGTATATGATGCAACCCGAGGGTTTTGTCGATCCTAAGGATGCTAGTAAAGTATGCAAACTTCACATTCCATTTATGGATCAAGCAAGCATCTCGAGTTGGAACCTTCGCTTTGATCAAGTGATCAAGAGCTTTGGATTTGTTCCAAATTGCTACGAAGCTTGCATCTACAAGAAAGTGAGTGGGAGCTCGGTGACGCTTTCTGCATCAGTATGTGGATGACATGTTGATTATCGGAAATGACATCAACATGCTTAACGATGTGAAGAGTTATTTGAACAAGTGTTTTTCAATGAAAGACCTAGGTGAAGCTGCTTATATATTGGGCATCAAGATCTATAGAGATAGACAAAGACGCTGATAGCTTTAAGCCGAGTACATACCTAGACAAAGTTCAAAAGGTTCGAATGGATAAGGCAAAGAAAGGTTCAAGGCCTATGTTGTCGTGTAAGATATTGAGCAAGGCTCGTTTCATTCCACGGTAAATGATAGGGAAGCTATGAGCAAAGTGCCTTATGCCTCGGCCTTAGGTTCCATCATGTATGCCATGTGTACTAGACCGGATGTGTCCAATGCTCTTAGTTTGACGAGCATATCAAAGTGATCCAGAGTGGAACATCTGGAACCGTGAAGAACATCCTAAAGTACCTAAATAGAACTAAAGAAATGTTCTTAGTCTATGGGGTGATGAACACTTGTCGTAAAAGGTTACGTCGATGCTAGTTTTGACACCCAAGGATGATTCTAAATCTCGGACGTGATACGTTATATTTTGAATGGAGGAGCTGGAGAAGCTGCAAGCAAAGCGTGATCGCGGGATCTACTGAGAAGCGGAATACATGGTCACTGCAGAAGCCAAGTGAAGGAGTTTGGATCGAAACTTCATCATCGAGCTTGGCGTGGTTCCAAGTGCATTGGACCCACTGGAGATATTGTGTGACAACACTGGCGCCATAGCACTCGCTAAGGAACCAAGATATCATCCAAAGACCAAGCATATCAACCGCAAGTTTCATATAATCCGAGATTATATAGCAGATGGAGATGTGAAGATTAGCAAAGTACATACGGATCTGAATGTCGCGGATCCATTGACTAAACCTCTTCCACGTGTAAAACATGATCAACACCTCAGTGCCATGGCTGTGAGATTGTTGCCAGATGTAAACTAGATTATTGACTCTAGTGCAAGTGGGAGACTGTTGGAATTATGCCCTAGAGGCAATAATAAAGATGTTATTATTATAATTCTTGTTCATGATAAAGTTTATGTTCCATGCTAGAATTGTATTAAGCGGAAACTTTAATACTTGTGTGGTTTGTAAACAACACCGTGTCCCTAGTACGCCTCTATGGACTAGCTCATTGATCAATGATGGTTAAGGTTTCCTAACCATAGACATGAGTTGTCAATTGATAATGAGATCATATCATTGGGAGAATGATATGGTGGATAGACCCAAACAAAGCAGAGCAATTATATCATGTCATCGTGTTCGTCTTTGCGAAGCTTTTCCTATGTCAAATATTGTATTCCTTAGACCATGAGATAATGCAACTCCCTGGTATCGGAAGAAAGCTTTGAGGTCATCAAACGTCATCCTATGAGAGGGTGATCATAAAGGTGTCTCTCAGGTGATCGGAAAGTATCTGTTGGGTTGTATGTATCGAGATGGAATTTGTCCCTCCCAAGTCGAAGAGATATACTTTGGGCCCACTCGGTAATCGATATCAACACCGCTTGCAAGCATGTGGTTAAGGAGTTAATCACAAAGTGATATCGGATTACGGAACGAGTAAAGTACTTGCTGTGAACGAGATTGAACTAGGTATGACGATACCGACGATCGAATCTCGGGCAAGTAAAATATCGCGAGACGAAGGGAATATATATATGGGATTGATTGAATCCTGGCATCGTGGTTCTTCCGATATGATCATCGATGAATGTGGAGTCAATATGGGTGCCTGCACCGCTGATTATTGATAGAAGATCATGTGCAGATATTCTCGAACCCGCAGGTCACACACTTAACGTATCTCGACGCTAGGATAGATTGGATAATTGGTTTATGAATTTTTGTTCGAGTCTCGGATGGGATCCGGATATCACGAGAGGTTCCTAATGGTCCGAGAATAAGATTCATATAAGGCAAAGGCAGTTTTTGGAGTTCGAATTGTTCCAAGTTAATCGGTATTGTGGAAGCTTCTAGAACCTTCCGGAAGGGGACCAACGTGGCCCCACCTTCCGGGAGGGGAATGGGCCTATGAGGGAGTGTCCTGGCCGCATTGGGCGGGGCACAAGGCCCCATAGGGCCCAGCCGATTCTAGAGAGATTTGACTCGTTTAAATCTCGGATAGAATTTCTAGATAAGGGAGAGTTTAAATCGCTTTAAACTAGAGATAAGATTTCTAGATAAGGGAGAGTTTAAATTGTTTAAACTAGAGATAGGCTTGGAGGAGGGGCAGCTGGCCGCCTCTATATATAGAGGGTGGTGCGCCTCCCCCACACACCTTCCTCCAAGCCCTAGCAGCCTTGCTACCTTCCTCTTCCCTCCCGATTGCTTGTGCGAAGCCTGCAGCAGAAATTCTCCACCATATACACCACGCCGTCGTGCTGTAGATCCAATCTATCTCTCCACCATACTCGCTGGCCCGTGGAAGGAGGAGACGCCGAGGTGCCGACGTGTGCATCTCACGAGGCACCGCCACTTGTGGTGCTAGATCGGATCGGATCGCGAGGAGGAGAAGCGTACGACTACATCACCCACGCCCGGATTTAACGTTCTCGCATTGGCGAATCTTCAAGGGTATGAAGATCTAATCCAATCTCTCTCGTTGTTTGCATCTCCTAGATTAGATCTTGGCTTTCCCTCTGTTCGCTCCGTAGAAAACTTTGATTTACTATGCCGCGAAACCCTTCAACTATGTATCAGAAAGCTTATAGCAAGTGAACTATATTAAATGACTTGATCTTTATGCTACGCTTAACTATAGGAGTATGTCCATCACATCATTCTCCTAATGATATGACCTTGTTGTTAATAACATCTCTATGTTCATGATCAGGAAACCATGATCATATATTAACCAACAAGATAGTTTAACAAGAGGCTTTACTAGGGACTCTTTTATGTTTACAAATCACACAAGTATTAATGTTTCTGGTTAATACAATTATAGCATGGTATGTAAAAATTTATCATAAGCATGAAGATATGATAATAACCACTTTATTATTGCCTCTTGGGAATATCTCCAACACCAGCCCGTTGTAGCGGGGCCTCAAGGGAACTACTAGCAATTAAGGTGCTCCTTTTAATAGAGCACCGGAGCAAAGCATTAACACTCCATGAACACATGTGATCCTCACATCATAGCCATCCCCTCAGGTTATCCCAATTTCGGTCACTTCGGGGCCTTTAGATCCGGACAATGATATGTGTACACAACTTGCAGATAAGATCACAAACAATACTATCATAATAATTCAATAATAAGTTCAGATCTGAGATCATGGCACTCGGGCCCTAGTGACAAGCATTAAGCACAACAAGTTGCAACAAAGTCAAACAACACTAATAGAGATACCAGGCACCATGCCCTAACAATCTTATTCGATTACATGATAGAACTCATCCAATCCCTACCATCCCCATAGCCTACAGTGAGGGATTACTCACTCATGGATGAGAGAAACATGGATGGTTGATGGAGAGGCGTTGGTGATGATGATGGCGATGATCCTCTCCAAATTCCCCGTCCCGGCAGGGTGCCAGAACGGAGTTTCTGGTTCCAAATCACGGTTTCTGGTGGTGGCGGCACATCGGAACTCTTTCTAGAAAAACGTCGACCCCTCCCCTCGGTTTTTAGGTCAAGAGGCGTCTTATAGGCGAAGAGGGAGGCAGAGGGGGTGCCTAAGGTGGTCAGACTTCAGGCGACTGGGCCCACCTGCAAGGGCCTCGTGCCCACTCCGTCTCTTACTCTGGCTCCGTGGATCTTCTAATGAAATAGGATTTTTGGCATATTTTCCGGGATTTTTCCTGATAGTTGATTTTCTGCCAAAAACTAGACACCAAGGTAATTCTGTTGAAAACAACGTCAGTCCGTGTTAGTTGTATCCAAATCACACAAGTTAGAGGAGAAAGAATAACAAAAGTGTTCGGAAAATTAGATATGTTTTGGACGTATCAACTCCCCCCAAGCTTAGCTTATTACTTGTCCTCAAGTAATTCAGTTGAAAACTGAGTGCGATAAAAGAATTTTCACGAACACATCTGCTTCATATGATGTATATATTCTCAGCACAGGAGTAGATACTTAAACCATTCATAATAAGAAGTATGCAACTAAGTCATTACAAGCTATGAAGAGAACCAACTCAATAATAATAAGTAGCATAAAACATAAACATAAGCAACATTGCAATGCTCATAAGAAGGTATGATAGAGTGGTATCTCGCTTGCCTTTGTTTGTAGAGCACAATATAAATGCCAGGCACCTCTAAAGTTCAAGTGAAGACTAGAAGTAAAGATATCAGAGATACAAGCATCAAAGTCATGACATAATTAACCAAGTTTTGAGACAAACAAAAGAATGACAACTATGCTCTCAAGAAGGTGCTCATAGAATAAGTGGTGACTCAACCAGGAAGTGAAAATGTTTTGAAAAGTTTTAAAGGCTTCCAAATGCTGAAAGTAAGGTACTCATTAGCTTTGAGATCTCATTGCCCCTATCATAGGCACCTTTATATGGTTAAGGTGAAAGTGAGCTCCAATCTGAGTTATATGCTTGACAGACCATAAACTGAAAATCTCATGTCCCTTGAGTATGAGGGCCGCTCCTCATTCTACTCAACTTTAGTTACCTGTAAGTTCTTGTCATTATAAATACATGCGTATCATAGAGAACCGCCAACGGGATACCCCTTGCACATGATACAGGAGCTATCCCGTGATCAAAATGGCAAGGCAAGCAGACAATGAGCATCTCAGCGATCCTTTTATTTGCTATTTGCATAGGTTTTTATTGAAGATGCTTCATAGATCGCTTATTATGTTTATGCTACAAGTTTCCACCATGATTAGGCATGGGTTAGGCTAGCGGCTCAGGCGTTTCTCTAACACATATATAGAACTCCATGAACTCACAGGCTCCTCTTTTATTTCACACCGACGACATCCACAAACAAAAGAGCATGATATAAACTGGATATGTATCCATAAGTGTTGAAAGCGTTCCCCGTGACAGCATGGTTCTGCTAACTCCCAGCCTATAGTTTGCAAGCATATAACTTTCATGGGCAGTCACAATGGTTTAGGTTTATTAAGTGCAAGAAATAAAGTGTGCCATCAAGTTTGTGAGAGCTTTACTAACTAACTTTCTCAAAACAGACAAAACATTTTATTTGGAAGAAAACAAGGAATAACGAATATGCACTAAAATAGCAATATAGGTATGGTGGACATTGTTGGCAATATTGGTTTTGGGGAGTTGGATGCACAAGTAGAGCTCATACTCGGTGCAAGTGAAGACTAGCGATAGAGAGGGAGCAAAAAACGAGAGAGCAATAATTTTCATAATCATGCTTGCAACAAAACAAGACTAATCATGGCATGAAAGTGATACAAGAACTGTGAGGCAAAATAATTCATCGAGGCTTACTGACTATTGTTTAGTCATATGCATGCATGAGCATGTGCCAAGTCGATTCACATGAAACATTCAGAGGAGGATACCACAATATCATACCAAGTTATGAATAGAACAATGCAAGCAAACGCTCATATAACATGCTACAAACTATTAGCAAGCTGGAGATAATCACAAGAAAGCAAGAACTACTAAGGATCCATAAATAATATACACCTTACATGAACAGACTAAGCATGCTCACAATGATGAGTATATGTACAAAAATGAAAACAGATAGAGTTCGTTACCAGCCTCTTACCACACCTCAAGTTGTCTTAATCTTCATTATTGCCATTCACTTGTGTGGCTTGAATAATAACATGAAACCAAAATCCACCAAGGACGGCTGAACCCTGCAAAGAACTCACAAAACCAAAGAAGAATAACAAATAATTTTGGTGTTTTCGATTTTTTAAAAACAGGCAAACAAAGCAAAAGCAAACGAAGCAAAATCTTTTTGGATTTTTCTTTAAGGCAAACCAAAGCTAAAAAGCAAAGAAACAAACCAAGAGAAACAACAAAAATATTTTTGGTATTTTTGTGTTTTGAGAAAGCAGAGACAAAAACCAAAAAGAAAGTGAAACATAGATATACAAATAACCGACGGAACATGATATATAGATGAGTGTGATGTCGGTATACCTACCCCCAAGCTTAGGCTTTTGGCCTAAGTGGGGCTCAATAGCGCGGATAGTAACCCCAAGCTGGTGGGTCATCATAGGAATGATCATATTCAGGCGCTTGCGATGAAGAAGAAGACGCGCCCCAATCATAAGAGGGACGCTGGTATGAAGACTCTCCCAAGTTGGAGGGCTGAACCAAATCATCTTCGGCATCCTCTCCAACATTCTCCTCTTGCTGGGAGAGCTCCGCCACATATGTGTCAAACTCCTCCTCTGTGAGCGACCATCCTTGCCTGTTATCAAAATTAAACAAAACAGGTGCAGGCAAATAGACTACTTTCTCAGTCCTATCCCCTCTCCAACCAAGCTTGGAAAAAGATAATTCATATGGTAAACTTCTCACATTAGCCTCTAAAGAAACACAATTATGCTGAACCATGGAATCAAGATCAAGCCTCTCTATGGGGAACCAATAATCTGAATGGTGAGGCTCTAAACCATGGAAAGTTAGCAACCTAGAGGCGATGAGACCTCCAAAAATTCCACCCTTCTCGCGGTTAGTGGTAAGACGGTAATCTATCAAAGCATCCAGGTTATAAGATCTATCCCTATTCAAAGCAGCTGCGATAAAAGCTAGATCGAAAGAAGATAACTTTCTAGCAATCTTTCTAGCAATAACACACTTGGTAATGAAATAGGCAAAATATCTAATGGATGGGAACTGAATGTTCTGATTTTACCACTTTCCTTCGAGAAGTCGAAACCTTGGCAAATTTCAGCATATAAATCCATAAGTGATTTGGGCCTCTCCTTGATCTTCACACAAGATCCCCAATGAGGTACTCTAATTGCTGCACAGAAATCAGCAAAAGGTAGGTCGATAGCTATATTGTATATTTTATAATGGACCATGGGATTATATGAAGACCAAGTAAACTGGAAGTCCTGCACCACAGCCATGGTTAGCTTAACATATTGAAGTGGTTCCCCTTCAACAAAATGTTCTAACCCTGTATTGGTAATCATAGTTTGGAAATCTTGGAAGATCCCCGCGGCTCTCATAAATTCAGGGCATGGATATATGGAAGGGAAGACTACTTCCTCACGATGAACTTTCATTGGCTCAGGTACCATCAAATCATATTGATTCAGTGGGTATGCACTCATCTTCCTTTCTGAAAATTTTAGACAAAAATCAAACCAAGTGATTTCCTAGTTGATAAATGATGAGAAACTACTATAGGAACTTGCTAGAGGGCTACACATGCATCAAAATGAAATCTATAAGCATAGAACAAGCATGCAAGCTCACACAACCTGACACCTATAGCAGCAAAATACTCAAGATACAATCTACCAATCACAAATATAATTGGACAAGCGGAGGAGGCACATACCAAGGAGCAATCCCTCCAAAAATCAGCAGCAAAGATGGGATGAGCAAGGAGATCGAAAATCAGGAGAAAGAACAACAAGAACTCGAGCTTGAGAGTTTTCCGGTGTTTTTCGGGAGAGAGAAACAAGATGGCTGGGAGGAAACACTTTGGAGGGCAACATGTGGGCCACACCCATGCCATGCGGGCCCCTGGGGCTGGCCGCGCCACTGGTGGGTGTGCTGGCCTGGGGGGCCTGGGTCACTCTAGGTGTCCCTTTGCCCCTTTTTTTCGAGGAAAAATTTATTATGAATTTTCTGGGATTTTTTGGGAAACTTTATTTTTGGCCAATTTTCAGGGTATGAAAATTGATTTTGTCACAGAAAAGATTTTTTAGAAGAAGCAAAAGCAAACCAAAACCAAACCTACAGAAGTTCTAAGACACTCTAACTAACAAACAACTAGCAACACCAAAGCTAACAAAAGAAAAAACACAGACTAGGAAGGAGAAAAGGTAAAAGTGAGCAAGTATAACCACGGTGAAAACATTATTTTGTTCATTAAAATCCTTTAGTTAACAAGTTTAATCAAGTATTGTTAGCAAAACAATCTTATACTAAACAAAACTTTGTATTCCACAAAGTGATTATGTTACCTCAAACTTGATAGCAATGGTCCCAATCATAATAGTTTCAAAACTTTCTTGTGAAATGGGACAATATATTTCTCCAACGTTGATGCTCTCAATATTTTCAATGGAATTCAGGAAATAGATTTTAGAAACCTTATTGGGGAAATAGACAGTATGCTCTTTGTCATTAATATTAAATGTTACTTTTCCTTGATTACAATTGATGACAGCACCTGTAGTATTAAGAAAAGGTCTCCCAAGAATAATGGACATATTATCATCTTCAGGCATTTCAAGCACAACAAAATCAGTTAAAACCAAGTAATTATGAGCCACTTGAACAGGAACATCCTCACATATACCAACAATAATAGTAGTTGACTTATCAGCCATTTGCAAAGATATATCAGTTGGTATCAACTTTTCTATCTGGAGCTCTTATGGAGAGAAAAAGGCATAACACTAACTCCAGCTCCCAAATCACATAAAGCAGTTCTAACATAATTATTCTTAATAGAGCAAGAAATAGTTGGTATACCTGGATCACCAAGTTTCTGTGGAATCTTGCCATTGAAGGAATAATTAGCAAGCAAAGTAGAAATCTCCTCATTTGGAATCTTCCTTTTATTAGAGACAATATCCTTCATATACTTTGAATAAGGAGGCAACTTAATAGCATCAGTCAAAGGAATTTGCAAAAATAAAGGTTTCATCCACTCACAAAACTTGTTGTAGTGTTCTTTCTCCTTTGACTTGTGTTTCTTACCTGGAAAATACATAGGTTTCTGCACCGAAGGTTCTCTCTCACTACCATGTTTATTAGCAATAAAATCTTCCTTAGTGTACCTAGTGTTTTTAGTGTGCTTCTCAGGTTCTTCCTCAACTTCCTCCTTATCAGGAGCATCATTTTTATCAATACTACTCTCAGTTTCAGCATCAGAGACAGATATACTATTAGGATCTACAGCAGGTTCAAGTGGTTCTTCAACTATTTTATGTTTCTTTTTCTTTCTCTTAGGAGGACTACCACTACTTTCACCTTGTTGAGAATCCTGCTCAATTCTTTTAGGATGCGTTTGGATGTTTGTATTCAGGCTTGGTATTAGACATTCAGACATTGACAACTCGAATACACGAAAACTGAGCATTTGTCTATACATGATATTCGCCCTCGACATTCCGGCTCAATATTCGGATGGGCCAAACCAGCTACCACGACTCTCTCCCGAAAGACGAGCACCAGACCTCAACTTTGTCTGGCATTCGGCCGAGCTTTTCTCTCTCCCACGCAACCAGGAAACCTTGGCGGCGTCGAGCATGGCAATCCGACCGCAAGCCAGGTAAATCCCGCCGCCCCTCCCTTTCCCATCCATTCCCTCCGCCCCCTTCATTCCTGTCGCCATTCCCGTCGCCCCTCCCTTCCCCTTCCATTCCCGTCGCCCCTCCCTTCCCCATCCAATCCCACCGCCCCTTCCTTCTGGCTGCCATTCCCATCGCTCCCTCCCTTCCCCTTCCATTCCCGCTGCCCCTCCCTCCCCCCTCCATTCCCGCTGCCCCCTGCCATTCCCGCCGCCCCTCCCTTCTCGCCTCCATTCCCCATATCTCTGCCTTTTTATTCATTTTCGTTCTCTTTTGCTACAGCACGCGCATACTCGAGGACAAGAGTAAGAAGAAGAAGAATATGTGCTTAAGCCCATTTTTAAGAATATTATTGCTCCTATGAATTGTCTCAGTATATGTATGATTGGTTTCTAGATTAGTATAATGTTGTGGCAGTTGGGTACATTGTCATTCCATTTTCCTTTTTTTGAAGTTATTAAGATGATGTGAGGATTTTATATAATGCTTTTTGCCGTTTATATCCTAAAGTTACACATGAAATTGGTTTCAAACATGTATCAGGCTCATACTCTCATACAAATGCAACATCACCTTGACCATCCAAATGGGATTTGGCATTCAACTAGGATATCAATTCTAGGTTCCAAATATCTAAACATCCAAACAAAAAAATTGGCATTGATTTCTATGTGAATATCCCTGGAGATTGATATTCCACTGAATGCAATGCCAAGCCTTCCAATACAAACATCCAAACGGACCCTTAGGGTGTCCTTCAGGATATAAAGGATCTTGAGTAGCTATACCACTCCTAGTTCTAATTCCATAAGCATGTTTATCTCCTGAGGCATTAACTACCATATCCTTTTGTACCTTAGCAAGTTGATCAATTTGGGTTTGAACCATTTGAAAGTGTTTACAAAACATTTTAATATCATTAGAAGTTCTTTCCACAATATCTTTCAACTCTTTAATGGCTCTAGAGTTTTCCAATAAATGATTCTCAACTTGTTTATTAAAATTACCTTGTTTAACAATAAATGTGTCAAGTTCCTCTAAGCATTGATCAGGAGGCTTACCATAGGGAATATCACCTTCATCAAAGTGGAGAGAGTGTACCTCAATAGTAGATGAGTGGGGAATTGGCTTACATAATTCTTCTATAGGAGGTAGATTCTTCACATCTTCAGCTCTAATACCTTTCTCCTTTAGACACTTCTTAGCTTCCTTCATCACTTCATCATTTAATGCAATAACTCCCCTCTTCTTTGGTGTTGGTGTTGGAATTGGTTCATGCACAACCGGTTCAGGAGTAATAGGCTCAGGTGTATTTAGCTCAGTTGAAGTCCAATCATCATAATTCCTGCTTATTTTTTCCATTAATTCTTCAGCATCTATAGGAGTTATTTTCGTGAAAACACAATCAACAAAGCTATCTAGGTATGTCCTAGAATCATCAGTTAGTCTATTATAATAAATATCAAGAAGCTCATTTTTAGGCAATGGACATCCAGGATGTGCATGAATCAAGGCACAAAACCTTGTCCATGACTTAGGCAATTTCTCTTCTTCTCCCTATTTAAAATCAAAAAATTTCTGCAAAGCAGCATGTCTAGCACTAGGAGGAAAATATTTCTAGAAGAAAGAAGCAATCAAACAATCAGGACTATCAATGGAACCAGGAGGTAATCTATTAAACCAAGCCCTAACTTCTCCTTTTAGTGAAAAAGGGAAGATCTTAGTAACAAAGTACTTGCGCATCTTAAAGTCATCAGAGAATAAAGCACTCATAGTGGAAAGCTCATTCATATGAGCCACAACACTCTCATTTTTAGTCCCACGAAAAGGTTTTTTATCAACAATGTCTAAATAAGATAAATCAAGAGAGAAATCATAATCTTTATCTTTAATATCTATGGGAGAGGTGGCAAACTTAGGATCATAGGACAGTTTAGGAATAATGGTACGTCTCTCAAGGAGACTCTTAATAGCACTAGCACCATGTGTGTTTTGACACTCTTCAATAAATACTTCAGTAAACTCAATGTAACCATCATTAATATCACATCTCTCTCTAGACTTAGGTGAGCTAACAGGTGTAATAGTGTCTTCACTAGGAGTTTCAGTATTTCCTAGACTAGCCATAGTAGCATCTAGGAAAGGACCTAATGAACCACTCACATCAAGCACAGCAGAAGTAACATCATGAGTATCAAAAGCAGTTTCAGATTTAGCAGTAGTAGTAGTGTGTGGCATGAGTATGTGGTGGTGGAGTAACAAGCTTGCTTATAACAGACGGTGAATCAAGAGCAACACAGGTGTTTAGGACTATACCTCTTCTTGTAGTGGATGGTAAAATAGGAAACTTTCCATCACGAGACTTCCCCATGATGAAAGGAATAGTAGTCAACAATAATAGATCCAAGTGAACTTACAAATAAAGCTATGCTCCCAGGAAATGGCGCTAGAAAATAGTCTTGATGACCCACAAGTATAGGCGATCGCAACAGTCTTCGAGGGTACTATTACCCAATTTATTGATTCGACACAAGGGGAGCTAAAGAATACTTGCAAGCCTTAACAACTGAGTTGTCAATTCAGCTGCACCTGGAAATAGTTCTTGCTCACAGAAGTTTATCAGTAGCAACAGTTTGTAGTAGCAACAACAAAGCAACAGCATCAGCAAAACATGAACAATAGTAACAGTAGTAGCAAACAGTAGGATATGAGCGCGGTAGGCATAGGGATGGATGGACGGGCGTTGCATGGACGAGTCTAAACATGTAACTTCAAGATATAGGGCAATTGCAGATAAATAATAATAAGCATCCAAGTACTAAACAATCATAGGCATGTGCTCCATATATAGTCATGCGTGCTCGCAATGAGAACTTGCACAACATCTTTTGTCCTGCCAGCCCGTTGCAGCGGGGCCTCAAGGGAACTACTAGCAATTAAGGTGCTCCTTTTAATACAGCACCGGCACAAAGCATTAACACTCCATGAACACATGTGATCCTCACATCATAGCCATCCCCTCAGGTTATCCCAATTTCGGTCACTTCAGGGCCTTTGGATCCGGACAATGATATGTGTACACAACTTGCAGATAAGATCACAAACAATACTATCATAATAATTCAATATAAGTTCAGATCTGAGATCATGGCACTCGGCCCTAGTGACAAGCATTAAGCACAACAAGTTGCAACAAAGTCAAATAGCACTAATAGAGATACTAGGCACCATGCCCTAACAATCTTATTCGATTACATGATAGAACTCATCCAATCCCTACCATCCCCATAGCCTATAGCGAGGGATTACTCACTCATGGATGGTTGATGGAGAGGCGTTGGTGATGACGATGGCGATGATCCTCTCCAAATTCCCCGTCCCGACAGGGTGCCAGAACGGAGTTTCTGGTTCCAAATCACGGTTTCTGGTGGTGGCGGCGCAGCGGAACTCTTTGTGGAAAAACGTCGACCCTCTCCTCGTTTTTTAGGTCAAGAGGCGTCTTATAGGCGAAGAGGGAGGCAGAGGGGTCCCTAAGGTGGCCGCACCCCCCCAGGCGCGGCCTGGGCCCACCCACACGGCAAGGGGTGGGCCCTTAGGCCTCCACTCCGTCTCGTACTCTAGCTCCGTGGATCTTCTGGTGAAATAGGATTTTTGGGATGTTTCCTGATAGTTTATTTTCTGCACAAAAACTAGACACTAAGGTAATTCTGCTAAAAACATCGTCATTCCGTGTTAGTTGTATCCAAATCACACAAGTTTAGAGGAGAAACAATAGCAAAAGTGTTCGGGAAAGTAGATACGTTTTGGACGTATCAGTAGGGCTATAACAGCACTCCTCAAAGTCCACCTTCCCCATATAGATAACCCCACACTATCACCTTGAGCGCTAGATGGTTCCAACAAACACCACAATTTCATAAAGACATCCAACTCCAAATATACTCATGATAAGTATTTATAAACTCTAGCCTAAGTGCCATCACGACGTGCACGCTGTCACTTTCACACACGTGGGGAGAGCCGGAGATATATTAAAGCACTTGAGTAGTAGGATTGATCTACTTGATTACAAAGCTCATGATCACAATAAGATCACGCATAGATAGAGAGATGAACACATAGCTACCGTAGAGCCCTTAGCCTCGAGGAAGAACTACTCCCTCCTCATCATGGGAATCAACAGCGGCGATGGAGATGGTGGTGGAGATCGATGGAGATGGCTCAAGGGGCACTTCCCCATCCCGGCAGGGTGCCGGAATAGAGACTTTTGTCCCCTGAATCTCCCCTTCAGTGGCGGCGGTGCTACAGAACTTTTCGTGGATGTATGATGGATTATTTAGGGTTTCTGCATCGGAGGCTTCTTATAGGCGAACAGGGGGAGGTCGGTGGAGGCCTAGGGTGGGCTCGCACCACCCTAGTGTGTGGCCACCCTGGTGCCCTCCTCCGTCTCTGCTTCGTGTTTCCGTATTGCTCCGGAAAAATAGGAAGATTAGCTTTTGTCCAGTCCAATTCCGAGAATATTCATTTTTTAGATTTTCTGTAACCAAAAATAGGAGAAAATAGGCAACTGGCACTATGGCATCTTGTCAATAGGTTAGTTCCAGAAATTGTATAAAAATACTTCAAAGTGTAGAAAAAGCATAAGATAAATGATATACAACAAACATGGAGCATAAAAAATTATAGATACGTTTACGACGTATCAAGCATCCCCAAGCTTAACTCCTGCTCGTCCTCGAGTAGGTAAGTGATAAAAATAATAATTTTTTAGGTGACATGCACCATCACAATCATGATCAAACCATTTGTAAGTATTGAAAGCTGAGATCAAAGTACTCTAAACATGAGCATGAAAGATGAAGTTCTAACAATAAGACATAGTAACTATGCTGCAACATGAAAGGATACAAACAAAGATCATGAATAACAATACATTGAAATACGTTTGTTTGTTTCACATACAGAAAACATAGCATAGTGGTATTCAGCTTGTCCCTCATGGAATAGCAAAACATAAATGCATAGGACACCTTCAAAGTTCATAAGGGTGACAAGATACAAATAGTTCAAGAGCAAGCAATATCAACATTATGAATCAATCAATAAGTTTTGGGACAATGCACATAGAACTAAGAATGACAACTATGCTCTCTTAATTGGTGCCTAAGGATAGAAGGTGGAGACTCAATATAAAAGTGGAAGAAAGGCCCTTCATAGGGAAGCAGGGATTTCAAGTTTCATGAAGAGCTTCCAAAAATTATGATACTTGTTAGCTTTCAGCTCTCATTGCCCTATCATAAGAATCTTGAAGTGATTAAGGTTAAAGTGAACAAAATATGGAGTATATGCTTGACAAAATATAAGTTGGCAATCTCATGTCCCTTGAGTACGAGGGTCGCTCCTCATGCTACTCAACTTTAGTTATCGGTAAGTTCTTGTCATAGTAAGTACATGTGTATCATAGAGAACCGCCAACGGGGTACCCCTTGCCCAATGATACAAGAGCTATCCCATATCAAAATGACAAGGCAAGCAGACAATAAGCAAATCAACAATATTCTTATTTACCATGGGAAAATGGTGTTTTTCTCTTCTTTCCTTTTTTTGTCTTTTTCTATCTCTCTCTCTCTTTTTTTATAAGAAGAATGCTTCATAGATTGCTCACTATGGTGATGCTGCAAGTTTCCACCATGATTAGGCATGGCTTAGGCTAGCGGCCCAGGCATTTCTCTAACACATATACATAACTCCATGGACTTACAAGCTCCCCTTTTATTTCACACCGACGACATCCATAAACAAAAGAGCATGATATCAATTGGGTAGATAATTATAGGTGTTGAGAGCGTTCCTCGTGACAGTACGGTTCTGCTAATTCCCAACGTATAAGTGCAAACATATACAACATAGATGACACAATGTATCAATTTTATTAGGGGCAAGAAAAATAAAGTGTGCCATCAAGTTTGTGAGATCTTTAATCACTAACTTTCACATAACAAGTTTAATTTGGGAGATAGATAAGACAAGAATATATTTGGAATGGTGTAACGCACCATGCATAGGAATTTATAGTGGACACTTTGGAATAAATTGGTTTCTTGGGAGTTGGATACATGAGTAGAGCTTACTCAATACAAGTGGAGGCTAGCAAAAGGCCGGGAGCGACCAACTAAGAGAGCAATAATGGCCATAATCATACAGAGCGACAAAAGATTACTAATCAAAGCATAAAGTGGCACCACAAGTCAAAAACTAAATGATCATAGAGGCTAAGGTGACTGGTTCATAGTCTGTCATGGTGGTGTCACGGCAGATGCCATGGGCAGGCTTAACTTGGGGGCCGAATGGACACTTCTGGTAACCGAGGAGGGAGTGCACGGTCTAGCTGCGCACGAAGAACAAGATGAACTCTCCACACTTGGGATTTTTATTGATCCTAGAAGTTTACAAGTGCTCCTTGAGCTGTTTGAGCATAGCCTCAAGGTACTAGTTTCCTACTTGGTCCAACCTCCCCTAAACCCTAGCTATGCCCCTCCTTATATAGGCGTTGGCCAGCTAGGTTACACCCCTTTGGGTCCTAGGGTTACTGTTTGGATCTTGTTCCTCACTGTACGGGCCGGGTCATGGGCTAGCCCTGAGCCCCTTGACCCAGTCCACAAAGCTAGACAACTAATGGACTTATCGTATGTAGCCTCCAGTTCTTTTGGTGTCACACAATGACTTTGTACGTTAACCCTTGCTTTAGGCGTCACCCGACTCCTTTTGTGTCACCCGGCGTCACCCTTTTATTTTGACAGTGCTTTACCATGGTCCCTCCCGAACCTCACTCAGAAAGCTGCCACGCGTCCTCTCTGACTCGGCCTTCCCTCATGAGAATCCGCACCTCGCTTCCTGCAAGGCAAACAAACTTGTCTTATACGGTCCGACATAATTCTTATGTCGGTCGTACATGACTTTCTTACCCGGTCGTTGTTACCCAGCCTGATTTATTCTTTACTTGGCATAAACCAAGCTGGGCAATCTTTTACCCCTTATGACCCTACATGGTGTTATCCCCCCAACATTAGTCCCCAAAGCTGGTGAGGCCTGGCAGTTCTTGCTGTTAGGCGTCTCCAGGTTCCTTTAATGTGCTTGGAACTTCTCTTTATGTCACCATTTACTGCTTAGGGCGCACTATTTGGCGTAATCTCGTTCTTTGCCGAGTCTATTTGGCCCTTTTTGAGTCTCATCTTTGAATTTCTGGCTCATTTTCGCGTCGTGCCGAGTCATTTTGGATGTTGCCGAGTCATTTTGTCCTGCCTTGGTCACTGACAGCTGGTAATCATGATGACTTGCCTCAAATTTTGTCCCAAATCCCGACCGCACAGTGATGGCGGCGCAGTAACTCCCCGTCACTATGGCAGTCCCATCGCTCAGCGCATCGTGTCTTGTGCATCGTGACTTGGCTATGGATTTTTCGTGTATCGCCTACACGTGGCGTTCGCTGATACGCTCACTCGGCCGACTACACGGCCACAGGGTGGCCATGGGGCGCAGGAGGATCCCATGCTTGGTTTTTTTACTCCCCTTAAGTAGGGGTGAGGGGAACTTAAATTACTTCGCCCGTTCAGTTTTCCCCTTGCCATCTTCTTCTTCCTTGCGCCCCCAAATCCTAAATGCCTCTTTGCGGCTCTTCTTCTCTGTTGCTTCTCTCTTGTGATTCCCTTCTTTCCCTTTCGATTCTACAACGGGTCCTTGCTCCTCCAAGCCTCTTCCAACAGCGAAAGATCCAGAAAAAATCGACATCATGGACTCTCGCGACGCCGGTAAGGAGGCAGAGGAGCATGAGGTCACCGCCGATGAGCGCGGCGGCTGGGAGGGCTCGGAGGAACTCGAGTGGCTACGCTCCACCAGGCGCATCCCGCTCAAGGTTGACTATCGCCTCCCCTCTGGTGATTTTGCTCCCAAACCTGAGGCTAATGAGAGGGTAGTTTTCCTCTCACACTTTGAGCGGGGTTTTGCTTTGCCTTTTAGCAACTTCTTCGTTTTTTCCTCTACACCTTCCATCTGCAAACTCACCATCTTCCTGCCAACGTGATTGGTTCCCTGTCTTGCTTCATTTCTACCTGCGAGGGCTATCTCGGAATTTGGCCCACTGTTCTTCTCTGGGCCAAATATTTTAAATTTAGGATTCAAGTTGTGCCTGATCCCGGCATTTCCCGCGCCGAGAAAAGGCCCAGTAGGTGCGGTGCCTCTAGTATCACGCCCAGATCAATCTTTCCTCGGGTCACCGGCATAGGTTCTTCCAAGAAATGGCATAGAATTTTCTTCTATGTCAAAAATAGCAGGTCCAACGACTACATCCAGCTTACCCCTTCAAGGACGAGGTTCCCAGCAAGGAGTTCTGGAAGCTTGACCCGAGCAACAAGAATGTCGCGATGAATGAGGCTCACGGGATCCTCGAGAGGCTGCTCTCGCCAGATGAGAACTTCCACTTAACTAATGAGGATCTCATGTGCGCTTTCATCGCACGCCAGGTTAGCCCCATCTAGGCCAGAAGCCACAAGATGTGCTTCATGAGAGGCCCGCGAGATCGTAATCGGTACTCCATGTTGGAGCTCACCAACGACTCTGTGGCCCGCCGAGTCAGCTCAATCTTCAAACTGACCTTGGCAGAAAACTGGGCCTGGAGCTGCCCCCTTTTAGCCGGGATAGGACTGTCCCCTGGGTAAGTTTCCAAGTCATTGATTTTGTTGCCGACATGGCTTTCCTTTTGTTCACTTGTTGTCATGTTTATTTGTTGATTGTATTATGTTTGTCTTTCGCAGAATCTCGTTCACCAGGTTGATGACAGTACCGTCCCTCCTAGGGGCTACTATGAAGATCGCTCTGATACTGACGAAGTTGAGTTCAATCGGGAGTGCTTCATGCCAATCCCGCACGCCGCTGCTGCCTCTGCTCCGGGTAAGACCTCTACTCGAAACCCCTTACGAGATTGGTCTGACGATGACGATGATGACTGTGAGATTCTAGAGGTACTTGTCTTTTGACCTTAACTTTCTGACTTATCCGTATGAGCTTGTAATTTACTTATGCAGCTGGCCAGGTACATGTAGTTCCCCCTCTCGCTGTGGGCGGACTCGGAAAGATCCCTGCCGCCAAGTCGAGTAAGCGGCGCGGGGCCTCCTCCAGCACTCGACCTTCAAAGAAGCGCCGAGTTGATCCTGCTGCTCCTCCTGCTGCCACGTTATCCTAGACTCGCAAAGCCGTTGGGTGCCGAGTCAGTCGTCGCATCCCGCGCGACCCGACTGTCTTCGGGTAAGTTTTTATGCTTGTTTCCCTTCATTTTTCTTTCCTAATGCTTTGCTTATTTTCTTCTTATAAGCTTATGTTATTATTTTCAGCACGGACATGTTTGCCAGCCAAGCTGCACCTAGCATGGCTTCTTCGCCATTGAGGCCTCTTTCTCCTCCCCGCGCTGACACCGCTGTGTAGAGCCCCGTCCGGGTCACTGCCCCTACTCCTGAGACTCATGCGTCTTAGAGTGAGGCTGAGTCAGTGGTGCGCCCGACAGAGGAGACCCGACCTAGCTTCCCAGTTGTTTTACTAGAACAAACCCTTGATCCTGGCGCCAGCAATATCAGCGCCGAGAAAGCCCTTGATATTAGCTCTCCAGTTTCCAGTGTACCTGTTGATCCAGTTGTTGCCCCACAGAATACTGTTGAGCCTGCTCATTCGGCTCATGTCTCTTCTAGTCCCAGATCTGCTCACTCTGCTCATCTGTCAAAAGATTAGACTCGGCCTGCTGCTCCAGGCCACGCTCGCTCCACATCTGGCAAGCCACCCGCGACCAAGCAGTTGACCTTGGTCCACGCACCCGGCACCGCTCCACAGATTCGGCCCACACCAGCAATAAAGGCACCCGCTTCGATGGGTCAGTTGGGCGAGTCTGCAGCTGCCGGATCTAGCAGGGCTTCCAGGGCTGGTGCCTTGCATGCCAACGCCGCTGCCACCCGCGCCGGGTGGTAATTACCCTGAAGAAAGGGCAAGTCCTAACCCGGATGCTTAGTGGGCACGACCTTGGTTCTGTAGAGCGCTACACCGTTGCTTGGAACGCGGCCGGCGAGCAAGAAGTGAGTTCTGGTGCTGGCAAAAAGATGAAGTTGGGCCCCAAGGCCGTTTCAGATATGACCCAGTAGGTCATCGCCTTGATGGCTAGAGCATATTAAGTGAACGAGGTATGTAACTTCCTTACTCTTTTGCGTAAGAGTAACATTAGTGCATTCAAGATAATAAGTCTCTGAGTTCACACAATCTTCATTAGCAACATTAGTGCATTCAAGATAATAAGTCTTTGAGTTCAGTTTCAACTCAAGTAAAACTTCCATTAAAACACAAGCTTACTGTAGCAATTCCATTTAAAGGCTCAAGTGATCAAAGAGAACTCAAAAGGAAATCGATAAAGAGGCAAATGCAAATAATGGCAAAAATCTGTCAAAAAAGACCAACGGGTAAAAACCGATTTTTTTCGAAGACCTTCTCTTGCTCAAATCTAAAAGTGTTGAACTAACGAAAGTTAGATAATAACCTGGGGATTTACTTAGAAAATTACAGCTCAATCCGACATACAGAGATTTTTCACCAATTTTTACAATGAAGCACAAAAATCTGTTTCGGGACAACAACTTCCCCAAATCTTACTTCTCTCTCATTAGAGGTTATTCTTGGCACAAAAATAAGAAAAAAATGATAAGGAGAGGTTATTACAGAAGTAATAATTTCCAAGACTCAAGAAAACTATTGCGTTATCTCCCAAAAAGTACTTTTCTTTATCGCCTTTAAGTTAGGCTTGATAGTCTGAGAAGATGCTCACATAAGAAATATGAATTGAAGTAAAAGAGAGCATCAACAAGTAAATTCAAAACACATTTAAGTCTAACCCACTTCCTATGCATAGGAATCTTGTAATGAAACAAGTCATGAAATCACAAAGCAACAAGCATAGGAAAGCAAAACAAGTGCAACTTCAAGATTTTTGTCAACACCCGGATTTTTCAATCCTAGATGCCTGTTATGCCATACATCGCAATCCCAGGATTACCATTTTTGCGAGACATAACAGAATTGGATACCATAGTACTTCATCCATTACAACGATACATAAGTTCTTACACAAATAGGGATCTCATGATCCAGTCCTTAATACAACATCAAGCAGCGGAATACGTAGTAATAGTAGCGTAGGCGAGGCTCCATCTTCGGGTCACAGCAATGCCGACGATGGGAGATGATCCTAGTTGTAATGGCCCGGGGTCCATCCTCCGGGTACTCCTCTTCATAGTCTGGCCATGGGAATAGCCAGGGACAAAGCCATGAGTACTCTTTAAGTACTCGCAAACTAATACTAACAAGAAAGAGGGGTTTTTGGATAATAGGACACTAGGCTCTAGGGTTGTTTTGCAAAAGCCAGATTTATACTACTAAGTTCCAAAGCTGGTCACAATTTTATAACTCCTAAGTGGGATCTTGTATTTCCATCCACAACTCTATTGTGGTCAAGTCAAAGTCTCGGATCGTTCACAAGTCATTTTGAAAAGTCGACGGGGAACAAGATGGCCTAATCTGTCCATAATCATGACGCGGCTATTCGAATAGTTTGACACTCTGCAGAGATTGTACACTTTCACCACAACATTCGATACATCCGTCAGGAACAAATCCTGAATTCACCATACTCAGTATGCGGATAATCAATCCTAACCTTCCAATTACACTCCCTAGTATAAGCACCTCTCCTGTGAGTTTGGCCTCCCAACCATGACCACTGTCATCTTAGGTACTGCATAGGTGGACAATCTTCACAAGGTAGCCTCAGCTCAGACCTTGGCCGTGAGGGAACTAATACTAAGGTATATAAGTTTCCAGTCAAGCCCTACCCAATATTCGGGTATTGTGGTTGTACGATAAAATTGGAATGGTATCGCATCCAGACAACCATCAGTTTTATAAAGGGCTAAGGCTCATGCCTCAACATTTTCATCACCAAAATCATCAAGTATTTGGAAACACATGTCCAAAACATTTCAATAGAATGATCCATCATTCCAAGGTTTTCATAACCATTTTTCCACCAAGTATTCCCATCTAAGGTTGATCAAATTTTATGCTTAGCACTAGCATCTACAGGTGGGGTAGTACTAATAGAGGGGTGGTAACTAGTGAAATTGCAACTAAGTCCAACCTTATATCATAAGCTGATATCAAGGTTTCTAGCTTAGGACAAATTTTAATGTTCTTTATGCAACCTTCAGCACAACTGTCTAGTCTCTACCAAACTTCTTGGGTAGCCTCTAAGTAAACTTTGATAAGGAAATAGAGTAAAAAGCTTGCCATAAAACTAGGATTGGTTTAGCAAGTGGGTATGGTTACATACGCTTAGGGCATATAGTAATCATGTCCCAAGCATGGGTTATGGCAACAATAGGGTATCTTGCAAGTGTTAGCTTGCATCAATATCAGTATAAGCTTGCATAGCTACTAGCTTGCTCAATCAACTAGTAGTATTAGGCTTGCCTTGTGCAGAGCAGTGGTTGAAGTTCTCCTCGGCTTCCTCTTCGTAGTATCCTCCTTCTTCTTCATAGCCTTGGTCGGTACTAGCGTCTATGAATAAATACGAGGTACACAATCACCAAACAATACTTAACTACTTGCAATCATCACACACAAGGGTCCTATAGATGATCTAGCATCATCTCTATCATTACAAGGTTAAGGATTGGTTTAAGTCTTCTTATTTTAGAAAAAGTAATTTCTACTCATTGAAGAACTACTTAAGATTTAATATTCTCCAAACTAAACATGGGATCATGTTGACACATGTCATCACCACATGTTGTAGTCCATGGGAATGTGATTTAAAGTGGTGTCACAATTTAACAAGGTTTTACCCTTTTATTTTAATTAATTAAAGTGGCTAGAAATGCTTATGAAGCATTCCTTTATTCCTTGAACATTATTTCTGCCAGTAACCTATATATATTTTTATATATTCTGAAAGGTATGGTTGAAAGTGATTTTTGAGAGTTGGAATCAACTCAAAAGCTATTGTGGTTTAAATTTGAAAAATGTTTGAATGCAGAAAAGCTTCTGCCTTGTCATTTTTGCTAAGGGTGATCTACAAATCCAAATGACTTGAATCCAACGGGCTTGGATTAAGCATTCACAGACCTTTCCAACAAAATTGGTTTCATCTAATTTGGTGCACTAAATTGATCTGGGTTGATTTTTGAAGTTGGGTACTGAAGTGTGTTTGAAATTAAAAAGAAAAGATTTAATTTGAATTGCTGGGCTGCGCGGGAAATTCTAACGGGCCGGCCTGCTAAGCGCAGTGCTCCCGCGGGCTGCTTAAGTGGGTGTCCCCACTCGTCAGTGACACGGGGCTGGGCGAAGCGGTATGGGGCAACGTGGTTCGTTAGATCTGGTTCTAATCCAACGGTTGAGCGTCATCGTCGACGCGAGACCGCTCCGGCGAGAACGAAACCTAGCGCGGCCAGTGAGGGGTGCTGGGGGCTCACCGGGGTACGGGCGAGGGTCGGCGAGGCGGGCGAACGACGAAGTCGATGAAGGCGAACCTCCTGGTACCGGTGGCTTCTCCTGGGGCGGCTCCAATCGCTGGCTCCTTTCTTCTCCGGCAGCGGCAGGCTCCGGTGAAATTCCGGCGGGGTGGTGCTCTCCTTGCTCTGAGAATGGTGTGGCACGATCAGTGAGGAGAGGGGAGTGAGATGGTGTGAAGAAATCGTGCGGGGGTGGCCTCTATTTATAGTCGAGCGAGGGGACCGTCGGGGCGCAAGGTGAGCTCGTCGGAGGCGATGTTACAGGCATCTAATGACATGGGCAAGGGTAGGGGACGGTGCTGTGTCTCCTGGCGATGCTCAACGACATGGTCACGAGTGATGGGGCGGTGTGGTTTGGTCTGGAACGGGCGGTGCTCTGCGCGGCAGAGGCGGCGTTCTCGACGGCGGGCGGTGGCTGTATGGCGCGGGGCGTTAAACGGGGATGTCTGGCGGTCTCCTGGGTCGGTGGTGATCGTGTGTGCGCGTGAGGGCGGGCGCGGCCTGTGGGTGGTGGTCGGGGTGGCGCTGGGCGCACGCCGGCATGGTCTGGCGTGTCTTGCGTGGTCGTGGCTTGCAACGCCGCGCTGGGACAAGCGGCGGCGGGACGGGGCTGCCTCCCGGACATGCCGGGCTTCTTGCCGCCGCTCCTAGCTTCTGTCCACTTTGGGGTGACATGGGGTTGCTTCACTGTTCACCATTAATGGCAATGGCAAGCTCACAGGTGCTAGTGTTGGGCTAATCTTTCTAGATGATCTCTTGAGGTGTGTGAGAGTGACTAGGGAACAAGTTAGGCAAGAATCAGCACACTATAGTGTTTTGTGTTTTGTTTGATTTGTGTCGCAACTTTGTTTGATGAAATGGCCGCATGAAATCAAGTTTTGAATTTTGAAATGATTTTTGGTGGGTTTGCTAGATTGGTTCTGGTGAGTCTACAGATGCTTGGGTTTTGAAAATTGAGCTTATTTAAGTGGGTTTTGAAAAAGTGGGATCTTCCCATATGAAGAAGATTCAATTTTGAGTTGTCATTTAAACTATGCATTTGAAAGTTTCTGGATGATCACAAGGTGGGCCTTGATACTTTGTTATGAGTACATTCAAGGGGTGCAAAGATCCAGAAAAGTTTCTGTTAGGTTTTGAAAGTTTGAGACAGCCAAAGTAGGCATGGGAGTTAAATTGGTCAAAATGACCATTCACTTAATATATTGGTTTTGACTTAATTTTCTTTAGGAAAAGTGTGGGGAATGTTTTAGATGATGTTCTTTTCACCTAAGAAACATTTTACAAGCAATGGATCACACAAACAAAGTGGTTTTAAAGAATTTCAAAATTCATGCATACACATAGACATGCTTTCATGAATTGATTTAGAAAAGTTTTTGTTAACCCTAAATTTTAGGATTAGTGTTTTGTTGATCTAAGTTTGATATTTTTGGGATGTTACAATTTTCAACATAAAGAGGGGGAAATTAATATTGTTGAGATACATAAGACCATGTTTCCCTATCTCATAATAACTTTCAGTAACATCATGAATAAAATTAACAATATAACTATCACATAAAACATTCTTATCATGAGCCACATGCATATAATAATTATTACTCTCCACATAAGCATAGTCATTCTTATTAATTGTAGTGGGAGCAAATTCAACAAACTAGCTATTATTGTTATTGTCATCACCATAATCATCAAATATAGGAGGCATATTGTAATCATAATTGATCTTATCCTCAATAGTAGGAGTAGTGAAAATATCATATTCATCATTGTAATCATCATATACTGGAGGTAAAGTATCATCATAACCAATAGAATAGCTATCTTCCAAAGCTGGGGAACTAAAAAGATCATTTTCATAAAAACTAACTTCCCCAAGCTTAGACATTTCCATAGCATTAGCAATAATGGTGTTCAAAGAATTCATACTAATAACATTGCTATTAGCATGCAAATAAAGTTCCATAGGTTTTTTATTTTTCTCTTCAAACACTTCATGTCCTAACTCAAGATAAATACTATAAAGCTCTCTAATTTTATTGTTGTTTACCATTAAGCCTAACTAGTGAAAAGAAGAAACAAAAAGAAAAGATTGCAGAATCTAAAGGAAATAACTTCGAGCACTCACACACCAACATGATGTGAGTATCTTTTACCTTACCTCCCCGGCAACGGCGCCAAAAAATAGCTTTCTGTCTTGTTGTTGACGTGGGAGCTTCTTCTTGAATTCCCCGGCAACAGCGCCAGAAAATAGTTTGATGTCTACGCACTTATATTCTTGTAGACAGTTGTTGGGCCTCCAAGTGTAGAGGTTTGTAGAACATCAGCAAGTTTCCCTTAAGTGGATTACCCAAGGTTTATCGAACTCAAGGAGGAAGTGGTCAAAGGTATGCCTCTCAAGCAACCCTGCAATCAATATACAAGAAGTCTCTTGTGTCCCCAACACACCCAATACACTTGTCAGGTGTATAGGTGCACTAGTTCGGCGAAGATAGTGAAATACAAGTGGTATGAATGATTATAAGTGGTAACGGTGTCAGAAAAGAGCTTCTGACTGGAAGGAAAAGACTAAAGGCAAAAAAATGGAAGCAAGCAAACATGTAACAGATCTAGTTGCAAACGGTGTTTCAATGTTTAGAAACAAGGCCTAGGGATCATACTTTTACTAGTGAACACTCTCAATAAATATATTCTCTTCATGATACTACCCTGCACTACTCTCTGGTTGGACACTTTAATCCATGGTAGGGCTATAACAACACTCCTCAAAGTCCGCCTTCCCCATCTAGATAACCCCACATTGTCACCTTGAGCGCTAGATGGTTCCAACAAACACCACAATTTCATAAAGACATCCAACTCCAAATATACTCATGATAAATATTTATAAACTCTAGCCTAAGTGCCACCACGGCATGCACGCTGTCATTTTCACACACGCGGGAAGAGCCGGAGATCTATTAAAGCACTTGAGTAGCAGGATAGATCTACTTGATTACAAAGCTCATGATCATAAAAAGATCACGCAGAGAGAGAGAGAGAGATGGTGGTGGAGATCGATGGAGATGGCTCCGGGGGCACTTCCCCATCCCGGCAGGGTGTCGAAACAGAGACTTCTGTCCCCCGAATCTCCCTTCGGTGGCAGCGGCGCCGCGAAACTTTTCGTGGATGTATGATGGATTATTTAGGGTTTCTGCATTGGAGGCTTCTTATAGGCAAAGAGGGGGAGGTCGGTGGAGGCTCAGGGGGCCCACACCCCTTGGTGGCGTGCCCAGGGTGGGACCACGCCACCCTAGGTTGTGTCCACCCTGGTTCCCTCCTCCATCTCTGCTTCGTGTTTCCGTATTGCTCCGAAAAATAGGAATATTGGCTTTTGTTCCGTCCAATTCCGAGAATATTCATTTTTAGCTTTTCTAAAACAAAAAACAGCAGAAAACCGGCAACTGGCACTGCGGCATCTTGCCAATAGGTTAGTTCCAGAAAGTGTATAAAAATACCTCAAAGTGTAAACAAAACATAAGACAAATGATATAAAACAAGCATGGAGCATACAAAATTATAGATACGTTTACAGCGTATCACATCACACCGCTTGTAGCAAATGCGTCGTCGCCGGAGAGACGCCGTCACCAGAGTGGTCGGGCGCTCATTGTAGCAGCGCCGCTGCACCCCTGTAGCAGGGCCGTCATGCCTCTGTAGCACGACCATCCAGCCATTGTAGCAGCACTGCCACGCCTCTATAGCAGGACTGACCGGCTGTTGTAGCATCGTCACCGCGCCTAGGTAGTAGCGTCGGCCGCCCATTGTAGCATCGCTGCCGCACATCTGTAGCAGCAGGACCGCCCGCCCCGCTGTAGCAGCGCCACCGCGCCTATGTAGCAGGGCCTGCTGCCCGTTGTAGCAGTACCTTCGCGCCTGAGTATCAGCCGCCGATGTGCCTATGTAGCCATACCGGCCACCCTGAGTAGCAGTGCCACCGTGCTTCTGTAGCAGGGTCGGCAACCCCTTGTAGCAGGGAACACCGCACACCTCTGTAGCAGGGAGGCACAGGGCCGCCCGCCGCTCGCGGCACTGCAGGTCCCCATGCTCGTATCACGGTGGCGCCGACTTGCAGCGATGGGGACTGGGATCTAGCAGTAGCGGTGTGTATTGCTGTGATGGTGGGAAGCCATGGCGGCGTGGTGGTGTTGTGGAGAAGAACAGGGGGAGAAGAATGGCAGCCATGCGAGGTGGAGAGGATGAGCACGACGCGATGTGGGGAAACTTTGTGGAGGAGAGAAGGTAGGAGAAGATAAGGTATGGGCCTGCAGATGCTTTGTCGACGTGGAGTTGTAATGCGTGCACATACGTGAGGATCCGGACGATGTATTCTACGGGACGTACGTGTCAGTTAGCGAGCGAGCGACCCGGGGGATCGTTTCCTTCAATCCCCGGGGGAAGCCAATTGTTTTCCTTCTTTTTTCCTTCTTCTTTCCTTCTTTTTCCAAGATGACCTAGCATGTTATGTTGGAGAATTTTAGAAAAAAATGTTAGGATCATATTTAAATTTTGAAAATCTAGCTTGCTTTAAATTTTTCATTTGAAACTCTTACAATTTTCTAATAAATTGTGTTTAGTTGATTATATTGGAAAATGTATCATTAAAATTTTGTATATCATCATTCTATGGTTTGTGGATGTTAAACTTTATGAATTATTGGATGGCATATAATTTGTCTCACATTTATGAACATGTATATTCCCCCGGTATCATTATATTGTTCTATTATACTCCCACAGTCTTAAAACAGATGTCTCAGATTTGTTAAAAGTTGGATAAATCTAGACACTATTAATATATAGATTTATTCAAATTTTGACAAACTTGTGACATCTATTTAATACGGAGAGAGTATTATTATTACTTTTCATACAACTGGTCTTAGAGCATGGGAACTGAGAAGTTAAGATTTCAAATATGTCCCAAGCAACTTAAATCCCTAGAGCATATGATATTGGATAGTCCTCATAAGAGAGCCAAAAAACTCATCATCATACTTAATCTCTTATCGCAATCATTAGTATCTCGTCATTTTGTCAAGCCAACAAACACCAAGTTTATAGACATAGTTAAGATGGCTGAAGTGGGAGCTACAAGGAAGAAATATACTCCTTTTTTTAGATCATATACTCCTTTCTTAGATTGGGCGGATAGGTTTTAAGCTTTTTTTTTATTTCTCTTTCTATATAACTCTCTCGTACATGTATACTTAATCAAAATATCAATAAAAATATACAATAGAGTCCTGCTGTTTTCGTTAAAAAAACACCAAGTTTATACATGAATTGCGCCTATACATTAACAAGGTTAACGATGTCTCTTTATTGGAGTGAGCCACTATTTTTCCTGTTTATTTTTGTTCCAAGAAATTATTCTTGTGTCACCATACTTGAAAAAAATCCTATTTCACAAGAAAAAAATGGGTGATAGCTATAAGCATTATTATAAGGAACATATTGAAGATGAACAAATATATGGACACATATTGCTTTCAATATGGAAATAGGGACACTGCCACGCCATGATCCAACTTTTCAAGGATATCATGGTTCACTACATGGATCTGAAGTTATGTGTAAGTTATTACTCACATAATCACATTTGTATCACATTACAATGACTGTCTTATTTTAGAGGATTTTGACTTTGCACAAGACAGAGTTGACGTGAAAGGCTTTGATGCAGCCCAACACATGTCATTCACCATTGGTCCACATCATGCTATGCCAACCAATCTCACAAAGGTGAATTCGTTTTATATCTCACCCTCCTTTGGTTATCTCGAGAATGAGACCCTACTTGAGGCAAGTGTAACACCCCCGAATCGGATCTATGCAGATCTCAGCATTTCCCGCCAAAATCCGTATAAAAGCGATTCAAAGACGCCCACCAGACACTTTCGTGTGGGTGGGATTTGAATACAAGTAGTTACATCACAGTAGTTTACAACAGAGTCCACAAGAACTTATATATACAACAGCGACTCAACGAGTCAAGAATACAAAAGGTATAACACAAAGATATAACTCAAGAAGAAGGCAAGATAGTATTCGAGTACGGACAAGATCCAAATGGGACTAAGAGTTCTGAAGAATAACCAAGCGGTGTCCAACCCTGCCCAGGCCAAGACGGAAGGGTAACCTTGCTAACATCGTCAATCACATACCTGTTAAGCCAAAAGTGTGCCGACAAAGGGCAAAGGAAAATAGAAAGAGAGCGGTCAGTACTGAGGCCAGTACACGGCGAGACTAGAATTCGGCGGTCCTCGCCTACATAGATATGGTGGGCTCAGCGGCAACAAAACTTGCACTATCTAACTTATAGAGACACGCTACAACTTCGGCTATTAGAGCGAGATAAGAGAGCACTATACGATAGCTATAAATAACACCAAACATAACCCATCCTAAGACTTCCCCCTTGAAGACCCAGTCGAGGAAGTTCCCTTGCGGAACACACACTATGGCAATTTTAGTTAAGCAGGTATTTAGTTGATAAGGCTAATTACTAGTCATATTATTAAAGAGGCAAATCATTACTGGCGTTGCCTATGATCATGACACTGTACTCCTGAGGCGTCCATAACCGTGGACACACGGCTTCTCGAAAAGATTTACCCTGCAGGGATGCACTACTGTACCCAAACGCACGCTTAACCCTTAAGGCAACATATCACACGTGCCATCCGAATCTCACAACAAGAACTATCCCTTAACTACGCGCATATCCAGAGGCATCACCTACTGTGTTGATCCAACCAAGAGGTACGATGATTCTCGAGGGAGGCACAGCGTTTGAGTCTACGGCCGGGCGATGATCGGAAGATAACTTGTAGAGCTCCATCCCACCTCCGACACGATATCCCAGTTTTATGCAATGCAAGCCATGACAGTCCACCAAAATCATATCACAACTCAACCCATGTCCGAGGACATATTATGCTTATGCACCAAATGGAAAACCAATTTTATAACCCTCTGGATATACGAATAGCGCCGGTAGTTGAGGGGGGATCCCAGAGGCCCCCACGTTTGGTTAGCGCGATCAACTCAGAACTGGTATCGTAGAACGAACGGGTTCTAGGTCGGCTCAAGCAGTTCCCAAAGGTGGTCCCTGCCGGGGCCTTATCATTAGGTGAAATCATAACCAACAATATCAAATTAATTATATTATCGCCAACAATATCCATGTATCATGTTCCACCTGTATGAGAGCGATACTAAGCATGCCTACGACTCGCAAGGACAAAGCTAGCTAGACAAACAAGGAAATAGGACAACCAAGGCAATATAGTGGAGCGGGTAAATAAAGGAACAATACTATATCATCGACAATAAGGATAGCAATAGATCAAAGGAAGGGAGTAAAGACTATAAATGCAAAATAGGTAGAAGGGGGAGAATGCTTGCTGAAAACATTGCAGAAGGTTCACCCGAAGATCGGGTCGACACTCGCATCAACTCATCGGCCTAGTCCGCGAAGAAGCAAAACACTAGAAGAGGCAACGGATGCAATATTTAATACTAGGGCGGAGGATCCGGCATGATTATGCTATGATGCATGACATGGCAATATCGGTCCTACTTAGCAATATTAAGCGGAATCGGGATCCCGACATTTATTATTAGGTTCAAGTTATTTAACTACCCCGCATATTAAATATTGAATTAACAAGACAAAGCATGACATCGGTTCGCTATACAAATTTAAATGGAGCCAATATTAGACTAGATTCGCCCGCATATGGGATCCATATTTAATTATGAGGTGAATCGACAATATACCCCCAAACAAATAGATATGTATGCAAGCATGGATAATTTAATATGCACAAGTTATATTATATTAATAAAAATAGGGTATCGGAAAGGGGTCACACATTGGGGTTCGAAGCTCTTGGGGTTCGACGAGATCGGTCTTTGAATTCCGTGAAGGAGAACTCGGGTTCCGTGACAGATGGCGGACTTGACATGATGGAGTATCCGAAGGTCTTGGTCTCTCGCCACTGAAGGGAATATGCCCGAGAGGCAATAATAAAGTGGTTATTATCGTATCCTTGTTTATGATAAATGTTTATTTTGCATGCTATAATTGTATTAATATGGAAAGGTTAATACATGTGTGTTTAATAAACAAACAGAAAGTTCCTAGTTATGCCTCTCTCATAAACTAGCTCGTTGATTAACAAGATGATCAAGGTTTCCTGATCATGGACATTGGATGTTGTTAATAACGGGGTCACAACATTAGTGTAATGGTGTGATGAACATTCATCCGAAGTATAGCATTACGATCAAAGTCATTGAGTTTATATTGCTATAACAACTTACGAAGTGATCCTAATCCTTAGACCATGAGATCATGTCAATCACTAACACCGGAAGAGTTTCTTGATAACATCAAACGTCACACCGTAACAAGGTGATTATAAAGATGGATTCAGAACTAATAAAGTATTATGTTGAGGCTCATGGATTGAGAGTGGAATTTTTTCATCCCGATGACGGATAGATATACTCTGGGCCCTCTCGGTGATATCACATTGATTAGCTTGCAAGCAAGTGATTTGATCACTAGAATGTTATATCACGGGAACGAGAAAAGAGTACATGTCAGTAACGAGATCAAACTAGGTATGGAGATACCGATGATCGAATCTCGGACATGTAATATATCGCGAAACAAAAGGATTAAGATACTAGCGTAAAAGGTTCCGACGATCACAAGAAAGTCATCGTTGAATGTGTGGGAGTCGATGGGTCTCCGATCCCGCTCGATTATTGATCCGAGAGGGTCTCGATCATGTCCGCATTATTCACGAACCGTAGGGTGACACACTTAAGAGACACCGACATCCAATTGGAGCAAAAGTTTCATGCCGAAAGAATGAACAAGCAGGAATTTATTTCACTAGATACAAACAAAGTTTTCGGGTGAAATTGCATAAAGTGGTTATGCATGTGAAATGGAATTCTAGCAAGGGGTTATTTGTGAATGTTTGTCATTAAATTAATTGACAAAATTCTGAATAAAATAAAAGAGTTTTATTTAATGAGAGTTTGCATTAAATTTGGTGGAAATTTAATGGGAATTTGAGTGGGTTTTTGAGTGGAGAAAATTGAAGGGCCATTTTGTGAGTGGAGTGTCCACCCACATGAATGAGGGAGAGGTGGGGGCACCCTCACCGGCGGCCATGCCCCCTTGGGCTTCCCCCTCCCCTATATAAGGAGCCCCTCCTCTCACTTCTCACTCACACCTCCTCGTGAAGGATCTCTCTCCCTCTAGAATTTATCCCCATGGTCTCGGACTAGCGAGATACATGTTCTCGTGGCTTTTCCGCAAGAAAGAGTTGTGCTTCACCGCATCGCTGGAGCGAGGAGGCGGAGGTTGCTCGGTGCCTCGAACGTGTGCGAGCACGGATCGGATGCTTGTTTTGCGGCGCTAGGACTTCCTCTCGATCTTGAGATCGGCAAGAGATCGTCTACATCAACCACGATTTTGGACTCGTTAAGCTTTGTCGGTCTTCAAGGGTATGTTCTCTACGGATATACATCCGCCCGTTGTTTGTATCTAGTAGATAGATCTTGGTACATAGTCGTTCCCATCGTAGGAATTTTTTTTGTTTTCTATGCTGCGAACCCTACAGTGGTATCAGAGCCAGGTTCTATGCGTAGATGCTTTGCACGGGTAGTACACATATGAGTATGTGGGCGATGATGATCATTTTATTGCTTCTTAGTTGTACTTTGTATATTGGTGGCATAGTGGGGTGAAGCGGCCCGAACAAACTTTACATGTCCTCGCACATGAGACCTGTTCCACGCTTGACATGCAACTAGTTTTACATAAGTGGCTAGCGGGTGTCTGTCTCTCCTACTATAGTCAATATCTAATTTGCAACGAGTTGTCAACAATTTGGTTATCCTCGTTGTGGTTCATGTTCGTAGGTAAGAACGGTTCTATCTTCGAAAGCCCTAAGCCACGTAAAATTTGCAATGGATAAATTAGAGGCGTCTAGTTTAGATTGTTCTTTGGGCTAGTGTTATGATATGGTGATGTTGTAAGTAGAAGTATGAGATGATACTCTTACAACATACATAACGTGTAAACTCCATAGACCTTGGATTTACACATAAAGGTATGATAGTGATCATATCACGGTGCACATGATAGAGATCATATGCGAGAACCATATCATTCCACTAATAAACATGTGATGTTTGATAGCATCTTATATTGCTTGTTTGGCGTTTTATTAGCATAATAAGATGATCCCTCATTTAGATATCAAGATAAAATGTGTTCTTCCTTAAGTATGCACCGACAATGTTTCGTAACTTCAAGACATCACGTGATGATCGGGTGTACTTGAATCCACGAGCATATCTCGGGTGTAAGAGCGATTACACGCCGAATACTAAGGTTCTTACTTGGCGAGCCTAGCATGTACAAACATGGCCTCGGAACACGGACCGAAAGGTTAAGCATGAGTCATATGTTTTGATATGATGACCATATGGATGCTCTCCTTTGAAGCTACACCGACTCACGTGATGATCGGACTTGGTATAGTGGATTTGGTTCATGTAATCACCAAAAAGGCACGAGGGATGTCGTTTTTGAGTGGGGGTTCATTTCTAATTTGTATTAGTAGAACTCAATTTATCATAAATTAAATCAAAGTGAATTTTCATAATTTGTTGTAGTCATTGGCATTCGTTCACCACCTTATGCATAGTTGTAATTGAGATAATAGAACTATAGAATTCTGGATATATACTTTACTTAACTGGTATTGTGTTGAGTGTCAATCAAAGTTTAAAGTCCTATTGCAAACTTTCAGCAAACTCTATTTACTCCGTGAAATTTAATAGTTAGTATTAAATCGAGAGTGAAAATTGCAGTGTTAGTATCTTAAGTATCATGTTTGCCTCCATGATTCTTGATTGTTTTAATATCAAGTTTATCTAGGAGCTGAAAGAATTGTTTCAGAAACCATCATGTGTGGCAGATATAACGATATCTGAAACAATGTTTTGGTTGCAATATGATAGAGTATAATATGTGTTCTCATATAGGATGAGAATTTACAAAGGTTGGAGATGCTAGACATCCTAATCATCCAAAAAGGGTTTTGGAAAGCAACATTATACTCACGATTCACCTTTATAAGCTACAGTAGCTTGATCATGAAAGTCGTCATGATAAGGATGAATAGAAGATGTATGTAAAGTGTTTACTACACTAAAAGATTACTAAAGAATGGATTTTGAAAGAATACCGATCATTTTGATGATGGTGATCTACTTCAAAGTGCAAGTCCAAAGGTATTATTATTTGAATATACACGCTTTGGACTATGTGTCATGTATATGGCGCCACTTTTGATGTTGATAGATTCTTTTAAAAGGAAAAGGAAATGCTGAAAGAGAATCTATAAAATATATTTGGCAGAAAAGAAAAGATTGGAAATATCCAATTTAGGTATATGGATGATATACATGTTATGGTTGTATTCTTTGCTTGTTAAACAATGTGGTTCTTGGGTATTGGATACCGAATTGGTTGGTATGAAATTTCATACAGAACGACGCAGTTCATGAACCACAATGGCCTAAGTAACTAGCAAGAGAATATGTGATGATGTTCATCGAAAACAAACAAACCGTTGTTTGTATTTCTCGTTGACATCAAAGCTTGACTTCAAGATTTGTTTTAATAATTGTTATTTGAATCAGGTATTATGAGAACAAAGGTTGTTCAAATAATTACCGTTTTCCATATAAGATGGATGATTTACAACATCTATTTGGAGAAATCACATCCATAAAACCTAATGCTAAAATGTCGCAAGACAAATGATTGAAAGATCACTTACGAAGTGACATCGCTGTTTAAATTATATTGGAAAGGAAACATGAAGAATCTCCATATTCATGGATTTTTGGAGTCTTTGATTTGATCAAGTGACGCTTGTGATACTTTCCTAGGGATAATTAAAACTTCGTTCAAAGGCCAAAGAAGAACGAACGACTAAAATATTGAAATTTATACATATCGATGTATGTAGTCCATTATGTGTAGTCGTAAGCGATGGGTTTCAACTTCATATGCTTTCTCTAGAAATTTGAGTGAATATTCACCTAATGAGAAAGAAGTATGAAATATTTGAAAAACGTTTCAAAGACTTTCAAGATGAAGTGGAAAATCATTGTAACAAGAAAATAAATGGTTTATGATTTTATCATAAAGGGATTTATTTGAGTTACAAGTGTAACAAGAAAATAAATGAATTATGATTTTATCATAAAGGGATTTATTTGAGTTGCAAGTTTAGCAAAACACCTAGATTTACATCTCCCGAAACACCATAGGAGTATGGAGTGTTTGAGATTTGTAAGGAAACCTTGTTTGACATGGTTGGATCAAAGGTGTTATTTATAAAACTGCCATTATGTTTTAAAAGATTAAAGCTTTAGAGACTACCGCTTTTACACTGAAAAGAGCTCCATCTTGATCCGTTGAAATGACACCATATGAGTTATGGTTTGGGGTAAAACCCAAATTGTCCTTTCTTAAATTTTGGTATGCTAAACATAAGTAAGATGTTTACAACCAAAGTCGGATGAGCATGTCTTTGTAGGTTATTTCGAATAACAATTGGTTATTCCTCCATAACACCGAGGACAAAAGGGTTTGTCGCTTGAAACGTGAAGTTTCTTGAAGAAGGAATTTTTCATAAATGTTAAGTGGGAGGACAATAGAACTTTGATAAGGTTAACGAACCTTAGCTATATGTGCTGAGTTGCGCAGCGCCGGAAAATGTTCCGGAGACTTCCAAAATGCTCATAGCTTATGTGCCTCAAAGGTTGTGGTCACGGAGATCTAAGTTTTTATTGAACCAAGTCGGTCGGATAAACAATCAAATACTAAGATTTGAGAGTAAATCATTATTGTTTGACAATGATGAACCGACTATATGCAAAGAAGCGATGATGGGCCTGTTCAAGTCAAATGGCTTGAAGCCATAAAATCCGTGATAGTTCCATACACGAGAAATCAAGTTTTGAACTTGGAAGACCCTCCGGAAAGGTGTAAAAACCTATCGGTCGTATTTGGATCTATAAAGAAACAGACATGGATGTTTCACATCTATGAAATAGTCGACATGTCGTAAAGTATTTTACGACAATGTTCAAGGAGTTGACTATGACAAGATTTGATCTTTCATAGTGATATTTAGTCTGGACGGATTAAAGTATCAACCACTACATATAATCTGTTATATGGTAGATGAATAAACAAAACAAAGTTCTTCTAATAGAATGGTTACCTAGGACGTGTACATGACACGATCCAAAGGGTTTTGTTAATTAAAAGGATGCTAAAAAGGGCATGCAAACTTCAATGGTTGAAGTAAGCATCGCGGAGTTGGAATCTTCACCGTGATGAAAAGGAGTTTTCATCAAGAGACGATGAAGATGCTTGCATTTGCAAGAAATTAAGTGGGAGCGCTGAGACATATTTCTAATACATTATGTGGAACACATCTTGTTGATTAGAAATAATGTATTATTTATTGACAAAGGTTAAAGAATTTCATTTCGATGAAATACTTAGGCAAAACCCGAATATTTAGCGTGAATGTCTATAGTGGATGATCGGACGCTAATATGGTTGTGCCAAACGTACATATATGATATATTGAAGGAGTTCAATATAGAAACGACAAGAAACGGTTCTTGTTGCATGGAAAGGAATTGAATCAAGATTCAAGTGTATCGACACTTGATAAGTGAAACAAGATTCAAGTGCTTTGACACTTGATGAGTAAAATCACAAGAATGTCTTGATCAATCATACCATGATATGTACACATCCAGATATGTCCTATGCTCTAAGTGTTATGAGCATATACCAGAATGAATCATAAAATGATTATTGGACGATAGTGAGGATATTCTTATGATCTTTTGGAAGAACTAAGAATATATTTGTGTAGAGGTGACAAACAATTACAAATAGTTCATTGTAACGCGTTACATTGATACTAGTTTTGTCACAAGATACAAATTAAGTTTATCTCAATTTAAACTATGGGTGGCACAATGTAATGGAAAGGAGATTCCATGATGGATTTGGAAGAGTTCCAAAGTTAAGACATTGTGACGGATACTACAACAAAAGGCTAAGTATATGACTGCTATAGTAGCAGCAAAGGAGGGAATTTGTGTCAAGTAGTTTGTTATCAAACTAAGGTGTGGTTCGTAACGGGCTAACACTAAAGATATATTGTATGACAATAGTATCGACATGATTTAACCCCAAGAAACTAAAGGTCTCACCGAAAGACCAAATTTATACAATGACATCTCAGTGGAGAATGAGTGATGCGTGAAGACGCAAAGACATGCAAATACACACGGACCTGAGCGTCAGATCCGTAGATTATGTTAACCACTTGCAATTGCGTATATGGAACACCGGAAAGCCATAGGTGTTCAATACGCAGTGTTTTCAAACTAGATTATTGTCTCTAGTGCAAGTGGGAGACTAAAGGGAATATGCCCGAGAGGCAATAATAAAGTGGTTATTATCGTATTCCTTGTTTATGATAAATGTTTATTTTGCATGCTATAATTGTATTAATACAGAAAGGTTAATACATGTGTGTTTAATAAACAAACAGAAAGTTCCTAGTTATGCCTCTCTCATAAACTAGCTCGTTGATTAACAAGATGATCAAGGTTTCCTGATCATGGACATTGGATGTTGTTAATAACGGGGTCACAACATTAGTGTAATGGTGTGATGAACATTCATCCGAAGTATAGCATTACGATCAAAGTCATTGAGTTTATATTGTTATAACAACTTACGAAGTGATCCTAATCCTTAGACCATGAGATCATGTCAATCACTAACACCGGAAGAGTTTCTTGATAACATCAAACGTCACACCGTAACAGGGTGATTATAAAGATGGATTCAGAACTAATAAAGTGTTATGTTGAGGCTCATGGATCGAGAGTGGAATTTGTTCATCCCGATGACGGATAGATATACTCTGGGCCCTCTCGGTGATATCACATTGATTAGCTTGCAAGCAAGTGATTTGATCACTAGAATGTTATATCACGGGAACGAGAAAAGAGTACATGTCAGTAACGAGATAAAACTAGGTATGGAGATACCGATGATCGAATCTCGGACATGTAATATATCATGAAACAAAAGGATTAAGATACTAGCGTAAAAGGTTCCGACGATCACAAGAAAGTCATCGTTGAATGTGTGGGAGTCAGTATGGGTCTCCAGATCCCGCTTCTGATTATTGATCCGAGAGGGGTCTCGATCATGTCCGCATTATTCACGAACCGTAGGTTGACACACTTAATAGACACCGACATCCAATTGGAGCAAAAGTTTCATGCCGAAAGAATGAACAAGCGCAGGAATTTATTTCACTAGATACCGAAACAGGTTTCGGGTGAAATTGCATAAAGTGGTTATGCATGTGAAATGGAATTCTAGCAAGGGGTTATTTGTGAATGTTTGTCATTAAAGTAATTGACAAAATTCTGAATAAAATAAAAGAGTTTTATTTAATGAGAGTTTGCATTAAATTTGGTGGAAATTTAATGGGAATTTGAGTGGGTTTTTGAGTGGAGAAAATTGAAGGGCCATTTTGTGAGTGGAGTGTCCACCCACATGAATGAGGGAGAGGTGGGGGCACCCTCCATGGCCGAAGGCCATGCCCCCTTGGGCTGCCCCCCTCCCCTATATAAGGATCCCCTCCTCTCACTTCTCACTCACACCTCCTCGTGAAGGATCTCTCTCCCCCTCTAGAATTTATCCCCCATGGTCTCAGAATAGCGAGATACATGTTCTCGGTGGCTTTTCGGCAAGAAAGAGTTGTGCTTCCGCTGCATCGCTGGAGCGAGGAGGCGGAGGTTGCTCGGTGCCTCGAACGTGTGTGCGAGCACGGATGCGCTGCTGTTTTGCGGCGCTAGGACTTCCTCTCAATCTTGAGATCGGCAAGAGATCGTCTACATCAACCACGAGTTTGGACTCGTTAAGCTTTGTCGGTCTTCAAGGGTATGTTCTCTATGGATATACATCCGCCCGTTGTTTGTATCTAGTAGATAGATCTTGGTACATAGTCGTTCCCATCGTAGGATTTTTTTTTGTTTTCTATGCTGCGAACCCTACAGCCACATCACCATCTTGCAGCACCGAAGCTGAAGTAGAGTGGCTAGGAACTATCTTCACGCGATCCTCTACTGTTGCAGCCCCGCACCGGTTACATCAGTACCAAATCACCAATCAAGTAGGAGTAGCAGCAATAGGTGCACGAGCAGCAGGACACCAATCCAACGAAGACATAGGAGAGCTACACGGCCCATGTCCATTCAGACATTAGCTTGAGCACCCTACGGATACCACGAAGGCGGCCGACAGCACGCATAGGGGAGGCGATGAAGTGGAGCACCAGAGGCGGCGCACGCGCATGCGGGAGACGAGGCAACATCGCTCAGGGTGACACCATGGAGGCATGGCAGGGCTGTCCTGAAAGAGGGACGCACAGACGGACAGAGGCAGTGTTCGGAAGGGTAGCTCGTGGAAGCTCCGGTTGATGGGGACGAGATCAGGCGGCGCTGGGAGCTTGCGGTGGTGAGGCTCGCGCTGGGACGGAGGTCGCAGGACGGGGACTCAGAGCAGAGGCGGGAGGAGGACGACCGGGCTCGGTGCGTCATGGCAGAGGAGGGTAGCGAGGACGAGGACGCCCATGGCGGCGCATGTTGATTGGGAGAAATCCGGAGAGGCAAGACCGCGGGAAGAGAGGGAGTCCGATGACGACGCTATCCAAGGAGGAGGCGACGAACCAGGGGATCGCCATGAAGGATATGGGTTCGTGGCGATACGAGGCAGGAGGGTGACCGCGTGCGTGGTGGTGGCGAGCACGTGGGTTGCGTGTGGGCCTGAGTCGAGGGCAGCGTGCATGCATCGCATGTGCGGTGCGTGTGGGGGGGAGGGGGTTGGGGCTAGGTTGTGCCCATGTGTTGCGTGTTGTGTGTGCGTGGAACGAGACATGTGTGTGTGTGGGGTTAGGACCAAGGTGTTGTGTGGGCGTTGCGTTGCTGGCCGGCGACGCTGGGTGCGGTGTGTGCGGCTCGCGACTAGGATTAGGGTTTAGTTATCTGGGGTGGTAGGTGTTCTTTCGACTGGGCCTTTGGGCCTAGTTGTTTGACTGCCTCCCCCAGTAAAATATTTTTATTTTATTTTTATTTTAAAACATTTTTGTAAATAGTTTTTAGACAAATAAAAGATCTGGAAAAAAATCGGGGGGTTTTGATTTGAAATTAAAAAAGGAGACTAATTAGAAAACAAAATAGTCTTTTGGTGAAAATATTTTAGAGAGAAAATATGCATGATGTCATGATGATGCAAAAATAGAAAATAACACGCAAGTTTATTTTGGAATATTTTTCGGGGCATTACAACTCGACACCACTAACAAGGGATCTCGTCCCGAGATCCAAGCAAAGACACCCGGGGGTGATGATCGGATCTTCTTGCATCAAGTTGATGGTCGCGATGCCACTAACAAGAATCCTTGCTCCATCTTGGAATTATCGACACCACCAACGGGGGTTGTTGCTCACGTTCTTCGGAAGAATACTCTGGAAAGGCAAAAGAGGAAGTAGGGTACCAAAGATAAGGCCACCTTTAACTTCCGTGGGAGGAGTAAATTGCATAGTTCCACCAATCAATGTACACGGGCGAATGATAAGAGTAGTGGTATGGTAGCTACTCCATCCTACTCTGTACATGAATAGTAGTATCGTGCAACTAGACTCTCGGAATTTAGACTGAAGATCTTGACAATCGGTATTAACAAAAGATTTAGGTAGATGATGTCGTCATAGAAGTTGCAGGACATCGGGAAACATTTGAAGAGGGATCAGGTAGAATGAAATCCAGATGTAGGTCCACCACAAAAGAAGGAAAACGGAACCCTAAAGGTATGACGGAAGACCCAACTACGAGAATCCTAGACTTGAAGAAGGTAAGAGACCAGATTAAAACACGCAAAGATAAGAGGAGAAAGATTAAAGATAAGGAGTAAAAGCAGAGGTAATCAGATATATTCAACCGATTTTGTAGCAAATTAGTTTTGACACTAGAAATCGGCCATTGGCAAGGTTATCCTATAGACTGGACCAGTGGGGTATCGTAAACCTTTGCTCTGATACCACTTGTAACGCCCCCGAATCGGGTCTGTGCAGATCTCAGCATTTCCCGCCAAAATCCGCATAGAAGCGATTCAAAGACGCCCACCAGACACTTTCGTGTGGGTGGGATTTGAATACAAGTAGTTACATAACAGTAGTTTACAACAGAGTCCACAAGAAATTATTTATACAACAGCGACTCAACGAGTCAAGAATACAAAAGGTACACCACAAAGGTATAACTCAAGAAGAAGGCAAGATAGTATCCGAGTACGGACAAGATCCAAATGGGACTAAGAGTCCTGAAGAATAACCAAGCGGTGTCCAACCCTGCCCAGGCCAAGACGGAACGGTAACCTTGCTAACGTCGTCAATCACATACCCTTCAAGCAAAAAGTGTGCCGACAAAGGGCAAAAGAAAACAGAAAGAGAGCGGTCAGTACTGAGGCCAGTACACGGCGAGACTAGAATTCGGCGGTCCTCGCCTACATAGATATGGTGGGCTCAGCGGAAGCAAAACTTGCACAATCTAACTTATAGAGACACGCTACAACTTTGGCTATTAGACCGAGATAAGAGAGCACTATACGATAGCTATATGTAACACCAAACATAAACCATCCGAATATTTACCCCTTGAAGACCCAGTCGAGGAAGTTCCCTTGCGGAACACACACTATGACAATTTTAGTTAAGCAGGTGTCTAGTTGATAAGGCTAATTACTAGTCATATTATTAAAGAGACAAATCATTAGTGGCGTTGTCTATGATCATGACACTGTACTCCTAAGGCGTCCATAACCATGGACACACGGCTTCTCGAAAAGATTTACCCTACAGGGGTGCACTACTGTACCCAAACGCATGCTCAACCCTTCAGGCAACATATCACGCGTGCCATCCGAATCTCATAACAAGAATTGTCCCTTAACTATGCGCATATCCAGAGGCATCACCTACTGTGTTGATCCAACCAAGAGGTACGGCAATTCTCGAGGGAGGCACAGCGTTTGAGTCTACGGCCGGGCGATGATCAGAAGATAACTTGTAGAGCTCCATCCCACCTCCGACACGATATCCCAATTTTATGCAATGCAAGCCATGGCAGTCCACCAAAATCATATCACAACTCAACCCATGTCCGAGGACATATTATGCGTATGCACCAAATGGAAAACCAATTTTGTAACCCTCTGGATATACGAATAGCGCCGATAGTTGAGGGGGGGATCCCAGAGGCCCCCATGTTTGGTTAGCGCGATCAACTCAGAACTGGTCTCATAGAACGAACAGGTCCTAGGTCGGCTCAAGCAGTTCCCAAAGGTGGTCCCCGCCGAGGCCTTATCATTAGGTGAAACCATAACCAACAATATCAGATTAATTATATTATCACCAACAATATCCATGTATCATGTTCCACCTGTATGAGAGCGGTACTAAGCATGCCTACGACTCGCAAGGACAAAGCTAGCTAGACAAACAAGGCAATATAGTGGAGCAGGTAAATAAAGGAATGATACTATAGCATCGACAATAAGGATAGCAATAGATCAAAGGAAGGGAGTAAAGACTATAAATGCAAAATAGGTAGAAGGGGGAGAATGCTCGCCTAAAAACATTGCTGAAGGTTCACCCAAAGATCGGGTCGACACTCGCATTAACTTATCGTCTTAGTCCGCGAAGAAGCAAAACACTAGAAGAGGCAACAAATGCAATATTTAATACTAGGGCGGAGGATCCGACATGATTACGCTATGATGCATGACATGGCAATATGCGGTTCTACTTAGCAATATTAAGCGGAATCGGGATCCCGACATTTATTATTAGGTTCAAGTTATTTAACTACCCCGTATATTAAATATTGAATTAACAAGACAAAGCATGACATCGGTTCGCTACACAAATTTAAATGGAGCCAATATTAGACTAGATTTGCCCGCATATGGGCTTCATATTTAATTATGAGGTGAATCGACAATATACCCCCAAACAAATAGATATGTATGCAAGCATGGATAATTTAATATGCACAAGTTATATTATATTATAAAAATAGGGTATAGGAAAGGGGTCACACATTGGGGTTCGAAGCTCTTGGGGTTCGACGAGATCGGTCTTCGGATTCCGTGAAGGAGAACTCGGGTTCCGTGATGGAGATCTTGGCATTCGCCAAAGATCGCAGATGGCGGACTTGACACGATGAAGTATCCGAAGGTCTTGGTCTCTCGCCACATCACCATCTTGCAGCACCGAAGCTGAAGTAGAGTGGCTAGGAACTAACTTCACACGATCCTTTACAGCCCCGCATCGGTTACATCAGTACCAAATCACCAATCAAGTAGGAGCAGCAGCAACAGGTGCACGAGCAGCAGGACACCAATCCAACGAAGACATAGGAGAGCTACACGGCCCATGTCCATTCAGACATTAGCTCGAGCACCCTACGGATACCACGGAGGCGGCCGACAACACGCGTAGGGGAGGCGATGAAGTGGAGCACCGGAGGCGGCGCACGCGCATGCGGGAGACGAGGCAGCGTCGCTCAGGGTGACACCATGGAGGCATGGCAGGGCTGTCTTGAAAGAGGGACGCACAGACGGACGGAGGCGGTGTTAAGAAGGGTAGCTCGGGGAGGCTCCGGTTGATGGGGGACGAGATCAGGCGGCGCTGGGAGCTTGCGATGGTGGGGCTCGCGCTGGGACGGAGGTCGCATGACGGGGACTCAGAGCAGAGGCGGGAGGAGGACGACCGGGCTCGGTGCGGCGTGCCATAGGAGGGCAGCGAGGACGAGGACGCCCATGGCGGCGCAGGTTGATTGGGAGAAAGCTAGGGAGGCAAGACCGCGGGGAGAGAGGGAGGCCGATGGCGGCGCTGTCCAGGGAGGAGGCGACGAACCAGGGGATCGCCATGAAGGAGATGGGTTCGTGGCGATACGAGACAGGAGGGCGACCGCGTGCGTGGTGGTGGCGAGCGCGTGGGTTGCGTGTGGGCCTGGGTCGAGGGCAGTGTGTGTGCATCGCATGTGCAGTGCGTGTGTCGGGGTTTGGGGCTAGGTTGTGCCCATGTGTTGCGTGTTATGTGTGCGTGGAACGAGACATGTGTGCGTGTGGGGTTAGAGCATCTCCACTCGTTGGCCGAACCCAGGCCGAAATCTGGACCTTTTTCCGGTCGGACGGCGCAAGTTTTTGGCCTGGGTACGCCCAGTTTCCCACTCGGCTACCCAGGCCAAGTACCCAGGCGGCCAAAAAACGGCTATATATTTGAATCTGTATAGTTCCCGCCGGCGAGTGCTCGACCACAAGGTGTTCGACAGATGCGCCTACAAGTTCGGCGACATATTTTTATTACATAACAGGGGAAAAAATGCTCAGTCGTCGATGGGGATGGGCTCCTGCGGCGTGGCCGACGCGGCGTTGTCGTCCATCTCGCCGGTGAAGGGCCCCGGGTTGGAGGAAGTTGAAGCAGAGCTCGGCGTGGGAACGTTCGGCGCTGGCATGTTCGACGCAGAGGAAGGGGAAGGGGAAGCTGTGGTCATGCCCTCCAGGATGGCTTGACGTTGCGCCATGTACTAGGCCTTGACCGGCGAGCTCCTCTTCGACGTGTCCTCGCCGCCCATGAGGAACTTGAGGTCCGTGTGGCGCTTCTTGGCGGCGTAGATGGCCTTCTTCTCGGCGAGGCTGGCTTTCTTCTCGGCAGGGGAAGAGCACGTTCGGGTTGAAGCCGTCGTCGAACTCCGGCGACGAGGAGTACCTCTGTCGAGCAGCCGCCTAGCTCTTCTGGAAGCTGGCCGGAGAGATCGGCGAGAAGCCGGCGGGCGAGCCAACGCTAGCCTGGCTCCCCCAGTGTGGTGGGTACGGCGCGACCATCAACACCGAACGCGTCGCCTCCGCCTACTTCGCCTTCACCATCGCCTGTTCTTCCGCCACCGCCTTCACCATCGCCTTCTCCTCCTTCGCTTGCTGCTGCCGGAGCTTCGCCTTCTCCTTCCTGTCCTTCCGCTCGGCCGACGAGATCTGCCTGGCGTGCTCCCTCTTCTCCCACTCGGCCGAGGACATGCCCTCCGACTTGGTCGTCGGCGCTCTCGGCTTCCTCGCCTTCTTCTCTGCCGGACCCTCGCCGAGGATCGATCTGGGTTGGACGAAACTCTTGGGCGGCATGTCGGGTGCGGTGATCGGCGGAGCTTCGGGGGTGGGGGAATGGGGAAGAAAGGCAGGAAGAGGGAAGAAAAGGGCGGGGAGCTCGGCGAATTGGCGGGAGTGGTGACTTCTCTTGCCGACAGAGCTGGCCCACACCCGTGAGTCCGGCGTTCCCAGGCGTGCCGGGATCTGGGTACGGCGGAGGCCGGACAAAACACGCCAATCGAGCGAAACAGGTCCTCGGTGCATTGGGCGATTTTCGGCGTCCGGACCGAAATTCGGCGTCCGGACCGGCGTCATGGGTAGGCGAGTTGAGATGCTCTTAGGACCAAGGTGTTGTGTGGGCGTTGCGTTGCTGGCCGACGGCGCTGGGTGCGGTGTGTGCGGCTCGCGGCTAGGATTAGGGTTTAGTTATCTTGGGTGGTGGGTGGTCTTTCGACTGGGCCTTTGGGCCTGGTTGTTTGACTGCCTCCCCCACTAAAATATTTTTATTTTAAAACATTTTTGTAAATGGTTTTTAGACAAATAAAAGATCTGGAAGAAAACCGGGGTTTTTGATTTGAAATTAAAAGAGGGGACTAATTAGAAAACAAAATAGGTTTTTGGTGAAAATATTTTAGAGCGAAAATATGCATGATGTCACGATGATGCAAAAATAGAAAATAACACGCAAATTTATTTCGGAATATTTTCCGGGGCATTACAGCAAGTGCCAATGTTATGCCTAGGCCCATGACCACGAGGCCAAGAGGAGAAGACAAGGATACCCCAGAAGACGAGACGCTCAAGCATGAAGCATGGAAAAGGAGAAGGAAGAAGCAGTCCGGTGCCGCTGGCTCCACCGCCGAAACAAATCGGCGCCCCGCCAAAAGACTCATATGTACACCCCTCAGTCATCCCACAGACGAATCGGCACCGCGCCGAACAAACCGGCACCAGATCTGGTTCACCGACTTAGCCGCTGGACTGCTTGCCGAAATGTCAGTCTGCGTAATGTTTGGAGCTTGATGTCCATGAATATTCCTCCTACCTACCCCCTTCACCCCTAGCACTATAAATAGACCCGTTGTGGCTCAAATCTGACTAGAGTTGAAAATGAATGAAGGCTTGTGCCTAACCGTAGATGGGAACCCCTCTCTATAGTTAATCCATGAGTTGTACAAGGCCTTAAAGTTCGGTGTTCGTCTTCAGGTCGTCAAGACCCTTCTAAAGTGTTTGGTCTCTCTCTCTATCAAGGATTCTAGTAGTGCTAGGTCTTTCCCTTTGGGATTCTACTTGGTTGCTACTCTCTCCTTTTAATTGGGATTCTATCATCCGCTTGTCGATCTCTCCTATGGTGATTCTACCTCACGGTCTCTCGCCGAGGATTCTATTAGATTTGTTGTTCGAACCAACAGGAGAAAATCGAATCGGGTGTGTTTGCGTGCGTTTGTATCTTTACCTTGCATTTGTGTTGCGTTTATCGTGTTCATCATGTTTTTACTGACTCCCCGTCTCAAATCCGTGAAGATCGGGCCACTCTAGAGTCGATCCTACAAGGGATCCCACATCAGGCTTAGTGTTGATCAGATGTACAATTGTTTCATAATTGCCTAGCGGTAAAAAGTATCATTTCTTAGAATATGATACAGTGAGAATCCCTCGTCCATAGCAGTCGTTCACTTTGTCTTAATGTGATTGATGTATTAGACATTGCCCTCAAAGTTGCAAACCTAACATGGAAGGACATCATCTCTAACAGAAAGGCAAATTTCTTATGTACTGATGTTTCAACCCACACATTCGGGTATGTAACTTCTCACTATATTACAACCTTATTTGGTTTGTCACTGACAGACAATTGAACATTACACATGTACGAAGTGCCCTTTCTAGTTATGTGTTAAGGATCTATATGGATAATTTAGAGGGATGAATAGATTTCTCCTCACATCGATCGGCCAGGAGGTTTGTGGTTAACTAAATTCCCATTTCATCGGTTAGTCACCGGGTCAATCATGTCACACACATTTGAAATTATATTCTGACCCCTCCTGATAATAATATTTCTCATTCCATAATTCCTACGACTGGATGTTAGTAGTATTTCCATCCTGGTTTCAAAGTTCTGATTTTTTTTAAAGTTGCTTTGCCGCCCTAGCTTAGCGAGTTCGAGGCGAGTAGGATTCTCTACAAGCCCCTTAACACTTTTTTAGCTCGACAAGTTTGAAGCATGCGCCGCGAGGAGCCGATCTTTCCTGCTGCTGCCGCCGAGGAAGGAGGAGGAGGCGCACTTTAGCATGGACATTGGGCTAGACGACGTCGCTTTTGAGCAGATGACCATGTTGATCTTGCTACGCTCTCTCCGTGAGGAGGAGAAGGAGGAGGAGTGGCATCACATCGCCATAGAGTAGATGCTGCTCTACATTGACCTCGACTCCGACAACGAGTGAACCTCGTTGGCCGCGTCGCCGTCGTGCGTGTAGGCTCTAATGAGCCATATTTTGGGGATTAGGGTTAGGTAAGCAGCAACGACTTCTAGTAGTTTGTATGTAAACCACATTTTGCAAGAGTCAATGAAAAACTTGCTCACTTTCTCTAAATTTTGCCGCAAGTAAGAATTTTTAAAATTATGGGTCCTATTCCGAGATTTCAGAAGGAAAAAGCAAATTACACAACCTATATCAATCAACGTTTTAAAAGGCCAAGTTTATGGGTCTGCTAAGATACTCTAAGCGCTCGTACTACTTATTTCTTCCGAGTCGATTGCCCTAACCGGTGCAATCTATGTCCAATCCCTTTTGGTCATTAATCGCCACACTGAACCGGTACGTGACCATTAGAGGCGGCGGTGACAGCTGAGAAAACCCCATCTAGGGTTTCGTTTCCCTTGCCGGTGATGCTGTCGGTCCGTTCTATCTTTGGTGATCTTGAAGCCTTTCAGGTGTGACAGACCACGACATCTCACCGGTGGGAGGTTTCTGTTTGTTGGTTAGACTGTTTTTCGTACTTTTTCGGAAGGGTGAGACGACTGCTACATCGTGAAGTCAGAATAAGGTTCTCCCCGTCCTATCCTCGCTCCGGTTGTGCATCTAGCGCCGTCGAAGGATGCGTGGAGTCGTGTGTCCGGCAGATCTTCTGAAATTTATTTGTTTTTCGTGTTCGTTGGTGTGTTTTCAGGTCAGTATCTAGTGCGCTAGTCCTTTGGGGCCTTAGCACGACGACTTCCTGTTTGTCCACTATAACAAGCTCGACAAGCTTTGCCCGTCTCGGGTGTTAGAGGGACGAGAACGACGGCGCGTCTTCTGTTAGTACTAGTGTTTGTAGTCGTCGCTAGGTGGTCCTTTGACCTATTTGTATTTTTTATTATTTTTAGACTTTTTTAATACCGTTGATTATTAACGTGATCCGTGGAATTTTCGAAAAAAAAATTCTGTTTGGTCAAGGCGGAAGACCTGTTTAATGGAAACGTAAATGAGTAAGCACCTAAACGACACGGGAGAGGCGTGTCCCAGTTCCACGACGCTGTTGATACCTGTCTCCGCGATTCTCGCCGCGCCGCAGCACGGCGTGCCGGCCCCGGCTCCCCGCCGGCACAGCTGATTCCCCACATCCGAGCGTACGGCACTGCAATCTGTACAGGCTCCCAACATCTCCCCCAAAGTGCGCGCGCGTGCGCCGATCCCCATCCGTGCTCGCCTGCCCCGGGTGTGGCACCGCATCGCCCACGCCCGAGCCGCGCTCCTTCGACACGCCCGGCGGTCTCTCTGGCGCCACTCCGAGAGACCGTTCCACCTCGCCTCCGCCAGGTGAATCGGACTGATACCACCACCAAGTCTACATATGAGTGTCGAGTTGCATCTGCCAATGTTGTACTAGTACTACAATAGAGTTATCAGATGCTCGTCGTAGGGTTCGGGTTCTTAATTCGGAGGATTAAAATGGCTTGATTAATCACGACTCTCTTACTCCTCCCTTAGTTTCAGACTTTTTTTCAAAAGTTTCCTCCCTTAGTTTCAAGTGTTGGTATCAGACATGAGGACATGAATAGGACTGTTGACCACTCCCATAGACATTGCCGAACTCTTAATATTTTGATGTACTAACATAGAAAATTTGCAAGACGCACACTTGAAAAAAAAGGGTCCCGAGTTCTGATTCTGTGAAATTCCTCGAATTTAAACTGCCTTGATTAGTCATGATGATCTCTTACTCCTCAATTTCAAGTGTCTGTATCAGACATTAATATGACTCTTATGCACCGCCACATAAACTACTGAACTTTGCACGTTGTGATACTAATGCAGTAAAACTGTAAGCCCGTGTTTGGAAAAATGGCTTCAGGTTTAGTCTGTCTGCTTCTCCGTGTTATTGTTTCCCTATAAAACTGTAAGCGCATGTTTGGAAAATGGTTTCAGGATTAGTCTGGCCGCTTCTCCATGTTATTGTTTCCCTTATAGAATGCAGGCCCTATGTACTTACTTTTCCTTTCATTTCTTGTAAATCCACAGCTTTGCTGAGATATAATTCTTTAGTTATGTTCGATCTGTTACCTCCCTAGACAAAGGAATTGTGAATAAATGACAAGCTTAATACGCTTCTGTATACCAATAGAGCAACGGGAGGAAATATAACCCATTATTGCAGAAAGTTTCAAATATCTGGTCATCATCCTTGCTTGCAGTTCTAATTTTGAACAGAGTGTTGTATGTCACGCAAATACTCAATTCTGGTTGCCTCCTTGTTGCAAGCTAACTAAGCTATAATATGTTCCGGAGAGACCTTTTGACATGAGGGATGAGTGTGTGCCCTTCTCCACGACAATTCCTTTGTCGAGCACAGTGATCAGGTCACAGTTTTGAATTGTGCTGAGCCTGTGTGCCACCACCACGCTTGTCCTGCCGGTCATCACTCGCTCCAATGCCTCTTGCACCACCTTCTCTGACTGACTGTCTAGTGCACTTGTAGCCTCATCCAGTAGCATGATAGCTGGGTTTTTCAGGATGGCACGGGCAATTGCAATGCGCTGCTTCTGCCCTCCTGACATCTGAACACCTCTCTCACCACACCATGTGTCGTATCCATCCTTGAGGTTGCTAATAAAGTCATGTGCATTGGCGTACCTTGCTGCATTCTCAATTTCTGCCTCGTTTGCTGTTGCTGTGCCATACACAATGTTTTCCCTGATTGTGCCTCCAAATAGAGTTGGTTCCTGGCTGACCAGTCCAATGTGCTGTCGGAGGGCTCGAAGATTATATGTCTTGATATCCTTGCCATCAATCTTTACTGTTCCCCTAAGTGGGTCATAGAACCGCTCTATAAGCCCGATGATGGTCGACTTGCCAGAGCCACTTTGCCCAACAAGGGCTGTTGATTTTCCTGGTTGAATGCTCAATGAGAATCCTTTGAAGATGATCACATCTGGCCTTGACGGGTATGCAAAGTCAATTCCTCTGATGTCCACCTCACCTTTGATGTTCTCTGGCTTGTATCCCTCAGGGCTGTCAGGGTCAATTTCTGTTACCCGGTCAAGAACAGCAAACACTGAAGCGATTGCATCAGAACCCTTAGCTAGGTCTGTTGTCATGGCACCTGCATCAGCAATCACACGCCCTGTGCTTACTAGAATAAAGAAGGTTTGGAAGAGTGCCTTGGTAGTAATATGGTGCTCAGCTATGAGCCTGCCACCATACCAGAAGTCGAGAGCCCATGTGCATACCATCAGGCTCATGGAAGTGCCGAGGCCAAGGCCTGCAATCCACGACTGCCGGATGCTCTCCTTACGTGGTCCATTCTGTGCTTGGTTGAAGAGGCCTAAGATACGGCCCTGGGATGAGAAGGCCGTGATCGTACGGAGATTGGTGACAGCCTCGGCAGCTAGCTTGCTACTTTCGGATTGTGCCTGTATTGATTTCTTAGACATGCTCTTGAGTAAGACACGTCGAGCATAATAGCATACAATGATGAGAGGCTGCACCGCTATCATGACAAGGGCCAGACGCCAGGCAATGACCAGACCCATGGTGCAAGCAATCAGCACTGCAGAAACTGTATGGATCACCAGCGCCATTCGGTCACCCACTAGAGACCTCACCTACAGCAAAAACATTATGTAAGGTTAGATAAATTCCATTGATGTGTCAACACATTTTTTTTTAATCTGGTACTTACAGCGTTGGCTTCTTTGGCAAGCTGTGAGCATATGGCACCACTGGAGTTCTCATCACGGTCGAACCAGCCAATCTCAAAAGTGAGGATTTTTGTGAGCATCTGTTCCCTGACCCTCTTGGTGAGGTATTCTCCCATGACACCAAAGTTGTAATGCTGTCCAATATTGATCAAGAATGAGAGCACTGCAAGACCGACAAAGATAAGTGCATAGGTCCTTGTTTTATCCATGATTTCATTGTGATCTGTCAAAAAGTAGACTGAGATCATGCTTCCCAGAGCGTATGAATAAGCAGGCTGGATGCCTCCAAACACAATTGCACTCAAGCTTCCCATAAGCGCCTGCTTCCACTCTGGTGCATTGAGCATGATCAGCCTTCTGAAGGATGGCAGAGGAAGTTTTGGCTCCTCAGAGTTGACAGCATCACCTGCATCACCAAATGACCGGTCCGAGCTTGACCTGCTGGCCTCAGAGAATCTCCTGCTCATGCTATGGCTGCCGGACTGCTCCACAGCGGAAGTACTGCCAGTTCCACTGACCTGATCAGCCTCTTTCGATTCTCTAGTCTGCTGAAGGCGAACAAGCGATGAGTAGAGGCCATTCTCATCTTCAATGAGATCATCATGGGATCCCAGTTCCTTCACCTCACCGTACTGCATAACAGCAATCATGTCAGCATTGCGGATGGTGGAGAGGCGATGTGCAACAACAATAGTCGTCCTGCCCACGGAGGCCAGGTCAAGTGCCTCCTGTACAACACGCTCTGACTCAGTGTCCAATGCACTGGTCGCTTCATCAAGGAGGAGGATCTTGGGTGACTTCAGGATTGCTCTGGCAATAGCAATCCTCTGTTTTTGTCCTCCAGACATTTGGACACCACGCTCACCCACCTGTTTTTATTTCGGATATGGTTAATATGGTAATACCAGACTATCAAAGTATGAACCAAAACTTTGTTCACATAAAGGAAGACTGGGAAAGATCAACAGCTTAAGATGAACTAGTTTCTTGTTGAGCTAACAGCTCTAATCCTCTGTAATTTCCTGTGACAAATACATCAAATCCAAGTTTGCATTGCGAAGAAGACACACAATTTGCTAAGGATTTGTTATTTAAAATTTTATATGTACAACTCTCCTTTCCACTACAAAACTGCATTTTTTTCATTTGAAGAATATTTAGAAATTTCTGTGTGATAATTATGCAGAACTGATATGTATGCTGCAAACTGTTAGTTGACGCACTGCTAGACCGGTATCCTCCACTGATGATTAACATCTAGTGTTTCCATTTCAAATTTGAACCTAGCTTATCTTAAACATATATCTCAGCATTGTAATGTGGGTTATCATATTCATACATGCATATAAATTTACCCTTTCTACATATTGTGCCTGGAAAACTGAACACATAAGCTGTCAATGGAGGTCGAAAGTTTGGTCATACAGAAATTTTAGTTGATAAATGAAGTATTGGCAGGAAGTCAACATTGTTATCATTGTCATACACATATGGTTTACCCTCTCGCACTCTAAATCCCATCATCTCACATAATACCGTGCTCCGACACCCATGTTTGTATTTGTACACTATTTCATTCCTTTTCTGATTCTTAGAAACGCATCCCATCCTTCCATGTTAGTTTATTCATGGATGGGCATATTCATTCATCAGTGCAAAGAATGGTCAATTCTGTATTTAACTGACATGATATGGTAAGCGTCCTGAAGGCCACTACTCTTGTGTTTATCCTATATTGGCAATTGGCATGGATATGTATGGAACTAGCTATGTTATTACCATCATTCTTACCATGTAGCTACTTCGTATTTGCAGATTTTATATCTTGTTTTCCTTTTGTATTCCAAACATGTAGCTAGCCATTATATTGGTCATGAGTTGATCATATGATATCTACTCAAGCTTATCCCCTGCAATCACACCATGGTAAATCTGACTTTTGAAAACTGTTGACAAAATATGGCCGTTTTTCAACACGATGTTTGCATTAGTTACGCATGCTCTGGCAAGATTGTTCCATTATTAAGTGTACTTTGTAGTTAGTGTGGTCCGTAGGTATAGTGGCAAGACTAAGCTGTGTATTATTTTTCGCGGACGCTTTATTGTGATCTTTTTATAGTACTTGAACAAGGGGGTGGAATTTTAGTTACATGTATATGAAGTTATGAGCTGGTGGGTGCTAAACAGAGAGAGAGAGAGGGGGGCGGGGGTATTCTGAGTGGCTATCAGGTCGACAATGCTGCTGGTATGCCCAGATCGAAATCTAGTGTGTCCTAATTCTATGTGGCCCATGGCAGATTTTCACAGAGTAGAAATTATAGTGGTGGGGTTGTGTCCATGAATGAACTTTTCATGTTATACATGCATGCCACTTATTGTTTGAATCATCAGGGGGACTTCTCGCTATTAGCTGGGGGGCAGCATCTTGAATAAGTCATATGTTGTAGCAAGCATGGCAGCCAGAAAAGACACTTCTTCTCCCTTCTAACGACTAGTGACTTTGAAACGCAATAGTTTGCAGTGGCTGGCGACAACATACCAGGTTAATTATGATTTTCTGAATCGTTTTGATTTTTTGTAGATTAAAGTTAACTTTTGGAAGCAGTCATGCTATGACACACACACACACACACGGGCACTTCCTTCTGCCAGATCTCTTCCTAACATATTGCTGTCCAAAAAATAATTTAGTGCATGAAAGGACCTGGGTAAAATCTTGTTTGCTGGGAAAGTTGGAACACCATAACTGTTGGCTGGCAAGCCTTTTTATTGTTACTGCATTTGCAAAAAGCCTGCTAGCTGCTTTGCACCGACCATGGAGGCACATACCCGGAGTGGTGGGCCAACTAGTCTCCCTATTCCACGTGGGCTCACCAATCTATGATTCCTAGGTCCTGCCATCAGCCATTTTCCAAAGTCCCAAGGAGTGTTTGAACTTCCACATCACCATCACTTGAACTGAATGCAGTGAAGTGGTGTCATACCAGCTTTAGAAGTAACAGTACTGCCAGTTTAAAGCTTGCTGGGAAATAAATTAAATTTAAGAGAGCATTTACTGCATTCCCATGGGTTCTAACTTTGGGCCTTAGCTTATAATTAAGCTTATGCTACCACCGGTGCTATTTAGGACTTGTGCTACCAATGTACTTGTATTTAGGCCACATATCTTACATTATTCTTTCGGTAATGATTGATATCCTGATGCAACCCAAGGCGATTCCATCGCGAGCACTGTGCCACAAAGTCAGGTGTCCTAATCATGGTAAATCATGGCCTGTAGTATTTTTGATGGTTTTTGTATGGTTAGTCGTCCAACGATTGATCTGATGACACAACCAAGTTTGTGTGGTTTCTTGTTGTCACTTGTTAGGGCCTGATAGGGTAGTATTTCTACTTTTTTCTGTGGGGAGGGTAGTATTTCTATTCTGGTGTCAATATGTTTATCAGCTTTACTTTTACCTCCTGTATTTTTGGATGGCAATGGTAATTTCCAGTTCCTGATTGTGTTTTGAAATTTATGTATAAACATCTCGAGTATTGGGATCCTTAAGGGTGCACCGAGGATACACATATTACACTGTTGGTCCACATCCTACATTTCTACACAATGTTATGCTATTTTAATTGTGGATTTATTGAAATTTGGTCAACCAGAGTCCCCGTTGGGAACCTCGTGCAGGAACGACGACATTAAGTGAGACTAGTTTGCCTGTTTTCCTTTGAAATTCCTGCAGGAATACTTGGTTGATTGCTGTTTCTGTGGTGGTGTACTTTAAGGGCCTCTTTGATCCAAAGGATTTTCATAGGAATTTTGGAGGATTAGGGTTTCCTACATGGGTTGTTTGATTCGAAGATTTGATTCTATTGGACCTTTTCCCAAGGATTCCTTTGCGGTGCATGTTCGTAGGAATTTTTTATCCATTCAAACCTCTTGCAAAGAGTCATTTGTTTTCTCAATCAGACAAACTTTATACAATCCTGTATGATTCCAGTGAGCATGACAGTACAACCTTGGGTTTTCCTGTTCCTACGTGATTCGAATCTTGCAAATCAAAGAGGTCCATTGTGGCTTTGGCATGACTCGCCACTCTTACTTATATGGAGTATATTGTTTTCAGTCGGATCAATGTAGTTGAGGTGTGGCACTTCCAGGGATTGGGAACACAAGATAGTCAAGTCAAGCTCTCTCTGAAATCCCCAGGTCGCACAGGGGGTTTTCTTGCAAGACCCATGCTCTCTGGCATGGGTACGCAGCGCTAGATGGACCAGTAAACTAGTAGTGCTGATGTTGCCTAATGCTGACTAGCCTGACTTTGTGGTGACTACACTAAATACAAAGGGTGCTGCTTCCGAAAACCAATCAAAAACTGCCCGAAGAATTCCCCGTAAAAGGAGAACTTGGGAAAGACTTCCTCGGGACAATGTTGGTTTCGGGCTTGGGCCAGTTCGTGCTTGCTATACTTTCACTATGAAAACACTTCTTATTCCTCCGAGAGCGTGGATTTGGCTCCCGTCCACCATGGAGGACATTTAAAAAAAAAATCAAATTAAAGATTTATAAAAATCTGAAAAAATATCGGGATGTAAATAATTATTTATAATACGCTCATGCAAAAAAATCCTGTGAAAATACTCTGTATTTTGGCCTTAGCAAAAAAGGAAAATTTAGATATGGGCGTAAACAATTTTGAATGTGCCTCCATTTCCCAAAATGTGTCATATTTGTCTTTTTGCTACGCACGAAATATAAATTATATTTCATTAAAAATTTACTGACTTGTATTTCATATTGTTGGTTTCACGTAGATTTTTTTTTTCAAAAATATTTAAAGCTTTTTGGAAAATTCAAAAACGGGCTCCATGAAGCCCGTCCACCAAACCCATTTCCCGAGGCCCGACGACCTGACGCCCGTCCCCGACGCCCCGACGCCTGTGGCTGGCTCGGAGAACCGCCGCCGCGGCTGAGCTCGCTCCCACTCCCCCACCGGCGAGCTCGAGCTCGAGCTCGGACCTCCCCATGTCTTCCTCCCAACCACAACATGTTAACTTTCAGTGTTATGCTTGAGTTATTCTGCTAGTATATGATTTCAGTTTTGTTTTGTGCTAGTACGTACATGTTCAGATGATGAAAAGGCTACTCTTTTACTGCGGACATGTATTATTCTAATTGTAATTTCACAATCATTAAAATTCTTTTCTTTTATTTTGGTTATGTAATGAATTATACAACTTATAGTATCATCTCATTTGACTATTTTATAATCTTGTTTATTTATTTCTAGCTCATTATATACTAAAAACTAGCATACATATGAAATTTAGGGGTGTTATAGACATTTCACAACCATACACATCAAATAAGCCAAATGTCTAGAAGCCAAAAAGAACGAAATAAACCAGATTCTCCGAGCTTCTCCCCACCACAACTTTTTTCCACAATCTTTTAGAAGCTAGCTTCTCTAGAATCACAAGCTGAAAAGAAGCCGGCCTTATTTCTAGAATTCGTATTGAACCCGAGCTCATATGCAATTGTTCTAATAATTTTTTGAAAAAATAGCAAACAAAATAAAAAATCAGTTTTTTTACAACAACCATGAGAATGTGTTTTTACTGCATGCAACATTTTTCCCAGAGAAATAACATGTGTGGCGGTCTGTGCAAAAAAAGTGGTACTTTCTAGAGCATTCAAATTTGACGTTTACAACACTCAAACTTCTCTTTTTTGCACACATCACTACATATGTGCTTTCTTGGAGAGTTTTGGGGTGAAGTTAGAACAAATGTTCGTGTTCATTGTACACAAATTTTTTTTTGACTTTGTTTGCCTTTTTTCTTTTCAGATTTTACTATTCATGTAGGAGCAAATGAGTTGGGAGCCGAAATACCATATGTCCCTCTCTTCGATCAAAACACCAAAACGTATCCAGATTATAAATGTGGCAAATGATTTTTTTCACGAGTCGGTTAATCCTAGAAAGGTATGCAAATGTTGCGCACGATTTTAGCAAGCAGTTTTGGGCATACTATGATTTGCAACTGAAAATCGCAGTTGCAGCCCCACGTGCAATTGAAAATCACAATTGCAATCTCACGAACACACGAATCACGATACAAATTCAATAGATGAGAATTTGAAAAAAATACTTGAGTAATTAATTACTTTTCAATTACCTGGGTGTCGTACCCGTGCGGCAGCTGCGCGATGAAGTTGTGCGCGTTGGCGGCCTTGGCGGCAGCGGTGACCTCCTCCGATGTGGCGTCCTCCTTGCCGAACAGTATGTTCTCCATGATCGACGTGGCGAACAGCGCCGGCTCCTGGCTGACGAGCCCCATCTGCGCGCGCAGCCACTTGAGCCGCAGCCTCCGGATGTCTACGCCGTCCAGCGCCACCTCCCCGGCCGACGGGTCATAGAACCTCTCCAGCAGCGCCACCACCGTGGACTTGCCGGAGCCGCTGCTGCCGACCAGCGCCGCCGTGCGCCCCGCCGGGACGAGCAGGCTGAAGCTTGTGAAGATGGGGCTATCCGGCCGCGACGGGTAGCAGAACTCCACGTTCTTGAACTCCACCTGGCCGGCCACGTTGGCCAGTTCTTCTCCGGTATCGTTCGCCGAGTCGATCTTGGGTATCCGTCGGATCACCTCTAGCACCCTCTCCCCAGCCGCGCTCGCCTCCGAGAAGTACCTGAGATTGGACAGCCCCGTCCCCAGCGCCCTGCATGCGTCAATCATGGTTAATGGCGGCGATATCTAGAAAGATTCTGTGATCAGTGAAATTACGTACAGGCCGCCGATGACGATGGCTGCGGAGACGGCGAAGACGGTGCCGCCCTGGTAGCCGTGGTACATAACGAGGTGGCTGCCGTACCAGACGTTGAAGGCCCAGATTGCGAATGTGATGGCGTTGCTGCCGATGGCGACGCCCTTGGCGAGGCCCTGCTTGATGCCCAGCCTCGCCGACTCGTCGAGAGCGTCCGAGAACCGCTCCATGGTGTCCCGCTCCGCCACGAACGAGTACACGGTGCGCACCGACGACACGGCCTGCTCGGCGATGGCGCCGGGGCGGGAGTACTGCTCCCTGATCCGACGAGCGAGGCCCATGAGGATGCGGCCGTACATGAAGCCCGGGATGATGAGGAGAAGGACGGAGGGGAGCGCCATCAGCGTGAGACGCCAGAGGAGCGCGAAGCCGACGGCGTAGGCTCCCAGGAACGCGGCGGTGTTCATCACGAAGTTGGGGACCTTCTCGCTCAGCACGTCCTGGACGACGAGGCTGTCGTTGGAGACGCTTTCGATCACCTCCGCCGTGGAGCCGGCCTTGAGGTCGAAGTACTCCACGTCCTGCCGGAGCACCGCCGCAAGGTACCGCGCACGCATCCGCGACGCCTGCCGCTCCGCCGTCCGTGACCAGCAGTACCCCTCTGTAAATACACATACGTACTGTCAGGTCAGGCACATACTACGTGCTAGGTAGATGCAACATTACACGTACACGGTACGGTACACCCACCTAGGAACGCCATGATCCAGTAGCCCGACGCCAATATGACGAGGTTCCTCGCGTTCTGATCGAGTGAATGACGACAAGAAGATAATTACTCGAATCTCTGATCGTCAGAGATTTAACAGTGGGTACGTACGTATGTGGAATTTTGTGGACGCGTTACCTCGTTGACCTTGGAGCTGAACTGGTGGAGGACGTCGGCGCCGCTGGTGCCGAGGTCGTTGAAGATGCGGCTGGTGATGAAGAGCGTCACGGGCATCGACACGCCGTCGCCGATTGCGCCCACCAGGCCCACCACCATCAGCACCACGTCCGCCGCGTCCGCGTGCATGAACACCGACGAGAGCGACGACCCAAACGGCGGCGCGGGTGCCGCCTTCGCCGGCGGCCCGTCCTTCTTGGCGTCCGCCGTTGCGCCACCCATGTCGATCAATCTCCGGCTAGCAGTAACAACGCGTCGCCAGCGCCTGCTGGGTAGTTATATAGTGCAGAAAGCTCGCGCGCGGCCTAGCTTGCTTCCAGGAGCTGACAGTTGTCGTGTTTACTCGATCTTCCGGCCTCCTTTTCAGGCCGCGCGCTTCTCTTCTACTTGTCCGAGATCTGCTGGAGGGGGAGAGATGGGTTTTAGGCTGCATGCGCGAGCTAGCTACCAATCGAGATGAAAGCAAGCGCAGTGGACTAGAAACGGTAATTGCAAACAAAAAATGTATTCACTGAAATATAAACATGTAATTAATCATGTATTCACTGAAATATAAAAATATAAACATGTAATTAATCAAAAGTAACGATGCACATGTCATAAAATGTATGATAACTGCCATAGCCAGTTTCTTGTCAATCTAAGAGGTAGCCCGCTTATAGGAATAAATGGACCATTACTAATTCAGACCTTTATACGAGTAGAGAGATCCATAAAGATAAGACCTAAAAAGATAAAGAACTCAATGGATCTATGGAACGATACATCCCTTGTTCCATAATGTGAGTATGTTTTGGCAAACAAAATTAGTTTGTCAAAACATAATGCATTATGAAATAGAAGAAGTAGAATTTAGTATGTAGTTGCAATTTTAAGATTATGAGCACTTCAGTGTTACAAACATTGTTTTCATAACTAAATTCGCATAAAACTATTGTGCAATTCTAGGTATCATATATGTGTGAATCTGAATCCCATGCACGTGGCCATATACTTTCAACAATATCAAGCAAAGCCACATCGATGCTGATCGGATAAAAGAATAAACCGAGGCCTTCCAAAATGGACCGCCTTGCGGCAATATCTCTACAAACCTATCACAAATCCTACAACGAGTGACCAAACAACGAAACATACACAACTCCTGTCTCCTAGACAAAGGCTTCAAGAAGGGTTTTTCCGATGATGACCAGTCCAACCATATGCCGATCTCGAGATTTTCATCTCTAAAGATGAGCTTCGAGCCACCACACTCAACAAGGGCACAACGCACACGCGTCGACATTGTCTAAATAGAGATATTGTGCTTTCACTAGAGTGTGCGCATACTTGATATTTCAAGCACCACTACTTCCAACCCCCTCACTACCGGCTGACAACTTCTTGCTAGCTAGATCTTGACGCTGAGAGAAATAGGCTCTCACATGCTACTCGAGAAGACGTCGGAAGCAGGTTGAGGCATCATTGATTCTCTTTCAAACGGTTGTTTCGCACCTCCTTCGGTATCGTCGATGGGAGAGGACGAGACACTAGATATAGGTAGATTCATTACTGCTACAACCATTTCGCGTAACTTTCCTTAGGGTCATTGCCTCGACATCCTCCAACATCACTCAAATGATGGATCATGTTTTACCACTAAACTACCCGCTGGCAAGCCCACGCGGGCCTAGATTAGGCCCGACAAGCATGTTTCGCTGCCCATACCTAGCCTCCATAGGTCACTGCCATTACATCTGGGGAAACCTCGGCCGAGCTCAACCCACAACCGTGAAAATTTGGTCATTTACATAAAAATCATTTTTGGTATAAAATAGTATGAAACCACCTATTTTTTTTACAAAATATTGGAAATTACCTAGTTTCAAGGCTAAATCGGGATTTCGGATCGGGCTAGCTTGTGGTGGAAAATAAGGACTGGGCCCGACATGAATGTCAGCCATCAAGATGGGCCTATCGGGCCAGGCTACCCGTTACCAGATCCACCATCATCTTCCACCGTCAAACATGTGCATCATTGTACTGCTCGCTCTCCCTAGCGCCTCCACATCGCTCACCGTCCCTGCATCCTTGCACCACCCTCTCCATGTGAGAGGTGGAAAAGTTCATGCCTCCGACAACACCACGTGGGCTTCATTTGACGGCGCCCTCTGGTGGAGTCGAGGGGATGAGCATTTATAGAGGTGTTGCTGGCGACGGGCAGGGTTTCTATCGTGGGTCACCTCGGGTGTACCCAGGTTAAGCCATTATGGGTCACATGACACCGGGTCTAACTTGAATTTCTTTATATATTTGAACATTTTGTAGTGTGTGACACTCTCAAATCTTGGTGAAAATTAGGTGTAATTCATTTAGTGACACCGAGTTACTTTTGCTTTAGGTCCACCGCTCTGGGTCACCCGCAAGAGCGATATGGGAGTCTTTTTTTTTTGGCCCAGATAGTGACTGTGCTTCACTATGGATCTATATCCATGTTTTAGCGTTTTAGAAATGGCTAGGGCGTAGAACTCAGTTTGTAACGAGCATATGCATCATGCATGCTAATTCGTTATCAAACTCTATTTTGGTGATATCTTCCTAGGTGCTTACGAAACATGCATGTTTCGTGTGTTGCTAGTCATACGTTAGTCATGTGCTTGCTTGTTGCAACTTGCAATAGAGGTGGTAAGCTTGAGGTTAGTTTTCCCCCTAGGGGCATGCCCACGCAAGATTTCAGAGTTTTTTATATAAAGTAAGCAGCGGATTTTACTCATTTATTAATTAAACACTTACATCATCAATTAACAGGTGGATCATTAAACCACATACTTGGTTGGGTATCACACTCGTGGGCCGCTTTGTACTGTTATTGTTGATTTTTAGTATATCGGTGGAATTTTATAAAAGAATGAGCCACATTCAAGCTGGAAATGGTGCGGGTGAGAACGGGTTTTTTGGGGCGGCTTATGTTGTGGCCTTGATTGGTTTGGGCTAGAGTGGGGCAAACAACAAACTAGGGTGGAGCGGTGCAGATTTGCGAAAATACCAGTCCGGAGCGGTGCGGTTAGGTTTGGAAAAAAACACACAAAAACAGGCTGAACCCATAGGGGTCAATCCGCACCAGCCGTTTGGGACCACCACTCCAGGACTTGATGTTGTAAAAAATAAGGATCGATTAGAGCTAGAAAGCCAGCAGCCAAGGACTTGCTCAACTCACGCTGCTGACATACACAAACCCACGGGTTCAGTCCGCACAGTCCATGCGGTGCAGTGCGGGTGTGGCCATGAATTTTTGACGGTGTGGTGCGGTACGGTTTCACAAAGTAAAATTTTGGATCGGTGTGGATTAGGAAATTTAATCAGCATCAACGGTATAGTTTGGATTAGGTGCAGGCTTTGCCCATTCTCACCTTGAAGCCACATAGTTTGCATCTTTTGGACAAAAAAAGAAGAAGAAAAAACTACTTTTATAAAAGACATAGCCTGAATGGAAATATCCTCGATGATGTCCAAAACTATCTGACCGAATCATCAATTCGATGACTCCTGGTAGATTTGCCAAATATAGACCATGTCTGATTATTGCAAAGGCCTCCGTTGTAGTTGCATCGATAGCAAAATCTACTGGTTCATTGAAAGCTGGGAGGACACTTCCTTATCATCTCAGACCACACCACTTGTCGATCTACCCCTAGTATCTTGGTTGAAAGATGTATCGACATTAACAGAAACAAAGCCCTCCCGATGGTGAACATGGATGACTGGTAGTGCTCCATCCTATGGCATGGGCGGACCCAGCGTCCCTCCAGTCTGGGCGTAGGCTTATCAACGGTGCAACGGTTGTAATTTATAATTTTCTATAGAGATTTTGTTAGTTTAACCATGTTTGCTTAGGCTTCAGAAATTTCTGGGTTCGCTAGAGTCCTATAGTGTACATGCACCATCCTATAGACTACTCTAGTTTAGATGGTTGGAACCATTTCTTGGTTGAGGGAGGTCTTGTGTATTCGACTATCACTTCTTTTCTTTCTCTTTCAATTTTATTTTCTCAACAATAAGGGTAAGACGAGTATTTGGATCTCTTGCAACGAGAAAGGAGAAGTGCCACCGAACTAGTTTTGGCGTGCTAAGTGGGGAGTCAAGTGAGGCGGAGACATGTCGTACTATAATGTCAGGTTCAAGAGCTGCCGTGTGGACGACTCCGAGATGTCGTGCCAAACCTCTACGCAGTGGTCCCAACGAGCGCAACTTCCACGCGCCGAGTGGGCCTAGCAGGAGGATGGTTACATGACATCCCCCTTGATCTAGGGGATCGGAGAGCTCCTGGAAGTGGCAGGCTGGCTCGAGGAGATCACCTGAACAAAGGGGACCCAAGACGTTCTCAAGTGGAACTGGAACCCGAGTAGCTGTTACACTGCCCACTCCTGTTATCACGATCTGTTTGGCAGGCGAGCCTCGATGGCGGGGGCCCTACAGATATGGCGCCCGGTAAGGTAGCGCTCTGGCTATTCGTTAGGAACAGATGCTGGGCTGCTAACAGGCTGAGGAGGTGAGGCCTGCAGCACCCTGCAGCATGCCCCTTCTGCGACCAGTGTGGAGAGGCCATTGATCACCTACTGTTGGGATGTGTCCTAGCCCGCAAAGCTTGGGCAACCTGTCTGAGGTGGTGGAACAAGAGTCATTGGATGTCGAGTCATGACTCAAAGCTAGTGGCATGGCTTCGGGATAGGCGGGGTGGCTGGGACTGGGATCGCGATCTGTGGACAGGGATAGCTTTAGTCTGCTGGACGCTCTGGCGCCACAAGAACGACATAGTCTTCGAAGGGGCCACCCCATCCTCTGGAGAGGTCATCCGGAAAATCTCCGTGGAGGCGGGCCTGTGGAGAACCGCATGGCTCTTCCGAGGTTGTCTAGGATAGGTGGACAAGTGGAGATGTCGCGAAGGTCTAGGATATGTGTGACGAGGTAGACAAGTGGAGATGTACCGCCCCCAAGGCGGCATGGAGTTGCGTTTATGACGTATGTGTCGCAGCGTGTTGTAAAACTTGTTCTCTTAGCCCTTCTTATATAAAAAAGATAGTAGGACGTATCCTTGAAAAAGGTGAAATCACGAGGGTGTCCTACTTAATTCAATGTTAAATTTGCCCACATTGTTCGGCATTGGTTAGAGCTAGTCTCTGTTTTAAAACACACGTCTATATATTGTAGCAAGGAAATGATGTTGCTGCCTTGCATGTACAATCGTTCCAATAGTTAGCTCCAAAAATATACTATTTCCTCCAAACATGATATCTATATAATATTATAGTTGTTTATATTTTTCTCTAAAAGTTTGATCAGACTTTTCGTATCTTGACTTTTTAAAATAAATATAAGCCTTAAGCTTAGAAACGGAGGTAGTATTAGTGATCTTAATTTTGTCTAGATATAAGTGCATCTAATACTAACGGAGGTAGTATTAGTGATCTAAAACGGAGTACTTAACTAGTTACATATGGTTCTATCTTTACTATTAAAAGCAAAACAGTAGTGTCACATGGTGTTACACTTCGATATATTTATTAAGAAAATGCCACCACAACAACAAACTAGAGTTGTCCCTATTTTTTAGCCCATATCTACTCAACAGTATAACTAATTGACTAACAAACTTTTTTCTACCACAAAAAAAATCAAACAGCTAGAAATACGCACTCGTGACGGACCTGATCGTTACCTCCTAAAAGAATTTGATGGTCCATTTCGCTAGGAATATGCCACCGTCAATGGACCTGATCATAGTAACCTCCTAAAAATAATCTAAGTTTACATGCACATGAAAATTTCACCGGTCCTTCATGCCTCTCTCCCCGCTTCCCACGCCCTCTAAAGTAACGACCCTGCATAAAAAAGGCAAAGCGACAAAAACGATAAAAAAAGGCACAGAGACTCCCTTTCCCTAATGGTGGGTGGCGACTTGGGCAGTGGGCGAGTTCCCTCGCCGGCGGCCGTCAGCAGTGCCTTCACGGAGTTCCGCGACTCAGCGCCATATCCAGGGACACCGGTGGCACCGCTGAGGGCGTCCCAGGGACGGCATGCCATGTCACAGAGGCACGTGTCGGTGTGCGTTAGCAGGAGGTCCCCGTGGAGCGGTTCGCCTTGCGCACGGACCTTCTCGGTTGTACGACCTTTACAATGCAGGAGTAAGGTAGCGACCTTGCATAAAAAAAGGCAAAGCGACAAAAATGACGCAAATAAAGACGCAGAGACTCCCTTTCCCTAACGGTGGGCGGCGACTTGGACGGTGGGCGAGTAGTTCCGCGACTCAGCGTCATCAGCAGTGCCTTCATGGAGTTCCGCGACTCAGCGTCGTATCCAGGGACACCGGTGGCACCACTGAGGGCGGCCCAGGGAGCTCGAGTTCGATGACTATGACGACCGCGACGGCATGCTAGTGTCACAGAGGCATGTGTCAGTGTGCGTCAGTAGGGAGGAGCCCGTGGAACGGTTCGCCTCGCGAATGGACCTTCTCGGCTGTACAGCCTTCGTGTCGCAGGAGTACGAGTATGGACATGTTGGCACGGGTATGGACATCTTGGCGCGCTCTGCATCCCCTGTCGCGTTTCTGATTTCCGATGCCTCCTCGTCAGCCTGGAATAACTGTGGTGCTCCATCAGCAAAGCAACTCCGCCTCTTCCAACTCTCAAGTTTTGGCATCTGTCTACTTTAATTCCCAGTTCAGATTTCTATCGGATCGGATGTCCTCGAAGGGACCAGTTCAGATTTCAACGATGCTTAGATGCATGAATTCAACATGGTTGGTTTGAGTCTTTGATATGATTAGGTTGTTCACTAACACTAAGATAGAGTAACACTTTCAGATGTTGTCCAAACTGTACAAAATATTCTTCAAGCTTCATTCGTTGTTTGCCTCACGGGTAGAAGATTATTAGAGTTCAGTACTTACTGTTAGCTTACTTGCATCTAGAAAGAGATTTATCATATGATTTGATTATTGAAGTGCTTATGTGCAAGGAAGTGAAAATAACTACATGAACGATAGAAACTGAAGGTAATTCTGGAATTTTACCTCTTTTGCATTCTATAAAATCAGGTCCTTTAGTTACCTTACAATACATAATAATGTATATATCTTCCATCTAGGTGATTCTGATGTTTGCTTTGCTTCAAGGTATTCAAGTATACAAAGTGGAAAAGGATGAGTGATCACCAGATGAAATACTATGTGTTTTATAAATTGGGATGAAGGTATATAACTGTAGTCAGTGAGTTATATTTAGTATATATATTTCTCAATAGTAATCATAAATTATTACCAGCATTTTACCTGAATAAATGCATATACATGCTATGAAAACCCACGTTTTACCTTCTAGCTATATTTGGTTGATCAAGCTATCACTTATCTCCCATGCCTTTAGGTTTCACGAACTTGTTTCGTCAGCATTTAAGTGACCACTGGATGAAATACTATGCGTTATAAATGGGGATGGAGGTATATAACTGTGGTGAGTTATATTGGCTATAAATATTTTCTAATATTAATCGTAAATTACTAACAGCAGTTGACCTGAACAAATGCATATACCTGCTATGCAAAACCCACGTTTTCATTTGGTTGATCAAGCTACCACTCAGTTTTTGATCTCTCATGCCTTTAGGTTTCAGGAACTGTTTCGTCATGGGTTAATGTCTGACTAGAATAATGGTAGGAAATACCCTGTAAAACTATTGTCTCACCTAGATTGAATTTTTCCAAGGATAAGGCATGGAGATCGTGGTACAGTTATATATTGAATATTCCAAGTGATTGCTACCAATTGAAGCAAAACAAAGAGATTTTTGTTAACAGGGTAATCTGGGGAGATAGTGTCGATGGTTCTGAGAATAGCATTCAAAAACAGTAATTTGTAGGACCATTTGAATATTGTATGTTAGCACTTATGTTTCCCCATTGTGACTTGTCTACTGACCTTGAGATTTTGGTTGATTGCTTATGCTTATCATCTGTTATTATAAGATTTACTCACAAGCTCAAGTTAAGCCATGCCTACATGCTGCCGATGACCCACAAGTATAGGGGTGTATCGTAGTACTTTCGATAAATAGGAGTGTCGATCCTAACGAGGAGCAGAAGGTGCTGAACAGTGGTATGGAACAGGAAATCCCTGTGAATACTTAGCAAACGGATTTTTAGTGGTTTTCTGACAAGGCAACAAAACAAAGAGCAAGTAACAGAAGTAACGAACAAACGGAGTAAGTGGACCAATCCTTTCTTAGCAAAGGACAAGCCGGTGAAAATACTTATAAGGACCAAACGTTCTCGAGGACACATAAAAATTCTGTCAAGTGCTTTCACTTCAAATAGCTGAGTACTCTTCTCTGGTGTTTGTAAGTGTTATGTGGGTGAACCTGTGCTAACGTAATGTCCTTCCTAGGACTAATACATACTTGTGATTAAACCCCCTGCAAACATCCGTAACTACAGGAAAGTAATTAAGATATAAATCTAACCACAACCTTAAACTCTGAGATCCTACACTCCCTTGTGCAAAGTTGTCCTAATGGGGGTTCAGGTTTCTGTCACTCCGGCAAACCCGCGATTAGTATCCAAATACACATGCATTCCCCTAGGCCCATAAATGGTGAAGTGTCATGTAGTCGACGTTCACATGACACCACTAGAAGAATAGCACCACAACTTAAATACTAAACAATTGAATAATAACTCATCACATATTCACTACTAACAACATGACTTCTCCCATGTCCTCAAGAACTAAACAAACTACTCACAAGACATCATATGGATCAAGATCAAAGATGATATGGTAATGGATAACAATCTGAACATAAATAACAATCAAATGGTTCCACTCACAAGCATCAACTACAATAGTAATCAACACCGGGAAAGTTTCCCCTAACGAACTAAAGCAATATCCAACACAATTGTAATAGCGGGACAGAGTGGTGATGATGGTGCTGGTGGATATGATGGTGTGTATGATAATGATGATGATCCCCATGAAGCCTAGCTTGATGCTGGTGTTGATGGCGACGGTCTCCCCTCTCCGGGAAGGAATTCCCCGGGCAGAAATCTGTCTACCGGAGAGATATTTCTCTCTCGGTGTTCTCCGTCTCCCAGAGGCGGCGGAAGTCTATATGTGGTTGCTCCCCGGTGTTAGGGTTCAGTAGGGAAGATATAGGCGAAGGGGCGGAGTCGGAGGCCGAACAGGTGGGCCAAACCCACCCTAGGGGCGGGGTCAGTTGGGCCCACGCCTAGGGGTTGGGCCCCCTGAGGCCCCCCTTCGCTCCTCCTTCTAGCTTCCTTCGTCTTCTGGTAAAATAATATGTTTCCATATTTTTCTAGTATTTTTCCGATCTTCGCGAAATTGCACTGAAACGCCTTCTTTTCCATCAGAATCCAGACTCCGGCAGTCGATCCTCCAGGAATCATCCAACATGCATAAACAGATGAAAAGCCATAAGTAATACCTCATAATAACACAAATATAAATGAATAGAGGTAAATTATGATATAGAATGGTGATGCAAATTGGGCGTATCAACTCCCTCAAGCTTAGACTTTGCTTGTCCCCAAGCGAATACTGAGCTCAGTAAACATGTCCACAGGTTTATGGAGTGAAGTGTCGATAAAAGAATACGAACAAGAAGCATCACACTTACCATTGCACAACTCATAGAAGAAAGAAATTCACCATTATATAACTTAGCTTGCAGCCCATTACAACAATCACAATAGAGATGCATAAAGATAAATCATAATTGCAATTGGCAAACTTGTTCTTGGTCAGAGAACACCTGGCAAACAGTTTCACAAAAGCTTTTTGTATAAGTTTCAAAACAGGAACACTCTTTGCTCAAAAAGTTTTTTCACAAGTGAAGGCTTTCAAAGTAATACTCAATAGATAAGAGTTTTGTGCAAACAAGGAAGATAAAGAACATGATTGAATAAATCACCATATGAATGCTTGAAACACAACAACTCAAAAGCTTGCTGGAGATAGAGAGGAAGTAGGTTTACTGACTCAACTGGTAACTGGTAGAAAGGTCCCTTTTTAGAGGGTAGCAGGGATTACAAGTCATAAAGAGCTTTCAAAAGATTATGGTACTTACTAGATTTGAGCCCTCATTGCCCCTATAATAAGCATCTTAGATTATTAAGGTTAAAGTGAACAAGGATGGAGTTTATGCTTGACGAAATATAAGTTGGAAATCTCATGTCCCTTGAATATGAGGGCCACTCCTCATGCATACTCAACTTTGGGTCCAGGTAAGTTCTTGTCATTGTAAGTATTTGCATATCATTGAGAACCGCCAACGGGGTACCCCTTGCACATGGTACAGGAGCTTTCCCATAACCAAAATGACAAGGCAAGCAGACAATGAGCATCTCAACAATCTTTTTATTTACTATGCATATAGCTTTTTATTGAGGATGCTTCATAGATGACTCACTATGGTGATGCTGCAAGTTTCCACCATGATTAAGCATGGCTTAGGCTAGCGGCCCAGACGTTTCTCTAACACAGAATACAAACTCCATGGACTTACAAGTCCCCTTTTTATTTCACACCGTTGACATCCATAGACAAAAGATCACGATATCAACTATGTACGACAAGGTACAAGTGCAATGTTGAAAACGTTCCTCGTGACAGCACGATTCTGCTAATCCCAACGTATAGATGCAAGCATATACAACTTCGATGTCCACAATGGTTCAAGTTTATTAGGGGCAAGTAAATAAAGTGTGCCATCAAGTTCGTGAGAGCTTTACTAACTAGTTTTCACATAACAAAATACTTTTTAATTCGAAAGGTAGATGAAGCTTGAGAATTTACTAGGAATAGCAATAGCTATTAGGTAGATATGGTTTTGGAAAAAATGAGAAGTATGCCTTCTCAAAACAGGTTTTTGGCTAGCAAGGCTGGGTAGCAAGCAAGAGAGTTGAAAGAAGCAAGAAAACATACAAGTAATAAAGCCAAGCATGCAATCTTCCTTGAATACACAAATGAATCTTAAATAAAGAATACTAAGCTTATGAGCCAACACGAAAGAAAACAAATGATACAAAATACTTGTAAGCTTTTTCTTTCTTTTTTTTTCATAGTAATGCTACTGACCAGAACTTGGTTTGCCAAAACCAATTTAGATCCACTTGATGATCCCAAAGTGGTGCCAATACTGAACAACAAGATCCATCATATAATAGAGATTGCAAACTAAAAATAAGAAGTGCAAAAAGTAAAGATGAGACTTCTCATTAATATTCCAATAAAGGCACTCACACCAAGGGATACATAGATAACCAACTAAAAGAGAGATACTTCCACATTCAAACCAAACTATAAGATAACTTCTCTACCACATATATGAATCCACTAAAAAGGTAAAATATGAAAGATAATGGTGGTGATACCGCGACACTCCCCCAAGCTTGGAACAAGCCAAGGGGATGCCAAACCTGATGACGAATTACTCCTTTGGTGGTGGTGGCCTCTTGTCATCATCAAACTTCCAAGGCAATAGTTCCCTATCCAAAAAGGATGTCTTTGTTTCTGCAATCCTGAAACTAGCAGAAGAGCTAATGCGATCAAATCTAGCTTCATACTCACAGTTTTGATTTTGTATGTCATAGAGTTGTGCTTGCAATTGATTGGTGGTTTGATGGAGTGAGAAAATCTCTTATAGGAGCTCAGCAACTTCTCCCTCATGCTTGGTGATAAGTTCTGAGCTTATCTTGTGAATAACATCCACTTCGCGTTCTGCCATCTTCTTGTACTTGAAAACTTCTTGTTCCAATGCTTCCATCCTATCTTCCAGGTTGCCTTCTCCTTTAGGGCCTTGAACTTCTTTCATCTGTAGCTTCCCCTCTTTGAGGATCAACTCTTTGTAGGGTTTCGTAGCATGGAAAACAAAAAATTTCTACCGCATACAAACAAACAAGCCAAGATCCATCTACTAGATTGTAGCAACGAGGTGATGGAATAACTTACCCTCGAAGATTCCAAAGTGTTTAACGAGAGCGGATTCTCGTGAGTGATGTAGTCGTACTGTTCCCGATCTCAAGATCGCGTAGACGATCCTTCCCATTGCGTTAAAGCGCTCCCCTTGATCGGTCACACGTTCGATTTTCGTGAAGACCTTCCTCTCCCTTGTTCCAGCAGGCGGAGGTTGTAGCACTCTCCTCGAGATTCCGGCGACAAAGGCGTGGTACAGGAAGTAGAGGAGATCTCATGAGCCGCCTTAAGCCGGAGTGAGTATGGTGGAGTATGAGAGAGCTCCTCGGCGATCTAGGGTTTAGACACACCAAGGAGGAGGGGCTAGAGCCGGCGGATAGGGTTCCGGGGACCCCAAGTCAGCGGCTAGGGCAAAACCCTAGGTGGTGGCGGCGGCTATGGAGGGCTGCGGCTTCTAGGGTTTGAGGTGAGGGACTTGTGTGTCTAGAGGAGGGAGCCCTGCCCCTCCTTATATAGGTGGAGGGGCCGGCCGCGCCAAGGGGAGGGAGGGGAGTCCCTCCCCAACTCGGCTTGGAGGTGGGCCGCCGGTTGGAGGAGGGATTCCCTCCCCAACTCGGTTTCCCTCCTTCCTCCTCTTTTCCACTTTCCAAAACTTGCCGTTTGACTTTCAAACTAGCCGTTTGACTTTTCAATTTAGGATTTGAATAAACCCTTTATTTTGGACAGCGAATACACTTAGTACATGATGCAATCATTCCAACTTGCAATGACACACTCATGTACCCTTCCTCCGGTCTTGGGACATTCGAACCTTCTAGAACATTCCCGATGAAAACACCGGAATCATTCCCGAACTCCAAAACGGGACTTTCCTTATATGAATCTTATTCTCTGGACCATTACGGATCACCTCGTGATATCCCGGATCCCATCCGAGACTCCGAACAACATTCGGTCTCTTTCTCATAATACCATAACTACTCAAACAACGTCGAATCCTTAAGTGTGTCTCCCTACGGTTCGTGAATTATGCGGACATGATCGAGACACTTCTCCGAACAATAACCAACAGAGGAATCTGGAAATTCATATGGCTCCCACATATTTCTACGATTACTTTGCGATCTAATGAACCACTTACATACGATACCAATTTCCCTTTGTCTCACGATAGTTTACTTATCTGAGGTTATGATCGTCGGTATCTCTGCATACCTAGTTCAACCTCGTTACCGATAAGTACTCTTTTCTCGTTCCCGTGATATGTGATCCCTTGTGATCCAGTCACATGCTTGCAAGCTAATTGGATGACATTCCACCGAGAGGGCCCAGAGTATATCTATCCGTCATATGGATGGACAAATCCCACTCTTGATCCATGTGTCTCAACCAATACTTTTCGAACACTCAATGCCACCTTTATAGCCACCCAGTTACGGTGTGGTGTTTGATGTCATAAAAGCATCCATCCGGCAAAGGTGATATGCATGATCTCATGGTCAAAGGAATTAGGTTACTATGTATCAGAAAGCATATAGCAATTGAACTATTGAAATGACTTGATCTTTATGCTACGCTTATCTATAGGAGTATGTCCACCATATCATTCTCCTAATGATATGATCTTGTTGTTGATAACATCTCAATGTTCATGATAGGGAAACCACAATCATTTATCAACCAACAAGCTAGTGATGTATAGAGGCTATACTAGGGACTTCAAATTAAGTTTACAAATCACACAAGTATCAATGTTTCCTTGTTAATACTATTATAGCATGAATGCAAACAATTATCATAAACACAAAGATATAATAATAACTACATTTATTATTTCCTCTAGGGCATATATCCAACAGTCTCCCACTTGCACTAGAGTCATCTAATCTATATTACATGATAATATACCGAACACCCATGGCAGTTTGGTGTTGGTCATGTTTTGCCCTCGGGAGAGGTTTAGTCAACGGATCCGCCACATTCAGATCTGTGTGTACTTTGCAAATCTTTATATCCCCATCTTGGATATGTTCTCGAATAGCGTGAAAACATAGCTTGATGTGCTTCAGCTTTTTGTGTGACCTTGGTTCTTGCGCATTGGCTATGGCGCCCATGTTATCACAGTAGATAGACATTGGGTCCAGCGCACTAGGAACCACACCCAGCTCTGTAATGAACTCTTTCATCCATATCGCTTCTTGTGAAGCCTCCGAAGCAGCCATGTATTCCGATTCAGTTGAAGATCTCGCCACAACGCTTTGCTTTGCACTCCTCCAACTAACTGCTGCACCATTCAAAATAAATACGTATCCGGATTGTGATTTAGAATCATCCGGATCGGTGTTCCAACTAGCATCGGTGTAACCATTAACAACGAGTTGTTCATCACCTCCATAAGAAAGAACCATATCCTTAGTTCTTCTCAAGTACTTAAGGATGTTTTTGACCGCTGTCCAATGATCCACTCCTGGATCACTTTGATATCTGCTAGTCAAACTAACAGCATATGCAATGTCGGGTCTAGTACATAGCATGGCATACATTAGAGATCCTATGGCTGAGGCATAGGGAGTCTTACTCATCCTTTCTCTATCTTCTACCGATGTCGGACTTTGAGTTTTACTCAAGGTCGTATTGGGCAACATGGGCAAGAACCCTTTCTTGCTATCTTCCATTCCAAACCTCTTTAGAACTTTGTCCAAATATGTACTCTGTGACAATGATATTAGGCGTTTCGATCTATCTTTGTATATCTTTATGCCTAATATGTAAGCTGCTTCGCCAAGATCCTTCATTGAAAAACTATTATTCAAATATTCCTTGACACTATTAAGAAGGTCTACATCATTCCCAATCAACAATATGTCATCCACATATAGTATTAAGAATGCTACAGAGCTCCCACTCACTTTCTTGTAAATACAAGCTTCTCCATAAGTTTGTATAAAACCAAAACTTTTGATTACCTTATCAAAACGTTGATTCTAACTTCGGGATGCTTGCTTCAATCCATAGATGGACCGTTGAAGTTTACATACCTTGCTAGCATCTTTAGGATCGACAAAACCTTTGGGTTGCATCATATACAACTCTTCATAAATGTCTCCATTGAGGAATGCTGTTTTGACATCCATCTGCCATATCTCATAATCATAATATGCAGCGATTGCTAACATAATCCTCATAGATTTTAGCTTCTCTACCGGTGAGAAAGTCTCATCGTAGTCCACTCCTTGAATTTGTCGAAACCCTTTTGCGACAAGTCGAGCTTTATAGACAGTAACATTACCATCAGCATCTGTTTTCTTCTTGAAGATCCATTTGTTCTCGACAGCCTTCCGGCCATCTGGTAAGTCCACCAAAGTCCACACTTCGTTTTCGTACATGGATCCAATCTCGGATTTCATGGCTTCTTGCCATTTATTGGAATCTGGGCTCATCATCGCTTCCTCATATGTCTCGGGGTCATCGGTGTTGTCCACCAACATGACACTCATAACGGGATCATACCAATCTGGAGTGGTACGAGTTCTCGTTGACCTCCGAGGCTCTGTAGCAACTTCAACCGAAGTTTCATGATCACCATCATTAGCTTCCTCTCTTATTGGCGAGGCATACGGGAACTTCTTCGGTCTTTGCGCTACTCGCAATTTTGAGAGAAGGTTCGACAACCTCGTCGAGTTCTACTTTCCTTCCAGTCACTTCTTTCGAGAGAAATTCCTTCTCTAGAAAGGATCAATTCTTAGCAACGAAGATTTTGCCTTCGGATCTGTGATAGAAGGTATACCCAATAGTTTCCTTCGGGTATCCTATGAAGACGCATTTTTCCGCTTTGGGTTCCAGCTTGTCTGGCTGTAACTTCTTTACATAGGCTTCGCAACCCCAAACTTTAAGGAACGACAATCTAGGTTTCTTCCCAAACCATAATTCATACGGTGTCGTTTCAATGGATTTAGACGGTGACCTATTTAAAGTGAATGCGGCTGTTTCTAATGCATAACCCAAAAATGATAGCGGTAAATCTGTAAGTGACATCATAGAACGAACCATATCTAAGAGAGTTCGATTACGACGTTCGGATACACCATTACGCTGTGGTGTTCCCGGCGGTGTCAATTGTGAAAGTATTCCGCATTTCTTCAAATGCTCGCCAAACTCGTAACTTAGATATTCACCTCCACGATCAGAACGTAGAAATTTAATCTTCTTGTTACGTTGATTCTCTACCTCACTTTGAAACTCCTTAAACTTCTCGAAAGTTTTGGACTTATGTTTCATGAAATAGATATATACCCATATCTACTCAAGTCATCCGTGAAGGTAAGAACATAACGATAACCACCGCGGGATGCTACACTCATTGGACCACATACATCGGTATGTATGATTTCCAATAAGTCTGTAGCTCGCTCCATCATACCAGAAAATGGAGTCTTAGTCATTTTTCCCATCAGACATGCTTCGCATCTTTCAAGTGATTCAAAATCAAGTGATTCAAGAAGTCCATCGGAATGGAGTTTCTTCATACGTTTCACTCCAATGTGACCAAGACGACAGTACCACATATAGGTCGAATTATCGCTTGATTTCAAATGTTTAGCCTCAATGTTGTTGATATGTGTATTTCCACTATCGAGATTCAATAAGAATAGACCATCTATCAAAGGTGCATGTGCATAAAACATATTACTCATATAAATCGAACAACCATTATTCTCAGACTTAAACAAGTAGTCTACTTAATAAACAAGATCACGATATAATGTCCATGCTTAATGACACCAAATAACAATTATTTAAGTATAAAACTAATCCCGATGGTAGATGAAGGGGTAGCGTGCAACCGCGATCACATCAACCTTGGATCCATTTCCCAGCGCATCGTCACCTCGTTCTTCGCTAGCTTCCGCTTATTGAAAGACCTGTTTCAAGTTACAAATATGAGCAATCGAACCCGATCAAATACCTGTGCACTACTACAGTACTAGTGAGATACACATCAATAACATGTATATCGGATATACCTTTCTTCTTGATGTTGCCGTTCTTCAAATCCGCCAAGTACTTTGGGCAATTCCGCTTCGGTGACCTTCTCCTTGCGGTAAAAACACTCGATGTCGGGCTTAGGTCCAGCCTTGGTATTCTTCTTCGTCGCGTGGTAACTTTCTTACCACCCTTCTTGAAGTGTCCCTACGCTTAGACTTGCCTTTCTTGAATTTGGTGGTCTTATTGACCAACAACACTTGGTGCTCTTTCTTGATCTCCACTTCGCAGATTTCAACATGGCAAAGAGTTCGCAGCGTCTTGTTCATGTTACGCATGTTGTAGTTCATCACAAAGTTCTTGTAACTTGGTGGTAGTGATTGGAGGACACGTAAATCCCCAAAGCATTAGGAATCACTATACCCAAGCTTTGAAGTTTGTTTGCGTGCCAGACATCTTAAGCACATGCTCACCGATGGAGCCCTCTTCCATCTTGCGTTAAAGAACTTTTGAAGCCTCATAGCTTTCAATTGCCGCATGAGTCTCAAAAATCAATTTGAGATCCTCGACAATATCATATGGTTACGAATCTTCAAACCTTTTACGAAGCTTCGATTCCAAACCATACAAGATAGCACCTTTGAACTATGGAGTCTTGATTCTTCCGTGCGAGGTAAACATTTTTACTTCATCGGTAGCATCAGCTGCAGGTGGGTCACCCAGCGGTGCATCTAGCACATAGGTCAAATTACCAGCTGTGAGGACAATCCTCAAATTGCGGAACCAATCCGCGAAGTTGCTTCCATTGTTTTTCAACTTTTCTTTCTCTAGGAACGCATTAAAATTGATGGTAGGGGCTGCCATTGATCTACAACATATTTGCAATAGTTTATACTAAGTTTATGACAAATTGAGTTCAAATTAATTAATAAAGTTAATCTAGGTGAACTCCCACTCAAAACAATATCCCTCACATTGTTTTAGTGATCACACGAACCAAATCCACCACATCAACACCGATCATCACGAGAGTTGATATAGTTTCAATGGCGAACAATCGTCATGTTCATCATATCTACTATATGATTCATGCTTTACCTTTCGGTGATCCGTGTTCCGAGACCATGTCTGTACATTCTAGGCTCGTCAAGATCAAACCTTAGTTTCCGCATGAGCAAATCTGGCTTGCTCACGTTGTATACACTTGCAGAATCTAACACACTCGATCATCACGTGGTGCTTCGAAACAACAAGCTTTAGCAACGGTGCTAACTAAGGGTGAACACTTTATGACTTGAAATTCATGTGCATGAGGGATCATCTTATAATGCTACTGTCGTCTACTAAGCAATACAAGATGCATAAAGGATTAACATCACATGCAATTCAATATATATATGTGATATGATATGGCCTTTCTTCTTTGTGCTTCCGATCTCCATCTTCCAGCACGAACATGATCTCCATCATCACCGGCATTGCATCAAGGTCAATGACGCTTCTCCATGGTTGTAGTCCACCGGCTTCAACTATTACAACTACTTTGAATAGACACGCGGGTCTTAACATAAATTAAAGACAACCATATGGCTCCTGCCGGTTGCCAACTTACAATAAGGAACATTGCATACATCAAATATAATCACAATCATGGCCATATCACATCAAGCACACCCTGCAAAACAAAGTTAGGCCTCTACTTTCTTTGCATATTTTACGTGGTTTGGGGCTTTCAATAAGTGTCGTTCTAACTACGAACAAGAACCTAACGTTGATACTAGCATTGTTAATCACCCGTTGTAAATTGGATCTTAACTATGCTAGGAGAAAGCACCATAAAGCCACTTATGCAATACAAGTTGCATGTCAAGCGTGGAGCAAGTCTCATGAACGATGTCATGTAAGGTTAGCCCGGGCCTCTTCATCCCAACATACCGCAAGATGCAAAGTACACAAGAAGCAATCGACAATAAAAGCATCAACGCCCACAATGACCATTGTGTTCTACTCGTGCAACATATCTACATATAGACACGGCTCTGATACCACTGTAGGGTTTCGTAGCATGGAAAACAAAAAATTTCTACCGCATACAAACAAACAAGCCAAGATCTATCTACTAGATTGTAGCAACGAGTTGATGGAATAATTTACCCTCGAAGATTCCAAAGTGTTTAACAAGAGCGGATTATCGTGGGTGATGTAGTCGTACTCTTCCCGATCTCAAGATCGCGTAGACGATCCTTCCAAGGTTGCGTTAAGCGCTCCAGCAATCGGTCACATGTTCGATTGACGAAGACCTTCCTCTCCTTGTTCCAGAAATGGAGGTTGTAGCACTCTCCTCGAGATTCCCAAAGACAACTGGCGTGGAAGTAGAGAGATCTCAGGCCGCCTTAAGCCGGAGCGAGTATGGTGGAGTATGAGAGAGCTCCTCGGCGATCTAGGGTTTAGACACACCAAGGAGGAGGGGCTAGAGCCGGCGGCTAGGGTTCCGGGGACCCCAAGTCGGCGGCTAGGGTTCCGGGGACCCCAAGTCGGCGGCTAGGGCAAAACCCTAGGTGGTGGCGGCAGCTATGGAGGGCTGCGGCTTCTAGGGTTTGAGGTGAGGGACTTGTGTGTCTAGAGGAGGGAGCCCTGCCCCTCCTTATATAGGTGGAGGGCGGCGCGCCAAGGGAGGAGGAGTCCCTCCCAACTCGGCTTGGAGGTGGGCCGCGGTTGGAGGAGGATTCCTCCCAACTCGGTTCCTCCTTCCTCCTCTTTTCCACTTTCCAAAACTTGCCGTTTGACTTTCAAACTAGCCGTTTGACTTTTCAATTTAGGATTTGAATAAACCCTTTATTTTGGACAGCGAATACACTTAGTACATGATGCAATCATTCCAACTTGCAATGACACACTCATGTACCCCCTACCCTCCGGAGTGCCGGACATTCCGGAACCTTCTAGAACATTCCCGATGAAAACACCGGAATCATTCCCGAACTCGAACGGACTTTCCTTATATGAATCTTATTCTCGGGACCATTTCGGATCACCTCGTGATATCCGGATCCCATCCGAGACTCGAACAACATTCGGTCTCTTTCTCATAATACCATAACTACTCAAACAACGTCGAATCCTTAAGTGTCTCCCTACGGTTCGTGAATTATGCGGACATGATCGAGACACTTCTCGAACAATAACCAACAGAGGAATCTGAAATTCATATGGCTCCCACATATTTCTACGATTACTGCGATCGAATGAACCACTTACATACGATACCAATTTCCTTTGTCTCACGATAGTTTACTTATCCGAGGTTATGATCGTCGGTATCTACGCATACCTAGTTCAACCTCGTACCGATAAGTACTCTTTTCTCGTTCCCGTGATATGTGATCCCTTGTGATCCAGTCACATGCTTGCAAGCTAATTGGATGACATTCCACCGAGAGGGCCCATAGTATATCTATCCGTCATATGGATGGACAAATCCCACTCTTGATCCATGTGTCTCAACCAATACTTTCCGAACACTCAATGCCACCTTTATAGCCACCGATTCACGGTGTGGTGTTTGATGTCATCAAAGCATCCATCCCAAGGTGATATGCATGATCTCATGGTCGAAGGAATTAGGTTACTATGTATCAGAAAGCATATAGCAATTGAACTATTGAAATGACTTGATCTTTATGCTACGCTTATCTATAGGAGTATGTCCACCATATCATTCTCCTAATGATATGATCTTGTTGTTGATAACATCTCAATGTTCATGATAGGGAAACCACATTCATTTATCAACCAACAAGCTAGTGATGTATAGAGGCTATACTAGGGACTTCAAATTAAGTTTACAAATCACACAAGTATCAATGTTTCCTTGTTAATACTATTATAGCATGAATGCAAACAATTATCATAAACACAAAGATATAATAATAACTACATTTATTATTGCCTCTAGGGCATATCTCCAACACTCTTTGGGGTGAATCCTCAACTCATACATGTACGGGTTTAGGACATCCGCAGAGGAATCCTCCGTGGGTGATCCAGATGAAGACATTGAAGCTCCAAATCTGAGAATTTTCCTGACAGAAACAGATCAAAAACGAAAACCCGACGAGAACACGATGCAAGAACCTTGGGGAACCCGGGGGGTTATATATTATGAAGATTCAAAGCATAAGGAAAGTTTTGACGCGGAAACAAAGCGGAGACGGAGTTTGAGGGTGGCAAACCCCTCCGTAGCGACCAAGCTAGGCGGGCACAGGGTGGGTTGTCCACCACGGCTTCGTTTCCTCTTCAGTTTCGTCCAGTAACTTCCTTTATGTATTAAAAACATCAAAAATACAAAAAGATTGGAGTTTCATGAACCTTCTGTTTTCACCAGTTTTACCTATTCAAAGACGAATCCTGCAGTTTCTGGTGTTTGGTTCTTGATAAATTCTTCTGGAGTCACCATTTGAATGACATCCACTTCTTCATTGTAAGAATCTCCAGAAATATAATGTTTTAGTCTTTGACCATTAACCACCTGTGTTGTGTCATCTTTTAGAGAAGAGATTTTGATGGCACCTGAGCGGTACACTTCCTTGATAACAAAAGGTCCTTCCCATTTGGAGAGTAGTTTCCCTGCAAAAAATCCGAGACGAGACCTATACAAAAGAACTTTCTCACCAACATGGAACTCCCTTTTGAGAATTCTCCTATCATGCCATCTTTTTACGTTTTCCTTAAAGAGCCTAGCATTTTCGTAAGATAATGCTATCCACTCATCTAGATTACTTAAATTGAGCCGTCTTTTCTCACCAGCAAGTCTAAAATCTCTATTCAACTCTTTCACTTCCCAATAAGCTTTGTGTTCTAATTCTAAAGGCAAGTGACAAGCTTTCCCATAGACCATTTTGTAAGGAGACATCCCTATAGGATTTTTATAAGCAGTTCTATAAGCCCACAAAGCGTCATTCAACTTTTTAGCCCAATTTTTCTAGACCTATTGACAGTCTTCTGCAAGATAGATTTAATTTCCCTATTGGAAAAGTTCTACTTGCCCGCTAGTTTGTGGGTGATAAGCTGAAGCTATTCTGTGGTTTACATCATACTTAGCGAGCGTTTTTCTAAAACCCCCATGAATACAATGGGATCCTCCATGAGTCATGAGATATCTAGGTACACCGAATCTAGGAAAAATGACATCTTTGAGCATTTTCAAAGAGGTCTTACCATCAGCACTGCTTGTAGGTATGGATTCTACCCACTTTGTAACATAGTCAACAACAACAAGAATATGAGTATACCCTTTTGAAGGAGGAAAAGGCCCATAAAGTTGAATCCCCAACAATCAAAAGGTTCAATAACAAGAGAATAATTCATAAGCATTTCATTGCGTCTAGAGATGTTACCTACTCGTTGGCATTCATCACAGGATAATATAAACTTCCTTGCATCTTTAAAAAGAGTAGGCCAATAAAATCCAGATTGTTAAACCTTCTGTGCAGTCCTATCCCCAGCATGATGTCCTCCATAAGCACTGCCATGACATTTTCTCAATATCTCTTGTTGTTCAAATTTTGGGACACATCTTCTCATAATTCCATCTACTCCTTCCTTATATAGGTGTGGGTCATCCCAAAAGTAATGCCTTAGATCATAGACGAATTTCCTTCTTTGCTGGTCTGTAAAGGTTGGAGGAAAATACTTGGAAACAATAAAGTTATCATAATCAGCATACCAAGGATTCTCATGTGGACTTACCCTTATTGCAGCTAACTGCTTATTTGGAAAATTATCATTAACAGGCAAAGGGTCAAAAGAAATGTTTTCCAAACGAGATAAATTATTAGCAACAGGATTATCAGCACCTTTACTATCCACAATATGTAGATCAAACTCTTGCAAAAGCAACACCCACCTTATAAGCCTAGGCTTAACGTCCTTCTTTGTCATAGGGTACTCAATAGTTGCATGGTCAGTATGAATAGTAACCTTAGAATCAATAATATAAGGTCTAAACTTATCACAAGTAAAGATTACAGCTAAGAACTCTTTTTCAGTAGTAGCATAATTCTTTTGAGCAGCATCTAGAGTCTTGCTAGCATAATGAATAACATTCAGCTTTTTGTCAACACGTTGTCCAAGGATAGCACCCACAACAAACTCACTAGCATCACACATGATTTCAAAAGTTAAACTCCAATCAGGTGGTTGGACTATAGGAAGTTGTTAAAGCTTTCTTCAAAGTTTCAAAAGCTTCCTTACAATCATCATAAAAACAAAAGGTACATATTTTTTAAGAAGATTAGTAAGGGGCTTTGAAATTTTGGAGAAATCTTTAATAAATCTCCTATAGAAACCAACATGACCAAGGATACTACGAATACCTTTGATATCCCTAGGACAAGGCATCTTCTCAATTGCTTCAATTTTGGCTCTGTCAACTTCAATACCTCTTTCAGAGATCTTATGTCCAAGAACAATTCCTTCATTAACCATGAAATGACATTTCTCCTAGTTAAGAACAAGGTTGGTTTCTTCACATCTCTGCAAAACTTTATCAAGGTTGTGCAAACAGTTATCAAAAGAAGTTCCATAGACGGAAAAATCATCCATGAAAACCTCCACAATTTCTTCACAAAAACCATGAAAGATAGCAGACATACATCTTTGAAAAGTAGCAGGAGCATTACATAAACCAAAAGGCATACGCCTATAAGCATAAGTACCATAAGGACAAGTGAAAGTGGTTTTCTCCTGGTCCTGTGCTTTCACAGTGATTTGAGAAAACCCAGAATAACCATCAAGAAAGCAAAAGTGAGTCTTTTTGGACAGCCTCTCAAGCATTTGATCAATAAAGGGCAAAGGATAATGATCTTTCTTAGTAACTTTATTAATCTTTCTAAAATCAATGCACATTATATACCCAACCACTACTCTCTGGGGTATAAGCTCATTATCCTCATTAGGCACAACAGTAATTCCCCCTTTCTTGGGAACACAATGAACAGGGATAACCCATTGACTATCAACAATATGATAAACAATACCACCATCAAGGAGTTTTAATACCTCATTTCTTACCACTTCCTTCATTTTAGGATTTAGACGGCGCTGGTGCTCAACAACTGGTTTTGCATCAGGCTCAATATTAATAGCATGCTGACATATAGTGGGAGAAATTCCTTTTAAATCATCAAGAGTATAACCCATAGCTCCTCGGTGCTTCTTCAATACCTCCAATAGCCTTTCTTCTTCCTTCCCTGAAAGTTTAGAACTAATAATAACAGTATATATCTTCTTATCATCAAGATAAACATATTTAAGATCATTAGGTAAAGGTTTTAATTCGAAAACAGGATCCCCTTTGGGTGGTAGTGTGGTACCCAAATCTTCCACAGGTAAATTATGCTTAAGTAAATCAGGCCGACGAAGGAAAAACTCATCAATCTCATTTTTTTCCTTCATGAAGGCATCACTTTCATGATCTTCCATGAACTGTTGCAAAGCATTATTAGGATCAAGAGAAATAGCAGACAATTGTTCAACCTTGAAATCCTCATCAGGTAATTCATTTTCATAAGGGGTTTTGGCAAATTTGGAAAAATTAAACTCATAAGATTCTTTAGCAAACTTAGTCAAAACTTTTTCCTTCCTACAATCTATGATAGCCCCACAAGTATTAAGGAAGGGTCTACCAAAGATGATAGGATAGGTTTTACTAGCTTCTTTACCAAGTACTAGAAAATCAGCAGGATATTTAATCTTACCACAAAGGACCTCCACATCTCTTACAATACCAATGGGGCAAACTTGCTCTCTATTGGCAAGGTGAATAACCATATCAATGTCTTCAAGCTCACAATGACCAATCTCATGCATGATTTCCTTGTAAAGCTCATAAGGAATAGCACTAGAACTAGCACCAATATCACATAAACCATAGTAGCAATGATCACCAATTTTAACAGAGAGCACGGGAACACTAGCTTTTCTAGCCTTACTAGGATGAGAGATAATATTAGAAGCGTCTTCACAGAAGACAATATACTCATCCTCTATATTTCTAGTAACAAGATCTTTCACAATAGCTACCACAGGCTCGATATCAATAAGCTCATCGGAACCTACGGTTTTCTTTGTGCTTTTACTAACCACATTAGCCAAAATAGAGTGCTTCCTTACCTTGGAGGGAAAAGGGATCTTCTCAACATAAGGTTCAGGCAAAATAGGATCAACAGTACAAACCTCTACACTGGCAGGAATGTGGGTAACAATGTCTTTATAAGGAGCATGGTACTTGTCCCACTCTTTCTTGGGAATCTCAATATAAGAGGCAAAAGCATTAAAACATTCCGCAAGAACTTGAGGATCAAGTCCAAACTTATTGCTAATATCACGGAAGTTATTAGTTTCCATAAAAGATTCAATGCACTCATAATCGTAGTTTATACCTGACTTTCTTCCTTTGTCATTCTCCCAAGCCACGATATTATCTTGAATACGGTCTAAAAGATCCCATTTAGATTCTTCCTTCATACTTGTGAATTATCCAGCGCACGAAGCATCTAATAAACCTTTATCATGAAGAGAAAGCCTAGCATAAAAGTTATTGAGAATAATATTGTTAGGGAGTTCATGAATAGGACATTTAAGCATTAGTAGCTTCATCTCCCCTAAGCTTGAGCTGTACTTTCTCCATCAAGAGGCCAAAAGTTATATGTAAGACTTTTATCCTTTTGGATTTTACTGGGAGGATAAAATTTAGAGTAAAAGAGAGATGCCATCTCCTCCCATTCCATGGATTGCCCATTCTTAAGCAGCTTATACCATGCCTCAGCTCTCCCTTTCAAGGATATGGAGAGTAACTTCTTATTCACCTGTTCAGTTGTGATACCTGCACACTTAAACAACCCGCATAATTCATGGATATAAAGCAAGTGATCACCAGGATGGCCAGTTCCATCCTCAAAATAATAATTATCCATGACACGATTAACAATACTCGTAGGTATCTTAAAAGGATCCATCTCAACAGGTGGGGGTTCATCTACTACCATAGAAGTGGTAGTAGTTTTCCCAAACAGAAAAACAAGTGGGTTATTCATATTGGAAACAAAGTAACGAGCAGTAACATAAGCAATACTCACAGTAAAAGTTTCCCTTACTAGTTCCACTCTTCAATAGCGCTTCACTCCCCGGCAACGGCACCATAAAATAGTCTTGATGACCCACAAGTATAGGGGGTGTATCGTAGTACTTTCGATAAATAGGAGTGTCGATCCCAACGAGGAGCAAAAGGTGCTGAATAGTGGTATGGAACAGGAGATCCTTGTGAATACTTAGCAAACGGATTTTTAGTGGTTTTCTAACAAGGAAACAAAACAAAGAGAAAGTAACAGAAGTAACGAACAAACGGAGCAAGTGGCCCAATCCTTTCTTAGCAAAGGACAAGCCGGTAGAAATACTTATAAGGACCAAACATTCTCGAGGACACATGGGAATTCTGTCACATACTTGTGATTAAATCCCCTATAAACATCCGTAACTACAGGAAAGTAATTATGATATAAATCTAACCACAACCTTCAACTCTGAGATCCTATACTCCCTTGTGCAAAGGTGTCCTAACGGGGGTTCAGGTTTCTGTCACTCCGGCACCCCCGCGATTAGTAGCCAAATACACAATGCATTCCCCTAGGCCCATAAATGATGAAGTGTCATGTAGTCGACGTTCACATGACACCACTAGAAGAATAGCACCACAACTTAAATACTAAACCATTGAATAATAACTCATCACAGATTCACTACTAACAACATGACTTCTCCCATGTCCTCAGGAACTAAACGAACTACTCACAAGAAATCATATGGATCAAGATCAAAGATGATATGGTAATGGATAACAATCTAAACATAAACAATAATCCAATGGTTCCACTCACAAGCATCAACTATAATAGTAATCAACACCGGAAAAGTTTCCCCTAACGAACTAAAGCAATATCCAACACAATTGTTACAGTGGGACGGAGTGGTGATGATGGTGCTGGTGGAGATGATGGTGTGGATGATAATGATGATGATCCCGATGAAGCCTAGCTTGATGCTGGTGTTGATGGCGACGGTCTCCCCTTTTTGGGAAGGAATTCCCCTGGCAGAAATCTGTCTGCCGGAGAGATCTTTCTCTCTCGGTGTTTTCCGCCTCCTAGAGGCGGCGGAAGTCTATCTATGGTCGCTCCCCAGTGTTAGGGTTCCGTAGGGAAGATATAGGCGAAGGGGCGGAGTCGAAGGCCGAGCAGGTGGGCCAAACCCACACTAGGCGCGTGGTCAGGTGGGCCCGCGCCTAGGGTGTGGAAAACCACTACTAGTGGGCCCCGAGGCCCCCTCCTCCTCGCTTCCTTCAGATACGGTAAAATAATATGTTTCCATATTTTTCTGGTATTTTTCTGATTTTCGCGAAATTACACCGAAACGCCTTCTTTTCTATCAGAATCCAAAACTCCGACAGTCCATCCTCCATGAATCATCCAACATGCATAAACAGATGAAAAGCCATAAGTAATACCTCATAATAAGACAAATATCAATGAATAGAGGTAAATTATGATATAGAATGATGATGCAAATTGGGCGTATCAGCTGCAAGCATTCAACATGAAACATTCTTCATGGTTCTTTATAATTAAAGTCTTATTCATCTAAATAATTCTTGACCAAGATGGGAAAGCTGGCAAAGTAAGAAGAACAACAATAGAATGAAGGATATATGAGAACCCAAATGGACGATAACAATGTGGAAGACTACCGGAGAGCGTCCCTGATCAATTGCCACAATGTAAGGTAGCGCATTGTCCTTTCCCTCTTTGCACGCAACATTAAGCTCGTCGTTCTCAATGTTTTTATTTAATATTTTCTAGACTAGAAGGTAGCAATTTGTAGAATCTCCGCACACAACATATGTTAAAGTATTGAATTGTGATTGCCATGGGTCTAAAATATGAAACAGGATGAGCTGGTCTGATGTGATCTATAGTTCTCTATGCGTTCACTTGTTAAGATCGCTTTGGTGGGTCTAAATTGAAGCATGTGTTTGAACATAAAAAAATTCTTCTATAATCATTTAGACGAGTTGTGTCTAATTTAAAAATGTTTGTATGAGGAATTGTAAAGAAAACATGTGATGAGTTTCACCAATTATTTATGATTCCAATATACTACTTCATGTATTTCTTGTGACCTCTTACCGCTACTTATGTTTACAATATAACGAAGTACTTCAAAATTTGTGACCATAGTTTATACAATTAATATTTTTATTGGATCTCACACATCTGCTGTTATGTTCTAACTTGCAGAGGATTGTTAACCAAATAAAGTGAATGTTGCAGATCCATTAGATCACTTTTAAGCATGATGCCATGATCCTAAGGCCAAGAACGAGAAGATGGACACCACCTTTCATAGTCCCTAAGAGCATGGGTTTGAGTAAACAAAAAGTCACTACAGTGATGTTCCTAGAGTTTTCGTATCTTGATATGTATATTGTTTTGTCACACAGGTGGTAATTGCCATCCTTGTGGTTGGTCTCGCCATCAGGGTAGGCATGGCTTCTGGGAGTATGTGATGTGAGAGTTAATGTGAGTGAGCATGGTATTGAGTGTCCCTGAGTATTTGGAGTTAAAGAGGCAGTTACTGGAAGTAGTTGTGTTTGTCGGCTGGATTAAAAGAAGCTAAATATAGCTGAGTCGTACTCTACATTCAGTGTTTGAAGTTTGGCATACGAGCAACAGAGTTGTTCTGCAAAAGTTGTACCAAGATTCAGTAATTGGGATTTTGGTCATAGAACTTGTAGCAGCTAAACTGAGATCCTTTGAATTACCGATTCTTGCAGTCTACACTGACAATTTTCTTTTGTCTTACCATGCAGTTAACTAGCAATTATTCCTGTAACATTATAGCCCACCTTAAAATCTACAGTGATCTACTATCTTCAATTCTAATAGTTAAATACTAAAAGGAAAATCAGTGGACATATCGACCTCAATTCATTAGTGTAAGTTGGGGATTGAGTGGCTGAGGTCAGCGGCGGTGGCGCTGCTCCTTTTCTTGCTCAGGTCTAGCCGCTATTGTGAGACTCTGGGACTCAAGGGAACTGAGGAAGGATACATATCCCCTTGTCATTCCACTCGAGCTGCCGACACCGGAAAGAGAGGAGGAGAGGACGCCATGATCCCCTGACCAAGAGAGTAGAGGGGAGTCGAGCGAAGGTGGGCCGCCGACATATTTGGGGAGGGGAGATGGAGCGAGGAGGCATGGGCAAAGGGGGGCGAGATGCCGGGCTTCACGACAAGCGACCAGGATAAATGAGCCGACAACTTACGCACGATCTAGGCGGAAACCAGCGTCGAGCCATGCAATGCATGCATATCTGTGAAGTAATGTTGCAACATGATAGAAGAGTGTGTATTTAGGGGAGGAGTGACGGTGTGCGTGAGATAAAGAGAGGGACCGTGAGCTGCTATGCGGAGAGAACACACAATAGCTTCCCGTGGAGTGTGGACCGATCAAGACGAGCTCTCTATGAACCGAAAGGGTCTTTTTAATTCGTGTTGTTTTTCCTAACCAGCGATTTGCCTTGTTGTGGTAACCTAATTTATATGCATGTTTCGTTTTTTTAAATATGTAAACAAAGCATGGCCTAACTGTTATTATATTTGGGAAGAAATAAGAAGTGCTCATAGTCTTAGTACTTTTGCATTCACTTTTTCATTGTTGATTATTCAATTTAACTGATTAATGTCCTCTTTTTCAACATATAATATTAAAATGGAGCGGAAGTTATGGATAATACTTCAGCATACCGAATATACACGACCAATTGAGGTACATATAGAAAAATGATTTTGTATGCATGACACATGTTGTTCATCGACGAGACATAAATAGACTCTATGGACCCGCAAGATAATCCACCGACATAGGACATAAGGCGATGCTTTCAGAAGAGACCGAATTATTATTCGGTTGTACACCACCAAAAGATATTTACTGGCTATAGAGTCTATGTGTGCATATTTACATGTAATTTATATTTTACACGTAACACATGTGTGCTGATGATAAACACGTGACAACATTAAATCTTGTGTACCGTGGCAACGCACGGACGTTCAACTAGTATACTTTAGGTTATTAATTGAACCGGAGTGAGTATACTAATTATATTTTAGGAAAAGGGAATGATTGTGTTTGTTTCAAATAAAAAAGAGTGACTGTGTTTCTCCTTTTAGATCCACGTGGGCGGTCCACGCTAACAATAGGCGCGCATCTTGCTGACGCTCTACGGCCTACTGAAAGGCCCAAGCCAGGTTGAATGGAAGCGTAGAAAAATAGATTACGTAAACAGCACGGAGAGGCGTATCCCAATTCCACAAAGCACTCTGACACCCGCCTCCGGCACCCTCGCCGTGCCGCAGCAGGGCCTGCCGGCCCCGTCTCCCCGTCGTCAAAGCCCATTTCTCCCTCCGAGCGATACGGCATTGCAATCTGTTCCATGCTCCCAGCATGCCCCCAGAAGTGCGCGCCGTGCGCCGATCCCCACCCCGCTCGGCTGCCCGGCTGCCTCCGACGCACCACCCCACCGCCCGCGCCGTGCTCCTTCGACGATGGGGACGACGCCCGGCGGCATCTCCGTTGCCACCCGAGAGACCGTTCGACCTCGCTCCCCCCAGGTGAATCAGACTGATACACCGCCACTCCACTAAGTCTACATACGAGTTGCATCTGCTTATGTTGTACGATAAGAGTTATCAGATATTCCTCATAGGGTCCGGATTCTTAACCCGGAGGAATTCCTCGAATTAAAAATGCCTTGATTGGTCATGAGTTTCTTACTCCTCCTTCTCCTTAAGTTTCAAGTGTTGGTATCAGACATGAATATGACTGTTGATAGTCCCACAAACATTGCTGAACTCTTAACATTTTGATATACTGACATAGAAAAATTGCAAGCGCCTACTTGACGTTCCTCGAATTTAAACTGCCTTGATTAGTCATGATGATCTCTTGCTCCTTAGTTTGAAGTGTTTGCATCAGACATAATTCTTTAGTTAGTGTTTAGTCTGCTACCTCCCTTGACAAAGGAATTGGGTTGCTTAGCTTATGCTGGTACTAAATTGTGTGGTCAGTATCTATAGTGGTTTCAAATAAATAAGCGACAGAAGGAAGAATAAATAGATACAACCTAATACACAACCAATCTCAGATTTTCAGACATTCGCATCACTACAATACCTATGCAGCAGTTATATGAATAAACAACAAGCTTTATACTCTTCTATTACCAAGAGTGCGACAGAAGGAAAAATAGCCCATTGTTGCAGATAATTTCAGTGATCTGGTCATCATACTTGCTCGCAGTTCTAATATGGAAACTAGTGTTGTACTGTCATGCAAAATACTCAGCTCTGGTTGCCTCTTTGTTGCAAACTAACCAAGCTATAATATGCTCCGGAGAGACCCTTTGACATAAGGGATGAGTGTGTGCCCTTCTCCACAACAATTCCTTTGTCGAGCACAGTGATCTGGTCGCAATTTTGGATTGTGCTGAGCCTGTGTGCCACCACCACACTTGTCCTGCCAACCATCACTCGTTCCAGTGCCTCTTGCACCACCTTCTCCGACTGGCTGTCCAGCGCACTTGTAGCCTCATCCAGTAGCAAGATAGCTGGGTTCTTCAGGATGGCACGGGCAATTGCAATGCGCTGCTTCTGCCCTCCTGACAGCTGCACACCTCTCTCACCACACCCTGTGTCATATCCGTCCTTGAGGTTGCTGATGAAGTCATGTGCATTGGCGGACCTCGCTGCATTCTCAATTTCTGCCTCACTTGCTGTTTCTGTGCCATACACTATGTTTTCCCTGATCGTGCCTCCAAATAGAGTTGGTTCTTGGCTGACCAGCCCAATGTGCTGTCGCAGGGCTCGAAGATTATATGTTTTGATATCCCTGCCATCAATCTTTACCATTCCCCTAATTGGGTCATAGAACCGCTCTATAAGCCCAATGATGGTTGACTTGCCAGAGCCACTTTGCCCAACCAGGGCCGTTGACTTGCCTGGTTGAATGCTTAATGAGAATCCTTTGAAGATGATCACATCTGGCCTTGACGGGTATGCAAAGTCGACTCCTCTGATGTCCAACTCACCTTTGATCTTCTCTGGCTTGTATCCCTCGGGGCTGTCAGGGTCAATTTCTGTTACCCGGTCAAGAACAGCAAACACTGAAGCGATTGCATCAGCTCCCTTAGCCAAGTCTGTTGTCATGGCACCTGCATCAGCAATCACACGCCCTGTGCTTACTAGAATAAAGAAGGTTTGGAAGAGTGCCTTGGCAGTAATGTTGTGCTCAGCTATGAGCCTGCCACCAAACCAGAAGTCAAGCGCCCATGTGGCTGTCATCAGGCTCATGGAAGTGCCAAGGCCAAGGCCTGCAATCCATGACTGCCGGATGCTTTCCTTGCGTGGTCCATTCTGTGCTTGGTTGAAGAGGCCTAAGATGCGGTTCTGCGATGAGAAGGCCGTGATGGTACGGAGATTGGAGACAGCCTCAGCAGCTAGCTTGCTACTCTCGGATTGTGCCTGTATAGATTTCTTGGACATGCTCTTTAGTAAGACACGGCGAGTATAAAAGCAGACAATGATGATAGGCTGCACCGCTATCATGACAAGGGCCAGACGCCAGGCAATGACCAGACCCATGGTGCAAGCAATAAGCACTGCAGAAACTGTCTGGATCATCAGCGCCATTCGGTCACCCACTAGAGACCTCACCTACAACAAAAAAACATTATGCTAGGTTAGATAAATTTCCACTGAAGTAATGAAGTATTAACACACTTGTTTTTCGTCTGGTACTTACAACATTGGCTTCCTTGGCAAGCTGTGAGCATATGGCACCACTGGAGTTCTCATCACGGTCGAACCAACCAATCTCAAAAGTGAGGATTTTTGCGAGCATCTGTATCCTTACCCTCTTGGTGAGGTATTCTCCCATGACACCAAAGTTGTAATGCTGTCCAATATTGATCAAGAATGAGAGCACTGCAAGACCAACAAAAATGAGTGCATAGGTCCTTGTTTTATCCTTGATTTCATCGTGATCAGTCAAGAAGTAGACTGAGATCATGCTTCCCAGAGCGTACGAATATGCAGGCTGGATGCCTCCAAACACAATTGCACTCAAGCTTCCCATAAGTGCCTGCCTCCACTCTGGTGCATTTAGCATAAGCAGCCTTCTGAATGATGGTAGAGGAAGCTTTGGCTCCTTAGAATCCCCAGCATCACCTGCATCACCAAATGACCGGGCCGAGCTTGACCTGCTAGCTGCAGAGAATCTCCTGCTCATGCTGTGGCTGCTGGACTGCCCCACAGCGGAAGTACTGCCAGATCTATTGACCTGATCAGCCTCTTTCGTTTCTCTAGTCTGCTGAAGGCGAACAAGAGATGAGTAGAGGCCATTCTCATCGGCAATGAGCTCATCATGGGAGCCCAGCTCCTTGACCTCGCCATACTGCATGACAGCAATCATGTCAGCATTGCGAATGGTGGACAGGCGATGTGCGACGACAATAGTCGTCCGGCCCACAGATGCCAGGTCAAGCGCCTCCTGTACAACACGCTCTGACTCAGTGTCCAATGCACTGGTGGCTTCATCAAGGAGGAGGATCTTTGGTGACTTCAGGATTGCTCTGGCAATAGCAATCCTCTGCTTCTGCCCTCCAGACATTTGGACACCACGCTCACCCACCTGTTTTTATTTCGGATATTGGTTAAAATGGTAATACTAGACTATCAGAGTATGAACCACAACTTTTTTCACAAAAAGTAAGATCATAAAAGATCAATAGATTATGATGAATAACTTTCTTGGTGAGCTAGCAACTGTAATCCTCTGTAATTTCTCCTGAAAATACATCATATCCAAATTTGCATTCTGAATAAGACACATAATGTAGCTAAAGATTTTTTTAAAGCTTCTGTATGTACAACTTTCCTTTCCACTTCAAAAGTGCATTTTCTCATTCGAAGAACATTCAGAAATGTCTGTGATACTTATGCAAAACTGATATATATGTTGCAGTCTGTTAGTTGACGCGCCACTAGACCGGTATCCTCCACTGATTATAAACATCTCGTGTTTCCATTCCAAATTTGAACCTAGCTTATCTTAAACATCTAGCTCAGCATTGTAATGTGGATTATCAAATTCATACATGCATATAAATTTACCCTCCTACATATTCTGCCTAGAAAAATTGAGCATAGAAGCTGTCCATGGCAATCAAAAAATTTGTGTTGCAGGGAAGAAAGCAGCAATCTTAGTTGATAAATGAAGTATTGGCAGGAAGTCGTCATTGTCAAGACCTGGAGACACCTGGAAGCATCAAGCGTCCGAGGGACATAGCTGTGTCCTTTCAAGGGTGAAATCATGTTTGTTCCATCAATATTTCAGCTAGTTATTTGATCTTCACTTGTAATTACTAATTACCCTGTGGTGTCAAGCAATCCTGGACAATGACTGCCATTGGAAGATGATAAGATCACCACCTTTAACTGTAAGACAGGTTTACTCAAAGATCTCCTCATCTCCGTGTGAGCTTCCGCTAATCGTTGTGCGGTATTTAAAATAGTTATCAACGCTGCTATCGTTCTTATACAGATATGGTTCACCCTCTCAGACTCTAAATCCCCCATCATCTCACATAATACCATGCTCTGATACCCACGCTTGTATTTGTGCAATATTTTCATTCATTTTTGGATTATCAGAACTAACTTATCTTATCCTTTCATGTTAATTTATTCATGGACAGGAATAGTCGTTAATGACTGGAAAGAATGGTCAATTCTGTATCAAACTGGTAGATACTCAACATGGAGGCTAATTTGAGCGCCTATTGGGTCATTATGCTATCCACATAAAAATTTAGTGTGTCCTAATATTATGTGTCCCACCGCAGGTTTGCGCACAGTAGAAAATTATAGTGGTGGGGTTCTGTCCATGAATGAGCTTTTCAGGTTTACATGCATGCCACTTAGAGTTTGAATCATCAGGAGGATTTCTCATTATTAGCTGGGGGCTGCATCTTGAAGAAGTCATATGTTGGAACAGCATGGCAGACGGAAAAGGCACGTCTTCTCCCTTTTAACGACTAGTGACTTTGAAGCGCAATAGTTTGCAGTGGCCGGCGGCAACAGACCAGGTTAATGATGCTTTTTCTGAATCGTTTTGATTTTTTTCTGATTAAAGTTAACTTTTGGAAGCAGTAATGTCACGACACGTACGCACGCACACGGGCACTTCCTTCTGTCAGATCTCTGCCTAACATATTGCTGTCAGAAAAAAAATTAGTGCATGACAGGACCTGGGTGAAATCCTGTTTGCTGGGAAAGTTGTAACACCATAATTGTTGGCTGGCAAACCTTTTCTTGTTACTAGATTTGCAAAAAGCCTCCCAGCTGCTTGCCCCCAGTGCCCCCCACCGACCACGGAGGCACACACCCTGAGTGGTGGGGCCAACTAGTCTCCCTTTTCCACTTGGGCTCACCAATCTATGATTCCTAGGTTGTGCCATCAGCCATTTTCGAAACTCCAAGCAACTGCTTGGAATTGTCGTACCATCACTACTTGAACCGAATCACAGTGAAGTGGTGTCATAGCAGCTTTAGAAGTAATAGTACTTCCACTTCAAGCTAACAGGGAAATAAAATTAAAGTTAAGAGAGGACTGACTACATTGTTATGGATCCTAACTTCGGACCTTGCCTTATAATTAAGCTCATGCCACCACTGGTGCTATTTGCAACTCATGCTGTCATGTAGTATTTTGAGAGGCATCTTGTACAATATTCTTTCAGTAAACGAAAACGACTGAAACCATCCTAACGTACCAATTTCTTTCCCAGAAGTGGACGGATGTTTGTGTGGCAGGTCAGCTGGAGAAGGACAAAGTGGGGAGGCACTATATGCTGAACTGGTGGCAAGAGTGGTTACACCATGCACCACAAGGCGACCACTCGTTCATCACTGAGGAACGCGCCACAATATCTGATGTTTTAATCATGGTAAATCATTGCCTATAGTTTTTTTTGGTTGGGTTTTGATAGTTAATTGTCTTAGGTTTCATCTCCACTGCCTGGTTGGGTGTAAAAATGTGTCTATCCACCTCCAGCTTTGGGATCCTTAAGTGCGTTCCCAAGATACACTTCTTAACACTGTAAACCTTCATCGAAACACCTATGTTTCTACACAATGATGTGCTCTTTTAACCGCGGGGACCACTTCCATTCTGTTTGAGTCTGTTAAAGCGAGCCCCCATTTGGAAAACCTGGTGCAGGAAGCCAGGAACGGCAGCACTCGTTGGGACTTGATGGCTGCTGGTTTTCCACTAAATTTCTGTAATAGGAATATATAGTTTATGGCCTTTTCTGTGATGGCACAATATTAACTGTAGTTTTGGTATGGCTTTCATGGTAAGTATTTATATATCAGTACATTATTTTCAGCAGGGTGAACGCAGTTGAGGCGCGGAACTTCCTGGGATTGGGAACACAAGATGGTCAGCTCAGCTCCCCCTGAAGCCCCAGATTGCATGAGGGCTTTTCTTTTGAGAGGCAAAGACCCATGTTCCCTGCCAGTTGGTGGTGTTGCCTAATGCTGACTACACTAGAAACAAAGGGCGCTGCTTCCGAAAATTCCTGCCTGAAGAATTCCCCGTAAAAGGAGGCAACAGCTCGCAAGGTAAAACATGCTGCTAGCTGCATTCCAATCATGCTGTAGTATAAACAACGAGGAGAGCTTCCCTGTGACATGTTGGTTTCAGTTCAACTATTCTGCTGGTTTGCTGTTGCTATACTACTTCACTCTGAAAGCACCTTTATGGTAAATCTTATTCCTTATCTTTTCTAATTCGAGTAGTAGGATTTTTCTTTGTATATAATACAGCTATATGAACGTCCGTGTCAATGCAAAGTGGAGCTCCCATTTTTCAGAAATGGTGGTCTAGAATGTATGTTGCTGTTTCGCCTTTAGAATCTGTAGCCGTTAATATGTTTAGAAACTATCTGAATCATATTCTGTTCACTAGCAATCGATTGGTTCTCGCTTTTGACTTTTGAGAAAATGTTTTACAAAGAGCTTCGTCACCACATTTTGTTATGACGCCGTACGAACCACCGAACATATATACTCATCAGGAAGTTTGGGTTTCGGAATAAGAACAAAAGTAGACGAAAACGAACATGACAACGACTTGCAAAGGTAAAAATTAATGCGTGGTACTCCAGCCTGATAGGGAAATGGAGAAATTGATTACCTGGGTGTCGTACCCCTGGGGAAGCTGCGAGATAAAGTTGTGCGCGTTGGCGGCCTTGGCGGCGGCGGTGACCTCCTCCGGCGTGGCGTCCTCTTTGCCGAACAGTATGTTCTCCATGATCGACGTGGCGAACAGCGCCGGCTCCTGGCTGACGAGCCCCATCTGCGCGCGCAGCCACTTGAGCCGCAGCCGCCGGATGTCCACGCCGTCCACCGTCACCGCCCCGGCCGACGGGTCGTAGAACCTCTCCAGCAGCGCCACCACCGTAGACTTACCGGACCCGCTGCTGCCGACCAGCGCCGCCGTGCGCCCCGCCGGCACGCGCAGGCAGAAGCTGGTGAAGATGGGGCTCTCCGGCCGCGACGGGTAGCAGAACTCCACGTTCTTGAACTCCACCTCGCCGGCCACGTTCGCTATTTCCTCTCCGGTGTCGCTCGCCGAGTCGATCTTGGGCACTCGCTTCATCACCTCCAGCACCCTCTCCCCCGCCGCGCTCGCCTCCGAGAAGTACTTGAGGTTCGACAGCCCCGACCCCAGCGCCCTGCATGTCACGACGACTCGTCGTCAATGGCGGCGAGCGGCGAGCAGGTCTGTGTGTGTCATGCATGCATGAGGCAGAAATTAAAAACGTACAGTCCTCCGACGACGATGGCGGCGGAGACGGCGAAGACGGTGCCGCCCTGGTAGCCGTGGTACATGACCAGGCGGCTGCCGTACCAGACGTTGAACGCCCAGATGGCGAAGGTGATGCCGTTGCTGCCGATGGCGACGCCCTTGGCGAACCCCTGCTTGATGCCCAGCCTTGCCGACTCCTCCAGCGCGGCCGAGAACCGCGCCATGGTGTCCCGCTCCGCCGCGAACGAGTACACCGTGCGCACCGACGACACGGCCTGCTCGGCGATGGCGCCGGGGCGGGAGTACTGCTCCCTGATCCGGCGCGCAAGGCCGATGAGGATGCGGCCGTAGGTGAAGCCCGGGATGATGAGAAGCAGCACGGAGGGGAGCGACACCAGGGTGAGGCGCCACAGGAGCGCGAAGCCGACGGCGTAGGCGCCCAGGAACATGGAAGTGTTCATCACGAAGTTGGGGACCTTCTCGCTCAGCACGTCCTGGACGACCAGGCTGTCGTTGGAGACGCTGGCGATCACCTCGGCGGTCGAGCCCACCTTGAGGTCGAAGTACTCCACGTCCTGCCGGAGCACCGCCGCCAGGTACCGCCCCCGCATCCGCGACGCCTGCCGCTCCGCCGTCCTCGCCCAGCAGTACCCCTCTGCACATAAACAGCTAGTGTCGTCAGGACGTCAGGCACGCACGTGCTAGCTAGCCAGCTACAACATTGCACGTACGCCATTGTTGCCATTAATTCTCACAGTACTCACCTAAGAACGCCACGACCCAGCAGGCCAGCGCCAAGAAGACGAGGTTCCTCGCGTTCTGATCGATCGAGTGGATCATTCAACGCACACGATCGACAACGACAGGACATTAGTCAATTTCTCGATCCGAGCGTCAGGGAAGATTAAACCATGGACACAAATGTGGAATTTCGCGGATGCGTGCAGGAACGTACCTCGTTGATCTTGGAGCTGAACTCGTGGAGGACTTCGCTGCTGCTGCCGCCGAGGTCGTTGAAGATGCGGCTGGTGATGTACAGCATCACCGGCATCGAAAGGCCGTCGCCCATGGCGCCCAGCAGGCCCAGCACCATCAGCACTACGTCCGTCGCGTCCGCGTGCATGAACACCGACCTGAACGACGACCCAGGCGCCGGCGCCGCCGGGCCATCCTTCTTCGCGTCCGCCGTTGCGCCGCCCATGTCGAATCTCGGGCTAACGAAGCGCCGCCAGCGGCTGCTAGCTAGCTGTGGTGAAGAAGCTCGCGCGGCGGCGTAGCTTGTTGCTTCCCGGAGCTGTGGCAGTTACGCGATCGATTCTATAAGCCGGCCTCCTTTTCAGGCCGTTTAGGTGGTGGCAGACTCTGACTTCTCTTCTAGAGACTAGATAGTCCGCTGGAGGAAGAGAGAGATGGCTGCTGGGATTTATATATAGGGGTGCATGCGCCAGCAAGCAAGCCATTGCCATTGCAATTTGCTATTTCCTCCGATTCGAGGGCTAGCTATCAACCGATGAAAGCAAGCGCACTTGATCTATCGATGTAATAAGGAACCGTAACTCCAAAAAGGAAAACGGAAATTATATAGAGCTAACGTTCTCACTACCGTCTCCTGGTGCGACGTAAATGGCTTGGTAATTTTAATGCCCTTTTAATTTACACTACTCTCTCTTTCTAAATAAAAGTCGCAGTGATTTAAACTTTTAAAATAACTACTACCTCCATTTCGGTTTATTAGGCTAATAAGTATTCCAAAAAAAATAGTTTGACAATAAATTTGGTGAACAATATATGAATCATATGTGATAAAAATTATACCATTTGGAACATATTTTGAATATAAATCTAATGATATATTTTTTGTTAAATATAGTTTTACGATTAAACTATTTTCTCGAAGTACGTATTTGCTTTATAAACCGGAACGAAGGTAATACGACACTTATGTAGGATCAGATTGAGTACTTTTTTTTGTAAAGTGACATGACAACTTATTTGTAAATACATATTTTTCTTGTACAACACACGTGTTGCATGTGGGCTAAGTATCTAGTTGAATATTCAATCATTTTTTTGGTTACACATGTATGTATGTGGAGTAATTTCTTTCACAATTCGTCTAGTTACTTCCTTTTATTGTATAACTGGTTATGTTACAGGTTCAGGGTCAGCCGAGGAACGAGCTTATGCGCATCTTGATGATGATTGTAAGATAACTATCACATAAATGTGCTTTTTTGACCATTCTCTACGGGTGATAGATTTTGCATACGCGTTTGTCTATACATGAATCAATTACTTCTTTTCTTGAGAAGTCGTGAATCAATTACTTCTTTTCTTGAGAAGTCGTAGGTTGCACAACAATATGTAATGTTTTGCACATACAAACGACATAACAATTTTAAATTATTTCTCCAATGTATACAATAACTTTTTTACATGTTGGCAACTTAGATAAGAGCATGGTGGCAACTTTTCCATGGCAAGTTCTTGGTCTCGTGTATGGATTTCCATGGATGAAAATTTAGGATATTTTTCCTCGGTGCAAGTTGTACCAAACTGTAGTTTTTCAAGTTATGTTTTTATAGATGCCAACTTAGGTATGGACAAATATGGTTACTCTTTTTATCTAGACAAGTTCTGCCAACTTGTAGGTTTAAAGTGCAGTTTTCACGGCGACTTTCAGATTTTAATGGATGGCAGCTGAGGTATGAACAAACCCTTGAAGTTTTATCACTTTGTTGGTGTTAACTTGAAAGTATATACTGGTTAATTTCTCAAAATGCATGTTAAAAACATCAACTAGCCCTGCATTTTCTTGGGTCACGTAACATTGTTAGTTGTTTTGGTATGCATCATGCCAACATAATTGTCTCATTGGTGACAATTTAAGGTGAGCAAAGGATCATTTATTGTATGGCCATGTGTATTAGCTACTTTTATAAACCGGAATATTAGGGGCTATTAGTGTGTCTCCCACCTTGGCAGCTCTAACACTATATTGACCGCAACTGAAAACAACACAAAATGGGTTTCTTGGATGTGTAGTGTTTTTTGCCAAGCTGACAAGTATATGCACTTTGAGTGTGAATTCACTAATGGGGAATAGGTGTGCACCCATGGGCATACAACGATGTAAGCAACATGAACATATTTTGGATTGGTTTCCTAGTGGAATATGGATTCCTGGTGTGTAGAAAAGTGGTTTCAGAAATTTAGTTCGAATTTGTTATGGTCAAAGTCAACTCACATGGCAAAAAGTCAACCCCATAGTTGACATTGACAAAAAAAATCGAACCAAATTTCTAAAACCATTTTTGTACACCAAAAATTTGCGTTCTACTAGGAAAACAAGCTAAAATGTATCCATGCTAGTTAAATCACTGTAGAGTTATAACTAGTTAGCAGGTCAATTCTATATGTACTTTTTTAGTGCATCATTGTGAAATTATTTTTTTGTGTCAATCTATGTGAATGCTTGGTGGAAACTTGACAAAAAATAGAGTTATACTCCCTCCGTCCCGGTTTAAAGGACACAATTTGCAATTATCTCGGTCCTAAGTGTCATCTAATTGGTCCATTTAATAGTATGGAGTAGAACATGCATGAGGAGAAAAATAGTTAGGAAAGCGTTCATATTTGTTCACACATGTGCATGCAGCATTTTTTTCCACACCGGAGTAATTACAGAGATTAAATGCTTTTGTGTCTAAGTATTTTGGGATTGCATGGTTTACAAACTGTGTCCTTTAAACTGGGACGGAGGGAGTAACTCTTTTCCTTTATTTCTACAATGGTAATTGTATAGATGGACGTTTTGTGCACTTGGATGGGCCTGTTGTGTTGGTGCTGATCTCCGAACAATGCCCTAGAGATAAGAAAGTTACTGAAAATATACGGTAACTTATGCACAACACGCTAAATTTTAATAATATATATATCACTTGGCAACTTATGTTGCATATTCACTGCAATAATAATACTTTCTTCCCAAAAAACTTATGCAGTGATGGGGTGGTAACTTGTGTTCAAGCATACTTTGTGTAGCTTTAATTTTCCGTCAGTCTGGTATTAACCACATGGATATTTTTCCATATTGGTGTTGTTTATGCACATTACCTTGATTCTATTTTTGATGAGAAGTAGTAGATCGCGCCTTACTTTGTAGCACTTATATAGAGAATGTAATTTATGTTTTTTCTCAAAAACTTTGTTACTAGTTTGGCAATTACCTTAAGCACTGGATGACAACTATGTTTTTGGAGTTCCGTGTGGCAGGTTTAGGTATTTATGTATGTTAATTTCATGTTTTCATGTATGGCAATTTTAGGTTCTCAAGTTCTCATTGCAACTAGTTACTTATCATTAAAAGATAAATAATATGCAGCCCGTGCTATTGGTTCTGAACTTGTTGATCTTACTTTTGTAGTTGTTTGTAGTAATGTAGTTAGGATGAAGTTCTTATTTATGTATGATGTAGTTACATTCATGTAGAGAAATATTCCTAATTAACTTCAACAGTAAAATATTTCTTATGCTTATTTTGTGTACTTTTTGTCCATATGTATATATGTATGAAATTCTCTAAATGTGGTGATTTATTCTTTTTTGTACAATGGCAACTTTTGTATATGTATTTCAAAATTCGATACCACTCAATAATGTACATATGACTTTAGTCCAACTCCATTGATGAAGTGTTGTGGTGGAATCTCTATATTGTGATGGGGTTTTTGATAAATTGTCTAGTGTAGTCATGGCACCTTATATTCTTCTATAATGGCAACTAATAAAGAACAAGAGAATGGTAATTTGTGTAGTGCAACACTTGACCCCTTTTAGACAATAGGTTGTTGTTAACTTATGTTGTAGTTTTACTTGTATTTTTTCCTTTTTTGCATGGCACTTTTATTGCTACTTGGAGGTAATTAAGAGATGGCATTTGTGAAATAGGGAAAGGATATTTTGAAGTAATATTTGTGGCATTTTTCAGGTTGCCAATAGCTACAGCAAGATGACTGTCCCAAACTTGGAGCTAAACCCTGAATCTGAATCTGGAGATGTAGAGGCCAAAAGAGCAAACGCTCCGGTCATGTCAGTCCACTAGGGACCTAGTTGTTTTGGTCGGGCTAGAGCTCGTATTATGGACTGGTGGCTCGATTGACTTTGCGTAATATGTATCATAGCACAAGGAGACCAATGCGCATATGATCCACGTGGAAGGCTGATGTGGAGGGAAAGGCATGGAAGTGACCCTCAATCGTGATTCTGTATGGTCGCGCCAGGAATCTACATCACGTAAGATATGCATTATATTGGAGTCCAAAGAAAGAGTATACAAACTTCATATAAAAATAGAAAATAAAAATAACATGCAATGTTATGCAATTGTTAGTAGTGCTATCTGAATTCGCAATGTTAAATCACCATATTTCTCATTTTTGTATACACTTTGAAATTGTATTTCCATGAAATTATCAGCTTTGTAGTGCATTCTAACAAGGATATGCTAGAATGATTTTAGATGGTTTTAACATAATAGCCAAATGATCATGCTCCGCTAGCATTTTTTGTTTGCATGGATTGAGGTTTTTAAACCTTGGGTCACCACAGTCTTCAAATTTATGCAAAATCATTAGAACTTATCTAAATTATAGATAAATCTAAACTTGCAATTATTAAAAGGTAACTATAAACATGTCTACTACATAAAACATATGATAACTGCGATAGTTAGTTTCTTGTCTACATAAAAATAAAGAACTCAATGAAGTCGGGGAACCAAAACTACTTATTTCTAAATTGAGGATCTCGACCATGGGTTATTATCCAACATAATTTAGTATATAGCTGCAAATTTTAAAATTTATGTGTACTTTACTATGAAAACCCACATTCTGAACTAAAGTTGCATACACCTATTATCAGTTCTTAGTCTCATATATGTGGAAATATGAATGAATGATCTAGGTAGTTTTCTCAAAAGGAGATACCCCCCCCACACACACACACACACGCGCGCGCGCATTGGCGGAGTTGTGTACAACTCAAGGGGACCCCCCAAGAGTTTGGAAAGTCCTTGAATGGAACTTTTTTAGGGACCTAAATGATAGAAACTAGAGGTATTTCTCCCACCCAGACATTCATACCTTTTGGTTTGCCTCCCCCACCCCTGAATTCCTCCCCTAGCTCCGCCACTGCCCCCTCGCTCAGCCTTTGTATCGATTGATGCACAACCACATGTGATTAAATTTTCAACAATGTTATGGAAAGTGAGACATTGATGTCAATCAGACAAAGTAAAAAAAAGACCGAGGCATCCAAAATAGACCACCTCACACTCCACTAACCCATCAGAAACCATATGAAAAGTGACCCATAAACCTAAAATACACAACTATTAGAAAAAAGCATTCAAGAAGGGTTTGTCACACATGCTTTGATGATGATGAGTTTAACCATAGGCCGATCTTGAGATTTTCATTCCCAAATCAGAAATGGCACAACACATGGCATATCGACATTGTCTAATAAAAAATCTTATGTTTCCACCAGAGTGTGCGGATACATATAGCCAAAAGCATCAATGTTAGCAACCTCACTACTGGTTAGCAACTTCTTGCTAGCCGTATCCGAAGCTAAGAAAATGAGGCTCTCACATGCCGCTAGAGAAGATGTCGAAAGAAGGTGGATGCATTACCACTCCTCATTCGGTCAATGTTGCACCTCCTTCAATCTCGTTGATGGGGGAGGCTAGGACACTCAATGTAAGCAAATCATGCCTCCGTTGCGGCCATCTCAGAAACCTTCCTTAGGTCCATTATCCTGACATCCTGCCACCGCGGCCATCTCCCTATCGGTCGGATCATGTGTCACTCCTAAGCCTCCCGTCGGCAAGCCTTGGCCTAGATCTGGCCCGACATGCCCGTTCCGATGCACGTGCCCAACCGCCTCCATCTTCCGCCGCCCTAACCTATGCATCATAGTTCCCGGTCACTCTAGTGCCTCCATGTCGCTCTCCACCGCGCCACCCTCTCACTTGCGAGGCCGCACCATACCAGTGCCGACGCGGCACACGAGCAGAGGAACAAGCCCCGCCGTCGACAGCATCACATGGGCTTCCCCCGACTATGCCCTCTGGGGATAGCAAGGGGAGAAGACCGCTAGAGCTGGTGTTGATGACGGTTAGGATTTCTCTCCAGGGACATCCACGGGAGCAGACACGGGAGTCTTTTTTTTTTCCGCTTAGATAGTGATTGTGCTTCACTCTGTGGGTCTATATCCACGTTTTAACGCTTTGGAAATTTGCTAGACCGTAGAACTCGTTTAGTACGATCATATACATCATGCATGGTTATTCCTCATCAAACTCTATTTTGATTCTATGTTCGTACGTGCTGCATGTTTCCTGTGTTGCTACTTGCTAGTCATAAGTTAGTCACGGGAAGGCGGTGAGCTTGGAGTCGTTCTTTTTCCCCAGAGGCACGTCCCACGCAAGATTTCAGAGTTTGTTATTAGCATCATGCTGAAAATTGACCCATGCATGTACCTCGTGTAGGGACATAAAATCAGTACTAGACACATAATAGGTCGAATCACCTGGTATCCCTTGTAGTACTCATTCTGTCCTAAAAAAAGGTTGTCGCAAATTTATCTAAATTTAAATGTGTGTAAGCACTTTAATCTCAGCGAGTAATCCCCAGCTAGCCCCAGAAGCTCATTTGCGGCAGCACGACACACGGGAAGGAGCGAGTTTGTGGGTTGATGAAGAAAGCAGGGCGTTTACTTTCACTTTTCCCCCATAATCTCCTTTCGGACAGGGAAGGAAGACACAGACAAACAGAACACCGTCCGTGACAGCAGCGCGACTCTTCCAAATCATCAAGACGTAAATAAATCGGGCATGTGTTGCATTGACCGGACAGATCTCGCTATCGGTATCATCGATGAGGGCAGGACTTGTCCAAGGAGTGACAGACAGCCGCAAGCAACCAGGAGAGAAATCAACAGATGTTAAACCGCAAGCAAGCAAGGGGAAGGGGGTCGTTGACATGTGAGTGCAGGAAAACGTCACTAGTGACGACGCTTCCCTCTGCATGCGCCGTGTGCTGGCTGTGAGTACGTCGTCTCTCCTCGAGAGAGGCCAAGGCTATGCGCCGTAGGATGCGCGAGCTGCTGGTCCACCTGGCCGGACTGCGACTCGGCTCGAACATTAATAAAAACATGATGATGTACAGGTCGGCGGTTCTGCTTGTTTAGTTTAATCGGGGAGGGCGTGGTTACGGCGATAATCATGTTTATTGCATGGAATACATTAGTCAGTCGCTCGGGACTACTACTACTGCTGTAGTAGTACGTTCTTAGACTAAACTTGCTCGGCCCGCTTCTGTTTTCTCTATGATGATTGACGTGGGAGTGGAGGGACTAGTCGCGCGCGGCGTCGGACCGTTCCAAGTTTGGGCAGGGCATGCGATCGAGACTGGTCGCGCGTCAAGGACACGACCGAGCATCACGCCACGCTGGTTAATTATTATATTTACTTATTTATAAAATGATGCCTTCCCAGGATTTAGGCCTTCTCGTGCTTGTCTTTCCAAAGCATGGTCATGACTAGGGATAGTAATCTAAACAATAGAAACCACCAACAGATGGATATGTTCAACCGTCACTATTTGGTTTTGATTTTCCAAACCAATAACAAAAGCTTTGCCCAATATATATGTTACATTTCTTACTTTTAGTCCTTCCATGTGCTTGCTCACCAAGTTCTAGTAACAACTCTCTTTATCGCACATTTTTCTCCTCGATGTCATGTTGTACCGTGACATTTCGGAAATAAATGAACGATCCCTTGCGTCTTCCAAAGGGAGATGTTGTTTGAAATGGCCCTTCATGCCACCTGGAAGGCTCGAACCATATTTGTTGATGTCTGCTTGTTAGGGGGTGGAGGAGGGGGAAGTGGTCTGTAATGAAAGTCAGTGGATGCTAATTACAAGGCCTAAGTGTGACTCGCATTCAATAATTTGTCACCCTTTGGGAGTTGCTTGCCCTTGTCCATCTTGACCAAGGAACTCCCGACTGCATCCATTGGAAATTTATAAATGATGAAAAATATTCCGCTTCCTCGGCCTAAAAACGTAATTTGAAGAAATTATATCTACATCTCTTAGTGCTTCGATTTGGAAGGTGTGGGCTCCCCGAGTGAAAAATCTTCACTTATTTAGTTATGCAAAATAGGATTAGGATGGCCAATTGACTTCAACAAAGAGGGTGGCCAAATTGTGGAAATTGCCCCTATGTTACCAAGTTCAAGAATCGACGGCACACCTCCTATACAAGTGTATATTCACCACTTGAGTTTGGAAAAAAAAATCCTCGCATGGTGTGGTATCCATAACATTGCACTGGGGTCTTGGGCAAATGAACCTTGTGTCAATGAATGGTGGTCAAAGTTTGCCCCTGTAAGAGAAAAAGAAAGGAAAGCTATTGCTTCCTTGTCTCTTGGGAGTTTTGGAAGGATCGCAATGCTAGAGTTTTCCGACCTCATTCCTCTCTCGTGGCCGTCGTTGTAAACAAGATCAAAGACGAGGCAAGAGCTTGGGTTTTGGCGGGAGCGTCGTTCTTGGGTAATGTAATACCGGGAGCGTAGGGTTTTTTGAGAAGTCCTAGAGTTTCTCCTAGGCAATTTTCTAAAAGCTTCTTCTATATTAATGAAAATGACAAGTCTTTTGTCTTGTTTTGGGTAAAAAATTGTACTCTATTTTAGAAACATGTTCAAGGAATAACTTAGGGAGATCTTTTTCTCTTCCGCATATCCACATGAGTGACTGACAGAGGAACATGTTCCGGGAAAAAAAAAGCACGTAGAATGAGTGGTTCATACTTCATAAGCAAGGTCGTTAGGCAAGAGTGACACACTAGGACCAATCACTAGACTAAGACTAGAGCATGGCAACTAATGTGAAAGTACTCCCTCCATCCCATATTAGGTTGCGCATAATTTTGCGTGCTAGTCAAACTATACAAAGTTTGATCAAGATTATACAAAATAATATAAATTTATAAAATACAAAAATAATATTATTAAAATTGACTTAGTGTATACTTTCATATTATATAAATTTGATATCATACAGATTTATATTATTTTATATAATCTTGGTCAATCTTTGTATAATTTGACTAGCACGCAAAATTATGCGCAATCTAATATGGGATGGAGCGAGTATATATATATATAGTACATAGGCAATCCTTTGAGTACGCACACCTACACAGCTATGGTTAACAAATCTGTACTAGGTCAGATGCTAACAAGTAGGAGTAAATTATGCACCTTGCTAAAAGAGAGGCACACAGAGCACTGAAATATATTGCATAAAAGAGGAGGGTGATAGAAAGGGGAGGAATAGATCCTACCTAAAATGCACAAAAAGTGCGTGCATGGTCTGTGCAGATTCTTATGCAGATTGCAAGTTGCTACGACATTATTCTTTTATATGCAGCTAGATTGCAAAAGTGAAAGATTGGAATCTCATGCGTTCTACTGCTACTGGGACAGCACATTGCTGGCTTATCCCTCTCCTGCCTAGTGGGATCACTGTTTTTTCAGTTGGAGATTTGCAGCAGTTGGGACTGATTCCATAACATTTCCAGTACAGTGGCGTACTGATTGAGACAAGACAAGGCAACTTTTTTTTAAGTTCTGCTGTGGCATGAGATTTGACTTGGTGCTGATCTTGCACATGTGGCACCAAGTAAGGAAAACAAATTGAGAAAAAATTAGCAAAAAATGAAACACCAGATTAGAAAATAAGGAAAGTCTAGAGTAAATATATTAAACCAAAAAAGTTTTAAAAGTAAGTGGCATATTTTTCTCTTTTCCTAGATGATTGTTGTGTAGTGCAATAAGAGGACTAGAACTGGGGTAAAACCCAACATATCTCTAATGGTATAAAACGAAAATTAGGGAAAAACATAAGATGTTCAGTGGTACAAGCTATATTAAGTGTTTTTATCATGTTCGCAGACATATATCGATAATATTATGGACCCGTTGAAACACACCGGAATTTGCTAGTATTGAAAATTATAAAATTTGTAAGACGAAAGTTAAAACAAAGAAAATTTAGAGAAGAAAACTTATCGGAAGTATTTTGAGGTGATTTGTTTGCGAAAACCAAGAAACAATGTCTGGAACATTCTGAGAAACAAAAAAAACCTAGGTATTTCGGTTATTTTTTGAATTTCCTCTTTTTCCTAAATACTCCACGAAACAGGCTCTACGCTCCGCTATATTAATATAGCAATCACCCGATACAACGTTTCGAACAAAGTTGGGGTAGAACAGCACAAGCCAAGCACAGATGAAAAAACAAGAAGAATGAAAAGAAAATAAAGCCGACATCGACGGTGCGACAAGAACGAAGGTAACTCGTCACCGTTGCGTCCTCCGGAGAAGTACCACCATACATCTAGCATTCCGAAGAGCCGCGTACCAAGCATCACCTCCAAGAAGGAAAGTGACGACCATGGCACTGCTGCCCGGACGGTTTCCCCTGATACGCCATGGGAGGTGGGAGAGAGATACACCTGATGCCCTTCAAGAAGGACGGCGATACCCACAGGCGTCGCTGCGTCGGTGTCAAACTAATAAGGATTTCTCCTGACCTCTCAACAGATCACACTCCCGGACACTTTGTAATGCTCCATCAAGCTCGCCGCCCACGTGCCCGCGCCACCACGGTCTTGAAGTCGCCATCGCCGTCACACAGTGAGCCACAGAGCGAGGCTGGTAAGACCGAGAGAGTAGGACCTTCAGCGAGGATCGGCATGACATCAGCACGCGGGAGGGAACTACCTCCACCGCCAGAAGGCAGTAGCCGACCGGATGTAGCAACAAGACAAACCAGGCCCTCTGGCCCGGCCGAGCCTGAATAGGCTTGTGAAGTCTCGTCACCGTACTGCAGCAAGGGGGCCCCCATACACACCAACCCCAGCACCAGGTCCAACTCCATCGTCCACCAGGGGATTCGTCACCTCGGCAAACCCTAGCCGTCAAGCAACAATTTTGTCGCCACCGAGCTCACCCGAGCTAGACGGACCTCCGCCGGTCTGAGGATCACCATCGCAAGTCGCCTCTCGGAGCTGCCTCCGCGAAAAAACGCCCTTGCAGACCACCTTCTGAGGTCGCCGCCTCGATATCCGTGGACTCGCATCCACTGAACCAGGTTCATTGCGTGACCTGTGAGGCGGAGGGGTAGGTATGGTTGACACGGGATGGAGGCAGCAGCACAATCGCTCGGAGGAGACTGACCTCCACCGACGGCGGTTGCGAAAGCAGCAACAGGGGCACACCAGGCCATCTGGTCGGGCTGGGCCCCGAAAGGGCCTGTAAAGTCCCCGCCGCCACGGTGCTGCAGTGCACCCACAGCCACCGCCGCCCTCCTACACGCTCCACGCCGCCTCACGACCTCAAGAAAGTGACAACACCATGCTAGGCTCGCCTCAAACCCAGATCGGGCCCAAGTGGACCTAGATATGGGCCAGCCGGAGCTGCCCGAGGAGGCTGGCCAGCCGGGCGCCACCCTGCCGGCTACTGCCGGCGTCACCGTGCCGCCGCCACACCTCGGTGGAGGGGAGCGCCGTCGGGAACCCTGCGCCGCTCGTGGGAGCGACGCGAGAGCTCATTCGTTTTTTTCTTTTGGTGCAAGTTCTTTCCCAAATACTTCTGAGATATTAATTTTCTTTTCAGTTATTCTTATACTTTAAGTGATTTGTTGAACATTTCAGATTTTCCTCAGTATTCTTATTGAACTCCCCTGTCTTTTTTTTATATATTTTCTGTCTCTTAACGATGTTTGAATTAGAGATACATGGAACATCGACGGGTTTCTTGGAACTGATTGGGATTAAGATATTATGGAATTCTTGGAATATATGAGATTTGATTTGAGCGTACATGGGAAGTGTTACACGTACCTATAAATGTGTTGAAAGTAAAATGTGGTAGCAAACCAAACACGTCCGAGCTAGTACTTAGGTTCTTAGACAAGAATCAGTATAGATTTGAGGTGCTGCAAGCATAGAATGATCTCAAGTACAGTGCCGCAGTTGGGACTGGTTCCATAGCATTTTCAGTACTCTGGCGTACTGATTGAGACAAGGGAATTGCAGCGCAGTGCGGGAAATCCACTTTTCCTCATAGGTGTAGATGCACTTATCGTTTAAATATATATTTTAGAATGTCAGAAAATTCTAAAACAAATTCCCCATATACATTTGGACATTTTATGTTCACACACAAAGTTTTGGTGCAAAATAATATTTTTGTGGCTTAGGTAAAAAAGACAACTTTCGATGCTCCCGCGTAACTATTGACAAGACATTTTTTATGTTTTTTGCACAAGCCATAAAAATGTGTTTTTATTGTAAACCTTTGTGTGCCAACATGGAAATGTTCAGATGTACACATAAAAAGTTTCTTTGAAATTCTTTAACATTTTGAAATATGTTTTTATGCGTTTTGCATAATAAATGCATATGCATTTACACCTATGAGCCAAAACACCACCTCAAAGTGCGGTGCTCCCTTTTCTTCTTACTATTGACAACTTTGTTCACCTCGCAACTTTTTTGTAGAAATGAAAACAACATAGCGCCGTGGCATGACAATTAACTTGTTGGTGATCTCGCACATGTGGAACCTAGTAAGGAAAAAAATGGAGAGAAAAATCAGCAACAAATTGGAAATAGCAGATTAGAAAATAAGGAATAGTTGGAGTAAAGAATAGTACATGAAAAAAGTTTAAAAGTAAGTGGCGTGTTTTTCTTTTAGTTGATTGTTGTGTAGTGGAATAAGAGGACTAGAAGTCTAGAACTGGGTAAAATCCAACACATCTGGAATATGTGCAAAAGAAACCAGGACAAAACATATCATGTTTAGTGCTACAAGCTATATTAAGTTGTTTTACATGTTCCTGAACATTTATTGATTTATTTTGGACTCATTGTGATGCACCCGCATTTGCTAGTATGGAAATTTTTTAATTTTCTAAGAGGAAAGTGAAACAAAGAAAATTTAGAGCAGGGGAAAAGTTATTAGAGGTATTTTGAGATAATTTGTTTTTGCAAAAACCCATATATACTTTTTGGAACAGTCGTGAGAAGCAAAAAAAACGTGATATTTTTAAAAAATGTCAAAACTTTTGTTATTATTGTATTTCCCTTATTTTCCAAAGTACTTTCGAGATATTTATATAATTTATTTTTCTCTTATATTTTTCTTACATTTGAAGTAACTCTCTGAGAACATTTCAGATTTTCCTTGGTATTTTTGTTGAACTTCGCTGTCTTTTTTTTCTATATTTTCGGTCTTTTAAACGTTGTTTGAATTAGTGATACATGGACCTTCAACTGATTTCCTGGAACTGATGGCGATTAATGCAGAATGGAGTTCTTGGAATATATGATGATTAGATTTTGAGCGTGCATGGGAAGTGTTACACGCATCTATGAATGTGTTGAAAGTAAAATGTGGTAGCAAGCCAAACACGTCCTAGCTACTTCTTAGGTTCTTAGACAAGAATCAGTACAGATTTGAGGTGTTAGAATGGTCTCAAGTACAATGCATGCATATGTACATGCGTCACATCAGAAAATTCGATCACCACGATCGAGTTAGTAGTCATCCGCATGCAATTTCCTCTCCACCCTTTCTCCTGTTTTTCCGTGGCCTAGGGAAGAACACAGGACCCGTATCAGCGGCTCGGACCCAAAAGGAAATCGAAAGCAGCCACCCAATCTAGATGGTTCAACGATTGATGTAACCTGCCCCCTCCAAAGCTATTGCTGCTTTGGCCATTCCATTCTCACATTGCAAATCATGAGCTTTCCTCGCAGAATAGTAGTAGCACCAGCGGTTGTAGCCTTGGTAACTGGTGGGACTAAGTTTAGTCTCGCTTCGCTAGTGGTGAGAGACTTAGAATTTTAATAAGGATAACTCTTCAACCGTCCACTAAATTAGCGCGAAGAGAAATGGTTTATGCCGCACTCCTAGTCGTCACCCGCAACTCACATGTCTAGAACATATTTTTGTGAAACGAAAATATAAGTTCTGATACGGTGCGAGGAAATATGCAGTTTGTAATTTTACAAGGCCAAGAGCCAGTATATGTATACATACATATAATTGTAGTCCCAAAGTTTTTTCACAAAGTGACTAGTTTACCCCCCAACCCTTTGTGTCATGATTACATAGGGTACAAGTCACCAATTAATGTATTTCCACCACACAGAAAATCAGTTAGGACTCTATAGTTTATTCAAAGATTTACCAAAAGTCTCCATTTTCAAATTTGTTTAATATATTTGAATACTCAATTAATTATTTTTACATTTTTTATATAATTTCTGAACTGTTTCTTGACTGTTATTCCATAGGCGAAATTACTTCGTAGTTGACATGGCACATGGATCACTTTCATAATCCAGCGTATATGTTAAACAAGACATTCAAAATTTTATTAAAACCCAAGATAGGATTTTTTTATTCATAGCCATGTTTTGGTATAACCAAAGGAACTTGCTGATATTTTGAGCATGTGCAAGGGGGTTAGCGGGTTGTTAGACATTGTAAAGGCAAGGAGTTCACTTTGAACATCTGAAAGGCTACATATGCTATTTAAGGAGATGTGGTATCATGAAAATATGTTAAACCATTTCTTGTTTAATTTTATCTACCTAATTTAAATATTTTATATTATATTATATATATATATAATATATATTACGACTCAAACTTAGAATTTTGACTATACTATCTAGCATGTGCATCATTTGTTTTTGGTCGAGTGTAGTGTAAATGTGTATAATAAGTTATTCTCTTACTTCCTCAAAAAATTATGGTATCCAAGCTAAAGCATTCTCAAACATGCTTGCATAAAACAATACTGGTAGTAGGGCGGACATCCGTCTCTCCTGCCCGGGCAGTCCCTCGGGGCTTGCCTATGGTGAAACATCTGACTTTATATGACTTTCTGTAGTAATTTGTCTAAAAATACCGAAATAATAGGCAACTTGTTTTGTGGTTTGCCCGAGCTTTGAGAATTTTCTGGTCCGGCAATGACCGGAAGAAAGGGAAAAAAGGAAACAGGTTGTACATCACGAAGGTTTCATGGGCATTGTACAAAAAGTGCTAGGAATGCTTTGATCATGGATCCCTTTCGAGGATGGACAAAAGCTAGACATGAACACATAATTAACTCACTTTCCTTTCCTTTTTTCCTTGCCTCCTGCTTTGATGATATCTATGTGTAAATCGGGACCTTTGAGCGAGGAGGCGGCGAAAGCAAAAGAGAGAGCGGCTGGATATCTTCCTCTGCCTAGCTGCTAGGACCATGCTCATTTCCACTTCAGTTTACTTTCCAAGATTTAAAGCCTTACCTAGTAAGCATTCTTGGCCGTTCCTTCTTGACACACTTGGCGTTGCATTGTAACATGGGCCAAAAGGGTCAAATGGATGTGCACGAGTGCTACTAGATAGGGACATGTGTCCTTTTCTAGGGCTGATCATGGGTTGCTTATACTAGATGTGCATTAGTTTGTGTGTGCTTTCCTTTTGAACGACAAGCTAATTAGGTGTGCTGCCATTGTTGCTCTACTTTACATGTCACAAAACTAATTCAGGATTGCTAGGGGGCAGGCAGGATGTACTGGCAATAGGCCGGCAAGTACATGCGCAAGCTGACCTACCTTTCTCCAGATATACAAACTAAGCTGCCATGACCTGCTTGCATTGCATAATTTAACATAAATAAATACATATGGTTCCATATCTTGGCAGCAATCTTTCTTCTGATGGTTCTGTCCTAGGAAACGAATTCCAAAGAGGATTGATATCTCTCGTCTAGTAGTTAGTATAAGGGGTTTTCTTTCATGAGTATGTGACACGATTCTTCCTTGGAGCCCAAGTGTTTTTGTTACAGGTAATGTGATCACGGTTCATCTCCCATTACGACGTGTTAGGCGCGATACCTGTAGTTATCCGGTTGATTGAGAGCATTAGCATGTGATGCATTAGGATGAGGTTATTCTCCTGGAAATGGGAATATAATCCATTCTTGATGTAAAAATACAAGATTCTTAGATGTAAATTATCACAAGAAAGTAGACTCATAGACTGGTGAAGGAGACTAACGGGAATAAATCCCTTTCGCTGTAAAATGCAAGACAAAAACTTTATACGTCATGCAGATGGCATCCTTACTGACAATTAACTATTAACATATATGTTGCGTATATAGCAATACAAGTTCTGGAAGAAACCTTGACAAAGTGCACGTTGATGTCGGTCCTAGCTAGTGATCTTCTCGTTAGTCATGCCGCCAGTACTGTTTCTAAAACAACTGTATTGTGGTCTAAGCACACACATACTGTACGTCCTCACAGTACTGATCGACATCTTGATTCTGCAATCTTTGACAGACTTATTTTCTTGGAAAAGATCCAGATCTCGGAAGATTGCCAGTATTTTAGAACTCCTCACCTGCAAATCAAGAAAATCAATAGTCACACTTGCAATAGTACTATAAACTAAGCTGCCGTGACCATCATGCATTGCATAATTTAACAAAATTTATATCTCACCCTCTGGATACTTTGGCACCAATCTCTCTCATCAGTGGTTTTGTCCTAGGAAACGAATTCCAAAGAAGACTGATTATCTCTTGTCATGTTGGTATTAGGGATTTTCTTTCACATGGGGTTCTTACTTGGAGGCCATGTCTTTTTATTGCTGATGTGATCACATTTCATTTCCCATTATGAATTATTGTACGTGTTAGGCGTGATACCGGTATCTATCCGATTGATTCAGAACATTAGCATGTGATGCGTCAGGATGAGGTTATTCTCATGGAAATGGGCATATAATCCGTTCTTGATGATGTAAAAAATATTCTTACATGTAGAATATCACATAAAAATAGACTGATAGTCCGATAAGGGAGACTAACGGGAATAAATCCTTTTTGCTGTAAAATGCAAGACAAAAACTTTACATATGATGCAATATAATTGGCATCATCGCTGACAATAAATTACTAACATATATATCGCGCACATAGAACAACCTGCTCTAGAAGAAACCTTCACATTTGTTAATAGTACAAAATCTAAAATATTAAGAATGGTAGTCGAATTGTGCTGGATTGTAGCTAGCATTTGTTAATGTTGGTCCTGTTGATCATGACAGTAGTGTTTCTAGAACAGCTGTATTATAATCTGATGAATACACGCCTACTCATGCGTGCTCGCGATACTGATTAACATGTTGATTTTGTAATCTTTGACAGGGCTTATTTTGTCGGAGAAGATCCGGATCTTGAAAGGCTCGAGGACAATACTTCAGAACTTCTCAATTATTTTTTTACAATAATAGAGATATGCTCACTTGCTGAACATGAAAATCACTGGCCACGGTTGCCTTGCAGATCATGGTGATGCATATCTTTTTCGTCATCCCTAAATGTCTTAAAACTAAACCAAAAAGGATATTAATCATGATGGACATGTTAGCGCCGACGTCTCAGTTATGATGTCTGCTTAATTGTATACTTGCTTATTTACAACTAGAGAACTAATATAGCAGTCAGAAGCGCGCCACCTTTATCAATCAAACTTGCATACACTTCTTCTTTTGTTTAGGAATGAGACAACATTATTATTGCGCCAATAAAAATATTAACATGGTGACGCCGTTGCCCTGATTATAATTAGAGGCCGTGTAGCAAGTAGGGGGTCAGCTTCTAGAAGAGACAGCTCTGGCATCTTGAAAGGACATGGACTAGCTGCCGCCAAGTCCTCTGCCTGTCTGGAATACATACTCCCCAAGTAAGCATCTACCTGCGATTGTGCTTTAATTAAGATGGTCCATCGATCAGCTGCATGTTTATGGCTTAAGAAATGAGGTGATCTTTTGGAGGGGAGGGAGGAGTACACTCCCCTCTGATTATATTCCCCAACCTGTGGCCGGGGATGATTGCATGCATGATACCCCGTTGACATCTCTCCTTCTCCATGTCATGCATGACAAAATCAGTCACGCATGGCTTCTTTCCTGTCCATATCCATTGATGATTCAGACACGTATGGTAGGAACTGAATAACCAATTACCTGGTTGTTAATCGTTTGTGTCAAACACATGCATGTTGACATGCTTTGTCGAGTATTGGTTTCGTTTATTTTGCTTTCTAGAAGGAGACTGCAAATGACTACTTCTAAAGTCATGTAGAGCCACATTCGATAAAAAAAAAGTTCGAAGACGATATATATGAATATGTGATACACCTTCAGGGTGTATTCTAGGAAAAAACGCGTGGCGACGTCGTCGTCGGCGGAGGAGAGGAGCGAGGAGGTGTATCTCTCTTCTCTTATTCCAACACTGGAAACACACACACACACCTTACCTTACACTCCAACTCTCTCTCCTCTTTCCCAAATAACTTAAAAACTAACTCCACTCCCATGCCAGAGCTGCAAACAAAAACCCAAACACACACTATATACAACACAAATTTGGCGACGAGATTTAAGAAAAAAAAAATACTTACGGCTAAATGGATTAGCCCCATTATTTCTAACAAATATGTGATACACCTTCAGGGTGTATTCTAGGAAAAAAAATCAAAGACTCCTGCAAACGCCAAACTCCAAGGGATGAAAAATTGATAATACATTGACGGCACTCGGCAGTTGATTGTGGAACAGCAATTTCTATATGCCATAGTCAAATTTTACAAACATAACGGGTGAGCTGAGCATCATTTTTTTAATGGAGTGAGCTGAGCATCATTGATACTCCATATCGGACTGCTCACTGATTGATTTGTGAGCTGAGAGAAAATCCGAAAGGCTATTGCAACTAGTGTTGCATCCAAGGGAAAAGGCTAGTAGAGTAGCAGTTCTAGCCCGTTCTTGTTAGACGTTGACGTGAGGTGGACGCTTCGGCGGCAAAGCTTAGCTAGCTATGAGATGTGTACGCACAAACAACATTCTTTTGCGCGCAATGGCCGGCGCCCACCACCGGCCGGAGGGAAAGGTACGCCGGCCGGGGACTGCTCCCCGCGACCGGAAAGCAGTGGCGCACACCCAGGACAACACCTTATCATTGCAACTTGCGAGTAACCTTGCCGATACCATGCATGGACTCGGCTTGCCTGGTCCTTCGTGTGGACTCGTACCGTGTGTATATACAAGTCGCCGAAATTTTGCTAGATCCCATATATGTTTAATTACTTTATTTATTTATATGGGTTTTACCTTATGAATTAGAATGGGTGAGGGAAGTCGAGTCGCTATTCCTCTCTCCCCATCCCCCCTCCAGTAAAGGCCACAGGCCGATACCTTGGCAAGAATGAATGTATACATGATCTAGCTTGGGATTAAACCCACCCCTTACTTCTTCGAGTTCCGTCTTTGGTTTCCAAGATATTCTTATGAGTTTCACTTCCCTTTCATCACTTGAGTAAACCATACTTGAGTTGGGCCTTCAACCTTGCATTCTCACTCTATGGTAGGTTTGGTCTTCATATATAGAGTGTTAGCACTACGAGATACCACAATTGCTTTTGATGCGAATGAGTGATTCCCATTGCTAGAAGTATGATGATTATTATGCTATAATATTAGTTGTGTATACAGATTTATAAAGCATGTCGATAGCTAAAAATTAAAAACAACCACATCATTTGTCATTGCAAGCTGGAGGGGTTATGTATATCAATATACACTATATAAGCCTTCGAATGTTTTACATATTAGAATTCGCATCGATGCATTCAATTGTTCTTTATCAACGGTTTCTAGCACTCCATCGGTACTATATGTCATTTGCATCAATATAACCCTTTCTCGGTTTTTCTTCTACTACATTTTCCCTCAAATTTTCAAACCAGATGTGAGAATGAATTTTCCCAAATATTAGTTCATACATACGCTAGAAACCTTCCCATTCTTACCCAAGTTCTAATCTATAAAGGAAAATATGATTCAATCGATTATCAAATTTAACATTATATCATTTTTATCACTTCAACTCTCTTCTTTAAATGATCATTTAGTGAATACCACTTCAAGCCTTAACACCTAGTTGACCGAATAATTATCTACAATAAAAGAACTTTGGAGGAGATAGAGTAATTCATTAAAATGCTAAATATGTTATTAAGATACAACACACTTAAAGTTGAAAAGAAAGAACACGAATTGTGTAGCAATAGGAAGCAAAAAGTTATATATCCGTTCTATTTCTCATCCTTATTTCTATCCTATATAGTTATATCTGTCCTATTTTATATAAAAAATGCATATATCTTTGTAGAAGGTTCTAGTGGCACTGGGGGATAATTCAATTTCCGAAACGATTATTCAATTTGCCTTTAGGTTTGAAATTATAGATCAGTGAAAGGGATGGTTAAGTGCCAAACTACAGAAACACCAGAATCTCAACTCTATTAGATCGTCTCTAGGAGATCTCCCACAATGGCGCAAAACAAGAAAACCCCTGCCGTTTCCGGTTTTGGATAAATTTCATGCCCGAATAGATCCCAGAAAAAAGGTCGTACATGATAAAATTATCATGAGCACCCGATAGCGGATCACCCCACCGCTATATACTCGGTGGGAGGGAGATTTAGGGTTTCATTTCCCTAGCCCTCTGTAGCCCCCTCTCCTTTGTCACATCATTTCTCTCCCTCCGGTGAGAAATTACGACTAATTCATGATAGCTCTCAGCTCCAGCAGTGACCTCCTGGTGCTTCCAGCGCAGCCGTGGGCACGCCGCTCTGTCCCATGATGTGGAGGTGGGGAGCTATCGCGTCGACGCCGACAACTGGTGCACCGTCCTGGCACTCCATCCGACAGCCTGTCCGGGAGCAGTGGCCGCAAATTTGGATGGGACATCCTTTGGGAAGTCTTCTTGCCGACAATGAAATGCCAACAAGTCGCCGAAGAGGCATTCTTGGAACACTGCCCGAGGCACGCGTGAACCCCGATGATACGGACGCCCGCGGCCGCCTGAAATAGGCATAGGCAGAACTTGACCTCCAAAAGGCAGACGCCCGGTCTCTCAAGGAATAGTGGGGACCCGCCAAACTAGCATGAAGAGTTCTGCTCCCTCGGCATCTGAGGGCCTGCGCTTCGGCGCCGCCGATCTAGGGGTTTAGGGTTAAATAGACTAGTAAGTTCTACCTACCTTTTGCTTGCTAATGTAAAGAACTATACCCCTAAGTATTTTAAATTTACGGTTTGCAAGAACTTGTTGAAGGAATTTCATGGTGACAAGTACTTTTTTAAATTTTTGGTTCTTATTTCTGACAACTTTCTATTTTTAGAACAACAAGTTGAATCCAGTGAACAATTCTATTAAAACGAATGTTCTAAAAGGGTCTCTTCCACTAGATTCACGATCTGCCACTAGTACACGGTATGCCTTTAGGGGCACTTTGGCTAGGGACACTTTTCAAAATGCCTCTAAATGTGTCAATTAGGGGCATTTGCTAAATGCCCCTAAAGATACTATCTTTAGAGGCATTTTCATCAAAATGTCCCTAAAGATACTATTTTATGAGGTATTTTGCCAAGTGTACTTAAAGATACTATCTTTAGAGGCATTTTCATTAAAGTGCCTCTAAAGATACTATTTTTAGAGGCATTTTGTCAAGTGCCTCTAAAGATACTATCTTTAGAGGCATTTCCATTAAAGTGCTCCTAAAGATACTATTTTTAGATGCATTTTGCCAAGTGCCCCTAAAGTTACTATCTTTAAAGGCATTTTCATCAAAGTGCCCCTAAAGATACTATTTTTAGAGACATTTTGCCAAGTGCCCCTAAAGATATTATCTTTAGAGGCATTTTCAACAAAGTGCCCCTAAAGATACTATCTTTAGAGGCATTTTGCCAAGTGCCCCTAATGATATTATCTTTAGAGAAATTTTGCCAAGTATCCCTAAAGATACTATCTTTAGAGACATTTTCATCAAAGTGTCCTTAAAGATACTACCTTTAGAGATATTTTGCCAAGTGCCCCTAAAGATATTATTTTTAGAGTTATTTTCATCAAACTGTCCCTAAATATACTACCTTTAGAGGCATTTTGCCAAGTGTTCTAAAATATAGTACATTTGAGGAAAATGGGTATTTGGAATTTGATTACGTGGCATATTTAGCATTGGCAACACCGTGGTTGCCCTAAGCAAACATTGCAGGAACTTTTTAGTAACACAAACAATTACCCCAAATGCTAAAAAGTGCTTGGATGCTGGTTGACACACTGTAGTCTCCATTTTCTGGCCGTGCGGTCTTCCCTAGACGCACACGATCGCGGTACCGATTCCGACCGGAAACCACCTGGTCAACGCGGATCGACGCGTGATGACATACTGGTCAACACGGATCAACCGTGAATTTGCATAGCTATCGATCGATCCATTTGCTTTTTGTTGGAAAAGAGTATATATTAATATCACGGAGATACCAATTACACCCGGTCTCTGCAACAAATCATGATTTTTGTTGAAAAAGAGTATATATTAATATCTGCGGCGTCTCCTTGCCATTGCTCCATCCATGTCTTCGCTGCTCCATTCTCGTCGTGCTTCCTTGGTCTGACTATAGTTTGGTGGTCTCAACTTATTTAACTGATTCACATCCATGCTTAGAAGATGTGCTCCGATCTCCACCATGCAGTTCACAAAATAAGTCATGCCACATGACACTGCTTCCTAACCCAAATCTTTTTGCTCCATGCTAAAAATACGTTGCATCATAGAATAATAGTACTTCAGATCATGCATCAGTATGCTTCTTTACAATCAAGGTTACAATCAAGGGATGTGCTTCCGATAGTCCAATGTTGCCGCACTTCCTAGACTTGGATTCTAGTGTCGATCACATGTGTTTCCTACTACAATTTAAGCGCCTCCAAATCTAAGATAATTGCGTCGCCCAAAATTGAAAGCTACTGATATGATATTGCCATGCTTCTCAGATAAGAATATATGCTTCACATGACCTTTCCATGAAACTCAATTTCATGCGGTCGAGCTTCCCTTGTTCTTGGGAACAAGCTTCTCGAGAAGGAAGAAAGGCAAAAGCATATCTGGACATGCATTAGGGGAGTAGTTAACGGGATCAGTTTTCTAGCAAAGTTAATGGGAGCAGTTATAAGAAAGCAATCAACTAGTAACAAAATTAATGAGGACAGTTATTAGGAATTGAAGCAATCAAGTAACAAATGGAAACCAATGTGGGCCTCTATAAAGATCAGACGAGTCCCTTTCTTCCAATCCTACGATCTAGGACTAGTCCGATGGGAAGCTAGGTATCAGACGCCGATTCCTAGTAGTGTCTAATACTTCCTCCAATCCATATTAGTTGACTTAGATTCATCTAGATACGAATGTATCTAGTCAAATTATAGTGTTAGATATATCCAAATCTAGATAAATTTGAGTCAACTAATATGAATCAGAGGGAGTAAGTATGTTTTATTCCATTAGTAATTACTACCCTATAATAATATGAGTCAGAGGTCGTTTCGCTGAAGGAATTTTCACATGTGCCGGCCTTATTTAGCATGTTGCGACATTGTTTGCTTGGTTGGTTTGGTATTTCCCTTAGAGGCCGCTATGCTTTCGTTCCTATGGTCGTTGCTTCTTCACCGATGACAGGTAAGCAAGGAGGTGGTGTACTTCCCTTTCTTCCCTCCAAAAGAATTACGTGTGTTTCTTTTTTTCTATTTCTTTTTGTTTTTTGTAGTTTCTTCTTTACTTTTTTACTTTATCATTTTATGTCTATTTCAAGTTTTTCTGTGGTAAAGGATAGAAGTAACCAAAGGAGTGGATGCGGAGACACAAGGATTTGTTTCCCGTAGTTCCTTCCTTTTGAGGGGAAGTACGTCTATGTTTGGAGAGGGGGTGGTTTCAAACCACCAACTCCACGAGAGGCCTCCCTTGTTATCTGATGAACCTCACCCCAACGGGCTCGATTCACCTTCCACTATATCGGCAACCTTCGAGGTGGAAGCCGGCACCTTTACAACAAGTTTGGGGCACGCATCCACAACTGAATTGGAGGCTCCCAAATACAAGCAAGCTGTCAAGACAAATCAAAGACAATCTTGTAAGAACCAAATCAAAGTTAGGGTTTCCAATGAAACACTAGAGCTTGGGGGCCCTCAAGTGAATGAGGGGGAAATGAAGATCTCTCTTGGTGAAGATGTAAATCAAGGCCTCCTCCTTCGATTCTCCAAAGATCAATGACTTTGGATGGTTGAATGAAGAGATCTTGTAGATTTGGTGGCTCTAATGGGGTTGGTGTTCTTGAGCAGCTCGAGCAACTAGAGGAAGAAGATAAGGGTCCCTTTTTATAGGCAGCCCCCTCCACGAACCGTTTTCTGACCGTTGTAGAAAAGTCAGACCGGAGACTCCGGTCTGGGGACCGGAGACTCCGGTCTACACCGGAGACTCCGGCCAATCTCCGGACTAGCCTCCGGACTGCCCATCTGACTGACCCAGGCCAATCTTGCCCCAGCAACACCGGAGACTCCGGACTGAACAAAGTCCGGAGACTCCGGAGTAACCTCTGGTGCAGGCTCCGGACCCCCAGACAGAATGTCCCAGCCAGATCCTGGGAGGCACCTCCGGAGCCAGAACCGGAAACTCCGGACCACACCGGAGACTCCGGTCTTGGCAGACCGGAGACTCCGGTCTGGAGTTTCCAGAACAGTGGCATATGAATGTGGTCTTTTCCCAAGTTTGAGGGTGTTGTTCATTTATCAAAATACCAACCTGTGGACAATAACAAACTGTAAAATGATCTACTTGTTGTTAACGAACACCAAAAGTGATTATGATAATAAATGCCCTTTCAATCTCCCCCTTTTTGGTGTTCGATGACAACAAGTGATTTGCATGGAATAACATATAAATGTGGCTCCTCCTGACTATGTGCAGCAAGATAATTAAGTAAAACATGTAAGGTGGATAGTATCAACGATAGCACACATAAGTCTCACATGAGTTACAATAGATGGTGCACACAAGCACATAGTCATAGACACACATAAAGTTCAAGTTCAAAAATGGCAAATAGAAGGCAAATAAGGCAAATAAGGACAGATAGTCGCAAATCCCAAGTCCATGCAAAACGATGAGAATGTCTTCTCCCCCTTTGGCATTGAAACGCCGAAAAAAGGGAAAAGACCTACACTAGTGCCCCCAACCGCTCAGTAGTCATCGTCATCCTCGTCATCCTCGGCATCCCCATCCTCCTCCTGGTCACCATCATCCTGATCATAGTCATCATCATCATCCTCAGGGACAGCATGCCCTTTGCCGTGAGGGCGATAAGAAGAAGTACCCTGGTACCCAAACCCTGAGGTGACATCAGCAAACGTCTTCCAATCCACCAGACTATCCTGTTGAGAATTCCATGCCCCAAATGAGAGTGTATGATCAGACTCTGTGGACTGCTGAGCCCCATGCTCATCTTTGTATTCATCTTCACCTTCCTCATTATCCTCAGCACCCTGTTCCTTGATCTCTTTGAGAAGCTTCTCAATGCGATGGTTGCTTTGGTAGGATGCATGCTGCTGCTTGCGAATGTCGACGTTCATGCAATAAAGGGTCCTCTCCCAAAATCTGACCTTCTTGACCCTCTCATGCACATAGTCTCGAGTCATAGTAGGCATAGGGGCATTGGAGGCATTCTTTCTCCAAACTCTAGGTGGGGAGGAAGCCCTCTCTGTCTCAATATCCTCATCATCATCCCCATAGCGACGCCTTGGAGCAGGCCCCATGCGCCCCTTCTGCTGCAGAGAGACCAGAGTGTGCTCAGTGAGGTGTGGTGGTATGCCATGTGGAGAATCATGCTCGTGGGAGTTGATGAGCCTCATCACCAAGGGTGCATATGGAGGATATTTCTTGTAAAGGATGGCATGGAACATCTCCTCGAAAATTAAGTCCATCACATCAATAGGTGCAGCATCAGCCTCAGGTCCAGCATTGAAGATCCGGTGAGTATGGTACAGGAGGTTGACAAGCCCACCCCTAATAGCATCATCATTTCCAGCACTTGGAGCAATAGTGTGACGAAAAATCCTCAGCATAAGGTTGTAGAGGATCTTGAGTCCCTTGGAACCCCCCACAACACAACCATCATGCAGAGGTGCCAGCTTCAACTTGTTCTCACCCAAAGCAGCTGAGTGCATGCGCAGTCCCACAGGAGTGGATACTCCATGGAAGGTCTCAAAGATGACATTGGAAAAGTCATGAAATGTAGCTGCAGTGCGTGAGTGGTGCCATCATCCACACCATGGTCTGTCAAGGTCAGTCCCAAACACAACTGTGGCATAGAACTGCTGGACAAGATGGACACTGTAGTCTTCACGCAGCTCCATCAAGTTGTAGAGACCCAGCTTCTCACAGATCCACGGGGCATCATTGAAGTAAGGGCTCTGGCGCATTTGCTCAACACTCATGAACTTCTGAGGGCAGACAGGTATTCTGGTGAGTACACCATACACATCCTTCATGAACACAACCTGTTATTTCCTCCAGTAATGAGGGTCCTCACTGGTACGAGGCAGCGCATAGAAATCTGTCTTTCTCAGCTCACGGTACTCCTCTTTAGACATTTTGGCTAAGGTCTACAGGTTGTCATACTTGGCCCTCTTGGAACGGTCCTCCCGTTCAGCCCTCTCCTGATCCCTCTTCATGTAAGCTGCATCACATGCCCGCTGTTTCCGGTTGGACGAAGGAACTATAAACTGATCCTGAGCTTCATCATAGCGAGGATTGGACCTTTGGGACTTGGCCTTGGTGCGACGAGGACGACTAGAACCATCACCTGTGAATAGCAGTGAGGGAGATAGCATGGAGATGAGTATATATGTCCCAAAGATGCAGTACAAGAGCTTTGATGCATTTCTGGACTATTTTGATTCACCCAACACCGGAGTCTCCGCACCTTACACCGGAGTCTCCGGTTTAGACCGGAGTCTCTGGACCTAAGTCTGGAATCTCCGGTCGGGAGGCTCGGGTATGGGGTGGGAAGATGCTGGTGAGGGTGAATCTAGTAGATCGGGCAATGCAACAAGGCTAAAGTACTAGAGTGCACGCAAACAAGTGATTCCAATGGACAAATCAGCAACAATCCTCAAAAAACACATCTAGAGATGAACCCTAGGAGAAAAATAGAGGAGAGCTACCAGATCTGTCCATGGGATCAATTCCTCCGGTGGGAATGACCCAATGGAGGAGAGGGGAAGGTTGGCCGGCGGCACGGCGAATCCCGGGGGCTTCTTGACCTCCGAGGAGGATTTTTGGAAGAGGGGGCGACGGGGTTGAAGGTAGGGGACGAGGTGAAGAATGGTGAATTGTTGTCCCAGATCACCCCGTGCCCCCTTCTTTAAGTGACAGAAACCGTCCGGACCGGAGACTCCAGTCTACACCGGAGACTCCGGCCAACACCGGAGACTCCGGTGTTTGTACACCGGAGACTCCGGTCCTCCTCGACCAAAAGTTTCAGGAAAAGTGTTTGGGGACATATATGAGAGATAGATGGTTTATAAGATAGGTATAGGGCTTGGGTTGAGACATCAAACTGTGAAGAACCAACAAGATCCATAGGGTTTCAAAAAATGTTCAGAAAATCTCCAAGAGACTAGAATCAAGCAAATGAAAAACATGAGTAAGTGCCAACCTCTCAAATGAGAGAGGGCGGTGGCCTAGGCCACCATATTTGAGTATACTTGTCTTGGCACCACGAAGATATATCTTGGGTCCATTACCAAAACTCATCATTAAGCTCACATATCACTAAATGATATTAAGAGGAATGATTTTGATTGCTTTGGGCATAATGGGGGGAGGGATGATCCAATCAATTAGGATCGCACTCCCCCTATTTCCATGCCTACACCTAAACCAAATATGAGATGCAACATAGGTGAGAGTGTAAGAATATCAAGTCAAGCTCCTTGAATCTGCGACATTTAGTTCATTCCTCAAGTAGCAAAACCTTGCTTCATCAAGTGGCTTCGTGAAGATATCGACAAGTTGATCTTTGGTTGATACATATGATAGATCAATATCACCTCGAGCAACATGATATCTAATGAAGTGATGGCGAATCTCAATATGCTTTGTCCTTGTGTGATCCATCGGGTTGTATGCAATCTTGATGGCACTTTCATTGTCACATAGAAGAGGCACTTTGTCACAATGGACACCGTATTCCTTTAAAGTTTGCCTCATCCATAGCAATTGGGTGCAAGCACTAGCAACTGACACATACTCGGCTTCGGTGGTGGAGAGAGATATACAATTTTGCTTCTTGGAAGACCAACATACCAAGGACCTACCAAGGAATTGGCAAGCCTCGGATGTTGATTTCCTATCATCCTTGTCACCCGCCCAATCCGAATCCGTGTATCCACAAAGAGCAAATGTTGACCCTCGAGGATACCAAAGACCATAAAAAGGGGTATGAACCGAATAACGAAAGATTCTCTTGACCGCCATTAAATGGCTTTCTTTAGGATCCGCTTGCTATCTTGCACACACACCTACACTCAACACAATATCGGGTCTAGATGCACAAAGGTAAAGCAAAGAACCAATCATAGACCGGTATACCTTTTGATCCACATCTTTACCATTTGGATTTTGTTCTAGATGAGTCTTTGTAGCCATGGGAGTAGGAGCTCCATTTAAATCTTGCATTTTGAATCTCTTGAGCATATCTTGAGTATACTTGGCTTGATTTAGGAATGTCCCTCCTCTAACTTGCTTGATCTCAAAGCCAAGAAATACTCTCAACTCTCCCATCAAAGACATCCGGAACCTACTAGTCATAAGCTTTGAGAATTCATCATTAAAGCTTTGTTAGATGAGCCAAACATAATATCATCAACATATATTTGGCATACAAAAAGCTCCCCATTGACCCTCTTAGTAAAAAGAGTGGGATCGATTTTCCCAACCTCAAAGCCACGGTCAAACAATAACTCTCTAAGGTGCTCATACCACGTGTGTGGGGCTTGCTTGAGCCCATAGAGCGCCTTATCAAGTTTGTAGACATGGTTTGGGAAGTTGGGGTCCTCAAATCCCGGGGGTTGTTGAAAGAACATGTTAGGCCCCCATGTGTGGTTTTGGTAATTAATGACAATCTTTATGGACTAATGTGTGTATTAAGTTATACTTGTAGGATTTGTCCATTGGCATCGCTTGGAGCATGTGTTGGTTTCAAGGTCGATGAAATGCAAAGAAGATATGTTGTACAAGCTCAATATGCGAGGTCGATGATGAGGAATCAAGAAAGGCGTTCCATCTTGAGAAGGTCAATATTTCCACTTTTTATTGGGAAGCCCTTATCGCCCTCTATCCAACGCAATTTGAATCAATCGGAGCTTCTAGTCAAAAGTTATTGCCGTTTAAATATTTGCCTGTCAATCTGTTTTTTGGGCCGAGCGGTAGTACCGCCCGGACCTAAAAACGGCTCGTTTTCTTTCTGCCTCGCTAGGTACCTTTTTGCGGTAGTACCGCCCGGGTGGGCCGGTAGTACCGGCCGGCCCAGTTTCTTTACCAGATATTTTTCAGATCTAGATCCAGCTGCAGCCGCCTGTTGCCACACATGCCCAGCTTGTCTGCTTGTGTACCGCTCTCGCATGGGCTCGGTTGACCTCGCCACCGCGCTGCGCCTCGCGTCGCTCCCGCTTGCCGCTTCATCTTTTCCATCCGCGCGCTATCGCTTTCTCTCACTTTGCTCGCAGGCCAGCCCCATCGAGCGTGGGCCGCCGCCGCTAGGCTCGCTGCTGCCTGCTTATTGCCGGCTGCTGGCTGCCGCAGCTTTGCGCTGTTGCGCGCGCATGCATGCATCTTCTTGGGGCCTGCTACTGCTCGATGGCTTGCTGCTTTTCCCAATCGCGTTGCCCCGATTCGATTTGTTCATTTCGCTTCGGTTGGACCAGTGCGGTACTACCGGTGAAATCCGGTAGTACCGGACCATCCAGAAAAATACACCAACGGCCATATTTTGTCTAGCCCTATATAAGTCTTTTGTCTATTTTCATTTAGGGTTACTTCTTCCTCCTCCTTTTGTCTATGCTTTGCCCCTATTTGCCTTACTCCTTGAGCTTGATTTCTACTCACCCCTTCATTGATTCTTGCATATATTTGAGGGTTAGTTGGAGGAGATCTAGATCTATGTTTTGACCAGACCAAAACATCTCTTTGTGAGTGTATCTTTGGGGATCTAGATTTTGGGGGATTTTGTGTCTCTCTTTGATTCCTCCTCTCTTGTTCCCCCAATAGCTTTAGTAGCTTTGTTGGAACTTGAGAGTGAGGGATTTGAGCATCTTTGTGGTGTTCTTGCCATTTGCATTTGGTGCATCGGTTTGAGTTATCCTCGGAGGATTTGGTTTGAATTGCTCATTGGAGCTTGTCCCTCTTGGGTTCTTGGAACCCTAGACGGTTTTGTGGCCTTGGTGGCATTGTGGACTTGGTGGCATTTGTTGAGGCCTTTTGTGGCGTTTGTTGGGAGCCTCCAATTAAGTTGTGGAGAAGTGCCCCAACCTTGTGAGAGGTTCCGGTTGCCACTGACAAGTGCACCGATAGTGGAAGCGTGGATCAATCCCGTTGGGGTGAGATTCACCGGAGAATAAGGGAGGCCTTTCGTGGCGTTGGTGGTTTGATACCAACCCATCTCCAAACGAGACGTACTCCATGTTGGGAGGAACTCGGTAAAATATCGGTGTCCCCGCGTGCCTCGGTTATCTCTATACCCGAGCTCTTTACTTATGCACTTTACATTGTGATAGCCTTCGTGCTTGAAGTAATATATATCTTGCTATCACTTTGTTGCTTGTATTGCTTAGCATAAGTTGTTGGTGCATATAGGTGAACCTTAGTTGTTCTAGGTTGTGCTTAACAAAGTAAACACTAGTTTTATTCCGCCTTTGTTGAGCCACTCTAGGAAAAGTTTTAATCGCCTATTCACCCCCCCTCTAGGCGACATCTGTATCCTTTCAATTGGTATCAGAGCCTGGTCTCTCATTTTAGGCTTCACCGCCTTGAGAGTAAAGGTGTCGGCTAGGGGATTAGTACACAAGGACACGCTCACATTCGATGGCACAAATTATGATGTTTGGAAAATTCGCATGCTTAATTATTTCGGGAAATTCACCCAATTATTGAGGGCTATCTATATGTGGGTTTCTCTTCTCCTATGGATACCCAAAACGAATCTTTAAAGGAGAAGTTGAACTCTCATATAGATGCTCTAGCTACTAAAATTCTTTTGCATGTTGTGAGCAATGTAGTTCTTTCTTCTATCATGCCTTATGCAAGCGCTCGTGAGATATGGACCAAGCTTCAAGATAAATATAGCAAGTCCAACATTATTGAGGATGATTGTGTTGCTTCCACTTCCGGTCGAGATGAGTTCTCATCGTCTACCACTTCACCAACATGTGATTTTTCACAAGGTAATGATATGGTGAGTGGTGATAGAAATTGCAATATGGATAGTGTGTTCACTATTTGTAATCCCTCATATCTATCTACTTTTTGATTCCTTTTTGATTCTTTGGTGGCTTCCAAATTTATTTGCCTGTGAGTGCTTGTTCCTCTAGTTTACATCTTCGTGCACTCATATTTGTTCTCTCATGCCTTGTATTGTTAAATGAGCTTGGATGAGTGAGGATTCCATGATTATGCACCTTGTTCCCAAATGCAATTATCATAATTGGTGCATTATTTTGGGGAGCTCATCTAATTCATTTAATAATGCTTATTTGTCTTCTTTCTCATTTGTTGTACTTTAAATGCTTATGGGGGAGCAAGGATTCTATATTTTTGCATTATGTATTCCAATGCATTTATTCTACAATTGTGCCCAAATCTTGGGGAGCTTCTCTATTTGTTATTTGAAGCACTCTTTTGCTCATATTATAACATCTTGTTGTTTCCATTTGGACTCATTCATTGTTTTCATTTGGTTTGTCGGATCTTGTAAATTTCTTGCATCATTTGACTTTATTTTGGCAATCTTTGGATCCTCGATATAGTTCTACTCCCTTCCAAGTATTCATCATTGGATATGTGCGAAGGCACACCTTCGGAGGAATTATTACTATATTTGCCTTCTAGAACTTGTCACCCATTTCGGCAATCGATGCCAATGGGGGAGAAGTTTTAGAGGGTTTAAGGGAAGTTGGTTTATGCATTGAGTTTGTTCTTGTGCATTTTCCTCTCATGCTCTTGCATCTTTGTTGTTGCTTAGCATGTGGTATATATAGAGGAAAATCCACCAATGATAATGATTGGCAATATATGCAATGAAATTCAAGTTCATCACACATGCATAGATTGTGGGGGAGTTTGCTCTATATATGGTGGTGGTACCAAGATCACATACTTTTGTAGTACTTGATATTGGTATTACCATTTTATTCATTCATATTCCTTATATAAACCCTCTTAAAGGGATTGTCATCAATTACCAAAATGGGGGAGATTGAAAGAACATGTTAGGCCCCCATGTGTGGTTTTGGTAATTAATGACAATCTTTATGGACTAATGTGTGTATTAAGTTATACTTGTTGGATTTGTCCATTGGCATCGCTTGGATCATGTGTTGGCTTCAAGGTCGATGAAATGCAAAGAAGATATGTTGTACAAGCTCAATATGCGAGGTCGATGATGAGGAATCAAGAAAGGCGTTCCATCTTGAGAAGGTCAAGTTCGTCTACATCGAGATCAAGTGGAATGCTCAAGGAAAAGGTATAATCTTGATAGGTTTTTCCTTTTGCCGGTCTCACGTTGGGTGTGTGAGACCGGGTTTAGGATAGATAACCGTACTATCAAGAGGGGCTCTCGTATGAGTAATTCGGTCACATCGTTCGGAGAGAGCTCAAACCTTTGCATACTTGCATCATTGTATTTGGTTGTTATTTGGTCTTATCCATGTGAGGATATAGAGCTTGTGGTAATATCCATAACAAGCTCTTGTTCATCTAAATCGGATCTCCCATTTGTATCTTGTTGCGATTTTGATTTATGCGGGTTTTCGGTTACTCACCAAGTGAGGTATATCACATTATTCTACTTGATACTTTATCACTTGGTGATAATCAATATTTACACTTTTTATTGGGAATCCCTTGTCGCCCTCTATCCAACGCAATTTGAATCGGGTCAATCGGAGCTTCTAGTCAAAAGTTATTGTCGTTTGAATATTTGCCTATCAATCTGTTTTTTGGGCCGAGTGGTAGTACCGCCCAGGCGGGCCGGTACTACCGCCCGGGCCTAAAAACGGCTCGTTTTCTTTCTGCCTCGCTACGTACCTTTTGGCGGTAGTACCGGCCGGCCCGGTAGTACCGCCCGGGTGGGCCGATAGTACCGTGCCCAGCTTTCTTCCGAGATATTTTCAGATCTAGATCCATTTGCGGCGCCATTGCCACACATGCCCGTAGCCCGCTTACTGCTGCGTGCTTGGCTCATGCTGGCCGTGTTGACCCTGCCGCTGCCCTTCGCCTGACCCCACGCTTCGCTCCGCTTTCCATCTGCTGGCATTGCCGCTCTCTCACTCAAGACGCTGCCGCAGCGGCCCGAGATGGGGCGCCCAAGGCTTCGCTTCATTGCTAGATGCCGCTGCTGCCTGCTACTGCTAACATGCTGTAGCCATGCTGTGCTGCTTTGCGAGTTGGAGGGTAGTTGGAGGAGATCTAGATCTACATTTTGACCAAACCAAAACATCTCTTTGTGAGTGTATCTTTGGGGATCTAGATTTTGGGGGATTTTGTGTCTCTCTTTGATTCCTCCTCTCTTGTTCCCCCAATAGCTTTAGTAGCTTTGTTGGAACTTAAGAGTGAGGGATTTGAGCATCTTTGTGGTGTTCTTGCCATTTGCATTTGGTGCATCGGTTTGATTTATACTCGGAGGATTTGGTTTGAATTGCTCATTGGAGCTTGTCCCTCTTGGGTTCTTGGAACCCTAGACGGTTTTGTGGCCTTGGTGGCATTGTGGCCTTGGTGGCATTTGTTGAGGCCTTTTGTGGCTTTTGTTGGGAGCCTCCAATTAAGTTGTGGAGAAGTGCCCCAACCTTGTGAGAGGTTCCGGTTGCCACCGACAAGTGCATCGATAGTGGAAGCGTGGATCGATCCTGTTGGGGTGAGATTCACCGGAGAATAAGGGAGGCCTTTTGTGGCGTTGGTGGTTTGATACCACCCCCTCTCCAAACGAGACGTACTCCATGTTGGGAGGAACTCGGTAAAATATCGGTGTCCCCGCGTGCCTCGGTTATCTCTATACCCGAGCTCTTTACTTATGCACTTTACATTGTGATAGCCTTCGTGCTTGAAGTAATATATATCTTGCTATCACTTTGTTGCTTGTATTGCTTAGCATAAATTGTTGGTGCACATAGGTGAACCTTAGTTGTTCTAGGTTGTGCTTAACAAAGTAAACACTAGTTTTATTCCGCCTTTGTTGAGCCACTCTAGGAAAAGTTTTAATCGCCTATTCACCCCCCTCTAGGCGACATTTGTATCCTTTCAGTTGCTTAAAATATACCAATTCATTTAATGGACCATAAAGAAATGCACTTTCTACATCCATTTGTTGCAACTTAAAGTTATGATGTGCCGCATAAGCAAGAAGGATACAGATGGACTCAAGGCGAGCCACGGGCGCATAAGTCTCTCCATAATCAATGCCTTCAATTTGAGAATACCCTTGTGCAACCAATCTAGCCTTGCTCCTTACTATAATTCCTTGCTCATCTTGCTTGTTCTTGAATATCCACTTTGTTCCAATAACATTGCGGCAATCCTTTGGCTTCTCAACTAACTTTCATACTTTGTTTCTCTCAAAGTTGTTGAGTTCTTTGTGCATAGCTTCTAACCAATCCGAATCTTCAAGGGCTTCCCACACTTTCTTTGGTTCAATCATGGAGATGTGTGCTTGGTGTTCACTGAACCTCTTCAATTGTGCTCTTGTGGAAATACCTTTCCTTAGATCACCAACTACATTTTGGAGAGTGTGATCTCTTAATTCCAACATTCTTTCCTTTCTAGCTTCGCGACGAGCGTGGATCTCCGTGTTGTTTATTGGGGGACCCTCTTCATCATTTTGATCCTCGTCTTGACCATCATCTTGACCTTGATCGTCATTGGAATCATCCTCTACATTGGGAGGCAAAGATTGACCTTGGTCTTGATCAAGTGCTCTTCTAGCGTCAATTTGAGTTTGTCTCAAAGCAGCTTGTACGGATCTTCCTTGAGAAATTGACTTGGCACCACTTGACAATCCGTCGAATGGACCAAGATCCCTTTAACTAGAGTTGTCACTTTGATCACCATGTTGAGGGTCCACATCTTGTCTTTGGCTTGAGTCAATGTCCTCTTCGGTGGATGGAGCATGTTGAGGTTGTGAAGATGAGGGCTTCACTTGAGTGGAGCATAGTTCTTCTCGATCCGCCATAAGGGGTTCCTCGACAGGGCGAATATGTCCCACACCCATTCTTCCTATGGCATCCTGAGGCATTTCATCATCTGCATCACAAGCATCAACACGCCCCCCTTGGGGGCCATCATATTCTTCGAAGGTCACACTACAAGATTCTATGACGGCTCCGGAGAGCTTATCATAGATTCTATAAGTGTGAGATTCGAGACCATAGCCAACAAAAATACCCTCTAATGCTTTAGACTCGAATTTAGACAAACGAACACCTTTTATGAGATAGAAACACTTACAACCGAACACCCAGAAGTAAGATATGTTGGGCTTGTTACCGGTAAGAATTTCAGGAGTCTTGTTGATTTCTTTGCGGAGGTAGAGCCGGTTTGAAGCATGGCAAGCAGTGGAAATGGCTTCGGCCCAAAAGTTGTATGGAGATTTAAACTCCGCCAACATGGTCCTAGCCATCTCAATAAGAGTCCGGTTCTTCCTTTCGGCCACGCCATTTTGTTGAGGGGTGTATGCAGGGGAATATTGATGTTTAATCCCCTCATCACTAAGGAAATCATTCAAGGTGTAGTTCTTGAACTCGGTGCCGTTGTCACTTCTAATGATCAACACGGGGACATTGTATTGCCTTTGGACCAAATTGATGAAGTCGATGAAGGTCTTTTGAGTCTCACTCTTCAATTTGAAGAAATAAACCCAAGAGTATCTTGAAAAGTCATCAACAATCACCAAGCAATATTTCTTCCCACCAAGACTTGCATGAGATGGAGGACCAAAGAGGTCCACATGGAGGATCTCCAAGATCTTGGTGGACTTGATGCGGTTCTTAGTCTTGTGAGGAGCATCATGCATCTTCCCTAGAACACATGCCCTGCAAACACGATCTTTGGCAAAGGAAACATTTTCTTTTAGTCCAACAATATGGCCCTCCTTGTGGAGACTTTGCAAAGTTCTCATATTGACATGGGCTAGTCGGCGATGCCATAACCAGCCCACATCGTCCTTTCCAAATAAGCACATCACACTTGTAGTGGCTTTCCCCGAAAAGGCCACCACATACAAGTCATGTTCGACATACCCAACGAAAGCGACCTTGAGAGACTTGCTCCACATGAGGACCACAAGATCATTATGTAAAAAGACAGAAAAACCCATCTTTCCAAGAGCACAGACTGAAAGTAAATTGTACCCAAGGGTCTCAACAAGCATGACGTTCACGAGTGTAATGTCGTGAGCAACCACAACTTTGCCAAAACCCAATACCTTAGATTTTGACTTGTCGGCATAAGTCACAGTGATTTCATCATCATTTGGCTTTAAGTCCTTGACAATAGATGAGCTTCCGGTCATATAACTTGTGTAACCACTATCAATCACCCACTTTGACCCTCCGGAAGCATAAGTCTACAAAAGATCAAGCTAATTTTTAGGTACCCATTTTTCAATGGGTCCTCTTTTGTTAGCAACAAGGGTCTTGGGAACCCAAATAGACCAAGCAATATAACCATCAAATGGTCCAACATATTGTGCATACACATCACCATAATAATCACACATTAGAACATAGTGAGGGTTAGCACTACCCACAAAGTCATCATGAGACATAGTTTTTCCACTTATGGTCTTACTACCCACAATGGCCTTGTTAGTTTATTGTGTGGGCTTGGCCTTCTTCTTCTTGTTGTTCTTCTTCTTAGAATTGGAGACAAATCCAATGCCCCCTTTATCACCACTAGTCCTTTTCTTACTCAAAAGATCATCAATGGACTTGTTGCCTTGTGGAAATATGGCCTTAGCAAGCTCCCCCTTCAACCTAGCATTCTCTTCAAGAATAGTTGTACTACTAGATGGAATGAAGTTACTAGGTGAAGGAATATTGGCCAATTGAGTTTGAAGCGTTTCATGGGACTTTGTGAGTGACAAGAGTTCACTCTCCAAAGCCTTGTGGGCCTTGTTAAGCAACCTAAAGTCCCCGGCAAGTTTTTCATGAACCACACCAAACTCAATATTGTCCTTTTTAGCACTTTTGTATTTAGCAATAGCATGATCACGCTCTTTGATGAGTTTGTTAACAATAGTGTCATTGGCCTCATCAAGCCCTTCAAGTTTTAATTCAAGTGATAACCTAGTTTCTTGTTCTTCTTCTAGAGCATTGTTTAAAGCCTCTAGCTCAATCATGTGTTCATGCCCAAGTTTACATCTTACATCTAGAAGCTCTTGAGTATGTGAAAGTTGATCTAGGATGTTTTCAAAGTGTAACTTAGCATCTCCTTCTAGGTTAGTCATAAACTCATCAAAGGCAATTAATTCCTTTTTAACATCAAGAGACATCTCATCATCAAGTTCATCATTATCTAAGGGAGTAGAGTGGGATGATGAGGATACCTCCGTTCCTCTTGCCATAAGGCAAGTGAAGTTCTTGGTGGGAGAGTTCTCATTTGGAGAATCAAAGAGTGAGAATGTCGGAGTAGAGGTGGTGGTTAGAGCAGCCACACTATGCGAAGTTTCCTCTTCCTCATCTTCATTGTCGGTGGAGTATTCTTCATGAGTGATCAAGACAATTTCTCCCGACTTCTTGTTGATGGGATTCTTCGTGATGAAAGGTTTCTTGTAAGGTGCCTTGAGAGTCTTCTTCAACAAGCTTACCCCCATGATCTTCTCTCTTTTCATAGGGACAACTTGCTACAAAGTGATAGCGGTCACCACAATTGAAGCAAGTTCTAAATCTCGTTGTATTTTCTCTTTTCCCATTTGGGTTGCTTTTTCTTTGCATTTCCATCTTGGCCTTGGCGAGGTTCTTTCAAAAGTTCTTTGCATAGAAGGCCATATATTGACTATGAGCAATCTTGACTTCATCGGGGTGGTCCATGGAAGGCCCTTCATCACTATCATCTTCATCCCCATGGTCCACAACTTTGGCCTTTAATGCAACATTGACAACATTGCTCATACCAAGGGCACGAGCACGAGCATCTTTGGCATTCTTGGCAGCAACCTTGAAAGCGGCCATCTCTTGCATAACTTCATTTGAGGTCATGAGATGGTAGTTGTGTCTTCCTTGTAGACTCTTCAAGTCGGTGGGCTCAAAAGGCATGAGTGCACTCACATATTTCCTTTTTATCCATGCATCATCCACATGTGAGGCACCCACATTTCTAAAAGCGGTGGCGGTTGTCTTGAGCCTTCGGTACATGTCTTCATGATCTTCACCTTCTTTCATGTAGAATCCTTCGGGTTCATTGCTTAGAGCATCATATCGGTTCCTCCTCATACTCTCATTTCCAACAAACAACATAGTGAGAGCATCCCAAGCTTCCTTGGCAATGCTAAATTGCTCAATGTGTGGGTAATCCTTTGTTCCCAATCCTTGTTGAATCATATGCAAAGCAGTGGCATTGAGTTGACTATTCACAACCTCTCTTCTTGTCAAGTTGTTTGGATCCCCAATAAAGAGTCCATGCTCGATGATGTTCCATAGTTCAATGCAAGAGCTGCGCACATGAGTTCTCATTAGTGATTGCCATTGAGCAAAAGTAGCAGACTCTTCTAGCTTAGGTGGGTCACCTCTATTGTACACATGAGGGTGAGGGACGGGAGGATCGGGAGAGTACCAAGAATCACGGTGCTCACCCTTCCCCCCATCAAGTTGTGTGGAGGAATTAGCGTTGTCTAGTTTGCCCCCTACCACCATACCCTCGGGGGATACCGAAGTATTCCCTTTAGGTACAACGGATGGTAGATCCTCTTGAGGAGATGGGGGTGATGAGACATCTTTGTCTTTAAGAAGTTGCTCAAGCATCTTCTTGACTTTGTTGACCAAGGAAGAGCTCAATCTTGTTTCCAAGTTTCTGAGATCTTCCATGGTCACCGGGGTCGGCTCACTACCACCATCCCCTTCTTGGCTACCCATATTCTCTTAGGCGGTAAAGCCCAAATAAAGAGCCGAGGCTCTGATACCAATTGAAAGGATCGTATGGGCACCTAGAGGGGGGGTGAATAGGTGCTACTTCAAATTTTACTCTTTTTCAAATTAGGGTTTGACAAGAAAGGTAAATTCTCTAGAATATGCAACTATGGTGAATTTACCTATATGTCAATCAAGCACAAGCTAACACAACACTAAGCAAGAACAAGTAAGTAAGGTGCGGTAAAGGATAGAAGTAACCAAAGGAGTGGACGCGGAGACACAAGGATTTGTTTCCCGTAGTTCTTTCCTTTTGAGGGGAAGTACGTCTACGTTTGGAGAGGGGGTGGTTTCAAACCACCAACGCCACGAGAGGCCTACCTTGTTCTCCGATGAACCTCACCCCAACGGGGTCGATTCACCTACCACTATATTGGCAACCTTCGAGGTGGAAGCCGGCACCTTTACAACAAGTTTGGGGCACGCATCCACAACTGAATTGGAGGCTCCCAAATACAAGCAAGTTGTTAAGACAAATCAAAGACAAGCTTGTAAGAACCAAATCAAAGTTAGGGTTTCCAATGAAACACTAGAGCTTGGGGGCCCTCAAGTGAATGAGGGGGAAATGAAGATCTCTCTTGGTGAAGATGTAAATCAAGGCCTCCTCCTTCGATTCTCCAAAGATCAATGACTTTGGATGGTTGGATGAAGAGATCTTGTAGATTTGATGGCTCTAATGGGGTTGGTGTTCTTGAGCAGCTCGAGCAACTAGAGGAATAAGATAAGGGTCCCTTCTTATAGGCATCCCCCTCCACGAACCGTTTTCTGACCGTTGTAGAAAAGTCAGACCGGAGACTCCGGTCTGGGGACCGGAGACTCCGGCCAATCTCCGGACCAGACTCCGGACTGCCCATCTGACTGACCCAGGCCAATCTTGCCCTAGCAACACCGGAGACTCCGGTCTTCCAACACCGGAGACTCCGGACTGAACAAAGTCCGGAGACTCTGGAGTAACCTCTGGTGCAGGCTCCGGACCCCCAGACAGAATGTCCCATCCAGATTCTGGGAGGCACCTCCGGAGCCAGAACCGAAAACTCCGGACCACACCGGAGACTCTGGTCTTGGCAGACCGGAGACTCCGGTCTGGAGTTTCCAGAACAATGGAATATGAATGTGGTCTTTTCCCAAGTTTGAGGGTACTGTTCATTTATCAAAATACCAACCTGTGGACAATAACAAACTGTAAAATGATCTACTTGTTGTTAATGAACACCAAAAGTGATTATGACAATAAATGCCCTTTCAAGCGGGAAGTTGCATGCATTCACGGGAAAATGGGATATTTAACCTTGCCCCCGTCGATTCCGCATTCCTCACCTCTCTTCATCGCAACCCTAGCAGCCGCCGCCACCACCAATGATGAAGACGACGTCATGGCTAAAGAAAGGGAGGAGCAAGAATGACCACGAGGCGTCCGGCTCTAGCAGGCAGCGCTCCCGCCTATCGGCCTTTCTCCGCGGCGCATCGATGCTGCCTCCGCCACGACCAGAGGAGTTCAGGGGCGACCCCGTGGGGGACTACCCACCACCATGGGACCGCCGGAGCCGGCTCTACTTTCGTGTTGCGGACTGCGAGTGCCAATGGAGGGAGGGACGGGGAATCAAGCATAAGGATGTGTCCCTCCCCACCGGCTGGCACCTCAACCGGGACTATGTCTCGATGCCTCCCGTGCCCTAGAAGGACAAAGGGCTGAAAGAGGAGAGCCGTCACTGGATCAGCAACCTCCCGCAGGCCCAACGGTGAGAGAGAGGATACCACAATGAGGACTACCGGATAAAGTTCCTCGAGTGGGAGCACAAGGCGCGCCACCACCATCCGCCGTGACCTGCAGCCGGGGAAGGTCTACCTGTAGGGGTTCGTAGCATGGAAAACAAAAAATTTCTATCGCATGAACACACAATCAAGATCTAATCTATGATCAAGCCAAGATCTATCTACTAGATTGTAGCAACGAGTCAATAGAGTACTAACCCTCGAAGATCCAAAGCGGTTAACGAGAGCAGATTCTCGTGGATGATGTAGTCGTACACTTCCGATCTCAAGATCGCGTAGACGATCCTTCCGGCGCTGCGTTCCGGCAGCGCTTCCGCAGTCGGTCACACATTCGGTACTCGATGAAGACCTTCCTCTCCCTTGTTCCAGCAGGCAGCGGAGGTTGTAGCACTCTCCTCGCGATTCAATGACGGCATGAATGCTGGAAGTAGAGGGGAGATCTCGCAGGGCTTCGCCTTAAGCCGGAGCGAGTATGGTGGAGCAAGAGAGGTGCCTTGGCGATCTAGGGTTTAGAAGCACCAAGGGGAGGGGCTAGGCCGGCGGATAGGGTTTGGGGAAACCCCAAGTCGCCGACTTGGAGGAGCCCTAGGCGGCGGCTGCACTTGGGTGGTGACGCCAGGAGCTAGGGTTTTGGTGGAGAGAGGTGTAGCTAGAGGGGGCACCCCTGCCCCTTCTTTTATAGGTGGGAGGGAGGCGCCTAGGAGGAGGGAGTCCTCCTCCAATTCCTCCTCCTTGGCCGGCGGGTGGAGGGAGTGGGACTTCCTCCCCAAGTAGGTTTCCTACTCTCCCTCCACCAAGCAAACTTGCTGTTTGACTTTTCAAATTGGCATTTGACTTTTCAAACTAGGATTTGATTTATCCCTTTATTTTGCTCAGCGATGACACCTAGTACATGATGAAACCATTCCAACTTGTTATGACACATTCATGCACCCTTCCCCTCCGGAGTGTCGGACCTTCCGGACCCTTCTAGAACATTCCCGATGAAAACACTGGAATCATTCTCCAACTCCGAAACATGACTTTCCTTATATGAATCTTATTCTTCGGACCATTACGGATCTCCTCGTGATATCCCGGATCCCATTCGAGACTCCGAACAACATTCAGTCTCTTACTCATCATTCCATAACTACTCAACAACATCGAATCCTTAAGTGTGTCTCCCTATGATTCGTGAATTATGCGGACATGACCGAGACACTTCTTCGATCAATAACCAATAGAGGAATCTGGAAATTCATATGGCTCCCACATATTTCTACGATTATTTTTCGATCGAATGAACCACTTACATACGATACCAATTTCCCTTTGTCTCACGATAGTTTACTTATCCGAGGTTTTGATCGTCGGTATCTCTGCATACCTAGTTCAACCTCGTTACCGATAAGTACTCTTTTCTCATTCTCGTGGTATGTGATCCCTTGTGATCCAGTCACATGCTTGCAAGCTAATTGGATGACATTCCACCGAGAGGGCCCAGAGTATATCTATCCGTCATATGGATGGACAAATCCCACTCTTGATCCATGTGCCTCAACCCATACTTTCCGAACACTCAATGCCACCTTTATAGCCACCCAGTTACGGTGTGGTGTTTGATGTCATCAAAGCATCTTTCTGGTGATGGTGATTAACATGATCTCATGGTCGAAGGAATTAGGTTACTATGTATCAGAAAGCTTATAGCAAATGAACTATATTAAATGACTTGATCTTTATGCTATGCTTAACTATAGGAGTATGTCCATCACATCATTCTCCTAATGATATGACCACATTGTTAATAACATCTCTATGTTCATGATCGAAACCATGATCATATATTAACCAACAAGCTAGTTTAACAAGAGGCTTTACTAGGGACTCTTTTATGTTTACAAATCACACAAGTATTAATGTTTCCTTTTAATACAATTATAGCATGGTATGTAAACATTTATCATAAGTATGAAGATATGATAATAACCTACTTTATTATTGCCTCTTGGGCCTATCTCCAGTCTCCCACTTGCACTAGAGTCAATAATCTAGTTTCAAACCTTTGTGTATTCAACACCTATGGCTTTCCGGTGTTGTAAGTACACGTTTGCTAGTGGTCAACTGATCTCCGGATCTGACACTTCCTGGTCCGTGTGTAATTGCATGTCTTTGCGTCTCTACGCATCACTCATTCTCTAATGAGATGGCTTTGTATAAATTTGGTCCTTTGGTGAGACCTTTAGTTCTTTGGGGTTAAAACATGTTGATAATATTGTCGTCCAATATATCTTCATAGTATTATCCCGCTGTGAATGACACCTAGTTTGATAACAAACTACTTGACACAAATGCCCTCTTTAGCTGCTATAATAGCAGTCATATACTCAGCCTTTTATTGTAGTATCTGTCACAATGTCTTAACTTTGAAACTCATCCAAATCCATTATGGAACTTACTTTCCATTACATTGTGCCATCCTTAGTTCAGATTGAGATAAACTTAATTTGTATTTTTGTGACAAAACTAGTATCAATGTAGTACTTTTACAATGAACTAACCATCTATTTGCCACTTCTACAAAATTAATATACTCTTAGTTCTTCCAAAAGATCATAAGAATATCCTTACTATCGTCCAATGATCATCTTATAAATCATTCTAGTATATGCTCATAACATTTAGAGCATAGGTCATATCTGGATTTGTACATATCACAGTATGATTGATATAAATACTCTTTGTGATTTCATACATCAAGTATCAATCTATAATTGAATCTTTGTTTCACTTACCAAGTGTCAATACACTTGAATATAACATCAATATTGAACTCATTCAATCCTTTCTGTGTGACAAGAACCTTTCTTGTAGTTTCTATATTGAACTCATTCAATACATCATCTATGTACTTTTGGCACAACCATATTAGCGTCTATTGATGCCAAATATTTGGGTTTTGCCTAAGTCTTTCATCGGGATGAAATTCTTAATATGTGTTAATGAAAGATACATCATTTCCAATAAACAATATGTCTTCCACATAATGTATTAGAAACATGACATAGCGTTCCCACTTAATTTCTTGCAAATGCAAGCATCTTCATCGTCTTCGACGAATTTAAACTCCTTTAACAGTTTCATCATGGTGAAGTTTCCAACTCCGCAATACTTACTTCAACCATTGAAGTTTGCATATGCTTTTTGTAGGGGTTCGTAGCATGGAAAACAAAAAATTTCTATCGCATACAAACAAACAAGCCAAGATCTATCTACTAGATTGCAGCAACGAGTTGATGGAATAACTTACCCTCAAAGATTCCAAAGTGTTTAAAGAGAGCGGATTCTCGTGGGTGATGTAGTCGTACTCTTTACAATCTCAAGATCGTGTAGACGATCCTTCCGGCTAACGTTAAGGCGCTTCCATGATCGGTCACACGTTCGGTTTTCGACGAAGACCTTCCTCTCCTTGTTCCAAAGAAAATGGAGGTTGTAGCACTCTCCTCGCGATTCCGAAAGACAGTGGCAGTACCTGGAAGTAGAGGAAATCATGAGGGCTTCGCCTTAAGCGGGAGTATGGTGGAGTATGAGAGAGGGCTATTAGTGGTCTAGAGATTAGACACACCAATTAGAAGGCTCTAAACCATGAGCAGCTAAAGCAATTAGAAGCTCTAAACCAAACGGCTCTAAACCGGAGATTAGAGGATAGGAACTTGTGTGTCTAGAGGAGGCCCTGCCCCTCCTTTTATAGGTGGGAGGCGGCCAGGGAGGAGTCCCTCCCAAGTCGGCCTTGGTTGGCGCCCGGCTTGGAGGGACTCCTCCCCAAGTCAGTTCAACCACCTCTTGCTTGTTTCCCACGGTTTCTGTTTTAGCCGTTTGACTTTCAATGGCAGTTTGACTTTCAGTTTTGGAACAGCAAAACACTTAGTACATGATTCAATCATTCAATGACACATTCATGTACCCTCCCCTGAGTCTTGGACAATCCGGAACCTTCTAGAACATTCGATGAAAACACGGAATCATTCCCGAACTCAAACCACGGGACTTTCCTTATATGAATCTTATTCTCGGACCATTCCGGATCACCTCGTGATATCCGGATCCCATCCGAGACTTGAACAACATTCGGTCTCTTTCTCATAATACCATAACTACTCAAAACAACATCGAATCCTTAAGTGTGTCTCCCTACGGTTCGTGAATTATGCGGACATGATCGAGACACTTCTCGAACAATAACCAATAGAGGAATCTGGAAATTCATATGGCTCCCACATATTTCTCGATTACTTTGCGATCGAATGAACCACTTACATACGATACCAATTTCCTTTGTCTCACGATAGTTTACTTATCCGAGGTCATGATCGTCGATATCTCGCATACCTAGTTCAACCTCGTTCGATAAGTACTCTTTTCTCGTTCGTGATATGTGATCCCTTGTGACCGAGTCACATGCTTGCAAGCTAATTGGATGACATTCCACCGAGAGGGCCGTGAGTATATCTATCCGTCATATGGATGGACAAATCCCACTCTTGATCCATGTGTTTCAACCAATACTTTCCGAACACTCAATGCCACCTTTATAGCCACCCGATTCGGTGTGGTGTTTGATGTCATCAAAGCATCCATCCGGTAAAGGTGATATGCATGATCTCATGGTCGAAGGAATTAGGTTACTATGTATCAGAAAGCATATAGCAATTGAACTATTGAAATGACTTGATCTTTATGCTACGCTTATCTATAGGAGTATGTCCACCATATCATTCTCCTAACGATATGATCTTGTTGTTGATAACATCTCAATGTTCATGATAGGGAAACCACAATCATTAATCAACCAACAAGCTAGTGAAGTATAGAGGCTATACTAGGGACTTCAAATTAAGTTTACAAATCACACAAGTATTAATGTTTCCTTGTTAATACTATTATAGCATGAATGTAAACATTTATCATAAACACAAAGATATAATAATAACTACATTTATTATTGCCTCTAGGGCATATCTCCAACACTTTTAGCATCCTTTGAATTAACAAAACCCTATGGACCGTGTTATGCACATGTTCTAGGTAACAATTCTATTTGAAGAACTTGTTTTGTTTATTCAATTACCACATAACAAAATTATATTTAGTGGTTGCTACATTAATCCGTCTAGACTAAATATCGCTATGAAAGATCAAATCTTGTCATAGTCAACCTTTGAACATTGTTGTGAACTCTTTCCCAACATGTCGACTATTTCATAGATGTGCAACATCCATGTCTATTTATTTATAGATCCAAACACAACTGTAAGGTCTTACACCTTTCTCGAGGGTCCTTCAAGTTCAAAACTTGATTTCTCGTGTATGGAACTATCACGGATTTTATGGCTTCAAGCCATTTTATGGAGTCAGAGCCCATCATCGCTTCTTTGCATGTAGTACATTCATTATTCTCAAATAATGATTCAACCCTCAAATCTTGGTATTTGATTGTTTACTCAACCTACTTGGTTCAATAGAAACTTTGACCTTTGTAACCACAACCTTTGAGGCACGTGAGCCATGAGCATTGTTGCTGCCTCCGGAACACTTTTCGGTGTTGCGCAACTTTGCACATATAGCTAAGGTTCTTTTAACCTTATCAAAGTTCTATTTTCCTCCCACTTATCTTTTCACGAAAAATTCCTTCTCAAAGAAACTTGACGTTCTAAGTGACAAACACTTTTGTCTCCGATGTTATGGAGGATTACTTAACAGTTATTTGAAATAACATACAAAGGCAGGTTCATCCGACTTTGGTTGCAAACATCTTTCTTATGCATAGCATACCAATGTTTAATAAAGGACAACTTGGGTTTTATCCCAAACCATAACTTTATATGGTGTCATTTCAACGGATTATGATGGAGCTCTTTTTAGTGGAAAAATGGTAGTCTCTAAAGCTTTTAATCTTTAAAATATAATGGAAGTTTTATGAATTACACCTTCGATCTTACCATGTCATACAAGGTTTAATTACATATCTCGAACGCTCCATACTCTTATGGTGTTTCGGGACATGCAAATTCACGTTGATTTAATTTATGATAAATAGTGTTCAACTTTTAATCATATTGCCGTTGAACTCCCACTCAAAATAATATCCCTCACATTGTTTTAGTGATCACACGAATCAAATCCATCACATCAAAACCGATCATCACGAGAGTTGATGTAGCTTCAATGGCGAACAATCAACATGTTCATCATATCTACTATATGACTCATGCTTTACCTTTTGGTGATCTGTGTTCCGAGACCATGTCTGTACATGCTAGGCTCGTCAAGATCAAACCTTAGCTTCCGCATGAGTAGATCTGGCTTGCTCACGTTGTATACACTCGCAGAATCTAACACACCCGATAATCACGTGGTGCTTCGAAACAACGAGCTTTAGCAACGGTGCTTACTAAGGTTTAACACTTTAAAACTTGAAATTGTGTGCTTGAGGGATCATCTTATAATGCTGCCGTCGTGAACTAAGCAATACAAGATGCATAAAAGGATTAACATCACATGCAATTCATAATATGTGATATGATATGGCCTTTCTTCTTGTGCTTCCGATCTCCATCTTCAAGCACGCACATGATCTCCATCATCACCGACATTGCATCAAGGTCAATGACGCTGCTCCATGGTTGTCATCCACCAGCTTCAACTATTACAACTACTTTGAATAGACACGCGGGTCTTAACAGAATTTAAAGACAACCATATGGCTCCTGCCGGTTGCCAACTTACAATAAGGAACATTGCATACATCAAATATAATCACAATCATGGCCATATCACATCACAGCACACCCCTGCAAAACAAAGTTAGACGCCTCTAATTTTCTTTGCATATTTTACGTGGTTTGGGGATTTCAATAAGTGTCGCTCTGACTTACGAACAAGAACCACAACATTGATACTAGTATTGTCAATCACCCGTTGTAAATTGAATCTTAACTATGTTGGGAGAAACAGGCACCCGCAAAGACACTTATGCAATACAAGTTGCATGTCAAGCGTGGAGCAAGTCTCATGAACGATGTCATGTAAGGTTAGCCCGGGCCGCTTCATCCCACCATCCCGCAAGATGCAAAGTACACAAGAAGCAATCGACAACAAAAGCATCAATGCCCACAATGACCATTGTGTTCTACTCGTGCAACAGATCTACATATAGACACAACTCTGATACCACTGTAGGGGTTCGTAGCATGGAAAACAAAAAATTTCTACCGCATGAACACACAATCAATATCTAATCTATGATCAAGCCAAGATCTATCTACTAGATTGTAGCAACGAGTCAATAGATTACTAACCCTCGAAGATCCAAAGCGGTTAACGAGAGCAGATTCTCGTGGATGATGTAGTCGTACACTTCCGATCTCAAGATCGCGTAGACGATCCTTCCGGCGCTGCGTTCCGGCAGCGCTTCCGCAGTCGGTCACACGTTCGGTACTCGATGAAGACCTTCCTCTCCCTTGTTCCAGCAGGCAGCGGAGGTTGTAGTACTCTCCTCGCGATTCCGGCAGCATGACGGCATGGTATCGGAAGTAGAGGGGAGATCTCGCAGGGCTTCGCCTTAAACCGGAGCGAGTATGGTGGAGCAAGAGAGGTGCCTTGGCGATCTAGGGTTTAGAAGCACCAAGGGGAGGGGCTAGGCCGACGGCTAGGGTGAACAATGTACGTTTGAATTTGAAAAAAAAAACTCGCCCTAATCAGACAAATGGGTCATGCCGCTAGACGCAGTCAACCAGACAGGCCGAACTACGACCCAAAAGCGAGCGCGGACTAACCCAAACAGACAGAAAATGACCGTTTGGGTCGACTGAATAATTCGGCCCGGTAGAGATACCCTTAGACCTGCTTTACTTTCTTGTTACTAGTAAGCATGCACGTGCAACGCACGTCTTATAAATTAATCAGCTTAATGCATTTGAAATTTGAGTCAAAATAGATCCATATATGTTGCACATCTTATAAATAAACTTAATGCATTTGGAACTTGGGTCAATGCGGATTTATTTGAAAACTGATAGAGAAAACTATCGATGCGCTCGCTCCATCTCGATTTGTGTATATTGGCCATGTTCCTGAAATCTATCTATCCATGAATTTATTTTTGAGTTTTTGATAGCTAACTATATATCATGAGCTTGGACTGTACATGTCCTGAGTTTCTCTTGTAAACGGGGCTAGGAAATGGCCTGTTTTTCAGGAATGTAGCATTATTTATGAATTCAAAACCAAAGACCATCCTGAGAGCTCTGATTAAGAAAAGAAAGACAGACACCTAAGGTGGCCTAACTACACTGGACCTACATCCATCACTCTTGCATAGTTGCATGCCTACCACACACACTCGTCAGGAAGTGTTGGTTGTCCGCCTGGGCAAAACACAGATCAATACTCAAAAGAACTAAGTGTGTCAACCTCATGAAATATAGGAGCGATCTCGGTTCTGAATTCCCTTCTAAAGCTACAGCGGCTTCTCACCATCAGATTTATAGGTTATTCTCCTGTAAGTATGCAGGACTACGGTGTTGAATTAATATTTAACATGTTAGTACTAATGCTCAGGTGTGTATATCAATCAACCTTTACCCAAGCAATCCTATTCCAAACTATAACTTGCATGCAGCTGCAAATACATTGCTCTACCATCTTCTTGTCAAGCAACCCGCAAAAAAAAACAGAATTTGAACTCCTAACTATAGGAATCTCTCAAGTCAATGAGGTACCACAATCTTACACGGCTACACCCTTTATTTTAAGATCATGAGATGAAATACACGCCAACAATTAGAAGAAAAAAAGGCATACATGTGGACAATAAGAGGAATCAAGAATCAAAAGACAATATACATACTAAATATGGAGAACCCCTGCCAAGGGTACATGCTTATTAGAACTGCACGTACTTCAGTACATGGTAACAGTAGCGAAGATAAAAGAAAGAGTAGAAGACTACTTGAGTGACATGAACACAAGCAAACCATAGCACCTAAGTTTTGAGGATCTTGAACCCAGAACAAAGTCGCACCTCTTAACTGTATTCACTAATATATTGGATCAGAAGCAGGTGGCCTAGCAAAGAAGAAATGGAGGCAATACACCCAAATCACATCTTTAATTCAGTGATACAGCTTGGAGAAGCCCCTCACAACTAGCGACATAGAGTCCACCTACAGCACGGGAGCAGGTGGGGAATCAGGATTCAACGCTAGATCCTCCCAAGCGGCCTGGTCCTTATGCTCAGTGATATTATCCAAATATGTGTAGTTTTTCATGTAGAGAATGTGTTAAAAAGAAAACTCTTGTAGAGAGTTGGTTGCCATTAACCAGGTTGCATATGCAACTTGTCACAGTTTCAGCAGGTGCATGCTTCTGCCGTAAGGAATCACCTGTTTAAGCTTAGCAAAAAACTGGAAGTCGTTGCACAAAAAATTCCACGTTAGGAATCAGAGTTTAACTTTGTAACAAATTAGGTGCATAAATAAGAAAGAAAGAAAATTACTAAAAAATGAAACATGCCTTTAGGAAATATGGTTGTCAAACCTCTGTCTATGCTTATGGTGCTCAAGCATCCATATGACACAAGATGGTATGGCATTATCGGCTGTGTGATGATGTCAACAATATAATATGCTCCCATCAATCTAGAAAGCCATACAAACCTTAATTAAAATAGATCCGAAAGAAATAAATTTGTATCAATACTGTCCAGAACATCCTTGTTAAAATCAAGCCAGATGTCATTTTACTCAATCTTGTAAATGGCAGAAAGCAAAGTCTTCACAAATTATAACACAAACGATTTAAGACGGGAAAATATGCTGGTTGTAATTTTATTACCTGATGCTCCTCGAGCTTGTACTTCTAGTCTAGACTTGAATCATCTCCTCGAGATACAGTTGACCAGTATTATGATTTATATATTTTGGCAAAGCACCATAATGGCGCATTGGCAATCTTCTATGTGTATATGCACTGTGTGATTTAATGACTGGAAAATCATATAGAAACCTCCTAGTAAAATATTTCAATACTTGACATGACAGCTGCAGATGATGAAGGGTTTCGCGGCATAGTAAACCAAAATTTTCTATGGATGCGAACAGAGGGAAAGCCAAGATCTAATCTAGGAGATGCAAACAACGAGAGAGATTGGATTAGATCTTCATACCCTTGAAGATTCGACAATGGAGCGTTAAATCGAGCGTGGGTGATGTAGTCGTACTCGCTTCTCCTCCTCGCGATCTGATCCGATCTAGCACCACAAGTGGCGGTGCCTCCGTGAGATGCACACGTGCAGCACCTCGACGTCTCCTCCTTCCTCGGACCAGCATGTATGGTGGAGAGACGGATTGGATCTACAACACGACGGCGTGGTGTATATGGTGGAGAATTTTGCGCAGGCTTCGCCTACAAAGTCGGGAGGGAGAGGAAGAGGCAGGCTAGGGTTGGAGGGAAGGTGTGAGGGTTGGTGCGCCCACCCCTCTTTATATAGAGGCGAGCCCTATCCCTCCCAAGCCCAAACCGGCCCCAAAGGATAGTGGGGGCAAGGCCCCCCTAGAAGGTCTATCTAGAGTTTAAACTCTCTTTGGACGGCTGGGCCCTATGGGGCCTTGTGCCCCTGGCCCAATGCGGCCAGGGCACTCCCACATAGGCCCATGCCCCCTCCCGGAAGGTGTTGCCACGTTGGTCCCCTTCCGGAAGGTTTTAGAAGCTTCCGGTACAATACCGATTAACCCGGAACAATTCCGAACTCCAAAAACTGCATTGCCTTATATGAATCATATTCTCTGGACCACTCCAGAACCTCTCGTGATGTTCCGGATCCCATCCGAGACTCCGAACAATAACTCATAAACCAATTATCCAATCTATCCTAGTGTCGAGACACGTTAAGTGTGTGACCCTGCGGGTTCGAGAATATGCAGACATGATCTTCTATCAATAATCAACAGCGGGTGCAGACACCCATATTGACTCCCACATTCATCGATGATCATATCGGATGAACCACGATGCAGGATTCAATCAATCCCATATATATATTCCCTTCGTCTCGATATTTTACTTGCCCGAGATTTGATCGTCGATGCATCATACCTAGTTCAATCTCGTTCACAGCAAGTACTTTACTCGTTACGTAATCCGATATCACTTTGTGATTAACTCCTTAACCACATGCTTGCAAGCGGTGTTGATATCGATTCGAGTGGGCCAGTATATCTCTCCTACTTGGGAGGACAAATCCCATCTCGATACATACAACCCAGATACTTTCCGATCACCGAGAGACACCTTTATGATCACCCACTCATAGGATGACGTTTGATGACCTCAAAGCTTTCTTAGATACCAGGGAGTTGTATTATCTCATGGTCTCAGGAATACAATATTTGACATAAGAAAAGCTTCGCAAAGACGAACACGATGACGATCTAATTGCTTAGTTTGGTTACATCCATCATATCATTCTCCCAATGATATGATCTCATTATCAATTGACAACTCGTGTCTATGGTTAGGAAACCTTAACCATCATTGATCAATGAGCTAGTCCATAGAGGCGTACTAGGGACACGGTGTTGTTCACAAACCACACAAGTATTAAAGTTTCCGCTTAATACAATTCTAGCATGGAATATAAACATTACCATGAACAAGAATTATAATAATAACATCTTTATTATTGCCTCTAGGGCATAATTCCAACAGTTCCCACTTGCACTAGAGTCAATAATCTAGTTTACATTTGGCAACAATCTCACACCCATGGCACTGAGGTGTTGATCATGTTTTGCACGCGGAAGAGGTTTAGTCAACGGATCTGCGACATTCAGATCTGTATGTACTTTGCTAATCTTCAGATCTCCATCTGCTATATAATCTCGGATTATATGAAACTTGCGGTTGATATGCTTGGTCTTTGGATGATATTGTAACACCCTCAGAATCGGACCTATGCAAGTTTTAGCGAAACCCGCCAAACCCGCATAGAAACGATTCAAAGGTGCCCACCAGGCACTTTCGTGCGGGTGGAAAACGAAGTAATAACATTACACAACAGTCCTCGATGGGACCCACAGAACAGATTTATATACAACACGACTCCAAGAGTCAAGAATACAGATATAATATACAAAGATCCAAATCACCTTGAAAACGATACAACGTCCGAGTACGGACAAGATGCAAATGGGGCTAAGAGCCCTGAAGAATAACCAATGGCGTCCATAACCCTGCCCAGGCCAAGCCGGAAGGGTAACCCTGCTAACGACGTCGAAACCTGCTTAAACAAAAGGGGTGCCGACAAAGGGCAAAGGAAAAGAGAGGCGTCGATCTTGAGGCGAAGACAGCGAGGCTAGAATTCAGCGGTCCTCGCCTACATAGGTATGGTGGACTGAAGCGGCAGCGGCAGCATGCACTAGACAACCTATAGAGACTCGATACCACTGGCGGTTATCAGAGAGGGATAAGAATGACCTATCCAGATCCAACCTGAAGCTAACACCAAACAAACCCATCCTGGTGTTTCCCCCTCGAGACCAAACGAGGAAGTCAACCGAGGAACTCACACAGTTGGCAGTTTTATTTATTCAGTTATCGTTGTAGCTATTACTAGTCAGATGTAGATAATCATCCTGATAAATTAAGCAGTGGACACTTTTAGTTAATCATTCCGTTGTAGTTGCAACAATTACTAATCAGATACAGATAGCATGAGATAAACCCAAAACCCAGCAGTTGTTGGTACTTTTATTAGCCATTCCGTTGTAGTTGCAATACTTACTAGGCAGGTACAATGGTCGCTGGCGACGACCCAAACAACCAATTGTTGGCAGTTTTATTTATTCATTCCATTATAGTGAAGCTGATTACTAGTCATTATAGAGTCATATTTATAGTACTACTTTAGTTATGCTTGTCTATGATCGAGATACTGTGCTCCAAGTCGTCCATATCCGCGGACACGGCTTTCAGAAAGTTTTACCCGGCCGGGGTGCACCAATAGCAACACACGCTCGATCAACCTCGGAAAAACCAAATCAAAACCCAGGCTTTCGACTAAGCAATCACAGATTGAGAAATATTTGAGGCCACCCTTGAGTCTTACCCGCAACGGTAAGCTAGCTCGAGACGGACTCAAGGTTTGGGTAGGTACGTGAGCATCGGGAACCCAAAGCGGGCTTGTCGACACCGGAATCGTGTCCCGATCCTAAGCGATCAGTGCTATCATCGCACAATTTAAATAAAGCAGTAAAGCATGGCATAAATGCAGGATCGTAAATAAAACTCAAACTAGTTTGTGGCCCCAAGAAATAAGACTGAATCAAGCTACGGCTCGGGGGTCCGATATACCTCCGGATGTGGATAGCGATAAAACAAGGAACATGTATCAAGTACTCGGGGTCCTCGGGACACAAGTGGGCGTTCGAAACCAAATGTTATCTATCACCCACGATGCCTCGCTTACTTCAATTTTAGTTGTTAAACAGAATTAAAGTGAGCGATAAGTAAAGCCATGATAATCTCTAACATCAAACATGCGGCAATACACGACAAGCTGTGGCACTTGACGCGGCACGCAAGCGAAGCGACTACGCGCAAGTCCAACTATCTACCAAACAACAGGTATTAGGATGTGTCCAAGGCAAATACAAGGCTGCAAGGGATATCACGGTACGAAAAACTGAAACAGCATAACCACAGATAGCAATAGATCAACATGAGGAATAAATACTACAAAAGTAAGATGGGTAGAAAGGGAGATGCTACTTTGAAACATTGTCGAAGGTTCAACGAAGATCGGGTGACTCACATCAACTCAACGGCCTTATCCGCGAAGAACCAAAACACTAGAATAAACACCGGATGCACTATTTAATACAACGGCAGAAGATCGGCATGATGCATGTATGATGTATGGCATGGCAAAGATGCGATGCAATTAGGTCAATATTAAGTGGAACCGGGGTCCTGACATTAAATTAAACGGTTCAAGTTGTTTAGATACCCCGCAATTTAAATGTGGTTTTAGCATGGCAAAAGATAACACCGGTTCGTTACACAAGATTTAAATGAGGCCAATATAAGGCTAGATTTGCCCGCATATGGGCCCCATATTTAATTATAAGGTGAATCAGCAAAAGGCCCCCAAACCACATGGCAAGTATGCATGCATGAACAATTATTATGCAACAATCATATAGAGGGCATTTATAAAATAGGGTTCTCGGAAAGGGGTTCACACATCTGGGTCGGACGATCTTGGGATTCCGGGGTTCAGGGTCGGTCTCGGGGTTCAGGGTTCGACGGAAGCGTTCTCGGACTCCGGGGTCGTTCTCGGATAGCAGAGTAGATCTCGGCGCATCCGTGGTCTTCGGGTCATGTCGATGGTCTAGGTGTCCTCGTCGGGGAACTCGGTGTACGGGGTGAAGTACTCGGCGTCATCGAGGCGTACTAGGCGTTCGGCGGTAGATCTTGTCAATTTCATCCCAACGGCCTTGTTGTTCTGAGGGCGAAGATCATGGGGCCTCCGGGGTTCGGGGTCTCGGCGTCCGTGACGAAGATCATGGCATCCGTGAAGGAGAACATGGCATGTCGATACCGGGGTTCGCACTTTGGTTCCGGGTTGGCGAACTTGTCGTTCCGTGTAGGCGTTCTCGAGGTCGATGGCGAACTTGTCCGGTATCGGGGTTTCTCGGAGATCTTGGCGCGGCACTGGGTACGGGATCGGGCTTTGGGTTCGGGGGGTCGCGGCGTCCGTAGTAGGTCTTGGCGCTTCAGTTCGATGTCGTCCTCCAGGTACCGCGGGCACTCGGTGTAGATGGCGTTGACGGGCTTGAGAAGAAGCGGTCTGTAACCATGGGTTCGGACGTTGACTTGGTACAACACAAGCACCAACACATACACGCAGGAGCACACGCGAGGCTGGGCGGGGTTCTTTGCAGTCGGGCCGGATGGCATCTTGACGACGGGGTGGGTCAGCGAGGCAGGTGTCAGCGGGCCCAGCGGCGAGCTAGGGCAGCAGAGAAACTTCGAGGAGGCGCCATGGAGAGCCTGACAGAGCGGCGGCGGAGACGCGCAGATCTTGGCGGAGGGCGGTAGGCGAAGGCGTCGGGAGGCGCCGCCCGGCTAGGGAGCGGCAGCGATCGGGCCAGGCGGTGGCAGCGGGCTTGGAGAGGAGGGGTGGAGGGCGGCCGGAGAGGCCGACGGAGGCGGCGGGCCCGGGCGGCGGAGGCGGGCCGGGCAGGCGAGCGTGGCTGGCTTCAGCCCGGGGGAGGGAGAAGGCGGGCTCCGAGGAGGGAGGGCCGGTGGAGGTGAGGCCAGGCGGCCTTGGCGGCGCTGACAGGCGCCATGGCGGAGGAGGCGGTGGCGCTCGAGATGGGAGGCGAGGCAGTCGTCTGCATGGGAGGCTGGGAGGGCGGCGCGGCTGGGAGAGAGAGAGGCCAAGGCAGCGTGGAGTGTGATGGTGAGGTGGGACCCAGGGGCAGGTCGGGTGGGACCAGTGGCCAGTGTGGGGAAGGGGGTGTGTGCGTGGCCGCGTGTGTGTTGCATGCGTTGGGTTGGGTGTGTGACTGGTGTGGGGAGTGGGGGGTGAGAGAGAGAGGGAGGGTTGGGGTGATGTGGCAGAAGCGGATTGGAGGGGGAGAGGGAGAGAGGTGAGGTGTCACGAGGGGAGTGGTTGGGGTGATGTGGCCGGGGTGTGTGGGTAGATAGGTGGGTAGCTGTAGGATTATGGGTGGGCCGTTTGTATTTTCTGGGGTGGTCGTTCGGGTCATCCGGCCCGTCCGACTGCCCCACTTAAAAATAATTTAATATTTTATTTACTTTAAATGGACCATTTGCAAACCGTGGTTAATCAAAACAAAATATTCCGGAGACCCGGTTTTGGTTTTGAATTAAAGACGGGGCGTTTTAGAAAACAATTTGGGTTTTTCCGAAAATAGTTTTATGCGAACAGATGCAAGATGATGACGATGCTCAAATGCAATGTGGCATGATGACATGAGCATGCGGTCATGATGATGCAATGCACAAAAAACAACGCGATTTTCTAGTAGTGGTTTTGCGGGATGCCACAATTCGACACCACTAACAATGGATCTCGCCCTCGAGATCCGCCTCATGGTACCGGAAAGAAGGTCGGCGATCTGTGTCTTCTCGCATCGTGTAGATCCTCGCGACACCACTAACGAGGGTTCATCCTCCATCTTGAAATCGGCGACACCACCAACAAAGGTTCGTTGTTTCTGATCGACGAGAGAACACTCCGGAGAACAAAGGACGAAGGTAGAGGCATCAAACGATAAGGCCACCTCTAACTTCCATTAGAAGAGGAAAAGTTACATTGATCCACCAGTTCGATGTACAGAGCGAACAGTAAGAGTCGGGTAGGGTGATCAGTCCATCCCGTACCCAAACTATCAACTCTATACATGAGTAGGAGAATCAGGCAACTCAACTCTCGAGATTTAGACTGAAGATCTTCACAGGCGGTATCCGGAACAAAGGGATGATGCCAGCAGAAATCGTATGAAAGACACAATGATTAGGTTCCGCGATGGTTCCATTGGCATGAACAACACATGCTCAAGGTATACTCCAACTTCACCAATGCTCGTCCTTCTCATATGTTTTTCAACAACACGGATATCCAGCAAGGAACACATATGGATAAAGAGCTCAAGAACAAAAGATTGGATGAAGGATTCAACAGACCAGTTGCAGATTGATGATCGTAGCACCTCCGTTACAAAAGGGAGAAAGCGAAACCCTGAAGGTACGACGGAAAACCAACCACGAGAAATCCTGGACTCGAAGAGAGAGAAGAGAGCGGATTCAAAACACGTAGAGGTAAGAGGAGAATAGCAGAGCGGTAAGGAGTAAAATCAGACCTAATCAGAACTATCCAAACGATTTTGCGAAAATAGTTTTGACACTCTACTTGAGTTAGCTAGGTTATCCTCACAATTTGGACTTGTAGAATGCTCATAGCGAGCTCGATACCACTCTGTAACACCCTCGAATCGGACCTATGCAAGTTTTAGCGAAACCCGCCAAACCCGCATAGAAGCGATTCAAAGGTCTTGCACGAGCACTTTCGATGCGGGTGGAAAGCAAGTAATAACATTACACAACAGTCCTCGATGGGACCCTGAGCAGTTATATACAACACGACTCAAGAGTCAAGAATCTGATATAATATACAAAGATCCAAATCACCTTGAAAAGCGATACAACGTCCAGAAATGCGGACAAGATGCAAATGGGGCTAAGAGCCACGAAGAATAACCAATGGCGTCCATAACCTGCCGGGCCAAGCGGAAGGGTAACCACTAACGACGCCGAAACACGCTTAAACAAAGGGGTGCCGACAAAGGGCAAAGGAAAAGAGGAGGCGTCGATCGAGGCGATGCAGCGAGGCTAGAATTCGGCGGTCCTCGCCTACATAGGTATGGTGGACTGAAGCGGCAGCGGCAGCATGCACTAGACAACCTATAGAGACTCGATACAACTGGCGGTTATCAGAGAGGGATAAGAATGACCTATCCGGATCCAACCTGAAGCTAACACCAAACAAACCCATCACGTGTTTCCCCTCGAGACCAAACGAGGAAGTCAACCGAGGAACTCACACAGTTGGCAGTTTTATTTATTCAGTTATCGTTGTAGCTATTACTAGTCAGATGTAGATAATCATCCTGATAAATTAAGCAGTGGGCACTTTTAGTTAATCATTCTGTTGTAGTTGCAACAATTACTAATCAGATACAGATAGCATGAGATAAACCCAAAACCCAGCAGTTGTTGGTACTTTTATTAGCCATTCCGTTGTAGTTGCAATACTTACTAGGCAGGTACAATGGTCGCTGGCGACGACCCAAACAACCAATTGTTGGCAGTTTTATTTATTCATTCCATTATAGTGAAGCTGATTACTAGTCATTATAGAGTCACATTTATAGTACTACTTTAGTTATGCTTGTCTATGATCGAGAATCTTGTGCTCCAAGTCGTCCATATCCATGACACGGCTTTGAGAAAGTTTTACCCGGCGGTGCACCAATAGCAACACACGCTCGATCAACCTCGGAAAAACCAAATCAAAACCCAACGAGGCTTTCACTAAGAAATCACGAGATTCAGAAATATTTCAGGCCACCTTGAGTCTTACCCGTAACAAGTAAGCTAGCTCGAGCGGACTCAAGGTTTGGGTAGACGGTCAGAACGACTGGAAGCCAAAGCTGGGCTTGTCGACACCGGAATCGTGTCCCGATCCTAAACGATACAGTGCTATCATCGCACAATTTAAATAAAGCGGTAAAGCATGGCATAAGTGCAGGATCATAAATAAAACCTCAAACTAGTTTGTGGCCCCAAGAAATAAGATGAATCAAGCTCTGGCTCAGGGGGTCCCATATACCTCCGGATGTGGATAGCGCGATAAAACAAACAGTATCAAGTACTCGGGGTCCTACGGGACACAAGTGGGCGTCGAAACCAAATGTTATTTATCACCCACCGATGCCTCTTACTTCAATTTTAGTTGTTAAACAGAATTAAAGTGAGCGATAAGTAAAGCCATGATAATATCTAACATCAACATGCGGCAATACACCAACAAGCTGTGGCACTTGACGCATAGCAACTTGAGCGGCGACTTCGGACGCGCAAGTCCAACTATCTACCAAACAGGTATTAGGATGTGTCCAAGGCAAATATAAGGCTGCAAGGGATATCACGAATGCGAAAACTAAACAGCATAACACAGATAGCAATAGATCAACAGAGGAATAAATACTACAAAAGTAAGATGGGTAGAAAGGCGGATGCTACTTTGAAACATTGTCGAAGGTTCAACGAAGATCGGTAAGCTCACATCAACTCAACGGCCTTATCCGCGAAGAACCAAAACACTAGAATAAACACCGGATGCACTATTTAATACAATGGCAGAAGATCAGCATGATGCATGTATGATGTATGGCATGGCAAAGATGTGATGCAATTAGGTCAATATTAAGTGGAACCGGGGTCCCGACATTAAATTAAACGGTTCAAGTTGTTTAGATACCCCGCAATTTAAATGTGGTTTTAGCATGGCAAAAGATAGCACCGGTTCGTTACACAAGATTTAAATGAGGCCAATATAAGGCTAGATTTGCCCGCATATGGGCCCCATATTTAATTATAAGGTGAATCGGCAAAAGGCCCCCAAACCACATGGCAAGTATGCATGCATGAACAATTATTATGCAACAATCATATAGAGGGCATTTATAAAATAGGGTTCTCGGAAAGGGGTTCACACATCTGGGTCGGACGATCTTGGGATTCCGGGGTTCAGGGTCGGTCTCGGGGTTCAGGGTTCGACGGAAGCGTTCTCGGACTCCGGGGTTGTTCTCGGATAGCGGAGTAGATCTCGGCGCATCCGTGGTCTTCGGGTCATGTCGACGGCCTAGGTGTCCTCGTCGGGGAACTCGGTGTACGGGGTGAAGTACTCGGCGTCATGGAGGCGTACTCGGCGTTCGGCGGTAGATCTTGTCGATTTCATCCCAACGGCCTTGTTGTTCTGAGGGCGAAGATCATGGGGCCTCCGGGGTCCGGGGTCTCGGCGTCCGTGATGAAGATCATGGCATCCGTGAAGGAGAACATGGCATGTCGATACCGGGGTTCGCACTTTGGTTCCGGGTTGGCGAACTTGTCGTTCCGTGTAGGCGTTCTCGAGGTCGATGGCGAACTTGTCCGGTACCGGGGTTTCTCGGAGATCTTGCGCGCACATGCAGGATCGGGCTTTGGGTTCGAAGGTCGCGGCGTCCGTAGTAGGTCTTGGCGCTTGTTCGATGTCGTCCTCCGGTACCGCGCACTCGGTGTAGATGGCGTTAGCGGGCTTGAGACAGCAGGTCGTAACCATGGGTTCGGACGTTGACTTGGTACAACACACAAGCACCAACACATACACGCAGGAGCACACGCAGAGGTGACGGGTGCTGTTCGGTCGGAGGCGGATGGCATCTTTGACGGGTGGGTCCAGGCAGGTGGGTCAGGCGGGCCACCTGGCAGCGAGGAGCTAGGGCGTGAGCAACTCGAGGGCGCGGCGGAGAGCCTGACCCAGCGGCAGGCAGCCTTGAGCTTAGCGGAGGGCGGCGGAGGCAGGAACGTCGCGAGGCGCGCGGGCGGCTAGGGAGCGGCGTGATCGACGCAGGCCTTGGCGGTGGCGAGCAGAGAGGAGGAGGGTGGAGGACGGCAGCGCGGGCTGGGAGGCAGACGGAGGAGGCGCGGTGGCGGAAGGCAAGCTGCGGTTAGGCGACACAGGCGGGCGGCGCGGCGAGCTCGGGCAGCGGAGCCGAGGAAGAAGGCGGGCAGGGAGGTGGCGATGGGCGGCGCGGAGGCAGGCGGCTGCTGGCGAAGCTCAGCGGGCGCTTGAGGCGGCGGCTGGCTGGGTCTGTGAGCGAGGAAGGGAGGGAGGCGGGCCAGGCCGGGGGGCTCGCCCGGGGCGGAAGGAGGCGCGTGGGAGGTGCTGCGAACTCGGCGGAGGAGGGAGGCAGTGGAAGGTGGCCCGGTGGCAGGAGCAGTCCGGCGGAGGAAGGCGGGCGGTGGCGCCGAGATGGGGCGGGGCGGTCGTGCATCGGGGGAGCACTGGGCGGCAGCTGGGAAAGAAAGAGGCCATGCTGTAGGTGGTGGGGGTCGGGTGGGACCAGTGTGGGGAAGGGGGTGTGCGTGTGTGTTGCATGCGTTGGGTTGGGTGTGTGACTGGTGTGGGGAGTGGGGGGTGAGAGAGAGAGGGAGGGTTGGGGTGATGTGGCAGAAGCGGATTGGAGGGGGAGAGGGAGAGAGGTGAGGTGTCATGAGGGGAGTGGTTGGGGTGATGTGGCCGGGGTGTGTGGGTAGATAGGTGGGTAGCTGTAGGATTATGGGTGGGCCGTTTGTATTTTCTGGGGTGGTCGTTGTCATCCGCGTCAAGCCCTTACTTAAAAATAATTTAATATTTTATTTACTTTAAATGGACCATTTGCAAACCGTGGTTAATCAAAACAAAATATTCTGGAGACCCGGTTTTGGTTTTGAATTAAAGACGGGGCGTTTTAGAAAACAATTTGGGTTTTTCCGAAAATAGTTTTATGCGAACAGATGCAAGATGATGACGATGCTCAAATGCAATGTGGCATGATGACATGAGCATGCGGTCATGATGATGCAATGCACAAAAAACAACGCGATTTTCTAGTAGTGGTTTTGCGGGATGCCACAGATATCTTGGTTCCTTAGCGAGTGCTATGGCGCCAGTGTTGTCACACAATATCTCCAGTGGGTCCAATGCACTTGGAACCACGCCAAGCTCAGTGATGAAGTTCCTGATCCAAACTCCTTCACTTGACGCCCTGCGGCAGACCATGTATTCCGCTTCTCTGTAGATCCCGCGATCACGCTTTGCTTGCGACTTCTCGACTCCAGACTCTCCTCCATTCAAAATATACACGTATCACCGTCGAGATTTAGAATCATCCTTGTCGGTGTCAAAACTAGCATCGACGTAACCTTTACGACAAGTTGTTCATCACCCCATAGACTAAGAACATTTCTTTAGTCCTATTTAGGTACTTTAGGATGTTCTTCACGCTCCATGTTCCACTCGGATCACTTTGATATCTGCTCGTCAAACTAAGAGCATTGGACACATCCGGTCTAGTACACAAGATGGCATACATGATAGAACCTATGGCCGAGGCATAAGGCACTTTGCTCATAGCTTCCTATCATTTACAATGGACGGACCGAGCCTTGCTCAATATCTTACCTGACAACATAGGCACCGAACCTTTCTTTGCCTTATCCATCTGAACCTTTTCAGAACTTTGTCTAGGTATGTACTCTGGCTTAAAGCTATCAGGCGTCTTTGTCTATCTCTATAGATCTTGATGCCCAATATATAAGCAGCTTCACCTAGGTCTTTCATTGAAAAACACTTGTTCAAATAACTCTTCACATCGTTAAGCATGTTAATGTCATTTCCAATAATCAATATGTCGTCCACATATAGTACCAGAAATGTCACCGAGCTCCCACTCACTTTCTTGTAGATACAAACTTCGTAGCAATTTGGAACAAATCCAAAGCTCTTGATCACTTGATCAAAATGAAGGTTCCAACTCCGAGATGCTTGCTTCAGTCCATAAATGGAACGTTGAAGTTTGCATACTTTATCAGCATCCTTAGGATCAACAAAACCTTCGGGTTGCATCATATACAACTCTTCATCAATGTTGCCATTGAGGAACGCAGTCTTGACATCCATCTGCCATATTTCATAATCATGAAACGCATCAATTACTAAAAAAATCCGAATGGACTTAAACATCTCTACGGGAGAGAAAGTCTCATCGTAGTCAACACCTTGAACTTGTCGAAAACCTTTCGCGACAAGCCGTGCTTTATAGACGGTAACATTACCATCCGCGTCCGTTTTCTTCTTGAAGATCCATTTGCACTCAACGGCCTTTCGGTCGCTAGGAGGGTCCACCAAAGTCCATACTTGGTTTCGCTCATGGATCCCAATTCGGATTTCATGGCTTCTATCCATTTCTCAGAGTGTGGGCTCATCATCGCTTCCTCATAGTTCGTAGGTTCATTGTCTTCTACTAGCAAGACAGTCAAGACAGGGTTGCCGTACCACTCAGGAGGGGCACGCGACCTTGTCGACATGCGACGTTCAGTAGCAGCATCGTCTGAAGCTTCATGATCCTTGTCATTAGCTTCCTCTATTGTTGGTGCAGGTGACGAGGTTCAATCTCGTCAATGCCCATTGTTATGGACTTGAGTTTTGGAGAAGATGGGGATGCTGGAGATCGTGGCACGGTTAACAGACAAGCAACCAGGGGACACGAGATTTACCCAGGTTTAGGCCCCCGGAGGGAAAACCCTACTCCTGCTTGTCTGCTCTTGATTACGGCAGAACCGAAGGTTACAAGGTGCGCAGATTCGATCTAGCGTGAAGGTGCGTGCGAAAGTATGAGTCGAGAGATCTAGGACGTGCCCTCCTAGACTTTATATAGACTTAGGCAGGTCCCGGGCATAGTCCTAGTCGGTTACAAGTTCTAGGGTTTTACCCCTTTGAATTTCCTATCTATGCTAGTCTTGTTCTCCAAGGATCCGAAGGCATCATGGGCCTTGGCCACCCGAAAATTGTCGCGGGCCAGCGTATATCTGCTGTGGACCTTCCTTGGGTTGGACCAGGTATGCTGAAGTCACGTACCCGTAGGGTATGACCATGTCGATCCGAGTGTTGATCGAATCGTGGGTCGGTGAGACTCTTCCATTTTCGGGTGCAATAATATATTTGTGTAGGGATTGTTGATGCGTGTGCGTGACTCACCCGACGGATCAGGGTCAGTTAACTGTCTTAGGACAAAACAACACGATCTTCTTCAAGTTCGAGTCCCTCAACTCGAACCTAGAACATATGCTGGGGTAATTCGACTCAGGCCGCGGAGGACTTATAGGAGTGGAATTCCAGTGATTTTAATTAACGTACCCAACGCGTCCGTCGGGATTTTTCATCACGCCTGTTGACATGGATTTGTACTAGCAGAGCGTAGTCATGCATGTTGCCAGGCCGTCAGATGATATCTGCAGGTCTTATCTTTGTGTCGCAGACACAACATCCGAATGTTCGTCACCGCAGAGGTGTTTCGGGTGGCCAAGGAGATCGTTGCTCACTCAGCGTTTTGTTGGGGCAGAGATGCCAAAAAGTTTTTGCGTGCTGATTCAAAAGATCACAGTCGAAGAATTCATAGGGTGCGCGACCAGCGCTCCCTATGGGAGTAGCCCCCGAGTGTCTGTTCGAGTCGTACACTCGAGCAGAGACTTTAGTTCAAGCATTTGTTCGGTTATTAGGTCCGTGGGACTCAAAAAATTTCGGATGATTAAATCCATCCTCCCTATGGGAGTAGCCCCCGAGTCCGTAGTGGAGTCGCAGACTCGACGTAGGACTCGAAGAAATACTTTGTCGTTATTCATCTTCCGGGTGCGCGGTCAGCTCTCCTGATAGGAGTAGTCCCCGGGTATTTAGTCGAATCGAAGATTCGAGTGAGTACTCTTAGCTCGTAACTGCGGAGCCGTAGAATCGTAATTGGTGCTAGTATAGCTTTTGATGACATCAGTGCTGACGATCGATGACCTCAAGCGTCTGCTACGCCAGAGATGACTTGACTGGACAAACATGGGTCCCACTTGCTGACTTTGAATTGACCGGTCACGCGGGGCGTGGAGATAATTACGGCGTCTCCTCGATTTCCGCGCGTAGTGGACGGCGTGGTAACGACGGTTCGTTGTGGTGTTGACACGTGTACGGCCAGATCTGCCGTTGGCGTTAGGTCTTCTAGATGAACGGCTGCCATGCGTCGTCTTCGCTGTTATAATCATTGAGGGGAACCGTGGTTTGTTTTCACCACACCAGTTCTTGTTTCACTGCCTCCTTGCCCTCGAGCAATTCTTGCTTCGCGCTGGGATTTCCTTCCACATTTCCGTCGTCCTTTGTACGTTTTCACCGCCGGCGCCGCCGTAGCGCTATGGGGAAACCAAAGAAGTCTTCATCTGCGGTTGGGACCAGCACCGCCGGAGGAAAGAAGGGCGCCGCCGCTGCTCGCGTCACCGATGGTGGCTGGCGGTGATCAGAGACGCGGGAGAGCGATCTCCGCAAGCTGCGCGAGCGGGGCTTGATCCCGGAGGACAGGGAGGCCGTTAAACTCCCCGGTAATGAGGTAATCCCCCGTCCCCCATCTGGGTACCGGGTTATGTTTCTCGCCTTTGTTTTGCGTGGGTTTTCGTATCCAGTCCATGACTTCCTTCGTGGACTGCTCTTCTTCTATGGGGTTCAGCTGCATCATCTGTCTCCCAATTCTCTTCTCCACATTGCTTGTTTTATCACTTTTTGCGAGTGCTGGCTTGGCATTGAGCCGCACTTTGGCCTCTTCCGGAAGCTCTATTCCGTGAAGAGGCAATCTGGTTTGGATGGTGTGTATCCCATTGGGGGTTTAATCATCTCTCTTAGTCCCAATCTGCTCTTCTTTTCCTTTTCCATGTCCGAATCATCCGATCTTGTGAGGCGATGGTTTTATATCCGCGACTCCGTAGTGCCGGCAAGATTTTGGTCTTGTTCCTGACCCCTCCCAAATGATTGAGAAGAAAAGGTCTTGGAAAAACCAAATCTTAGGCGGTGAGGTGGCGGAGATAGAGGCCACTGTCCGGGTGGAGGATCTCAAGCGATTCACGAAGGAGGTGAACAGTGTGGACATCATCCGAACATTTCTTGGCGTCGGCAGCCTCTCCAAGCGAGGCGCACCCGATGTTTCTTTATTCGGGCGTCATCCGACGAGGGTTTGAGTGAGAAAATCTCCGAGGGGATATTGCGGGGCCCTTGGCAATTCTTGAAGTTCAAGGCCGGAGAAGAAATCCCGGGGAAGTCGCTGACTCCTCCCTTTTCTTCGACATTGGTCGTACCGAAGGTGTAGATTTGTGCACGTAGTGCTCCCCCTTTTTTTTGTCGGTTGTGTATTTGTTTCCTTTGTTTGTTAACAAAGTTCCTTCTCATCTTGCAGAGCTTCAAGGTGCCAGGCATGGTACCACCATTGCCCGAAAAGGTATCCGAATGCCCCGGATAATGAAGTGGTTGATTCCGTGTCCGAGCTACCGTCAGCGCGATCTCCAGCGGAGGATGCCGACGAGTCGAGTGAGGATCATACGCGCAAGCGATCACGGAGCTCTAGCGAGTCTTCAGATGCCTCGACTCCTCCAACGCCCAGAAACCCTCTAGGCCTTGAGCGTCATGATGATGGTCATGGAGGCTCTTCCTCTCCTATTCCTGCCATTCCTGTGCGGGCTGTAGCGCCGCACCCGCCAACAAAGCGAAAGAAGGAAGAAAAGAAGGAGGAGAAGAAGGAAGAGAAGAAAGAGGAGAAGAGGACCCGAAGGGCTTCTCCTATCTTCGACCTGAGCGCGTTGGGCTCGTAAGTTTTCTTGTTATACTGTTGTCCTTGTTCCTTCGTGATTTTTGCACTTGTGCTAATTGGTTTGTATGCAGGCAATCTTCCCATGATTCCTCCAGTGATGGTGAGCGGGAGATGATGGGGGAGTCGAAGATTGCGTCTCCTCCACCTCAAACGGTGGCGACTTCGGGTGATGCGCCTCCGGATCCTCCGTTGCAGGAGGTGCAGGTGGTTGCGCCGCAGAATTTCACAGGCGGTCCTTCGGGGTCGTCATCAGAGCATGTAAGTTTTTCCTGCCTCATGGGGGGAGCCCCCGAGTGTCTTCGTGTGCGAATCTTGTTTTTACTCCTTTGTGTTGGGCGTAGCCCCCAAGCCCTTTTCTTACTGACATTTCTTTTTCTGTAGCCTTTTGTGCAAGAGGCCAAGCGGCTTGTGCAAGAGCGCCTGGTGCTGGAGGCGAACCTTCGACAGCTTCAAGGTATCGATCTGACTTTTCTCTTGTGTATCCTAGTTTAGTTCTTTGACACTTGTTTGTTTTGAACGCAGAGGAGCATAACAAGTCTCTCCGTGAGGTTGACGCTCTCAAGAAGAGCCTTGGTCAATCGGAGCAGAAGGTCGGAGCCGCTGTTGGTGCAAAAGAACGCCTTGAGCTAGAGCTGACTAAGGCAGCCGAAGCGAAAGAGCGTCTGCAGCAGGAAGCCGCAGATCGTGAGGAGCAGCTGGCCACGGTTGCGGCTGTTCGCGAAGAAGAGGTGGCGGCGAAGCTCATGGCTGCTGCCAAGGCTATTTCGGGTGAGTACTAGTTTTTGTACTTTTTCTTTTCCTTCGGGTCTTCTTTTATGTCGCTTTTCTTTATGTCTTTCTTCTTTTTGTCTCAGATGCCGCAGGCATCGAGTTCGACTGGATGCTCGAGCAGGTAGTGCTCTAGATGATGCCCGCTGCGGCCGAAGACCGACACCGTCGTCAACTCCCTTGCCAAGGCGAAAGAGGTCCTTGGTCGCTTCTACAAGGAGCTTGTCCCGAAGGGCGCAGCCCTTGACGATGTGGATGCGCTGGCGGAGGCTCTTTCAGCCGAAGCGCCTGCGGCGTATAAACGCAAGAAGAAAGGCATCGGTGCATCCGTCGGGCTGGCGATGGCCATGGTGGCTGGGGCGGAGCTGGATCTGCCCCAGATCACTTCTCGGATGCCGACGGCTGCATATGGATCCGAGGTAGCCTTTGCTGCCTATTCTGCTCACTGCAGGCGATATGGGCCCAAGCTCATTGATTTGATGTCTGAGTATGCACTGCGGCAGCGAGGTAGCCAAAGCTAGGCGATCGGCTCGGCGACTCGTGCTCTGCATCTTAGGCGTAGTAAATGTAGGCTAGTTTGTAGTTTGTTTTTGTTGTAAATATCTTGAAGAACACCATCCTTGTGCCACGTAGTGGCTTTATATGTTCAATGAATTTCTCTGAGTTGTGCTCCATCCTTGGCTGAATGTTTGTGTTCCTTTCTTTTGCTGCCGCTCTAGGTTCCTTCGGGTGCTGACCCTGTTGATGCCCCATCCGCAACGTCGTTGCGCCCATCCTTGGATGATTCCTCGCAGCTTACTTTCCTTCGTTATCGTGCGTGATCGGAGGAGTTGCTCGGCTACGCGGTCATGCCGACGTTTGGAAGTCAAAGCGGATCGTGGCGCCGCAGAGGAGTATTTGATGGCGGAGTTGGTCCGTCATCCGAGCAACCGCAATGTAAGTTGTTCTTTGGTAGAGCTCGGTCTTGGTGAGCTCTTGACGTACTCTTATTTTGTCTGATTGCTGCAGTTGCAAATCTTGCTCCGAGGGAAGAAAAAGAGCGTGTCGCTGTTCGGGTCAATTGCTTGATTCAATAGGACATGGAGGCCGACGGCTTCTTCTGGATGGATCGTGATCGCGCCATAGCCCTGGCGACGGTGCAGGATCGTGTTCATCAAGTTTTGCGGGTGCTTCGCCAAGTACAGACATCGCTTTCCTCGGTGCTACACGTCATGTTCCCTTTGGATGCCGCGCCAATAAACCTTGCGGGTCTTCTGTCAAAATTTCGGAACGTAAGCAATGTCAAGGAGTTGGTGCGGCAGCAGCTGGTCGCAGGGGTGAAGGCTCGTTGTCTCTTGTGAGGCTGCACCGGCCTGATGTGGATTTGGCTGCCGTGGCTGCTGGGCCACCTCTTCGCCCTGATGGTAGCGAGTGGGACATGCGTCCGCATTACGCGACTGTGAGGCAGTATGCCGAACAGATTGTAGATTTGTTTGAGCAGCGTGCTCAGGTTATTCTTCAACATAGGTAGTACGTGTAAAAAGAGAGAGATGTAAAATTTGTATATTTCTGTTGGGCGTGTTGTTCCCTTTGTTGTAAAGGTTTGTTTGTATGTGAGCACGCAGTGCTTTAATTGGATACGTGTCCTTTTCGTTTGCCTGACGTTGTCAGCTACTCAGGTGTACACGTTTGGCCATCAGTCGATGAAATCGTGAGGTGGGGGGAGCCCCCGAGTGCGTTTGTAGCATATAGTATAGTTGCAGAAAATAGTGAATCGAAGTTTTTGGGGCGAGACACTTAGCTTTATTTATATCGTAATGGAGGAGGTACATTGTTCGGCTGAGTAGCCTTGGCTGGAAGCCTTATTGAAAGTAAAAGAAGGGGGTAGGTTGCTACGGATAGAACCGTAGCAGGTGCGAGATATTCCATGGGTTGGAGTATGCGACTCCAGACTCCACGTGCTTGAGGCGATAGGCGCCACCTGGGATGACTTCGGTGACGACGTAGGGTCCTTCCCATGGAGACTCGAATTTATTCGGTCGCTTTTGCTTGAGTCGCAAGACGAGGTCTCCTTCGACGAAGGACCTTGGGCGCAGCGCTACCGTGGTAGTTGCGGAGACTCACTGGTACACCACCGATCGAGCTGCTATATCCTGTGCTTCGTCGAGTGTATCGACAGCGTCTTCGAGTGCAGTGGATTCAGCTTCATTTGTGGCGGCGACCGTGGGGCTGGTGGCGTGCCGGTGGTAGCGGCCGCTCCGTGTACCATGAAGAACGGTGTGTAGCCGGTGGAGCTGTTTGGCGTAGTTCGTAAGCTCCACAGGACGGAGGGTAGCTCCTTCGTCCAATTTCCAGCTTTAAGTTCGAGTGAGCTCATGAGGCGCTTCTTGATGCCGGCGCCGATTAGGCCGTTGGCCTTTTCCACTTGCCCGTTCGTTTGCGGGTGTGCCACTAAGGCATATGTAATGTTGATCCCAAGGCCTTCGCAGAAGTCCTGGAATTCTTCGGAGATGAAGTTCGATCCGTTGTCGGTGATGATCTTGTGCGCGAACACCTGTAGACAATGGACTCGAAGAACTTGACGGCAGATTTGCCTTTCTGGTTGGTGACCGGCATGGCCTCTATCCACTTGGTGAATTTGTCGACCGCAACCAGGAGGAAGACGTGTCCTCCTTTAGAGGATTTTGGCAGTTTGCCGATCATGTCGAGGCCCCATTGAGTGAAAGGCCAAGCTATAGGTATGGGCCTGAGCTCGGACCCGGGTGCGTGCGGTTTGTCGGCGAACCGTTGGCATCCGTTGCATCTTCGTACAATGTCCTTTGCGTCCCCCATGGCCATCGGCCAGTAGAATCCTGCTCGTAGAGCTTTAGCGACAAGGGAGCGGCTGCCTGCGTGGTGGCCGCAGATGCCTTCGTGGATGTCTTGGAGTATGGCCTTTCCGTCGTCGATGGTGACGCACTGTTGAAGTACACCCGTGATGCTGCGCTTGTACAGCTCGCCGTTGATGACGGTGAAGGCTTTTGACCGGCGAGATATGCGCCGGGCGTCTGTTGGGCTGTCAGGCAATTCTCCGGTTATCATAAACTGGAGGTACGGTCGTGTCCAGGATTCTTCGACTGCCATGACCTGCATTAGGTTGAACATGGTTACCTCTGTGTCCAGTTTCTCGGGTCCTTCGTGTCCTTCGGGTAGCATAGCTCCCGAGTGCTCTGATTCTTCGGGTGATCCCTTGGGGAATTTGCGCTTGATGGATGGCACGCAGATTTGTTAGAGGAACACACCTGGTGGCACCTTTGCGCAGGTGGAGCCGATGTTGGCGAGTCTATCGGCTTCCTCGTTGCTCTCTCTTCCAACGTGAAGTTCGCGTCGAATTCTCCTTCGAGTGCGTTGTAGGCGCGGTACGATCATGTTTTCGTGTCGTCACACTCATTCATCGTCTGATTGACGAGGTTGGAGTCACCGTAGATGACCAGCGTTGCCGCATATCTTTGCCATCCTCATGCCATGGATGAGGGCTTCAGATTCGCTTGTTGGAGGCCCGAATTTTATCCGAAGAACATACTTCATCTTGTCACCTTGCGGGAGGTCGGTATGACCCTGCTCGCTTCCGGCTTGGAGCCTTCAAATGCATTGTCCAGATCGCGACATGTCCTGTGTGTCTGGCAGCTGTAGCTCCATCAAGTGCACCAGGAAGTCCGGAAGGACTTGAGATTTGATTGCGTGTCACTTCTCGTAGACGATGTCCAAGGGTGATAGTTCGATGCCCCACAGGGCCACCCGTCCTGTGGCCTCTGGATTATTCAGGATGCTGTTCAGGGGTGCTTCATTGACGACCATCACCTGGTGCTCCTCTGCTTTGTTGGTGTCAGTACCTCGCGGAGGTAGTAAATTGGGCGCTGGACCCCGTAGTAAATTGCCTTCTTCGGGTCGTTCGACCACGAGTACGGTGCTGACCACCTGGTGTGTGGCTGCTATGTACAGCAGCAGGGGCTCGCGCTCGAGGTGGAGAGGAGCCGCTTGAGGCTTTCGAATATGTCGTTGGCTTCTGGTGTCCACTCGAACTTGTCTGCTTTACGCAGCAGCTGGTAGAATGGTAGGGCCTTCTCGCCCATATGGCTGATGAACCTGCTTAGCGTCGCTACTCGTCCTGCGATCTGCTAGACGCCCTTGAGGTTTTTTGGCTTCTCCATCGTCATGATGGCTTTGATTTTCTTCGGGTTCGCCTCGATCCCTCGTTGAGAGATGAAGTACCCGAGAAGCTGACCTGATGGGACGCCGAAGGCGCATTTTCGGACCGAGCTTGATCCCGTAGCGATCGAGGTTGTAACGCCTCGCGAGATCGTCGATAAGTGTCCTTGCCTCTCCGGTTTTGATTACTATGTCGTCGACATAAACTTGGACGCTATGACCAATCTGGTCCTTGAGGCAGCTCGCATGCATCGGTATGTGGCACCGCGTTCTTTTAGCCGAAGGGCATTGTGTTGTAACAGAATACTCCGAACGGTGTGATAAACGTCGCTTTCTCGATCTTCGACCTTGAGCGAATCGTTATAGTCCGAGTAGGCGTCGAGGAAGGAGAGTTTCGCAACTCGCAATAATCGATGATCTGGTCGATCCGTGGAAGAGAGAAAGTGGTCCTTTGGGCAATGCTTATTTAGTGACGTGAAGTCCACACACATCCGCAGGATGTCCGTGTCCTTCTTCGGGACCATCACCGTATTTGCAAGCCATTCGCTTTCTTTGATTTCCCTGATGAAGTCTGCAGCGAGCAGTCTATTGATTTCCTTGCCGATAGCTTCGGCTCGTGGCTCCGACAGTCTTCGGATGGACTGCTTGACTGGCTTGGTGTCTGGAAAGACATTGAGTGCATGCTCCGCGAATTCCCTGGGAACTCCTGGCATGTCCGCAGGACACCAGGCGAAGATTTCCCAGCGCTCACGGAGGAATTCGACGAGCGCGCTTTCCTACGCGATGCTGAGGTCATTGGCGATCAAGGCCGTCTTGGAGGTATCCGTCGGATGGACCTGTACTTTTTTGGTGTTGATGGTGGAGTCGAAGGACATGTCAGGTGCGTTCTGCCTTGTGACTAGGGGTAGCCCGCTGTCTGTCACCTCGCGGAGCCTTACAAGCTTGTCTTGCATGCCGAAAGACTAGGAGATTTTATTGAAGTCCCTGTCGCATTGGTCCGATCGGGTGAAGATCCCATGTACTGTGATGACGCCCCTTGGTCCTGGCATCTTGAGTAGTAGGTATGCGTAGTGTGGGACGGCCAGGAACCTTGCAAATGCTACACGCCCTAGGATGGCGTGGTATTGTGATGGCCAGTCCACCACTTCGAATTCGAGTCGCTCCTGCCGAAAGTTGTCCGGCTTCCCGAAGATGACGTCGAGCCCTATTTTGCCCAGGGGGAATATGCCATTTCCTGGTACAATGCCGTGGAACGTTGTGTCTGATTGTTCCAGGCTGCATTGCGGGATTCACATAGCTGCTAGGGTGCTTGCGAACATTATGTTGATGCCGCTGCCACCGTCCATGAAGACGCGACTCATCTCGAAGCCTCCGATCTGCGCCTCGAGCACCAGGGCAGCATGACCTGGGCGAGGGATCTGGAAAGGGTGATCCGCATGAGTGAACGTGATGCAGGACTCCGATCCGCTGAGGTACTGTGGATTGCGGTGGAGTTGCCACGCCAAGTTGATTTGTCGGGTGATTTTCTTCGCACCTCGTTGGGCGCCCTTCGATCATATTTAGTGCTCCCTTTGGTGGGGGGTATACGACCCCGGCGTTGTTTTGCGCTGGTGCGACTGGTTAGTTTGGGCCTCCAATAGGTGGCGGAGGAGGATCTCCATGTGCTATTTCTCCTTGCGCGGGTGCATTTCCGAACGCAGGGATTGGGGCTTGTTGCCTCATCTGCGCCATGCTTTCGCTGAGTTTCTGGAACTCGCGGCAGTCCTTGAGCATGTGACTGGCTTTCTTTTTGCCATCTTGCTTGTCGATGTAGAAGTGGATGGTGCATGGACCCGAAAGTTTTTCAAATGCTGAGGGTCCGTTGTCGCGATCGCGTTGCTACGATTGTGATGATCGTCCCGCTGTCTCGAGATTTCCTCGTGGTAACCTCCATTGCGGCTATTTTCGCTTGCGGCGGTCGCGAGCTACCGTGACCATGTCGGGTCCATCGCGGTCTTCGAGACACGCGATCTCCTCTTGTCGCGGTTCTCGCCTTCGGTCGTAGTCGTCCTCTTCATCCGATTGCGCCACCGGATGCAATCTTCGCCGCCGCCCAACTGCTGGCAATTTCCATGAGGTGGTCGAGTGTATTGGGCTTGACACGCCCAAGTTCTTCCTTGAAATCTTGGCGCTGACGCCGCCTCTCAAGGCGTCGATGGCTCCCTCTCCTCGAAGTGCTCGCAACTCTTCGATTGAGGCGGCCTCTTGCTGTGCCTTGAAATTTCGGATGAAGCTATAAGCTAGCTCCTCCCAACCGGATGGATCCCGATGATAGGCTGCCGAGCTGCACTGCCGCTACCATACCTGGAGGCATTGCATGGCGGTTTCTTTGTTACCGCTGCAGCTTGATGGATGATGATGATCGCTGAGCCAAGATTTTGGATCTTGCCGCTGAACTTCGAGTATCCGGAAGCTTGAAATTGCATGGCATCTTTGTTCGCGAACGCTTCTGCTGAAGCATCGAGCTCACGAGTTCTCCTTCATCTTCATCCATCTCGACTGACGAGCAGGCGGTGCTTGGCTCGCGCTTTGTCGATTTTATGGCGCCGTAAGCGCCTCAAGGCCGTAGTCGCGTTTATGGCGATGCAGCTCTTCTTCCTTCGAGGAAGGTCGTGTTCCTCTTCCTCTTCGGATGAAGGGGTGGGGCTACGGGCACTGACCGAGCTTTCTTCTTGACCGCAGAGCGTCTTCGTGAGCGGCTCCAACGAGTCCGAGTCCGTGAGCGGACTTATGCATGGCTCTTTCGGGTCCCCTCGAGGTTGGTGGGCCACGATACGCGGTGGCTGCCAGGATCGCAGCTTGTGGTGTCTTCGGGATGATGTTGCCGTCGGCATCCATATCCATGAACGACGTGTGGAGAGTTCGGGTCACATCACGGCGTTCCTTGGGATCCATGTTCTCCACCCGCGAGCGATGCTTGTTTCCCTGATTTCCGCTCTAGAGCCGGGTGCCATGGCGAGAGCGCCTCGTCGCGCTGGACTTCGGAGGCTGCTTGCTTGCGCTTATCGGCGTCTCGTGCATCTTGACTTGCTTCTTGTGCTCCTCGATGAGGAGGTAGTGGTACGCCATCGAGGCGTGGTGAATCCACAGCGGACTATGTCGCTCGCGACGCACGACGCTGTACCCATCCTTCTTTGCTAAGTTGGATGACGTGGCGTTGTTCTCTTCGGTGGGAGGATTGGCTATACATTCCCCGCCGTTTCCGTCCTACGGGTTGGGGTTCGTGTTGGGCGGCGGGTTGGGCGTTTGTTGATCCTGGATGACCGCGGCGTATAGGTAGCGCTCGTAGATCGGTTCGCTGCTGCCGCAGCTTTCAGGTCCGGAACCGTAGGTCCCTTCATCCGAAGGTGGATCGCACAGATCGGAGTTGCAATTGTTGCTGTTGTAGAACTCATCTGTCGATGGTGACGTGCGTAGAACGGGGTGTGGAGCCCACGAGGCGGGCCTGATTGATGGCACGGGCACCCTCTCAGGAAGGCGGAGGGTGCCAGTTTGTCCCACCTGGAAGCAGAAGCTCCTAAACAAAATCTCGAGTCCGTCGCCTACGGGCTCGAAATCTTTCATGGTGGCCGGCGAGTGGGCGGTGAAGTTGAAGGTCCCGACGAGGAGGTGATTCTCCGTCGCCGCGGAGTTGTAGATCGATCGGGTTGGGACCGTCACGATCGCACAATCAGTATCCCCGATTCCCACGGACGGCGCCAATTGACGAGGTTCAATCTCGTCAATGCCCATTGTTATGGACTTGGGTTTTGGAGAAGATGGGGATGCTGGAGATCGTGGCACGGTTAACAGACAAGCAACCAGGGGACATGAGATTTACCAAGGTTCAGGCCCCCGGAGGGAAAACCCTACTCCTGCTTGTCTGCTCTTGATTACGGCGGAACCGAAGGTTACATGGTGCGCAGATTTGATCTGGCGTGAAGGTGCGTGCAAAAGTATGAGTCGAGAGATCTAGGACGTGCCCTCCTGGCCTTTATGTAGACTTAGGCAAGTCCTGGGCATAGTCCTAGTCGGTTACAAGTTCTAGGGTTTTACCCCTTTGAATTTCCTATCTATGATAGTCTTGTTCTCCAAGGATCCGAAGGCGTCATGGGCCTTGGCCACCCGAAAATCGTCGTGGGCCAGCGTATATCTGTTGTAGGCCTTCATTGGGTTGGACCAGGTATGCTGAAGTCACGTACCCGTAGGGTATGACCATGTCAGCAGGCGGCACTGGAACAACTTCAGGTGCTGCGCTACTCTCCAATTCAAGAGAAGGTTCAATAACCTCGTCTAGCTCTACTTTCCTCCCACTCACTTCTTTCGAGAGAAACTCCTTCTCAAAAAAGGAACCGTTCTTTGCAACAAACACTTTGCCTTCGGTTCTGTGATAGAAGGTATACCCAATAGTTTCCTTAGGGTATCCTATGAAGACGCATTTCTCCGCTTTGGGTTTGAGCTTGTCCGGCATCAACTTCTTGACGTAAGCTTCGCATCCCCAAACTTTAAGAAACGACAACTTAGGTTTAGCACCAAACCACAGTTCATACGGTGTCGTCTCAACGGATTTAGATGGTGCCCTGTTTAAAGTGAATGCAGCGGTTTCTAATGCATAACCCCAAAAAGATAACGGCAAATCAGTAAGAGACATCATCGATCGGACCATATCTAATAAAGTTCAATTCCGGCGTTCAGACACACCATTGCGCTGTGATGTTCCGGGTGGCGTGAGTTGCGAAACGATTCCGCTTGCTTTAAGATGTGTGAGAAAATCATAACTCAAATATTCACCTCCACGATCGGATCGTAGAAACTTAATCTTTTTGTTACGATGGTTCTCTACTTCATTCTGAAATTCTTTGAACTTTTCAAACGTTTTAGATTTATGTTTCATTAAATAGATATATCCATATCTACTTAAGTCATCGGTAAAAGTGAGAAAATAGCGATATCCACCGCGCGTCGAAACACTCATCGGTCCGCATACATCGGTATGTATGACTTCCAACAAGTCCGTTGCTCGCTCCATCATACCGGAGAACGGGGTTTTGATCATCTTGCCCATGAGGCATGGTTCGCATGTGTCAAATGATTCGAAATCAAGAGACGCCAAAAGTCCATCAGAATGGAGTTTCTTCATGCGCTTTACACCAATATGACCTAGACGACAGTGCCACAAATAAGTAGTATTATCACTATCTACTTTGCATCTCTTAGCCTCAATGTTATGGATGTGTGTTTCATCCCTTTCGAGATTTAGAAGAAATAAACCATTCACAATAGGTGCATGACCATAAAAGATGTTACTCATATAAATAGAACAACCATTATTCTCCGATTTAAATGAATAACCGTCTTGCAATAAACAAGATCCAGAAATAATGTTCATGCTCAACGCAGTACATAATAACACTTATTAAGGTTTAAAACTAATCCAGAAGGTAAAACTAAGGAGAGCGTGCCGACGGCCATCACATCAATTCTTGATCCGCCAATGCGCATCGTCACCTCATCCCTCGCAAGCCGCCTATTCGTAGCTCCTGCTTCGAGTTACAAATATTAGCAACGAACCGTATCAAATACCCAGCACTACAACGAGGGCTAGTAAGGAAAACATCAATAACATGTATATCAAGTATACCTTTGATGGTGCCACCTTCTTGTCCGCTAAGTACTTTGACAGCTTGCCTAGTGACCCTTGTCCTTGCAATAGAAGCACTCAGTGTCCGGTTTAGGACCAGACTTGAGCTTCTTCTCAGCAGGGGCAACGCGCTTGCCGCCTCCTTTCTTGAAGGGCTTCCTTGCACCCTTACCTTTCTTGAAGCTGGGGGGCTTGTTGACCATCAACACATGATTATTCTTTTTGATGTTCACCTCCGCTAATTTCATCTTAGCAAAGAGCTCAGTGATCATATCAGTGGAACCAATCTGATTGTGATCAACTACAAAACTTTTGTAGCTAGGAGTGTCAATCTTGAGCTCCTCTGGAATCTTGGCCAGCTTGCTCAAGGCGTTGAGTGTAGCCCGTCATCTCAATGGCGTGCTCACTAACGGAACTCCCTTCCTCTATCTTGTAGTTAAAGAATTTCTTAGAGATCTCATATCTCTCAGAACGGGCTTGAGTCTGAAACATGTTTTTCAGCTCCTCGAGAATCTCAAAGGGCCCGTCGAACTCCTCGAAAAGATTTTGAAGATCCGATTCCATAGCATACAACATGGCGATCTTAATCAAATCATAATCATCCTTGCACGACTGATAAACATCTTTTTCATCAGCCGGCGCATCTATAGCAGGGGCGTCACCTAGCGCTTTCTCAAGGACATAGTCCTTTTGTCTTCCAGCGAGAATGATTCTCAGAATGCGAAACCATTTGGTGAAGTTAGACCCATTGTTTCTAAGCTTTTCTATCTCAGCAAAACGTTGAAGTTGAAGTTGGACTTGGCCATGTGATCTACAGTATTTGCAAGTACAATTTAGACTATGTTCATGATAAATAGTTCAACTTAATCAAATTACTAGATGAACTCCCACTAAATTCAACATCCCTCAAGTTGTTTAGTGAACACAATCCAAATTCACCACACCTAATCCGATCTTCACGAGAAGAGATGTGGTTTCAATGGTGGACAACGAAGTGTCGATCATATCATTCATATGACTCATGCTTAACCTTTTGGTTCATGTGTTCCGAGGCCATGTCTCAGACATGCTAGGCTCGTCAAGTTAGACCCAAGTATTTCCGCTGCAGTAAAACTGGCTTGCACCCGTTGTATGTGAGCGAGAGTCTATAGCACCCGATCATCACGTGATGCTTGGACAATACGAACTTTTGCAACGGTGCATACCGGGAGAACACAGTTTTATCTTGATCTTTAAGTGAGGAATCATCTTATAATGCTACCGTGATCTAAGCATAATAAGATACATAAAAGGATAAACATCACATGCATATAACTTTAATGTGACATGGTATAGCCAATCTTCGCGCAATGATCTCCATCTTGTGCGCTCCGGCATGATCTCCATCACTCCACCATGATTGCCTCCACCACGAATAGAAACTACAACTATTGCTAACTACTTAGCGATAAAGTGAAACTATTACATGGCGCATAAGAAGTTGACACACAGGTCATACACAATTATAAAGACAACCATATGGCTCCTGCCGGTTGTGTACTCATCGACATGCAAGTCATGAAACATTACAAAACATGATCATCGCATACATTATACACATCACATCTTGGGCCATACCATATCAGAAACACTCTGCAAAAACAAGTTAGACGTCTCTACTTTGTTGTTGCATGTTTTACGTGGCTTATGGGAGTAGATGCTAAGAACGATTCTTACCTACGGAAAGCCACAACGGTGATATTATGGTTGCCAAACTCCGGTGTTAATCCCATGACAACTATAGTGAGAGAACCGACATCCACCACCGCATGTGTGGAACAAGCCACACGTCAAGTGCGGAGCGGTCTCGCGAACGACGTCGGAAGGTTGGCCTGGACCGCTTCAATCTCACTATCCCGTCATAAGAAGAACACAAACAAGAGGCTTGCAACAGAAAACATCAACGCCCAGAACAACCATGTTGCGTTCTACTCGTGAAACACATCTACGCATAGATCTAGCTCGATATCTTTGAAGGGTTTGGCGGCATAGTAAATCAAAATTTTCTACGGATGCGAACAGAGGAAAGCCAAGATCAAATCTAGGAGATGCAAACAACGAGAGAGATTGGATTAGATCTTCATACCCTTGAAGATTCGTGACAATGGAACGTTAATGGAACATGGGTGATGTAGTCGATTCGCTTCTCCTCCTCGCGATCCGATCCGATCTAGCACCAAATTTGGCGGTGTCCGTGAGATGCACACGCAGCACTCGACGTCTCCTCCTTCCTCGGACCAGCAAGTATGGTGGAGAGACGATTGGATCTACAACACGACGTGGTGTATATGGTGGAGAATTTCTGAGCAGGCTTCGCCTACAAGCAAATGGAGGGAAAGAGGAAGGGCAGCAGGGCGGCTAGGGTCGGAGGGGAAGGTGTGAGGGGTTGGTGCGCCCCCACCCCTCTTTATATAGAGGGGGGCGCAGCCCTATCCCCTCCCCCAAGCCCAAACCGTCGGCCCCAAAGGATAAGGAGTGGGGGGCAAGGAAACCCCCCCCCCTTCTAGAAGGTCTATCTAGAGTTTAAACTCTCTTTGACCGGCTGGGCCCTATGGGGCCTTGTGCCCCTGGACCAATGCGGCCAGGGTACTCCCACATAGGCTCATGCCCCCTCCCGGAAGGCGTGGCCACGTTGGTCCCCTTCCGGAAGGTTCTAGAAGCTTCCGGTACAATACCGATTAACCCGGAACAATTCCGAACTCCAAAAACTGCACTGCCTTATATGAATCTTATTCTCTGGACCACTCCGGAACCTCTCGTGATGTTCTGGATCCCATCCGAGACTCCGAACAAAAACTCATAAACCAATTATCCAATCTATTCTAGCGTCAAGACACGTTAAGTGTGTGACCCTGCGGGTTCGAGAATATGCAGACATGATCTTCTATCAATAATCAACTGGAGTCCGGACACCCATATTGACTCCACACATTCATCGATGATCATATCGGATGAACCACGATGCCAGGATTCAATCAATCCCATATATATATTCCTTCGTCTCGCGATATTTTACTTGCCCGAGATTTGATCGTTTGCATCATACCTAGTTCAATCTCGTTCACAGCAAGTACTTTACTCGTTCTGTAATCCGATATCACTTTGTGATTAACTCCTTAACCACATGCTTGCAAGCGGTGTTGATATCGATTACCGAGTGGGCCCGAAGTATATCTCTCCTACTTGGGAGGGACAAATCCCATCTCGATACATACAACCCAACAGATACTTTCCGATCACCTGAGAGACACCTTTATGATAACCCTCTCATAGGATGACGTTTGATGACCTCAAAGCTTTCTTACGATACCAGAGAGTTGTATTATCTCATGGTCTAAGGAATACAATATTTGAAATAAGAAAATCTTCGCAAATACGAACACGGTGACACGATCTAATTGCTTCGCTTAGTTTGGGTCTGTCCATCATATCATTCTCCCAATGATATGATATCATTATCAATTGACAACTCATGTCTATGGTTAGGAAACCTTAACCATCATTGATCAATGAGCTAGTCCATAGAGGCGTACTAGGGACACGGTGTTGTTCACAAACCACACAAGTATTAAAGTTTCCGCTTAATATAATTCTAGCATAGAATATAAACATTATCATGAACAAGAATTATAATAATAACATCTTTATTATTGCGTCTAGGGCATAATTCCAACAGATGATGCTCTGAGAAAAGCCAATAACGATAGGACATCATGACATATTATTGTGCTAGAAAATCACCAGTTCTCTCCTATACATCAAATGCAAGTATGACCTGCACAGAGTAATAGAATGATCATTGGAATCAACAGAGGATAAGAAAATATTTGATAAAATAATTTACGGCATGTCAGGATCATCATCCCTCTATCATTTACCATTATAAGAAAACACTTCACTGCTTATTTAAATCCCTTTCTTATAAATAAATGCCCTGGCATTGAACAAAAACAATTTGACATGCAATCATTTAAGAAATCATAGGCAACTACATTACAATCTTTTATTCCCCACCAGGTCTGAAATCTTCTATGTTTACTAATCATGCAACAACGGTTCAGATAAATTAACGCTTCTCATTCTGAATCAAATTGCATCTCCGTCCATTATAAAATCTGAAGGCTGGTATGCGACTATAATTAGTATTCGGATGCCAAATGAACACAATATGGTATGCCATACAATTGAATATGCAAGTATTCATATAGAGATGAAAGGAAGATGATACCGCACCTTATTGTTTTTGTGCTAAAAGACGATGCCTAACACTCCTCTTATTCCTTTCTATATTCTGATCCACTTTTGAGTCAAATAATAGCATAAAATTGGCATATTTTATGGATGAAAGAAACAAAAGATATAATCCGCGAAGCAAAGATTCAAGGAACCCCAAGGATCAAAGGTGCTCGCTTGGGGCCTATCTCTGTCTAAACTGCTTCTTCTCCTACAAACCAGCGTCAAACGAAGGAATTGGGGAAGGAGAATATGAGACACAATAGCTTTTATCTGGTGCAACATGACGGCAGTGAACTCTGAGGTGAGCAACGATAACTTCATAAGAACCACGCCAAGACACATGTGCAAGAAGACAATCGGTTTGGCCGAGCAAAGCTAGCTAACAAAATAATTGATACGTACATCTGAACTCGGTGGGGGCAGCCTGTAGTTTGAAAAAATAGATTAATACCGCTCTAACCGTTTAAATTGCGATCGGACAATACCAATAAGGATCTGCATTCTATATTACATTTCTTGATTCCATTATTCAGCTAAATATATAAGCAAGAAATCGTGCTCTAACACATGGTTTTGGGGGAAAATACGTGTTGACCTGAATTCTTCGAGAATAGAAACCGGCTACAACTATGTTATACAACATGACATTATCAAACGTTTCTATACAAATAGAAATAAGAGCTTGACACAAATCCAAACGCTCTTTTATTAGTCTGACCAACAGACCCAGCTTGCATATATGTTTTTTTTATACTACATAGTTGGATAGCTTCTGCGGAAAAAGACACCAGCTTCAAAGTTAGATGGTAAGTAATTCCTTATTACTATACTTCCCAAAATCGTTAATACATGCACAAATGTGATGGAACATAATTTATTTAGGATTAAGTATGAACCAGATAAAAGGTTAGAGATCTAGTAATTTAAGAAATATACAAAAATTAACAATTGATGTGTAACAGAACCATGATGACTTTTCAGTATACATAAACAGAAATGTAACGGAGAACTCATATTATTTTATTGTTCAATAACTAATAGAGATTAGTTAAGCTCATGCTTATCTCCAATGTAATCTCATAATTTGTGAAGAACCAATGCGCTAATGACAAGGAAAAAGACTCTGGACAATATGACCTAGCATTACCATGCAGGTTCAATACACATTGGTATTAATGTAGCATGTTGAATATGAAATAGATACCTGAGGAAATTCAACTATACTAATAGAATATAAATTGATTGTATGAGTAGCAAGCTTTTCTGACGATTCTTTACAGGAAATCAATCTTCTCAAAAGGCTGCAGTACTTGATGAAACTTGTACATGTGAGTATAAACACGTATTTTCCTTCCTAGATCAGTGACCCTTGTTTAAGTTGCTTTATCGACAACAAGCAATTGTGTGTCTTCTACTCTTGCAACTCCACACAAATCACAAATTAATATAGGACAAGCACTTCGCAACCATACAAAATTTAATAGGATTAATCATGGATCAAGGCACTCACCTCGCGGTTTGAATCCACCATGTGGCATCCCGCAAAACCACTACTAGAAAATCGCGTTGTTTTTGTGCATTGCATCATCATGACCGCGTGCTCATGTCATCATGCCACATTGCATTTGAGCATCGTCATCATCATGCATATTATTTTACTTGAAACTAGGTTGCGAAAGTCTACTGTTTTCTGAAACTAGCCCTCCTTTTATTTCAAATTAAACCCCGGAAGCTTCCGGATATTTTGTTTGTCTAAAAACTATTTACAAAAGTTTATTGCAAATTAAATAAAAGTTAGATTATTTTTAGTGGGGGCAGCCAGACCGGGCCGATCCGACCCAGTCGGCCACCCCCAGTACAATCGGTCCACCTAAAATCCTTTTATACCTAGACCTAATCTACCACCCCTCCAGCCACATCACCCCCTCCTATCGCGAGACGCCACCTCACCTGGCCCTATCCTCCCTCCAACCAGAGCCTGCCACTTCACCCCACCCCAAAGACACCTGGCACACCCACACCACCTGGGGCGATTTCCACCCCACCCGGACCAACCGGCAGCCTGGCCCCACCCTGACCCGCGCGTCAGGCCCCACCCCCACACCGACACCCCCCCCTCCCCCCGTCTCTCTCTCCCCCCCCCACGCCCCCCTCTCTCCCCCCTTCCTCCTCCGCGCTCGCTCCCTCCTCTCACCTCCTCAACCACTTGCCCGAGCTCCCCTCGCTTGACCCAGACGCCTTCGCCTTCGCCCGCCTCCACCGCCCAAGGCCCTCTCGCCTCGCCTCCCGCTCACCATCATCCACCACCGCCGCCCGACCTCTCCTGCCCTCTGGCCACTGCCTCGCCCTTCCGCCAGAGCCGCCTCTAGCCCACGGGCCACCTCCTCCTCTCGCGCAGCTCCGCTTGCCTCCCCGAGCTCCTCCGCCCTCCGACCTCCGCCGGCGCGCCTCTCCCGAGCCCCTCCCCCACCTCGCCTGACCTCCGCCGCTGCCGTCTCGCTGCCTCAAGGCCTCGCCCTCCGCCTGGCCCGCTCAGATCCTCGGCGACGCCCGGCCCCCTGCAGAGCTTCGCCGGCCCGGCGTCCTTGTCCGCCGAGCGCCTCCCTCTGCGCTTCTTCACTGCGTCGGCCCTCTCTGTCGCATGGCGGCCTGCAGCAGCTCGCCGGGCATCCCTCCTGCCCCACGCCTCGTCCTCCGTGGCGTCAGGACGCGTGACCTCCCAGCCGCCGCCCTCTGTGTCCCAGCTACGAGGTCCCTGCAGAGCCGCTGCCCTGTTCTAGCTGTGCTTCTCTGGGTCGCAGGTAGTGTCCATCGTGAGTTCCTCCCAGAGTTGTGTGCCCCTATGGCCCTCTAAAGGTTGTAGTACTGTCACCAAGAACGACAGATGCCCAGATAGTGGGAGGTCGGACAAGGGATACTCTGGTTCGGTGCGACCTAAGACCATCGGCTAACGATCCACGAACATCACCGACCACAAGATCTTCAACATGGCCCCCGACGACAAGATTGATTACATCAAGTACCCGCAAGATCTTCTAGAGTCACCGCTCGAAGGCCATCGACACAAGTTCGATTCACGAAACAACAAGTACTCCGACATGGAACCACGAAGACCCCGTTGTCGAGCCCCAAGTTCGCCACCGATGATCGAGATGATACCCAAGATCGCCTTCCCGTAATTTGACGCCTCGATCCTGCGCGCCCGAAGACCACGGATGCGACAAGGTCTACCTCACGGAACACCGAGAACTTCCCCCCTGAACGCCAAGGTCGCCGACACGGATGCGCCAAGTACTTCCTCGAGGACGCCAAGTTCTTCACCCGGACACCGAGACCCTGGACGACAAGTTCTCCTTCCCGGAAGCATTGACGCTCGTGCGACAAGATCTACTACCCCGATCCGAAGACCCTAATCCCGGAGTCCGAGAACGATCCGTCGAACCCTGAACCCTGAGACCGACCCCGAACCCCGTCGAACCCTAACCAAGATCTTCGACCCCGATGTGTGAACCCCTTCCCGAAACCCTATTTTATAATATAATCCAACTTTTTGCATATTAAATTGTCATACTCGCATGCATATTTGTGTGGTTTGGGGGCCTTATGCCGATTCACCTCATAATTAAATATGGGGCCCATATGCGGGCAAAGCCAGTCGTATATTGGCCGCATTTAAATTTGTGTAGCGAACCCGGTGCTATCTCTTGCCTTGTTAATACAACATTTAAATTGCGGGGTTCTAAATAACTTGAACCGTTTAATTAAATGTCGGGACCCCGGTTCCGTTTAATATTGCCTAATTGCATCGCATCTTGCCATGTCATACATCATACATGCATCATGCCCGATCTTCTGTCGTAGTATTAAATATTGCATCCGGTGTTTATTCTAGTGTTTTGCTTCTTCGCGGATAAGGCCGTTGAGTTGATGCGAGTGTCGACCCGATCTTCGGTTGAACCTTCGACAATGTTTCCAGGCGAGCATCTCCCCCTTTTCTACCTATCTTACTTTTATAGTATTTACTTCCTCCTGTTGATCTATTGCTATCTGTGTTGCGTTGCTCTAGTTTTCGTACCCATGATATCCCTTGCAGCCTTATATTGCCTTGGACACATCCTATTACCTGTTGTTTGGTAGCTAGTTGGACTTGCGCGTCGTAGTCGCTTGCTCAAGTGTTGTTGCGTGTCGTCAAGTACCTCAGTTCTTGGAGTATGGCCGCATGTTTGATGTTGGAGATGATCATGGCTTTACTTTTCGTTCACTTTAATTACTGTTTAACAACTAAAATTGAAGTAAGTAAGAGGCAATTGGGCAATAGATGTTATTTGGTTGTTAACCGTCCACTTGTGTCCCGTAGGACCCCGAGTGCTTGATACCTGTTCCTTGATTTATCGCGCTATCCACATCCGAGAGGATTATGGGACCCCCCTGAGCCAGAGCATGATTCATTCTTATTTCTTGGGGCCACAAACTAGTTTGAGGTTTTATTTACTATCATGTACCTATGCCATGCTTTACTGCTTTATTTACGATTGTGCGAGGAGCACATCGTACTGTTTAGGATCGTGGCACGATTCCGCGGTGTCGACAAGCCCAGTTTTGGGTTCCCAGTCGTTCACAGCCGTCCCCACAACCTTGAGTCCGTCTCGGAGCCGGCCGGCTTCGCTATGGTTCACTTTAAGGGTGGCCCCAAATATTTCTGAATCCTGTGATTGCTTTGTCGTGAAGGCCTCGTTGGGTTTTGATTTGGTTTTTCCGAGGTTGATCGAGTGTGTGTTGCTATTGGTGCACCCCGGCCGGGTAAAACTTTCTGAAAGCCGTGTCCGCAGTTATGGACGACTTGGAGCACAGTATCTCGATCATAGACAACTATAACTAAAGAAGTGCTATAAATTTGACTCTATAATGACTAGTAATCAGCTTCACTATAATAGAATGGCTAAATAATACTGCCCACAATTGCTTGTTTGGGTTGTCGCTTGCGACCATTGTATCTGACTAGTAAGTATCGCAACTATAACAGAATGGCTAAATAAAAGTACCAACAACTGCTGAGTTTATCTCATGCTATCTGCATCTGATTAGTAATTGTTGCAACTACAACGGAATGATTAACTAAAAGGGCCCACTGCTTCTTTTATCAGGACGATTATCTATACTTGACTAGTAATTGCCGCAACGATAACGGAATAAGTAAAACTGCCAACGGTGTGAGTTCCTCGGTTGACTTCCTCGATTGGTCTCGAGGGGGAAACGCCAGGATGGGTTTGTTTGATGGTAGAATCAGGTTGGTTCCGACTAGGTCTCTCTTATCCCTCTCTGATATCCACTAGTTGTATCGAGTCTCCATAGGTTATTAGTGCATGCTGCCGCTGCCGCTTCAGTCCACCATACCTATGTAGGCGAGGACCGCCGAATTCTAGCCTCGCCGTGTACTGGCCTCAGTACTGACGCTCCTCTTTTTCTTTTGCCCTTTTTCGGCACCCCTTTTGTTTTATCAGGTTTCGACGTCGTTAGCAGGGTTACCCTTCCGGCTTGGCCTGGGCAGGGTTATGGACGCCATTGGTTATTCTTCAGGGCTCTTAGCCCCATTCGCGTCTTGTCCGTAGTTGGACGCTGTATCATTTCAAGGTGATTTGGATCTTTGTACATTATATCTGTATTCTTGACTCCTGGAGTCGTGTTGTATATATATCTGTTCTGTGGGTCCCATCGAGGACTGTTGTGTAATGTTATTACTTCGTTTTCCACCTGCACGAAAGTGCCTGGTGGGCACCTTTGAATCGTTTCTATGCGGGTTTGGCGGGAATTGCTAAAACTTGCATAGGTCCGATTCTGAGGGTGTTACACACCACTACCATCTTTCCAAGTTCTTGCACGTGAGGAATTAATCACTTCCCCAAGCTTCTGCACATGAGGATTAATTAGTTGATAATAACTGTCTTCCGGCCTTCCCGGTCATCATGCACCTCACCTTCCGCCGCACCTCCCGGAGAGTTCTATGGCGCTACCATATTAGCTTCTATCATGACCCCCTCTTCCGGCCTTTCCTCCCAATTTCTGAAACCCTAGTGAGTAGGCCATAGAGCCGACGGGGTTACACTCTTCGTCCGATTGCGAGATGGCGCTGCATCGGTCGTTGAGGAGGAGCCCGAGGCAGCAGGACATCGGAGCCGTGGGTCAGGCACCGTCGCCTGGGGAGGCGGCGTCGGGCAGGGGCGTCGCGTGGAAACGCTGGAGAAGCGGGAGAAGGGATCGTGGGCTGTGAGGTGGCGGCGGGCAGGGGCGTCGCGTGGAAACGCTGGAGAAGCAGGAGAGGGGATCGTGGGGTGTGAGGCGGCGGCGGGCAGGGGCGTCGCGTGGAGACGGTGGAAAGCAATAGAGGGGATCGTGGGTGTGTGATAATTTTTTCATTTGTTCCGCGGGGTAGGTGCTGCAGACGCGTGCGGGGGATCTCGGTGCAGGATGAGTGCGGGATGAGAAACAGTCCGTCAAACCTATTTGCTACGTGTACCAAAACGGAAGATTAGCCTAAGCTCAGCTGTTAGATTATCTTTAGCAGGCCTTATCGTGTGGTGCTAGTATATCCGGATATGTTTTGCGGGGTGCACTTAGCAAAGTTTTAGTTTGCTCCTTTATAAGTAGTAGAGATAGAGATGTAACATACTCCGTTTGAAAATATAAGATATTTTAGTTTAGTAAAGCTAATGTATCCATAAACCTTTTAATGTCTAGATTCTTTTAAAGCTATATATAAAAGATGTCTAAAAACATTTTCACTATAAACCTAAAACATTTTATATTTTTAAACAGAAGGAGTACAAAATAACATCTTGTCATCGATGTAACGCCGGACCGGAACGGTGGCAGTCAATCCGTCGGTACTCCGTGGGATCGACGAGTGTCGCGGCGACTATAAATTGCTGCACTGCATAGGAGCGGCGATTGACTTTTAAAAGATCGGCTGGTGAGGCCAATCCTATGCCGACCATGTTGACGCCTACCACGCAGCACACCCCCCTCCTTGGGATACGGGCCGGCCCAGTTCGGCTCTCTTTTCTCCTTTTTTCTATTTTTTCGTTTTCATTCTGTTTTCATTTTTTTTCCTTTTTCTTATATGTTTCTTCAGATTCAGAAAATATTAAAATTCAAAAAATGTTTAAATTATAAAATTTTCAGACTAAAAAATATTTAGTTTTTTAAAAAAAGTGTCTAAATCTAAAAATACTTTCTCGAGTTTATGTTAATGGTCTTAACTTTGTTTAGATATATGAATCTAGTTTAAATAGTTAACTCTATATATATATATAGAAGCTCTATTATACCCCTGGGTGCAGAATAAGGGCCCGCTTGTTTCAGCGTTTAAGTTACGGGGAGATTCGAATTTTACGGAGGTTACGGAGGATTTAGCTGGAGCTATTGAGGTCCGTAAATCTTACGCTCTCAAATCCAGCAAACCAAGCGGAGCCTAGGTTATTCTGCACCCGGGTCGATTCAACGAGCCGGTTCATCCTGGCTCCACCGAACCTAATGGGTCGAACCCAATTAGAACCCGCGTCCTACGTATTTTTTTTACATTGACGGTTCGGTTTTTTTTTTGGGTCGTGGGGTGCTGGGAGCTGCCCCACAATCGTTGTCAATCCAGTGCGTGCGGCGGTTCTGGGAATCGGCTGGTGGAGGAGCGGTGTGGCCGGCGAGCGTCTGCTGGGTATTGTGGCCGGCGGCGAGCGACTTCAATTGGGTAATGTTGCCGCCGGGAAGCTGATTCAGCGATTGATTACGGCCGGCGGTGACTTCAGCTGGGGTTCGCGGCGGGTTTCCCCACGCGGCCCGAATCGGCGACGTGGTGAGCGGAAGGCGGCCAGGCAGGCGCTAGGCGAACAGCCACGAGCGCTGCTAGCCCGAGCCTCCCCCATCGCGTCGTCTGCAGCGGTTCCTGCGCTCCTTGCCAAAAGGACTGTTCCGGCTGCTTATCCCTCACCTGGCGCCGCTCGTCCCCATCTTCTTCTTCGTCGCCGGCGTCCGGCAAGCCCCACATCCCTTCATCCCGCATTTTTACTTGGTGGGCGCGGTTGTTCCTAACATTCATCAAAGTTCTTGGTAGATTGGTGTAGCTTGTTAGTCTGCAGTCTCTGGTGATCTTAGGGATTAATTATGTGATTTAATAGAACCTTCAGGAGCTTACATTATCTTGAAGTTTGAGACCTGCTTGATTTGAGTTGATATTGTTTTTTATTGATTCATCTTTTATGGATTATTTTTGCAGTTTGTACCTGCGAGTGGTTCAACAATTGTGGCCTCTTAATTACTGCTCTCCACTCCTATCCTCGGCAGCTGTTGTCGGTATCTTCTAGCGTGGAGAGACGTTGCTTCTGCCCAAGTGGAGAGGCGATGCTGCCAGGTTCCCTATCTGTAGAATTCTTCATCGTTGCTGGATTGCAGGAGAGCACCTAGACTTTGGTGAAGTTTGCATCTGTGAGCATAGATGCCCCTGAGACAAGGTTTGTGACGGCCTCTCAGCTATCTGCTGTGAGTGGCTTTTTCCATAGTGCCTCTTTTCTCAACCCAGCTTGAATTCTTACCAATAGCCAAGAGCACCAATAAATTAAGTACTCACCTCACCTCGATGGATATTTGATCTTCATACTTTCTTACATCAAATGCCAACTAAGCAACAGATAACCACTGCCCATGCCGTTCTATGGCTCTACTGTGCATTGCTCTAACTACAAGATTCATGCCTTGCTACAAATTATTTGTTTGTGCCTGACGAGTAGTATTTCTTTTTTGACCATGCCTGATAGGTGGATCAATTCAAGTGTCCTGTGTTTATCCATTCTTTGTTGAATAGTAATTTGCATTTAGTCATTCATCATGCAAGTTAGGATTAGAGCAGAGGAGATGAATCTGTTATCAAATTTAATAATGTAAGACGAAATTGACTAGTCTGAAATCGAGATTGAGAACAAATAAGCATGATGTGGGAATCAATGGTTACATTGCCTTTCAATCAAATTTTCAGTTCATGTGGATATCCTTGTAACAATAGTTTGTTTTAGTATTCATAATTTCTCTCTCTTGAACAGATGCCTCCTTCAAGAGTTTCTGCTGTTAGAGATGTTCAGCTATATTGTTCAGTTGTGAAGGACTCATCGGAAGTTTCCTTTATTCCAAAAATCCATCTAAATAAAAAATATTACAGTGTCTTGCCTATTATTTATGTAAGATTATTTTTGATACAAAAAATATGTTTTTGCAGCTATGCAAAGGTAGTCTAATTAATATTTCTACATTTAACACCAAGCTTTGACATTTTTTCATGTCTTCTCTACACATCCATAGGAGCTCTTGCATACATCTATGATGTAACATAGATTAGGGGTGGTTGTCGACATTCAGGATCTTACAGGTTACATGTTTCTCACTTTCTTTTTTGCACAAAGCTAAGGTGCACATTGCTTTGCTTCTTGTATGTTCTGATTTTCTTCATGTTGTGCTGTTTTCGTGTACTATGTTCATACACAAAGCTAAGAGGGAGGAGTATTTAAGCACCTTGTATTTAACTATGCACATTGTGTTTGTTTTTATTATAATGTAACTTTATTATGATTATTTTACATTTGACGAGAATATTTTATGGTCAACTGTAAACAAGGCTTTTTTAATCATGTACCCTCATAACATGTAGCTGCTTCTCGTGTGCTTGTTTACCGATTCAGCCGGTCTGTAACATGGGAACTGTGCTTGCTGCTTCTTCTTTCCCCCCGGGTACTCTTCAGTACCCATCTTTACCAACTTGGACGAGTAAGTGACGATTTTATCTATAATTTTGCAGCATCTTGGTTCATAATTTTAAAATTTAATCGATGTAAATATTGTTGCTGTAAAATAGGAATCTTTAGATAAGTAATTCTGCATCTTTTTTTTAATTTGTTGGCTTCAATTGTATCTCCAATCTAGTGCTATTGGGCATGCTCAGCTAGGTTCTATGTGACAGTACCAAATCGAAAGCAAATTATACAGGTTCAATAAATGGAATTCTGGTTAGGAATTATGAATTACATGAAGGTCACACATGTTTTTTATGTATGTTGGTGATGAATGCTCGGAATGCAGTAGAGACTGTTCGTTTAAGGAATGGTCAGATTCCATGGTTGATAGGACCTCAATACAATGGACATGGCATGAGAAACTTGGCACTTCAGTGGGAGAGGACTCCCCAAAGCTCACACACTGGCCTCCAAGTGATGTCTGACCGAGATGAGATAGAAGTGCCCTTATTGCTTAGCTTCTCTTCATAGATTTTACACAGTCGCCTTCCATGTTATAAATGTAATATATACTAAATGTTTTAACTACTTTATTTTCTATTTTCAGTTACGAACAACAAGCATAAGCGTTAGCTTGGTATAGCCTGGATGTGATGTCATCTTTTGGAGCACCAATCTCTATCTCATTCTTTTTTCTTGCAGGGAATTTGTGTTGTGGTTTTGTGGAGACAATACAGCCTGGATGTGATGTCATCTTTTGAAGAACCAATCTCTGTCCCATTCTTTTTTCTTGCAGGGAATTTGTGTTGTGGTTTTGTGGAGACAATACATCCTAGCTGGTAATTATGTCATGTTCTTGAAGATGACATGGGAGTATAGAACCAAGGTAAAGATAGAAATCCGGAAACTCTTTCATGATCCTGCCTTGACAAGATAAATAAGAATTACATATTGTTGAGTGTTAACAGAATTAGTCAGGCAGCGTTGTGGGTAGTGGTTGCTGGTGGCATCAGCATCCTGGCCGAGCAGCGTAGTGGCTGCGGGCCTCGTTGGAGGCTACATCGTCATCATGGTGAGCGGCGGACAGCTCCATCCTGGTGTACTCTGTAGATTGTTTCATGGTGGACGGCTCCATTCTGGTGTAATCTGAATGCTAGCTAGCTCCAGATTTCCCCCGCAAAAGAAGTTAGACCCAGATTCTAATATTCTTTCTTGTTTTGTGTTCTCTATTCTTCATCAGAAGTCGATTAGCTATTCGAGATTAGGAATTGGTGAGTGGCGCACATAAATTTCAGGCTTAAGAAATTTTGTAAGCAGAGTATATCTATCCTTAGTATGATTTTGGGCTCACAGAATATAGATAGCCTCTAAATCTTCTTATAAATAGGTGATGGTGTGAAACGAGCATTCTTTTGCTCTTATTGAGATCATGCCACCTTGTATCTCGTATCCCTTCCTCGTAATGATTCAGTTTTTTCTCCTAAGGAATGCTTCGGTTAGAAATTAGCTCCAGTTTCTTCATTCTTATCCTGTTTTCTTGTCTATTTTTCAGGATGGCCGGTGATGTTGAAGTGTCCTGCTCCTGGATACACAGTGAAATTCAGAGTTGTACCGCATGTTGTGGTTCAGCATTGTGCCGCCTAGTAGGATAGAAGTGCAATATCCCAGGGTTGCTTGTCTAATTGAATTGATGTAACTAAATATTTTGCACAGACTTATGCAATGGTGCCTTTTAACAAATTTATACGTCCCATCTGAGATTGTTTACGTGAGTGTTTGGTCTTTGCGATGGAGTACACATCAATTTAGTCTTTGCGATGGAGTACACATCAATTTAGTCGACCATGTTTCTTGTGCTCGTTAGCAGACTTTCTTATATAGGTTTATTTTTCTTACATCGATGCTCTCTAATCAGTCATGGAGACATAATATGACGGGCTGGCTTGGTTTTTTTCTTATGGCGCATGCAAGTACTCTTATGTTGGGAATCTTACGATAGCTATACAGAGTCTGCAACCGGCCTGCGGATCAAGCGTGCGACGTAATTTTACATCGCCAAGCGCACGGGTGGGTCTGAGTGGTGCCGACCGGAAGTGCGTGCGGGTGGAACCAGACAGGCCGGTGCGGTGGGGTGCAGAATAATATTCTGCAACCAGGGAGATAAATAGCGCGACTCTATATATAGATATATATTATTTTTTTTTGCGGGTAAAAGGGATGTATTAAGCAACAGGGGTTACAAAGAGGTCATCAGCGAGCACCTGTGATAAGCATTCAGGTCCCGCGCCGAGCCACACAATCGTACGACCCTCTGCTCTCGCAAAATTTGCGAGGCAGTGACTAGCCCTGTTTTGCGAGCGATCCGCTTTTACAAGAATAATGTTTCTACTACCATAAACTAAAGCTTTTATATCCGAGATCAAATGTGTGAGAGAAGAGCGATTCTGAGTCTTTAACTTGATGACATCTAGTAGACAAGAACAATCTAGCTCCAACTCAATGGATTTATTGCTACGAGCGAGAGCTAGCTGAAGGCCCTTAAGACAGGCTCTTGTTTCTGCTTCCAGGGGGCATGCACAGTCCATCAAATTACGACAAGCTGAGAAGATTACTTGACCCATGTCATCTCGGAGTACCATGCCACCTCCTGCGGTGCCATTTTCCTTCTTGAAAGAGCCATCACAATTCAATTTGACCCATCCAGGAGACGGTAGAATCCATTTCTTGTCAGGCTCTTTATTCCTAGAATTTGTAGTTGTGTCTTTCACCGAATTAACAACAAGAATAGATTTGCCCTTAACTATTTCTTCCGTCGACATCTCCTTTAAATTCCACTAAATTTTCAAGTAGCTGATTAGAAAGCGTTTTGGGCCTTCGATCGATGGTATAGGCTTGTCATGAGTAGCTTCATTATGGGCATACCATACTCTCCACGCTACCAGCAGAAGGCAATCAATAACATATGGCTGAGCTGAGTTAATCACTGATTTAAACCAAGAGATAGAATCTTCCTTCATATCCTTTTCTAGCGGCAACTGCCAACGCTCACGCATGACAGACCATAGTTGTTGTGCATACCATATAGATATATATGAATCTAGTTAAAGTTGGAGCCATTAATATGGATCGGAGAAAGTATTAAAATTTGAAAAATATACATCTAAAAAAATCAGATTGAAAAAAATCCATAAATGTACAAATTTCTGAAAATGTTTGAACATTTTTCGAAAAAACAACAGAAACCATTAAAAAAACATGAAATAGAAACCGGTTAGAAAACCACCTGGCTATAAATGGACCAGGCCGAAAGCCACCGAGGTGTGCGGCCGGTGGTATAGACAAGTCGATGTATAAGAGCTCCGGAGGGTGGCACGTCCACTGGTTCAGTTAGATGGATCGACAAATGAAGCCCACTAGTCGACCCCCCTTTAACTCCGTTGAGGTAGGGACGGCAGGCGGTTAACCGCCTGAGGGTCTGCAGTTGAGGAAGTTTAACACCCGGGTTCCTAACCGGCGCTTAGGTGTGGTGACGTGGTGCGGGGCCGCAGTGGCGCCCCCTTTAACACCCACGGTCGGCCCGTCCCGGAACGTTGTTCTTTCGGCAGATTTAGAGCTTAGCTTTCCCGCTGGGCAGTTTTCTGCCGGGAACGCGCCTATCATTTCTCAGCTGCATCTCTACCCCCCGTGGGGCGGGCATTTACTGGGGGAGGAGGAGGGCGAAATCGATGAGGCGGTATACTTATAGAATTCATGACATACGACAGTACATGAATAATTAAGCAACTATTATTATACACAAACATCACATCGGCACATACATATCGTCGCCGGCACATACATCGTCATCGTTCATTTTGGTGGATATCTAAAGAGTTCTCCGCGCCGTGGTGACCTCATCAAGTATGAACCCGCCAATTCCTCTTGAATGGCTCAAATGGTAGGAGTTGGTCCCATCCGCTCGATCTGAATATATATGAAGAATGGCCGTCAATATATATATAAGAATAAAACTCAACACAATTGATGGTAATAAAATAATGTTGTGGACTTTGTTTACTTACTCTAAGTTGTTCTGCTGCTTGGCTCCTGCACATTATATATGTTCTTGAATGAATTCGCAAACATATAAGTTATTCTGTGTGTGTCCTTGATGCGACTTTACGAGAATAGAGTTCAATCAAAATAATAATCAATAAAGCATGATATAATGGAATTGGAAGCTAGTATTACTTACATTTTGGTCTACAATTTTAGTTCTTGACCATTCATCGTGAACATTTTCCAAACCCCGTCCGACAAAGAAAATGGATAAAGGAGTAATTAATTACTTATTGTCACGAAAGTTGCCGATCTAGTGCGATAATATGATTGAAATTACCTCTGGAGCATCTCATAGCTCTTTTTCTTTATGACAAGGACTTTTCCTGAGTCGGGTTGAATGACTAGAGAATAAAGTGGAACCTACGCATAACTCATCATCGTTACTACTTAACATCGAGTAAGCGAAACAAAATGTGTACAAGAGAGAGAAGTTGTAAGGCAATAGTATTTCCCTTTTGGTTTGTTGTCTCAAGAAAGACTTTAGCAAGTAATCTTCTGCTTTGCGGGTTTGTCTCTTACCACTTCTTCATGAACTCTATTTGGTCATGTCATCAACCCAATGTCAAAAGGGCCTCCTTTCATGCATTCCATAACCTTTTTGCCTGCATAATAGTATATACATATATGGTGAGCATATATATATACATGCAATTAATGAAGTGAATGAGTTGAGATAAAAATTACGAAATAGTACTTACACACAATAAAAGATGGATGCAGCTTTGTCCGTTCCTTCCGATTGAATAGAAAATGCAAGTCTTGAATGTTGAAGTCGATCGTCGTCTCCGCACAAGAAAATCTGATCTCTTATAGATCCATTCTTCTTTCTCGTCTGCAGAAATGAAGGTACCATCTTTGTTGGTAGATTCTTGAGCTCCTCTTTCTTGACTAGATTCTTCCCATACTTCCATGGTTGTATGGGGTTGATGTCTCCATGGCGTTCAAGTATGCAATGTAAGTCATCCCCATCTCATTGGCCTTTCTTAATCATCGGAGGGCGTCCCGTTTTGTCAAACATTTGGGCGGGGCGCATGATTGGTTTTCCTCCGAGCATGGGGAACTTTTTAGGGGTGCTCACATTTGCTACTTTCGATCTCCTCACGACGCCTTGCATCGATTTTTGTAAACTTCTCACCACCGCCGGATCTATTTTCTCCTTGGCTCGGCCGTCTAGGTTTCAAAGATTTTGTAAAACTTCTCCACCACCGAGACGGGACGACCTTGACCGCTTCAGACATTCAAAAGATTTCCTGTAGGCGTAGCTGGCGCGGGGATTAGTAGTGGCGTTTACCCTTCTTTCTCTCCGGGATGCATGGGCTCTTGAGGGGCCTTGGGCGCGTGCTGGTCTGTCGTGCTTCCGGTGTATCTTTTGTCTTCCCATACACAGAAAGCCCAGCTGTTCACGCAAACAAACATTCTTACATCGCATCGCGTCGATTGAAGAAAGCGGACCTCTAAGACTTTCCAATAGGGTAGGTCCCAAAATATAGATTGATTCTTCCATATGGGCGCGGTCGTCATCGCGCATTCGGAACAGATAGACTGCCAGACCTTTTCCAAAGATTACTTCTAGGTCCTTGACCATACCAAATACCTCCTCACCGGGCGCCTCCGGGTCCGACAGTCGCTTTGAAGAAATGCTTGCCTTTCTTTCTTCTTGGATGCGAGTTTCGGAAAAAATCGGGATACCTAGGTACACAACCTTCTTACATTTATCCAAATATGCTCATCCCACACACCTGGGTTTGGCCCACATTTGTAAAAGTTCTTCAACTAATGGCCTTAGGTACACATCAATGTTTTCGGGCGGCCTTGGATGGCATCATAATGAACTTCCTCTAAGGTTATAGATACATAGGGTCACGTGTGCCGTCTTGTGACTGCGACTCTGCTCACGTTCCTGCGCCACGTGCAAAGTCCGGTACTCTCGCTCGACTTTTCTCCGTGACCCATCGGTGAGTGTGTCTCATCTCCATCGTCTTTCTCTCTTCTTCCATGTGCCATCGCAACAACTTGGCATGCTCTTTATTTTTACGAAGGTTTTTAACCGTGGTATTATAACCTGGCGGGAACCTTCTTCCTGGGCCGCCTCTCTCAACATCGGGAGATCGCGTCTCGTCGAAAATTCTTCTTCTACTTCTATGAGAGGATGCATATTAATGCATGTATCTTCATCACACGTCGCCTAATCCTAGAGCGAACAACCCTCTCTTTTGGTATGTCTTGTCGGGCAACATTCTTTTGGCGCAGCCAAATCCCGATGGCACCTAGCTTTTTTTGGCCATCTTAGCAAGTTGGATACAACAATGTTTTGTGATCCTTTAGCCGGGCATGAAAACCCATCGAAGCGGTGGGGAAATGGTTACGGTATTTGAGTAGTCTTTCTCTTGTTTTTGGAAAACACACGGACAACACATAAAACCATTGTTACCACGGTGCATTAGCCACAACGATGAAATTTGGGAGGAGTAATAATGTACTCGAAGCGCGGGCGTCACCACACATCCATGCGATTCATACGCATTAATAATAGTAGTTGCCGAGACGGAGCAGCAAGAAAAGCAACAAGAAAGTTTATTTCTCTTGGCCCTCTCAGCTCCACACAAAACAAAAAAAAAAAAAAAAAAACAAGCAAAAAAAAACACCTCTGCAAAAAAAAAAAAAAAAAAAAATGGGTGGGTGTGTGTATGGGTGGGGGTGCTTATTTATACTTTTTAACTTCCAGTTCGTTAACACCGTTTGTGGTGGTGCGGTGGGCTGACTTTGGGTTTTTTTAAGCTAACACGTTACACGGTGAACCCTTAGCTTGGGCAATTAACGCCGAGAGCCCCTGCATTTTAACTTTAACACCGGTTAAATAGAAGAAAGAATGTTAAATTATTATTCATCAAAAAAATAAGCGTCCACTAGTGCCACTACCGAAAGGAATCCCACGGTGCGTATCAAAGCCCGTACTCTGATTATCAAGCCTGGTCTCGCCAAGAAATTTGAAGAAAAGCCATCAAAGCCTGTGGGTCTCTGATAGCCTGAAAGGCTGAAGCCCACGTAAATGGCCTACAATGACCTAGGCACATGCATTATGATTTGTGTGTTTCTCCTTTCACCTGGCCGCACGCATTCCAATCCGATGGTGTGTGAAAAAACACAAAAAATCCTAGAAAAAAATAAAATAAAAACCTGATTACTTATATTTGTGTATTCCGAGAGACCGAGGAGAACATTTTTTCCTTAGATTTTGGGTTCATTCCAGCATCGTTATAGCGGGATCCCACGGTACACCGTCTCAACTTGCACGCATCGTCATGATATATGTTATATCTGATTAAAGATGGGTTACTTTCCCCCAAAGAAACGAAAAATATTCCACGTGTATAACCAGCGTGGAGGTTTTCTCTTCGTCTATCATCAATGTGGTTTTTTTAACTAGTACTTCCTTCGATCCATATTATTTGTTACTAAAATGGATATATCTAAACATGTTTTAGCGCTACGTATATTTATTTTAATGACGAGTATTATGGATGGGAGGAAGTATTATCCCGGTGCCAAAGTGGAAGTGGAAACAGTAGTGGAGTACAAAAGGACTCGCGCGGTACAACGTCCTTCTGTTCCTAGTGACGCGTTGCGGTCACCAGCTCACCGTGCATGTTAGGTGTCACAGACAACTGAATTTAGCTGTTAGTACAACTCTACGGTAATCCTAACAGGAAGGGCAGAGATGGCCATATGCATTCCCGTAAGAAATTAAGCAGAGTGAGTCGAGGCCGGGGAACACCCAAAGAGTGCATGATCAGCACCACCACGGTTCACAACACTCCCGATGATGGCACACACACGAACAAGGTGTGTACATGTCATGGTTTGATCACTACTGGATCATGCATGCCCTCAGAAGCATCATTCTGGATCCATCCCCCAGCTGCATGCGTGCATCCCACATCCACCGACCCCGGTCACCACCGGGTCTCACTCCCCCATCATATACACGGACTCGACTCACAACAGTGACCTCGGTTGTTTTCCTGATCGGACTCACTCGACACAGAGGGTTCAGAAACAGTTACCTGGATCAATGGACCAACGAACAGATCTGCTTCGTATGGTCCGTATGCGAACCACAGATAGGTGGGTGGGGTGGTGATCAGCTGCCAATAACTTATTTCTCGGGTTGGAGTTTTTGGAGACGAGTGCAAGCGGTTAGATGGATGCATGCGCAGGCAGACAGCGTTGCATCAGGGCAGAACAGCCACATCTGAACGCATCATGCAGTACACTACAGTATGGTCCAAACAGAAGCAGTTCAGACTAGTAATGACGGTATCATGGTAGGCTGCAGTCGCCAAGGAGTTGGCCTCTGCCCAGTCTGTACTCGCCACTCGGAACGCGACTACTGTGTCTGTGCGAGAGGAGAGAGGGTTTGGGAGCTCGGCGACGGCGACACACAGCACAGAGGTCAATGAATAGAAATCAGCCCATAAACGTGCACTTGGGACTTGTTGGGAGTTGGGATGGGCAGAGTAGATCGTGGGAAACACTGGCACATGGCGTGTTAGTTTAGCATTTTTTTTGGGGTGTGAAATCGTCTTCTTTTCTTGGCTCAGGTGCTTGCGCCATAGTGATCTGATCGGGACCGGTACACGCGAAAGGCCCCCCGCGTCACTCCATCCCTTGGGCCGGCTACCAGCAGCACTCTGCCACCCCTGTCCCTATCGTCGCTAGCAGACTCTGTCCGGCAAAGCACGCGCGGAGCTGGCGGCAGCAGGCCTCGTTTCCTCTCTGCGCCGGGCGGAGCGCTTGCTCGCGGGATGGGGAATCCGCGGCGGCGGCGGGTGGCGTTGGGCAGCTTCAGGCCATGGGGCCGATGGAGGGGGATGCAGCGCTGGTGGCGGCGACGACGTCGGAGGTTGCGGCGGAGTGGGCATGCATTCGCCGAGGGTGCAGCAGCCAGTGTCGACGGGCGGGCGGACGGGCCTGATCTGGGTTTGGTGTGGGCCAGATGGGCCGCGGCTGACGCGGGCACCGATTGGCTCTTCGGTGCCGCTGGCCGCCTGATCTAGGGCTGGAGGGGCATGCTCGTGCCCATGGGGGTGATGTGTGCAGGTGTGAAGAGGGGGCCCATGTGCAGTGGTGCGACGGCGGTTTGTAGGCCTGTGCGGGCAGAGGCGTAGGGGAGGCGTGTGAGGTGCTGACTTGGGGAGTCCAGGGGCAATCTTGCTCCTCCTCCTTCGGTCTACATGCTCGGGACGCGAGGAAGCCGGGGTGGTGGCCCCGGAGAGGCTGCTGCAGCGGACGGAGCCGGCAGGGCAGTCGTCCTGGCATGAGGTGTCGTGGCGGTTGCGGCTTGCGTTGGAGCTAGGCGGTCAGCAACGGAGTCACGCTGCCATCTTGCGGCTCGTTGAGCTTTGCGGTCGGGTCGAGCTCCGGGTGAAAGCCTTGCACAGACTCCGGTCGGAGCCAACGATGATGCCCCCTATGGAAATAGTTTCCTTTCTTGTTTGCGTCGTTGTGGAGCTTCGATTCCGGTCGACATGGGTGGTTCTAAGATCTCCGGGTGAAAACCTAAGCTCTTTGGGGAGCGGGCGGCAGTAACAGACGCATCACTACCTTATTGCAAGCGTCGCCTTGGAGATCTTGGCCCTCGTGGTGCGATGGTTTCGCGGCGGTTTTGGCAGATGACTCTGTGGTCGAGGGTGGAGGGAGCCGGGGCAGCGGTCCTATGGGGCTTGGACGTGGCATCGCATTGGGTTTGGGTGGCGTCTTGGAGATCTGCGTGGGCAGCGAGTTCGTCGACCCGACTGGTTCATCTTCGTGCAATGCTAAGGTTGATCTGGATGCTACGTCGGGACGGCGACCCCTAATTTGGCGTGACGTTCGAGGTCTGCGTGCAGCTGACTTGGTAGCGAGGGCTATGAGTTGGCTAGGTCGTGTAGTGTTGCGGCTCGTGTGCGGCTTCGGTGTCGAGCTGTGTGTGTCGGGGCGGCGGCCCCAGAGCTAGAGGAGTCTGTTTGTTGCAGTTGTGGCTGCGTCGTGTGGATGTCGAGCCTCCTCGCATGTGTGGTTTTCCGTCTCAGTGTTCCTTATAAACCGGGCATTGTATAGCTTGTACGGTTTTTGGACCCGGTTTTTCTTATAAACTGGGTTACTTTCTTCTATCTAATCGGATGGAGGATACAACCGCTTTGTCCTAAAAAAATAATCTGATCGGTGCCTTGGCCTTTCCTATCCTGCTCATTTGCTTTCTCTCATTGGTCTTACTATTTTATAGTGTTTATCTCCAACAAATTCGTCACCCCTTGGGTTCTGATCGTATTTTTCTTCAATATAACCCACAATAACTACTTTCTTCTCTACTATCTTCACCTGATCGTGTGCATCATATTTGTCGACTCCCCTTGGTTTTCCCCTTGGTTTTCCAATACCATTCTCCTCATCCTTGATGTCCCTTGTAGGTTTCTCAACTGGAGAAGCTGTTGGAATTAACCTTGTTGTTTAGAGTTTCAGCATGTTTATATTTTTTGTTTTTTCTGAGTCAGTTTACATAGCAGTAGCTATGGCAGTGCACCTCCTGAAGGGTTTCGCGGCATAGTAAATCAAAATTTTCTACGGATGCGAACAGAGGGAAAGCCAAGATCTAATCTAGGAGATGCAAACAACGAGAGAGATTGGATTAGATCTTCATACCCTTGAAGATTCGCACAGCGGAACATTCGTCGGAACGTGGGTGATGTAGTCGTACTCGCTTCTCCTCCTCGCGATCCGATCCGATCTAGCACCACAAGTGGCGCTGCCTCCGTGATATTCACACGTGCAGCACCTCGACGTCTCCTCCTTCCTTGGTCCAGCAAGTATGGTGGAGATATGGGTTGGATCTACAACGCGACGACGCGATGTAATTGGTGTAGAATTTCTGCAGCAGGGCTTCGCCTACAAGCAGTCGGGAGGGAGAGAGGAGGGCAGCAGGGCGGCTAGGGTTGGATGAGAAGGTGTGAGGGGTTGGTGCGCCCCCACCCCTCTTTATATAGAGGGGGGCGCAACCCTAGCTGTTGGAGATATGCCCTAGAGGCAATAATAAATGTAGTTATTATTATATCTTTGTGTTTATGATAAATGTTTACATTCATGTTATAATAGTATTAACAAGGAAACATTAATACTTGTGTGATTTGTAAACTTAAATTAAAGTCCCTAGTATAGCCTCTATACATCACTAGCTTGTTGGTTGATAAATGATTGTGGTTTCCCTATCATGAACGTTGAGATGTTATCAACAATAAGATCATATCGTTAGGAGAATGATATGGTGGACATACTCCTATATATAAGCGTAGCATAAAGATCAAGTCATTTTAATAGTTCAATTGCTATATGCTTTCTGATACATAGTAACCTAATTCCTTCGACCATGAGATCATGCATATCACCTTTACCGGATGGATACTTTGATGACATCAAACACCACACCGTAACTGGGTGGCTATAAAGGTGGCATTGAGTGTTCGGAAAGTATTGGTTGAAACACATGGATCAAGACTGGGATTTGTCCATCCATATGACAGATAGATATACTCTGGGCCCTCTCGGTGAAATGTCATCCAATTGGCTTGCAAGCATGTGACTGGCTCACAAGGGATCACATATCACGGGAACGAGAAAAGAGTACTTATCGGTAACGAGGTTGAACTAGGTATGCGGAGATACCGACGATCATAACCTCGGATAAGTAAACTATCGTGAGACAAAGGGAAATTGGTATCGTATGTAAGTGGTTCATTCGATCGCAAAGTAATCGTAGAAATATGTGGGATCCATATGAATTTCCAGATTCCTCTATTGGTTATTGATCGGAGAAGTGTCTCGATCATGTCCGCATAATTCACGAACCGTAGGGAGACACACTTAAGGATTCGACGTTGTTTGAGTAGTTATGGAATGATGAGAAATAGTCCGAATGTTGTTCGAAGTCTCGAATGGGATTCGGGATATCACGAGGAGATCCGGAATGGTCCGGAGAATAAGATTCATATAAGGAAAGTCCCGTTTCGGAGTTGGGGAATGGTTCCGGTGTTTTCATCAGGAATGTTCTAGAAGGTTCCGGAATATCCGACACTCCGGGGGGGAAGGGTACATGAATGTGTTATATCAAGTTGGTATGATTGCATCATGTACTCGGTGTCATCGCTGAACAAAATAGAGGTTTTATTCAAATCCTAGTTTGAAAAGTCAAACGGCTAGTTTGAAAGTCAAACGACAGTTTTTGGAAAGAGGAGGAGGAGTTCCCTCCTCCAACCGCCGGCCCACCTCCAAGACGAGTTGGGGAGGGACTCCTCTCCCTCCCCTTGGCCGGCCAGCCCCTCCACCTATATAAGGAGGGGCAGGGCTCCCTCCTAGAGACACACAAGATCCTCTCCTCCAAACCATAGCCCCAAGCCGCCGCCGCCTCCATAGCCGCCGCCGGCCCTAGGGCAAACCGCCGCCGCCTAGCTAAACCCTAGCCGCCGGCTTGCCCCCTTCCTTGGTGTGTCTAAACCCTAGAACACCGAGGACTCTCTCATACTCCACCATACTCGCTCGGCTTAAGGCGAAGCCTGCGAGATCTCCCTCTACTTGGGTACCACGCCGTTGTCTTTGCGGAATCACGAGGAGAGTGCTACAACCTCCGCTTTCTTTGGAACAAGGGAGAGGAAGGTCTTCGTCGTACCAAATGTGTGACCGATTGCGGGAGCGCTAGGAGCGCCGGAAGGATCGTCTCACGATCTTGAGATCGGGAAAATCGACTACATCACCCACGAGAATCCGCTCTCGTTAAACACTTTGGAATCTTCGAGGGTGAGTTATTCTATCGACTCGTTGCTACAATCTAGTAGATAGATCTTGGCTTGTTTGTTTGTATGCGGTAGAATTTTTTTGTTTTCCATGCTACGAAACCCTACAGTGGTATCAGAGCCGTGTCTATATGTAGATCTGTTGCACGAGTAGAACACAATGGTCATTATGGGCGTTGATGCTTTTATTGCCGATTGCTTCTTGTGTACTTTGCATCTTGCGGTATGTTGGGATGAAGCGGCCCGGGCTAACCTTACATGACATCATTCATGAGACTTGCTCCACGCTTGACATGCAACTTGTATTGCATAAGTGGCTTTTGGTGCTGTTTCTCCTAGCATAGTTAAGATCCAATTTACAACGGGTGATTAACAATACTAGTATCAATGTTGTGGTTCATGTTCGTAAGTTAGAACGACACTTATTGAAAGCCCCAAACCACGTAAAATATGCAAAGAAAGTAGAGGCGTCTAACTTTGTTTTGCAGGGGTGTGCTGTGATGTGATATGGCCATGATTGTGATTATATTTGATATATGCAATGTTCCTTATTGTAAGTTGGCAACCGACAGAAGCCATATGGTTGTCTTTAATTTATGTTAAGACCCGCGTGTCTATTCAAAGTAGTTGTAATAGTTGAAACCGGTGGACGACAACCATGGAGCAGCGTCATTGACCTTGATGCAATGCCGGTGATGATGGAGATCATGTTCGTGCTAGAAGATGGAGATCGGAAGCACAAAGAAGAAAGGCCATATCATATCACATATTATGAATTGCATGTGATGTTAATCCTTTATGCATCTTGTATTGCTTAGTAGACGACAGTAGCATTATAAGATGATCCCTCATGCACATGAATTTCAAGTCATAAAGTGTTCACCCTTAGTTAGCACCGTTGCTAAAGCTTGTTGTTTGAAGCACCACGTGATGATGTGTGTTAGATTCATAAGTGTATAGCGTGAGCAAGCCAGATTTGCTCATGCGGAAACTAAGGTTTGATCTTGACGAGCCTAGCATGTACAGACATGGTCTCGGAACACGGATCACCGAAAGGTAAAGCATGAATCATATAGTAGATATGATGAACATGTCGATTGTTCGCCATTGGAACTATATCAACTCTCGTGATGATCGGTGTTGATGTGGTGGATTTGGTTCGTGTGATCACTAAAACAATGTGAGGGATATTGTTTTGAGTGGGAGTTCACCTAGATTAATTTTATTATTAATTTGAACTCAATTTGTCATAAACTTAGTCTAAAACTATTGCAAATATGTTGTAGATCAATGGCAGCCCCTACCATCAATTTTAATGCGTTCCTAGAGAAAGAAAAGTTGAAAAACAATGGAAGCAACTTCGCGGATTGGTTCCGCAATTTTAGGATTGTCCTCACAGCTGGTAATTTGACCTATGTCTTTGGATGCATTGGGTGACCCACTGCGGTGATGCTGCCGATGAAGTAAAGAATGTTTACCTCACTCGGAAGACTCAGTACTCCACAGTTCAGTGTGCTATCTTGTATGGTTTAGAATCGGAGCTTCAGAAAAGGTTTGAGAATTCAGACCCATATGATATTGTCGAGGACCTCAAATTGATCTTTGAGACTCATGCGGCAATTGAAAGCTATGAGGCTTCTGAAAAGTTCTTTAACTGCAAGATGGAAGAGGGCAGCTCCGTCAGTGAGCATGTGCTTAAGATGTCTGGGCACGCAAACAAACTTCAAAGCTTGGGTATTGTGATTCCTAATGCTTTCGGGATTTACCGCGTCCTCCAATCACTACCACCAAGTTACAAGAACTTTGTGATGAACTACAACATGCAAAACATGAACAAGACGTTGCCAGAACTCTTTGCCATGTTGAAATCTGCAGAAGTGGAGATCAAGAAAGAGCACCAAGTGTTGTTGGTCAATAAGACCACCAAATTCAAGAAAGACAAGTCTAAGCAGAAGGGACACTTCAAGAAGGGTGGTAAGAAAGTTACCACGCCGATGAAGAAGACCAAGGCTGGACCTAAGCCCGATCTTGAGTGCTTTTTGCAAGGGAGAAGGTCATTGAAGCGGAATTGCCCAAAGTACTTGGCGGATTTGAAGAACGGCAACATCAAGAAGAAAGGTATATCGATATACATGTTATTGATGTGTATCTCACTAGTACTCATAGTAGTGCACAGGTATTTGATCTTGGTTTGGTTGCTCATATTTGTAACTTTCGAAAAGGTCTTTGCAGAATAAGCGGAAGCTAGCGAAGAACGAGGTGACGATGCGTGGGAAGCGGATCAAAGGTTGATGTGATCGCGGTCGACACGCTACCCTTCATCTACCATCGGGATTAGTTTTATACTTAAATAATTGTTATTTGGTGCCTGCGTTAAGCATGAACATTATATCGGGATCTTGTTTATTGCGAGACGGTTACTTGTTTAAGTCCGAGAATAATGGTTGTTCGATTTATATGAGTAATATGTTTTATGCACATGCACCTTTGATAGATGGTATATTCTTATTGAATCTGGATAGTGGAAATACACATATTAATAACATTGAGGCTAAACGTTTGAAATCGAGCGATAACTCGACCTATATGTGGCACTGTCGTCTTGGTCACATTGGAGTGAAGCGTATGAAGAAACTCCATTCCGATGGACTTCTTGAATCACTTGATTTTGAATCACTTGAAAGATGCGAAGCATGTCTGATGGGTAAAATGACTAAGACTCCATTTTATGGTATGATGGAGCGGGCTACGGACTTATTGGAAATCATACATACCGATGTGTGTGGTCCAATGAGTGTAGCATCACGCGGTGGTTATCGTTATGTTCTTACCTTCACGGATGACTTGATTAGATATGGGTATATCTATTTCATGAAACATAAGTCCGAAACTTTCGAGAAGTTTAAGGAATTTCAAAGTGAGGTTGAGAATCAACATAACAAGAAGATTAAATTTCTACGTTCTGATCGTGGAGGTGAATATCTAAGTTATGAGTTTGGCGAGCATTTGAAGAAATGCAGAATACTTTCACAATTGACACCGCCGGGAACACCACGGCGTAATGGTGTGTCCGAACGTCGTAATCGAACTCTCTTAGATATGGTTCGTTCTATGATGTCACTTACAGATTTACCGCTATCATTTTGGGGTTATGCATTAGAAACAGCCGCATTCACTTTAAATAGGGCACCATCTAAATCCGTTGAAACGACACCGTATGAATTATGGTTTGGGAAGAAACCTAGATTGTCGTTCCTTAAAGTTTGGGGATGCGAAGCCTATGTAAAGAAGTTACATCCGGACAAGCTTGAACCAAAAGCGGAAAAATGCGTCTTCATTGGATACCCGAAGGAAACTATTGGGTATACCTTCTATCATAGATCCGAAGGCAAAATCTTCGTTGCCAAGAATGGATCCTTTCTAGAGAAGAATTTCTCTCGAAAGAAGTGACTGGAAGGAAAGTAGAACTCGACGAAGTTGTCGAACCTTCTCTTGAAATTGCGAGTAGCGCAAAGACGGAAGAAGTTCTGTGGTGCTGCACCAATAAGAGAGGAAGCTAATGATGATGATCATGAAACTCGGTTGAAGTTGCTACTGAGCCTCGAGGTCAACGAGAACTCGTACCACTCCAGATTGGTATGATCCCGTTATGAGTGTCATGTTGGTGGACAACACCGATGACCCTGAGACATATGAGGAAGCGATGATGAGCCCAGATTCCAATAAATGGCAAGAAGCCATGAAATCCGAGATTGGATCCATGTACGAAAACCAAGTATGGACTTTGGTGGACTTACCAGATGGCCGGAAGGCTGTCGAGAACAAATGGATTTTCAAGAAGAAAACAGATGCTAATGGTAATGTTACTGTCTATAAATCTCGACTTGTCGCAAAAGGGTTTCGACAAATTCAAGGAGTTGACTACGATGAGACTTTCTCACCAGTGGCAAAGCTAAAGTCTGTGAGGATTATGTTAGCAATCGCTGCATATTATGATTATGAGATATGGCAGATGGATGTCAAAACAGCATTCCTTAATGGAGACATTGATGAAGAGTTGTATATGATGCAATCCAAAGGTTTTATCGATCCTAAAGATGCTAACAAGGTATGCAAACTTCAACTGTCCATCTATGGATTGAAGCAAGCATCCCGGAGTTGGAATCAACGTTTTGATAAGGTGATCAAAAGTTTTGGTTTTATACAAACTTATGGAGAAGCTTGTATTTACAAGAAAGTGAGTGGGAGCTCTGTAGCATTCTTAATACTATATGTAGATGACATATTGTTGATTGGGAATGATGTAGACCTTCTTAATAGTGTCAAGGAATATTTGAATAATAGTTTTTCAATGAAGGATCTTGGCGAAGCAGCTTACATATTAGGCATAAAGATTTATAGAGATAGATCGAAACACCAAATATCATTGTCACAAAGTACATATTTGGACAAAGTTATTAAGAGATTTGGAATGGAAGATAAGCAAGAAAGGGTTCTTGCCCATGTTGCCCAATACGACCTTGAGTAAAACTCAAAGTCCGACATCGGCAGAAGATAGAGAAAGGATGAGTAAGACTCCCTATGCCTCAGCCATATGATCTCTAATGTATGCCATGCTATGTACTAGACCCGACATTGCATATGCTGTTAGTTTAACTAGCATATATCAAAGTGATCCAGGAGTGGATCATTGGACAGCGGTCAAAAACATCCTTAAGTAATTGAAAAGAACTAAGGATATGGTTCTTTCTTATGGAGGTGATGAACAACTCGTTGTTAATGGTTACACCGATGCTAGTTGGAACACCGATCCGGATGATTCTAAATCACAATCTGGATACATATTTATTTTGAATGGTGCAGCAGTTAGCTGGAGGAGTGCAAAGCAAAGCGTTGTGGCGAGATCTTCAACTGAATCGGAATACATGGCTGCTTCGGAGGCTTCACAAGAAGTGATATGGATGAAAGAGTTCATTACAGAGCTGGGTGTGGTTCCTAGTGCGCTGGACCCAATGTCTATCTACTGTGATAACATGGGCGTCATAGCCAATGCGCAAGAACCAAGGTCACACAAGAAGCTGAAGCACATCAAGCTACATTTTCACGCTATTCGAGAACATATCCAAGATGGGGATATAAAGATTTGCAAAGTACACACAGATCTGAATGTGGCGGATCCGTTGACTAAACCTATCCTAAGGGCAAAACATGACCAGCACCAAACTGCCATGGGTGTTCGGTATATTACCATGTAATCTAGATTAGATGACTCTAGTGCAAGTGGGAGACTGTTGGAGATATGCCCTAGAGGCAATAATAAATGTAGTTATTATTATATCTTTGTGTTTATGATAAATGTTTACATTCATGCTATAATAGTATTAACAAGGAAACATTAATACTTGTGTGATTTGTAAACTTAAATTAAAGTCCCTAGTATAGCCTCTATACATCACTAGCTTGTTGGTTGATAAATGATTGTGGTTTCCCTATCATGAACATTGAGATGTTATCAACAACAAGATCATATCGTTAGGAGAATGATATGGTGGACATACTCTTATAGATAAGCGTAGCATAAAGATCAAGTCATTTTAATAGTTCAATTGCTATATGCTTTCTGATACATAGTAACCTAATTCCTTCGACCATGAGATCATGCATATCACCTTTACCGGATGGATACTTTGATGACATCAAACACCACACCATAACTGGGTGGCTATAAAGGTGGCATTGAGTGTTCGGAAAGTATTGGTTGAAACACATGGATCAAGACTGGGATTTGTCCATCCATATGACAGATAGATATACTCTGGGCCCTCTCGGTGAAATGTCATCCAATTGGCTTGCAAGCATGTGACTGGCTCATAAGGGATCACATATCACGGGAACAAGAAAAGAGTACTTATCAGTAACGAGGTTGAACTAGGTATGCGGAGATACCGACGATCATAACCTCGGATAAGTAAACTATCGTGAGACAAAGGGAAATTGGTATCGTATGTAAGTGGTTCATTTGATCGCAAAGTAATCGTAGAAATATGTGGGAGCCATATGAATTTCCAGATTCCTCTATTGGTTATTGATCGGAGAAGTGTCTCGATCATGTCCGCATAATTCACGAACCGTAGGGAGACACACTTAAGGATTCGACGTTGTTTGAGTAGTTATGGAATGATGAGAAAGAGTCTGAATGTTGTTCAGAGTCTCGAATGGGATTCGGGATATCACGAGGAGATCCGGAATGGTCCGGAGAATAAGATTCATATAAGGAAAGTCCCGTTTCGGAGTTGGGGAATGGTTCCGATGTTTTCATCGGGAATGTTCTAGAAGGTTCCGAAATGTCCGGCACTCCGGGGGGAAGGGTACATGAATGTGTTATATCAAGTTGGTATGATTGCATCATGTACTCGGTGTCATCGCTGAACAAAATAGAGGGTTTATTCAAATCCTAGTTTGAAAAGTCAAACGGCTAGTTTGAAAGTCAAACGACAGTTTTTGGAAAGAGGAGGAGGAGTGGGAAACCGAGTTGGGGAGGAGTTCCCTCCTCCAACCGCCGGCCCACCTCCAAGGCGAGTTGGGGAGGGACTCCTCTACCTCCCCTTGGCCGGCCGGCCCCTCCACCTATATAAGGAGGGGCAGGGCTCCCTCCTAGAGACACACAAGATCCTCTCCTCCAAACCCTAGCCCCAAGTCGCCGCCGACCCTAGGGCAAACCGCCGTCGCCGCCTAGCTAAACCCTAGCCGCCAGCTTTCCCCCTTCCTTGGTGTGTCTAAAACCTAGAACACCGAGGGACTCTCTCATACTCCACCATACTCGCTCCGGCTTAAGGCGAAGCCCTGCGAGATCTCCCCTCTACTTCCGGTACCACGTCGTTGTGCTGCCGGAATCACGAGGAGAGTGCTACAACCTCCGCTGCCTGCTGGAACAAGGGAGAGGAAGGTCTTCGTCGAAAATGAACGTGTGACCGATCATGAGCGCTTAACGCAGCCGGAAGGATCGTCTACGCGATCTTGAGATCGGGAAGAGTACGCCTACATCACCCACGAGAATCCGCTCTCGTTAAACACTTTGGATTCTTCGAGGGTGAGTTATTCTATCGACTCGTTGCTACAATCTAGTAGATAGATCTTGGCTTGTTTGTTTGTATGCAGTAGAATTTTTTTTGTTTTCCATGCTACGAAACCCTACACTAGCCCCTCCCCCAAGCCCAAACCGGCGGCCCCAAAGGATAAGGAGTGGGGGGCAAGGAAACCCCCCCTTCTAGAAGGTCTATCTCGAGTTTAAAACCCCCTTGGCCGGCTGGGCCCTAGGTGCCCTGGCCCAATGCCAGGGCACTCCCTCATAGGCCCATGCCCCCTCGGAAGGTGGGGACATGTTGGTCCCCTTCCGAAGGTTCTAGAAGCTTAAGACAATACCGATTAACCCGAACATTTCAACTCCAAAAACTGATCGCCTTTATATGAATCTTATTCTAGGACCACTCGGAACCTCTCGTGATGTCCCGGATCCCATCCGAGACTCCGAACAAAAACTCATAAACCAATTATCCAATCTATCCTAGCGTCGAGACACGTTAAGTGTGTGACCCTGCGGGTTCGAGAATATGCAGACATGATCTTCTATCAATAATCAACAGCGGGGTCTGGAAACCCATATTGACTCCCACACATTCATTGATGATCATATCGGATGAACCACAATGCCATGATTCAATCAATACCATATATATATTCCTTTCTTCTCGCGATATTTTACTTGCCCGAGATTCGATCGTCGGTACTGTCATACCTAGTTCAATCTCGTTCACAGCAAGTACTTTACTCGTTCCGTAATCCGATATCACTTTGTGATTAACTCCTTAACCACATGCTTGCAAGAGGTGTTGATATCGATTACCGAGTGGGCCCGAAGTATATCTCTCCAACTTGGGAGGGACAAATCCCATCTCGATACATACAACCCAACAGATACTTTCCGATCACCTGAGAGACACCTTTATGATCACCCTCTCATAGGATGACGTTTGATGACCTCAAAGCTTTCTTCCGATACCAGGGAGTTGTATTATCTCATGGTCTAAGGAATACAATATTTGACATAAGAAAAGCTTCGCAAAGACGAACACGATGACACGATCTAATTGCTTCGCTTAGTTTGGGTCATCACCATATCATTCACCCAATGATATGATCTCATTATCAATTGACAACTCATGTCTATGGTTAGGAAACCTTAACCATCATTGATCAATGAGCTAGTCCATAGAGGCGTACTAGGGACACGGTGTTGTTCACAAACCACACAAGTATTAAAGTTTCCGCTTAATACAATTCTAGCATGGAATATAAACATTATCATGAACAAGAATTATAATAATAACATCTTTATTATTGCCTCTAGGGCATAATTCCAATCTCCCACTTGCACTAGAGTCAATAATCTAGTTTACATCGGCAACAATCTCACACCCATGGCAATCGAGGTGTTGATCATGTTTTACACGTGGAAGAGGTTTAGTCAATGGATCTGCGACATTCAGATCGTATGTACTTTGCTAATCTTGGATCTCCATACGCTATATAATCTCGGATTATATGAAACTTGAGGTTGATATGCTTGGTCTTTGGATGATATCTTGGTTCCTTAGCGAGTGCTATGGCGCCGGTGTTGTCACACAATATCTCCGATGGGTCCAATGCACTTGGAACCACGCCAAGCTCGATGATGAAGTTTCGATCCAAACTCCTTCACTTGACGCCTGCGAAGCCATGTATTCCACTTCTTTTGTAGATCCCGCGATCACGCTTTGCTTGCACTTCTCGACTCACAGCTCCTCCATTCAAAATATACATATCACGTGCCGAGATTTAGAATCATCCTTGTCGATGTCAAAACTAGCATCGATGTAACCTTTTACGACAAGCTGTTCATCACCCCATAGACTAATAACATTTCTTTAGTCCTATTTTGGTACTTTAGGATGTTCTTCACGGCTGTTGATGTTCCACTCTGGATCACTTTGATATCTGCTCGTCAAACTAAGAGCATTGGACACATCGGTCTAGTACACAAGCATGGCATACATGATGGAACCTATGGCGAGGCATAAGGCACTTTGCTCATAGCTTCCCTATCATTTACGTAGTTGGACCGAGCCTTGCTCAATATCTTACCTGACAACATAGGCACTGAACCTTTCTTCGCCTTATCCATTCTGAACCTTTTCAGAACTTTGTCTAGGTATGTACTCTGGCTTAAAGCTATCAGGCGTCTTTGTCTATCTCTATAGATTTTGATGCCCAATATATAAGCAGCTTCACCTAGGTCTTTCATTGAAAAACACTTGTTCAAATAACTCTTCACATCGTTAAGCATGTTGATGTCATTTCCGATAATCAATATGTCATCCACATATAGTACCAGAAACGTCACCGAGCTCCCACTCACTTTCTTGTAGATACAAGCTTCGTAGCAATTTGGAACAAATCCAAAGCTCTTGATCACTTGATCAAAACGAAGGTTCCAACTCCGAGATGCTTGCTTCAGTCCATAAATGGAACGCTGAAGTTTGCATACTTTATCAGCATCCTTAGGATCGACAAAACCTTCAGGTTGCATCATATACAACTCTTCATCGATGTTGCCATTGCGGAAAGCAGTCTTGACATCCATCTTCCATATTTCATAATCATGAAACGCAGCAATTGCTAATAAAATCCAAATGGACTTAAACATCGCTACGGGAGAGAAAGTCTCATCGTAGTCAACACCTTGAACTTGTCGAAAACCTTTTGCAACAAGCCATGCTTTATAGACGGTAACATTACCATCCGCGTCTGTTTTCTTCTTGAAGATCCATTTGCACTCAACGGCCTTTCGGTCGCTAGGAGGGTCCACCAAAGTCCATACTTGGTTTTCGCTCATGGATCCCAATTCAGATTTCATGGCTTCTAGCCATTTCTCAGAGTCTGGGCTCATCATCGCTTCCTCATAGTTTGTAGGTTCATTGTCTTCTACTAGCAAGATAGTCAAGACAGGGTTGCCGTACCACTCAGGAGGGGCATGCGACCTTGTCGACCTGCGACTTTCAGTAGCAGCATCGTCTGAAGCTTCATGATCCTTGTCATTAGCTTCCTCTATTGTTGGTGCAGGCGACACTGGAACAATTTCAGGTGATGCGCTACTCTCCAATTCAAGAGAAGGTTCAATAACCTTGTCTAGCTCTACTTTCCTCCCACTCACTTCTTTCGAGAGAAACTCCTTCTCAAGAAAGGAACCGTTCTTTGCGACAAACACTTTGCCTTCGGTTCTGTGATAGAAGGTATACCCAATAGTTTCCTTAGGGTATCCTATGAAGACGCATTTCTCCGCTTTGGGTTCGAGCTTGTCCGGCATAAACTTCTTGACGTAAGCTTCGCATCCCCAAACTTTAAGAAACGACAACTTAGGTTTAGCACCAAACCACAGTTCATACGGTGTCGTCTCAACGGATTTAGATGGAGCCCTATTTAAAGTGAATGCAGCGGTTTCTAATGCATAACCCCAAAATGATAACGGCAAATCAGTAAGAGACATCATTGATCGGACCATATCTAATAGGGTTCGATTCTGGCGTTCAGACACACCATTGCGCTGTGGTGTTCCGGGTGGCGTGAGTTGTGAAACGATTCCACTTGCTTTAAGATGCGTGAGAAAATCATAACTCAAATATTCACCTCCACGATCGGATCGTAGAAACTTAATCTTTACATTACGATGATTCTCCACTTCATTCGAAATTCTTTGAACTTTTCAAACGTTTGATTTATGTTTCATTAAATAGATATACCCATATCTACTTAAGTCATCGGTAAAAGTGAGAAAATAGCGATATCCACCGCGTCGAAACACTCATCGGTCCGCATACATCGGTATGTATGATTTCCAACAAGTCCGTTGCTCGCTCCATCATACTGGGAGAAACAGGGTTTTGATCATCTTGCCCATGAGGCATGGTTCGCATGTGTCAAATGATTCAAAATCAAGAGACTCCAAAGTCCATCGAATGGAGTTTCTTCATGCGCTTTACACCAATATGACCTAGAGCGATTGCCACAAATAAGTAGTATTATCACTATCTACTTTGCATCTCTTAGCCTCAATGTTATGGATGCTGTTTCATCCCTTTCGAGATTTAGAAGAAATAAACCATTCACAATAGGTGCATGACCATAAAAGATGTTACTCATATAAATAGAACAACCATTATTCTCCGATTTAAATGAATAATCGTCTTGCAATAAACAAGATCCAGAAATAATGTTCATGCTCAACACAGGCACATAATAACACTTATTAAGGTTTAAAACTAATCCCGAAGGTAAAACTAAGGAGTGCGTGCCGACGGCCATCACATCAACTCTTTATCCGTTGCCACGCAGATCGTCACCTCATCCCTCAAGCCGTCTATTCCATAGCTCCTGTTTCGAGTTACAAATATTAGCAACTGAACCGGTATCAAATACCCAGGCACTACAACGAGGGCTAGTAAGGAAAACATCAATAACATGTATATCAAATATACCTTTGATGGTGTCAGCCTTCTTGTCCGCTAATTACTTCGGACAGTTGCTTTTCCAGTGACCCTTGTCCTTGCAATAGAAGCACTCAGTGTCCGGTTTAGGACCAGACTTGAGCTTCTTCTCAGCAAGGGCAACGCGCTTGCCGCCGCCTTTCTTGAAGGGCTTCTTTGCACCCTTAACTTTCTTGAATGTGGGGGTCTTGTTGACCATCAACACATGATTATTCTTTTTGATGTTCACCTCCGCTACTTTCATCTTAGCAAAGAGCTCAGTGATCATATCAGTGGAACCAATCTGATTGTGATCAACTACAAAACTTTTCTAGCTAGGAGTGTCAATCTTGAGCTCCTCTGGAATCTTGCAGTCTAGTTGCTCAAGGCGTTGAGTGTAGCCCGTCATCTCAATGGCGTGCTCACTAACGGAATTCCCTTCCTCCATCTTGTAGTTAAAGAATTTCTTAGAGATCTCATATCTCTCAGAACGGGCTTGAGTCTGAAACATGTTTTTCAGCTCCTCGAGAATCTCAAAGGGCCCGGCGAACTCCTCAAAACGATTTTGAAGATCCGATTCCATAGCATACAACATGGCGATCTTAATCAAATCATAATCATCCTTGCGCGACTGATAAACAACTTTCTCATCAGTCGGCGCATCTACAGCAGGGGCGTCACCTAGCACTTTTTCAAGGACATAGTCCTTTTGTCCGCCAGCGAGAATGATTCTCAGAATGCGGAACCATTTGGTGAAGTTAGACCCATTGTTTCTAAGCTTTTCTATCACAGCAAAAACGTTGAAGTTGAAGTTGGACTTGGCCATGTGATCTATAGTATTTGCAAGTACAACTTAGACTATGTTCATGATAAATAGTTCAACTTAATCAAATTACTAGATGAACTCCCACTAAATTCAACATCCCTCAAGTTGTTTAGTGAACATGATCCAAATTCACCACACCTAATCCGATCATCACGAGAAGAGATGTGGCTTCAATGGTGGACAACGAAGTGTCGATCATATCATTCATATGACTCATGCTTAACCTTTCGGTTCTTGTGTTCCGAGGCCATGTCTGTACATGCTAGGCTCGTCAAGTTAGACCCAACTATTTCCGCGTGTGCAAAACTGGCTTGCACCCGTTGTATGTGAGCGTAGAGTTTATAGCACCCGATCATCACGTGATGCTTGGACACGACGAACTATCGCAACGGTGTATACTTGGGGAGAACACAATTTTTATCTTGATCTTTAAGTGAGGAATCATCTTATAATGCTACCGTCGCGATCTAAGCATAATAAGATACATAAAAAGATAAACATCACATGCATATAACTTTATGTGACATGGTATAGCCAATCTTCGCTCAATGATCTCCATCTTGTGCGTGCCGGCATGATCTCCATCACTCCACCATGATTGCCTCCACCACGAATAGAAACTACAACTATTGCTAACTACTTAGCGATAAAGTGAAACTATTACATGGCGTATAAGAAGTTGACACACAGGTCATACACAATTATAAAGACAATCATATGGCTCCTGCCGGTTGTGTACTCATCGACATACAAGTCATGAAACATTACAAAACATGATCATCGCATACATTATACACATCACATCTTGGGACATACCATATCACAGAAAACACTCCCTGCAAAAACAAGTTAGACGCCTCTACTTTGTTGTTGCATGTTTTACGTGGCTTATGGGAGTAGATGCTAAGAACGATTCTTACCTATGGAAAGCCACAACGGTGATATTATGGTTGCAAAACTCCGGTGTTAATCCCATGACAACTATAGTGAGAAAGCGACATCCACCAGCGCATGTGTGGAACAAGCCACACGTCAAGTGCGGAGCGGTCTCATGACGACGTCGCGTAAGGTTGGCTGGACCGCTTCAATCTCACTATCGCGTCATAAGAAGAACACAAACAAGAGGCTTGCAACAGAAAACATCAACGCCCGCAACAACCATGTTGCGTTCTACTCGTGAAACACATCTACGCATAGATCTAGCTCTGATACCACTGAAGGGTTTCGCGGCATAGTAAATGAAAATTTTCTACGAATGCGAACAGAGGGAAAGCCAAGATCTAATCTAGGAGATGCAAACAACGAGAGAGATTGGATTGGATCTTCATACCCTTGAAGATTACGCCTGTGAGCGTTCATCGGAACGTGGGTGATGTAATCGTACTCGCTTCTCCTCCTCGCGATCCGATCCGATCCGATCTAGCACCACAAGTGGCGGTGCCTCCGTGAGATTCACACGTGCAGCACCTCTACGTCTCCTCCTTCCTTGGTCCAACAAGTATGGTGGAGAGATGGGTTGGATCTACAAAGCGATGGCACGGTGTAATTGGTGTAGAATTTCTGTAGTAGGGCTTCGCCTACAAGCAGTCGAGAGGGAGAGAGGAGGGCAGCAGGGCGGCTAGGGTTGGAGGGGAAGGTGTGAGGGGTTGGTGCGCCCCCACCCCTCTTTATATAGAGGGGGGCGCAACCCTAGCCCCTCCCCCAAGCCCAAACCGGCGGCCCCAAAGGATAAGGAGTGGGGGGCAAGGAACCCCCCTTCTAGAAGGTCTATCTCGAGTTTAAAACCCCCTTGGCCGGCTGGGCCTTATGGGGCCTTGTGCCCCTGGACCAATGCGGCCAGGGCACTCCCTCATAGGCCCATGCCCCCTCCCGGAAGGTGTTGCCACGTTGGTCCCCTTCCGGAAGGTTCTAGAAGCTTCCGGTACAATACCGATTAACCCGGAACAATTCCGAACTCCAAAAACTGCACTGCCTTATATGAATCTTATTCTCCGGACCACTCCGGAACCTCTCGTGATGTCCCGGATCCCATCCGAGACTCCGAACAAAAACTCATAAACCAATTATCCAATCTATCGTAGCGTCGAGACACGTTAAGTGTGTGACCCTGCGGGTTCGAGAATATGCAGACATGATCTTCTATCAATAATCAACAGTGGGGTCTGGAAACCCATATTGACTCCCACACATTCATCGATGATCATATCGGATGAACCACAATGCCAGGATTCAATCAATACCATATATATATATTCCCTTCGTCTCGCGATATTTTACTTGCCCGAGATTCGATCGTCGGTACCGTCATACCTAGTTCAATCTCGTTCACAGCAAGTACTTTACTCGTTCCGTAATCTTATATCACGTTGTGATTAACTCCTTAACCACATGCTTGCAAGCGGTGTTGATATCGATTACCGAGTGGGCCCGAAGTATATCTCTCCGACTTGGGAGGGACAAATCCCATCTCGATACATACAATCCAACAGATACTTTCCGATCACACGAGACACCTTTATGATCACCCTCTCATAGGATGACGTTTGATGACCTCAAAGCTTTCTTCCGATACCAGGGAGTTGTATTATCTCATGGTCTAAGGAATACAATATTTGACATAAGAAAAGCTTCGCAAAGACGAACACGATGACACGATCTAATTGCTTCGCTTAGTTTGGGTCTTTCCACCATATCATTCACGCAATGATATGATCTCATTATCAATTGACAACTCATGTCTATGGTTAGGAAACCTTAACCATCATTGATCAATGAGCTAGTCCATAGAGGCGTACTAGGGACACGGTGTTGTTCACAAACCACACAAGTATTAAAGTTTCCGCTTAATACAATTCTAGTATGGAATATAAATATTATCATGAACAAGAATTATAATAATAACATCTTTATTATTGCCTCTAGGGCATAATTCCAACACCTCCATTTGTGCATCCGAGCTAAGTGAGTCTAGTAGTACTTTAGTTAGCTGAACTAGTCCTGTGTAGAATGGATGCATGTGTGGGCATCGATAGGATAAGTAGAATGCATGTACTTTTGCCGCAGCTTTATTCTATAAAGGAAAATATGATTCAATCTATTATCAAATTCAATGTTGTAACATTGTTATTACTCCAACTCTCGTCTTTAAATGGTCATTTAATACATAGCACTTCAAATTTTAATATGTAGTTGAACAAATAATTATCTACTTTTGAGGAGATACCACCATTCGTTAAACTGTTAAATACCGTATGTTATTGAGAGACAACACATCTAAAGTTGAAAATATACAAAAAGAATGGGGAACAAAAATAAGGAATACAATGATGAATAATAGATAACATTGTAATTTTATAGTTGCTTCCCTTTTTTTATCTAAGCACTAAAATGAGATGAAGTATTTATGAGTATATAGAGGTCCTATTGTCCGGTCTAATTTTTATCCTATAGATCTATATGTCCTATTTTATATATGGCATACCACATAGGACTATTTTATTACAACTCACCTATCTTGGTAGAGGTTTCTAGTGGAATCAACACATAGTTCAATTTCAGACGCGACTGTATCAATTTGGCTTTTGCTTTGAAATTATAGATCAGTGAAAGGGACAGCAGCATGTCCCTTGCGAAGATTGGCTGCAGACTATATACAATATATTAGTCCTAGCTCCTCTTTGATTAAATTAATTAAGTGTCAAACCGCAGCAAGACCAGAATCCCAACTCTAGTAGACTTTTTTTTGAACAGTCTAGTAGACTTGAGTACGAGTCTTTTCGTGAACGGAAAAGAGCGCTAGCTAAGAGCAACTCTAACCGATACCCAATAATTTAGAAAAAAAGCTTTTTCCTCTTAATTTTTTATATTTATTTCTCTAAATTTTGTGTGCCGGAACCGATCCCCAATAATTTAGAGGACTAATAGAAAATTTCGATCAAATTTACAAATTTAATCACATAAATACATGACAAAATATAGCATAAGTAGATTTGTAATGCATATAAGTCATACAAATTATTACAACCATCATAAACCCGATAAATTCGGTTTTTTCACCGTCTATGGATTTTTTCCCCTACTTCATCACTAGAGTTCGGTTCTAGCTCATCACTAGAACTATCGGAGTTGGGTTCTATCTCATCGCTAGAACCATCAAAGTTGGGTTCTCCACCATCTATGGATTACTTTCGACATGATAATAGTTGTCACTGTTATGGCGCCTTACTAGGAAGCTCCACCGACGCACCATCAATTGTAAGGATCGAGGACCTAGACTAGTTCTTCGATGGAAGTTAGCATGTATCCGTTCCCAAAATTGCATGTGTGGTTGCTCATCTCCAACTCTATTTTTCTCATGCCACACGAAATACAAATTGCTGTCCTCATCCTCATTCCATGGTCGCCGAATCCTACGAAATCAAATGACATGCATTTGTGTCATTCGACAAAATGTTTAAGCTTACACTAAAAGTAAACAAAAAGAAGATGAACACACCTTGGTGGTGCCGGATATGGTGGTGTCGGTGGAGGTGGAAGTGTCGGGGATCCGACGAGGTCCTCAAGCGAATCCGGCAAGTTGCTCCGGTGCGTGGAGGAAGAAGCCATGTCGGAGGTGGGCCGCGCAAATCCGGTGGAAGCTCGATGAATCTCGGCCGCGGGAACTCGATTCTGTCGGAGGCGACGATGGATTTGCGATGGTGATTGCGCCGCCTGATTCCGGCGAAATAGGGCGCCACCGGGTCGGTGAAGAACGTGGGAGGGTCAGGGGAGCCTACTACGGGCCGGGGCGGCCGGCTTTGGTAGCTGGACTCGTCGATGACGAGTCGGCGGCAGATTTGCGACGATGCGAGGCGAGAGATGGAGACCGAAGTGGAGAATAAAAAATATAGTCCAGCGATCGCGTTTAGCTATATTTAGGGAATACAGAGGGGCTGGACTTAAAATATTCTCCGCTAACGGCCGATTGAAGATCGGTTCAGTATGTCCCCGGACGTTAGCGGCCGAAAAAAGTCCTCTAAAGACTTTTTAGGCTTCAATTAGAGTTGCTCTAACTTTAGCAAATTTACACAGATGATCGATTTGTGGGTGGAGCTAAGAATCAACCAACTAGTATGGCGTTGTGAACTCGAGCAGACCTCCCTAAACCACTAGATTCAAATATAGAATTCTTGTTTCTCATCTGCACGCCAGACTTCCATAATCGACCCATAAGACCATATATAGCAGACCGTTAAAAGGGGGCTGACTTTATTTTCCCGATGGCTATATGGGTTGAGCCACGATTTTTGGCTACAACAGAACGCTAAGCAGCTGTCGGTTTGCAATGGATTGAGCTGGATTGACAAGGATTAGGAAGGATTAAATCCCATCTAAGTTAAAATCCAAGTAAATCCCATTCATTCCAGTCCAATCCAACCATAGGGTGGATTAACCGAACATGCCCTAAAGCGGCCCCGGTCTTAAAAAAATGCGGGCTACAAAAAAAAGCCCCATCGCTGCTATTTGTATCCGTCGAAGGGGACGATAGAGGTCGCAGCCATGCTCTGCCTGTGGCTAGGTTGGGCATTCGCAGAAGATTCTTGGGCACTGAGTCCGACGAGGAGCGCAACGGTATCTGTATTATAAAGGTTCTCATTATACATAGTCCGCTAGAGATAGTCAAAGGGCAGTTGCTGCTGTTAAGAATATTAATATACCTCTAGCTCTTTTTATCAGTTTGGACTTACGATCTAGATAGCTAGTGCATCAGTTTGATACGTATGATATCACAGCCAAGGGTCTTAAGTTTAAGACTCTGCTCACGTAGTAAAAAAAGATTCTATGAACTGCACCAAACTCATGCCAAAGGACTAAAATAACTTAGACTTTAGGGGGTGTTAATAATATTAATACATGCCTAGCTATTTCCATCGGTTCGGACTTTTGGTCTAAATGGCTAATGCATCAATTCAATAGTGAAGGGAATATGCCCCGAGAGGCAATAATAAAGTGTTTATTATGTGTATTCCAAGTATATGATAGATGTTTATTTTGCATGCTATAATTGTATTAATACGGAAACGTTAATACATGTGTGTTTAATAAACAAACAGAAAGTTCCTAGTTATGCCTCTCTCATAAACTAGCTCGTTGATTAACAAGATGATCAAGGTTTCCTGATCATGGACATTGGATGTTGTTAATAACGGGATCACAACATTAGTGTAATGGTGTGATGAACATTCATCTGAAGTATAGCATTACGATCAAAGTCATTGAGTTTATATTGCTATAACAACTTACGAAGTGATCCTAATCCTTAGACCATGAGATCATGTCAATCACTATCACCGGAAGAGTTTCTTGATAACATCAAGCGTCACACCGTAACGGGTGATTATAAAGATGGATTCAGAACTAATAAAGTGTTATGTTGAGGCTCATGGATCGAGTGGAATTTGTTCATCCCGATGACGGATAGATATACTCTGGGCCCTCTCGGTGATATCACATTGATTAGCTTGCAAGCAAGTGATTTGATCACTAGAATGTTATATCACAGAGCGAGAAAAGAGTGCATGTCGATGCGAGATCAAACTAGGTATGGAGATACCGATGATCGAATCTCGGACATGTAATATATCGTGAAACAAAGGGATTAAGATACTAGCATAAAAGGTTCGACGATCACAAGAAAGTCATCGTTGAATGTGTGGAGTCGGTATGGGTCTCGGATCCCGCTTCGATTATTGATCGAGAGGGTCTCGATCATGTCCGCATTATTCACGAACCGTAGGGTGACACACTTAAGAGACACCGACATCCAATTTGAGCAAATGTTTCATGCGAAAGAATGAACAAGCGCAGGAATTTATTTCACTAGATCACAAAGCAGGTTTTGGGTGAAATTGCATAAAGTGGTTATGCATGTGAAATAGAATTCTAGCAAGGGTTATTTGTGAATGTTTGTCACTAAAGTAATTGACAAAATTCTGAATAAAATAAGAGTTTTATTTAATGAGAGCTTGCATTAAATTTGGTGGAAATTTAATGGGAATTTTGAGTGGACTTTTGAGTGGAGGGAATTTAGAGGAGTTTTGTGAGTGGAGTGTCCACCCACATGAAGAGGGAGGGCAGGGGCAGCCCCATGCGCGCCACCCCTTGGGGTTCCCCCTCCTCCTATACAAGGCGCCCCTCCTCCTCACTTGTCTCTCACACCTCCTCGTGAAGGATCTCTCTCCCCCTCTAGAATTTATCCCCCATGGTCTCGGACTAGCGAGATACATGTTCCCGGTGGCTATTCGGCAAGAAAGAGTTGTGCTTCTTCTGCATCGCTGGAGCGAGGCGGCGCAGGTTGCTCGGTGCCTCGAGCGTGTGTGCGAGCACGGATGCGCTGGCGATTTGGCGCTAGGACTTCCTCTCGATCTTGAGATCGGCAGAGATCGACTACATCAACGAGTTGAACTCGTTAAGCTTTGTCGGTTTTCAAGGGTATGTTCTCTCGGATATACATCCGCCCGTTGTTTGTATCTAGTATATATAGATCTTGGTATATAGTTCACATCGTAGGAAAATTTTTGTTTTCTATCTGCGAACCCTACGGTGGTATCGAGCCGGATCTATGCGTAGATACTTTACGGGTAGTACACATATGAGTATGTGGGCGATGATGATCATGTTGTTGCTCCTTTGTTGTGATTTTGGATATTGGTGGCATAGTGGGATGAAGCGGCGGACAAACTTTACATGTCCTCGCACATGAGACTGTTCACGCTTGACATGCAACTAGTTTGCATAAGTGGCTAGCGTGTCTGTCTCTCCTACTATAGTCAATATCTATTTTGCAAGCGAGTTGTCAACAATTTGATTATCCTCGTTGTGGTTCATGTTCGTAGGTAAGAACGGTTCTATCTCGAAAGCCCTAAGCCACGTAAAACTTGCAATGGATAAATTAGAGGCGTCTAGTTTAGATTGTTGCTGGGCTAGTGTTATGATATGGTAGTGTTGTAAGTAAAAGTATGTTATGATACTCTTACAACACACATAGCGTGTAAAATCCATAGACCTTGGATTTACACATATAGGTATGATAGTGATCATACCACGATGCACATGATAGAGATCATCTGCGGGAACCATATAATTTCACTAATAAACATATGATGTTTGGTTGCATATTATATTGCTTGTTTAGCGCTTTGTTCAGCATAATAAGATGATCCCTCATTTAAATATCAAGATAAGAATGTGTTCTTCCTTTAGTATGCACCGATTATGTTTTCGTCGCTCCAAGACATCACGTGATGATCGGGTGTTCTTGGATCCACGACCATATTTCGGGTGTAAAAGCATACACGCAAATACTAAGGTTCTAACTTGGCGAGCCTAGCATGTACGTAGACATGGCCTCGGAACACGCATCGAAGGTTAAGCATGAGTCATATAGTTGATATGATGCCCATTTGATGCTCGCCTTTGAAGCTATACCGACTCACGTGATGATCGGACTTGGTGTAGTGGATTTGGTTCATGTAATCACCAAAAGGACACGAGGGATGTCGCTTTTGAGTGGGAGTTCATTCGTAATATAGATTAGTTGAACTCGATCTATCATACACTTAGTCTAAACTTTACAAATTCTGTTGTAGATGGCACCACCTGCTTTTAATTTCAATGCGTTCATGGAGAAAGAGAAACTAGCGACGAACGGTAGCAACTTTACTGAATGGGCCATGAATTTGAGGATTCTCCTCTCTGCTGCACAAAAGCAATATGTGCTACAAGCGCCGTTAGGCCCCACCTTTGATGATGCCCGACGAGGAGAAGAATGTCTATCGGACTCGTCGGAGGACCACAACTTAGTTCATTGCGGCATATTGTATGGGCTAGAGCGGAACTTGGCGTTTGAAAACGGCAATGCATTTGATACAATGGGTGAGTTGAAAATGATTTTCGACACACATGTCTTTGTGAGAGCTACAATGCTTGAGAAAAGTTCTTTATTGCATGATGGAAGAGCTGACTCGTTAGTGAGCATGTACTCAAGATGTCGGGTTCTGCCGATAAGCTTGTGTCCTTGGGAATAACGATTCCCATTGACTTAGGCATCCATCGTGTTCTGCGGTCTACACCTAGCTATAAGAGCTTCGTGATGAACTATAATATGCAAGGCATGAAGAAGTCTCTCCCGAGCTTACATCAATGCTTAAAACTGCAGTGGAGATCAAAAGGAACATCAAGTGTTGATGATCAATAGGAACCTGGTTTCAAGAAAGATAAGAAGGAAAAGCGGAAGGGAAGTAAGGCGGCAAGCACTGTTGCAGCTGAAAAAACCCGAGTTGGACCTAAGTCGATTCCGAAGTGCTACTATTGTAAGGGGAGCCCTTTGGAAGCATCGCCCCAAGTATCTGGCAGACAAGAAGGCCGACAAGGCAAACAAAGGTATATATGATATACATGTTATTGATGTGTACTTGACTAGTGCTCGCAGTAGCACATGGATATTTGATACCGGTTTAGTTGCTAATATTTGTAACTTGAATCAGGGGCTGCGGAACAAGCGACCGCTAGCAAGGGGTGAGGTCAAGATGCGTGTCGGCAATGGATCAAACGTTGATGTAATCGTCAGAAGCTGCCTCTCCACTTACCGTTGGGATTAGTCATAAACTTAAATAAATGTTATCGGTGCACCTGCGAGCATGAACATTATATCTGGATCATGTTTGATGCAAAGTGGTTATTCATTTAAATCGAGAACAATGGTTGTTCCATTTATATGAATGAAATCTTTTATGGTCATGCACCGATGATGAATGGTTTATTTACATTAGATCTCGATGATAATGTTACACATATTCATAATGTTGATGCTAAAAGGATTAAACTTAATGATGATATATCCGCATATATGTAACTTTGCCGTCTAGGTCATATTGGCATTAAGCATGAAGAAGCTCCATTGGACGGACTTTTGGAATCACTTGATTATGAATCATTTGATACATGTGAGCCATGCCTTATGGGCAAGATGACTAAACGCCGTTTTCGGTTCAATGGAGCAGGCGTGATTTATTGGAAATCATACATTCGATGTATGTGGTCCAATGAGTGTGTCGGCGAGGTGGATATCGTTATTTTGTTACTTTCACGGATGATTTGAGTAGATACGGTTATATCTACTTGATGAAACACAAGTCTGAAACCTTTGAAAAGTTCAAGGAATTTCGAATGAAGTGGAAAATCATCGTAATAGAAAGATCAAATTTCTGATGCGACCGTGGAGGTGAGTATCTAAGTTACGAGTTTAGCACTCACATGAAAGAGTGTGGAATTGTTTCACAACTCACACTTAGGAACACCACAATGAAATGGTGTGTCGACGTCGTAATCGTACTTTATTAGATATGTTTCGATCTATGATGTCTCAGCGGACTTGCCGTTGTCATTTTGGGGTTATGCACTAAAGCTGCTGCATTCACTTTAAATCGGGCACCATCTAAATCCGTTGAAAAGACAAGTATGAATTGTGGTTTGGAAACAAACCTAAGTATCATTCTTAAAGTTTGGGGTTGCGATGTTTATGTGAAGAAACTTCAACGGATAAACTCGAACCCAAAGCGGAAAAATCGTCTTCATAGGATACCCTAAAGAAACTATTGGGTATTCCTTCTATCACGAATCCGAGGGCAAGGTTTTTGTTGCCAAGAATGGATCCTTTCTAGAAAGAGTTTCTCGCGAAAGGTGTGAGTAGTCAAAAGGTAGAACTCGAAGAGGTTGTGGAACCATCTCTTCAAAGTATGGCGAGTAGGCCTTGGCCGGAAGTTGTTCGGAGTTGGCTCCACTGTTGAAGAGGAACTAATGATAATGATCATGAAACTCCGAAGAGAGTACTCTAGAACCTCGCAGTCAAACAGAGGCGCAGCGTGGCTCCATGTCTGAAATCTGTCATAAATTTCATGGTTGATGAAAATAATGACCTGCTGACGTATGAAGAAGCGATGATGAGCCGGTTCCAACAAATGGTTAGAAGCCATGAAATCCGAGATGGAATCCATGTATGAAAATCAAGTTTGGAACTTGGTGGAATTACCTCACGGCCAAAGGCCGTGGAGAACAAATGGATTTTCAAAAGGAAAGCGATCTTTGATGGTAATGTGACCATCTATAAAGCTCGACTTATCGCAAAGGGTTTCGACAAATTCAAGGAGTTGACTACGATGAGACTTTCTCTCCGTAGCGATGCTAAAGTCGATTAGGATTATGTTAGCAATTCTGCATATTTCGATTATGAAATATGGCGGATGGATGTCAAAACCGCGTTTCTCAATGGTAATATTGAAGAAGAGTTGTATATGATACAACCAAAGGGTTTATCGATCCTAAGGATGCTAACAAGGTGTGCAAGCTTGACGATCCATCTATGGATTGAAGCAAGCATCGCGAAGTTGGAATCTCCGCTTTGATGAGGTGATCAAAGAGTTTGGATTTTTCCAAACTTATGGAGAAGCTTGTATGTACAAGAAAGTGAGTGGGAGCAATTTGGCATTTCTGATATTATATGTGGATGACAAATTATTGATCGGAACTGATATAGAACTTTTACACAATGTTAAAAGTTATCTACAAAGCAAATTTTCACTGAAGGACCTAGGTGCAGCGTCATACATATTAGGCATAAAGATCTATAGAGATAGATCTAGGCGCCTAATAGGGATATCGCAAAAGTACATACCTTGATAAGATTTTAAAGAAGTTTAAAATGGGGAAGTAAGAAGGGTTTCTTACCTATGTTGCAAGGCAAGACATTGAGTAAGACTCAAATTCCGGCTTGTGGAAGAAAGAGATAATGGACAAAGTCCCCTATGCTTGACCATAGGCTCTATAATGTCGCCATGCTATGTACAAGACCGGATGTGGCACACGCTATTAGTTTGACTAGTAGGTACCAATCGGATCGAGGTTGAACCTTTGGATAGCGGTCAAGAATATCCTTAAGTACTTACGAAGAACTAAGGATATGTTTCTTGTATCTGAGGTGAAGAAGAGCTCGTCGCTAAGTGTTATGTCCGCTAGCTTTGACGATCCGGATGACTCTAAGTCTCAATCCGGATCGTATTTCTCATGAATGGCGGCGGTTAGTTGGAGGAGCTCAAACAACCTGTGGTAGCGGGATCAACAACGGAGGCGAATATGTTCTTTGCTTGAGCGGCTCGGGAAGCGATTTGGATGAAGGAGTTCATATCCGAACTAGGAGTTGTGGCAAGCGTTGGACCCAATGGTGATCTATTGTGACAACAATGGTGCCATTGCCAATGCCAAGAGCCAAGGTCTCACAAGCATTCCAAGCATATTAAGCGCGGTTTCACTCCATCATGAGCATATCAAGGATGGAGATATAAAGATTTAAAGTACATACGGATCTCAATGTAGCGGATCGTTGACTAAAACTCTCCTAGATCAAAACATGATCAACACGAGAACTCAATGGGTGTTAGATTTATCACTATGTAACTAGATTATTGTCTCTAGTGCAAGTGGGAGGGAAGGGAATATGCCGAGAGGCAATAATAAAGTGTTTATTATGTGTATTCCAAGTATATGATAGATGTTTATTTTGCATGCTATAATTGTATTAATCTGAAGCGTTAATACATGTGTGTTTAATAAACAAGCGAAAGTTCCTAGTTATGCCTCTCTCATAAACTAGCTCATTGATTAACAAGATGATCAAGGTTTCACGATCATGGACATTGGATGTTGTTAATAACGGGATCACAACATTAGTGTAATGATGTGATGAACATTCATCAAAGTATAGCATTACGATCAAAGTCATTGAGTTTATATTGCTATAACAACTTACGAAGTGATCCTAATCCTTAGACCATGAGATCATGTCAATCACTATCAGGAAGAGTTTCTTGATAACATCAAGCGTCACCGTAACGGTGATTATAAAGATGGATTCAGAACTAATAAAGTGTTATGTTGAGGCTCATGGATCGAGAGTGGAATTTGTTCATCCCGATGACGGATAGATATACTCTGGGCCCTCTCGGTGATATCACATTGATTAGCTTGCAAGCAAGTGATTTGATCACTAGAATGTTATATCACGAGGAGCGAGAAAAGAGTGCATGTCGATGCGAGATCAAACTAGGTATGGAGATACCGATGATCGAATCTCGGACATGTAATATATCGTGAAACAAAGGGATTAAGATACTAGCGTAAAAGGTTCCGCGATCACAAGAAAGTCATCGTTGAATGTGTGGAGTCGATATGGGTCTCGGATCCCGATTATTATTGATCGAGAGGGTCTCGATCATGTCCGCATTATTCACGAACCGTAGGGTGACACATAAGAGACCGACATCCAATTGGAGCAAATGTTTCATGCGAAGAAAGAATGAACAAGCGCGAATTTATTTCACTAGATCGAAAGCAGGTTTTGGTGAAATTGCATAAAGTGGTTATGCATGTGAAATAGAATTCTAGCAAGGGTTATTTGTGAATGTTTGTCATTAAAGTAATTGAAAAAATTCTGAATAAAATAAAAGAGTTTTATTTAATGAGAGTTTGCATTAAATTTGGTGGAAATTTAATGGGAATTTTGAGTGGACTTTTGAGTGGAGGGAATTTAGAGGAGTTTTGTGAGTGGAGTGTCCACCCACATGAAGAGGGGAGGGCAAGGGGGCAGCCCCCATGCGCCGGCCACCCCCTTGGGGTTCCCCCCTCCTCCTATAAAAGGAGCCCCTCCTCCTCACTTGTCTCTCACACCTCCTCGTGAAGGATCTCTCTCCCCCTCTAGAATTTATCCCCCATGGTCTCGGACTAGCGAGATACATGTTCCCGGTGGCTATTCGGCAAGAAAGAGTTGTGCTTCCGCTGCATCGCTGGAGCGAGGAGGCGGAGGTTGCTCGGTGCCTCGAGCGTGTGCGAGCACGGATCTTGGCTGATTTGATTTGCGCTAGGACTTCCTCTCGATCTTGAGATCGGCAAGAGATCGTCTACATCAACCACGAGTTGAACTCGTTAAGCTTTGTCGGTCTTCAAGGGTATGTTCTCTACGGATATACATCCGCCCGTTGTTTGTATCTAGTATATATAGATCTTGGTATATAGTTCACATCGTAGGAAAATTTTTGTTTTCTATGCTGCGAACCCTACAAATAGCTGCCACCACAATGTCTTTAAGACCACCTCCACTCGTTGGACGCTTCTAAGCCGAAATCCGGTGCTACTTAGCGCCGGCCGGATATAAAATTTTTTCCTGCGAATGACCGTTTTCCCACTCGTGTTTCTAGTCATGGTTCTCAGGCGATGCAAAATCGGCGAGTTTTTGTCCAAATTCGGCTCAAATTGAAACGGAGTTCGGCATAAATATGAATACAGAGCAATGTTCGGCATAGTTTGGCATAAAATTAAACATAGTTCAGCATAGACTAAAATACAACATAGTTTGGTCTAGTTCGCTAGATCATGCTCGGCATCTACATTTTGTCCTCTGTGGTGAAGGCAAAACGGCGAAACAAGGCCTAGGACCAGGGTAAAGGATGCGGCGACGTTGACAGACCTATCTACAGGCGTGGTTCCGGCTTGGCGGGGTGGGGCTTCGCCGGCCATGACATGGCGGCGGGGGCAGCTGGGAGAAAGCTCTCTGCCGCGGGAAAGCCGAGTCGCGGTGGAGAATGGGTTGTCTCGCCGACAGGATTGGTCCATCCTTTTTTGCTGTGTCCAGCGTTTCCGAGCGGTTCTCAGCGCCCTTAATTCGGTCTAAAAATGAATTCAACGCAATTCAGCTTAAAAAAACACGACTGCGCGGAATTTTACCGTCCGAATAAAAAATCGTAGTGAGAACGTCGGATGGAGATGCTCTAAACCACGCCAAAACCGTTTGACAGATGTAGACGTTCTGCACCGGTACTGTCCAGGTTTCACCGGCCTCCATGCAAAGCCGGGCCAGAGAACAGCGGAACCGTTGACCGCCACTGCCGACACTCCGTGGAAGCGGCGCGTGCCGCTGCTGCCTTCGATTCGAACACCGGACGGTTGCGCTTGCGCGCTCCACTGAGGGCATGTATAATAGTACATATCAGCTGTCTGTAAACATGTGCCATGTAGGATATTTGATGAGTCATAGGGAAAAGAATAAGAGAAATCGCTGGGTCGTCGGTAGATTTGTAGACGGGCGATTTCCGCAAAACTCATTGCCTACCGACAGCTCTTCAACCATTGTCGTGGCCCCAAGAGAAAACTAGTAGTAGAAGGATGGGAGAAAGAGCGCTTCATGCGATGGTGTGCCTACACAGATAGATGAAAAGACACTTCGTTGTATGAGAAGTCTAAAATATTGTCAATACATGACGTGGGTATGTATTATAGATAGCTGCTGTCTAAACCAATGCTCATGCCCTGATTGGGAATCGAAGCCGGTCTCTGACATGGTTTTCTGTGTTTCCCCTTTCCATTGCGACAGTTTTCTTGGTGCAGCCGGTGTCCTAGCACACTTTCTGAACTTGCACGCATTCTGAATGCTAGAACTGGCTACTTTCTTTCCTAAAACAAAAAATAATGCGTACAAGTTCACGTGTGTAACTACCAGCGTGGTTTTCTTTCGCGTCTCGAAAACGTTTTATTTCATTCAGGAATTCGTTTGTACTCTGGTGTCATGCCCTTGATTAGTAGTAAGTGCTGTGAAACAGTAGTGGAGTACAAAAGGACGCAGTACAACGTCCTGAGGAAATTAACCAGAGTGGGGGAGTCCAGGACACCAAACGCCAGTGCATCATCAGCACCACAACTGTTCAGATCCAGGACACACTACCTATGATGGCACACACAACACAAACCAGGTGCCTGCGTGCCATGGTTTGATCACAACTGGATCATGCATGCCCTGAGAAGCAACCAATTCCATCATTCTGCATCCATCCATCCATCCATCCATCGATCCCCAGCTGCCTGCGTGCGTCCCACATCCACCGACCCCAATCACCACCTGGTCTCACTCCCCCCATCATATGCACGGACTCGACTCACCACAGTGACCTCGGTTGTTTTCCCGATCGGACTCGACATAGAGGGTTCAGAAATCGTTACCTGGATCAATGAACCAACGAACAAACCTGCTTCTGGTCCATATGCAAACCACAACCAACAGCAGTAGGTAGGTGGGGGTGATCAGCTGCAAATAACTTATTCTGAGGTTCGAGTTTTTGGAGGCGAGCGGTTAGATGGATGCATGCATGCACACTTGCACTGACAGCGTTGCATCAGGGCATAACAGCCACGTCTGAACGCATCATTCATGCCGTTTACTAGTATGGTCCGAACAGAACCAGGGCAGGCTGATAATGACGGTATCATGGTCTGCTGCAGTCACGAGGGAGTTGGCCCCTGTCCAGTCTGGACCCGGAACGCAACTACTGTATGCGAGAGAAGAGCACAAAGGGTTTGGGAGCTCGGGGCGTCGGCGACAGCCGACAGACAGGGGTCAATGAATAGAAATCGGACTGTAAACGTGCACTTGGAAGACTTGAGAGGGCAGGCACAGTAGATCGTGGGAACCAATGGCACATGGCGTGTGTTAGTTTATCATAATTTTTTGTGTGGAATCATCATCCTCCTTGGCTCGGGTGTCTACCGACTGCAGCGTAGAATTCGTCCGATTCTCTTCGGCCATAATAGTTAGTAGTGGTTTAAGAAATGGCTCGGCCTTTCCTATCTTGTTAATTTTCTTGAACTCCTTGTTCTGATTTCCATGGTGTCCATCACTAGCAGATTGTTCATCCTTTAGGTCCGCGCCAGTTTTTTCCTCAACATACGACGCCGCAACAATTTCATTCTTGTTTCCCTTCACCTGATCATCTGCATCAGATCGGTCAACTCCCCTTGAATTTCTAGCACTATCCTCAACAACAATGATGCCACTTCTTCCATTTTCAACGGGAGAAGCCAGCTACCTAGCAGGAGCAGCAGCATCATCACAGCGTGCATATGAGTGACCTCTCGAGAATGGGGAAAAGCGCGAGTGTTCTAGTCCGGACATGCAGACATGCACCAAATCCACCTTAGCATGCTTCTCTCTTAGCGCCCCATGCTCGATTTCGCGATCGCCCTCCACATCACTGTCGTGGTCTCTCCTTCCATCCGTTGGAGAGGTCAAGGAACTGGTGGCCTGACTGCCTACGGGAGCACTATGTGTGTCCATATATATTCTGTTGGGGATCGATGGCGGCGCTCAAAGACACATCTAAAAAGCAAAACATCCCTTGGTTATGTTAAAAATTATCTAAACTAATATATGATCATGCGGCGAAGAGATTTAAGGTATGCAATAACGCTGAAAAGCGTGCCGCCACCTGAAACTTGAAAAACTTACACAGGCAGCATCCCAAAAATACGTTTGTAACATTAGAAAATCTCCTCAAAACATAAACCTACAATAATTCTAACATGTTACCTGCGGTTACCCACAAAAACATATAATACTTGCAGCGTGCCGAAACACCACTTCCAACATCTGAAGTTTCCGATAAGTTTTCAACAAGTTACCTATGATCGTTGTTGTGGTTATGAGGGATGAAGTAGCAGATGGCTAGTTTGTGATCATCTTATTTGGATCTCTTCCCATACATACATATAAAGAAGTATATAGATTTATCTTAATCATGATTTGTCCAATTTCGAGTGGTAGATCCAACACTCCATGAGAATGATTTTAGCCCTATTGCAGTTTTTATATTACTTCCGACACAACTCTCTTTTGTTTGCACTCTTACTTTAACAGTTTTACTTTAATTATTGCTTTGTTGACAAACACAAACACCCACAAAACACTCTCGCTTGGAATCAAAGACAACTTACAGGTACTATTTATTGGATCGTAACAAGGGGCATAAAGACCTCTACCAATAGTTCTCCGTGGTTTGACACTCTTACTTCAAAACTAGCTACATACAATCTGTGCACTTGCAATCATCAGTCAATAAAATATTTACAAGCCTAAAACGTTATAAGGTTATGTTCTTGTCCAAAAATGCTCCAAAACTGAAAACACGTTGGAATTTTACAGTTTTTGTCCTTTCATGGGATCTCTTAATGACGAGGGTTGATTTCGTCAATGCCTATTGTTATGGACTTGGATTTTAGATAAGATGGGGATGTTGGAGATCGCGGAATGGTTAGCAAACAAGCAACGCGGGGACACGAAGTTTACCCAGGTTCAGGCTCCCGGAGGGAAAAACCCTACTCCTGCTTGTCTGCTCTTGATCACGGCGGAACCGAAAGGTATAGGGGTGCGCAGATGCAATCTGGCGTGAGGTGTGTATGCGGTGAGTTGAGGTGCCCTCCTCGCCATGCCCTCCTAGCCTTTATATAGATTGGCATGTTTAGGGCATCAGGTCGAGTCGATTACAGATTAGGGTTTGCCCCTTTGAAATTCTATCTACTCTAGTCTAGTCTTGTTCTCCAAGGATCCGAAGGCGTCATGGGCTTGGGCCACCCAAAAGTTCCCGTAGGCCGCGTACGTCTTCATGGGACTTCCTTGGGCTGGACCAGGTATACTAATATCGTGTACCCGCAGGGTATAACCATGTCAGTAGCCTCCGAGTGTTCAGCCGAATCGTAGAATCGGCTGAGGACTCTTCAATCTTTCGGGTGCAGTTAGTCCTGTTCATAAGAGAAAGAATGATTTTAGTTCGTAGGAATTGTTGATGTGTGTGTGCCTGAATCTCCTGACGGATCAGGGTCAGTTAACTGTCATAGGACAAAACAACACGATCTTCTTTAGACTCGAGTCCCCGAACTCGAATCTGGAACGAATGCTGGCGCAATTCGACTCAGGCCGCTGAGTTCTTATAGGAGTCAAATCCCAGTAGTTTTCGAGTGATATACCCAACGCGTCCGTCAGGATTTTTCATCGTGTCTGTTGACACGGTATTCTACTGGCAGAGCACAGTCAGGTGCATTACCAGGCCATCAGATGATATTTGTAGGTCTTATCTTTGCGTCATAGACACAGCATCCGAAATATTATCACCGCGGAGGTGTTTCGGGTGGCCAAGTAAAATGTTTCTCACTTAGCGTTTGTTTGGGCAAAGTTGCTAGAAGGATTTTTGCATTTATGATCCGAAGGATCGCAATCGAAGAATTCATAGGGTGCGCGACCAACGCTCCCTATAGGAGTAGCCCCAGAGTATATGTTCGAGTCGTAGACTCGAGAAGAGACTTTTAATTCAGTTGTTTTTAGCTTCAGGTCCTTAGGACACAATTTTTTCGGATGCTTGATCAATCCTCCCTATGGGAGTAGCCTCGAGTCCGTAGTGGAGTCGTAGACTCGACGTGGGACTCGAAGATAATCGAGAGTTATAGTTATTTAATCATTTCTCAGGTGTGTGTCCAGCGCTCCTAATAGGAGTAGCCCCCGAGTAGTTGTTCAAATCGTAGATTCGAGTAAGTACTTGTTTTATCAGTCGAAGATTTCTGGCCGTTGCTAAACTGCTTGATGACGTCAGTGCTGACGGTTGATGACCTCAACCTTCTGCGGCGCCAGAGGTGACATAACAGGACGAACGTGGGTCCCACTTCCTGACTTGGAGTTGACTAGTCATGCGCGACGTGACGAGAATTACGGCGTCTCCTCGGTTTCCATGCGTAGTGGACGGCGTGCGAGCGACGGTTCGCTGCTGTGTTGACACGTGTACGGTTGGATCTGTCCTTAGCATTAGGGCTTCTAGATGAACGGTTCCTGTTCGTCGTCCTCGTCCTTATAATCGTGGAGAAAACGGCGATTTGTTTTTACCCCTTGCCATTTGCTTTCCACCATTGTCTCCTTTTTCGCAAGCACTTGCTCTCTTGCGCGCACTAGACGTTCTTCGGTCCTTCCCTTCTTCGTTTCTTTGCTCGCATCGCCATCGTCGACGCTCCGCCATGGTCAAATCGAAGAAGACCTCTGCCGGAGCGGGTTCGAGCACCGCCGACGGCGGCAAGAAGGTTGCCGGTGCCACACGCATCACGGACGGCAACTGGAAGCGCACGGAGGCGCGCGAGGGTGACCTTCGCAAACTGCGCGAGGTGGAGCTGATCCCGCGAGACAAGGAGGTTGTAAAGCTTCCAGGCAATGAGGTAATTCCCCATCCACCCGTAGGGTTTCGGGTGATGTTTATCGCTTTTTTTCTTCGTGGCTTGTCGCTCCCTGTCCACGATTTTCTTCGTGGACTCCTTTTTTTCTATGGCATCCAACTTCATCATCTTTCGCCCAATTCTCTCCTCCACATCGCGTGCTTTATCACTTTCTACGAGTGCTGTCTCGGCATCGATCCACACTTTGGCTCTTCCGGAAGCTCTATTCCGGGAAGAGGCAATCTGGCACCGGCGGGGTCTACCCGCTCGGCGGCTGTATCATTTCCATCCGATCTTCTGTCCTCTTCTTTTCCTTTTCCATGTGCGAGTCCGTCCAATACTGGCAGAAGAAGTGGTTTTATATCCGCGACTCCATAGTGGACGGGCGAAAATTTGGCCTCGCCCCCTTCGACTCCTCCCAGAAAATTGTTCCGAAGAGGTCCTAGAAGAACCACATTCTGGAGGGCGAGGAAGCGGAGGTGGAGGAGCTCTACCGTCGGGTGGAGGCGCTCCAGATGGTTGCTGAGAAGGAGGTTAATGGTGTGGATATTATCCGCACCTTCCTCAAACGTCGGGTGCAACCGCTCCAAGCGAGGGCGCATCCGATGTTTCTTTACACTGGCCGCCACGACCCAACGAGGGTTTCGGCTGAAGAGCTATCCAGGGGCGACCTTGATAGAGTTCTTCAACCGCTGTTGAAGTTCAAGGGTGATGAAGATCTCCCGGGAAAGTCATTGATCGCCCCTTCAGCGCTTCGAAGCCGGTCCCTCAGGTGTAGAATTGCGTCATGCGCGTTGCGCCTTATTATTTTCGAATGCTATAATATTGTTGCTAAGCACGCATTTTGTATTTGTGTGCAGGAGCTAAAGGTAGTTGGCATGATGCCACCGCTGCTTGAGAACTTTCCGGTTGCGTCGGACAATGAGGTTGTGGACTCTGAGTTCGAGCTTCCGCCGGGGCAATCTCCAACCCATGAAGCCCCCGAGGCGAGCGAGGGGCAGACCCGAAAGCGTGCACAGAGTCTGAGCGAGTCTTCGGATTCCTCGACCCCGCCGACGCCTAGGGGTCCATCCTTCCTCGAGCACCACGGCGAGGATGATGGTGCTTCTTCTGCACCGTTCTCGTCTATGCCCATTCGGGCGATGGCGCCGCAGCTGCCGGCCAAGAAGAAGAAGGAGAAGGCGCCGCCTGTCTTCAATTTGAGTGACATTGACTCGTAAGTATCTTCGGATGCGTTATGTTCTACAATTTGCGTGTGCAATGTTTCTTCTTCTCTTGATCAATATTTTCCTTGCAGACACTCCTCAGAGGGTTCTCTCGCTGAGGGCACTCAGGAGGTCGTAGGTTGTCGAAGCCGACAGCGCCTCCCTTTCAGAGGGTGGATGACTCTAAGGGATAATGCTCTGAATCCCTCCCCACAAGGGGCTCAGATAGTTATTACTCAGAAGACCGCACACAGACCTTCGGACTCTCCATCTGAGCATGTAAGTAATTTGCACCTCTTGTCTTGTGGGGGGAGCCCCCGAGCCCTTTTTCGGATGATCTGTTTTGTCTAGTTTTGCTCTTGTGGGGCGTAGCCCCCGAGCCCTTTCTGATGCTTGAATGCGTTTTTGTTTTTGCAGCCCTTCGTGCATAGCGCAAATCTCCTGATCCAGCAGCACCTGGCATTGGAGGCCAACATGTGGCACCTGCAGGGTACTCCTCTTGCTCGTTTCTTTTTTGTTTTGCCTGTCGCATGAACAATGCCTGTGTTGTTCATGTGTTTCTTGTTGTTTTTTTGTAGATGAAAATAATGTGGCCCTTCGTCGGATGGATGCTCTCGACAAGAGCCTTGGTCGAGCGGAGAAGAAGGTTGCATATGCTGCTGAAGCGAAGGAGCGCCTGGAGAAGGAGGTGGCCGCCGCTGCCGAGGCTCCGGAGCGCTTGTGGAAGGAGTCTGCGGATCGCGAGAAGGAGCTTGCTGCTGCGGGTGCCGCTCGTGAGAAGGAGATGGCTGAGGCTGATGGCTGCGGCCAAGGCTTTCTTCGGTGAGTTCATTTGATTTGTTCTTGCTTTTTCGGCTGCTCCTTGTCTCGTTCTTATTCAGGCCCTTTTCTTCTTTCTTTGTCTCAGATGCTGCAGGCATCGCGTTTGATCGCGGTGTGATGCAGCACGGGAATGCTCTGGATGATGCTACCGCAGCGATCAAAGATCGCTTCGGTACTGTTGTTGGCTCCTTGGCAAAGTCCAAGGAAGTTCTTCAACACTTCTACAAGGAGGTCATTCCCAAGGGCGCTGCTCTTGAGGATGTCGACACTCTGGCAGATGCGTTGTCGGAGGATGCTTATGCGGCCTACAAGCGCAAGCAGAAGGGCATCAGTGCCTCCATGGGGTTGGCCATGGCCATGGCATCTGGGGCGGAGCTGGATCTGTCACACATCACCTCCCAGACGCCAACAGCTCCAGATGGCTCAGAGGTAGCCTTCGCTCTCTTCGCCTCCCACTGTAAGCGTTATGGGTCGAAGCTCATTGACCTGTTGGCGAATTATGCGGCGAAGCAGCAGGAGGAGGCCAAGAGCAGGCAGTCTGGCTCTGAGGCCACTCCGGATGCTGGTGCCTAGGATTTGATGTTGTAGTTTAGGATAGTTTATCCTCTATCTTTTGTAATGTACTCTTTTGTTGGTGAACAATCTTTCCTTGTGCCACGCGGTGGCCTTTAATGTATATAAATTATTTGTCGAGCTATCGCCAGAGATATGTGTGATGTTTATCTTCCTTACTTGTTTGTCTTTAGGGTCCTTCGATAGGGTCACCCGTTGGTACTTCGACTGCTCCAGATCCGCGACCATCGTTGGATGATGTGTCGCATCTTGTGTTTCTTCGCGACCGTGTCCGTGGATTGGAGGATATCCTTGGCGTTTGAGGCCACGCGAACGTGTGGAAGTCGAAGGCTGAGGGATCTACTACCAGGGAGTAATTTCTGATGGGGGAGTTGCAGCAGTTGAGCGAGCAACTGCAATGTGAGTTTTCTTGAGCTGTTGCTCGTTTTCGGATGCACCTTGTTTGTGTGTCACCTTACTCTAAGTTTGCTGCAGGTATCAACCTTGTTCCGAGGGAGGAGAAGGAGCTCGTTGCGGTTCGGATCAATTGTTTGACCCAACAGGACTTGGAAGCTAGCGGCTTCTTCTGGATGGACTGTGACCGGGCCACCGTCCTTGCGACGGTACATGATCGCGTACATCAGGTTTCGCAGGTGTTGAAGCAGGCGAAGACTTCCCTGGCATTGATTATGTTCATCATGTTTCCTCTAGACGAGGCGCCTTCCACTCTTTGGGGTTTGCTGTCAAAGTTTCGGGACGTGGGTCACGTGAGGGAGTTGGTGCGGCACCAGCTAGTTGTAGGGGTGAAAGCTTCCCTTTCGCTTGTTCGGCTGCATCGCCCTGATGTCGATCTCGTGACGGTGGCGACTGGACCGCCTCTTCGACCAGACGGTAGCCTATGGGACATGCGCCCGCATTATGCGGCTGTTAGGCAGTATGTCAAAGAGATCATGCATCTCTTTGAGCATCGGGCACGCGTGATTCTTCGGAATAGATAGACCCTGTAAAAAGATAAATGTAAAACTTGTATATATTCGAGTGGGCTTGTTATGTCCCTTTTTTGTAAAGTTTATTTGTGTTATCACGTAGTGCTCTCGTTGTGTTCATGTCCTTTTCGTTAGCCTGACGTGGTCAGCTACTCAGGTTGCATACGTTATTCTCAGTCGACGAAGTCGTGAGGTGAGGCGTAGCTCCCGAGCGTGTTATTGCGAAAAGTAATGCAAGATAAAAGAAATTTTCGGACGGGGAACTTAGTTGTTATTCATATTGTTACGAGGAGGTACATTATTTGGCTGAGTAGCCTTATTGAAAGTATAGAGGTAGCTAGGGGTAGAAGCGTCGCAGACGTGCGACGTTCCAGGGGTTGGAGTATTCGACTCCTGATGCGATGTCCATGAGGCGGTAGGCGTCGCATGGGATGACTTATGTGACGATGTAGGGTACTTCTCAGGGTGACTCGAGCTTTTTCGGCCGCTCTTGCTTGAGTCGTAGGACGAGGTCTCCTTCGACGAAGGACCTTGGGAGCATATGATGGCTATGGTAGTTGCGGAGGCTCCGCCTATAGACAGTTGAGCGGGCCGCAGTGATGTCGCGTGCTTCGTCGAGTGTGTCGACGACATCCTCGAGTGCGGGCGTTGATTCGGCTTCGCTGTAGGCGACGACCCATGGGACCTTGTGGCGTACCTCGGCAGGTAGTACGGCTTCGGCTCCATGCACCATGAAGGAAGGTGTGAAGCCAATTGCGCTGTTCGGCGTTGTGCGTAGGCTCCAGAGGACGAAGGGTAGCTCCTCTGCCCAGGCTCCCGCAAGTCGTTCGAGTGGGCTGAGCAGGCGTTTCTTGATGCCGCCTCCTACGAGGCCGTTGGCCTTTTCGACCTGCCCATTATTCTGTGGGTGCGCCACAAAGGCGTATTATATGTTGATGCCAAGGCCCTCGCAGAAGTCCTGGAATTCCTTCGAGATGAAGTTCGAGCCATTGTCTGTGATGATGTTGTGCGGCACGCCGAACCTGTAGACTATGGACTCGAAGAATTTGACGGCCGTTTTGCCGCTTTGGTTGGTGACGGGCATGGCCTCGATCCACTTGGTGAACTTGTCGACTGTGACCAGGAGGTATACGTGGCCTCCTTTCGAAGATTTGGGCAGTTTGCCGATCATGTCGAGGCCCCATTAGGCGAAGGGCCAGGCCAGCGGTATGGCCCTGAGCTCCGATCCTGGTGCGTGTGGCTTGTCCGCAAACCTTTGGCAGCCGTTGCACCTTCGGACGATGTCCTTAGCATCGTTCATGGCCGTTGGCCAGTAGAATCTAGCTCGTAAAGCTTTGGCGACGAGGGCGCGTCTGCCTGCATGATGACCCAAGATGCCCTCGTGGATGTCTTGGAGGATGGTTTTGTCGTCACCAATGGTCACGCACCTTTGGATTACACCCAAAATACTACGCTTGAACAACTCGCCATTGATTATGGTGAAGGCCTTGGACCGGCGAGATATGCGTGGGCGTCCGTCGGGTCATCAGGCAGTTCTCTGTTTATCAGGTACCGAAGGTACGACTGTGTCCATGTTTCTTCGATTGCCATGACCTGCATCAGGCCGACCAACTCGACCTTGGTGTCAAGCTTTTTGGGTCCTTGTCCTTCGGGTAGCGCAGCCCCCGAGTGCTCTGCTTCTTCGGGTGATCCCTTGGGGAATTTCCTTTTGATAGAGGGCACACAGATTTGTTCGAGGAACACACCTGGTGGCACCCGTGCACAGGTGGAGCCAATGTTGGCGAGTTTATCGGCCTCTTCGTTGCTTTCCCTTCCAACGTGCTGAAGCTCGTAGCCATCAAAGTCTCCTTCGAGTGAGTTGTAGAGCGCGCGGTACGTGATCATGTTGGCGCTATGAGCGTCGCACTCGTTCATCGTTTGCCGGACGACAAGGTTCGAGTCACCGTAGATGACTAGGCATGTCGCGCCGCAGATTTTGGCCATCCTCATGTCATGGATGAGGGCCTCGTATTCGGCAACTTTGTTGGAGGCGCAAAATTTTATCCGAAGGACGTATTTCATATTATCGCCTTGCGGGGACATCAGTATGACGCCAGCTCCTTCTCCAGCCTCACGCTTGGAGCCATCGAAGTGCATCGTTCACTACTGCGTCATGTCCGGGGTGTCTGGCAGCTGAAGCTCCATCTAGTGGACGAGGAAGTCAGGGAGGACGTGAGATTTGATCGCCTTGCGCCGCTCGTAGACTATGTTTAGAGGAGATAGCTCGATGCCTCACAGGGCTACGCGTCCCATAGCTTCGGGGTTGTTCGGGATGTTGGACAATGGCGCCTCGTTAACGACCATTATCTGGTGCTCCTGGAAGTAGTGGCTCAGCCAACGAGCCGTCATGAATACGTTGGAGGCGAGCTTCTGGTAGTGGGGATACCTCTGCTTTGTTGGTGTTAGGACCTCGCTGAGGTAGTAGATTGGGCGTTGGACCCCATGGGTCTTTCCTTCTTCGGGTCGTTCAACCACGAGTACGGTGCTTACCACCTGGTGCGTGGCTGCAATGTATAGTAGCAGAGGCTCGCGCTCCTTTGGTGTTACCAGAACAGGCGAGGTGGAGAGCAGCTGCTTCAGGTCTTCGAATGCGTCGTCTGCTTCGGGTGTCCACTCGAATTTGTCGGCTTTGCGCAGCAGCTGGTAGAAAGGCAGGGCCTTCTTACCCATGCGAATGATGAATCTGCTCAGCGCCGCGATGCGCCCAACTAGTTGCTGGACACCTTTGAGGTTCTTCGGCTTCTCCATGGTCAGTATGGCCCGGATTTTCTTCGGATTTGCCTCGATCCCCCGTTGGGAGATGAAGTAGCCGAGTAGTTGGCCAGATGGGACGCCGAAGGTGCATTTTTCTGGATTCAACTTGATCTTGTAGTGATCAACGTTATCGAACGTCTCGCGGAGATTGTTGATAAGTGTCTTGGCTTCCCTGGTCTTGATAACTATGTCGTCGACATAGACTTGGATGTTGCGACCGATCTGGTTTTTCAGACACGCCTGCATGCACCTCTGGTATGTGGCACCTGCGTTCTTCAGCCCGAAAGGCATTGTGTTGTAGCAGAACACTCTGAACGGCATGACGAACACCGTTTTCTCCCGATCTTAGACCTTCAGTCGGATATAATTGTAGCCTGAGTAGGCATCGAGGAAGGATAGCTTCTTGCATCCTGCAGTCGAATTGATGATCTGATCGATCCGTGGTAGAGGAAAGTGATCCTTGGGGCAGTACTTGTTGAGCGATGTGAAGTCCACGAACATCCACAGGTTGTTCGTGTCCTTCTTGGGGACTAGCACAGTGTTGGCCAGCCACTCACTCTCCTTGATTTGTCGGGTGAAGTTGGCGTCGAGCAGTCTGTTGACTTTGATTCCAACGGCTTCAGCTCTTGGTTCATACAGTCTTCAGATCGACTGCTTTACAGGCTTCAGGTCCAGAAATACATTGAGTGCGAGCTCGGCAAATTGCCTGGGAACTCCTGGCATGTCCGCAGGACACCAAGCGAAGATTTCCCAGTGCTCACGGAGGAATTCGACGAGCACGCTTTCCTATGCGGGGCTGAGGTCGTTGGATATTAGAGCTGTCTTGGAGGCATCCGTTGGGTGGACCTGCACCTTTTTTGTTGACTGTGGAGTCAAACGACATGTCAGGTGCGTTTTGCCTGGAGACTGGGGGTGCCCCATTGTATGTCACCTCTTAGATCCTCGTAAGCTACTCCTGCATACCGAATGACTCGGAGATTCTGTTGAAGTCTCTGTCACAGTGGCCGGATTGGGTAAAGCTGCCTTGAATGGTAATGACGCCCCTGGGCCCTGGCATCTTGAGCAGCAGGTATGCGTAGTGCGGTACTTCCAGGAATCTTGTGAACGCCACGCGCCCAAGGATAGCGTGGTCCTGGGATGGCCAGTCCACCACTTCGAATTCTAGTCGCTCACATCGGAAGTTTTCGGCTTGACGAAGATGACGTCAAGCCATATCTTTCCCGGGGTATAGGCCTTTCCCTGGGACTATGTCGTGGAACGTTGTGTCGGATTGTTCCAGACTGCACAGCGGGATCCACATTGTTGCTAGGGTGCTAGCGAACATCAAGTTGATGCTTCTACCACCGTCCATGAAGATGTGGCTCGTCTCGAACCCTCCGATCTGCGCCTCGGGCACCAGGGCGGCATGACCTGGGCGAGGGATCTGGCGGGGGTGATCTAAATGATCAAACGTGATGCAGGACTCCGAGCCGCTGAGGTACTCAGGGATGGCAGGTGGAGCAGTCACGGCCAAGCTAACTTGGCGGGTGATCTTATTTTGCACCCTGTTTGTTGGGCGCCCCTTCTCGATCATCAGGGCTCCCTTTGGTTGTGGGTATCCTCCTGCATCATTGTTTGGTGCAGGTGCGATTGCTGGATTCGACGGTCCTATGGGTGGTGGTGGAGGAGCTCCGTGGGCGATGTCACCTGTTGCAGGTGCGTCCCAAACCCAGGGTTCACGATCTGGCATCGCATTTGGGTGAGACCTTCGCTGAGCTTCTGGAACTCGCGGTAGTCCTTTAGCATGTGGCTGGCCTTCTTTTTGCCATCTTGCTTGTCGATGTAGAAGTGGATGGTGCAGGGTCCAGATAACTTGCCGTATGCCGAGGGCTCGTCATCACGGATGCGGCGTTGCCATGTTTGCGTGGGGCGTCCTCCGGAGCGAAAGTTGCCTCCGCGGTATCCGTCGCTGCTGCGGTTTTTGTCGTTGCGGCGATCGGCATAGCCAGCAGCAACCATGTCGGGTCCGTCGCGATCGTCGTAGATGCGCGATCTTCATTTGCTACTGCGCTCGCGCCTGCGGTCGTAGTCATCCTCGTCATCTGAATGTGTTTGATGGGGGGAATCTTCGCCATCTGCCCACCTGTTGGCGATATCCATGAGGTGGTCGAGTTTCTTGGGCTTGATGAGCCCAAGTTCTTCCTTGAAGTTCGGGCGTTTAACCCCGTCCTTGAAGGCGTCGATCGTCCTCTCCTCGGAGATGTCCACCGCAGAGTTTTTGATGTTGGACCAACGTAGTATGTACGAGCGAATGGATTCACCCGTTCGTTAGGTGCAGGCCCGTAGTTCCTCGATCAAGGATGGCCTCTTGCTAGTGCCCTTGAAGTTTCAGATGAAACTATACTCTATCTCTTCCCAGATTTGGATGGAGCCTGAGGAGAGGCTGCTGAGCCAGATTCGAGCTACGCCTGTTAGCTGCAGCTGAATTGCACGGCGGTATTCCTATTGCCACCATGGATTTTGATGAATGAAAGGTGGTCACTAAGCCAGGCCTTCGGGTCCTATGTTCCGTCGAACTTCGGGGTCTCCGAGGGGAGCTTGAAATTTTTCGGCATCCGTGTTCTTCGAACGGATCTGCTGAAGCATCTGGCTCCACATAGCTCTCTGTCGTCTTCTTCCTCAGATTCGGTTGAGCACGCGCGCTTGGCGCGCGCCTTGTCGACCTTGCGCTGGGCGAGATCGTTTCGAGCGTCGTAGTCGCTGCTGCGATGCCTTGGGCTTTTGCGACGTCGAGATAGATCGTGCTCGTCCTCGTCGGATGAGGGTGTGGGGCCGCGGTTGAATCTGACCGCAGTTTTCTTTTTCGGCTCCGCAGGAGCCTCATCGTGGAGCACAACTCTGATGAGTCCAAGTCCAGCTAATGCAGGATTGTGCATGGCCATCTTCAGGTCGTCCGTCGGGGGCGGATGGGATGCAAGATAGGTGGTGGCTGCCATGATCGCAGCCTGTTGCCTTTTCGGCGTAACGATGTTGTTGGCGTCCATCGCCATGAAGGACGTGTTGAGGGTTCTAGTGACCTCGCGACGTGCGGAGGGTTCCATGTGCTCTCTGCGAGACAGATGCTTGTTGGCATGGTTGTTGTGCGAACTGGAGCCGTCAGCGGCAGAGAGCGCAGCTCGCTGCACTCTGGACTCCGAGGCTGCCTGCTTGCGTTTGTCGAGGTCCTCCTGTAGTTTTACCTGTTGGTTATGCTCGCTGATGAGGAGGAGGGGGTGTGCCATCAACAGGTCCCGTGAAGCATCCATAGGTAAGATCCTATTGCCTACGATGGCTTCGCGTGCCTAGCGCCATCCGTCCTTGTTGAGGTTGATCTTTTGGTAGGCGTTAGCGTCGCCTTCGTTTGGCTGGAGGGATGGTTGCCCTCCGTTTCCTCTGTTCCCATCCTGCGGGTTGGGCAGTTGATGACCCATAAGTATAGGGGATCGCAACAGTCTTCGCGGGTAGTATTACCCAATTTATTGATTAGACACAAGGGGAGCCAAAGAATACTTTCAAGCCTTAACAACTGAGTTGTCAGTTCAGCTTCACCTGGAAATAGTTCTTGCTCACAGAAAAGTCTATATCAGTAGCAATAGTTTGGTAGTAGCAACAGCAAAGCAACAACAACAATGAAACATGAGCAATAGTAACAGTAACAGTAAATAGTGGGATTCGAGTGCGATAGGCATAGGGATGGATGGACGGGCGTTGCATGGACAAGTCTAAACATATAACTTCAAGATCTAGGGCATTGCAGGTAAATAATAACAAGCATACAAGTACTAAACAATCCTAGGCATGTGCTCCATATATAGTCATACGTGCTCGCAATAAGAACTTGCACAACATCTTCTATCCAGCCAGCCCGTGGCAGCGGGGCCTCTAGGGAACTACTGGCAATTAAGATTCTCCTTTTAATAGAGCACCGGAGCAAATCATTAACACTCCGTGAACACATGTGATCCTCACACCACAGCCATCCCCTCCGGTTATCCCAATTATTGTCACTTTGGGGCCTTTGGATCCGGACAATGATATGTGTACACAACTTGTAGATAAGATCACAAACAATACTATCATAATGATTCAATAATAAGTTTAGATCTGAGATCATGGCACTCGGGCCCTAGTGACAAGCATTAAGCACAACATGTTGCAACAAATTCGAATAACACTAATAGAGATACTAGGCACTATGCCCTAACAATCTTATTCGATTGCATGATAGAAATCATCCAATCCCTACCATCCCCAAGCCTACAGTGGGGGATTACGCACTCATGGATGAGGGAAACATCGGTGGTTGATGGATATGTGTGGTGATGACGATGGCGATGATCCTCTCCAAATTCCCCGTCCCGGCAGGGTGCTAGAACGGAGTTTTTGGATCCGAATCTTGGTTTCTGGTGGCGGCGGCGGAGCGTAACTCTTTCTGGAAAACTATTGAACCCCCATCGGTTTTTAGGTCGAAAGGCAACTTATAGGCGCAGAGGGAGGACGAGGGGTGACTAGGGTGGCTGCACCCCCTAGGCACGGGTAGGGCCCACCCGCACCTGGCAGGGGTGTGGCCCCCCAGGCCCCTTCTCCGTCTCGTCTTCTGGCTCCGTGGATCTTCTGGTGAAATATAATTTTTGGCATATTTTCTGGGATTTTTCCTGATAGTTCATTTTCTGCACAAAAACAAGACACCAAGGTAATTCTGCTTAAAACAGCGTTAGTCCGTATTAGTTGTATCCAAATCACACAAGTTTAGAGAAGAAATAGTAGCAAAGTGTTCGAGAAAGTAGATATGTTTTGGACGTATCAACTCCCCCAAGCTTATCTTATTGCTTGTCCTCAAGCAATTCAGTTGAAAACTGAGTACGATAAAAGAACTTTCACGAACACATTTGCTTCATATGATGTAAATATTCTCAGCACAGGAGTAGATGCTTAGACAATTCATAATAAAGAGTATGCAACTAAGTCTACTCAATAGTCATTGCAAGATAAGAAGAGAAACCAACTCAATAATAATAGGTAGCATGAAACATAAACATAAGCAACATTGCAATGCTCATAGTAAGGTATGATAGAGTGGTATCTCGCTTGCCTTTGTTTGAAGAGCACAATATAAATGCCAAGGCACCTCTGAAGTTCAAGTGAAGGCTAGAGATAAAGATGTCAGAGATATAAGCATCAAAATCATGACATAATTAACCAAGTTTTGAAACAAACACAAGAATGACAACTATGCTCTCAAGAAGGTGCTCATAGAATAAGTGGTGACTCAACAAGGTAGTGAAAACGGTTTTGAAAGGTTTGAAAGGCTTCCAAATGCTGAATGGAAGGTACTCATTAGCTTTGAGCTCTCATTGGCCCTATCATAGGCATCTTCATATGGTTAAGGTGAAAGTGAGGTCCAATCTGAATCATATGGTTGACAGACCATAAACTGGAAATCCCAAGTCCCTTGAGTACGAGGGTCGCTCTGCATGCTACTCAACTTTGGTTACCTGAAAGTTCTTGTCATTGTAAATACATGCATATCATAGAGAACCGCCAACGGGGTACCCCTTGCACATGATACAGGAGTGATCCCGTGATCAAAATGACAAGGCAAGCAGACAATGAGCATCTCAGCGATCTTTTTATTTACTATGTGTATAGATTTTTATTGAGGATGCTTCATAAATGCTCATTATGGTGATTCTACAAGTTTCCACCATGATTAAGCATGGCTTAGGCTAGCGGCCCAGGCATTTCTCTAACACAATGTATAGACTCCATGAACTCACAAGCTCCCCTTTCATTTCACATCGTCGACATCCGCAAACAAAAGAGCAAGGTATCAACTGGATTAGATATCCAAAAAGTGTTGAAAGCATTCCCTGTGACAGCACGGTTCTGCTGATTCCCAGCATATAATTTGCAAGCATATAACTTTCATGGACAGGTCACAATGGTTCAGGATTATTAAGTGCAAGGAATAAAGTGTGCCATCAAGTTCGTGAGAGCTTTACTAACTAACTTTCTCAAAACAGACAAACATTTTATTTTGGAAGAAAACACGGCATATAGAATATGCACCAAAATAGCAAATGATGCTAATAGGTAGGTATGGTGGACATAGCTGGCAATATTGCTTTTGGGAGTTGGAAGCACGGGTATAGCTCATACTCGGTGCAAGTGAAGGCTAGCAATGGAGAGGGATCGACAAACGAGAGAGCAATAACTGTCATAAATATGCTTGCAACAAAACATGACTAATTATGGCATGAAAGTGATACAAGAACTCCGAGGCAAAATAAATCATCGAGGCTTACTGACTACTGATTAGTCATATGCATGTGTGAGCATGTGCCAAGTCGATTCATATGAACAGTCAAAGGAGGATACCACAATATCATACCAAAGTATGAATAAAACAATGCAAGAAAACATTCATATAACATGCTACAAACTATTAGCAAGCTAGAGCTGATCACAAGAAAGCAAGAACTACTAAGCATCCATAATGACATACACCTTACACAAAGAGGCTAAGCATGCTCACAATGATGAGTATATGTACAAAAATGAAAACAAATAGAGTTTGTTACCAACCTCTTACCACTCCTCAAGTTTTCTTAATCTTCATTATTGCCCTTCACTTGTGTGACTTGAATAATAACATGAAACCAAAATCCACTGAAGACGGCTGAACCCTGCTAATAACTCACAAAACCAAAGAAGAAGAACAAATATTTTTGGTGTTTTCGATTTTTTTAGAAACAAGCAAACAAAGAAAAACCAAACCAAACAAGAAGCAAACAAAGCAAAATCTTTTTGGATTTTTTTCTTTTAAGGCAAACCAAAGCAAAGAAACAAACCAAGAGAAACAACAAAAATATTTTGGGTATTTTTGTGTTTTTGAGAAAGAGGCAACAAGAGCCAAAAAGAAAGCGAAACAATAGAAATACAAAGAACCGATCGAACATGATATGTATATGAGTGTGATGTCGGTATACCTCCCCCCAAGCTTAGGCTTTTGTCCTAAGTGGGGCTCAATAGCGCGGGTAGTAAACCCATGCCGATGGGTCATCATAGGAATGATCATAGTCAGGCACCTGCGATGAAGAAGAAGACGCGCCCCAATCAAATGAGGGCTGCTGGTATGAAGACTCTCCCAAGTTGGAGGGCTGAACCGAATTGTCTTCGGCATCCTCTTCAACATTCTCCTCTTGCTGGGAGAGCTACTCCACATATGTGTCAACCTCCTCCTCCGTAAGCGACCATCCTTGCATGTTATCAAAATTAAACAAAGCAGGTGCAGGCAAGTAAACTATTTTCTCAGTCCTACCCTTTCTCCGACCTTGCTGGGCAAAATATATTTCATATAGTAAACTTCTCACATTATCCCCCAAGGAAACAAAACCATGCTGAATCATGGATTCAATATCAAGCCTCTCTATGGGGAACTGATAATCTAAATAATGAGGCTCTAAACCATGGAAAGCTAGCAACCTAGAAGCAATGAGACCTCCACAAATTCCACCCTTCTCGCGGTTGGTGGTGAGACAGTGAGCTATCAGCGCACCTAGTCTATAAGATCTATTCCTATTCAGAGCAGTTGCGATAAAAGATAGATCAAAAGAAGACAACTTTCTAGCAATCTTTCTAGCTAGAACACACTTGGTAATGAAATAGGCAAAGTATCTAACAGCTGGGAACTGAATGTTCCGAATTTTACCACTTTCCTTTGAGAATTCGAAACCTTGGTAAATCTTAGCATATAAATCCATAAGTGACTTGGGCCTCTCCTTGATCTTCTCACAAGATCCCCACTAAGGTACTCTAATTGCTGCACAGAAATCAGCAAAAGGCAGGTCGACAGGTATATTATATATTTTGTAATGGACCATGGGATTATATGTAGACCAAGTGAACCGGAAGCCCTGCACAAAATCCATGGTTAGCTTAACATATTGGAATGGCTCACCTTCAACAAAGTGTTCCAACCCTGCATTTGTAATCATAGTTTGGAAATCTTGGAGGATCCCCGCAGTTCTCGTAAATTCATGGCATGGATAAATGGAAGGAAAAACTGCCTCCTGACAATGAACCTTCATTGGCTCAGGCACCATCAAGTCATATTGGTTCAGTGGATAAGCACTCATCTCCCTTGCTGAAATTTTTAGACAACCATCAAACCAAGTGATTTCTAAGTTGATAAATGATGAGCAACTACTATAGGAACTTGCTAGAGGACTACACATGCATCAAAATAAAGTTTCTAAGCATAGAACAAGCATGCAAGCTCAAACAACCTGACACCTATAGCGGCAAAATACTCAAGATACAATCTACCAATCACAAATCTAATTGGACAAGTGGAGGAGACACATACCAAGGAGCAATCCCTCCAAAAATCAGCACTTAAGATGGGCTGAACAAGGAGATTGAAAATCGCGAGCAAGAGTAGCAAGAACTCGAGCTTGAGCAAGTTTTTCGGTGTTTTTCGGGAGAGAGACAGAAGGTGGCTTTGAGGAGGCAGCCTGGAGGGGCCTAGGTGGGCCAGACCCCTCCTCCCCTAGGAGCCACCCCTGAGTAGGCCGCGTCTACCATGGGTGTGATGGCTTGGGGTGTCCCCCTGGGTCACTTCAGGTGTCTCTCTGCCCCTTTTTTCGAGGAAAAATTTATTTTGAATTTTCTGGGATTTTTCGGAAAACTTTATTTTTGGCTAATTTTGAGGGTATGAAAATTGATTTTCTCGCAGAAACAGTTTTTTTGGAACATAATTATTCTTAATAGAGCAAGGAATAGTTCGTATAACTGGATCACCAAGTTTCTTTGGAACCTTACCATGGAAGGAATAATTAGCAAGCAAAGTAGAAATCTCCTCATTAGGAATCTTCCTTTTATTAGAGACAATATCCTTCATATACTTTGAATAAGGGGCAAATTAATAGCATCAGTCAAAGGAATTTGCAAAAATAAAGGTTTCATGCACTCACAAAACTTGTTGTAGTGTTCTTCCTCCTTTGACTTGTGTTTCTTACCTGGAAAAGGCATAGGTTTCTGCACCCAAGGTTCTCTCTATTTACCATGTTTATTAGCAATAAAATCTTACTTTGTGTACCTAGTGTTCTTAGTGTGCTTCTCAGGTTCTTCCTCAACTTCCTCCTTATTAGGAGCATCATTTTTATCATTACCACTCTCAGTTTCAGCATCAGAGACAAATATACTATTGGATCTACAGCAGGTTCAAGGGGTTCCTCAACTATCTTGTGTTTCTTTTTCTTTCTCTTACGAGGACTAACACTACTCTCACCTTGTTGATAATCCTGCTCAATTCTTTTAGGATGTCCTTCAGGATATAAAGGATTTTGAGTAGCTATACCACTCCTAGTTCTAATTCCATAAGCATGTTTATCTCCTGAAGCATTAACTAGCATATCCTTTTGTACCTTAGCAAGTTGATCAAGTTGAGTTTGAACCATTTGAAAGTGTTTACAAAGCATTTTAATATCATTAGAAGTTATTTCCACAATATCTTTCAACTCATTAATAGCTCTAGATTTTTCCAATAAATGATTCTAAACTTGTTTATTATTACCTTGTTTAACAATAAAATGTCAAGTTCATCTAGGCATTGATCAGGAGGCTTATCATAAGGAATATCACCTTCATCAAAGTGTTGGAGAGAGTGTACCTCAATAGTAGATGAGTGGGGAATTGGCTTACATAATTCTTATATAGGAGGTAGATTCTTCACATCTTCAGCTCTAATACCTTTCTCCTTTAGACACTTCTTAGCTTCCTTCATCACTTCATCATTTAATGCAATAACTCCCCTCTTCTTTGGTGTTGGTGTTGGAACTGGTTCATGCACAACTGGTTCAGGATTAATAGGCTCAGGTGTATTTAGCTCAGTTGAAGTCCAATCATCATAATTCCTGCTTATTTTTTCCATTAATTCTTCAGCATCTATAGGAGTTATTTTCGTGAAAACACAATCAACAAAGCTATCTAGGTATGTCCTAGAATCATCAGTTAGTCTATTATAATAAATATCAAGAAGCTCATTATTAGGTAATGGACATCCAGGATGTTCATGAATCAAGGCATAGTGAAGGGAATATGCCCGAGAGGCAATAATAAAGTGGTTATTATCGTATTCCTATTTATGATAAATGTTTATTTTACATGCTATAATTGTATTAATACGGAAACGTTAATACATGTGTGTTTAATAAACAAAAGAAAGTTCCTAGTTATGCCTCTCTTATAAACTAGCTCGTTGATTAACAAGATGATCATAGGTTTCCTGATCATGGACATTGGATGTTGTTAATAACGAGGTCACAACATTAGTGTAATGGTGTGATGAACATTCATCCAGTATAGCATTACGATCAAAGTCATTGAGTTTATATTGCTATAACATCTTACAGTGATCCTAATCCTTAGACCATGAGATCATGTCAATCACTAACCGGAAGAGTTTCTTGATAACATCAAGCGTCACACGTAATGGGGTGATTATAAAGATGGATTCGAACTACTAAAGTGTTATGTTGAGGCCCATGGATCGAGAGTGGAATTTGTTCATCCGATGGCGGATAGATATACTCTGGGCCCTCTCGGTGATATCACATTGATTAGCTTGCAAGCAAGTGATTTGATCACTAGAATGTTATATCACGAGCGAGAAAGAGTGCATGTGAGATCAAACTAGGTATGGAGATACCGATGATCGAATCTCGGACATGTAATATATCATGAAACAAAAGGATTAAGATACTAGCGTAAAAGGTTCGATCACAAGAAAGTCATCGTTGAATGTGATGGGTCTCAGATCCCGCCGATTATTGATCGAGAGGGTCTCGATCATGTCGCATTATTCACTAACCGTAGGGTGACACACTTAAGAGACACCGACATCCAATTGGAGCAAAAGTTTCATGCCGAAAGAATGAACAAGCGCGAATTTATTTCACTAGATACAAAGCAGTTTTCGGGTGAAATTGCATAAAGTGGTTATGCATGTGAAATAGAATTCTAGCAAGGGGTTATTTGTGAATGTTTGTCATTAAAGTAATTGACAAAATTCTGAATAAAATAAAAGAGTTTTATTTAATGAGAGTTTGCATTAAATTTGGTGGAAATTTAATGGGAATTTGAGTGGGTTTTTGAGTGGAGGATTTTCATTTTGAGTGGGAGCTCCACCGACATGAATGTGGAAGAGGTGGGGGCAGCCCCATGGCTGGGCGCCATGCCCCTTGGGTGCCCCCCCTCTCCCCTATAAAAGGCCCCCCTCTCCTCCTCTCACACCACACCTCCTCGTGAAGGATCTCTCTCCCCCTCTAGAATTTATCCCCCATGGTCTCGGACTAGCGAGATACATGTTCCCGGTGGCTTTTCGGCAAGAAAGAGTTGTGCTGGCGAGGCGGAGGTTGCTCGGTGCCTCGAGGCGCTAGGACTTCCTCTCGATCTTGAGATCGGCAAGAGATCGTCTACATCAACCACGAGTTTGGACTCGTTAAGCTTCGGTCTTCAAGGGTATGTTCTCTGGATATACATCCGCCCGTTGTTTGTATCTAGTAGATAGATCTTGGTACATAGTTGTTCCCATCGTAGGAAAATTTTTGTTTGAACCCTGGTATCGAGCCGGATCTGCGTAGATACTTTGCAGGTAGTACACATATGAGTATGTGGCGATGATGATCATTTATTGCTTCTTAGTTGTACTTTGGATATTGGTGGCATAGTGGGATGAAGCGGCCCGGACAAACTTTACATGTCCTCGCACATGAGACCTGTTCCACGCTTGACATGCAACTAGTTTTGCATAAGTGGCTAGCGGGTGTCTGTCTCTCCTACTATAGTCAATATCTAATTTGCAACGAGTTGTCAACAATTTGTTTATCCTCGTTGTGGTTCATGTTCGTAGGTAAGAACGGTTCTATCTACGAAATCCCTAAGCCACGTAAAATTTGCAATGGATAAATTAGAGGCGTCTAGTTTAGATTGTTGCTGGGCTAGTGTTATGATATGGTAGTATTGTAAGTAGAAGTATGAGATGATACTCTTACAACACACATAACGTGTAATCTCCATAGACCTTGGACTTACACATATAGGTATGATAGTGATCATACCACGGTGCACATGATAGAGATCATATGCGGGAACCATATCATTCCACTAATAAACATGTGATGTTTGATAGCATCTTATATTGCTTGTTTGGCGTTTTATTAGCATAATAAGATGATCCCTCATTTAAATATCAAGATAAGAATGTGTTCTTCCTTTAGTATGCACCTATTATGTTCTAAATGGCTCCAAGACATCACGTGATGATCGGGTGTTTTGGATCCACGACCATATTTGGTGTAACACCTTGAATACTAAGGTTCTTACTTGGCGAGCCTAGCATGTACAGACATGGCCTCGGAACACGGACCGAAAGGTTAAGCAAGAGTCATATAGTAGATATGATGCCCATTTGATGCTCGCCTTTGAAGCTACCGACTCACGTGATGATCGGACTTGGTGTAGTGGATTTGGTTCCTGTAATCACCAAAAAGGCACGAGGGATGTCGTTTTTGAGTGGGAGTTCATTTCTAATTTGGATTAGTAGAACTCAATTTATCATAAATTAAATCAAAGTGAATTTGCATAATTTGTTGTAGTCATTGGCATTCGTTCACCATATGCATAGTTGTAATTGAGATAATAGAACTATAGAATTACGGATATATACTTGGTATCGTATTGTGTTGAGTGTCAATCTAAAGTTTAAAGTCCTATTGCAAACTTTCAGAAAACTTTATTTACTCGTGAGATTTAATAATTGGTATTAAATCAAGAGTAACAATTCGATGTTAGTATCTTAAGTATCATGTTTGCCTCCATGATTCTTGATTGGTTTGATATCAAGTTTATCTAGGAGTGAAAGAATTGTTTAAAACCATCATGTGTGAGATATAACGATATAAAACAATGTTTGTTGCAATATGATAGAGTATAATATATGTTCTCATATTGGATGAGAATTTACGAAGGTTGGAGATGCTAGACATCCTAATCATCCAAAAGGGTTTTGGAAAGTAATGTTATACTCATGATTCGCCTTTATAAGCTAAAGTAGCTTGATCATGAAAGTCGTCATGATAAGGGTGAATAGAATATGTATGTAAAGTGTTTACTACACTAAAGATTACTAAAGAATGGATTTTGAAAGAATACCGATCATTTTGATGATGGTGATCTACTTCAAAGTGCAAGTCCAAAGGTATTATTATTTGAATATACACGCTTTGGACTATGTGTCATGTATATGGCGCCACTGTTGATGTTGATAAATTCTTTTAAAAGGAAAAGGAAATGCTAAAAGAGAATCTATAAAATATATTTGGCGAAAAGAAAAGATTGAAATATCCGGTTTAGGTATATATATATGATATACATGTTATGGTTGTATTCTTTGCTTGTTAAACAATGTGGTTCTTGGGTATTGGATACGAATTGGTTGGTATGAAATTTCATACGAACAATGCAATTCATGAACCACAATGGCATAAGTAACTAGCAAGAGAATATGTGATTATGTTCATCGAAAACAAACAAACCGTTGTTTGTATTTCTGACATCAAAGCTTGACTTCAAGATTTGTTTTGATAATTGTTATTTAAATGGTATTATGAGAACAAAGGTTGTTCAAATAATTACGTATTCCATATAAGATGGATGATTTACAAATCTAGTTGGAGAAATCACATCCATAAAACCTAATGCTAAAATGTCGCAAGGCAAATGATTGAAAGATCACTTACAGTGACATTTAAATTATATTGGAAAGAGAACATGAAGAATCTCCATATTCATGGATTTTTGGAGTCTTTGATTTGATCAAGTGGCGCTTGTGAGACTTTCCGTGATAATTAAAACTTCGTTCAAAGGCCAAAGAAGAACTAACGACTAAATTATTGGAATTTATACATATCGATGTATGTAGTCCATTATGTATAGCGATGGGTTTCAACTTCATATGCTTTCTAAATTTGAGTGAATGTTCACTTAATGAGAAAGAAGTATGAAATATTTGAAGAATGTTTCAAAGGCTTTCAAGATGAAGTGAAAAATCATTGTAACAAGAAAAATAAATGGTTTATGATTTTATCATAAAGATTTATTTGAGTTACAAGTGTAACAAGAAAAATAAATGAATTATGATTTTATCATAAAGGGATTTATTTGAGTTACAAGTTTAGCAAAACACCTAAATTTACATCTCCGAAACACCATAGGAATATGGAGTGTTTGAGATTTGTAATGAAACCTTGTTTGACATGGTTGGATCAAAGGTGTTATTTATAAAGCCATAATGTTTTAAAAGATTAAAGCTTTAGAGACTCTTTTACCTTTGCTTGAAAAAGAGCTCCATCTAGATCCGTTGAAATGACACCATGGAAGTTATGGTTTGGGGTAAAACCCAAGTTGTCATTTCTTAAATTTTGGTATACTAAACATAAGTAAGATGTTTACAACCGAAGTCGGATGAGCATGTCTTTGTAGGTTATTTCGAATAACAATTGGTTATTCCTCCATAACACCAAGGACAAAAGGGTTTGTCGCTTGAAACGTGAAGTTTCTTGAAGAAGGAATTTTTCATAAATGTTAAGTGGGAGGACAATAGAACTTGGATAAGGTTAACGAACCTTAGCTAAATGTAGGAAATCGCCATAATGCTCATAGCTTATGTGCCTCAAAGGTTGTGGTCACGGAGGTCTAAAGTTCCTATTGAACCAAGAAGGTCGGTTAAACAATCAAATGCTAAGATTTGAGAGTAAATCATTATTGTTTGACAATGATGAACCGAATACATACAAAGAAGCGATGATGGGCTCAAATGGCTTGAAGCCATAAAATCCGTGATAGTTCCATATACGAAATCAAGTTTTGAACTTGGAAGACCCTCGGAAAGGTGTAAAAACCTATCATTTGGATCTATAAACATGGATGTCTCACATCTATGAAATATTACATGTCGTAAAGTATTTTATGACAATGTTCAAGGAGTTGACTATGACAAGATTTGATCTTTCATAGCGATATTTAGTCTGGACGGATTAAAGTAGCAACCACTACATATAATTTGGTATATGGTAGATGAATAAACAAAACAAAGTTCTTCTAATAGAATGGTTACCTAGGACGTGTACATGACACGGTCCAAAGGGTTTTGTTAAATTCAAAGGATGCTAAAAGGGCATGCAAACTTCAATGGTTGAAGTAAGCATCGCGGAGTTGGAATCTTCACCGTGATGAAAAGGAGTTTTCATCAGGAGACGATGAAGATGCTTGCATTTGCAAGAAATTAAGTGGAAGCGCTAAGACATATTTCTAATACATTTTGTGGAGGACATCTTGTTGATTAGAAATGATGTATATTTTATTGACAAAGGTTAAGAATTTCATTTCGATGAAAGACTTAGGCAAAACCCGAATATTTAGCGTGAATGTCTATAGTGGATAGACTGTAACGCTAATATGTTTATGCCAAACGTACATATATGAGATATTGAAGGAGTTCAATATAGAAACGACAAGAAACAGTTCTTGTTGCATGGAAAGGAATTGAATCAAGATTCAAGTGTATCGACACTTGATAAGTGAAACAAGATTCAAGTGCTTTGACACTTGATGAGTGCAATCACGAGAATGTTTTGATCAATCATACCATGATATGTACACATCCAGATATGTCCTATGCTCTAAGTGTTATGAGCATATACGAATGAATCATAAAATGATCATTGGACGATAGTGAGGATATTCTTATGATCTTTTGGAAGAACTAAGAATATATTTGTGTAGAGGTGACAATTACAAATAGTTCATTGTAAAGCGTTACATTGATACTAGTTTTGTCACAAGATACAAATTAAGTTTATCTCAATTTAAACTATGGGTGGCACAATGTAATGGAAAGGAGATTCCATGATGGATTTGGAAGAGTTCCAAAGTTAAGACATTGTGACGAATACTACAACAAAAGGCTAAGTATATGCTATAGTAGCAAAGGAGGAATTTGTGTCAAGTAGTTTGTTATCAAACTAAGGTGTGGCTAACACTAAAGATATATTGTATGACAATAGTATCGATGTGTTTTAACCCCAAGGAACTAAAGGTCTCACCAAAGACCAAATTTATACAATGCCATCTCATTGGAGAATGAGTGATGCGTGAGAGCAAAGACATGCAAATACAGAAGCATCGAGATTATGTTAACCACTTGCAATTCGTATTTGGAACACAAGCCATAGGTGTTCAATACACAAAGTTTTCAAACTAGATTATTGTCTCTAGTGCAAGTGGGAGAGGGAATATGCAGAGGCAATAATAAAGTGGTTATTATCGTATTCCTATTTATTATAAATGTTTATTTTACATGCTATAATTGTATTACGTTAATACATGTGTGTTTAATAAACAAAAGAAAGTTCCTAGTTATGCCTCTCTTATAAACTAGCTCGTTGATTAACAAGATGATCATAGGTTTCTTGATCATGGACATTGGATGTTGTTAATAACGAGGTCACAACATTAGTGTAATGGTGTGATGAACATTCATCCAAGTATAGCATTACGATCAAAGTCATTGAGTTTATATTGCTATAACATCTTAAGTGATCCTAATCCTTAGACCATGAGATCATGTCAATCACTAACGGAAGAGTTTCTTGATAACATCAAGGTGATTATAAAGATGGATTCGAACTACTAAAGTGTTATGTTGAGGCCCATGGATCGAGTGGAATTTTTCATCCGGATAGATATACTGGCCCTCTCGGTGATATCACATTGATTAGCTTGCAAGCAAGTGATTTGATCACTAGAATGTTATATCACGAAAAGAGTGCATGAGATCAAACTAGGTATGGAGATACCGATGATCGAATCTCGGACATGTAATATATCGCGAAACAAAAGGATTAAGATACTAGCGTAAAAGGTCGATCACAAGAAAGTCATCGTTGAATGTGATGGGTCTCATCCGCTTACGATTATTGATCGAGAGGGTCTCGATCATGTCCGCATTATTCACGAACCGTAGGGTGACACATAAGAGACACCGACATCCAATTGGAGCAAAAGTTTCATGCCGAAAGAATGAACAGAATTTATTTCACTAGATACCGAAACAGGTTTTCGGGTGAAATTGCATAAAGTGGTTATGCATGTGAAATAGAATTCTAGCAAGGGGTTATTTGTGAATGTTTGTCATTAAAGTAATTGACAAAATTCTGAATAAAATAAAAGAGTTTTATTTAATGAGAGTTTGCATTAAATTTGGTGGAAATTTAATGGGAATTTGAGTGGGTTTTTGAGTGGAGGCTTTTCATTTTGAGTGGGAGCTCCACCCACATGAATGTGGAAGAGGTGGGGGCAGCCCCATGGCTGGGCGCCATGCCCCTTGGGTGCCCCCCTCTCCCCTATAAAAGGCCCCCCTCTCCTCCTCTCACACCACACCTCCTCGTGAAGGATCTCTCTCCCCCTCTAGAATTTATCCCCCATGGTCTCGGACTAGCGAGATACATGTTCTGTCTTTCGGCAAGAAAGAGTTGTGCTGCATCGCTAGAGCGAGGGCTAGGACTTCCTCTCGATCTTGAGATCGGCAAGAGATCGTCTACATCAACCACGAGTTTGGACTCGTTAAGCTTTGTCGGTCTTCAAGGGTATGTTCTCTACGGATATACATCCGCCCGTTGTTTGTATCTAGTAGATAGATCTTGGTACATAGTTGTTCCCATCGTAGGAAATTTTTTGTTTTCTATGCTGCGAACCCTACACATAGAACCTTGTCCATGACTCAGGCAATTTCTCTTTGAAAGGGCATTTATTGTCATAAGAACTTTTGGTGTTCGTTAACAACAAGTAGATCATTTTATTGTTTGTCATTGTCCACAGGTTGGTATTATGATAAATGAATAGCACCCTCACTCTTGGGAAAATACCACATTCATGTGCCAGTTGAAACTCCATCGAGTCTCGATGCCAAGACCAGAGTCTCCGGTGTGGTCCGGAGTTTCCGGTTCTGGCTCTGGTGGTGCCTCCCAGGATCTGGCTGGGACATTCTGTCTGGGGGTCCGGAGCCTGCTCCGGAGGATACTCCGGAGTCTCCGGTGTTGGATAAGTCCGGAGTCCTCGGTGTTGATAGACCGGAGTCTCCGGTCTTGTTGAGACATGAAAGGGCTGGGTCATTCAGATGGGCGGTCCGGAGGCTGGTCTGGAGATTGGTCGGAGTCTCCGGTGTAGACCGGAGTCTTCGATCTGTAGACCGGAGTCTCCGGTCTGACTTTTCTACAACGGTCAGAAAACGGTTCAAGGAGGGGGCTGCCTATAAAAGGTGACCCTTATCTTCTTCCTCCAGTTGCTCGAGCTGCTCAAGAACACCAACCCCATTAGAGCCACCAAATCTACAAGATATCTTCATCCAACCATCCAAAGTCATTGATCTTTGGAGAATCGAAGGAGGAGGCCTTGATCTACATCTTCACCAAGAGAGATCTTCATTTCCCCCTCATTCACTTGAGGGCCCCCAAGCTCTAGTGTTTCTTTGGAAACTCTAACTTTGATTTGGTTCTTACAAGCTTGTCTTTGATTTGTCTTGATAGCTTGCTTGCATTTGGGAGCCTCCAATTAAGTTGTGGATGTGTGCCCCGAACTTGTTGTAAAGGTGCCGGCTTCCACCTCGAAGGTTGCCAATATAGTGGAAGGTGAATCGAGCCCGTTGGGGTGAGATTCATCGGAGAACAAGGGAGGCCTCTCGTGGCGTTGGTGGTTTGAAACCACCCCCTCTCCAAACATAGACGTACTTTCCCTCAAAAGGAAGGAACTATGGGAAACAAATCCTTGTGTCTCCGCGTCCACTCTTTTGGTTACTTCTATCCTTTACCGCACTTTACTTACCTGTTCTTGCTTAGTGTTGTGTTAGCTTGTGCTTGGTTGACATATAGGTAAATTCACCATAGTTGCATATTCTAGAGAATTTACCTTTCTTGTCAAACCCTAATTTGAAAAACAGTAAAATTTGAAGTAGCACCTATTCCCCCCCCCCCTCTAGGTGCCCATACGATCCTTTCAATTGGTATCAGAGCCACGACTCTTTATTTGGGCTTTACCGCCTAAGAGAATATGGGTAGCCAAGAAGGGGATGGTGGTAGTGAGCCGACCACGGTGACCATGGAAGATCTCAGAAACTTGGAAACAAGATTGAGCTCTTCCTTGGTCATAGAAGTCAAGAAGATGCTAGAGCAACTTCTTAAAGACAAAGATGGCTCATCACCCCCATCTCCTCAAGAGGATCTACCATCCGTTGTACCTAAAGGGAATACTTCGGTATCCCCCGAGGGTATGATGGTGGGGGGTAAACTAGACAACGTTAATTCCTACACACACAATGATGGTGGGAAGGGTGAGCACCGTGATTCATGGTACTCTCCCGACCCTCCAATCCCTCACCCTCATGTGTACAATAGAGGTGACCCACCTAAGCTTGAAGAATCTGCTACTTTTGCTCAATGGCAATCACTAATGAGAACTCATGTGCGCAGATCTTGCATTGAACTATGGAACATCATCGAGCATGGACTCTTTATTGGGGATCCAAACAACTTAACAAGAAGAGAGGTTGTCAATATTCAACTCAATGCCACTGCTTTTCATATGATTCAACAAGGATTGGGGACAAAGGATTATCCACACATTGAGCACTTTAGCATTTCCAAGGAAGCTTGGGATGCCGTCACTGTATTGTTTGTTGGAAATGAGAGTATGAGGAGGAACCGATATGATTCTCTAATCAATGAAGCCAAAGGCTTCTAGATGAAAGAAGGTGAAGATCACGAAGACATGTACCGAAGGCTCAAGACCACCGCCACCGCTTTTAGAAATGTGGGTGCCTCACATGTGGATGATGCATGGATAAAAAGGAAATATGTGAGTGCACTCATGCCTTTTGAGCCCACCGACTTGAAGAGCCTACAAGGAATACACAACTACCATCTCATGACCTCAAATGAAGTCATGCAAGAGATGGCCACCTTCAAAGTAGCCGCCAAGAATGCCAAAGATGCTCGTGCTTGTGCCCTTGGTATGAGCAATGTTGTCAATGTTGCGTTGAAAGCCAAAGTTGTGGACCATGGGGATGAAGATGATAGTGATGAAGGCCTATCCATGGACCATCCCGATGAAGTCAAGATTGCTCATGGTCAATATATGGCCTTCTATGCAAAGAACTTTTGGAAGAACCCCGCCAAGGCCAAGATGGAAATGCAACGGAGAAGCAACCCAAATGGGAAAAGAGAGAATACCACTAGGTTGAGAACTTGCTTCAATTGTGGTGACCGCTATCACTTTGTGGAAAGTTGCCCCTATGAGAAGAGAGAAGATCACGGTGGTAAACTTGTGTTGAAGAAGACTCTCACGGCACCTTACAAGAAACCTTTCATCAAGAAGAATCCCATCAACAAGAAGTCGGGAGAAATTGTCTTGATCACTCATGAAGAATACTCCTCCGACAATGAAGATGATGAAGATGAGGAAGAGGAAACTTCTCATGGTGTGGCTGCTTTAGCCACCACTTCTACTTCGACATTCTCACTCTTGGATTCTCCAAATGAGAACTCTCCCACCAAGAACGTCACTTGCCTTATGGCAAGAGGAACGGAGGTATCCTCATCATCCCGCTCTACTCCCTTAGATAATGATGAAATTGATGATGAGATGTCTCTTGATGTTAAAATGGAATTAATTGCCTTTGATGAGTTTATGACTAACCTAGAAGGAGATGCTAAATTACATTTTGGAAACATCCTAGATCAACTTTCACATACTCAAGAGCTTCTAGATGTAAGATGTAAACTTGGGCATGAACACTTGATTGAGCTAGAGGCTTTAAACAATGCTCTAGAAGAAGAACAAGAAACTAGGTTGTCACTTGAATTAAAACTTGAAGGGCTTGATGAGGCCAATGACATTATTGTTAACAAACTCATCAAAAAGCGTGATCATGCTATTGCTAAATACAAAAGGACTAAAAAGGACAAGATTGAGTTTGGTGTGGTTCATGAAAAACTTGCCGAGGACTTTAGGTTGCTTAACAAGGCTCACAAGGTTTTGGAGAGTGAACTCTTGTCACTCACAAAGTCCCATGAAATGCTTCAAACTCAATTGGCCAATATTCCTTCACCTAGTAACTTCATTCCATCTAGTAGTACAACTATTCTTGAAGAGAATGCTAGGTTGAAGGGGGAGCTTGCTAAGGCCACATTTCCACAAGGCAACAAGTCCAATGATGATCTTTTGAGCAAGCAAAGGCCTAGTGGTGATAAAGGGGGCATTAGTTTTGTCTCCAATACTAAGAAGAAGAAGAAGAACAAGAAGAAGAAGGCCAAGCCCGCACAAGATACCAACAAGACCATTGTGGATAGTAAGACCACAAGTGGTAAAACTATGTCTCATGATGACTTTGCGGGAAGTGCTAACCCTCACTATGTTCTAATGCGTGATTATTATGGTGATGTGTATGCGCAACATGTTGGCCCTTATGATGGGTATATTGCTTGGTCTATTTGGGTTCCCAAGACACTTGTTGCTAACAAAAGAGGACCCATTGAAAAATGGGTACCTAAAAATTAGCTTAATCTTTTGTAGACTTATGCTTCCGGAGGGTCAAAGTGGGTGCTTGATAGTGGTTGCACAAGTCATATGACCGGAAGCTCGTCTATTGTCAAGGAGTTAAAGCCAAATGATGATCAAATCACCCTGACGTATGCCGACAAATCAAAGTCTAAGGTAATGGGTTTCAGCAAGGTTGCGGTTGCTCACGACATTACACTCGTGAACGTCATGCTTGTTGAGACCCTTGGATACAATTTACTTTTGTTCCTTGCTCTTGGAAAGATGGGCTTTGCCGTCTTTATTGATGTTGATATTGTGGTCCTCTTGTGGAGCAAGTCTCTCAAGGTTGCTTTTGTTGGGTACGTCGAACATGACTTGTATGTGGTGGACTTTTCGGAGCAAACCACTACAGGTCCGATGTGCCTATTCGGAAAGGCCGATGTGGGGTGGATATGGCATCGCTGACTAGCCCATGTCAATATGAGAACTTTGCAAAGTCTCCATAAGGAGGGCCATATTGTTGGAATAAAAGAAAATGTTTCCTTTGCCAAAGATCGTGTTTGCAGGGCATGTGTTCTAGGGAAGATGCATGATGCTCCTCACAAGCCTAAGAACCGCATCAAGTCCACCAAGATCTTGGAGCTGCTCCACGTGGACCTCTTCGGTCCTCCATCTCATGCAAGTCTTGGTGGGAAGAAATATTGCTTGGTGATTGTTGATGACTTTTCAAGATACTCTTGGGTTTATTTCTTCAAGTTGAAGAGTGAGACTCAAAAGACCTTCATCGACTTCATCAATTTGGTCCAAAGGCAATACAATGTTCCCGTGATGATCATTAGAAGTCAAAACGGCACCGAGTTCAAGAACTACACCTTGAATGATTTTCTTAGTGATGAGGGGATTAAACATCAATATTCCGCTGCATACACCCCTCAACAAAATGGTGTGGCCGAAAGGAAGAACCAGAATCTTATTGAGATGGCTAGGACCATGTTGGCGGAGTTTAAATCTCCATATAACTTTTGGGCCGAAGCCATCTCCACCGCATGTCATGTTTCAAACCGGCTCTACCTCCGCAAAGAAATCAACGAGACTCCATATGAAATACTTACCGGTAACAAGCCCAACATATCTTACTTCCGGTTGTTTGGTTGTAAGTGTTTCTATCTCATAAAAGGTGTTCGTTTGTCCAAACTCGAGTCTAAAGCATTAGAGGGTATTTTTGTTGGCTATGGTCTCGAATCTCACACTTATAGAATCTATGATAAGCTCTCCGGAGCCGTCATAGAATCTTGTAGTGTGACCTTCGAAGAATATGATGGTCCCCAAGGGGGGCGTGTTGATGCTTGTGATGCAGATGATGAAATGCCTCAGGATGCCATAGGAAGAATGGCTGTGGGATATATCCGCCCCATTGAGGAACCCCTTATGGTGGATCGAGAAGAACTATGCTCCACTCAAGTGGAGCCCTCATCTTCACAACATCAACAAGCTCCATCCACCGAGGAGGACAATGACTCAAGCCAAAGACAAGATGTAGACCCTCAACACGATGATCATAGTGACAACTCTAGTCAAGGGGAGCTTGATTCTTTCGCCCGGGTGTCAAGTGGTGCCAAGGCAATTGCTCAAGGAAGATCTGTACAAACTGCTTTGAAGCAAGCTCAAATTGATGCTAGAAGTGCACTTGATCATGACCAAGGTCAATCTTTGCCTCTAGATGAAGAGGATGATTCCAATGATGATCAAGGTCAAGTAAATGGTCAAGACGAGGATCAAAATGATGAAGAGTGTCCCCCAAGAAACAACACAGAGATCCACGCTCGTCGCGAAGCTAGAAAGAAAAGAATGTTGGAATTAAGAGATCACTCTCTACAAAATGTAGTTGGTGATCTAAGGAAAGGTATTTCCACAAGAGCACAATTGAAGAGGTTCAGTGAACACCAAGCACACATCTCCATGATTGAACCAAAGAAAGTGTGGGAATCTCTTGAAGATTCGGATTGGTTGGAAGCTATGCACAAAGAACTCAACAAATTTGAGAGAAACAAAGTATGGAAGTTAGTGGAAAAGCCAAAGGATTGCCGCAATGTTATTGGAACAAAGTGGATATTTAAGAACAAGCAAGATGAGCATGGAATCATAGTAAGAAACAAGGCTAGATTGGTTGCACAAGGGTTTTCTCAAATTGAAGGCATTGACTATGGAGAAACTTATACACCCGTGGCTCACCTTGAGTCCATCCCTATCCTTCTTGCTTATGCGGCACATCATAACTTCAAGTTACAACAAATGGATGTATAAAGTGCATTTCTTTATGGACCATTAAATGAATTGGTATATGTTAAGCAACCCCCAGGATTTGAGGACCCCAACTTCCCAAACCATGTCTACAAACTTGATAAGGCACTCTATGGGCTCAAGCAAGCCCCACGCACGTGGTATGAGCACCTTAGAGAGTTATTGTTTGATCGTGTATTTGAGGTTGGGAAAATCGATCCCACTCTTTTTACTAAGAAGGTCAATGGGGAGCTTTTTGTATGCCAAATATATGTTGATGATATTATCTTTGGCTCATCTAACAAAGCTTTTAATGATGAATTCTCAAAGCTTATGACTAGTAGGTTCCGGATGTCTCTGATGGGAGAGTTGAGAGTATTTCTTGGCTTTGAGATCAAGCAAGTTAGAGGAGGGACATTCTTCAATCAAGCCAAGTATACTCAAGATATGCTCAAGAGATTCAAAATTCAAGATTTAAATGGAGCTCCTACTCCCATGGCTACAAAGACTCATCTAGAACAAAATCCAAATGGTAAAGATGTGGATCAAAAGGTATACCGGTCCATGATTGGTTATTTACTTTACCTTTGTGCATCTAGACCTGATATTGTATCGAGTGTAGGTGTGTGTGTGCAAGATATCAAGCGGCTCCTAAGGAAAGCCATTTAATGGCAGTCAAGAGAATCTTTCGATATTTAGTTCATACCCCATTTTATGGTCTTTGGTATCCTCGAGGCTCAACATTTTCTCTTTGTGGATACACGGATTCGGATTGGGCGGGGGACAAGGATGATAGAAAATCAACATTCGGGGCTTGCCAATTCCTTGGTAGGTCCTTGGTATGTTGGTCTTCCAAGAAGAAAAATTGTATATCTCTCTCCACCGCCAAAGCCGAGTATGTGGCAGCTGCTAGTGCTTGCACCCAATTGCTATGGATGAGGCAAACTTTAAAGGAATACGATGTCCATTGTGACAAAGTGCCTCTTCTATGTGACAATGAAAGTGCCATCAAGATTGCTTACAACCCGGTGGATCACACAAGGACAAAGCATATTGAGATTCGACATCACTTCATTAGAGATCATGTTGCTCAAGGTGATATTGATCTATCATATGTATCAACCAAAGATCAACTTGCCGATATCTTCATGAAGCCACTTGATGAAGCAAGGTTTTGCTACTTGAGGAATGAACTAAATGTCGTAGATTCAAGGAGCTTGACTTGATTTTATTGCACTCTCACCTATGTTTCAACTCATATTTGGTTTAGGTGTAGGCATGGATATAGGAGGAGTGCGGTCCTAATTGATTGGACCATCCCTACCCCCATTATGCCCAAAGCAGTCAAAATCATTCCTCTTAATATCATTTAGTGATATGTGAGCTTAATGATGAGTTTTGGTAATGGACCCAAGATATATCTTCGTGGTGCCAAGCCAATTATACTCAAATATGGTGGCCTAGGACACCGCCCTCTCTCATTTGAGAGGTTGGTACTTACTCATGTTTGTCATTTGCTTGATTCTAGTCTCTTGGAGTTTTTCTGAATATTTTTGTGAATTCCTATGGCTCTTGTTGGTTCTTCACAGTTTGATGTCTCAACCCAAGCCCTATCCCTATCTTAAAAACCATCTATCTTTCATATATGTCCCCAAACACTTTTCCTGGAACTTTTGGTCGAGGAGGACCGGAGTCTACGGTGTAGGCCGGAGTCTCCAGTCCAGACGGTTTCTGTCACTTAAAGAAGGGGGTGCAGGGTGAACTGGTACAACAATTTCTCATTCTTCACCCCATCCCCTACCTCCAAACCCCGTCGCCTCCTCTCCCAAAACTCCTCTCCGGAGGTCAAGAAGCCCCCGAGATCTGTCGTGCCGCTAGCCAACCTTCCCCTCTCCCCCATTGGGTCATTCCCACCGGAGGAATTGATCCCATGGACATATCTGGTACCTCTCCTCTATTTTTTCTCCTAGGGTTCATCTCTAGATGTGTTTTTGAGGATTGTTGCTGATTTTTCCATTGGAATCACTTGTTTGCGTGCACTCCAGTACTTTAGCCTTGTTGCATTGCCCGATCTACTAGATTCACCCTCACCAGCATCTTCCCATCTCATGCCCGAGCTTCCCGACCGGAGACTCCGGACTTAGGTCCGGAGACTCCGGTCTAGGCCGGAGACTCCGGTCCCCAGGACCGGAGACTCCGGTCTGAGCCAGAGACTCCGGTATAAGGTGCGGAGACTCCGGTGGTGGGTGAATCAAAATAGTCCAGAAATGCATCAAAGTTCTTGTACTCATCTCCATGATATCTCCCTCACTGCTGTTCACAGGTGATGGTTCTAGTCGTCCTCGTCGTACCAAGGCCAAGTCCCAAAGGGGAAATCCTCGCTATGATGAAGCTCAGGGTCAGTTTATCGTGCCTCCGTCCAACCGGAAATAGCGGGCACGTGATGCAGCTTACATGAAGAGGGATCAGGAGAGGGCTGAACGGGAGGACCATGCCAAGAGGGCCAAGTATGACAACCTTCAGTCCTTGCCAAAATGTCTAAAGAGGAGTACCGTGAGCTGAGAAAAATAGATTTCTATGCTCTCCCTCGTACCAGTGAGGACCCTCGTTACTGGAGGAAAGAACAGGTTGTGTTCATGAAGGATGTGTATGGTGTACTCACCAAATCACCTGTCTGCCCTCAGAAGTTCATGAGTGTTGAGCAGATGCGCTATAGCCCTTACTGCAATGATGCCCTGTGGATCTGTGAGAAGCTGGGTCTCTACAACTTGATGGAGCCGCGTGAAGACTACAATGTCCACCTTGTACAGCAGTTTTATGCCCCAGTTGTGTTTGGGTCTGATCTTGACCGGACCATGGTGTGGATGTCTGGCACCACTCGCTGCACGGCTACATTTCATGACTTTGCCAACGTCATCTTTGAGACCTTTCATGGAGTATCCACTCCTGTGGGGCTACGCATGCACTCAGCTGCTTTGGGTGAGAACAAGTTAAAGCTGGCACCTCTGTATGATGATGGTGTTGTGGGGGGTTCCAAGGGACTCAAGACCCTCTACAACCTTATGCTGAGGATCTTCTGTCACACTATTGCACCAAGTGTTGGAAATGATGATGCAATTAGGGGTGGGCTTGTCAACCTCCTGTACCATACTCACCGTACCTTCAATGTTGGACCTGAGGCAGATGCTGCACCTATTGACGTGATGGACTTTATTTTCGAGGAGATGTTCCATGCCATTCTCTACAAGAAGTCTCCTCCATATGCACCCTTGGTTATGAGGCTCATCAACTCCCAGGAGCATGATTATCCATATGGCATACCACCACACCTCACTGAGCACACTCTGGTCTCACTACAGCAGAAGGGGCATATGGGGCCTGCTCCGAGGCGTCGCTATGGGGATGATGATGAGGATATTGAGACGGAGAGAGATCCCTCCCCACCTAGAGTTCGAAGGAAGAATGCCTCCAATGCCCCTATGCCTACTATGACTCGAGACTATGTGCATGAGCGAGTCAAGAAGGCCAGCTTTTGGGAGAGGACCCTTTGTTGCATGAATGTCGACATACGCAAGCAGCAGCATGCATCCTACCAAAGCAACCGCCGCATTGAGAAGCTCCTCAAAGAGATCAAGGAACAAGGTGCTGAGGAAGGTGAGGATGAATACAATGATGAGCATGGGGCTCAGCAGTCCACAGAGTCTGATCATACACTCTCATTTGGGGCATGGAATGCCCAACAGGATAGTCTGGTGGATTGGAAGACGTTTGCTGATGTCACCTTCGGGTTCGGGTACCAGGGTTCTTCCTCTTCTCGCCCTCACGGCAAAGGGCCTGCTGTCCCTGAAGACGATGATGATGACTATGATCAGGATGATGATGACCAGGAGGAGGATGAGGATGCTGAGGATGACGAGGATGACGATGACTACTGAACGGTTGGGGGCGCTAGTGTAGGTCTTTTCCCTTTTTCGGTGTTTTGATGCCAAAGGGGGAGAAGACATTCTCATCGGTTTGCATGGTCTTGGGATTTGGGATTTGCGACTATCTGTCTTTATTTGCCTTATTCGAACTTGAACTTTATGTGTGTCATTTGTTGTTCATGTGTGTGACTATGACTATGTGCTTGTGTGCACCATCTATTGTAACTCATGTGAGATTTATGTGTGCTACCACTGATACTATCTATCTTGCATGATTTACTTAATTATCTTGTTGCACATAGTCAGGGGGAGTCCCATATATATATATATTATTCCATGAAAATCACTTGTTGTCATCGAACACCAAAAAGGGGGAGATTGAAAGGGCATTTATTGTCATAAGCACTTTTGGTGTTCGTTAACAACAAGTAGATCATTTTACTATTTGTCATTGTCCACAGGTTGGTATTATGATAAATGAACAACACCCTCACTCTTGGGAAAAGACCACATTCATGTGCCACTGTTCTGGAAACTCCAGACCGGAGTCTCTGGTGTGGTCCGGAGTTTCTGGTTCTGGCTCCGGTGGTGCCTCCCAGGATCTGGCTGGGACATTCTATCTAGGGGTCCAGAGCCTTCTCCGGAGGATACTTCGGAGTCTCCGGTGTTGGATAAGTCCAGAGTCTCCGGTGTTGATAGACCGGAGTCTCCGGTCTTGTTGAGTCATGAAAGGGCTGGGTCATTCAGATGGGCGGTCCGGAGGCTGGTCCGGAGATTGGCCGGAGTCTCCGGTGTAGACCGGAGTCTCCGGTCTGACTTTTCTACAACGGTCAGAAAACGGTTCGAGGAGGGGGCTGCCTATAAAAGGGGACCCTTATCTTCTTCCTCCAGTTGCTCGAGCTGCTCAAGAAGACCAACCCCATTAGAGCCACCAAATCTACAAGATCTCTTCATCCAACCATCCAAAGTCATTGATCTTTGGAGAATCGAAGGAGGAGGCCTTGATCTACATCTTCACCAAGAGAGATCTTCATTTCCCCCTCATTCACTTGAGGGCCCCCAAGCTCTAGTGTTTCTTTGGAAACCCTAACTTTGATTTGGTTCTTACAAGCTTGTCTTTGATTTGTCTTGACAGCTTGCTTGCATTTGGGAGCCTCCAATTAAGTTGTGGATGTGTGCCCCGAACTTGTTGTAAAGGTGTCGGCTTCCACCTCGAAGGTTGCCGATATAGTGGAAGGTGAATCAAGCCCGTTGGGGTGAGATTCATTGGAGAACAAGGGAGGCCTCTCGTGGCGTTGGTGGTTTGAAACCACCCCCTCTCCAAACGTAGACGTACTTCCCCTCAAAAGGAAGGAACTACGGGAAACAAATCCTTGTGTCTCCGCGTCCACTCCTTTGGTTACTTCTATCCTTTACCGCACTTTACTTACCTGTTCTTGCTTAGTGTTGTGTTAGCTTGTGCTTGGTTGACATATAGGTAAATTCACCATAGTTGCATATTCTAGAGAATTTACCTTTCTTGTCAAACCCTAATTTGAAAAAGAGTAAAATTTGAAGTAGCACATATTCACCCCCCCTCTAGGTGCCCATACGATCCTTTCACTCTTCTTCTCCCTGTTTAAAATAAAAAAGTCTCTGCAAAGCAGCATGTCTAGCACTGGGAGGAAAATATTTCTAGAAGAAAGAATCAATCAAGCAATCGGGTCTATCAATGGAACTAGGAGGTAATCTATTAAACCAAGCCCTAGCTTTTCCTTTTAGTGAAAAATGGAAGATCTTAGTAACAAAGTACTTGCGCATCTTAAAATCATCATAGAATAAAGCACTCATAGTAGAAATCTCATTCATATGAGCCACAACACTCTCATTTTCAGTCCCACAAAAAGGTTATTTCTCAACAATATCTAAATAAGATAAATCAAGAGAGAAATCATAATCTTTATCTTTAATATCTATGGGAGATGTGGCAAACTTAGGATCAGAGGACAACTTAGGCATAATAGTACATCTAGCAAGGAGACTCTTAATAGCACTAGTACCATGTGTGTTTCGGCACTCTTCAACAAAATCATCAGTGAACTCAATGTAACCATCATTAATATCATAACTCTCACTAGACTCAGGTGATCTAACAGGTGTAACAGTGTCTTCACTAGGAGTTTCTGTATTTCCTAGACTAGCCATAGTAGCATCTAGAAAAGGACCTAATGAACCACTCGCATCAAACTCAGTAGAAGTAACATCATGAGTATCAAAAGCAGTTTTAGACTCAACAGTAGTAGAAATGTGTGTAGCATGAGTATGTTGTGGTGGTGTTACAAGCTTACTTATAACAGACGGTGAATCAAGAGCAGCAAAGGTGTTTAGGACTGTACCTATTCTTGTAGTGGATGGTAAAATAGGGAACTTTCCATCATGAGACTTCCCCATGATGAAAAGAGTGGTAGTGAACAATAATAGATCCAAGCGAACTTACAAATAAAGCTATGCTCCCCGGCAACGGCACCAGAAAATAGTCTTGATGACCCACAAGTATAGGGGATCGCAACAGTCTTCCACGGGTAGTATTACCCAATTTATTGATTCGACACAAGGGGAGCCAAAGAATACTTGCAAGCCTTAACAACTGAGTTGTCAGTTCAGCTGCACTTGGAAATAGTTCTTGCTCACAGAAGTTTATCAGTAGCAACAGTTTGGTAGTAGCAACAGCAAAGCAACAACAACAGTGAAACAAGAGCAACAGTAACAGTAACAGTAAACAATGGGATTCGAGTGCGGTAGGCATAAGTATGGATGGACGGGCGTTGCATGGACGAGTCTAAACATGTAACTTCAAGATCTAGAGCATTGTAGATAAATAATAACAAGCATCTAGGTACTAAACAATCCTAGGCATGTGCTCCATATATAGTCATACGTGCTCGCAATGAGAACTTGCACAACATCTTGTGTCCAGCCAGCCCGTGGCAGCGGGGCCTACTAGCAATTAAGGTGCTCCTTTTAATAGAGCACCGGAGCAAAGCATTAACACTCCATGAACGCATGTGATCCTCACACCACAGCCATCCCCTCCGGTTATCCCAATTATTGTCACTTTGGGGCCTTTGGATCCGGACAATGATATGTGTACACAACTTGCAGATAAAATCACAAACAATACTATCATAATGATTCAATAATAAGTTCAGATCTGAGATCATGGCACTCGGGCCCTAGTGACAAGCATTAAGTACAACAAGTTGCAACAAAGTCAAATAGCACTAATAGAGATACTAGGCACTATGCCCTAACAATCTTATTCGATTACATGATAGAACTCATCCAATCCCTACCATCCCCAAGCCTACAGTGGGGGATTACTCACTCATGGATGAGGGAAACATCGGTGGTTGATGGAGATGTGTTGGTGATGACGATGGCGATGATCCTCTCCAAATTCCCCATCCCGGTAGGGTGCCAGAACGTAGTTTCTGGATCCGAATCTTGGTTTCTGGTGGCGGCGGCGGAGCGGAACTCTTTCTGGAAAACTATCAAACTCCCATCGATTTTTAGGTCGAAAGGCAACTTATAGGCGCAGAGGGAGGCCGAGGGGTGTCTGGGGTGGTTGCACCCTCCTAGGCGCGAGCCGGGACCACCCGCGCCTCGTAGGGGTGTGCCCCCCCAGGCCCCTTCTCCGTCTCGTCTTCTGGCTCCGTGGATCTTCTGGTGAAATATATTTTTTGGCATATTTTCCTGGATTTTTGCTGATAGTTCATTTTCTGCACAAAAACAAGACACCAAGGTAATTCTGATGAAAACAACGTCAGTCCGTGTTAGTTGTATCCAAATCACACAAGTTTAGAGAACAAACAATAGCAAAGTGTTCGAGAAAGTAGATACGTTTTGGACGTATCAGCGGTGGATTGGGTGGCGTTACGTGGGCACCCGAACCTGGTGGCAGTTCCGATTCAGTCTGGATGACCACGGCGCATTGATAACGCTCGCGGATTGGATCGCTGCTGCCGCAACTTTCGGATCTGGAACCGTAAGTTCCTTCATCTAATGGAGGGCGCAGATCCGAGTTGCCGCCGTATGACTCATCTCGAGTCAACGTGCGAATACGCTGGTGCGGGGTAAGCGGCCTCGATGGATGGTGGCGACACCCACACTGGGAGGCGGAGAGTGTCGGTCTGCCCTACCTGGAAGCAGAAGCTCCCGAATAGAATCTCGAGCCCGTCGTCTACGGGCTCGAAATCCCTCATGGTGGCTGGTGAGTGGGAAGTAAAGTCGAAAGCACCGAAGAGGAGGTGGCTCTCCATCTCCGAGGAGTTATAGATTGCTTCGGATGGGACCGTCACGATCGCACAATCAACGCCCTCAATTCCCACAGACGGTGCCAATTGACGATGGTTGATTTCGTCAATGCCCATTGTTATGGACTTGGGTTTTGAAGAAGATGGGGATGCTGGAGATCGCGGAACGGTTAGCAAACAAGCAACACGGGGACACGAAGTTTACCCAGGTTCAGGTCCCCGGAGGAAAAACCCTACTCCTGCTTGTCTGCTCTTGATCACGGCGGAACCAAAAGGTACAGGGGTGCGCAGATGCAATCTGGCGTGAGGTGTGTATGCGGTGAGTTGAGGTGCCCTCCTCGCCGTGTCCTCCTAGCCTTTATATAGATAGGCAAGTCTAGGACATCAGGTCGAGTCGGTTACAGATTAAGGTTTGACCCTTTGAAATTCTATCTATTCCAGTCTTGTTCTCCAAGGATCCGAAGACGTCATGGGCTTGGGCCACCCGAAAGTTCCCGCAAGCCGGTACGTCTTCATGGGTCTTCCTTGGGCTGGACCAGATATACTAATGTCGTATACCCGCAAGGTATAACCATGCCACTTAGAGTTGCTCCAAGAGCATCTTCACCGACACCACCACTAGGGGGCTGCCTAAACTGCCGACGTTTTGGGGGATGCCACACCACAGCGTTGCCCCCAACTATCTTGCCCAACAATCACGATTCGAAGACACATTTGAAATTTAGGAAATTTCATTCAAGTTTGGAAATTTTGCATTGTTCGAATTAAAAATTGAACCTAATACAAACTAAATAAACCTAATAACGGTGCTATTATTGGTGGTGGCGGTGAAGCTAGGCTTTGCGCTGCCACGTCCTACTTATCATCAGAGGTGAGGTTGATCCACTCCGGCGTCGGCCAGGGAAATGTCCAGGGCTGCAGGTGCTAGACGAGCGGCGACGCGCCTGGTGGAGGAGGATTCCCCTACGCCAGCGCCGACTCGCGCAGGGTGTCAAATGTGCCCGCCTAGAGTGCCTCCTCCTGGGACTGCACGATGGCGAGGCAGAGCGCTTCCTCCTCGTCGAAGCCTGATGGCATGACACACATCTCCTCCTCGTGCTTGATCTCCACCATATACAGACCAACAGAGGGTTATAAATTTCGTTGACTGGTCGTTTACTCGCTACCATGGGGGGGGGGGTCGATGCGGCCAGTCTAGCATGGCACGCACTGCCGAGCCCCTGCATGCCGAGGGATGGCAGGGGATACCAGACAAATTGATAGGTGGCCCAATCTACCGACATCGGTTGGGGTACACGGTACAAGCCGTCTTTTGGCCACAACCCCCAAATCATGTTGGAAGCGGCCGGGCTGGGACGCCGGTTGAGATGCTCTAACATGACGTCCCTGGTTCCAAAAGTTATGCGAAAGGGTTGTTTTCTAAAATTCTTTTGCCAGATGTTTATTATTTAAATCTAGATCTTGTTGATTCGCTTACCTCGTGCATGGATTAAGGCACGCCCCCCTTGTGGCGAGCAACACTGCAGTATAACACAGCTCATGTTTGATCGCCACGTTCTCTGAGATTCAGACTTACAATATCACCATGTCACGAATACTCCCTCCATTTAGAAATATAAGATGTTTAGATTTGTGAAGAAGATGTATTTAGACACCTTTTAGTGTTTAGATTCATTTAAACCTATACACTAAAAGGTGTCTAAATACATCTTTTTTACAAACCTAAAACATCTTATATTTCTAAACGAAGGGAGTACATCACATGGTACAAACCAGAATAGACTTCTTTTACTACTAGATTCCAGCCATGATCTATGGTTTGGGGCTTTATTAATCCTATCCGAGCTAGAGAAATATGGCGTCGTACCAGTTGGCTGTTGCTAAGCAACTTCACTTTCAGTACGCTGCCTAACACTGTCCCGTTTCTACGAAAAAAGGTTCCCTATCTTCCACCAAACAGCTGAACACAATCTTGTCGTGTTGCTTTTATTTTCTTTTCTTTTGCCGACAGTTGATAAAATGGACAAGAATACTACGTACATACTGTAGGTGCCAATCATTTCAACCATTGAACGGACTGTTCTCCACTCGGTTCTGCCGTGTTCACCGACACCTTGAAAATGCTTCACTAGCTATATAATGCCTGTTCCATTGACTTGTAGTTGACTTTTTTACATTTCATTTTCTTATTAGGTATATACAGAGAAGGTAAGGCGGCAATTGCGGGTCTAATTAATCCCCTCTGAACCTCGAATGCAGACGAGAGAAGCCTTAGATATGGAAAGATCCGGTACTGCTCGCTACTCTGGAAAATGATATTCAGATTTATCTAGATTCGCATGTATAATATGGATGTAGAAAAATTTGCGACGCCTTTTTTTCAAGGAAAGAATACTACCGCTGCCTCTAAATCAAAACCATATATTCATGTTCACAATAGTGTCCTTATATTTGTCAAACTCCTCACATGAGTGCGTTATTAATCTAGTACTCATGTTCTTTGATTGCATAGCTATAAACACATCACGTCCATAGAATACAAAAAAAAAGTATTCCAAAAGAACAAAATACTAAGATTGTATTGGTCCGTTGTAACTGATCAATTATTTACTCAAAGCACAACTTGCCACCGGTATGAGGTACCAAATAAACTTTGGGGTCCGTTTGGATGTATGTATTCAGATCTATGTATTCAGTGGCATTCGGGCAGGCCCAAATACACCGAATGCATCTGTTTGACTGGCATATGTATTCACACTAGGTATTTAGGCTGAATATTGAGATGGCCCAACAGATGTGCAACGGGGTCGCTCCCGAATGTCTAGCCCTTTACCTCGACATCCTTGCGCATTTGGCTCCTCGCTCGCCCAGGTATGAAGCGGGTGCTCTTTGGCGCCCTCCTCCCTTTCCACCGACGGAAGGTATCCGATGCGGAGGGCCCTCCTCCGACGACACCCTCTCCTGTCCAGACCTCCTCCTTCGGCGAACGGTGCGGCATCCCTCCACCTCGACCCTCTCACGTCCGGGCCCTCCTCCTCCTGTGGACGACCCGGAGGCCCTCCACCTCAACCCTCTCTCGTCCGGTCCTGTCACTTGGCAAGGATTCATCCCGCCCTGCTCCTCCGGCGCGGTGACCCTCTAGTGAGGCACGAATCTGATCTTTTCTGTCTATACCATTTAGTTTTCGGACGCCCCTATTCGATCCAATCCATATATTTGAGACTGTAATTACTTTATAATAATCTAAAATTTGATAGTACTATGATCATGCTAGTACAAATGCAATTCATCCAAACATGATTTGATATTCAACCTTAGTATCAATTCCTAGCACCAAATACCTAAACATCCAAACAAAAATATTGATATTCAATCTCAATGCAAATACGCCAAGATTTTAATAGCGAATGCAATGCCAAGCCTATGAATAAACGGACCCTTGGAGTTTAGCAGGTGACGTCTGTTTTCAACGTGTGCATCAGTCTTGAAAAAACTACAAGATGATTTGCTACATGGATCAGGTCTACGCATTGGCTAGTTGGGTCCATCCTAGTTCACATTTCCTTGACAATATTCAACTCAATGAATAGAAGTTAGTCGTAGACACTATCCAAGTCTCTGAATAGAAGTAAGCCACCAATTATCAAGGGGTTCAAAAGAGTATTGAACCACCAATCAGACATTCAGACTAGAAGTCTATAAATGATTAGCAACTTTTTAGACAAAGTGACTGCTTGGCACCTCATTCCCTTTTTCCAAAAAAAAACCCCTGACTTTGCAGTAGCATTTTGAGATCGGGCATATCGGTTGACGCAGAGACCCCCAAAAATAAAATCTAGTATTTGTTAAGTGGTATATATAAAATCTATTTTTCAATTAAAAAATACAACTCCCTCCGCTTCAAAATAGATGTCTCAATTTTTTTAAATTTGAATAAATCTAGACACTATTTAGATATAGGTTTATTCAAATTTTAACGAATCTAAGACATCTATTTTGAGTACTAAGCAACGGAACTAGGTGGAAGAATCATCTTGGACTAAGTTAACTACTGAGCCAAACACAAAGCACAAAATCACCGGGGTACTATAAAACCACTTTTGGGCCACGCCATTAGCGAAGCATCAGCTTTGCTCCGTACCTGCCGCTGCCTCACCTCCCTTTCACCTGCTCCCCCAATAAATCAAAGGCGCGCTTGGAGCGAGCCCGGACGGAACCCAACAAAATTTAAGACGCGAGCGAGGGGAGAGAGAGTCTTAACTCTGCCGACCCTACTGCCACGCCGCATCCAAATCTGCTGCCGGAAGGAAGCAAGGCATTGGCATCCGGCAGCAGCATTTGCGCTTCTCTCTCCTAGGCCTAGCTGTTTGCGCCGCGCACATTAGCTGTAGGTGAGTGGGAGGAGCAGGAGGAGAGAGAGAAAGCGTCGGCCCGCCCCAACTGGCGGCCGCGCCCGCCCATGGTGATCCCCGTGGCCGTGTCTGCCCAGGCCTAGTAGGGGAGAAGGAAGAGACCAACGAGGCCGGAAAACCTCGTGATCTTTGTCAGGGCCGCGAGGAAAGAAACAAGAACTTTGGGAGCTTTGCTGCTGTTGCTGTTGGGGGAGCCATTAGCCAAGGCCAAGCCAAGGATGGCGGCGCTGGCCGCCGCATTGGCAGGCCTTCTCGTCGCCCTCGCGGCGGCGACGGCGGGGGCCACCACCGAGTCCTCCGACGGTAAGTGCCTCGGTCCTGCCGGCTTCCGATCCCGGATTCTTGGTCGAAGTCTCTCTTCTCGGTGCGATTAATGCTTCGGTTCTTGCAGCCGCCGCTCTGGGGAATCTCTACACCTCCTGGAACAGCCCGTCGCAGCTGGCCGGCTGGTCCGCCAGCGGCGGCGACCCCTGCGGCGCCGCCTGGCAGGGCGTCACCTGCACCGGCTCGGGTGTCACCGAAATGTAAAGATCCTTGGCATCGCTCTAGCGGTTGATTTGTTTTTTTTCAGTGGATGCAGATCATGCTACTAGGTCTTTCATGGGTGATAATTAGTTCGTTCTTGGCTGTTAATTGATTTTTACTACTTAGTACTACATTCTATGTTTGTGGAAGTTGATAAAATCTCTACTTAGGAAGCATCCGCTGTGATGCCACAGTCTTAATTGATGTGTGGGATAGGTGTAGGAGTTCCACCATATACTTGCTTGGCTGGCATAAGAACAAATAACTCTGAGTTCGGGTCCATACTGTGGAAAGCGACTGCTGTTTCTAATCTTCATGACTATTATTTGTCTCAGGCCTTGTAGTGGCCCTTTTTTTTCATTGCTGCCTCAATTCCTTACTGGAAATATAGTTGCAGCAATTTGTGTTTGGAACACGCTTCGTCCTTAATTTTGTTTCTGTATTTTACTTGTGTGAGTGACTATGGAAATTTCATGGGATCAAACTACCTGGAACCCTTACAAAGTTATCCTTGTCTCGTATTCAACAGTAAGCTTGCTGGGACAGGGCTGAATGGTTCTCTGGGTTACGAGCTCTCGAATCTATACTCACTGAAAACATTGTAAGAGCTTGCAACTTGCCTACCGTAAGTTCTCAGGTTTCCTTTTGCGCAGTATGTTCATCTCCCATTTCAATACTTGCAGGGATTTGAGCAACAACAACATTCATGGTTCAATTCCTTACCAGCTGCCACCGAATCTCACGTATATGTATGTAGCCTACCTAGTTTGATCTGTCATGTGTTTATTCGCATCCGTAGTTCCAGTCTAAATGCTGCTGACACAGGAATCTGGCAACCAACAATTTCTCTGGCAATCTCCCATACTCCATATCCAACATGGCTTCAATTGAGTACCTGTAAGCTTACTTTGATTCGCCTTGTATGCACAAGTATCAATGTAGTAGTAGCATACCCTATATGTTCCTTGCAACTTTCTTCTTATATGCCCAATTATGAGTGTATTAGCATTCAGTTTGCCAGCAATATGTGATTCCACTTAATCTTTCTACGCAGCAATATCAGCCACAACTCGTTGGCTCAACAAATCGGTGATTTATTTGGAAACCTCAGTTCACTCTCAGAGTTGTAAGGAATCTTGAAACTTTGATTTTTTATGTGTGGACCTTAAATTTATAAAGAATGTGTGATTAGGCAGTTCTTCTATCCTCTCACTTTTAGCATACCTTTTCACAACAAAACTCCTATTCTTCTGGAAATCATATAGCTCAAACTTACTTTTAGGAGTCTAATGTGAACTTGTAATGTCTAAGTTCATATGGGGAAGCAATACATATAGTTTGTTAGTAGTTCTGTTTCTACTGACTAATCCAAATGATGCCACCTCCGTCAGAGACGAAAAGGCAAAGACTAACTGATTTGGTGATTGGAATTGGATTCTGGGTTGTTTCATACTTTTGGTGTTCTTTATAATGCACTACCACCATATATATAGTAAATGTCTCAAGTATTTGCTGTCAAATATGTTGACCTGTTTCATAACCTTTAATATTATAGAGTACAAGAGGGTGACCCCTCAAGGTATTATTCTTCAAACTCCAATCTAAGCATCCCTTCCTACTGCTTAGGATCTTAAATAATGTTCATAAATAGTTACCTTTTCGGTGATACTACCGGCGTGTGTACTCTTCCCCTGGTTTCATGAATCCATCTTATGCTATGTATACTGCATTGCAGAGATATATCTTTCAACCAATTGACAGGGGATCTTCCCAATTCTATTGGCTCTCTGTCAAATCTTTCTAGTCTGTAAGTATTCAGTGATTATCTTCAAAGTAAAATTTGACATTTGTGTTCAGCTTTCTGGTCCTGGTTGCTGCTTTCTAACATATTTACAGTTATATGCAAAACAATCATTTAACAGGCTCTGTCAATGTTCTTGGTGATCTAGGCCTTACTACCCTGTAAGCAACTTTTCTGGCAATAATTTAACTGATTTTGTTGCTTGTTTGATATAATAGTGACGTGGCTTCTTTTTTTAACAGAAATATTGCAAACAACAATTTCACTGGCTGGATACCTCAAGAAATCAGCTCAATCCCAGATGTGACGTATGTCCCAAAATGTTTTACTGCCCTTCTTATGAACATCCTTATTGAAACATTCAAATGACCTATTGCAATTAAAACTGTAGACTTGGAGGTAACTCATTCACCAACGGACCTGCTCCCCCACCACCACCTTTTATGCCACCACCCCCTAGAAAGCCACGCAATCGTCCTAACAATGGGGGAAGTGGAAATGCTCCCAAAGGCTCTGACAGCAACGCTGGTCAAGGTGACAAGAAGCAAGGTCTGCAGACGGGTTCGCTTGTGGGGATAATTGTTGGCTCAGTACTTGCTGCCCTATGTGTACTTCTTCTTTTGGTATTCTGTATTCGCAAAGCTGGTAAAAGGAAGGATGACAGTAGCAGCGAATACAAAGATTTTGTAGGTCCACTATCAGTGAACATAGAGGAAGGTACTACACTTTCTTATGCTGGCATGTTTTCTTGCTACTATATTGTACTTGTATAGTCTTACGCTAGGTTTCAATCAGCTGACATACTATCCATTGCTGATAAGCCAAATACTTAAGTGTTTTTTGATTGGTCCGAAACCACACGCTTTAGGTATCAGTAATGGAAAGAATGTTAGATAATTTATTTTTAACCATTGGTTGAGCTTGGCATTGATTGCCTTTGCCTGCATAACATAACTTACATGGCATGTCTGTTTCATGGTACTACCTGCAAGCTCCCAAGTCCTAACATGAATGGCATTACTAGCATCTGCTTCCCTTTCACGCATAGTCTTTGACCCTGAGATAAGCATAGTTTCCAATCTTAATTTTAAGGTAGGACACTAAAACTAGTAGAGGATTCTCTCGAGAAAAAAAACTAGTAGTGGAGAGCGTGAAATCTTGGATAGTATGCAGTATGCACTCAATAAATCTATTGGAGTGGCTATGACAGAAAACTGTCAACCCTGCCCCTCCCCAGTTTAGGTTCTTTCATAATATTTTGCATTTTTATCTGAATTATTGCAGACTCTTCAGTCATAATTCAGATTTTCACTTGTCCCTGTGTTTTGGCTTTGTAGTATCTAACAGGGAAATCCCAGAGCAGGGCCTTGAAAATACAGCTCTGAAAGCCCTGCCTGCTGAGAAAATGACTCCCGAGAGAGTTTATGGTAAAACTGGTTCTATGAGAAAGACTAAGGTCCCCATAACTGCAACGCCCTATACTGTTGCTTCCCTCCAAGTTGCGACAAATAGCTTCTGTCAAGACTCCCTTCTTGGCGAGGGTTCACTCGGTCGTGTTTACAAGGCTGATTTCTCCAATGGAAAGGTAAAATATGCTTACTGTTGTATATCATGAGATATATAACCTAAGCGGAATTTAACAATTCATTCCTTGTTATTACTTGTAACCCTCAAGTTTGCGGGTGACTGAACCAGCTCTGTTTCCATTTTTATCCAATTCAGAGTATAGAACTATTCTATGCATTATGAACTTGATGATCATGGATATGGCAGATTATTTCATGTTATCATTGTTCGTTACCTTTTTTTTTTCCTGTAATTCTGTGCCTTGCAGCTGAATTCTGAATTCTGTGCCGCTGTTGCAGGTTCTGGCAGTTAAGAAGGTAGACAGTGCCGCTCTGTCCTTGCAGGAAGAAGATGATTTTCTTGAGGTTGTATCAAGTATGACGAGACTTAGGCATCCAAACATTGTGCCACTTACAGGATACTGTGTTGAGCATGGGCAAAGGCTTCTTGTTTATGAGTACATTGCAAATGGAACAGTGCATGATATGCTGCACTTCTCTGATGAGATGAGCAGAAGGCTTACATGGAACATCCGTGTGAGGATAGCACTAGGCACTGCTCGGGCACTAGAGTAAGAATTTTGAATCTCACCACATTTTCACTCATTCTCAACGTTATAGTGGACGAGACATTAATGTTAATCTCTTTCAAACCTTCTCATAGATACCTGCATGAGGTGTGCTTGCCTTCTGTTGTTCATAAAAACTTCAAGTCCTCAAACATCCTACTTGATGAAGAGCATAATGCACATTTATCTGACTGTGGGCTCGCTGCCTTGACACCTAATACCGAGAGACAGGCAAGTATCGAACAAATACATTTCTCAAGTATCGAGCTTGTTCAAGTTGTGCCATGTCTGGCACCTGTAGATGTAATCTGCACTAACTACTTTGTTTGTTATTCCAGGTTTCTACCGAAGTGGTTGGCTCATTTGGATACAGTGCCCCAGAATTTTCCATGTCAGGAATTTATACTGTAAAGAGTGATGTGTACAGTTTTGGGGTAGTGATGCTAGAGCTATTGACTGGAAGGAAGCCACTAGACAGGTAAGCCCTCTTAGCTTCTATCCTGATTCTGGTGTGTCGCACCTTATAATTAGTCAAATGACCTTGGACCGTTGTTGCAGTTCTAGAGAGAGGTCAGAACAGTCTCTTGTTAGATGGGCTACGCCTCAGCTTCATGATATCGATGCGCTTGCTAAGATGGTTGACCCAGCATTAAATGGAATGTACCCTGCTAAATCCCTCTCCCGCTTTGCAGACATAATTGCTCTATGTGTTCAGGTACTGTATTTCTTTGCGGCAGAAATTTCAGTTATTTGTAGTGACTAGTGACCCATTACCATGGTATCCTTCCAAGCAATAATAAAATAAGAAAAAAACATGTGTATTGTCTTGCAGAGTTTATTAGGATTTCTTGTATTTTTGCAGTGCCTAATCTCTTATTACTTGATCCTCTTTTGTATTTTTGGGTTGTGTCACTTAACAAAACAAAATTATGTTTTCTTAGAACTGATTCTTGGCTTAGTTTGCCTCATGTATTAACTGTCAGGGGGCATATCCTAATCCCTACGAACTGTTCATGCCTCTTCTTTGTGCAGCCGGAGCCAGAGTTCCGTCCTCCTATGTCTGAGGTTGTCCAGCAACTCGTGCGCCTGATGCAGAGGGCTAGCATAGTGAGGCGGCAATCAGGTGAAGAACTAGGGTTTTCGTATAGAGCTCCAGAACGCGAAGGAGATACGAGAGACATTTCCTTCTAAGCACGCTTTCTTCTACGGCACAAGTGCAAAGAAGGTTGGAGGTTATTTTGCAAATACAAGAATTGGGTGATTGCGTACGATCTGGCGACACGAGTTGTTCAGACAATTCAGGATCAAACGAATGTGAGAAGATAATTTTGGTATCAACACGGTTCAATTATGTTCATTTTCCTCTCCTTGTGTGGGGTAGTTCACTTCAGAGTTAAACTGTAGCTGAATTCCGTAGCATGTATAGTATGTCGGGTCACTTTTAGAGAAAAGAAATGATAATACATGGCAGTTCACTCCATCCTACTTCATGTTCTTACTGTGTACAGGTGAAATCTCTAGGTTTATGGGAGCTTTGATCCGTGTTCGTTCATCATGACATATATAATACATGGAGTGATACACTACCTCAATATGAACTATACATCTCTCAATATGTGGCAGCAGCAATTGTTGTTACATCTCCCTGTAGGCCCTAAGCTGCTGTTGCTAACGTTGCTATTCAAACCCTCTTTGCAAATCATACATACATTTGAGAAAAGCTATGCCAAAATCAGAGATCCCATGAAGATCTTGGATGGGAAATGCAGGTACATACCCTCTAGTAAATCAAGTCATCACCTATCCTTGTCCTGTATCAAGTTGCCGACCATCTTGGCAAGAGGCACGGTGCCCTTGGCCATGATCTCCAGCTTGGACGTGTTGGAAGCGTGTGCGAACAGCGAAAGCCCGAACATCAGTAGCTCGGGCAGGAACAGCCTCGACGAGAGGAAGCCGTGCCAGTAGTGCGGCTCGAGGTCGAAGAAGGCGTTGAAGAAGCGGCGTGTGCCCGGGAGGTCCAGCTTGAGCAGGACGTCCATCCCGAAGCAGAAAAACTCCCTCTGCCTCCGCCTGTCCGTTGGCCACAGCTCCTTCCACACCTCGGCGGCGAGCGCATCCCCGGTGATGCTGCTGTTGCCTGAATCCAGGTACCGCACAATGGCGTCTGCCACGATTGGGGCGGTGGCTAGCGTGCGCGCCACCATGTACCCCGTTGACGGATGCACCATCCCGGCAGTGCCGCCGATGCCGACCACCCTCTGCGGCAGCACGGGCAGCGGCCCGCCCATGGGGATGACGCAGCGCTCGTCCTCCTCGACGCTCCGGATGCGTATGCCCAGGTGCTTGAGGCGCGCGGCCATGCGCTCCTGGATGTCGTCCATGGCGAGCCCCGGTCGGGCCACCAGCGAGGTCTCCTCGAGGAAGATCTTGGTGGGCGAGAAGGGCATGGCGTAGAGGAAGGTGGGCACGCGGCTGTTGCGCTCCTTGATGGCGGACCCCTCGGGGAGGTGTGAGTCGCGCCAGTCCATGAAGAGCATCTTGTCGATGTCGAACGGGTGGCCGTCGACCTCGGCGAGGATGCCGTAGGCGACCTGGTACCCCGGGTTGTAGGGCTTGTCGTACTGCACGAGGCACCGCGAGAACCCCGTGGCGTCGAGCACGACGGTGGCCGGTATGGCGACGCCGTCGTCGCAGATGAGGAGGGATGAGGCCTCGTTGTGGACGGCCTTGACGACCTTGGCCTGGTGGAAGGCGACGCCGTGCGCGAGGCAGCAGTCCATCATGGTGGACTTGAGCTTGCGGCGCGCGACGCGGGCGTAGGGGCGGTGGAGGGACTTGGAGGTGGCGTCGTCGATGAAGACGGAGGCGGAGGGCCAGACTGTGTCGAGGCAGTCGGCGAGGCCCATGGCCTCGAACTCGTCGACCCAGACGCCGTAGTTGTTGGGCCAGACGAGGCCCGGGGACGGGTCGATGGAGACGACGGAGAGGCCCGCCTCGGCGACGCGCTGCGCCACGGCCAGCCCCGCGGGTCCGCCGCCCACGATGGCGAGGTCCACGGGCCTGGACCGCGCCGGGTCGTAGCGGGGCAGGTCGAGGGAGAGCAGCTCCGGCCGGTGCGGCGGGGCCATCGAGCGCAGCGCCTGGGCGGACGCCGCCGCCGTGGACGCCATGGCACGGCAGACGACCGCCGGCCGCGGCTGCAGCGGCGAAGGCCGCGGCGAAGGCTTGCAGGGATGGTGGTGGGCGCGGAGGAGGAGGGCGGTGGTGGCCATGGGAGGTGGGGGAATTGGTGCCGCGGCGTGGCCGTGTAATCCTGAGGCGATAAGCTAGTTACTTATCGGAGAGGGAGGGAGAGAGAGTGGGGGCGAGAGCTCAGGGCGGAGTGGTGTGGTGGGAAGCAACAACCAGTGCCGTCCGTGGCGTGGCGGATTGATTCCACCGGGTAGATCCTGTCAAGGCGTCGTAAGCGTGGGGACAAGAAGAAGAGGTGGAGGGGAAACATTGGTTCCACAGCCGCCGCGGCGCCCACCACCAGCACCAAAAATATACTACTACTCATACCCGATTGTCATTCTTCAAACCGTCCAAATTCGTATCGTTATGTACGTTGGTAGAGCTCAAGATGAGGATCTCAGCGGAAGACGCGTGTTAGTTTGGTGGTCACTGCACTAAACCGCCAGTCCGTGTCAGGACGAACATGGACGGCAAGTTGAGAAAAACTGATAATTAGACCCTGAACAATTTCCCAAATAAAAGTTTACACAAAATGGATTGATTGATATGAAGATTGCAGGGATTTGAGAGGGCGATTGATGCAATTTCAATAAAAAAAATTCAGATGGAAGGCTCTGGCTTTGTGAACCGAGGCCAAGCCCTGATGGCTAGCAGGTTTGCTGATAACTGCTGTGCCCGCCTGCTCGAGTTCGAGTGCCAGCGCTCGCTCGCGGGTCTATTCACGTTAATATTCTTCTAATTAAGTCTATTTAAACCTCGTTGTATTTTTTTATGAGCCTAGCTTTGAATTATAAAGCCATCAACAAAGGCGGGAAAGAGATTTTTATCAAAGCAATTGCGCAGGCAGTCCCTACTGATGATATGTCATGTTTTGATCTAATAAAGACACCGTGTGATGAGATTAGTGCTATGATATGTTGTTACTGGTGGAATCAGCAGGAAGAAAAGAACAAATGCCATTGGATTAGTCGGAAAAATATGACTAAAGCAAAGCAGGACGGAGGCATGGGGTTTAGAGACCTACATATGTTTAATCTTGCAATGCTTGCGAGGCAGAGTTGGAGATTGATGCAAAACCCCGACTCGTTGTGCTGTGTGGTGCTGAAGGCTATGTACTTCCTAGAATCCTCCATTCTCGAAGCAACAACAAATCCAAGCATGTCCTATACTTGGCGTAGTATTATGCGGGGCCTTGACTTGCTAGAGGACAGGGTAATATGGCGTGTGGGTACATGGGAAAAGATCGATGTCTAGCGTGATCCATGGATACCAAGGGGAGTAACTCGCAGGCCTAGTACTCCTTATGAGTTAGAAGAGGAGCTAAAGGTGGATGATCTGATTAACCCAGTCACCAGCCAATGGGACGAAGAGGTTTTGCGTGGTCTGTTTAATGAGGAGGATGTAGCTGATATCTTAACAATCCCTGTCAAGAGCGAAATAGATGACAGTGTGGCTTGGCACCTTGATAAAAAGGGGTCTTTTCAGTATGCCTACCACCTCGGTATGTGGTTGAAGGCCAACAATGCTAGGTGTGAGATCCTGACGCATGGAGGATTGATAAGATACTCATACCAACAAGTTGCAACTTTTTTTTTCCGAAAGCTCATCTAAAAAGAACTCTGAGGTTAAGCGTGCTTGGCCTGGAGAAATTTGAGAATGGTGACCGACCAGGAAGTGGGTCCCGGATGCGCACGAGTGGGGACAAAGTGTGCAGAAAAAACTAGTGTTGGTCCGTGGGGCCAGTATAGAGATCCTAGTAAGCTACCAGGAGTGACAACACGAGCACGAATAGTCCGGGATGTTACAAGTGGTATAGAGCCGATCCTCGCGGTTACACAATCGTGCGCGGGTTAGAGGCAAACATGTGGAGCATAGCGGGTGTGTCCCAGAGTGGATACAACATGGCACATGTGCCGACACTGGACGCACAAATGTGTGCTAAGAGGGGACATTCCTGACTTGTGGTTGATCGACGAGGGCGTCGATCTTCTAAGGGTGGGTGTATGTGAGATCCTGACGCAAGGCTTAATAGGATTGATAGGATACTCATACCAACAAGTTGCAACTTATTTTCGGGAAGCTCATCTAAAAATAACTCTGAGGTTAAGCGTGTTTGACATGGAGCAATTTGAGGATGGATGACCGACGAGGAAGTAGGTCACGGCCATGGGTGCGCACGAATGATGATAAATTGCGCAAGAAAGACTAATGTTGGTATGTGGGTCTAGTCTATAGATTATAGTAAGCTGCCAGGAGTGACAGCACGGGCATGAAGAGTCTGGGGTGTTACACTGGGTGTGGGGCGGCTTCTTCTGGATCCCCTGCTGGGTAGTCGCCATTTTGGAAAAAGCTCTGGGGCGTTAGGCTGCTAGGAAAGATCATGTTTTTATATGGAGTTTTTTACAAAAATATACAAAGGAAGAGGATTGAGCTCGATACTAGGTGCCCCATCTGTTATAGGCTGAGTGAGGATGGCAACCATATATTTTTGAAGTGTAAAAAGGTGAAGAGGGTGTGGCAAGCTGTGAGATCCTGGCGCATATGGCTTAGTAGAATTGATAGTATACCCATACCAACAAGTTGTAACTTCTTTTCTAGAAACTCATCTGAAAAGAACTCTGAGGTTAAGCGTGCTTGGCCTAGATCAATTTGAGGATGGGTGACCGACTGAGAAGTGGGTATCAGTGCACACGAGTGAGGACAAAGTACGTAGGAAATACAAGTGTTGGTTTGTAGGGTTAGTCTAGAGATCCTATTGAGCTACTAGGAGTGACAGCCGCTGGTCTAGAGAGGCCAGGGTGTTACATATGGTATCGGAGTGTCAACATCCGGGTTTTTAATCCCGGATGCCTGTTATGCCATACATCGCAATCCCAGGATTACCATTTTTGCGAGACATAACAGAATTGGATACCACATTACATCATCCATTACAAACCATACATAAGGTCTTACACAAATAAGGATCTCATGATCCAGTTCTTAATACAACTCAAACAACGGAAATACATAATAATAGAGGTAGCGTAGGTGAAGCTCCATCTTCGGGGTCACAGGCAATGCTGACGATGCGAGATGATCCTAGTTGTCGTAACCTTCCTGGGGTCCATCATCCTGGTACTCCTCTTCATAGTCTGGACACGGGAATAGCCAGGGACAAAGCCATGAGTACTCTTTAAGTACTCGCAAACTAATACAAACAAATGAAGGGGGGTTTTTGTAGTAGGACACTAAGCTCTAGGGTTGTTTTGCAAAAAGCCAGATTTACCTCTACTAAGTTCAGAAGCAAGAAAAGCTAGTTGAAATTTTATAACACCTAAGTGGGAACTTGTATCTCATGTCACAACTCTGTTGTGGTCAAGTCAAATTCTCAATTCATTTCATAAGTCATTTTGAAACATCTGACGGGGGAACTATTGGAGATATGCCCAAGAGGCAATAATAAAGTGGTTATTATCATATCTTCACACTTATGATAAATGTTTACATACCATGCTATAATTGTATTAACAGGAAACATTAATACTTGTGTGATTTGTAAACATAAAAGAGTCCCTAGTAAAGCCTCTTGTTAAACTAGCTTGTTGGTTAATATATGATCATGGTTTCCTGATCATGAACATAGAGATGTTATTAAAAACAGGGTCATATCATTAGGAGAATGATATGGTGGACATACTCCTATAGATAAGCGTAGCATAAAGATCAAGTCATTTCAATAGTTCAATTGCTATATGCTTTCTGATACATAGTAACCTAATTCCTTTGACCATGAGATCATGCATATCACCTTTTCCGGATGGATGCTTTGATGTCATCAAAGACCACACCGTAACAGGGTGGCTATAAAGGTGGCATTGAGTGTTCAGAAAGTATTGGTTGAAACACATGGATCAAGAGTGGGATTTTTCCATCCATATGACGGATAGATATACTCTGGGCCCTCTCGGTGAAATGTCATCCAATTAGCTTGCAAGCATGTGACTGGATCACAAGGGATCACATATCACGGAACGAAAAGAGTACTTATCAGTAACGAGGTTGAACTAGGTATGCAGAGATACCGACGATCATAACTTCGGATAAGTAAACTATCGTGAGACAAAGGGAAATTGGTATCGTATGTAAGTGGTTCATTCGATCGCAAAGTAATCGTAGAAATATGTGGGAGCCATATGAATTTCCAGATTCCTCTATTGGTTATTGATCGGAGAAGTGTCTCGATCATGTCCGCATAATTCACGAACCGCAGGGAGACACACTTAAGGATTCGATGTTGTTGACTAGTTATGGAATGATGAGTAAAGAGACCGAATGTTGTTCGGAGTCTCGGATGGGATCCGGGATATCACGAGGAGATACGGAATAGTCCGGAGAATAAGATTCATATAAGGAAAGTCCCGTTTCGGAGTTGGGGAATGATTAGGTGTTTTCATCGGGAACATTCTAGAAGGTTCGGAATGTCCCAAGACCGGGGAAGGGGTACATGAATGTGTTATATCAAGTTGGTATGATTGCATCATGTACTAAGTGTCATTTCTGTACCAAATAGAGGATTTAATCAAATCCTAGTTTGAAAAGTCAAACGGCTAGTTTGAAAGTCAAACGACTATTTTGGGAAGTGGGAAAGAGGAGAAGGAAGTTTGAAGCCGACTTGGGGGAGGAGTTCCTCCTCCCACTGCCGGCCCTCCTTGAGGCCGAGTTGGGGAGGACTCCTCCCGCACGCCTCCCTCCACCTATAAAAGGAGGCAGGCTCCCTCCTAAAAACACAAGTTCCTATCCTCTAATCTAAACCCTAGCCACAGCCTCCGGTTTAGAGCCGTTTTGGTTTAGAGCTTCTAATTGCCCTAGCCTTCGGTTTAGAGCCTTCTAATTGGTGTGTCTAATCCCTAGACCACTAAAGCCTCTCTCATACTCCACCATACTCGCTCCGGCTTAAGGCGAAGCCCTGCGAGATCTCCCCTCTACTTCCGGTACCACGACGTTGTGCTGCCGGAATCGTGAGGAGAGTGCTACAACCTCCTTTTCTTTGGAACAAGGGAGAGGAAGGTCTTCATCGAAACCGAACGATGTGACCGAATCTGGAAGCTTCTAGGAACGCAGCGCCGGAAGGATCGTCTGCGCGATCTTGAGATCGGGAGTGTACGACTACATCATCTATGAGAATCTGCTCTCGTTAACCGCTTTGGATCTTCTAGGGTTAGTACTCTATTGACTCGTTGCTACAATCTAGTAGATATATCTTGGCTTGATCATAGATTAGATCTTGATTGTGTGTTCATGCGGTAGAATTTTTTTGTTTTCCATGCTACGAACCCCTATAGGAACAGTATGGCCACTCCAACTATCCATAACCGCGGACGCGGCTATTCGAATAGTTTGACACTCTGCAGAGATTGTACACTTTCACCACAGCATTCGATACATCCGTCAGGAACAAATCCTGAATTCACCATACTCAATATGCGGATAATCAATCCTAACCTTTTGATTACACGCCCTAGTATAGGCACCTCTCCTGTGAGTTTGGCCTACCAACCATGACCAATTGTCATCTTGGGTACTACACAAGTGGACAATCTTGACAAGGTAGCCTCAGCCCAGACCTTGGCCGTGAGGGAACCCATACTAAAGTATATAAGTTTCCAGTCAAGCCCTACCCAATTTTTGGGTATTATGGTTGTACGGTAAAATTGGAATGGTATCACATCCAGACAACCATCAGTTTTATAAAGGGCTAAGGCTCATGCCTTAACATTTTCATCATCCAAATCATCTGGTGTTCGTAAACACATGTCAAAACATCTCAGTAGAATGACTCATCATTCTAAGGTTTTCGTAACCATTTTCCACCAAGTATTCCCATCTAAAGTTGATCAAGTTTTATGCTTAGCACTAGCATCTACAAGTGGGGGTGAGTACTAATGAGGGGTGGTAAACAAGTGGAGTTTTAACTAAGTACCATCTCATGCCGTAGGATGACATCAAGATTATCTAGCTTAGGCCAAGTTTAATGCTCTTTATGCAACCTTCAATTATCTTACTAGAATCTACAAGTCACTTGAATAAACTCTAAGAAATAGCTTTGATAAACAAATAAAGTAGAAATCTTGCAAGTAAAACTAGGAGGGGGTATCATCAAATATGTCTAAGCAAGCATGCTTAGTGAATTGCATAGGTCATCTAACTTTCATAATTGCAAGTGTTAGCTTGCAAGTATTGGCTTGCTCATTCAACTAGTAGTATTAGGCTTGCCTTGTGCAGAGCAGTGGTTGAAGTTCTCCTCGGCTTCTTCTTCGTAGTATCCTCCTTCCTCCTCGTATGCTTGGTCGGTACTAGCGTCTATGAATAAATATAAGGTACACGATCACCAAACAATACTTAACTAATTTCAATCATCACACAAAGGTGTTCTATAGATGATCTAGCATCATCACTAATATCACAAGAATAAAACATTTGTCTTATTTATTTTATTTTTAGAAAAGTAATTTCTACTCATTGAAAAACTACTTAAGATTTAATATTCTCTAACTCAAACATGGAATCATGTTGACACATGTCATCACCACATATTTCAGTACATGAGAATGTGATTTAAAGTGGTGACAAAATTTAATAAGGTTTAACCTTTTATTTTAATTAAAATAAGTGACTAGAAATGCCTATGTGGCATTCTTTTATTTCTTGAACATTATTTCTGTAAGTAAACCCATATATTTTTATATATTCTGAAAGGTATGGTCAAATGTGATTTTTGAGAGTTGAAATCAACTCAAAAGATATTATGGTTGAAATTTGAAAAATGTTTGAATGCAGAAAATCTTCTGCTTTGTTATTTTTACCAAGGTTGATTTACAGGTCCAAATGATTTGAATCCAACGGGCTTGGATTAAGCATTTCAATACCTTTCTAACAAAATTGGTGTCATGCAATTTGGGTCACTTAATCGAGCTAGGTTGATTTTTGAAACTAGGTACAAAAATGAGTTTGAATATAAATAGAAAAAGCTAAATTCAAACGAGTGGGCTGCGCGGGAAGGGTTATTGGGCCGGCCCAGTGTCACTCCGCAGCGCGGGGCGCAACTGACAGGGGGGGGGTCTACTGTGGCATCCCGCAATTCCACTATTAGAAAATCGCGTTGTTTTTGTGCATTGCATCATCATGACCGCATGCTCATGTCATCATGCCACATTGAATTTGAGCATCGTCATCATCTTGCATGGTTTGTTTAAAAACTATTTCCAAAAAGTCTGTTTTTGTTTTCTAAACGCCCCGTCTTGATTTCAAATTAAAACCCGGGTCTCCGGAATATTTTGTTTTAACTAACCACGGTTTGCAAAAGCCCCGTTTTAAATAAATCAAATGTTTAATTATTTTTAGGGGGCAGCCGTACCGGGCCGATCCGACCCAGTCGGCCACCCCCAGTACAAACCGGACTACCTAAAACCCTTTTCCTACCTAGCTCTATCCTACCCAGCCCCCTCCACCTCACCCCGGCCAACCACGGCTCGCCACATCCCCCTGGCCCAAAACCCCACCAATCGGTGCCTGCCACCTCACCCTAATCCCACCTGCCCCATAACCCTGACCGCTCTCTCTTTTTCCTTTGCCCTTTGTCGGCACCCCTTTTGTTGAAGCAGGTTTTGAGATCGACGTCGTTAGCAGGGTTACCCTTCCGGCTTGGCCTGGGCAGGGTTATGGACGCCATTGGTTATTCTTCAGGGCTCTTAGCCCCATTTGCATCTTGTCCGTAGTCGGACGCTGTATCATTTTCAAGGTGATTTGGATCTTTGTACTGTATATCTGCATTCTTGACTCTTTGAGTCGTTGTTGTATATATCTGTTTTGTGGGTTTCATCGAGGACTATTGTGTAATGGTATTACCGTTTCCCACGCCAAGTGCTGGTGGGCACCTTTGAATCATTTCTGCGGGTTTTTTGGCGGGCGCTGAAACTTGCATAGGGCCGATCGAGGTGTTCTGAGTGGTATCGAGCTCGTAGCGATTCGATACCCACAAGTCCACTTTCAGGATAACCTAGCTAACGGCCGAAGTAGAGTGTCAAAACTATTTTTGCAAAATCGGTTGGATAGATCTGATTAGGTCTGCTTTTACTCCTTACCCCTCTGCTATTCGCCTCTTACCTCTACGCGTTTTGAATCCGCTCTCTTCTCTCTCTTCGAGTCCAGGATTTCTCGTGGTTGGGTTCCATCGTACCTTCAGGGTTTCACTTCCTCTTTTGGTAACGGTGTTGCTACATCTGGTCTTCATGCTATCCGAGGAATCCTTCGTCTGGTGGACTTCTCTTTGCTCCTCCTCGTGCCTTACGGTGTTTTTCCGACGCGACGACATCATCTACGCCAGATCCGATGCAGAGTCTGCATCACTCCTTTGTTTCCGAACCTCGCTTGTCGAGATCTACAATCTGAATTCTGAGAGTTGGTTGCATAATTTCCTATTCACTGCAAGAGTAATGCTTTGGGTGCGATGGGTGATCACCATCCGACTACTCTTATCATTCGCTCTTGCACATTGAATGGTGAATCATTGCAGTTATACTCCTTCCGCGGAAGTTAGAGGTGGCTTTATCCTTTTGAGACCTTTACCTTCATCCTTGTTTCTCCGGAGTGATCTCTCGACGAATGGGGAACAATCCTTGTTGGTGGTGTCGCCATTTTCAAGCTGAGAAAGAACCATTGTTAGTGGTGTCGCGAGGATCTACACGAAGCGAGAAGACGCAGATCGCCGACCTCCCTTCCGGTACCATGAGGCGTATCTCGAGGGCGAGATCCATTGTTAGTGGTGTCGAATTGTGGCATCCCGCAATTCCACTACTAGAAAATCGCGTTGTTTTTGTGCATTGCATCATCATGACCGCATGCTCATGTCATCATGCCACATTGCATTTGAGCATCGTCATCATCTTGCATGGTTTGTTTAAAAACTATTTCCGAAAAGTCTGTTTTTGTTTTCTAAACGCCCCGTCTTGATTTCAAATTAAAACCCGGGTCTCCGGAATATTTTGTTTTAACTAACCACGGTTTGCAAAAGCCCCGTTTTAAATAAATAAAATGTTTAATTATTTTTAGGGGGCAGCCGTACCGGGCCGATCCGACCCAGTCGGCCACCCCCAGTACAAACCGGACTACCTAAACCCCTTTTCCTACCTAGCTCTATCCTACCCAGCCCCCTCCACCTCACCCCGGCCAACCACGGCTCGCCACATCCCCCTGGCCCAAAACCCCACCAATCGGTGCCTGCCACCTCACCCTAATCCCACCTGCCCCATAACCCTGACCGCTCTCTTTTTTTCCTTTGCCCTTTGTCGGCACCCCTTTTGTTGAAGCAGGTTTTGAGATCGACGTCGTTAGCAGGGTTACCCTTCCGGCTTGGCCTGGGCAGGGTTATGGACGCCGTTGGTTATTCTTCAGGGCTCTTAGCCCCATTTGCATCTTGTCCATTGTCGGACGCTGTATCATTTTCAAGGTGATTTGGATCTTTGTACTGTATATTTGCATTCTTGACTCTTTGAGTCGTTGTTGTATATATCTGTTTTGTGGGTTTCATCGAGGACTATTGTGTAATGGTATTACTTCGTTTTCCACCCGCACGCAAGTGCCTGGTGGGCACCTTTGAATCGTTTCTATGCGGGTTTTGGCGGGAAGCGCTGAAACTTGCATAGCGCCTATTCTGAGGGTGTTACATCTACTGGTCAGTGGCTCATTAAAAGCGAAGCGGTATGGGGCGATGTGGTGCGTTGGATTAGAATGAAGATTGACGGCTGAGAGTCGTCGTCGATGATGAACAGGTCACCGGCGAGCTCGAACCCTAGCGGCTCAGTGGGGGTGCATAGGGGGCATACCGAGGCTCCAGTGACAACGGCGAGACGGGCAAACAACGAAGTCGACGACGACGAGCTCAGGGGTGGTCGCGGCAGCTCCGGGGGTGGTCAAAATCAACGGCTCCCTTCTTCTCCAGAGGCGGCCTGCTCTGGCGCAATTCCGGCGAGCTGCTGCTCCTCGTGCTCCGGCTAAGGGGTGGAATGATCAGTGAGGTGAGGCGAGTGATATGGTGTGAAGAAATCGAGCGGGGGTCGTCTCCTTTTATAGGCTCGACGGCGAGACCGAGAGGGATGGGCAGGCGACGGTGGCGACACGGCTATGGGCGAATAGAGGCATGGCCGAGGTTGGCGATCAACGGGCGGTCTCCTGGCGATGCTCTAAGGATTAAACGTGCGTGTAGGGGCGGTGGCAAATGGTCGGGAACGTGTGCTGCTCTGCGCGGTAGAGGCGGCGTCTTCGACGGCGAGCAGTGGCTTTGAGGCATGGGGCGGCGAACGGGGGTGTCTGGCATGCTCCCTAGGTCATGGCGAAGCGGTGGGCACGGGCTGCGGTTGAGGGGCGGCGTGTGCACGCGTGCCGGGGCGGCGCTCTGGCGTATGCTCGGCATGTTGCAGTGGCACTGGGCGCGCGGTGTTCCTGGTGGTCCACGACTTTCCTTTGCTCGGGGAGGGGACAGTGGGTGGCGGTGGAGTGCTAGATACCTCCCAGACATGGCTAGAGAGGGGGAGATGGTCTGCTGCGGTGGTGACCAGGTTTGGCCGGCGAGGTGGCTCGGATTGCTCACCATTGATGACAATGGCCAGCTTACAGTGAGGCTAGAGGTTGCCCATTAGGCTAGATGATCTACTAAATGGGTGCTGTGAGCTAGAGAGGGAACCAGTTAGGCCCAAAACACTATTAAAATATACAGTGAATTTGATTTGGTTTAAATTTACCTGCCAAGTGTTTGATGAAATGGCCACAAGAACTTGAGTTTTGAATTTTGAAAAGATTTTTGGTGGGTGTGCTAGGCATGTGTTGAGGATTCTATGGATGCTTGGGTTTTGAAAATTGAGCTTGTTTGAGTGGTTTTTGAAATAGTGGGATCTTCCCATATGAAATTGTTGGAATTATGCCCTAGAGGCAATAATAAAGCTGTTATTATTATAATTCTTGTTCATGATAATGTTTATATTCCATGCTAGAATTGTATTAAGCGGAAACTTTAATACTTGTGTGGTTTGTGAACAACACCGTGTCCCTAGTACGCCTCTATGGACTAGCTCATTGATTAATGATGGTTAAGGTTTCCTAACCATGGACATGAGTTGTCAATTAATAATGAGATCATATCATTGGGAGAATGATATGGTGGACAGACCCAAACTAAGAGAAGCAATTAGATCGTGTCATCGTGTTCGTCTTTGCGAAGCTTTTCTTATGTCAAATATTGTATTCCTTAGACCATGAGATAATACAACTCCCTGGTATCGGAAGAAAGCTTTGAGGTCATCAAATGTCATCCTATGAGAGGGTGATCATAAAGGTGTCTCTCAGGTGATCGGAAAGTATCTGTTGGGTTGTATGTATCGAGATGGGATTTGTCCCTCCCAAGTCGGAGAGATATACTTTGGGCCCACTTGGTAATCGATATCAACACCACTTGCAAGCATGTGGTTAAGGAGTTAATCACAAAGTGATATCGGATTACGGAACGAGTAAAGTACTTGCTGTGAACGAGATTGAACTAGGTATGATGCATCGACGATCAAATCTCGCAAGTAAAATATCGCGTGACGAAGGGAATATATATATGGGATTGATTGAATCTGGCATCGTGGTTCATCCGATATGATCATTGATGAATGTGGAGTCAATATGGGTTTCGCACCCACGTTGATTATGCATAGAAGATCATGTCTGCATATTCTCGAACCCGCAGGGTCACACACTTAACGTGTCTCGACGCTAGGATAGATTGGATAATTGGTTTATGAGTTTTTGTTCGGAGTCTCGGATGGGATCCGGGACATCACGAGAGGTTCCGGAGTGGTCCGAAGAATAAGATTTATATAAGGCAGTGCAGTTTTTGGAGTTCGGAATTGTTCCGGGTTAATCGGTATTGTACCGGAAGCTTCTAGAACCTTCCGGAAGGGGACCAACATGGACTCACCTTCCGGGAGGGGGCATGGGCCTATGAGGGAGTGCCCTGGACGCATTGGGCCAGGGGCACAAGGCCCCATAGGGCCCAGCCGGCCAAAGAGGGTTTAAACTCTAGATAGAGCTTCTAGAAGGGGGGGTTTCCTTGCCCCCAACTCCTCCTCCTTGGGGCCGCGGTTTGGGCTTGGGAGGGGCTGGCGCCCACCCCTATATAAAGAGGGCTGGGGTGCACCACCCCTTACACCTTCCCTCCAACCTCAGCGCCGCTGCCCTCCTCTCCTCCCGACCGCTTGTAGGCGAAGCCTGCGCAAATTCTCCACCAATTACATCGCGCCGTTGTAGATCCAACCATCTCTCCACCATAATTGCTGGACCAAGGAAGGAGGAGACGCCGAGGTGCTGCACGTGCATCTCACGGAGGCACCGCCACTTGTGGTGCTAGATCGAATCGATCACGAGGAGGAGAAGCGAGTACGACTACATCACCCACGTTCCGATTTAACGTTCACTGCTTGAATCTTCAAGGGTATGAAGATCTAATCCAATCTCTCTTGTTGTTTGCATCTCCTATATTAGATCTTGGTTTTCCTCTGCTCGCATCCGTAGAATTTTTTGATTTACTATGCCTTGAAACCCTTCAAAGGGTATCGAGCTAGATCTATGCGTAGATGTGTTTCACGAGTAACGCAACATGGTTGCGGGCGTTGATGTTTTCGCTGCAAGCCTCTTGTTTGTGTTCTTCTTATGACGGGATAGTGAGATTGAAGCGGTCCAGCCAACCTTACGCGACGTCGTCATGAGACCGGCTCCGACTTGACGTGGTGGCTTGTTCCACACATGCGGTGGATGTCGGTTCTCCCACTATAGTTGTCATGGGATTAACACCGAGTTTGGCAACCATAATATCACCGTTGTGGCTTTCCGTAGGTAAGAATCGTTCTTAGCATCTACTCCCATAAGCCACGTAAAACATGCAACAACAAAGTAAAGGCGTCTAACTTGTTTTTGCAGGGAGTGTTTTCTGTGATATGGTATGGCCCAAGATGTGATGTGTATATTGTATGCGATGATCATGTTTTGTAATGTTTCACGACTTGCATGTCGATGAGTACACAACCGGCAGTAGCCATATGGTTGTCTTTATAATTGTGTATGACCTGCGAGTCAACTTCTTATACGCCATGTAATAGCTTTACTTTATTGCTAAGTAGTTAACAATAGTTGTAGTTGCTATTCGTGGTGGAGGCAATCATGGTGGAGTGATGGAGATCATGCCGGAATGCACAAGATGGAGATCATTGCGCGAAGATTGGCTATACCATGTCACATAAAGTTATATGCATGTGATGTTTATCCTTTTATGTATCTTATTATGCTTAGATCGCGACGGTAGCATTATAAGATGATTCCTCACTTAAAGATCAAGATAAAACTGTTCTCCCCAAGTATGCACCGCTATGAAGTTCGTCGTGTCCAAGCATCACATGATGATCGGGTGCTATAGACTCTACGCTCACATACAACGGGTGCAAGACAGTTTTGCACACGCGGAAATACTTGGGTCTAACTTGACGAGCCTAGCATGTACAGACATGGCCTCGGAACACATGAACCGAAAGGTTAAGCATGAGTCATATGAATGATATGATCGACACTTCGTTGTCCACCATTGAAACCACATCTCTTCTTGTGATGATCGGATCAGGTGTGGTGAATTTGGATCGTGTTCACTAAACAACTTGAGGGATGTTGAATTTAGTGGGAGTTCATCTAGTAATTTGATTAAGTTGAACTATTTATCATGAACATAGTCTAAATTGTACTTGCAAATACTGTAGATCACATGGCTAAGTCCAACTTCAACTTCAACGTTTTTGCTGAGAAGGAAAAGCTTAGAAACAATGAGTCTAACTTCACCAATTGGTTCCGCAATCTAAGAATCATTCTCTCTGGCGGTCAAAAGGACTATGTCCTTGGGAAAGCGTTAGGTGACCCTCACGCAATCGCTACCGATGAGAAAGTTGTCTATCGATCGGCAAAGATGATTATGGTGTGATTAAGAGCACCATGTTGTTTGCTATGGAACCGAACTTAAAAATCGTTTTGAAGACTATCCGGCCATTTGAGATTCTCAAGAGCTGAAAACCATGTTTCGACTCAGGCCCGCTCGAGAGATATGAGATCTCCGAGAAGTTCTTTAAGCGCAAGATGGGGAAGGAGTTAGTTAGTGAGCACGCCATTAAGATGACGGGCTACACTCAACGCCTTGAGCAAGCGGAATGCACGATTCTAGAGGAGCTCAAGATTGACAGGTTCGCAATCACTCCTCCCCTACAAAATTTTGTAGTGACTCATAATCGATTGGTTCCATCGATACGATCACCGAGCTCTTCGCAAAGTGAAGGCCGCGAAGTGGACATCAAAAGGATAATCATGTGTTGATGGTCAACAAGCCCACCTTTAAGAAAGGTAAGGGTGCAAAGAAGCCCTTCAAGAAGGCGACAAGCGCACTTCCCCGCCGAGAAGAAGCTCAAGTTCGGTCCTAAGCCGGACCTCGAGTGCTTCTATTGCAAGGACAAGGGTCCTCGGAAGCGAATCGTCCAAGTACTTAGCGGAAAAGAAGGTGGCACCATCAAAGGTATATTTGATATACATGTTATTTATGTTTTCCTTACTAGCCCTCGTTGTAGTGCACAGGTTGATACCGGTTTAGTTGCTAATATTTGTAACTCAAACAGAGCTACGGAATAGACGGCTTGCGAGGGATGAGGTGACGATGCGTTGGCAACGGATCAAGAGTTGATGTGATGGCCGTCGGCACGCTCTCCTTAGTTTTACCTTCGGGATTAGTTTTAAACCTTAATAAGTGTTATTATGTGCCTGCGTTGAGCATGAACATTATTTCTGGATCTTGTTTATTGCAAGACGGTTATTTATTTAAATCGGAGAATAATGGTTGTTCTATTTATATGAGTAACATCTTTTATGTTCATGCACCTATTGTGAATGGTTTATTTCTTCTAAATCTCGAAAAGGATGAAACACACATCCATAACATTGAGGCTAAGAGATGCAAAGTAGATAGTGATAATACTACTTATTTGTGGCAATCTGCTCAGGTCATATTGGTGTAAAGCGCATGAAGAAACTCCATTCTGATGGACTTTTGGAGTCTCTTGATTTTGAATCATTTGACACATGCGAACCATGCCTCATGGGCAAGATGATCAAAACCCCGTTCTCTGGTATGATGGAGCGAGCAACGGACTTGTTGGAAATCATACATACCGATGTATGCGGACCGATGAGTGTTTCGACGCGCGGTGGATATCGCTATTTTCTCACTTTTACCGATGACTTAAGTAGATATGGGTATATCTATTTAATGAAACATAAATATGAAACATTTGAAAAGTTCAAGGAATTTCAGAATGAAGTGGAGAACCATCATAACAGAAAGATTAAGTTTCTACGATCCGATCGTGGGGGCGAATATTTGAGTTATGATTTTCTCACGCATCTTAAAGCAAGCGGAATCGTTTCGCAACTCACGCCACCCGGAACACCACAACCTAATGGTGTGTCTGAACGCCGGAATCGAACCTTATTAGATATGGTCCGATCTTTGATGTCTCTTACTGATTTGCCGTTATCATTTTGGGGTTATGCATTAGAAACCGCTGCATTCACTTTAAATAGGGCACCATCTAAATCCGTTGAGACGACACCATATGAACTATGGTTTGGTGCTAAACCTAAGTTGTCGTTTCTTAAAGTTTGGGGATGCGAAGCTTATGTCAAGAAGTTGATGCCGGATAAGCTCGAACCCAAAGCGGAGAAATGCGTCTTGATAGGATACCCTAAGGAAACTATTGGGTATACCTTCTATCACAGAACCGAAGGCAAAGTGTTTGTCGCAAAGAACGGTTCCTTTCTTGAGAAGGAGTTTCTCTCGAAAGAAGTGAGTGGGAGGAAAGTAGAGCTATACGAGGTTATTGAACCTTATCTTGAATTGGAGAGTAGCAAAGACTGAAATTGTTCGAGTCACCGCACCAACAATAGAGGAAGCAAATGACAAGGATCATGAAGCTTGGACGATGTCACATCTTGAACGTCGCAGTCGACAAGGTCGCGTGCCCCTCCCGAGTGGTAATGCAGCAACCTGTCTTGACTGTCTTGTTGGTAGAAGACAGTGAACCTACGAACTATGAGGAAGCGATGATGATCCCAGACTCTGAGAAATGGCTAGAAGCCATGAAATCCGAATTGGGATCCATGAGCGAAAACCAAGTATGGACTTTGGTGGACCCTACTAGCGACCGAAAGGCCGTTGACTGCAAATGGATCTTCAAGAAGAAAACGGACGCGGATGGTAATGTTACCGTCTACAAGGCACAACTTGTCGCAAAAGGTTTTCGACAAGTTCAAGGTGTTGACTACGATGAGACTTTCTCTCCCGTAGCGATGTTTAAGTCCATTCGGATTTTATTAGCAATTGCTGCATTTCATGATTATGAAATATGGCAGATGGATGTTAAGACTGCGTTCCTCAATGGCAACATTGATGAAGAGTTGTATATGATGCAACCCAAAGGTTTTGTCGATCCTAAGGATGCTGATAAAGTATGCAAACTTCAGCGTTCCATTTATGGACTGAAGCAAGCATCTCGGAGTTGGAACCTTCGTTTTGATCAAGTGATCAAGAGCTTTGGATTTGTTCCAAATTGCTACGAAGCTTGCATCTACAAGAAAGTGAGTGGGAGCTCGGTGACGTTTCTGGTACTATATGTGGATGACATATTGATTATTGGAAATGACATCAACATGCTTAACGATGTGAAGAGTTATTTGAACAAGTGTTTTTCAATGAAAGACCTAGGTGAAGCTGCTTATATATTGGGCATCAAAATCTATAGAGATAGACAAAGACGCCTGATAGCTTTAAGCCAGAGTACATACCTAGACAAAGTTCTGAAAAGGTTCAGAATGGATAAGGAAAAGAAAGGTTTAGTGCCTATGTTGTCAGGTAAGATATTGAGCAAGGCTCAGTGTCCAGCTACGGTAAATGATAGGGAAGCTATGAGCAAAGTGCCTTATGCCTCGGCCATAGGTTCTATCATGTATGCCATGATGTGTACTAGACCGGATGTGTCCAATGCTCTTAGTTTGACGAGCAGATATCAAAGTGATCCAGGAGTGGAACATCGACAGCCGTGAAGAACATCCTAAAGTACATAAATAGAACTAAAGAAATGTTCTTAGTCTATGGGGTGATGAACAAATCGTCGTAAAAGGTTACGTCGACGCGCTAGTTTTGACAATCGACAAGGATGATTCTAAATCTTAGACAGGATACGTGTATATTTTGAATGGAGGAGCTGAGTGGAGAAGTCAAGCAAAGCGTGATCGCGGGATCTGATGAGAAGCGGAATACATGGCTGCCGCAGGCGTCAAGTGAAGGAGTTTGGATCAAACTTCATCATCGAGCTTGGTGTGGTTCCAAGTGTCTTGGACCCACCGGAGATATTGTGTGACAACACCGGCGCCATAGCACTCGCTAAGGAACCAAGATATCATCCAAAGACCAAGCATATCAACTGCAAGTTTCATATAATCCGAGATTATATAGCGATGGAGATCCAAGATTAGCAAAGTACATAGATCCGAATGTCGCATCCATTGACTAAACCTCTTCCACATGTAAAACATGATCGGCACCTCGATGCCATGGGTGTGAGATTGTTGCAGATGTAAACTAGATTTTGACTCTAGTGCAAGTGGGAGACTGGAATTATGCCCTAGAGGCAATAATAAAGATTATTATTATAATTCTTGTTCATGATAATGTTTATATTCCATGCTAGAATTGTATTAAGCGGAAACTTTAATACTTGTGTGGTTTGTGAACAACACTGTGTCCCTAGTACGCCTCTATGGACTAGCTCATTGATTAATGATGGTTAAGGTTTCCTAACCATAGACATGAGTTGTCAATTAATAATGAGATCATATCATTGGGAGAATGATATGGTGGATGCACCAAACTAAGCGAAGCAATTAGATCGTGTCATCGTGTTCGTCTTTTGAAGCTTTTCTTATGTCAAATATTGTATTCCTTAGACCATGAGATAATACAACTCCCTGGTATCGGAAGAAAGCTTTGAGGTCATCAAACGTCATCCTATGAGAGGGTGATCATAAAGGTGTCTCTCAGGTGATCGGAAAGTATCTGTTGGGTTGTATGTATCGAGATGGGATTTGTCCCTCCCAAGTCGGAGAGATATACTTCGGTCCCACTCGGTAATCGATATCAACACCGCTTGCAAGCATGTGGTTAAGGAGTTAATCACAAAGTGATATCGGATTAGGGAACGAGATTGAACTAGGTATGACGGTACCGACGATCAAATCTCGGGCAAGTAAAATATCGCGATTTAAGGGAATATATATATGGGATTGATTGAATCGGCATCGTGGTTCATCCGATATGATCATCGATGAAAGTGTGGAGTCAATATGGGTTTCTGCACCCGCTGTTTATTATTGATAGAAGATCATGTCGCATATTCTCGAACTCAGGTCACACACTTAACGTGTCTTGACGCTAGGATAGATTGGATAATTGGTTTATGAGTTTTTGTTCGGAGTCTCGGATGGGATCCGGGACATCACGAGAGGTTCCGGAGTGGTCCGAAGAATAAGATTTATATAAGGCAGTGCAGTTTTTGGAGTTCGGAATTGTTCCGGGTTAATCGGTATTGTACCGGAAGCTTCTAGAACCTTCCGAAAGGGGACCAACATGGCCCCACCTTCCAGGAGGGGGCATGGGCCTATTGTGGCATCCCGCAATTCCACTACTAGAAAATCGCGTTGAATTTGTGCATTGCATCGTCGTCGTCATGCATTGTTTGCCAAAACCATGTCTGCAAAGCCGTTTTGTTTTCCCAACGCCCCATCTTAATTCAAATGCAAAACCCGGGCTTGTCCGGATTAGTTTATTTTGTCTTGCATTGGTTTGCAAAGACCATGTTTTAATCAAATAAAAATATTAAATTATTTAGCGGGGCAGTCGAACGGGCCGATTTAGCCCGAACGACCACCCCAGAAAACCAGATCGGTCCACCTATCTGCCCCATCTAATTCCTAAAGCTACCCAGCTTCCTACCCACCCCAGCCTCCACATCACTCCTACCTATCAGAACACGACACCTCACCTTCCCTCACCCCTCACCCACTCAGAATCTGCCACATGGCCCAACCCACACAGCCCTCCCTGCCCACACACTACACGCACGCGCATGCCTCCCCCAGTTCCCACCACCCCTGGCCACTCCCCACCGCCCTTGGGTACCACACAGGCCCACCGACGCTGCTCCCTTGGTCTCTCCTCCCCAACCTCTCTCTCCGCTTAGCACACCTGCTCCCTCTCCTCCCTCCTCCTCGCCCGCCTAGCGCCACGCCAAGACCTCCTCCGCGGTCCTCTGCGCCGCCACCTCACCCGCCTGCTTCGCCTGCCCCTGCCTCCGTCATCGAGCCGCCTGCCTTGGCGTGCCGAGCCTGGGGCTGCGCCCCTTGCACAAGACCGCCACCAGGCCGACCTCGCCGTCTGCGCAACCTCCGCTGTGGACCCGCGTTCGAGCCCCAGGAACAGGAGCACCACGGTTGCAAGGTGCCCGATAAAAACCCGACAAGATCGATAAGTGGCGGGGTAATCTGCAGTATGCCCGGCAAGAACGGTCCGTTGTCAAGATCTTCATCATGGAGCGCGAAGGCCTCCTTCACGGATCCCAGGACCCCGAAGCCGATCCGAAGGCCGATCCCGTACCCGGTGCCGCGTCAAGATCGCCTTCTCGGACCCCGTTGACGCCAAGTTCTTCGCCGTAGAGCAACAAGGCCTCCGACAAGACAAGGAACGCCAAGTGTTTCACCCCGGACACCGAGTCCGCCGAGAACCCCGTTGCGACAAGTGCTCCGACGCCGAACGCCAAGTGCTCCGACCCGGACACCAAGTACCGCTTCCCGGACGCCAAGACCCTAACCCCCGGAGTCCGAGAACGATCCCGCCAAGGCCGTCGAACCCTGAACCCTGGACCCCGACCCCGAACCCCGGAACCCAAGGTCGTCGAGACCCCTCTGATGTGTGCACCCTTTTCCCGGAACCCTATTTTTATAACATAACAACTTGATGCTTATTGAATTGTCATACTCGCATGCATATCTGTGGTTTGGGGGCCTTTTGCCGATTCACCTAATAATTAAATATGGGGCCCATATGCGGGCAAATCTAGTCTCATATTGGCCTCATTTAAACATGTGTGTTCCATCTTGCATTGCTAAAACCACATTTAATTTGGGTAGCTAAACAACTTGAACCATCTAAATATTGTCGGGACGGTTCCGCTTAATATGACCTAATTGCATCTGCCATGCCATACACCATACATGCATCATGCCGATCTTGTATTAAATATTGCATCCGTGTTCCTTCTAGTGTTTTGCTTCTTCATGATAAGGCCGTTGAGTTGACGTGAGCTTAGCCCGATCTTGGATGCCCTTCGACAATGTTTTCAGCGAGCATCTCCCCTTTCTACCTATCTTACTTTTATAGTATTTACTTCCTCCTGTTGATCTTTGCTATCGTGTTGCGATGCTCTAGATTTCGTGATATCCCTTGCAGCCATATATAGCCTTGGACACATCCTATTACCGTTGTTTGGTAGATAGTTGGACCGCTTGCTCAAGTGTTTTGCTTGTCGTCAAGTACCACCTTTGTTGGAGAATTGCCGCATGTTGACGTTGGAGATGATCACGGCTTTAATTATTGTATCACTTTAATTCCTGTTTAACAACTAAAATTGAATTAAGCAGAGGCATCGGTGGGTGATAGGTAAGTTTTGGTTTCCACTTGTGTCCCGTGGGACCCGAGTTCTTGACACTGAGATCGAACCACGGTGGGAGATATGGGCCCCCATCGATTATTACCTGATTTCAAAGTATTGTCTTGGGGCCACAACTAGTTTGAGGATTTATTTACTATCCTGTACCTATGCCATGCTTTGCTTTATTTACGATTGTGTGAGGAGCCTGTTGTGTCTTTAGGAAGCGGAGTGATTACGGCGATTCGATTGGGGATCTTCTGACCATTGTCGCAAACCCTAAGTCCGCTCGAGACCGCCGACTTCAAGGGTGTACTTAGTGGGTGGCCCCTTGCTTTGGAATGTCGTGACTTAGGCCCCGCCGACATACCGATGGGTGTATGTTACGATCCGCAAAAGGGTCAAGTGCTGTGGATACTTTGGTGCACCGGTTAAATCTTGCGGTTATGGACTTATCATAGACAACTATAACTAAAGTTTGTTTTAAAATTGACTTGTTTAGATATGATTAGTAATCGCTTCACTACAACGGAATGGCTAAGTAAAAGTACCAACAATTGCTGGGTTTTGGGTTCACCTCATGCTAAATGTATCGACTAGTAAGTGCGCCACTATAACGGAATGATTAACTAAAATTGCTCACCGCTTTTATCGGGATGATTATCCGACTAGTAAAGTGCCACAACAACAGATTAAATAAGTGAGTTCCTCGGTGTTGACTTCCTGTTTGGTCTCGAGAAACACCAGGATGGGTTTGTTTGATGCTAGTATTAGGTTGGATCCGAATAGGGCTTTCTCACCCCTCTCTGATATCCGCCAGTTGTATCGAGTCTCTATAGGTTGTTTAGCGTATCTTCCCGTCACCATACCTATGTAGGCGAGGACGAATTCTAGTCTCGCTGCATCGCCTCGATCGACGCCTTCTTTTCCTTTGCCCTTTGTCGGCACCCTTTGTTTTAGGTTTGAGATCGACGTAAGGTTACCCTTCCGCTTGGTTATGGACGCCATTGGTTATTCTTGGCTCTTAGCCCCATTTGCATCTTGTCCGTAGTCGGACGCTCGATCATTTTCAAGGTGATTTGGATCTTTGTACCGTATATTTGTATTCTTGACTCTTTGAGTCGTTGTATAGATATACATTACGTGGGTCCCATCGAGGACTGTTGTGTAATGTTATTACTTTGCTTTCCACCCATTGAAATTGCACGGTGGGCACCTTGAATCGATTCTATGCGTTTGGCGAATTTCGCTAAAGCTTGCATAGGGCCGATTCGAGGGTGTTACAGTGGTATCGAGCTCGCGGTTGCGATACCCCACAAGTCCAGCCTGTAGGATAACGTAGCTAACGGCCGAAGTAGAGTGTCAAAACTATTTTGCAAAATCGGTTGGATAGTTCTGATTAGGTCTTATTTTACTCCTTACCCCTCTGCTATTCTCCTCTTATCTTTACGCGTTTTTGAATCCGCCATCTTCTCTTTCTTCGAGTCCAGGAATTCTCGTGGTGGGGTTTCTGTCGTACCTTTAGGGTTTCGCTTCCTCCTTTGGTAACGGTGTTCTACCGTCCGGTGTTCAAGCTGCCTGATGAATCCGTCTACGGTGTTACCATTCTTTGTTCTTTGTTTGTGCCTTCCGGTGTTTTCCGACGCGACGTTATCCTCTACGCCAGATCCGATGCAAGGTCCGCATCGCTCCTTTGTTTCCGAACCTCGCTTGACGAGATCTTCAGTCTGAATCCAAGGGTTGGTTGCATAATCCGTCTATTCGTGTACAGGGTAATGCTTTGAGTGCGGGATGGAGTCGCGACCATACCACTACTCTTATCATTTGCTCGGTATATTGAATAGTGGATCGATGCAATTTACTCCTTCCATGGAAGTTAGAGGTGGCTTTACCTTTAACTTCGTCCGTTGTTTATCCGGAGTGTTCTCTCGACGGTCGCGGACAACGACCCTTTGTTGGTGGTGTCGCCGGTTTCAAGATGAAGAAGGAACCCTCGTTAGTGGTGTCGCGAGGATCTACAACGAAGAATTCGCCGACCAATCCTTCCATGAGGCGGATCTCAGATCCATTGTTAGTGGTGTCGAATTGTGGCATCAATTCCACTACTAGAAAATCGCGTTGAATTTGTGCATTGCATCGTCATGCATTGTTTGCCAAAACCATGTCTCGCCGCTTTTGTTTTCCCCAACGCCCATCTTAATTCAAATGCAAAACCGGGCTTGTCGGATTAGTTTATTTTGTCTTGCATTGGTTTGCAAAGACCATGTTTTAATCAAATAAAAATATTAAATTATTTAGCGTAACGACCACCCGAAAACCAGATCGGTCCACCCATCGCCCCATCTAATTCCTAAAGCTACCCAGCTTCCTACCCACCCCACCTCCACATCACTCCTACCTATCGAACACGACACCTCACCTTCCTCACCCTCACCCACTCAATCCGCCACATGGCCCAACCCACACTCTCTCCTCCCAACCTCTCTCCCTCACGCTTAGCACACCGCCGTCTGCGCGCAGTCGCGCTGTGGCTTCGCCCGCTCCGCCCGCCCGCTGTGGCGCGCCGCGCCGCGCGCCTGCTCCCTCTCCCTGCGCCAACCTCCGCTTTGTGGACTGCTTCGAGTCCCCAGTGAAGGAGCACCACGGTGCCCGATAAAACCCGACAAGATCGATAAGTGGCGGGAAGAACGGTCCGTTGTCAAGATCTTCATCATGGAAGGCCTCCTTCACGGATCCGGCCGATCCTCCGGTGCAGCGTCAAGATCGCCTTCGGACCCGTTGACGCCAAGTTCTTCGCCAGAGCAACAAGGCCTCCGACAAGACAAGGAACGTGTTTCACCGGACACCGAGTCCGCCGAGAACCCGCCAAGTGCTCAACCGGACACCAAGTACCGCTTCCGGACGCCAAGACCCTAACCAGTCCGAGAACGATCCCGCCAAGAACCCCGAACCCAAGGTCGCCGAGACCCTCGATGTGCACCCTTTCCGAACCCTATTTTATAACATAACAACTTGATGCTTATTGAATTGTCATACTCGCATGCATATACGTGGTTTGGGGGCCTTTTGCCGATTCACCTAATAATTAAATATGGGGCCCATATGCGGCAAATCTAGTCTCATATTGGCCTCATTTAAACATGTAGTAGCGAATCGTTCCATCTGTTGCATTGCTAAAACCACATTTAATTTATGGGTAGCTAAACAACTTGAACCATCTAAATATTGTCGGACCAATATGACCTAATTGCATCGCACCCTGCCATGCCATACACCATACATGCATCATGCCGATCTTCTGCCGTGTATTAAATATTGCATCCGGTGTTCCTTCTAGTGTTTTGCTTCTTCGCGGATAAGGCCGTTGAGTTGACGTGAGCTTCGCCCCGATCTTCGGATGCCCCTTCGACAATGTTTTCAGGCGAGCATCTCCCCCCTTTCTACCTATCTTACTTTTATAGTATTTACTTCCCTCCTGTTGATCTTTGCTATCTGTGTTGCGATGCTCTAGATTTCGTACCCGTGATATCCCTTGCAGCCATATATAGCCTTGGACACATCCTATTACCTGTTGTTTGGTAGATAGTTGGACCCGCGTGTCGTAGTCGCTTGCTCAAGTGTTTTGCTTGTCGTCAAGTACCACCTTTGTTGGAGAATTGCCGCATGTTGACGTTGGAGATGATCATGGCTTTAATTATTGTATCACTTTAATTCATGTTTAACAACTAAAATTGAATTAAGCAGAGGCATCGGTGGGTGATAGGTAAGTTTGGTTTCCGACCACTTGTGTCCCGTGGGACCCGAGTTCTTGACACCTGTCCGAGATCGGCGTGCTAACCAGTGGGGAGATATGGGCCCCATCGATTATTACCTGATTTCAAAGTATTGTCTGGGGCCACAACTAGTTTGAGGATTTATTTACTATCCTGTACCTATGCCATGCTTTATCGCTTTATTTACGATTGTGTGAGCACGCTGTCTCGCTTAGGAAGCGGAGTGATTGCAGCAGTGTCAGCAGTCCCGATTGGGGATCTTTGTCGCTTCTGACCATTGTCGCAAACCCTAAGTCCGTCTCGAGACCGGCCGACTTCTATGGTGTACTTAGTGGGTGGCCCCTGCTTGCTTCGTGACTTAGGCCCCGCCGACATACCGATGGGTGTATGTTAATCGATCCGCAAAAGGGTCGAAGTGCCTGTGGATACTTTGGTGCACCCCTGCAGGGTTAAATCTTTTCGAGAAGACGTGTCCGCGGTTATGGACGACTTGGAGCACAGTGTCTGATCATAGACAACTATAACTAAAGTTTACTGTTTTAAAATTGACTTATTTCCGATATGATTAGTAATCAGCTTCACTACAACGGAATGGCTAAGTAAAAGTACCAACAATTGCTGGGTTTTGGGTTCACCTCATGCTAAATGTATCTGACTAGTAAGTGCGGCCACTATAACGGAATGATTAACTAAAAGTGCTCACTGCTTACTTTATCAGGATGATTATCTGAACCTGACTAGTAAAGTGCCACAACAACAACTGATTAAATAAAACTGCCAACTGTGTGAGTTCCTCGGTTGACTTCCTCGTTTGGTCTCGAGGATGGGTTTGTTTGATGCTAGTATTAGGTTGATCCGAATAGGGCTTTCACCCCTCTCTCGATATCCGCAGTTGTATCGAGTCTCTATAGGTTGTTTAGCGTATCGCCGATCCACCATACCTATGTAGGCGAGGCAATTCTAGTCTCGCCAGTTTGGCCTCAAGATCGACGCCTCCTTCTTTTCCTTTGCCCTTTGTCGGCACCCCTTTTGTTTTAGCAGGTTTGAGATCGACGTCGTTAGCAAGGTTACCCTTCCGGCTTGGCCTGGGCAGGGTTATGGACGCCATTGGTTATTCTTCAGGGCTCTTAGCCCCATTTGCATCTTGTCCGTAGTCGAACGCTCGATCATTTTCAAGGTGATTTGGATCTTTGTACCGTATATTTGTATTCTTGACTCTCTGAGTCGCTGTTGTATAGATATCTGTTCTGTGGGTCCCATCGAGGACTGTTGTGTAATTTTATTACTTTGCTTTCCACCCGCACGAAATTGCCTGGTGGGCACCTTCGAATCGATTCTATGCGGGTTTGGCGAATTTCGCTAAAGCTTGCATAGGGCCGATTCAGAGGGTGTTACACCTATGAGGGAGTGCCCTGGCCACATTGGGCCATGGGCACAAGGCCCCATAGGGCCCAGCCGGCCAAAGAGGGTTTAAACTCTAGATAGAGCTTCTAGAAGGGGGGGTTTCCTTGCCCCCCCACTCCTCCTCCTTTGGGGCCGCCGGTTTGGGCTTGGGGGAGGGGCTAGGGCTGCGCCCACCCCTCTATATAAAGAGGGCTGGGGGTGCACCACCCCCTTACACCTTCCCATCCAACCCTGGCCGCCCTGCTGCCCTCCTCTCTCCCTCCCGACTGCTTGTAGGCGAAGCCCTGCTGCAGAAATTCTCCACCAATTGCATCGCGCCGTCGCGTTGTAGATCCAACCCATCTCTCCACCATACTTGCTGGACCAAGGAAGGAGTAGACGTCGAGGTGCTGCACGTGTGCATCGCACGGAGGCACCGCCACTTGTGGTGCTAGATCGGATCAGATCGCGAGGAGGAGAAGCGAGTACGACTACATCACCCACGCGTTAACGCTGAGCGTTCATTGTCGAATCTTCAAGGGTATGAAGATCTAATCCAATCTCTCTCATTGTTTGCATCTCCTAGATTAGATCTTGGCTTTCCCTCTGTTCACATCCGTAGAATTTTTTTAATTTACTATGCCGCGAAACCCTTCAGAAATAGATTCAATTTTAAACTGTCATTTAAACTAAGCATTTAAATGTTTTTGCATGATCACAAGGTGGGCCTTGGTACCTTGTTATGAGTACTATCAAGGGGTGCAAAGATCCATACATGTTTCTGTTAAGTTTTGAAAGTTAGAGATAGCCAAAGTAGGTATGTGAGTTAATTTGGCCAAAGTGACCATTCACTTAATTTGTTTGTTTTGACTTGTTTGTCTTTGGGAAAAGTTTGGGGATTGTTTAGATGATGTTTATTTCACCTAAGAATCATTTTACAAGCAAAGAAACACAGAACCATGGCAATTCAAAAGAATCCAAATTTTAATGCACACACATATGAATGCTTTCATATTTTTAATTGGAAAAGTTTTTGTTAACCCTAATTTTAATGATTAGAGTTTGATGATTCTAGTTTAATATTTTTGGGATGTTACACAGAGCCATACCGCCCTTCAGGGTCTCAGCCAAGATGGTCGTTGTTAGTCTAGCAAATATTTTGGTAGTTATGTATATTAGGGAAAAACTAAACGTGAGGGTAGGACCGCTCCATTTTTTTCTTGCCCTCCCACCCACCCACCCTTTTCTAGTAAGGAAGTGTAACGTTTATCAATCCTCTTCTAAAAATTCAAATTAGAATTCATGTGTTTGGGGTTTTCGTAGTACCATAAGATGTGTGTTAAATCCTTTCTCTATCTGTTACATCCTACCTTGTTGTCGCAATCTGTCTTTGGTTATCAACTGTTGGTACATTCCATATCGACAGGCTTTTGTAAACTGACGTGATCTATCCGACTCTTTGTAAACCGACGCATTCTTGTTAAGGGTGTTCGTCCTTCCTGCACACTTTCACGTGTTGCAGAGTTGCAAATCTATATTTGTTAAGTGTTTTTTCGCATCTATTGCTATTTTAATGTCGAAAATGTGGAATTTTTTCTTTGATACATCTGTGTTTCCACACTCCTTTTCAGTCGTGTGTGATACATATATCACCTTCTTTTTGTCGGTATGTCCATGCTAACTCGATCTTCTTCTACCAGCGCTTCAATCAGGAGTTTTACATCATCTTCAATTTTTTTGGGCTAAATACATAACGTTTGTCAATCCGATGCTTATGATTGTAATTTGGTTCTCATTATAGCTATATGACGCTTATCATGAGTGGAATAAGGTTAATGCTATCAATCTTATCCTCCAAATGATGGCGGTTATCTTTTGTGGTTTTGAGTTATACTATAATCATACCTTTGGCAATCCGCAGGTTTCTTAAGGAATTATGGTGGATTATCATCCATTTATCATGCTTCACATCTTTTTAAACTCCATATGTTCTAGGTTCTATTTGATACGAGAGAATCTCATCCTTTCATCTATGATAGCTTTGCTTAAATGTAGAAGTTATAATCGGTTCTTATCCAAATTGCTCCGCTATTTAACTGGTGATCCGATCAACAAGGTGAACAAGTCGCATTTATTTTCTCATCTGAAGGGCCAGATAATCTATGTTTTCAATGCATTTTTCTACACACCAATTCCCGATCCTTAGGTTCATCTTTTGTGATAGTATATCTTAACGATAGTCTCGCCTATTCGATATCAATGGAAGGAAATGAAGCACATCTTATTTTCATCATCTCATGCTTTGAGAACACCGCATCTATGTAAAGTTCTCAAAGTATGAATTTCGAATTTTTAAATTCACCTATCTCGACCATGCCGTTCTGCTAAAGACATTGCTACAATTCAGGAACCGTCAAATCAATTGCTAATCTTCACCCAACATCATATTTCAACCAACTCCGGAGATTTATCCTCTATTTGACAAGTAATTCTTGTTGATTTGTTGAAGACTTCCTCAACAAGGCTAAGTCTCGCTCGGATATTTTATAGAAGGACAAAAAATTATTCTGGTCTTCTGCTCACCAAGAAATCTTTTGAAACCCTCTCGCTTTATCTTCTATCCTTAATTCGCCGTATACCATGAAGTTTTCCCAGATCATCATATTTAACTACTTTGTATTCGACAAAGTATTTGCATCAATATTTGTTTTCTAACGGAGGTTCATGAGTTCTTCTTATTATTATATTTAGTCTAAAATTCTAAGAGTTGGATTGCGTGATTTTCTTATTCATGTACAAAGTAATGCTTTGGGTGCGGGATGGAGTAGCTACCGTACCACTACTCTTATCATTCACTCTTGTACATTGAATTGGTGGATCAATGCGATTTCACTCATTCCACGAAAGTCAAAAGTGGCCTTTATCCGTCGAGACTTTACTTCTATCCTTGTTTTCTAGAGTGTTCTCTCAAGAATGTAATCAATAATCTCTTGTTGGTGGTCTCGTCTATTTCAAGATGGAGAAAAATCTTGAACGATCTGGTGGAAACAAATGCAAAATCTTCCCCTGATACTCTTCATTCTACGGGAGCTTGACACCATCAAACAAGATGCATGGAACATATATCTAACTTCATTTGGTTAAATTCCTTTCTCTTGGAAAATCTAGTTATGGTTGATGCCATTAATCAAAAAATCTATTGCAATAACCTCATGGTTAAGGAAAGCAATAAGAATCTCTACAATAACTCCATATCATTCAATTTCTTTCTCAGGATTCCACCATAAACTTGTGTCACTCTTCTCGTAAATAATAAATCCTCGCACCTCAATTTTGTGATCCTTTGGTTCTGATAGGCATCAAGAAGAATCTAATCCGAGAATCCCTCAACGCAAATATTTTCTGTTGTTATCAAGGAACTCCGTTGTTTGAAAGAAGTGTTGTGTTAGAACTCCATTTCTCAGATCTAAGAGAAGAAACAATCCTATTTTCATAGTGGTTCATAACTTCTCTAAGTCCTTTGTTTCGGCGGAATAGAGAATCATCTTCACTTGAAGCTTTTGTCTTTAATCGCATCGATGTGTCTTTTCTTCCTCTTGGATACACAGTCCTTCCATAATCCTTCAAAAAGTGGATCTATTCTTTTATCATGTTTTATCTTGAGTACCTGAGTTATGTTCATCCTATCTTTCTTGTCTCACAACAATCCTCCAGATCTTCAAGTCCTTTGTTTCGAAGAAGCAAAACGCAAGACTCACAACAAGTCTAGCAAGTTTCGCAAGGTGTAGTGGTCGCACCTTCCATTGATAAATCATCTTGGGAACGTGAGGGTCACCTTTGTTCCGAGCACCTGCCTCTCGGCATGTTCTTTTCTTTTCCTAGGAATCTCGGGGCGAGATTCTTCTTTAGTGGGGGAGAGTTGTAGTATCCCAATTGTCTAACAATTGTAATGCTACTTGACTATTATATATATTTCTACTTCCTACATTTCATTTATTGCATGCTCATTATATCATGCTCATGTCACCATTCCACCTTGCATTTGAGCATCATATAAAATCCCTCTTCATTTGGTTCTTGTACCATATGTATTTATATTGTATCACTTGCATTTGCCTCTTAATATATTGTATTTGCTTCTTGCTAAATTGCTTCATGCCCAAGTTGAGTTGGGGGCATATCTTTTCAAACTCCACCACCTTTCTTTGTCACCACCTTATAATCCCACCATACAAACTATATATGAGCAGTTGCATTTCTTTGGAATTTGTATAGCTCATATGTAATAGGATGGATCCACTTCTAAATCTACATGCTCCCCTACATGTTGTTAATTGTTTTCACAATAATAAGTACGTGTAGCCTCATGGCCATGTTTGCTTGCTATGTGAGTAGGATTCGTTCCCAAGCTTCCATATGCTTTGATATTGTATAAATGGATTTCTATTTTCGTGCCCTTGGTTCGTTAGTTGTACTCAGTTTTCCCCAGCTGCTTAACTTTTCCTCACTTTTCCCCTCTCCATGTTAAGAAACCCTCCGGGCACTCGCAGGAGCTCGAACGGAGGGATGCCGTCAGGTCAAAGGCTTGCCCATTACATGCTGACTGGTGGGACCGCGTTGGGGCGGGTCGGGCATTGAGCGTTACGAGGCATCGATCGTTACATGCCTGACCGGTGGGACCATGTTGGTGCGGGTCCTGCCATGGCCGATACGTGATGACGGGTGGGGTCCAGGATACATGTTGGACCCGCCATCCTTCTCTCGTTTCCTTGTGGGCCTCTTTTTTCCTAATTGGATGGCCGGTGCAGGCAATGACAAATGGGACGTTCCGTGGGGCCATCGAAGCCAATGAACGATGGGGCTGTCATGTGGGGCCGTCGAAGCCAATGACTGATGGGGCCGTGATGTGGAGCTGGAGGGGGGATTTGCATATTTGCCATGTTTTACGTTGCAACTTGCATATTTGCCATTTTGTGTGTCGCTAACATGTGGTGGTCATGTTGCAAATATGCAAATTTCAAAGAAAAGGTTCGTTCTGTGGGGCCATCGAAGCCAATGAACGATGGGGCCGTCATGTGGGTCCGTCAAAGCTAATAACTGATGGGGCCGTGATGTGGGGATGGAGGGGGGATTTGCATATTTGCCATGTTTTAGATTGCAACTTGCATATTTGCCATTTCTGTGTCGCTGACATGTGGTGGTCATGTTGAAAATATGAAAATTTCAAATAAAAGGTTTGTTCCGTGGGGCCATCGAAGCCAATGAACGATGGGGCTGTCATGTGGGGCCGTCGAAGCCAATGACCTATGGGGCCGTGATGTGTGGCTGGAGGGGGATTTGCATATTTGCCACATTTTAGATTACAACTTGCATATCTGCCATTTTGTGTGTCACTGACATGTGGTGGTCATGTGGAAAATATGCAAATTTCAAATAAAAGGTTCGTCCTATGGGGCCATCTGATACGTCGTAAACGTATCTATAATTTTTGATGTTCCATGCTTGTTTAGTATCAACTTTGCTATGCTTTGTCTACACTTTGAGGTATTTTTTATACATTTTCTGGGACTAACCTATTAACAAGATGCCGTAGTGCTAGTTTCCTGTTTTCTGCTTTTTTTGGTTTCAGAAAAGCTAGTAAGGAAATATTCTCGGAATTGGACGGGACAAAAGCCAAAGTCAATATTTTACCGAAGTGGACACAGAGACCAAAGGGCAGCCGAAGAGGGCCCACGAGGCCCCCCCGCGCCGCCACCTGGTGTGGGCCCCTCGGGCGCCCTCCTGCCTTGCCTCTTCGCCTATAAAGTCACCCCGTATACAGAAACCCTAAACACCCGATCAGATCTCCACAAAACAGTCTGTAGCCGACACCACCATTGTCCCTAGATTGGGGGGGGGGGATCTCAAGCTCTTCCTGGCACCCTGCTGGAGGGGAGAGATCATCCCGGAGGCCTTCTTCATCACCATGGCAGCCTCCGGTATGATGCGTGAGTAGTTCACCCTTGGACTATGGGTCCATACAGTAGCTAGATGGTTGTTTCTCCTCCTTTGTGCTAACATGTTTAGATCTTGTGAGCTCCGTTCATGATCAAGATCATCTATTTGTAATCTTACATGTTGTGTTTGTGGGGATCCGATGGATATTGAGATACTATGTCAGATTGATTATTGATTCTATCATGTCTGTGTTATTTGTGATATTGCATGCTCTCCATTGCTAGTAGCTATCTTGGCCAAGTAGATGCTTGTGACTCCAAGAGAGAGTATTTATGCTCGATAGTAGGTTCATGCCTCTAGTAATCTGGGGAAGTGACAGAAATCTCTAAGGTTGTAGATGTGCTATTGCTACTAGGGAGAAAACAACAATCTTTTGTTCATGGAACAATTGTATTGTTTACTCTACACACATTGCTTAATGCAATTATCCGTTGCTTGCAACTTAATACTGGAAGGGGTTCGGATGATAACCTGAAGGTGGATTATTAGTCATAGATGTAGTTGATTACGGTCTATGTATATTGTTGCAATGCCCAATAAAATCTGATAGGAGTCATGATGTCTAGTATTTGCATTGTTATGCTTTCTCAACCTGTCAATTGCCCCGCTGTTATTTGTTCACCCATCATGTTATCTATCTTAAGGAGAACACCTCTAGTGAACTGTGGACCCCAGTCCAATCTTTACCATTGTTACATCATCTACTGTTACTGTTTACTTTCTACAAGAAACTATTACCTTCCACACTATACATTTAATCCTTTGTTTTTAGCAAACCAGTGAGATTGACAACCTCACTGTAAGTTGGGGGAAAGTCTTGAGTTTGTGTTGTGCGGGATTCCAAGTTGTTAGAAACACCTTGGTGTTGTTTCCTTGCTCCTACTGGTTCGATAACCTTGGTTTCATAACTGAGGGAAAACTTGTTGTTTTGCTCATCACACCTTGATCTTGGGGTCTCCCAACGAGGCTCTACAGTTAACTGAGCCACCATCAAGATTTTCTGGAGCTGTTGCCGGGGAGTTAAGGACAGCTTTGCAAGGGGAGTCTTTCACAACCATTCTCTTTACTTTTTTTTTGTTTTGCTTAGTTTCCTTTTCTTATTTTTGCTTGCTTCATTTTACCAAAAATATAAAAAAATTAGTTTTGTTTGGTTTTCTTTTTCTTATAAAAAACACACAAAAAATTAGTTCTACTTTAGTTGCTACTGTTGTTTGCTTGCCTCACTTTTGCAAAAATGAACACTCCTGAGAACACCAAGTTGTGTGACTTCACTAGCACAAACAACAATCATTTTCTGTAACAATGCCTATAGGAATAATTTTGGTAATAATAATTATAGGCCATATCCTCCCAATAATGGTAATGATTATGGAAATTCCTACAACAATAATAGAAGTGGTCCCTCTGAACTTGAAGTCATGCTTAAAGACTTTATCAGTAAACAGACTACTTTCAACAAGACTGTGGAGGAAAAGCTTTTGAATGTTGAGAAAAATATTTCATCTTTGTCTGAAGCATAATCCTCTTTGATTAATAAAATGGCTGCTAAACCTGAAACCATGGAAAATACCTTTGCTGCTGCTCATGCCATACAAGTTAGTATTGATAAAAATGTTAGACTATTAGCTAAAATGCATGCCAAGTGGGAAAGAGAAAATGAAATTTCTAGAAACAATACTATTTTTACTATTACTACCACCAATGTTGATGCTAGCAAACCACAAGAAGTCCCCATTCCTTCCACAACAATGCCTAAACCCAATAAGAATGCTAAATTTTTTCGAAATATGGGAAACAATAAGTCTACTACCTATGATGCTAAGTTTGATTTTGATCTTGATGGTTGCAATATCTATGAAGTGATTATGTTCCTACAAAATCTTGCTAGAAGTCCTAATGCTAGTGCTATGAATATGTCTTTCACAAAACACATTACAAATGTTGTCACTAAAATTAAGGAAGAAAAATTGAAACACAAAGCTTCTATTCCTAGGAAGTTAGAAGATGGTTGGGAACCCATCATTAATATGCAAGTGAATGATTTTGATCTCAAAGCTTTATGTGACCTCGGTTCTAGTGTCTCTATTATGCCTAGAAAGATTTATGAAATGCATGATTTGCCACCTTTGGAAGATTGCTATTTAGATGTCCCACTTGATGATAATGCTAAAAAGAAACTTATGGGGAGTTGTTAATGATGTTCTTATTATGGTTAACAATGCCTATGTCCTTGTTGATTTCTATGTTTTGGATGTTGAATGCAATGCTTCTTGTCCTATTACTTTGGGAAGACCTTTTCTTAGAACTGTTGGTGCCATTATTGATATGAAAGAAGGCATTAAATATCAATTTCCATTCAAGAAAGGTATAGAACACTTACCTATAAGGAGAGATAAGTTACCTTTTACTCCTTCTATTAAAGAAAAATTTGATGTTAATGCTTCTTCATTTGAAATTACTTGATTCTTGCTTCTTATGCCTAACTTAAAGGTGTTAAAGAAAAGTACTTCTTGGGAGATAACTCAATAGTTTTATTGAGTCTTGGAAGTTATTACTTCTGTAATAACCTCTCCTTATCCTTTTTTGTGTGATTTTTGTGCCAAGAATAACCTCTAATGAGAGAGAAGTAAAATTTGGGGAAGTTGCTCTCCTGAAACATATTTTTGTGCTTCACTGTAAAAATTCGTGAAAAATATATGTATGTCGGATTGAGATGTAATTTTCTGAGTAAATGTCCTAGGTTGTTTTATAACTTTATTTAGTTCAGCACTTTTATATTTGATCAATAGAAGGTCTTTGAAAAAATCGGTTTTTACCTGATGGTCTGTTTTGACAGATTTCTGCCATTATTTGCATTTGCCTCTTTATCAGTTTATTTTTGAGTTCTTCTTGATCACTCGAGATTTTTAAAGGAATTGCTATAGTAGCTTGTGTTTTAATGAAAGTTTATTTGTGTTGAAACTAAACCAAGGGCCTATTATTTTGATTGCACTAATGTTGCTAATGAAGATTGTGTGAAGTTTTTTTTGAAGGAAATTTTCAAGTGTAGGGGAAGAATGATGTGATAAGATGAAGAATGGACAAAAGCTCAAGCTTGGGGATGCCACCCCTTGTCACCCCAAGAAATATTCAAGAGGTACAAGCGTCAAATCTTGGGGATGACCAAGGCATCCCCTTCTTCATCAATAAAAATCCCAGGTCTCTTTCTAGAAACTTCATCTTTATTGTTTCATGCATTGTTGTGTTGTTCTTGGAGCGTCTTAGTTTTTGTTTTCATTTTCTTAGTTTGCTTGAATAAATTAGTTGGACCCCCGCATTCGCTAAGTGTTGGAAAATAGTAGAGAGTTTCATGCTTTAGTGGTACAAAAGGGAGCCTGTTTTGACTGTGGCTTAGACTTTATCTTGTCATTCTAGATATTGCTTTGACCTTATGCTTAGTAATTATTGTTGTAGCATGACTTGTTCCAAACAATTGATATTGCTTGATGTGCCTTGAAAGAATCATGCATTGTTTTAGCATACAAAAGCATAATATTGTGGTATTCTCCTTTGATGCTTTGTTTGGGTTGACTTGGCACATGCTCACACCATGTTATGACTATGAACCCGTCACCTTAGCCTCTATGATAATTTAGTTTTTGACTTGTGATACCACTTTATTCTTTGATTGATAATGTTTTTGTTGGGGATATGCTATATGGGTATCCTCATAGCATGTCTCTTATCCGGCTAACCCTGGTGGCCCACAGTTGGTAGCATGGCCCATGGCCTGCTGGGCGGCCCAGTTAGATGGATCCAGAAGGGAGGCCCATGCCAGATAAATGAAGGCTACGGTGGAGTCACCAGCGTACCCGAAGCCTTGGAGTACAAGACACGCTAGACTAGTAATAGACGGTGTAGGACTCTGTAACCTGTCCGGCTAGGACTTTTCCCTGTAACCCTAGGACCTGGAGAATATTTAAGTCGGGCCTATGGGAGCCTTTAGGGCATAATCTCAGACGACCAAGTAACGATTAGCACACACCTCGCACAGCGAACCTATCTCTGTAACTCGGCGTATTGCCATTATAGTGATTTATAGCAGGAGTAGGATTCTGCCACCATTGTGGGATCTGAAGCTGGGTAAGCTGTGTTACCTCGTACCCGTCAACCGTCCGCCTCCCCCACGTCTCTAAAAACGCACTGTGAGGACCCCTCCATGGCGTACTCGTCGGCAATACCACGACAGTTGGCGCCCACCGTGGGGCAAGAGGCGATTCAGGATCTTCAGCGGGCGAGGACCAAGATCTTCGCGGGAATCGGAAAAACCGTAGCCATCGGTCGCGTTCTCTTCTCTGGCAACGTTCCGATCGTCCCTCCCGACGAGTTCTATCCCGGAGAAGACGAACCCTACGCGGTGTTCGATCGTTCCTATCGGAGACATCCACCTCTTCATTGGCGAAACCGACTCGGGCACTAGTTCCCTGGGAGTCGGAGGAGCATCAAGACCCGCATGGACCGTCTACGGGCAGGATACGTTCGCGGAAGGATCGATGTCGGATCTCTCTTCGGAGTTTGCTGGCAAAGATCGGAAAAAAGTCAAGGTCCACCCAAACCGCCCCTGTGCAGGATATAACGGTGGAAGATCACTGCAAGTCCGCTGGCTTCGCCCATGCGTCTAGACAACAGAGATCCAAGTTCATAGGCATGGTTACCATCTTCGATCTGGCGCATTGCGTTCAGAGAGAGGGCGAAAACCCCCGTGATTACCTTGCCAGGTGGCTATGTATATGAGCCGATCTGGCCCACTACCCCAATGATGATGCCATGTATCACTTTGTGGAGGGACTGGACCACGACATGCTTCTCTGGCATTCTCTAAGGCGACAACACGCTTCGGGACGCCTTACCTTCGAAGGCATGGTGAACACCGTCAACAAATACGCGGAGGCCAAAGCGGCAGCTCAGACAGCGCTTGCGCTCATTGACGGAGCCCCTCCGATTCAGCCACCACCACCACCGCCTCTGGCCGCCATCGCCGCAGTCGCACCGCCACCTCCAGTCATTCTCGCTACTGTTGCACCTCCACCCCCCGTCATCGAGGAAGTCCTGGCACCCTTCGACTCCGTGATTGACGCGCTATACGCCGACCTCGGTGCAGATTAAGAGGAGATAGATTTCAGTCCAGAGGAACTAGACTCCGCCATGCAGGAGATGGATGAGGAGTACACGCGCGACGAGCAAGCCAACAACACTGTCACGTCTCGAGAGGTGTTCGTCACCATTGGGACGACCATGGATGAAGATCAACCCGGACGAGCTCCGCCTACAACCCTGGACAGAGGGAAGGGACCACCTGTTGCTGACGACATTGATCGTGCAAAGGTCATGCTCCCTCCGCCTAACCCAGTGCAGCAGCCGCAGGAACTCGGCACCGGCCCGAGCAATAACAACACCGCAAACTTGCCGCCTCCAGCATCTATGTCTGCTGCTGCCCAAGTTACTCCAGCTGATAGAGTGATGTATGGCAATCTCCTCATCGAGCCACTCATCGTAGCTCATATCCAGAACCTGACCAAGCTTGACGAGAAGCGCCAGCAGCTGCTGGAGGAAGTGCAGGCCATCGCGGAGCAAGGAGGTAAACTAGATCGAGATCTGGTAAACGCGTAGAAATCCATAGAGAAAGCTAGAGAAATGGAGGCCGAGTACAAGACTCTGCTGCAGCAGCAGAAGGCCAAAAAAGCTCCGGCTCGCGTCATCAACAATCCTGGTGTACGGCGAAACCTAGGATGGGCTCCCCCGAAGCCGGCACAAGCCAAGCCATACATTAACAGTGAAGGCAGGCAGGTGATGCCCACTCCTCTCCTCAACCACGCCGTCGCCAAGGCCCTTCTAGAGTAGGATAGATCGCCTGAGGCGGTGGATCAAGTCTATGTCCTAGTGGCCAAGGCGGTGAAACATCAGGAAAATGCCACCTCTCAGAGGCTTGAGTCCGACCCAGCGTTTTTCCAGTCTAGCCAGCACAAGCCGCCAAGGGACAAATCTCCTCTTGATGTCGGGTCCCAGATGGGTTCATCAGAATGAAGACGGAGGGATGCGCGCAAGGAAGGATGCTATCCCCATATCCTCCGACCATGGAGAAAAGGCCCGACCTTGTCACCCATCGCCACCGCCCTTCCCCCCGACATCGCGAAGACCCCAAGGCTCACCATCGTACGGATATGCCCCCGCCAAGACAGAGCGACATCGTCATCCGCGACAACACGGAGCAGACCCGTCATGACAGAGAGCGCAACCAGGGACGCAAGAGAAGGTCACACCACGACCCTCCGCGTCCGGCAAGAAATCGCGACAAGCGTGAGGCATCGCAGGAGGGTAATAGAAAGAAGGATAACCCACCGCCACCTCCGCCTCCATCGCCACCTAGAAGTCACCATGGCGGAGGAGGCCCGCGTCGTTCACGCAGCCCATCCCCTGTTGACAAAAAGAAAAGAAACCCGGAGCCATACGATGCACGTTCGTGGATCGATAAGATCCACGAGGCCCAGGAAGGACCATACCTAGGACCACGTTGCTTTGGACCTGCGATACGGTCCGCAACTTACCCTAAAGGTTTCCGGATTGACAAGACCATCAAGCCCTATGATGGCACCGCTAAGCCAGCTACATGGTTGCAGGATTACGACAAAGCGGTAGAGATCTCCGGGGGTAACCCCAACGTTGCCGTCAAGTACCTCCCATTGATGTTGGCGGGCACAACCTGTCAATGGATTCACGACTTGCCAGAGAAATCCATCTGCAATTGGTTGGACATGCAAGAAGCGTTCACCAAGAACTTCGAGGGTACATACAAACGTCCCTGCACTATTGGAGATCTACATCGGTGCATGCAGGAGAAAGACGAGACATCTCGCGCCTACCTTTCCCGCTGGTTGGATATGAAGAATTCCTACGCAGGAGTGCACACTCAGACTGCCATGGCCGCCTTCATTGATGGGTTGGAAAGGGGCACGTTGCTCCGACATAAGCTGAAGCTCTTGTAGGACAATCACCAGCTTGAATTGTACCAGATGATCCAGTTGGCTAGTGAGTTCGCAGCTGCCGACGATGATGCTCGCGGCTCTCTGTCGGCAATGGACGTTCCAACTCAAGCTCGGAGGAACAGCAACACAAAGCGGAAAACCGCTCCAGAAGAAAAGAAAACTCCTGACATGGTCGCCATGACCTTTACAGTACGAGGTGATGGCGAACAACGTGGCCGAGGACGGGGAGCTGGTCGTGGGCAGCAGCAAGGAAGTGAAACTACCTCAGCAGCGCTCCTCGTTCCCCAAACCTACGAAGAGTACCGCGACATGCCGTGCCTCATACACCTCGATGTCAATGGCAAGGCCACCCATACCAATCGACACTGCAAGTTCGTCAATGACCTCAAGGAGGACCCGAAGTCTGGCTACAAGCAAAGTCGGAAGAACAAACCGCGAGGTAAGGGCAAGGGGAATAAGAAGGAGGAGGAGTCCAAGGATTCAAGTGACATGGACGAGAATGTTGACCCCAAGCACGCCGCCAAGAGCGATGACAAAGGCAAGAACCCCTTCGTGAAGAAGGCGCCAGTTTACCATACTTTCCTTGGCACCCCCACCGTCCGACAACAGAAGACCTCTATGAGGATACTGATGGCCACTCTCCCCCCAGTTCCCGAGTACCTACGCTGGTCGGAAGTTCCAATCACTTGGGACAGGAAGGATCACCCAGACCTCATCCCTACGGAGAACTAATACGCCATGGTCATCAACCCTTTGATTGACGGCATTGAGTTCACCAAATGTATGGTGGATAGTGGAAGCAGCATCAACATCATGTACCTGGATACACTGCAGAAGATGAACTTCACAGAAGCAAACCTAAGGAGGACCAACACCATCTTCCACGGCGTAGTTCATGGTCGGGAGGCTCGGTCCCTTGGGTGCATCACACTTCAGGTTGCCTTTGGCGATGTTAATAATTACCGCCAAGAGCGCATGACCTTTGAGGTGGTCCCCTTCAAGAGCGTGTACCACGTCATATTTAGCCGCCACATATTCCACACCTTCATGACCAAGCCATGCTTTGTCTACAACAAACTCAAGATACCAGGACCAAACGGTGTCATCACCGTATCCAGAAGCTTTACTAAAGCAAGGGACTGCGATATTAATGAAGCAGGCTTCTCGGAAGCTGTCTTCTATAGTGAAGAATTCAAAGAGATCTAGAGCGAGGTCGATGACTCAGAGATGCCCGCGTCGAAGAAACATATCTCCGACTCTGCTCCAGCATTCAAGGCCGCCATCGAGACCAAGCTGGTGGAACTTGTGGTAGGTGATGCCTCCAAGACCACCGCCATTGGGACGAACCTGGATCCCAAATAGGAAAGCGCGCTCGTCGAGTTCCTCCGTGAGAACATGGAAATCTTTGACTGGCAACCTGCCAACATGAAAGGTGTACCTAGGGAACTTGCCGAGCACAACTTAAACATTGATCCAAAATGTAAACCAGTGAAGCAACCTCTACGATGCTTTGGAGATGAGAAGAGACGCGCCATAGGCAAAGAGATAGCTAGGTTACTTAGGGCTGGTTTTATCCGAGAAGTCCTTCACACCCAATGGGTGGCCAATCTTGTACTTGTCCCCAAAAAGGGAACCAAAGAATTAAGAATGTGCGTTGGTTACACTGGCTTGAACAAGGCATGCCCCAAAGATCCGTTTGCTTTGCCTCGCATTGACCAAGTCATTGACTCGATGGCTGGCTCGGAACTTTTGTGTTTTCTTGATGCAGACTCAGGATACCACCAGATCAAGATGAGGAAGTCAGACCAATTGGCCACTTCGTTCACTACCCCATATGGCACGTTTTGCTATGTTACGATGCCCTTTGGGCTAAAAAATGCAGGTGCTACGTACTAGCGGACAATGCAACATTGCCTACATGATCAAATTGGTAGGAATGTTCATGCCTATGTGGACGATATAGCGGTGATGTCTAAAAAGTCAAATGACTTAATATCCGACTTAAAAGAAACCTTTGATAATCTCCGGAAATACAACATGATGCTTAACCCTAATAAGTGCGTCTTCGGGGTTCCAGCCGGCAAACTGTTGGGCTTCATTGTTTCCCAGCATGGAATCGAGGTCAACCCGGAGAAAATCAAGGCCATCTTAAACATAAACCGTCCAACATGCCTAAAATACATTCAACGACTAACAGGTTGTGTTGCAGCAGTTAGTCGGTTCGTCAGCCGACTTGGAGAGAAGGTCCTGCCGCTACACAAGTTGCTGAAGAAGGCAGACAAATTTACGTGGACGGACGAAGCAGATGCAGCATTGAAGCAGCTCAAGGAGATTCTTTCCTCAGCGCCCATCCTTGCAGCACCTGAGCCTAGAGATCCCATGTTAATTTACATGGCGGCAACCAACCGGGTAATCAGCATCGTCGTCGTGGTAGAACGGAAGGAACCAGGCTATGATCACGGAGTTCAACGACCAGTTTACTATGTAAGAGAGGTCTTGACGGAGTCCAAGTAGCGTTACCCGCACTACCAAAAGATAGCTTATGGAGTATTCCTTGCTTCTCGGAAGCTGAGGCATTACTTTTAGGAGCACCAAATCACAGTGGTGAGCAAGACTCCACTGTCCGACATTATCAACAACAACGATGCTACGGGAAGGGTCACGAAGTGGGGCATTGATCTTGCCGCCTTCGAAATCACCTACAAGATACGCGACGCTATCAAGTCACAAGCCTTGGTGGATTTTGTTGCGGATTGGACGGAGATGCCAGATGCTACTCCATTGCCGGAACCAGAGTACTGGGTGATGCACTTTGACGGATCAAAGCTGATCAACGGCTCGGGGGCTGGTGTACTACTACAGTCACCAACTAGGGACAAGCTACACTACGTTCTGCAGATCCACTTCGAGGCTACGAACAACATGTAAGAATATGAAGCACTCATTCACGGATTACACGTAGCCAAGGATATTGGCATCAAGCACATAGTTTGTTGTGGAGATTCCGACTTGGTTGCCCAGCAGGTGGCTGGCACCTGGAATGCGTGGAACCCTATGATGGCGGCATATCGATACGAAGTGGACGAGATAGCCAAGAGCTTCTTGGGCTAAGAAGTCAAGTATGTGCCTAGGGAGAAAAACGAGGCGGCTGATATGCTGTCTAAGCTTGGATCAGGGCGCAAACGAATTCCGCCAGGAGTTTTCCTAGAGCATCTACGGATACCATCCGTGAAGGGAGAAGACATCGACAACCCGGATAGAGTTGACTTTTCGTCCACATGGTGGCAAAGGTCCCTCCGGCTTGGACAAAACCTGTCACATCCCAAGATTTTCCAAATCTTGTAATGTGAAAAAGAAATGAATAAAATAAAACTTTGTTGATTTTCAGGGTGAGAAGAAACTTTTTGTTTCCAATTGGGAACTTTCAAAACCTATTTGGATCAAATAAAATCCAAAGGGATTTCAAAGGTTAAATAAACAATGAAGTTAAAATATTTAAAATTGCTATATTTTGGATCTTTTAATAAAAGTTTGGTTTTCAAATGAAATAGAAGTTTTATAAATAAAGATTATTTTATAGAGCCAAATTAAACCTTGGCCAAGTTTTTGAAATAAAATGTTTTGATAAAAATAGTAAAGGTTTATTTAAATAAAATAATAAGGATTTAATATCCAATTTTATTTAAGAAAAGGCTTCTCCCATTTTAAATAAACACTAAAACTTATTTAATTATTTCAAATAAGTTTTCCAAGTATTTTATATTTTCAAATAAAACCTACTGATTTGGTTTTGAAAATATTTAGATTTCAAATGGAGTTTTTATTAAATAAACCAAAACCTATTTGAATTAATATCAAGATCTATTTTATTTAATTATTAAATAGATCCTAAAAAGAATAAAAGTATTATTTTATTTTGGGAATTGGTTTATGTTGTTAAACAAAACCAAATTCAATTGAAATGTTTGGTGATTGTTTGAATTAGTTTGAATGTTGATTTGTGTTTGAATTTTCAAAAACAGAAAATTAGAATCAGAAAAAGAAAAGCATTCAGAAGAAAAAAAATAGAATTGGACCAGCCCAGCCGGCCAAGCCCACTAAGCCCAGTACCAGCCCACTCCCACTCTCCCTCTGCGAAACGTTTTCCACTTATTAACTGACCCGCAGAGCAACTGACTGGTGGCCCTCTTTTCCCTCTCACTTCCTCACTGCCAGGTAGACCCCACCGCCAGCTCACCTGTCCTCAACCACGCGACCAGTTCCTCCTCCCCTCTCTCTCCCGTTTCTGCGATGAATTCGCGAGCATCAATTCGCGTTAACGCATCAGTTAATCGCTCCTGCAACCACGCATTCTTAAACGCCATACTCCTCTCTCCCTTTCCCCTCAAACCCCGCTACCAGAGAGCCCCTAGGCTGCCTCGAATCAGCCTTGCACCGCCGCTGCTCCGACGAGCTTCCTCCTCCAATTCCGGCCGAGCCTCGCCACCTCCTGCCTCCCCGAGCACACGAGCACACTCACCACTCCCAGACGCTCCTCCCAAGATTTAACATGGGCGCTGTAAAGCCGTCTTGACAAAGCTCGAGCGCCTTGCCGTCGAACTTCTCCGCAAGTCCCTGGTAAACACTGACCGCCCCACGCCGTCTCGTTCACGCTCCCACACTCGCCTCACTCTCCTGCACCTAACCATGCCCTCTGTTTGACTTCTCGTGATCGACAGCGTCGCCTCCGACCATGACCAGAGCCGCCTGACGTCGTCCTTGACACCGGCGAGGAATTGCTGCCGTCCCTGAGCACCCCCTGCCACGTCGACCACACGTTGAGCACCACCTCGACCTCGCGAACACGGTGAGCCTACTACCTCCCTCTCTCGCTTCCTGCTTCGCCGCCATGCCATCATCAAGACCATTGCTTGCCGTTGACCTTGCGTCGCTCTTGGTTCTTGGTTGTTGATCATGACGAGATAGATCACTTAAGCGCTGAAGGGGTACGCAACCAGAGCCGTGCGATCTATTTAGATCCAACGCACCGCAGAGCCCGATCCGACCGAACCGTTACCAGCCAATGGCTTTGTGACGTGTGGCCAAACTTTATTTAAAAACAGATTTGAAAACAGAATTGAGTTGCAAATTGAAAACCTTGTAACTTTTGATCCACACGTCCAAAAATTACAAATTTTATATCGTTGGAATCAGTGGAACAAGCCCTAGCCAACCATGCAATTTGTTTAGTAAATAGTATCTGTTAGATTGTTTTTTTTGCAGAATCATTTGTATGCTTGTTTAGTTTAGAAAAATTGTTCAAAAATGTTTTTGAGGTTAAAACCTTTGCAAATTAGTTTGTGGTGAACTTACTGACCCTAGGAACCAACCCATGGTTTTGAAAATGGATTTGGTGAAGTTTAGGATGGATTAATTGGTTTAACCCATTTCTAGCCAAATAAAAATGTTGGTTTTGTTATGAAAATGTTTTTGGAGTAAAAGCTTTGAGAAAATGATTTGAAACAAACCTACTGACCCTAAACACCAAGTTTTGAGAAACAATAACTTATTTGGTGAACAACTTAAAGTTGTTGCCTTGATAAAAATATTTTCCACCACATAAAATAATGAATGGATTTAAAAATGGTTTATGGACAAAACCCTTTTGCAAATGACTTTGCCACTTTGGAAAATGACCACCTTGAACCTTACAAAGTTTAGATCCTAATGGAAAACATCTTTGCAAATAAAACTATCTCTTGCATGCTCACATGCATGACCTAGATTCCATTGTTTTATGTCTGTGAATTGTTTGATTGATTATTGGTTTGGAATGCTTGTTGATATTGTGTTTTGCTTGATTGATTGTAGTGAAGTTAGTAAAGTGTGAGACTAGCAAGATCAAGGAGTGAACCAACATTCCCTACCAAAAGAAAGGCAAGTGACACTATCATCTAAAGTCCTACTATTTTCATTATACTTAGTGGATTTTTGAAAACATGCATGAAAAGAATTTCTATACTTATGCTATGCTAAATCCTAATAGGATTCCCTATACATTCCTTAGTAAAAACAATGTAGTTGTTACATGCTTAGCCATGCTATATTTTGAAAAGAGTTACATGTTGAGATTTTATGAAGTTGAGAAAAGGACTTGTGTTTTTACATAATAAAACAAGGACTCAATGAACCACCTGGGTGACCAAGGATACTTTGAGTTTTGGAGAAGGTGGCAACAAAAGGAACCATGTCTATGGCAATCTCTTTGTGTTGTGCTCCAAAGGAAAACCACCCAGGAAACTTAGAGATTGAACATGTTACTCCAATTGTGGCTTTCGTGTGCAACCACATGCTATTTATGGCTCTGGCTTAGTCAACTACATTGGGAAGACCCATGCACTGTCTTCAAGTTACTGGACATGAGGACCTGGAATCCTACATGGGTACTGAAGACAAGCTAGCAATGGTGTATGGGAGGACCCTCTGGAAAGACTTCGTCACATTCTCAATCTGCCGGTACTCCATCTTGGTGAGCACTAATCCAGTGGCCACTGGTGGCAACAAGATGGGATTGTGACATGTGGGTAAAGTGTGCAACTTCTGTAGAAGATAATAAAATCTAAGTACTTAGCCGTGTCCCCGGTTATGGACAATACTGAGCAACTAAAGTTTGAAGCTATGGGAAATCTCGACATTCCAATTTCTAAAAGAAAACTTTATAAGTGATAACAAAAGGCTTGATGCAGTTGGGGTTACCAAGGAGCTCAAGAGATTTTGATAAAACTTGATGCACTTGGGGGTACCAAGGAGCTCAAGAGATTTTTGACAAGGACTTGAATACTTAGGGATACCAAGTAGTTCAAAGAATTTTGATAAAGAGATTTGACAAAAGATCAAAACCATTTTGAAAAGATAGGATAAATTATTGCTTTCTGCAAATGAGCCTAAAACCCTACTTAGCCAAAATGCATGTAATGATAGGATCCACTTATAATCAACATAGTAGTGAAACTTGCCAATACAATTCAAATGTATTGACCCATGTGGCTATAACTTGTAATGTTGCAGGTTTGATTGATTTTAGTGAAGATTGATTGATTAGGATTACAAAGTCTACAACCAACATCTGCCTGTGGCACTTTGAAGATGAAGGACCCCATACTTATAGTTATTCCGCTGCAATGTATTGTAATAGCCAAATGAGCTATGTAAGATGTAATAAAATTATGTTATTCCTGGTTATAAAGTTATATTATGACCTTTGTTTCTTGATATTACATCTTAATTGTGGATGCTAGCTATTGATCCAGGGACTAGCATTGTAAACACAGGGGACTCCACCTTATATTGTGTAAAGGTTCGGACACTCCCTCTACAAAACCGTTCATGGAATATCTCGAACACGGAACTTTGCCCGACGACAAAGTCGAAAGATGGCAAATAGTACGACGAGCAAAGGGCTATACCATAATTAATGGGCAGCTCTACAAAAGGAGCACTACTGGTGTATACCTTAAGTGTGTTTCCCAGCTAGAAGGTATTGAAATCCTACGTGAAATACATCTCGGATATTGCGGGCATCACGCTGCTCCTCGATCGTTGGTCGCGAAAGCCTTCCGGCAAGGATTCTACTGGCTGATCGCAAAGGCGGACGCCGACAAGCTGGTTGAGACATGCATGGGATGCCATTATTATGCCCGACAACCACATGTTCTTGCTGAAGAATTGCGAACAATACCAATAACTTGGCCATTTGCAGTCTGGGGGCTAGACATGGTGGGGCCGTTACAGACGGCACCATGTGGGTTTACGCATCTGCTAGTAGCAGTTGATAAATTAACTAAATGGATAGAAGCTAAACCCATTAGAAAGCTTGATGGGGCAACTGCCCTCAGGTTTGTCCGAGATCTGGTGGTGAGATTTGGTCTCCCACATAGCATTATCACCGACAACGGCAACAACTTGTCACTCGGAGAAGTGGAGGCATATTGTTGGGAGAAAGGCATCCGACTTGACCTTGCATCCGTGGCACATTCACAATCCAACGGTTAGGTTGAGCGGGCCAATGGATTAATTCTGCAAGGAATAAAGCCACGTCTTGAGGCACCTCTACATAGAGCAGCTGTAGCCTGGGCGGAAGAATTGCCATCTGTGTTGTGGAGTTTACGAACTACACCCAATAGATCCACTGGCTACACCCCTTACTTCATGGTATATGGAGCAGAAGCCATCCTACCTTCCGACATACTTCACGATGCACCAAGGGTTGCCGTGTACGACGAAGATGACGCTGAAGAATCCAGACACCTAGATGTGGACCTTCTAGAGGAGGAGCGCGTTTTGGCATGCCAAAGATCCGCCATCTACCAGCAGAAGCTACACAGCTACTATAGTCGCCGCGTTCGGCATCGCTCGTTTAAAGAGGGGGATTTGGTGCTCCGACTTAAGTAGAAGAAGTCACACAAATTATCCCCGCCCTGGGAAGGACCGTTCATCATAAGCAAGGCGCTACTCAATGGGTCTTACTACCTCGTTGATAATCGTGAACTGAAGGATAGACCCAACAAGGATCATAAGCGTAAGCCATGTGACCCGGATGATGACTACCCGGAGCTTGATCGGCCATGGAACATAGCACAACTACGTCCTTTCTACACTTAGAATTTTTTATCTAATTGTGTATCTCTTATATGATCAATGAAATAAAGCTCTTTGGTTCACTCATATTTCTGAGTCTTTTACCTACTTTAGTGTTCATTTTTGGATCATATAAAACCTTTATGCACAAGCTTTGCAATTGCACTTGTGAAAATTCCGCCTACGGGCGTTAGCTTAAGTTTTCTGGTCTACACGTTCTTTGTCGTTTTTATGTGGATTCTGGAGTAGTGATTTTTGGCACTTATTGTCGGCGATTTTGTGCTTAGGTTATTGACGGTGCCATTGGGCATCATCACCTGAGCGCATGGTTCTGGCAACGAGTCTTCCGACGCACGAAAAGTCAAGCATAAGAACCAAAGTAATGGATAAGCCAACACTTGCTTAAAAAATATATACATGCTGGAACTAGTTCTTAAGTAGAAGGACATACATCATTGTTTTCCGCCTTAAGTTAATACATAGTTTTTTCTGCATACACATCACAGAGGAAACAAATATTACAAATTGTTTTTTATTCCTCTGGCGCAAGCGACTTGGAAGCAACATCATCGGCAGCAGGAGAGTCACCCTCGAAGTCGGCAGCGTTGAGGGACTCGGAGGAGCTTTGGTTGCCGCCATCGATGGTATTCCTTGGCACGAAGACATTAACGTCGACCAACTCGGCAACTCTGGTGTCATAACCCACGAGTGACAACAAGATAGATTCGTGATTTATCTCATGGCCTTCGTCATCTACGTCGGGAATGCCAGAGGTTAACGTGTCGATGTCGGCATTCTCGTAATGTGCCTTTACCATGGACATCGCCATTCTTGCACCGGCCCGTGCACATGAAGCTTTCTAGCTTGTAATACGCTCGGGGGATCGATGCAGGATCTCCGAGAACTTCGCCATAGAGTCCGATGCCTTGATATTGATCTGGAGGGGCTTGGCAATCTCTTTGGCTTACGCGATAGCGGTGTTGATGAAGTTGCCGGCAAGAACCATGCATTCCTTTGTTGGAGGAGGCGACCGGGTTAAACCCATAGGATCTGCGAATTTCCGACAAAGGAGCACATGAGTTAAAAAAATCAGAGTATCTAGACTACAGAAATCCAAGACGGAGAATCACTTACTGAACATGCTAGCCTCAGCTTGCCAGAGGGTATCCGCCTAGGAGTCCCGTTCTTGTTGGAGGAGCTTGTATTCTTCATGATGGCGTTGATTCTGCTCATCGGCAGCTTTCTTCTGATCTTTTGAGATCGAAATCTCCTCCTTCAAGCGGTTCATATCCTCGGGGGCGGAGTCCTGCAGGGCTTTCATTGATTCTTCATGCATCTTCAGCATGTCCTTCCTCTCCTGCTTAAGAATCTTGTTCTCGCTATCCAGCTCCTGAATATGCTTGGATTGCTCGACGATGTCCTTAGCCTTGGCAATGGTTTCTGCAAGTCGGAGAAAGAAAAGTACACAATGAGTACTCGGAGAATACACAAGATCAAGTCGGAATACAAAAAATAAAGGAAAAAGCAGACGCTTTCTCTTGATGACCTGTTCCTTCAAGAAGGCACTTTTACCCTTTTCGGCTTCCAAGTCCGCACGCATCTTCTGGTACTTGTCATCGGCCATGCCCCTCCGAGCATTCTCATTCTATGGAAAAAAGAAAAGTTAAACGTTGTTTGGTCTACTTGGAGCATCTAGCTGGAAAATTTCCACCTAGACGCTCGGGGGCTATAGAGTTTTTTACTTAGCAATATGCTTAGTCTTTCTTTAAGCATCTAGTCGGAACTAATTCAGTTTTCGATTAGAAGCTTGGGGGATACAGTATGAAGTTTTTAACTCAGATGTATTCTTAGCTTCTCTTTAAGCATCTAGTTGGAACTAATTCAGTTACAACTAGAAGCTTGGGGGCTACAATATCGAAATCTATAAACATTGCGTATGCTACTCTTAAAGCATTTAGTCGGAATAATTCACTCCACCTATATGCTTGGGGGATACAGTGAGAAGTTTTCTAGCTTAGTCACTCTTAGAGCATTTAGACGCAAAGACTTATGGTTTTCCGTCTAAATCCTCGGGGGCTATAGTGGGATACTCATATGAAATGCAAAAAGGCAAATATAACTTACAAGTGCAATGATCTTGAGGTTAGTAGCACTCTCAGCCAACAGCTTGCTGAAGGATACACTGTTTCCTTGCAAGATCTCGGCTTGCCGGAGAAGCTCCTCTAGACTACACGTTGGAGATGTTCGCGCCGCACCAGGAACCAGAGAAGTGCTACCCGGCGTAAGTACCGGATATACTATCTTCGGAAACTCGATGGTTTTCTTGGGTGCGGGGGCACCGCCTTCGGTAGAAGTACCTCCTTCCACCACCTCCTTACCGCTACCGATGGCATCCTTAGCAGGAGCTTCATCCATTTGGTGTGCGGCACTCTCCTGCGTCGCCTGTTCGTCGACAACAACAAGCTTGGTAGAGGCGCCTGAGTCCACTTCCATGGCGGAAGGGGCAGCTGCTTCCTTGGTTTGAGAGCTTGTCGAAGCGGACGAAGGCTTGACAATGGGAGTGACAGGGGCAATGGCGGGAGATGCGTCGCGATGCAGCATATCCTTGATGGTTCTAGAAGCCCCCAAAGTTTTGGAGGTCTTCTTCAAGCTGGTCGTGGCTTTCTTCCTAAAACGTGCAAAATGCATAAGTACAGGAACAAGACAGACAAATGGACAAAGTCGGAAAGAAAGGATCTTACACAAGAGGGGGTGCTTTGGCAATGGGGATCCCAGTAATATTTCTTTTCTCCGGCTCTAGGGCGGCGATAGTCTTTTTGGAGGCTCCATCCTCCGTCTTCTTCTTCTTGCCTCCGTCGGCAGCGTCAGAGGTGGAGCTCTTCCGCTTTCGCGCCAACGGAGCATCGTCGTCGGACACGATGGTGACTTCCTTCATATTTGGATCATAGATTTGAGGAGCCATGCTGTCCTCGTCTATGTTGCTAAGCTGTTAAGGTGAAGAACCACCGTGTTAGATGAGATGGTAATGGCTAGACGGAAGAACTGGAGTATATGTCATACACGGAAAATAAACAGTTACCTTTGGGCACTTGCTCTCTACGAACATGTCGTAGGTGATGGTGAATCCACGCTTCTTGTCATTCACCTTGACGATGTCCTTGAGGCGGAGCTTGATGGAGTCGCTCGAGAAATTGTCCACGGAGATGCGGAGGCTATCCCTTATATCATTGGTATACTCGTGCATCAGCTTCGAGCGGTGCTGCAGAGGCTGGATTCGCCTGATGAACCAGCACATGGCTAGGTCCAAGCCGGTCAAACCCGTCTCTACGAACCACTCTATCCGCCTTATAGCGCGCGAAGCGTCGAGGTCGGAGGGAAGGGAGGCCTGGGATCTTCATGTCGAAATTTCAGCAGCTGCTCCATCGACGAAGTCCGGGTACGTTACTTCTCGGCCGACTAGAGGGATATTTGGGCCGTAGAAGTAAGTACGCTGCCAGTTCTTGCAGGACTCGTAGCCGGCGATTTCAGCGAAGCGCCGGCCAGGCCGGATCTTGAAGCTAATGGTGCCACAATTTCTAAGTTCATCCTTGCTGGCTCCGGCTTTGCGCTTGAAAGTGGAGAAATAGATGAAGAGGTCTAGCCTAGGCTTAATGTAGCATCCCAGTTGTCTAACACCTGTAATGCTACTTGATCTAATAATAAAAGGGCCACTTCCTACAAATAATTGTTGCATCATCACCTTGTCATGTTCATGTCATCATGCCACCTTGCATTTGAGCATCATATAAAACCCCTTCTTGTTTGGTTCTTATCTCTTATGCATTAATATTTGTATTTGTCTCTTGATATTGTATTTGGTTCTTGATATACTGTTAAGTGCCCAAGTTGAGTTGGGGGCATATCTCTTATTGACTCCACCACCTTATAATTCCACCATCCAATTAATATGAGCTGGCATTTATTTGAGTTTACCTAGCTCATGTGGGTTGGATGGATCCAACACCAATCCTTTGCTTGGCCCTTACTCCAACTTTGGAGGATGCAAATAATAATGCCATGTAATAACATTGTTTTCACAAGAATCATGGGCAATAAATATTTGCATGGGCCATGCAAGTACCAATTTTGCTTGTCATTTGGATTTTTATTTGATTTTTGTGGATCATCTCTCTCTCTCTATCACTCCTTTTGGGCTTGATCTAGTTTGGAGCATGCTATACCACCCCATTACCATCTTTTCTATATCTCTTTTTCTCTACCCCCATCCATGCATGAACATGTGGGCATGTATTAAACCCTAAACCACCCCTCTCTTTTCTACACCAAACCCTAAAACCCTCTCTTAATTTTCCTCTCTAAGCAAAACCCTAATCCCTCTCCCAATCCTATCACCATCCACTATCCTCTCTAACCTCACCCCTCTCTCACCTCTCTCTCTAATCTAACTAAAAACCTCTACCCTAACCCCACCTAATTCTAACCCGAGCCTCTAGCTAACCCTAGCTTTTCCCCTTCCCTCGGCCTCTCTCCTCTACCATGTAGGCCCCACCCCAACCTCCTACCCCATCTAGCCCATGCCAGCCCCCAAACCTAAACCCTAACACCTAGCTAGCCCGAGCCTAGCTCCATCCTCTCTTCCTCTAGCTCACTCCTGCCCTATGGGTCCCCGTCCGAGCCTCCCTCCCCCTCTCACCTTCCCACCACCTCCCCGTGAGGGTGGCGAAGCCAAGGGCCACCCCACCCTACCCCACTCCCCACGCCATCTGCCTTATCTACCCCTCTCCCAACCTCCATCCCCAGATCTGCCGGCTCGCCTTCCTCCCCGCTTCTCTCCACCACCGTCGGAGGCCAACCTCTCGGCCTCCACCACCCCGAAGATCCGGAGGCAGGAGGAGAAGCCCGAACCATTTGCAGCACACTCGCGGTGGCGCCCCTTCCCTAAACATCATCGCAGCTGTGGGTTCCGAGCACCCTCGGGCGCATCTTGCTTTACTAACACCGCAAGCTCGCGGCGCTCGAACCCTAGCTAAGCCCTCCTAGCATCAATAACCCCCTACACTTTATTTTCCTCCACCGCGGTCCCTAAAAAGGCTCCCGAGGTTCCTATGTCTCAACCGCGACGCCAGCCCCTCCGAGTATAAAGAGTATTTAATTTCTATTTCAAATCTTTGCAAATTTAATTCAAATTCAAAAATTCAAATTGCTTTTGATATAACTTTAAACTACAAACTCAAATAATACATATAATATATGTTTTGAATCAGAAAATATGAGGATTTCAAATAAGCCATTCAAAATATAATTTGAGCACTTTAAAAATTCAAGTTGATTTAAACTACATTAAAATGCCATTATCTTAATTATTTAATAACTTTAGTTCTATAACTCCAAATTAAACAAATGATATGTCTAAAATGATTAGCTCGACGAGACCTTTCTGTTTATGCATTCCATGTCTTGAATTGAAGCATGCATCATATAAATATAAAGCATACAGCAACTTATTTAGGTATAAAATATGAATAAAACCCCATAAAATGTTGTTTTCTTGTAAACTCCACCTCACCCATGCCATGCTACCTTAATGCCATGCAAATTGTGCATCATTCATCATGGCATGATTGTTTATCTTATTCATATGCTTGTGCACTATATTTATGTTGGCCCTTGTTTGTTTGGTTTTTCGGATAGACTAGGAACATATCAAGAGAACCAGAGCACTACCGGATCTCGCTGCAAGCACTACTACATGCTTGCATACATACAGTACCTATTGCCTCTACCTTATTATTGCATCATCGAGTCGCGATTGCATTAAATTGAATCCCAAGTATTGCATAGCCTTTACTTTTGAACCCCACCAAGCTTGTTCCTCCGTCCCATGAGCCATTACTACAGGAGTTGTTTGAGCCATGCGAGTCGTAGAACAGCATGTGTAGGGTATGTGAGTGTCTGATGGATAACGAGGTACCTAAACAACTTAACCTGAGTAGTAATGGGATAACTAATGAAAGTGGCACCGGTGGGCAACATCTGCTATTTGGTTTTTCCTGCTCACTTGTGTCCCGAAGACCAGTACTTGATTCTGTCCAAGAATATTCGCTATCCACATCCGGAGGCTTATGGGACCCCCGAGCGAGCTTGATTCATCTTATTTCTTGGGGCCACAAACTAGTTTGAGGTTTTGTTTACTATCTTATGCCATGCTTTATTATTGTATTTACGTTTGCGAGGAGCATTTAGGTAAGCGGAGTGTTTCGCGGTATCGACAAGCCCAGACTTTCGGGTTCCACCATTGACGCAAACCTTGAGTCCATCTCGAGTCACTAACTTCTTGGTCTACTCAATGGGTGGCCCCAAATATTTCTGAATCTGTGATTGCTTTGTCGTGAAGGCCTCGTTGGGTTTTGATTTGGTTTTTCCGAGGTTGATCGAGTGTGTGTTGCTATTTGTGCACCGCAGGTAAAACTTTCAAAGCCGTGTCTTATGGACGACTTGGAGCTTTCTCGATCATAGACAAGCATAACTAAAGTACCGCTTTAATCGACTAAGTAATTGACTAGTAAATAGTGCAATACTCATGGAATGGTTAATAAAATTGCCAACGGATGGGGGTTGTTAATCCGCTTCCTCGTTGGTAGCGAGGAGGATGGATCTGATGAAATTTTGTCATTAATTCACGGACATCCGTCTATCTTTGGTTAGGCGGATGGTTAGCAGTATCTATAGAACTGCTAGGGTTTATCTTTTGCTGCAATGCGTCAGTTGTGTCCCTTTAGAGGCATAAAGACTTTTAGGGTCTCACACGATAAATTATTGGTTCGATGAACAGTACACTGGGTGGAAGAGGCGATGATGTGGGCAACGATCGCTCGTGTAGAGATTCCGAACGGGATCCGTGAGATGATGTGCTTTGGCATCTTATGCCGATTTGCTTCTTATCCGTACTTGGACTTGTTTGCGCTTGATACTACGATGTGTGATGTATGGGTAGTTATCCTAAAATATTATATCTATCTAGGTCATTTGAATCTTTGCTATATATTTCCTTTCTTTCTAGATGGAATGGCTCGATGTACTCTTGTATGGTGGCTTGCATACATACTCATTTGTGTATGTGAATTGGAAGTGGTTGGGGCGGAAAGGTCTCTACCGTGAGTGGCTTTGCCCACTGCACTATTTCAACCACTACCGTTCATCCAGGCTTGTATCTAGGAGCGTAATTCACCGAGGTAGTTACACTTAATCCCTAAGTAACCCTCACAAAGCGCCGCGTAATTGCTAAGTGCTAGGATACTATTGGGAGAGAGGTTTTGTGGCTGTACTCGTAATGATTCAAGACGGCAAGGAAGAAATTGGATATGGGCAGGGAAATGCCGCGTACCATCTGAGCTTTGAGGTACACCTTTTCTCTGGCTTGGGGAGAATGTGTGACCTTGCCGGCCGGTGCCGCCCGCCAAGCGAGCCCCTCCGTCATGGGGAGATAGCCTTCGATGATCAGCTCTTTGATATCGCGGTCCGTGATGTCCAAACCGCGCCAGTCGCCTTTGTGGGAATCATATTCCTCTTCCAGCAGCTCTAGCGCCGCTGGATTATGGTCGCCGCCGGTGGTCTCGACCACCGTGGACCTGGGGATAACTAGGCCCTCCGGGGGCACGACAACGGAGCTCGCCGGCTTCGCCGCGGTTTCACCCGACGCCGCCATCGAAGGGGAGGAGCTGCTGCTAGCCATTGGATGCGTTCGGAAGTGACTGGCGAGATTGGGAGTTAGGGTTTTTCGTGCGAGGAGCGGAGAGCTCGAGGAGACGCTTGCCTGAGGAAGAAGAAGATGCAGGGGAGAATGAGGGTGAAAAAGTAAATTTACCACCGCACTTACTATTTATAATCTCCAACGTCAAGATTCGTGCAGCTTGATCGAACGGTTTCCGCGTAGAAGATGTGTGCGGAGACGTGCGCGGAAATTTCGCCACGTACCAACCGTTGCCGCCAACGGTTCGTATCGCTCACACGGGAAAAGTGGACATGATTGCGTTCTCTACATGTGTGAGTTACGAGGCGTTGCTGACCTACGTCTACGTCACCCTAGCTGACATAGTCAGATGAATCATCACATCAGAAGATTCCGGCATGGACGGATCCAGTCCGGCAACGGAAGAGTACGATGGAAGATTCAACATTTCTCCGGTTTACAAAGATGAAGACGGAGAAAACCTTGAAGGGTTCTTTGGGAGGACTACAAGATATTGCTTGACGATTTACCAACATCCATCTAGACGGAGGATTCAACGTGAAGAGGCAAGACGGCGCAAGATCTCGAAGTTCTCCGGGGGCTACTATTGGGGATATGCTATATGGGTATCCTCATAGCATGTCTCTTATCCGGCTAACCCGGGTGGCCCACAGCTGGTAGCATGGCCCATGGTCTGCTGGGCGGCCCAGTTAGATGGATCCATAAGGGAGGCCCATGACGGATAAAGGAAGGCTATGGTGGAGTCACCAGCGTACCCGGAATCTTGGAGTACAAGACACGCTAGACTAGTAATAGACGGTGTAGGACACTGTAACCTGTCCGGCTAGGACTTTTCCTTGTAACCCTAGGACCTGGCGACTATATAAGTCGGGCCTATGGGAGCCTTTAGGGCATAATCTAAGACGACCAAGTAACAATTAGCACACACCTCGCACAGCGAACATATCTCTGTAACTCGACGTATTGCCATTATAGTGATTTATACCAGGAGTAGGTTCCGCCACCGTTGTGGGATCTGAACCTGGGTAAGCTGTGTTACCTCGTACCCGTCAACCGTCCGCCTTTCCCCACGTCTCTAAACACTCACTGTGAGGACCCCTCCATGGCGTACTCGTCGGCAATACCACGACAGTTTTGTCTCTCTACATGATTATGGCCATTATTGCTCTCTTAGTTGGTCGCTCCCAGTCTTTTGCTAGCCTCCACTTGTATTGAGTAAGTTCTACTCATGCATCCAACTCCCAAGAAACCAAGTTATTCTAAAGAGTCCACTATAAATTCCTATGCATGGTGTGTTACACCATTCCAAGTATATTATTGTTTTATCTATCTTCCAAATTAAACTTGTTATGTGAAAATTAGTGATTAAAGCTATCACAAACTTGATGGCACACTTTATTTTCATGCCCCTAATAAACCTGAACCATTGTGTCATCTATGTTGTATATGCTTGCCCTTATAATTTGGGAATTAGCAGAACCATGCTATCATGGGGAACTCTTTCAACACCTGTACATATTACCCAGTTGATATCATGATCTTTTGTTTATGGATTTCGGCGGTGTGAAATAAAAGGGGAGCCTATAAGTTCATGGAGTATTATATATGTGTTAGAGAAACGCCTGGGCGGCTAGCCTAAGCCATGCCTAATCATGGTGGAAACTTACAGCATCACCATAGTAAGCAATCCATGAATCATCCTCATAAAAAATAGAAAAAAAGAGAGAGAAAAATAAAAGAAAAAATGCACCATGCTCATGGTAAATAAAAGGATTGCTGAGATGATCACCGTCTGTTGCCTTGTCATTTTGATATGGGATAGCTCCTATATCATGGGGCAAGGGGTACCCTGTTGGCGGTTCTCTATGATACACATATACTTATAATAACAAGAACTTGCTTGTGACTAAAGTTGAGTAGCATGAGGAACGACCCTCGTACTCAAGGGACATGATATTGCCAACTTATGATTTGTCAAGCATATACTCCATATTTGTTTAACTTTAACCTTAATAACTTCAAGATGCTTATGATAGGGGCAATGAGAGCTAAAAACTAATAAGTACCTTAATTTTTGGAAGCTCTTTATGAAACTTGAAATCCCTGCTTCCCTCTATGAAGGGCCTTTCTTCCTACTTTTATATTGAGTCTCCACCTTCTATCTTTATGCACCAATTAACAGAGCATAGTTGTCATTCTTAGTTTTATGTGCATTGTCCCAAAACTTATTGATTAATTCATAATGTTGATATTGCTTGTTCTTGAACTATTTGTATCTAGTCACCCTTATGAACTTTGAAGGTGTCCTATGCATTTATGTTTTTCTACTCCATGAGGGACAAGCTGAATACCACTATGCTATGTTTTCTATATGTGAAACAAACAAATGTCTTTCAATGCATTGTTATTCACGATTCTTTGTTTGTATATTTTCATGTTTCAACATAGTTGCTATGTATTATTGTTAGAAGTTCATATTTCATGATCATGTTTAGAGTACTTTGATCCCAGCTTTCAATGCTTTGCAAATGGTTTGATCAAGATTGTGATGGTTCATGTCACCTCAAAAATTATTATTTTTATCACTTACCTACTCAAGGATGAGCAGGAGTTAAGCTTGGGGATGCTTGATGCGTCGTAAACGTATCTATAATTTTTGATGTTCCATGCTTTTTTAGTATCAACTTTGCTATGCTTTGTCTACACTTTGAGGTATTTTTTTACATTTTCTGGGACTAACCTATTAACAAGATGCCGTAGTGCCAGTTGCCCGTTTTCTGCTGTTTTTGGTTTCAGAAAATCTACTAAGGAAATATTTTTGGAATTGGACAGGACAAAAGCCAAAGTCAATATTTGACCGAAGTGAACACAGAGACCGAAGGGCAACCGAAGGGGGGGCACGAGGTGGACACACCCTAGGGCCGCGCGGCCCAGGGGCCCGTGCCGCCACCTGGTGTGGGCCCCTCGGGTGCCCTCCTGCCTTGCCTCTTCGCCTATTAAGTCACCCCAATGCAGAGATCCTAAACACCCGATCAGATCTCCATGAAATAGTCCATAGCCGCCGCCACCATCGTCCCTAGATCGGGGGGATCTGAAGCTCTTTCCCGACACCCTGTCGGAGGGGAGAGATCATCCCGGAGGCCTTCTTCACCACCATGCCAGCCTCCAGTATGATGCGTGAGTAGTTCACCCTTGGACTATGGGTCCATACAGTAGCTAGATGGTTCTTTCTCCTCCTTTGTGCTATCATGTTTAGATCTGGTGAGGTCCGTTCATGATCAAGATCATATATTTGTAATCTTACATGTTGTGTTTGCTAGGATCCGATGGATATTGAGAAACTATGTCAGATTGATTATTGATTCTATCATGTCAGATTGATTATTTATTCTATCATGTCTGTGTTATTTGTGATCTTGCATTCTCTCCATTGCTAGTAGCTATCTTGGCCAAGTAGATGCTTGTGACTCCAAGAGGGAGTATTTATGCTTGATAGTAGGTTCATGTTTCTAGTAATCTGGGGAAGTGACAGAAATCTCTAAGGTTGTAGATGAGCTGTTGCTACTAGGGAGAAAACAACAATATTTTGTTCATGGAACAATTGTATTGTTTACTTTACACACATTGCTTAATGCAATTATCCGTTGCTTGCAACTTAATACTGAAAGGGGTTGAGATGATAACCTGAAGGTGGATTATTAGTCATAGATGCGGTTGGATTACGGTCTATGTATATTGTTGTAATGCCCAATAAAATCTCATAGGAGTCATGATGTCTAGTATTTGCATTGTTATGCTTTCTCAACCTGTCAATTGCCCCGCTATAATTTGTTCACCCAGCATGTTATCTATCTTAAGGAGAACACCTCTAGTGAACTTTGGATCCCGATCCAATCTTTACCATTGTTACATCATCTACTATTACCGTTTACTTTCTACAAGCAATTATTACCTTCCACACTATATGTTTAATCCTTTGTTCCAGCAAACCAGTGAGATTGACAACCTCGCTATAAGTTGGGGCAAAGTCTTGAGTTTGTGTTGTGCAGGATTCCAAGTTGTTAGCAACACCTTGGAGTTGTTTCCTTGATCCTACTGGTTAGATAACCTTGGTTTCATAACTAAGGGAAAACTTGTTGATTTGCTCATCACACCTTGCTCTTGGGATCTCCCAACGAGGCTCTACAGTCAACTGAGCCACCATCACCATCGAAGCCAATGACCAATGGGGTCGTCAAAGCCAATGACTGATCGGGCCGTGATGTGTGGCTGGAGGGGGATTTGCATATTTTCCATGTTTTAGATTGCAAATTACATATTTGCCATTTTGTGTGTTGCTGACATGTGGTGGTCATGTGGCAAATATGCAAATGTCAAAGAAAAGGTTCGTCCTGTAGGGACATCAAAGCCAATGAACGACGGGGCCGTCATGTGGGGCCATCGAAGCCAATGACCGATGGGGACATGATATGTGACTGGAGGGGGGATTTTCATATTTGCCATGTTTTAGATTGCAACTTGCATATTTGCCATTTTGTGTGTCGCTGACATGTGGTGGTCATGTGGCAAATATGCAAATTTCAAAGAAAAAGTTTGACAGATATGCAAAATTGGCAAATATGCAAAAATCCTAGAGCAGCTACTCCCCCAAACATTGACAGGTGGGGTCATATATGACACACATGAGGTCGGCTCTCTCTCTCATCTACTCCCAGCCCCAGCCCCGAGCATCTCCTACCCCACTAGCAGTCAGAGCAGCCATCATCGGCGCGTCGGAGGCTCCGTCCTATGGTGGCGTCGGACGGACTGTCACGCTGCACCTCAACCACGGCTCCAGCACCTATTTCGTCTGCATGCATTGTACGTTGAGGCAGTACCGACCACAGGCAGGTCCGCCGCCCATGACGACCAGGATTTTGTTTTTCCGCCATAGCTCGACGCACGGTCGCAACAATTGCTAGTAGTGCTTGGTAAGACCTTCGCTCCTACTCCGCCCACCCTAATCGATTCGGTTCCCGTAATTTTCTCGATATTGGAGGGGTAAATTAGTCTTCAATGTCTGGTCATAGCGGGTACACCAGTGAGGGTGGGGATTTGATCATGTCATGGTCATGTTCTCCTTCTCCTACCATGTTGGAAGTGAAGGTAGCTCCTTATCTTTGTACTACCGTTGAATTTGAAGTGCCGCCATGGCTTGTCGGACTGATTTTAATTGGGTTTGTTTTGGTATTGTTACAGTATGCTATGCAGGCCGATGATCCATGGTACATTGCATACCAAGATGAATCAACCCAGTGGTCTATCCAGAGGATGGATTTGGAGGATATGGTTGCCAAATTTAGGTGATGAATTGGCCCGTAAAAACCTGTTGATATTAGAGCTGAAGCATACTATCAAGGAAGAAAAAAAAGAACTCAGATCTTATTCGCAAAGAGAAGTTGACACTTGAGGCTGATCTTGCCGTATCTGATCAAGTGGTAGAAAATCTAAAACATGAACTTCAAGTGAAGGGGGAGGAGAATAGTAGATTCATGTGGACAGTTTTAGTAGTTGTCATCCCCGTCCTAATAGTTACACTATGGGGTTGTGGTGAAGGTGGCACATGTAATGATTAGTTGAATTGATAGCTAATTTAGATAGTAGAATTGTTATTCGATGGATGGTTATGAGTTCCTGCAAATTTAGTCACTTTGCACTCCCAAACTTGTCATGAGAATGCATTGCAGGGCCCGAGTTGCTTGCCGTTGGATCTAGATGCCCATAGTTTGCGTGCCAAATGACATGTAGAATTGCAGTATTGACGACATCATCCATTCCTCGTTCTTCCTAACGCCTCATTCTTGTTCTCTAGAGAGGCGATCTGTCAAAGAAAGTACTAGTCCCTCCGATCCAATTTAGTTGACTCAAATTCCTCAAGATACGGATGAATCTAATACTAATTCATGTCTAGGTACAATCGAATCTAGACAAATATAAATCAACTAATACAAGCCCACCGGAGATTGTCAAAGCAAGTACTGCTACTTATGAATTTAGCGGGAGGGGAAAAGTGAGGAAAACTTTAGAGGGAGGGGAAAAGTGAGGAAAACTTTATAGGGAGTGATAAACTGAGTAGATCTAACAAAAACAAGGGCACTCGGATAAAAAAATGAGTAAGGGAAATTCAAGCTTTTGGCATAAAAAATGGAAAATGTGTTATTTAAACAAAATAATTCGTCTTGGCCGACATTATATTTTTTGCAACTCAGATATACACAAGTGTTCCAAATTTGGCCTCATTTAGACAAAGTATGTTTTGGGATGGGTTATTTTGGAGGTTGGTCGAGTAGAAAGCCATGCATCTTCATAGCTAGTAGCTCATTCCACAAGGGTTTTAGAAGTGGTTTAGGGGATAAGTACATTTCTCTTTATTTCCTTTATTATTCATGCTAGGTTGTAGGAAACATAACAAGACTCCATTTGAAGGATGCACTATGTTTTCACTTTTTTTTGAATTAAACTAACCCTAAACCCATTTTTTTGAATTTAATCACTTAGAAAAATAAAATTTTGGCTCATTACAAGTTAATCCAAAATTTCCAATTTCATATGGTAAATAAATCCAAGATACACAAGTGTGCCAAATTTTGGATCAATTGGTCAACGTTTAAGCCATGAACTAGCTAAACCCCATGTGTTGACCACATGTAGAGGGAAAAACTGAGCAGTGCTAAGCAACTAGTTGCATGACCTAGAAACTTGCAATAACACATGCATTATGGGATTATCCAACATATAAACTTGGGAGCGTCACACTAGTTTGAATTAAATACAAACATTGACAGTAGTTCAAATTTATCATACAAATTCAAATTAATTATTCAAATCCATTTTTTCTTGATCCTGGTGTTTTTCGTTGGGTTCACCACCTTGCTCCTGGTGATCCTAGCTGGAATATTCTCGGAGTCCACCATCAGCTTCTTCCGTTTTTCCCTTTGTTCTTTTCTTTTGCATCAAATGAGTCAAGTGCTTCAGTCTGTCGTACAATTGGTTCAATCACGTTTTGATCCGCTGGTTCATACGGCTTAAAAAGCATTGTCCCCATTTCTGCCATATCCGCTTGTGTAATTACTTTATGCTTGAACTCTGCTTCAATCTCCCACGCAGTTGATGTAATATCATCTCGATCGACTGGTTCAATCTCCCCTGCATTTGGTTCAATCTCCTCTCGATCGACTAGTTCAATCTCCCCTGCATTTGGTTCAATCTCCTCTCGATCGACTGGTTCATTCTCCCTTGCATTTGGTTCAATCTCCTCTCGATCGACTGGTTCAATCTCCCCTGCATTTGGTTCATTCTCCTCTGCATTTGGTTCAATTTCCTCTCAATCGACTGGTTCAATCTCCCCTGCATTTGGTTCAATCTCCTCTGCATTTGGTTCAATCTCCTCTCGATCCATTGGTTCAATATGCAATGTATCCATTACTTCATTCTCCACTCGTTCAAACGCTTCATTCTCATATGCATTTGCTGCTCCTGCCTGATCATCCATTCCACAAGTTGCGTCCACAACATTTTTACAAAGCCTAGCAATGTGCCCTAGGATCCCACAACGTTTGCACTTTACATCGTCAAGGTGGTGCCCACCCTCTGCACTAGCTATTATCCTATTCTTTCTTGGCCTACCTGCTGGTCTAGTAAAAACTAGAGGGTATAGATTGAAGCCTGGATCCTCTTCCATCCATTGGTCTTTTCCCAACAAGGCTGGAACATTCTGAGCATATGCTACCCTAAATTTGGCAATAGAGAAATACTCCGACACGTACTAATCAACTTCACCGTCTTCACCTCCTAGAACACCCATGAAAAACAATACATGTATGCAGGGTTTCCCACAGAGTTGCCATTGCCTGCAATGGCATGTCCTACCAACCAAACTCACCGGATACCTCCATTGCCTATCTTTACTATTGTGTATGTTACCTCAGCCTACATTCCTCTTCGAATGAATTTCATCTTCAATTGTTTTGACCTAGCATGCAAAGCCTTAATCAAAGATGGGAGGATGAGATGGCCAGCATATACTGTTGATGCAATTCATTGATGCAAATCGATCTTTATTATGATCATCTGCCTAATCTCTACTATCTAAAAAGAACTTTGATGTTCCGTTTTCTGCCACTACGTTGCTCCTTCTTCCAACATCGTCGCCCTCCACAAATCAACCCGCAGTCTGCAGCCGCAAACACAACCCTGACTTGCGCCGCCTTAGCACGCACTCAACCATGACCTCTACTGGTCGTAGTCTCTCTCTCCGCTTCCCTTTGAGCGACGACGACCCACGGGAGTGATATGTCGGAAACGTATCTATAATTTTTGATGCTCCATTCTTGTTTAGTATCTACTTTGCTTTGCTTTATCTACACTTTGAGGTGATTTTATATCTTTTCTGGAACTAACCTATTAACAAGTTACGTGCCTATTGCCTATTTTATTCTGTTTTTGGTTCCAGAAAGGCAGAAAATAAATATTCTCGGAATTGGACGGGACAAAATCCAAAGTCAATATTTTACCGTGGGTGACACGAAGTCCAGAGGGGAGATGGAGAGGCAAATTAGGGCCGCCACACCCCCCTAGGCGCAGGTGGGCTCACCCCGTGCCTGGGTAGGGTTTTCCCCCCTGGCCGCCTCCCAGCCTCGCCTCTTCGCATATAAGAAGCCCCTGATGCAGAAAACCTAGGCACCCGATCAAAACTCCATGAAACCTTCTGTAGCCGCCGCCACCGTTGTCCCTAGATCGGGGGATCTGAAGTTCTTCCCGGCACCCTGCCGGAGGGGAAATCATCCCGGAGGCCTTCTTCTCCGTTATGAAGCATGAGTAGTTCCACCTTGGACTAAGGGTCCATGTAGTAGCTAGATGATTGTATCTCCTCATTGTGCTTTCATGTATAGATCTTGTGAGCTCCGTTCATGATCAAGATCTAATCTTTTTGTAATCATGCATGTTGTGTTAGCGGGGATCCGATGGATATTGAGATTACTATGTCAGATTGATTAATGGTTTTGTCTTTATGATTCTATCATGTATGTGTTGTTTGTGATCTTGCATGCTCTGCGTTGTTAGTAGCTATCTTGCCCAAGTAGTTGCTAGTGACTCCGAGAGGGGGTATTTATGCTCGATAGTGGGTTCATGCCTCTAGTTTCCAAGGGAAGTGATAGAAATCTCTTTGGTTGTAGATGTGTTGTTGCCACTAGGGAGAAAACAACGGTCTCTTGTTCATGGAACAAGTGGATTGTTTACCTTACACACTTTGCTTAAAGCAGTTGTCTGTTGCTTGCAACTTAATACTGGAGGGGGTTCGGATGATAACCTGAAGGTGTACTTCTAGTCATAGATGCAGTTGGATGGCGGTCTATGTATATTGTTGTATTGCCCAATCGAATCTCATAGGATCTTTTTGTCTGGTATTGCATTGTTATGCCTTGCTCGCCTTCGCCAATTTCCCTCCGTAATTTGTTTATCCTTCATGCCATGTTGTTTATCTAAGGAGAGCACCTCTAGTGAACTATGGACCCCGGTCCAATATTTACCATTGATACATCCTCCACTGTTACTTGTTTACTTGCTGCAAACCATTACCTTCCACACCATACATTTAATCCTTTGTTATAGAAAACCGGTGAGCTTGACAACCTCACTGATTCATTGGGGCAAAGTCTTGAGTTTGTGTTGTGCAGGTTTCCACGTTGCTTGCAACACCTTTGAGACATTTCCTTCCTCCTTCTGGTTTGATAACCTCGGTCTCTACTGAGGGAAGACTTGTTGCCGTGCTCATCACACCTTGCTCTTGGGGTTTCCAATGAAGAGCTCCCAATACCGGGCGCCATCAAGTTTTCTGGCGCCGTTGTCGGGGAGGCTAAGGACGTCTTCACAAGGGGAGTCATCCACTTCCTTTCTCTTTAATTTTTTTTAGTTTGCTTGGTTTCGTTTGCCTCTTACCAAAAACTCCAAAAAAATTAGTTTAGTTTGGTTTGCTTTCTTTATTCAAAAACACAAAAAATTAGTTCATGCTCTAGCTGCTGCTGTTTTTGGCTTGCTCCACTTTGCCAAAATGAACTCTGCTGAGAACATCAAGTTGTGTGACTTCACTAGCACAAACAACAATGATTTCCTAAGCACTCCTATTGCCACCTGCTCCTGATGCTACCTTTTATGAAATTAAGCCTGCTTTGTTGAATCTTGTGATGAGAGAGCAATTTTTTGGTGCTAGTTCTAATGATGTTGATCTCAATAACTTTTGTTGAACTTTGTGAGATGCAAAAGTATAAAGATGTAGATGGAGATATTATTAAGCTCAAGTTGTTTCCTTTCTCTTTGTGAGGGAAAGATAAAGAATGGTTGCTATCCTTGCCTAGAAATAGTATTGATTCTTGGACTAAATACAAAGATGCTTTCATTGGAAAGTACTATCCTCCTGCTAGGATTATATCTATGAGAAGTGACATTATGAAATTTAAACAAATTGATAATGAACATGTTGCTCAAGCTTGTGAAAGAATGTAATCTTTTGTTAAGAATTGTCCCACTCATGGACTTACTTCTTGGATGATTATCTAGACTTTTTATGCAGGTTTGAACTTCTCTTCATGAAACCTGTTGGATTCAGCTGCTGGAGGTACCTTTATGACCATCACCTTGGGTGTTGCAACAAAACTCCTTGATAATATGATGGTTAATTATTCTGAATGGCACAGTGAGAGAGCTCCACATGGTAAGAAGGTAAATTATGTTGAAGAAACCTCCTCTGTGAGTGATAAGATTGATGTTATTATGGCTATGCTTGTTAATGGGAAAACTCCTTTAGATCCTAATAGTGTTCCCTTAGCCTCTTTGGTTGCTCAGGAAGAGCAAGTTGATGTGAACTTCATTAGAAACAACAATTTCAACAACAATGCCTATATGAATAATTTTGGTGGCAACAACAATTATAGTCCTTATCCTCCTAATAATGGCAATACCAATGGAAACTCCTACAACAATGCTAGAAGTGCCCCCTCTGAACTTGAAGTCATGCTCAAAGACTTTGTTAGTAAACAAACTGCTTTCAAAAAGACCGTGGAGGAAAAACTTTTAACTGTTGAGAAAAATATATCCTCTTTGTCTGAAGCACAGTCCTCCTTGATTAATAAAATGACTGCTAAACCTGAAACCATGGAAAGTACCTTTGCTGCCACTCATGCCATACAATTTACTATTGATGAAAATGTTAGACTGTTAGCTCAACTTCATGCTAAGTGGGAAAGGGAAGCTGAAATTGATAGAAACAATAATGTGTGCACCATCACGACTAAACCACAAGAAATCCCTATTCCTCCTCCTACAATGCCTAAGCCTAATGAGTCTACTCCTAGTGATGCTAAGTTTGATTTTGATATAGATGGTTGCAATATTTCTGAAGTGATTCTATCCTTGCAAAAACTTGCTAGAAGTCCTGATGCTAATGATTTGCATGTTGATTTCACCAAACACATTACAAATGCTCTTGTTAAGATTAAGTAAGAGAAGCTAAAACACAAATCTTCCATCCCTAGGAAAGTAGAAGATAGTTGGGAACCCATTATTAATATGCAAGTAAATGACTTTGATCTCAAAGCTTCATGTGATCTTAGTTCTAGTGTCTCTATTATGCCTAGGAAGATTTATGAAATGCTTGATTTGCCACCTTTGTAAGATTGTTATTTGGATGTCCCACTCAATGATAATGCCAAGGAGAAACTAATGGGGAGTATTAATGATGTTCTCATTATGGTTAACAATGCTTATGTCCCTGTTGATTTCTATGTTTTGGATGTTGAATACAATGCTTCTTGTCCTATTACTTTGGGAATACCTTTTCTTAGAACTGTTGGTGCCATCATTGATATGAAAGAAGGCACCATTAAATATCATTTTACATTCAAGAAAGGTATTGAACACTTCCCTATGAGGAGAGAGAAGTTGCCTTTTGCTCCTTTGAAAGCAAGGTTTGATGTTAATGCTTCCTCATTTAAAAATACTTTATTCTTCTTGCTTCTTGTGCCTAACTTAAAGGCATTAAAGAAAAGTACTTGTTGGGAGATAAACCAAGAGTTTCCTTGAGTATTGGAAGTTATTACTTCAGTAATGATCTCTCCTTATCCCTTTTGTTTGCTTTTTGGGCCAATAATGACCTCTAATGAGAGGGAAGTAAGATTTAGGGAGTTGTTGTCCCGAAACAGATTTCTGTCCTCCACCATAAAAATTCGTGAGGAGTCTCTGTAACTCGGATTGAGCTGAAAATTTACGAATAAATCCCCCAGTATGTTAGATAACTTTTGTTAGTTCAGAACTTTTTGATTTTAGCAACAGAAGATTTTCGACAAAATCGATTTCTACCTGTTTGTCTGTTTTGACAGATTTCTGCCATTATTTGCATGTGCTTCTTATTGATTCCTTTTTAGTTCTTTTTTGGGGAATTGAGATTTTTGAAGGAGTTTCTACGGTAGCTTGTGTTTTTAGTGAATTTTTTTGATGTTCCAAAGCTTATCCCAAAGGTCTATTATCTTTTGAATACACTAATGTTACTAATGAAGATTGTGTGAAGTTTTGTATGAAGGAAAGATTTCATGTGTATAGAAGGAATGATGTAATGAGATGAATAATGGAAAAATCTCAAACTTGGGGATGCCACCCAGTGTCACTCCAAGAAATATCCAAGAGGTACAAGCGTCAAAGCTTGGGGATGCCCAAGGCATCCCCTTCTTCATCAATAAAAAGCTCAGGTCTGTCTAGACACTTTGTTTTTATTGTTTCATGCACAGTTGTGTTGTTCTTGGAGCGTCTTAGTTTTCGTTTGATTTGCTTAGTTGTTTAATTTTCTTGAATAAAGTAGTTTGTACCCCCGTTCTCGCTATGTTGTTGCAAATAAGTTGCTTGGTGTTGGAAAGAAGTAGGAAGTTCTTACTTGATAAGTGCAAGAGGAGCTTGTATTGACTGTGACTTAGACTTTAGCATGACATGCTAGGTGTTTTTTTGACCTTATGCTTAGTGATTATTGCTGTAGAATGTCTTGTTACAAACAATTGGGATTGCTTAGTGTGCCTTGAAAGAATTATGCATTGTTTTAGCATGCAAAAGCATAGTATTGTGGTATTCTCCTTTGATGCTTTGTTTGGGTTGACTTGGCACGTGCTCACACCATGTTATGACTATGAAAAGTCACCATAGCCTCTATGATCATTTAGTCCTTGACTTTTAGTACCACTCTATGCCTTTATTAGTACTGTTTTGTTGCTCTGCATGATTATGGCCATTATTGCTCTCTTAGTTGGTTGCTCCCAGTCTTTTGCTAGCCTCCACTTGTATGAGTAATATCTACTCATGCTTCCAACTCCCAAGAAACCAAGTTATTCGAAAGTGTCCACTATAAACTCCTATGCATGATGTGTTACACCATTCCAAGTATATTCTTATTTTCAGCTATCTTCCAATTAAAAATTATTTTGTTATGTGAAAACTTAGTGATTAAAGACCTCACGAACTTGATGACACACTTTATATTATTTGCCCCTAATAAACTTGAACCATTATGTCATCTATGTTGTCTATGCTTGCACTTATACGTTGGATTTAGCAGAACCGTGCTGTCACGGGGAACGTTTTCAACATTGCACTTGTACTTTGTACTTAGTTGGTATCATGCTCTTTTGTCTATGGATGTCACCGGTGTGAAATAAAGAGGTAACTGGTAAGTCCATGGAGTATGTATTTTGTGTTAGAGAAACGCCTGGGCCGCTAGCCTAAGCCATGCCTAATCATGGTGGAAACTTTCAACATCACCATAGTGAGCTATCTATGAAGCATCCTCAATAAAAAGCTATGCATATAGTAATTAAAAAGATTGCTGAGATGCTCATTGTCTGCTTGCCTTGTCATTTTGGTTATGGGATAGCTCCTGTACCATGTGCAAGGGGTACCCCGTTGGCAGTTCTCTATGATACACATGTACTTACAATGACAAGAACTTACATGTGACTGAAGTTGAGTAGCATGAGGTGTGGCCCTCGTATTTAAGGGACTTGAGATTGCCAACTTATAGTTTGTCTAGCATATACTCCATAGTTTGTATACTTTAACCTTAATCACTTCAAGATGCTTATGATAGGGGCAATGAGGGCTGAAAGCTAACAAGTACCATAATTTTTGAAATCTCTTTTTGAAACTTGAAATCCCTGCTTCCCTTTGTGAAGGGCCTTTCTTCTACCATTATTTGAGTCTCCACCTTCTACCTTTAGGCACCATTAAGAGAGCATAGTTGCCATTCTGTGTGCAGTGTCCCAAAACTTATTGATTGATGCATATTGTGATATTACTTGTTCTTGTGCTACTTGTTTCTAGTCACCCTTGTGAACTTTGAAGGTGTCCTATTCATCTATTTTCTACTTCACGAGGGACAAGCAGAATGCCACCATGCCATGTTTTATGTATGTGAAACAAACAAATGTTTTTCAATGCATGTTATTCATGATCTTTGTTTGTAGCCTTTCATGTTGCTTGCATAGTTACTTTGTCCTATTGTTAGAACTCCATCTTTCATGCACATGTTTAGAGTTCTTTGATCCCAGCTTTCAATGCTTGCAAATGGTTTATCTTGGTTTTGATGGTGCATGTCACCTCAAAAATTATTCTTTTATCACTTACCTAGTCGAGGACGAGCAGGAGTTAAGCTTTGGGATGCTTGATACGTCGGAAACGTATCTATAATTTTTGATGCTCCATGCTTGTTTAGTATCTACTTTGCTTTGCTTTTTCTACACTTTGAGGTGTTTTTATATCTTTTCTGGAACTAACCTATTAACAAGTTGCCACAGTGCCTGTTGCCTGTTTTCTTCTGTTTTTTGTTCCAGAAAGGCAGAAAATCAATATTATTGGAATTGGACGGGACAAAAGCCAAAGTCAATATTTTACCATGGGTGACACGAAGTCCAGAGGGGAGACAGAGAGGCGAACCAGGGCCGCCACACCCCCCTAGGAACGGGTGGGCCCAACCCACGCCTGGGTAGGGTGTGGGCCCCCTGGCCGCCTCACAACCTTGCCTCTTCGCCCATAAGAAGCCCCCGATGCATAAACCCTAGGCACCCGATCAAAACTCCATCAAACCTTTTGTAGCCGCCGCCACCGTCGTCCCTAGATCGGGGGATCTGAAGTTCTTCCCGGCACCCTGCCGGAGGGGAAATCATCCCGGACGCCTTCTTCTCCGGTATGAAGCGTGAGTAGTTCCACCTTGGACTACGGGTCCATGTAGTAGCTAGATGGTTGTATATCCTCCTTGTGCTTTCATGTATAGATCTTGTGAGCTCCGTTCATGATCAAGATCTGATCTTTTTGTAATCATGCATGTTGTGTTTGCGAGGATCCGATGGATATTGAGATTACTATGTCATGTTGATTAATGGTTTTGTCTTTATGATTCTATCATGTCTGTGTTGTTTCTGATCTTTCATGCTCTCCGTTGTTAGTAGCTATCTTAGCCAAGTAGTTGCTAGTGACTCCAAGAGGGGGTATTTATGCTCGATAGTGGGTTCATGCCTCTAGTTTCCAAGGGAAGTGATAGAAATATCTTCGGTTGTAGATGTGTTGTTGCCACTAGGGATAAAACAACGGTCTCTTGTTCATGGAACAAGTGGATTGTTTACCTTACACACTTTGCTTAAAGCAGTTGTCAGTTGCTTGCAACTTAATACTGGAGGGGGTTCGGATGATAACCTGAAGGTGGACTTCTAGTCATAGATGCAGTTGGATGGCGGTCTATGTATATTGTTGTATTGCCCAATCAAATCTCATAGGATCTTTTTGTCTGGTATTGCATTGTTATGCCTTACTCAGTTCCTGTCAATTTCCCTACTGTAATTTGTTTATCCTTCATGCCATGTTGTTTATCTAAGGAGAGCACCTCTAGTGAACTATGGACCCCGGTCCAATCTTTACCATGGATACATCCTCCACTGTTACTTGTTTACTTGCTGAAAACCATTACCTTCCACACCATATGTTTAATCGTTTGTTACAGCAAACCAGTGAGCTTGACAACCTCACTGATTCGTTGGGGCAAAGTCTTGAGTTTGTGTTGTACAGGTTTCCACTTTGCTTGCAACACCTTTGAGACGTTTCATTCCTCCTTCTGGTTCGATAACCTCAGTCTCTACTGAGGTAAGACTTGCTGCTGTGCTCATCATACCTTGTTCTTGGGGTTTCCAATGAAGCGCTCCCAATACCGGGCGCCATCAAGGAGACGCAACGGCCACAACAAGGAAGCCCTGAGGCAACCACCCATTCATCGATGGGTAAGTGGATCTGGAAAACGCGTATGCTCCTCAATTAATACCTTGCAGGCTTTGGGGCATCTCGACCCGACGGCGAGGTCGTGGGGACTAGGGAGGACGAACGTCCTGAGGTGGGGGACGCACGGGCCTGAACACGCATGATCATAGTTGTTCGGGGATGCCGGCCGTAAGTGGCCGATACGTCGTGCCTCTCCCTCCATTTTCTCTTTTCTATCCTATATATCTCTCTGATTTTTTGGCTATATAGGAAAGATGCAGGTGTAGGACCGGTGGCCAGGATATGACTCAGGAGCTAACGGAGAACTCGAGGTGAATCTCACATTGGGTGACCTCCAATTTGTTATTTCAAGGCGGTTCATCAGACTTCCAATTCATCTGAATCTTTGCTTGTTACTAATTATATATATGCATGAAACGTTTATGTTAATTTGTTCTGAATTACCAAGATAGCAGATACTACTAACTGATTACTACATGATAACACGACATGATAGTGTTTTTCAAAGGAAGCAGCTTGCATAATACATGTGTTTTGATGCTTTTTGACCTTCTCGCAACAACATTATTTTTCTAGAATTAGCTTCAGGAGCTATCTATTGCTTTGCAGGAGGCCCTGTGATTTAATCATCTCTTGTGAAATTGTTATAGAGAAAAGCAAATAAGGGATGGTAAAGAAAGGAAATCTGAATCATCAAATGGATCTAATATTCTGAAGCATGGATAAACTTATATTTATCATGAATTATTAATTGTTTCTCCAGGTAAATAATTTGCATGGGCTAACACATTCTACTCTCTACTGCAAATCCGTCATGAAAAACAATGTAAATGGAGGGGCTCTGATGTTGACCTAAAAAGAATTAACGATCATTCGTATTGCCAGTTCTTTGGTTTTTGCAACTCCAGCGAGGCCCTATGGAGGTATTCCGGAAATGGATTTCTTCGAGCAAGAAAGATATCAAAGGTAATTTACTTGGAACCTATAATTATCCTATCGTTGCTTCGCTCTGCACATCCCATTTTCACAATGTGCCGCTTTTGCATCATTCAGTTTATTTGGTGAGATTTTATTAGAGAATCGGGATGCAGATCTCTGTCATCGCCGGTCATGGTCATGTGATCGACACCGATAGTTCTGATGTTGGTTTGTCGTACTACTTTTGAATCCAATCCAGTTTGCTTTCTCATCGTGTCAAGTTCCATGTCAACTAATATTTTTTACCAACAACATGTTCATCTTTTAGATTATAATTATAAAGAACGATGACCTCAAAGATCTCAATAACTCGGTTCCAAAACTTTTTGTAACATCCCAAAATTTTTGATCAAGGTCATCAAATTCCAATCACCAAATTAGGGGTTAACAAAAACTTTTGTTAATCAACATCATATGAATGCATGTGTATATGTGATGATTGTATGAATGCATGAATGGACTTGTGTGATTGATCTAAATAGCAAGAAATGGTTTAAAGATGAAAACAACATCATCTAAAACATTTCCAAGTAGAAACAAATCAAGAGAAAATAAAAAAAAACCAAATAAAGCAAATGGTCATTTTTTTCCAATCTTGCTCATTAGGCCACTTTGTGTGTTCCTAGTCCAAGATTTCAAATAGAAACATTTCCATTTCTTTTCACCCCTTGCTAGACCAAGTAAAAGTGAACCCAAGCCCACCTTTCAAACTTACAGAAACATTTGGCAACCTAATTCAAATGGCAATTCAAAATTTAATCTTTAACATATGGGAAGATCACCATTTCTCAAAACCCAACCAAACCAGTGCACCTTGACAAATCCAATCAACCAGAGACTACCTAAGATGTGAATAGTACACTCACCAAGTTTGAACCAAAAAATTTAATTTGAATTTCTTGCGGCCATTTCATCAAACACTTGGAGACAGAAAATCAAACTGGCCAAACTTCACTGTTTTGAGGAGTAATTTGGCTAAGCATTGTTCACCATTGATCACACTTGTCTCCCCCAGTGCAAACCAGTGCCTTGACCACCCCTAGCCCCTACCCATTGCACCATGCCATGCCAACCCGAAGGCACCCTTGCTAGCCGACCATGGCTAGCTAGCCAGAGCAAGCACCAAGCCTAGACACCATGTCTGGGACACTGACCACCGTCCAACACCACCCCCTGTCCAGCGCTCGAGCCCTGACAGCCACTGGACCACACGGAACACTCACGCCCAATGTCTCTACGACCATGCCGAGAGCACTCCAGAGCGCCGCTCTCGACACGCTCGCACATACCACACACCGCCCTCGCCGTGTGCAAGCGTGATCACCACCATCCTAGTAGACCGCTAGATAACCCCGCCCGCCGCCGCGTGACCTGTAGCCGCTGTGCGCCATTAAAATAGCCGTCAGTGCCGCCCAGAGCGTCGACGTGTTCCGACCGTCTCGCACCGCCCCACACTGCGTAATCATGCCGGTGAGCTTCGCCAGGGAGCACAACATCGGCCCCTATCATCGCCCATGCCAGTAGCTAGCTGTGACGATGACCACGACGAGCTCAGCCTGCGCCCTTCGGTCCCCTCGCTGCACTATAAATAGAGGCCACCCCCGCTCGATTTCTTCACACCAACACACTCCCCTCTCTCTCAGAAGCACCCCACCTCGTCCTCGGAGCAAGGCGAGCATCAGGTCGCCGGAATTTTGCCAGAGTCTACCGCGGAGGAGGAGAAGAGGAACCAGCGATTGGAGCCGCCCCAGGAGAAGCCGCCAGTACCAGGAGGTTCACCATCGTTGACTTCATCATTCGCCCCCATCACCGACCCTCGTCTGAGCCCCGGTTATCCTCAGACCCCATTGGCGGCGAAGCTGGCCTCGCTGGAGTTGCCCGACGGAGACGATAGGTCGTGGCCGTTGGATTAGAGTTTGATCGCACGGTCTAGATCACCCCGTACCGCTTCGCACCACCTGTCTCACTGACTGGTGGGGTCATTCACTTAAATCCACCTGCGCATGCTCTGTGCACCGTGGGTCGGCCCGGTTAACATCCCGCGCAACCTAGTTAGTTTGAATTTATATTTTCCAATTTAGTTTCAAACCTAGTTCTCTACCTAGATTCAGAAATCAACCCATGTCGATTCACTGAACCAAAATGTATGAAACCAAATTTGTTAGAAAGGTATTGGAATGCTTAATTGAAGCCCGTTTGATTTAATTCATTTGGAATTGTAGATCACCTATAGTAAAAATAACAAGGCAGAAGCTTTTTTGCATTCAAACATTTTTCAAAATTCAACCACAAAATCTTTTGAGTTGATTCCAACTCTCAAAAATCACATTTAACAAGACCCTTCTAAATATATAAAAATATCTAGGTTTACTTGCAGAAATAATGAACAGGTAATAAAAGAATGCCCCATAGGCATTTCTAGTCACTTTATATAATTAAAATAAAAAGGTTAAACCTTATGAAATTGCGACACCACTTTAAATCACATTCCCAAGTACTGAAATATGTGGTGATGACATGTGTCAACATGATCCCATGTTTTAGTTGGATAATATTAAATCTTAAGTAGTTTCTCAATGAGTAAAAATTACTTTTCTAAAATAAAGGAAATAAAACTATTTGCCTTAATCTTTGTGATGCTTTTGATGATCCTAGATCATCTAGTGAAAACCTAGGTGTGATAAATAAAGTAGTTAAGTATTGTTTGGTGATTGTGTACCTTGTATTTATTTATAGATGCTAGTACCGACCAAGGATATGGGGAGGAAGGAGCATACTATGAGGAAGAAGCCGAGGAGAACTTCAACCACTGCTCTGCACAAGGCAAGCTAACACTTGCAACTTAGAAAGCTTATACTACTATCTTAGCAAGCTAAACCATGCAAGTTTTACTTGCAAGCTTATACCCCTTGATACATAATCCTAGTTTTACTTGCAAGCTTAGTTATTTTATTTATTTAGCAAAGCTTTCTCTTGAAGTTTACTTAGTGACTTGTAGAGTTTAGAAAGATATTTAAAGGTAGCATAAATAGCATAAAACTTGGCCTAAGTTAGATAATGTTGATGTCATACTGAGGCATGAGATTGAACTTAGATACTTCTCACTTGTTTACCACCCATCATTAGTATTTACCCCCACTTATATATGCTAGTGCTAAGCATAAAACTTGATCAACTTTAGATGGGAATACTTGGTGAAAATGGTTATGAAAACCTTAGAATGATGAGTCATTCTACTAAAATGTTTTGACATGTGTTCTTGAACACTAGATGATTTTAATGATGAAAATGTTAAGGCATGAGCCTTAGCCCTTTATAAAAATGATGGTTGTCTGGATGCGATACCATTCCAATTTTACCGTACAACCACAATACCCGAAATTTGGGTAGGGCTTGACTGGAAATTTATATACCTTAGTATGGGTTCCCTTGTGGCCAAGGTTTGAGCTGAGGATACCTTGTGAAGATTGTCCACCTGTGTAGTTCCCAAGATGACAGTTGGTCATGGATGGGAGGCCAAACTCACAAGAGAGGTGCCTATACTAGGGCGTGTAATTGAAAGGTTAGGATTGATTATCCGCATACTGAGTATGGTGAATTCAGGATTGTTCCTGACAGATGTATCAAATGTTGTGGTCAAAGTGTACCACCTCTGCAGAGTGTCAAACTATTCGAATAGCTGCGTCCGCGGTTATGGACAGTTGGAGTGGCCATACTGTTCTGTCGTCAGATGTTTTCAAAATGACTTGTGAAATGATTCATGACTTTGAATTGACCACAATAGGGTTGTGATATGAAATTAAAGTTCCCACTTAGGTGTTATAAAACTTTCAACTAGCTTTCTTTGCTTCTGAACTTAGTAGAGATAAATCTGGCTTTTGCAAAACAACCTAGAGCTTAGTATTTCTTGCCCAAAACCACTTCACTTGTTAGCATTAGTTTGCGAGTACTTAAAGAGTACTCATGTCTTTGTCCCTGGATATTCCCGTGGCCAGACTATGGAGAGGACTATCAGGAGGACGAACAGCAGGAAGGTTACGACAACTAGGATCATCTCCCATCGTTAGCATTGCCTATGACCATGAAGATGGAGCTTCGCCCATGCTACCGTTATTATTACGTTATTCTGCTGCTATGATTGTATTAAGACTGGATCATGTGATCCTTTATTTGTTGTAAGACCTTTTGTATGGTTTGTACACTACTAGGAAAACAACTATAGGTAATCAGCACATCCGTGGCTCACATGGTTGAAGTGCCCCACGGCTGAAACAGGCGTGGCTCACCTATGGGCAGTGCCCTACTAGTAACTAGAACAATCGTGGCGCACATGACCATAGTACGCCACAGATATGTGTGGGCCAGGGCCCTGTTGACCGCATGCCGCATACCCGTAGCGCACATAGGGGTGGTGCGCTACGGTTGTTGGGGATAGCCATAGCGCACATGTGGTGCGCGCTATGCCTATGTGAAGCCCCTCTGCTCCTTAAGCGGGCATAAACATACGTGGCGCACTCGGCATATGCCCACGGATGTTTTTCCCCGTATGGCCTTTGGGGCCATGTGCGCCACGGATGTGTCGACCTGCACAAACATATGTGATCATGTGATCATCTCCACCACCCCACACTTCACTTTCCCCTTCTTCTTCCTCCTTAGATCTAGTCGGGATCCTTCTCCTTCCCACCTTAATTTCTCCACCCATTCACCATTTTTAGCATGTATAACTTGCCTTGGATGTTACATAAGTAATAGAGGAAGATCTCCCTCTCTCATCTCCTTCTCCGGTCTCGCGCGCACCTCTCCTTTCCATCTTCTCATGATTGGTCTCTCATCTCGGTAAGTTGTCCATGTAAGGATGTATTCATGTGTATATGGATGATATGGTCATATGTATGTAGATGATCGATGCTCATGATGTGTGTATGGAGAGGATCGATATGGTCATATGTGTGTATATATGGAGAGTATCGATGATGCTCATGCATGTGTGTATGGAGAGGATAATGATATGTTCATGTGTGTATGGATCTCGGTCTCTCTCTCTCTTGTGTTTGTATGTGAACAAGTTGCCATTTGTTTTGCCAAAATGTTGATTCATTTCCATTTTGGCAAGACTTTGGCATTTTGCAAAGGTCCTAATTTTAGGATAGGTCATGACGAAATTTTCTATCGACCATTGCATGCATGCATTCATTATGTGGTTCTAATAGACTTCTAATTGTACCGTGTACACCGTGCAGGCAAAAATGGTCCGCATAATGAGCGAAGGCATTGTGGCTAGATTTTTGAAATGTGCAACGGCCGACATGATACGAAATAACAAGGGATATAAGATGTCCGTGCAGAAGATGCAAACTCAACACAAGGGCTTTCTGGCCGAAGAGTGCATCTCTTTTTGCACGAATTATCTAGACATCGAGAACCCTGTCGGTCTTCCCGTCAACAGGCACCTTGGCAAGCTCGACGGATCTGGTCACCGAGAGGGTCGTCGCATACTGCATGCATACTTCGATTTTCGACGCGCATACTTTGATCGAGCAAACCTCATCGCGCTACAACATTTAGAACTAGTCGATCCTTGGGTACAGAAGCACAAAAGGTTAATCGAGAAGAAGTACAGTGACCGGGGCATACAGAGGACGCAGGGAGAAATAATCAAAGAGCACAACTCAGATTTCACGCGTTGGTTTAGGCAGACGCTCCTTGATAATCCCTCGCGATCGCATTCTTCTGACACGGAAAATATCATATTCACCTTGTCACAGGGACCGATGCAAAACCTGGTGACCTATCAGGCGTATGATATCAACGGCTACACATTCTACACGGAGGAAAAAGACAACAAGTGTGATTATCAGAACTCAGGCGTAACGTCGGAATTCTACACCGATGACAATGTGAAGGAAAGATTCTACGGAAGAATCGAGGAGATCTGGGAGCTCGACTACTGTGGAGAAAATATGCCGATGTTCCGTGTCAGATGGGCAAAGAGCATCGAAAGAGAAGACCGGTATTTCACAACCATGGTTATACCCGAAGCAGCCAAATCCAAGGCCGCCGGTCTGAACGTGGCACGAAAATGAACCGTGGGTCTTGGCTACCAAAGTGGACCAATGTTTTTCATTACCGCCCGACAAAGCCTAGCCGTGTTGTCGTGAGGAGAGGAAAAGAAACATCATCGGAATGGATGGAGTCGCCAACGAGCAAGACTTGACCAAGACGATCCAAAGATTGAAGATGACGATGACTACGAGCAAAGAACATACATCACAAGAAGAAAAAGGATAACCCTACCCAAAAAGGGTAGCCCGTTCGAAAGAAGAAACATTAGAGTGCCGGGGCTAAATTATTCAACCGCGACAAAGAAGGGAAAAAAGATTGTAAAATGCTAGCTCAAAAAATATTGTAAAACGCGTGGTCGAAAAAGATTGTAATATTCATGGACAAATTATTATGAAATCTAGTTATACTTTGAATCATAATTGTACCACTTTTATGACATATATTATCACTTTTGGGCATTTTTGGAATATTTAAAAGTATTTTAAAAACAAAAAAAAACTTCTATGGCATATATCACCACTTTTAGGCATTTTTTGAAACATTTAAAAGTATTTTTAAAATAAAAATAAAAAATTGGGGCACCAGGATTCGAACCTGGGTGCTCACAAGTTTAGAATAGAGCAGTGGGCAGAACCAGTGGGATAAGACAATGCTAGTGTTAACTAGTGGGGTGGCCGCCCTCTTATCTGATAGTCCAATCCACATAGGCGTAGCGCACCCTGGCCAAGTGCGCTACGGTTACCCGCAACGCACTTGGCCAGGGTGCGCTACCCCTATGTGGGTTGGACTAGTCAACCGCGCCACGTCCGCCTCTCTCATCCCCATCTCACAGACACCACACATCGATCGAGCCCCGCCGCGCTGCGCCACCGCCGCTGCTTTCTCGATCTGCCACCGCCGCGCTGCGCTCTCAAGGAGGAGGAGGTCCGCGCCGCTGCCGATCCGTGGAGGAGGAGGAGGCCCACGCCGCTTGTGGAGGAGGAGGATCGCGCCACTCGAGGAGGAGGAGGCCCGCGTCGCTGCCGATACGTGGAGAAGGTCGTCGCCGCTCGAGGAGGTGGAGGCCGCCGCCGCTCGAGGCTCAGGAGGAGGAGTCCGCCGCCTCTCCCACGCGCTCGTCGTCGTCCTCGTCTTAGAGGAGGTGAGCCTCCCCTCTCTCCCTCTCTCCCTGCCCAGACGGTTCCTTCTCCATTGGGGCAGACCGAGCTCGCGGCGCCTTCCGGCTGGACCAAGAAGGTCGGCGCGCTTATCCCGCTTGCTCCAGTTACCGAACATGGAATCCGTGTGATTTGTTGCGGGGAGGGCGCCTGAGCTCGGGCTCGAGGGGTTTCTGGCGCAGTGTGTCCGGGGGCGGGGGATTCCGCCTTCGCGTCCAGGCTCGTGTTCTAGGGTTCCGATTGTCTCATATTAATTTTTCCTCATGCATGAGCTTACATATACATGCATAGGAGAGACAACAGTTCTTCTGCGAGAGAGAAAACACAGTCTAATTTGACACACATCGATCAGCGCAAGGTTATGTATGCGGTGTCATTTAGCTCTGGTGTCTGTCAGCAGTCTTATACACTTTAGAGCACCCAATGACCCAACTATGCACTCACATACTGTCGTTCATCGCTATGATTATTAGGCGTTGAGCACTGGCCAAATACATGCTGAGTTTGCAACCCCAAGACCTGACAGAGTAAATCGACGAGACGGAAGGAGACAGACCGCCAAGCCTCTCATTTAGCACCGAACCCCTATTAAAGAGTTATATGATACCTTTGCTAGATTTTTTGGTACTGTGGGCAACATAGGCAAATATATCCTTAATGTTGCTGAGAGTAGTTCACGCATTATGCGGATGACGACTTTTCTTGGGATTCCTTGTCAGTTTGTTACTAATTACTGAGATATTAACATATTACAACCATCAACAGGTTTATTTTTTAGATAAAAAGGGCCTCGCCCCGGTTCCCATTACTGAAACCAACGAGTTTGTTACAAAATTCATTTTCCAGCACTCAGACAACTATAGACTATAGCTGCCAGAAAACACCAACACACCCAGGAAACTACAATCTCGAAAACCACCCAGGAAACACCAACTACAGACTATAGCAGAGCATGATATGTGTTTGTATCCAAGTTTCTTTAGTTGTGGATTATGTTTCCTATTTTATACTGTGTTTTATGAGTACTTGAAACAATACTGTGAAACAGAGCATGATATGAGTACTTGAAACAATGTGTACACATTTACTGATGATCCATACTGTCATATAATGATAGGTGCTATAATCTGCATGTATTTGCTTGCTGTCATCAATGACGGTTGATATAATCTGTGGTGATATAATTGTAGCACTTGAAATTGTGCTTGTGCTTGTATATGAAGCACTTTATTATGTCGTGTATGCAGGTTCTTGTATGAAATGAGTCCCTATTTTTGCCGAAATGTTGATTAACTTCCGTTTCGGCAGAAATTGGGCACTCCTAGTTTAAGAAAATTAGCAAAGGTCATGCCGGATTTTTCCGTGCATTTAACCAATTATTTGTTTTTTATTAGTGCAAAGATGCGTGACAACGATGAGGATGGATGTTCTAAGCGCTGAAGGAGAACTCAGACCTCCGAATAAACAATTGTCATTTTGGGAGGCGGCCCAGCGGCTAGAAGACGATGAAGAATATCATCCTTCGGAGAGCGAGGATGATGAGATGGAAGACGCGGAGGAAGAAGCCGAAGGAACGGCGTGTGATGACTCAACTGATGGCGGCGAGGGCACAGGGATTGGTAGCAATCCTCCTAAGAAGAAGAAGAAGCCGAAGGACCGGCGCCCAAACACGGTCGGCACCGTCAGGGAGGAAATTACCGAAGTGAGCCCATCAGGGGTTCCTTTGGATCCTGCCCTTGTCTTCAAAGGGTACGGTGGGCAAGTGCCGGCGATCACCCGGACAACCATCTCGATCAACACCAAGAATATCCGACATAAAGATAATGGCCACTTGCGCACACTCCTCTTCGAGAAGCTGCACGCAAGATACAAGTTCCCCGCTAAGTATCAGGACACAAATTATCATGGAGCAAGTAAACAAATCCGCCCTCACAAAGATGAGCATCGCCTTGGCGGTGGAGAACCGGATAAAGAAGAAGATCTATAAAGAAGGAAAAAGTCTCGAGGAGATCCGGAAGATTGACCCGAGATCACGAAGATCAGTTACGGAGTTCAAGGAGGTGTGAATCCGAAAGAGCCACGCCAATAGTAATCGGGGAAAGGTCTGCAGGCAATGAATATAGGTCATCACCATCTCGGATCTGGTGGATCTGAACCGCGGAGGCCAAATGGAATAAGGAGGACGAAGAGTATAGATCCAAGGGATAGAAAACCCTTTGCGAAATTCGAACCGGCAGGTTGAAACTTCATCGAGGCCCGTTACCATGTGGACCCAAAACCAAACAACTCAGCATGGATTCTGCGGTGGCGGGTCGAGGAAATTGTGGTAAGTATAATCTAATTATGCGGATCAAATCGATTGCAATCTAATCGATGATCTAAGCGATTCACTGTTACTTCTTACAGGAGGAGGAAATTGTTGCTAGTCATGGATCCTGGGGTTCCTCATCCTGAGGGTCGGCCACCGGTGGGATAACCCTTTTAACAGGCGATGAACCAGGCCAAGAAAATAGAGCGATTCTGAAGAAGCCGTCATCGGCTGGCCGTCTGGCGATCCTCGGGGGTAAATTGGGTGGATCATTTTGGTCCACCGAGGACGCATGTGGCGCCGTCGGGAAGGAGCGGAGGAAAGCTGCGAGGTTCAAGAACTTAAGTAACAAGTGGAGCGGATCCGTAGATCGTCCAAGACAACGGCAATCACCCTCCGTCCTTCCTGCCTACCTTGGTGGAGTCAATAGCGGCTGGAGTGCGGGTGGTCGAGTAGGGCCGTGCCCGATTCCAAGCATGGTCAGCAGCCACTCGAACAACGTGGCGCCGACGAATCAGGCGAACTACGTGTTCGTGACTCCGCCCGCTAGCACCGCGGCGCCGCAAGTGTTGGTGACTCCCCCTGCCATAATCGCGGCGCCGGAGTACATGTTGGTTCCCCCCTGCGATCCTCGCGGCGGCAACGGAGCCCCAAGCACCCGTCGGTAGGGAGAATACACCGGCGGCCAGCACCGCGCCATCCAGCAGCCCTTCCGTCTCTTGCACGCCCGTCACTGTATGTGGTGCGTTGACATTAGCCGATCTCGACGCCATCACGGTAAACAAATTACTTTACCGCCTTTCATGCCATCTATTACTCTTATGGCATCTCTGACGATGTCATACATGTTTTCCGCAGACGGATGTTCCTTGCACTCTCTTATGCTACGTGAACAACGAGATGAGGGATGTTGCCAAGGGTACCATCGTTCAACCCTTGCAGCGCACGTTCCACTCAAGGCCGATGCCAGATATCGTACACAGGGTTAAAATTAGTCGGGTGCTAAGGGGCTGCGACGACCTGGAACCTCCCATTCAACCCCCAGGAGCGGATGAAGAAGAGTCGGCTGTCCTCAGAACTTGCTTCGGCTTATTCTTGCAATGGCCAAAGAGCATGATCCGTTTGGGGACGGCGGGGGCCATCACGCCATAGACAACAGCACCGCCTGTCGTGCCAGCGACAAGCGGTGGCAAGGCCCCCTTACCGCCCTCGCCGTCACCTCCACGCGGTGGGTCGGATGATCATGTTGATGATATGCACATGGCGCAGGATCCGGCTGAGGAAGACAAAGACTGGAATGATCACTTCTTCAACACTCAGTTTAGCAACGAAGACCTAGCTGGTGGCCCCACAGAGAAAGCCACTATCACCAAGCGTTTGTTTGGTTCTCAGGAGACGCCTCCAGCTTGCGCCTTTACAGAGCCAACTAATACAACCAACCGGCCCTTTATTCTAAGACCTGACACACTACATAAGGTGGCCGGTGCTCAGATTGCGGTGCCTGCCGGCTCTCCAAAAGGAAAAAAAAGGGCAGGAAAAGAAAATCTAGCAGCTCGAGCCAGCCGGTGGCGTCAACAACTGCGAATCCGATCAGGTTTCGGGACGGGCCACCAAGACCCGAGGGTATTATGTGGAGTATTCATGTGGCGGGTGAGCCCATGCTACCTAAGAATTTGCGTAAGCTTCGCTGATTCGGGCAGAGTGTGCATGATGGCGTGCTGACGATAGAGAGACGCCTTCTATCGGAGAAAGATCCCTCGCACCCGGTATTCGTGGTTAAGGTGCCACCAGGATTGGGCTTCGTCGACAATGACCCTGTGGATCTGTTCTTCCTGCGGTTCGACGACATCTTCAATATGTTCCACCTATACCCGCTGCACTATACCATGGTCCGTCTGTTTTCTCTCAGCCCGGCCATGCAGATCATTAGAGAGAACACACCGGGCATCGCTATAGTGGACCCCTACTACATGTGTGACGGCTGCTTGGGTTCCCCCGCCGAACGATGTATCGTGGCCTCGTACCTAAAAATAATCCTCGTGGCGAACAAGACAAAGAAATACATTATCGTGCCTTACTTTCCCGAGTAAGGCGTTATTCACTCGCCACCGTCGATTGGCTTTATTAGATTATCATCATTCTTTTTCCAACACATTCCATTTGAATTTTTTGCGCAGAGATGAACACTGCACGCTCATCTCCTTATCGCCGAAGCATTCCCACGCAATGTATTTTGACTCGGGGAGTCTAGAAAAGAAGAAAAACTACGACAAGATCAAGGAAGTTCTGGATGATGCTCTCACTGGCTTTGCCTCGATGGAAGGCACCACCTTCGTGCGTACGAAGGTCAAGTTCGGCAGGCACGTCTTCAACCACGTAACGGAGTTCCCCTGCGTGAAGCAGCTAGAAAAGCGATGAAGGAAGCCTACTCGCACTCCATCACATGAGGCGTTCCTACTTGACCAGCAGAATTCTCGCTGCGGATCATCTCAAACAGTGGGCTGAAGCAAAGGCCAAGATCACTGATTCAGATATTAGACAAGAGATGTATCACATCCAGCAGCAGTTTGGGGCAATCATCTTTCGTGATGTCATTACTTCGGGGGGGATCTTCTACGGAGGAAATATCCCGAATAACCGTGACATAGAAGATCGCCTAGAAATGCAGGGTGACTATAGGAAGTTCATGACGAGACAAGGCGTCCTCCCGTTCCCTAAGCCGAGCCAGCAGGCTTGATGTTGGCCTAGTTGTAGTTACAAACTATAGATGACCTTTATGTGTGTGTGGATAAGTGTACATGCTACTATACTTATCTTATTAGGTTTATGAATCATCGCTTACTTCTTTTGCTTATTATTATTATATATAAATCAATTCTTGGTTTTTTGCTTACTCTTTGGTCCTTTGCTCAATTTGGTCCTTCTTTTTTTCCTTACTCTTTTTTCGAGAATAATGCTGATGATTGAAATGTCGTGGCACACTATATATGTGAATGTGCTATGATGGGATTGTGAGCCTTGTGATATGCACAAGTCTAGGTCTTGTGCATCCTACTTGGCTCACGGTTCCATCGTAGCATATTCCTGTTTCCAACGACCTATGTATATATATGAGGCATTCTTTTCGAGTTATTTTTGTCTTTTTCGAGAATAATGCCGATGATTGAAATTTCGTGGCACAATATATATGTGAATGTGCTACGATGGGATAGTTAGCCTTGTGATATGCACAAGTCCAGGAATTATGCATCCTACTTGGCTAACCGTTCCGTCGTAGCATATTCCTGTGTCCAACGACCTAGCTAGTTATATATGAGGCATTCTTTTCGAGTTACTTTGGTCTTTTTCGAGAATAATGCCGATTATTGAAATGTCGTGGCACAATATATATGTGAATGTGCTACGACGGGACTGTAAGCCTTGTGTTATGCACACGTCTAGATGTTGTGCATCCTACTTGGCTTACGGTTCCATCGTAGCATATTCCTGTGTCCAACGACCTATGTATATATATATATATATATATATATATGAGACATTCTTTTCGAGTTACTTTGGTCTTTTTAGAGAATAATGCCGATGATTGAAATGTCTTGGCACAATATATATGTGAATGTGCTACGACAGGATTGTGAGACTTGTGATATGCATAAGTCCAGGTCTTGTGCATCATAATTGGCTCACAGTTTCATCGTAGCATATTCCTGTGTCCAACAACCTATATATATATATATATGAGACATTCTTTTCGAGTTACTTTGGTCTTTTTCGAGAATAATGCCGATGATTGAAATGTCGTGGCACACTATATGTGAATATGCTGCAATCGGATTGTCCGCCTTGTGCTATGCACAGGTCCAGGTGTTGTGCATCCTACTTGGCGAATAGTTCCATCGTAGCATATTCCTGTGTCGAACAACCTAGTTATATATGAGGCATGCTTTTGAGTTTGGTCTTTTTGATTTAGGAGTACCATTTATAAGTGTATCTTCATATGCGACTTTAATTATATATGTTTTTTTTCAATCATAGGTTAATTATTATTGTCAACTTATATATGACGTGGTACGTCGTGTACAAGGGACGGGTTCCCGGAGTCTACGATGATTGGGAAGACTGCCGGAGACAGGTGCACCGTTTCAGCGGCAATAGCTACAAAGGATACAACACTATGGCGGAGGCGGAAGATAGATACACGCGCTATCTAGCGGGAGTTAGGACAAGGAATCGGATGAAGACCTACACCTTCGTCGCGGCGGTGATCATGCTTATCTTCTTTGGTTGTTTATCCCACGTTTGTGTCTAGCTAGTTTAGATGTCTAGGGGAGCTTCTGATCGAGCTCTAACTTGTTCTATCGACACATGTATTCGCATGTCACCAACTACTTTGTAACTTGATCGAAACAATGTATAACTTATGTATTCATGTATGAGACTTATCTATATGTATTTGTTTCAATCTTGTTTTGCGAATTGTGTATTTATATATATATATAACTGTATATCTTATATCTGTGTGTATATCTGCCTATATAATCTATATTGTATATCATCTGGCCCTAAAATTTAAAAAAAAAGACACCCGTGGCGCACATGGCACAGCTTTTGTGGCGCACTCAACTAAAGCGCACTTGCGCAACTTAGTGGCGCAGTGCAACGTGCGCCACAAAATATACAAGGCGTAGCGCACCCGCCAACATATCCGTGGCGCACTACCAGGTGCGCTACGCCTATCTCCACATAACCGTGGCGCACGAGGCAGTGCGCCATGGCTAGGAGATAGCCGTAGCGCAAGGCCCGTGGCGCACCACCAGTGCGCCACGGATGGTCCTTTTAGGTGCGCCACAAACGACCATTTTCCTAGTAGTGGTAATGGATGATGAACTATGGTACCAATCTGTTATGTCTCACAAAAATGGTAATCCTGGGATTGCGATGTATGGTATAACAGGCATCTAGGATTAAAAATCCGGGTGTTGATAAGTTGGTATCAGAGCCATCCTGACCATAGGAGACCCTAGTTTAGAATGGACATTTGAATCAAAAACTTAGTTTCAAAACCAAGGGAGTGAGTATTTATGAAAACTCATTCTCATTCTTATCACTGAGACTCTTTCATGAAAATTCATGTTCCTAAAAAATTCTTGCAAACTGACATAAAATTTGACACACTTGATCACTCTACTAACTTACTCCTCCTATATTCTTATAGATGGACGTGAAGTATAGCAAGTATTATCGGGCCATGGAATGGAGAGACCTCATCTTTGAGCGTGACTTGGACCGGTATCGAGGAAATCTTTGGGCGTCCGCACACCAAGTTCTTCGGAGCTTAGCTCAACGATCAGTAAGGAGAGGAGTTGCAATGGCTAGTTGTTGCATGTATTCGAGGAAAGATCAAAGCCCCCACCTCAGAGGGAATTCAGTTCACCTTGAGAGAGAAAAACTAGCTCGATGGACTTGCCAGGGCCATGCAGAAGCTCTTTCACATGTCTGGTGGGTAGAGTATCAATCGATCGAGGTACCGCTTTGAGTTCTATCCAAGGCATGATGTTATGGGACAGCCACTGCAGGCCCCATATCACCATGAGCTGAAGACTCAATTGGATCACCTCAGCTTCATGATGTACGACCGGCATAAGGAATTGGACAATGCCCGCTCCTACACCAACCACAAGTACGCCATCACCCCAAGAAGGATCGACCATTGCCATGCTAGTGAAGGATCGTCTGGTCTCGTCACTCGACAATAAGGAGCGATCATTGCCTGTCCGCCATAGGATCACAAAGTTGGAGGAGACTCCATGAGAGACATGCACTGTAGGAGAGGGAATGCAGGGGAAGACCTACGTCGAGACTCCTACTCCTATCTCAATGGTGATGATGACTTTCTGGAGGATCAGGCCATGGATTTCTTCACTGATGAGGATGACTTTGCCTTCATTGATGATGATGATGAGGATGATGAGGACACCGACTCCAAGGAGTAGTAGCACTTTAGCACTAACGTTAGTGAGTTGTATTCGGTCCCACTATATCGTAGTTTCACAGAATGGTTCTTATAACCATCTGTTTTCCTTTGTTGTGGTGTGTGTTTGTATCGTTTGCTATGAATGAATGAAAAGCAAGTTGCTAGAAAAATCTGAGTCAAACTTTAAAAACTTTTCAAAAACCCTGAACCTTAGAAATTTCCCCCTTTTCTCATGATCTATCTCAATCTTCAGATGCCTTGCGGAGGAAGCAGTTCATCCCCGGACCCGATGTTGCAAATCTTGCAAATGTTGGTTTCGAACTGTGAAGCTAAAAGAGTCGAACGTCAAGCCAACTTAGCCACCCTTCAGCACATAGCTGAGATGGCCAACAACAATCAGGGCCATGGAAATCAGGACAACCATGGATCCAAGCTCAAGAACTTCCAGAACACCAACCCACCCATTTTCACTAAGTCTGAAGAGCCCCTAGATGCAGATGGTTGGCTGCAAACCATGGAGAACAACTTAGAAGTTACAGGAGTGGAAGCCAACGAGAAGGTATTGTTTGCCACCCACTATCTGGTCGGAGATGCAAGAGCATGGTGGAACAACGTTCGTGCCATGAATGGAGGTCAGATGATGACTTGGGAAGAGTTCAAAAATCAAGTTCAGTAGAACCCATGTGCCACCAGGTTTGAACAAGCGGATGAGAGATGAATTCAGGGAACTAAAGCAAGGCAGGATGACCGTAGTGGAGTACCGTGACAAATTTTTGTCATTGGCTAGGTATGCACCGGATGATATTGACACTAAAGCCAAGAAGAAGGAGAGATTGTTGAATGGTCTGCATGATGAGATGCAGACAGTGTTAGTCAATATCCCCTTTGCTGATATTGAAGCCTTAGTGGATTCCGCCATTCAGATGGAAGGCAAGATCAACCAGGAACCCATCATACCCCAAAGTATCACCCCAACCCATCTCCAGGATTTTCCCCAAGAACCAACATACCCCCGATGAACCGTCCAACCTATCCCAACCTAGAAACCCAAGGCACGGAGGAAATCACAACAACAACCCCGGAAACCCTAGCAATTTCAACCGTGCACCACCTAAGTTCAACAACAACAATGTCGCCACCAACACCAACACTGCCCCGAGGACTGGAAGCAATGTTGTGCCTGTTGCAGCAAAGGACAAGTCTCAGGTGACTTGTTATGAATGTGGAACCAAGGGTCGCTATTCCAATGAGTGCCCCAAGAAGATTGTCACAGCCCCCAATGCAAATACCCCAGCTCAGCAACATCGTCGTGTTCAGCCCGGAAGGAGATTTTCCAAGGGAACTCGCTCAACCGGAACGTCCGTCTCTTTCTCATGCATGCTGAAGAAGCCCAAGAAGCGCCAGATGTCGTGTTGGGTATGTTTTCTGTTAACTCAGTAGTTGCCAGAGTGTTGTTCAATTCTGGAGCATCGCACTCGTTTGTTACTGAAGAATTTGCATGCACTAGTAAGATTCAACCCACCAAATTGAAGCATGTTATGATAGATCAAATACCTGGTTCAACCACCAAAGCTAGACAAATTTGCAAGGTCGTACCTATCTGAATACATGGCATAGATTTTTATGCTAATTTAATAGTACTCAGAACAAAAGGTTTGGAAGTAGTACCAGGAATGGATTGTATGTCGAAACATAAAGGATTAATTGACTGTCCCAAGAAAGCCATAACCATGACTAGTACAGCCGGAATATCAGTCGAGCATGAATCTGAAACCTTGCCTCGTCAATTCAAATGCAACAAGAGTTTAGCCCAACCAACCATTGACCAAGTCAGAATAGTCTGTGAATACCCCGATGTATTTCCCGATGTTTTGCCTGGTATGCCCCTGTTAGACCCCTCCTTTATAAAGGATAGGATCCCTGTGATTGCAATGCTAGTCCCTGGATCAATGCTAGCATCCACAGTTTAAGATGAAGTACACAGATACAAAGGTCGTTTATTACATTCATTCCAGAGATAAAACATAGTCTTTTACAACTCAGGGCCACAGGCCTAATACAAGAGTTTTAGGAATAAGTAAATAAACACAAGTCTTCATATTCATGTGCCACAGGCAAGCATGTTGAGTGTAGACTCATGACTCCTAATCATCATCGGAGTAACCTGCAACATCACAAGTTACAGCCACAGAGGGTCAATACTTTGGAATAGTATTGGCAAGTGATACCTTAGTATATTTTAAGTGGACTACAATACTATATGCATTTAGGCTAGTGTAGCTTGGCTTGCTTTGCTTAAAAATAAGTTTTTCCTATTAGTTGAAATTACTAAGTTTTTCCTTGTCAAAAACATTCCCAAGGAAACCATCAATAGACATTGAGGTCCTTCACCCTTGTTCACCCACAAATTTTTACATAGAAGTTGGAGTGATGAGATTCTTGTGGCTTCCATGTCTTGATGCTCAAATTGTCCATTTCCTTGGACAAGGCTAAGTACTTAGGTTTTCCATCTGCAGAGGTTGTACACTTTCCCCACTAGACTTGGTTTCCCAAGACAGGACCTTTCAGAAGCCTTTCCTTAGTCAAATGGACGCGTTCCAACCTATCATCCCATCTACCACCAACTGTCCAAATGACTAAGTTCTAGCAACCTATATGATCATGGCAGAGCCCATTTTGCCAAGTGGTTGCACTGTAAGCTTTCTCCACACTTGGCCTCCAAATCCCTTTGTGCCTGGGTGGCATTCCACAAGTGAGATACACAACCCAAGTCCATGGCCTTGTGTAACCACTCAACATAACCCAATCTTCCCATTCCACCCAGGAGGTTCATTTGTCTTAGTTGTTTTATTAAGAAAATATAAGTCTCTTGACTTAGAATATTTTTATTATATAGTATATAGATGTTCACCACCCTTGTTTGCTATAAGCTAGGCTAGGCAAAATATGGTAACTTAACTTAGGAAAATTTCCCTAGCATTTCTACTATTTCACTCTACTTAGGATTTCCCAACTTAGCACTAAGCAAAAATATCATGCAATACTTTAGCAAAATAACTAATGCTAGTACAAAAACTTAGGACAGGAATATTTATGAAAATATCACTTGCCTTGGTAGTGTGGAGAGTAGCACTCTTCACAATCACAATCACTAGCAAAATCTACACAAGAAATCAAAACATACAATTACACACAATTAAATACAACCAAAAATAATATGAATGCATGCATGCAAGAATTTACCAAGTGTTAAATTTTGAAAATTCTACCAAGTGTGTTCATGACTACAGAAACATAACATGTCACGAGTTTGTACAATAAACTTATTTGGCCATAATACAATTTTATAAAGATAATTCTATATCTAAAATAGCCCTAGACTTGTTCCACAAATAAAACCATTTTAACTGTTACTATATGCTAAACAAATTGGATATTCAGAAAGGCCTTGTTTCACTGAATCCAACGGTATAAAGTTTGCGAAAATCTAACGTGGCATTTGAAAGTTATGAGCATTTGAAGTTTGAATCTAAATCAGGTTTTAAATTCTGTTTTTAGTTTAAACCTTGCCACGCGTCGCGTTATTATCGGCGTTGCATCGTTCGCCGGATCACCCTCCTGTGCCGTTGGATCTAACTAACGCCGCATCGCTCAGATCTGTCCATACCCTTCGTTATGAAGTGTTTCTACGCCAGAGATTCAGATCCGACGGCTAAAATCTCTAACCAAAATCGAGCGGCGCTACCGGTGGTGACAGCGGCGGCGGTCCGGTGGCGGCGTTTCTAGGTCGCCGGAAGGAAGGAGATGCTTACGAACCGCAGAAGGCTGCTGATGCTCAAGGTAGCAATGGCTTGGGAAGGCGCACGGGTCGCTTGGGATTCCTCACGGAGTTCGCGAATCGCGCCACCATGGTCGTCGCCGTTGGCGAGGTTCCTCGTCGCGCTAAGCCAAAATAGGGACACCGCCGATGCGCAAGACGATGAGGATTCTATGCGATCAGCCGAGGGCAAGGCGGTGGCTACTACGAGGGAGGTCGCCGGAGTTCGTGCGAGACGGTGGCAGTCCAGTGCCGACGCGTTGTAGCTATGGTTCATGCGAAGGCAAACGGAGAGTGTCAAGATGCTCGAGGTTCACTGAACAAGATAGCGTGAATGAGAGACCGAGGGAACTCGAGGCTCACCGGAATTGGCGCCAGCGTCGGAGACGGGGTTCAGAGAGAAATGCGGCAACTGGGGCGTTGGCTTGGGGTTTTGGGGAAAGAGAGAGGGGACAGAGGGGTTTATATAGCTCAAGCGAGAATCACTCGGCCATTGATTGAATTGACGCCGCGATTAACACATGTGAAACGGCTGCGTTGATTGGGGACGAACAGGTCGGTGGGAGACGACAATGGCGTGGAGATGGCCCGCTTGTCGCGAGGTGCCAAGTGTGTGGGTCTGCTTGTCAGCGGCTCAGCGCGTGTGCTCGCGCGTGTGAGAAGAAAAGAAGTTCCCCGGGTGGGCTTGCTGGGCTTGATCAGCTGCTGGGCCAGATTCTGACCGCGCGGCCCTTTTCCATTGTTTAGCCCTTTTCTTTTTCTAATTACATTTTCTGGTATGAATTTGATATGAATTTAAATCCTTTTGAATTCAATCTGCCTTGGGAATTTTTACAGGGTTTTGTGGATTCAATTTAACAGTCATATTATCTAAATGGTTACTTTGTAAGGCTTGGTCAAGCTTGGTTTTCAAAGTAATCAGAGGTTTGATCTAATTTGCAAATATTTGTAGAAGGATTTTGAAACATTTCCAAATTTGAAAACTTGGGGTTTAAAAGTTTCACTTAATCTTTCCATACATGGAGGCAAGCAAACAAGTATTTAAACTTTCAAATTTCAAAGGGTGATGGTCATTTGGGATAAATTGTCCACATGAAATCATAGCTCCAACTTCTGTTTCTAGATGATTTTTAAGAAAACCCTAAATGGATGAATGATGCAAAGATGATATGAATGAGTTTTGAAACTATGATTTTTGGGATGTTACAAATCTAACCCCCTTAAGATGAATCTCGCCCTCGAGATTCGGATTGGCTAGCAAATAGGTGAGGGTGGTCTTTCCGAAGATCATCTTCTCTTTCCCATGTTGCTTCTTCTTCGGAGTGATGGTTCCATTGTACTTTACAAAATTTGATAGTCTTGGTCCCGTGACTCTCTCTGCGGTCTCTAAAATCTTGACAGCTTTTCTTCATAAGTGAGATCACTTTCTAGTTGAACCTCTTCCAAAGGTATGGTATCCTTCAAAGAGGATTCTTCCATTTCGGGTGACATTTCTTAAGTCGACTCACATGAAATACGTTATGGATGCCGATAGAGATTACGCAATTCAACTTCATATGCAACTTCTCCTTTGCGACTTAGAATTTTGAATGGCCCAACATATCTTGGTGCCAACTTTCCTTTGACTCCAAATCTTTTCACTCCACGGAGTGGCGATACTCTGAGATAAGCTCTATCCCCAACTTCGTAGGTGACTTCTCTACGCTTAGAATCTGTAGCTTTTCCGTCGGATCGTGCTATCTTCAACCTGTCCTTAACCAATTTGACTTTTTCTTCGGCATCTTTGATAAGATCAGGTCCGAATAGGCTTCTTTCTCCCACACCATTCCATAACAATGGGGTGGTACACTTCCTTCCGTAGAGTAGTTCAAATGGTGCCATTCCAATACTAGCTTGATGACTATTGTTGTAAGAAAACTCTGCATAGGGTAAACTTCCATCCCAACTCGCTCCATAATCTAAAGCACATGCTCTCAACATGTCTTCTAGAATTTGATTGGTTCTCTCTGTTTGACCATCTGTTTGAGGATGAAAGGCGATCAATTCCAATCTGCTCCTAAGGATTCATGAAGTCGCTCCAAAAGTGAGAAGTGAACGAGTTCCTCTATCCGACACAATACTCTTGGCACACCGTGAAGGCATACGATTCTGCTCATGTATATTTTTGCTAACTTGGCACTGGTATAAGTTGTCTTCACGGGTATAAAATGAGCCACTTTAGTTAGGCGATCCACTACTACCCATATGGAATCATACCCTGACCTGGTCCTTGGTAATCCCAGTAATGAAATCCATACCAATATTTTCCCACTTCCATTCGTGAATAGGTAGTGGTTGAAGCAAACTCGCCGTTTTTGATGCTCTGCTTTGACTCTACACACATCACACAAAGCAATATGTTCATGATGTCTCTTTTGAGATTGTTCCACCAAAATCTTTCTTTCATATCCATGTACATCTTGGTGTTTCCTGGTGAATAGAATATGGAGAGTTGTGACCTTCTTGTAAGATCGCTCGCAACTCGGTCTTGTGGAACACATATACGCTTTCCGTGCCATAAGGTTCCTTGTTCATCAATATGGAAACTCTTAGCCTTCCCTAGACTAATATTTTCCTTGATCCTTTCAATTTCCTTGTCGGTCTTCTGAGCTTCTTGGATCTTGTCCAAAAGAGTGGGTTGAACATCTAATGACATAAGATGTCCTTCTGGTACAATCTCCAATCTGAGTTCCTTGAATTGTTTACAGATCTTCCGCAATTCCCTTTGGTAAGACCATTTACAAACGTCTTACGACTTAAAGCATCGGCTACCACATTTGCTTTACCGGGGTGGTATTGCAAATTCAAGTCATAATCCTTGATAAGTTCTAGCCATCTTCTTTGTCTCATGTTGATCTCCTTCTGGGTGAAGATATACTTCAAGCTCTTATGATCGGTGAATACTTCACACCGCTTACCTAAAAGGTAATGTCTCCATGTTTTGAGTGCATGGACGATGAGGCTAACTCCAAATCATGAGTAGGATAGTTTACTTCATGAGTTTTGAGTTGTCTCAAGCATAAGCTACGACTCTAACATCTTGCATAAGTACAAAGACCCAAGCCTTGATGAGAAGCATCACAATACACTTGGAAATCTTTTTCCAAATCGCGTATAGAACTGGTGTCACAAGTCTCTTCTTCAACTCTTGAAGTCGACTTCGCAACCTTCAGTCAAACAAATTTCTTGTCCTTCTTTAGCAATTCACATCGGCTTAGCAACTTTCGAGAAATTTTCAATGAACCTTCGTAGTAACCTGCTAAGCCAAGGAAACTACGAACTTCCTTCACATTCTTGGGTGATTCCCAATCACAGCTGAAACTTTGGTAGGATCAATCGCACACCATCCTTTGTCATAACATGACCAAGAAATCCAACTTTCTCTAACCAGAACTCACACTTGCTGAATTTGGCATAAAGTTTATGCTCTCTTAACTTTTCAAGTATCAAGCGCAAGTGTCTTTCATGTTCTTCCTTGCTCTTGGAGTAGACTAGGATATCGTCGATAAAAACGACCACAAACTTGTCAAGAAATTCCATAAACACTTTGTTCATCATATTCATGAAGTATGCTGGAGCATTGGTTAAACCAAAAGGCATCACAGTATACTCATACAATCCATACCTTGTGGTGAATGTTGTCTTAGGTATGTCTTGCTCTCTTATCTTAAGTTGAAAATAGCCTGACCGAAGATCAATCTTCGAGAATACACACGCCCCTTCTAATTGATCAAACAAGTCGTTGATTCTTGGCAAAGGATACTTGTTCTTGATGGTAACCTCGTTGAGAGAACGATAATCAATACATAATCTTTGTGTTCTATCCTTCTTCTCCACAAACAATAATGGGGCTCCCCAAGATGAAGAACTTGGTTGTATAAACCCTTTCTGTAACTGTTCTCCTAGTTGTTTCTTGAGTTCTTTTAGTACATCCACTGACATTTTGTATGGTCTCTTAGCTATTGGTCCAGAACCTGGTACCAAATCTATCAAAAACTCCACATCTCTATCTGGTGGCATTCCTGGTAATTCCTCCGGAAATACATCCGGATACTCACACACAATTGGCACACTATCCATGCTAACCCCCTTAAGAGAATTTAGCTTACTTCCTTTAGACTCAAAGTTTGACTTAAATTTTATTCTTTTTCCTTCTGGGGTTGTGAGTGTAACTGTACGATTGGCGCAATCCAATACTCCTTCATACTTAGCCATCCAATCCATTCCCAATATTACATCCAATCCTTGGGAATTCAGGTTTATTAGGTTCACTGGAAACTTATGTTTTCCAAACTCTATGACTAAGTCATGACATCCTGAGTTTACTATCATTTCTCCCCCTGGAGAACTTACTCTTATAGGACACCCAATGGTTTCTACCGGTAGTTCATTTCTTTCAACAAATGCTTTTGATATGAATGAATGAGATGCACCAAGATCAAAGAGTACAAATGCTGAAATTGAATTGAGTCTGAACTTACCAAAGAACGACATCAGTTCCTCATAGACCTCCTCCACATTGATGTGGTTAACCTGTCCTTTCCGAAAGGATTTGGCTTGTTAGGTCCTTCAACTTTCTTTTCGTGGCACTCATTAGCATAATGCCCCACTTCTTGCATTTGAAGCACTCAACCCGATCGATGTCCTTTTTAACATCTTGACTTCCACTTCCACTACCATTTCCACCGTGGTAGCTCTTATGTCCACCCTTGTGGTTCTTGTACTTATCATTGTCATGGCTACGGTGATGCTTGTCATGATGATTTGTGGTTGTGGTGCTTGTTGAATTTCCCATGTTTATGGGATCCCGAGCTACCATTGTCATCATAATGAGACCGCTTGTGAGACGATCCCGAGCTGTGTTTGTTGAGTGTTTCCTTTTCCTACTCGACTTGCTTCATTTTATTTTCAAAAATAGCAGCCTTGTCACACAAAGACCGATAAGTTGGAACATATGCCACATAACCCAGAGATTCACTCATCATTCAAGACTTCTAAGAACTTTTCCTTTCTCTTGGCATCAAGATCCACCTCATCCTGGTGCATAGCGCGCATGATTGTTGAATTCTTCACGTATTCCGCCATTAATCGCGATGGCGCTGCTTCAAGTTGTGAAACTCCTTCTTTTTCACTCATTATCCCGATGAGATATGAGCGGTAAACCCATCCTCAAATATGTCCCATGTCACTTCATCAATGGGAGTGGTAATTTGGAAGTTATCCCACCAAGTGGCGTTTGGTCCTTCCAACAGATGTCTTTGCGAATCTGACTTTTCAGCATCGCAGCCCATCGTCACTAGGTCTTTGTTCACGTAACGTAACCAATCATTGGCTGCCATGGGATCTTGTCCCGAAAATTTTGCTGGCCTTAGTCGCAGATCTGGTAAGCATATCAAAACCGGAGGGTTGTTGTTGTTGTTATTATTGTTGTTGGGATTGTTATTGTTGTTGTTATTCTGATTCGATGAATGTCATCATTTGCATAAGTTGCGTTTGCATTCATCATCTGTTGCATTTCCGGGTGATGTTATTGGGGTTGGGGTTTGCCGACGGGGCATCTGTGGTTGTTCAAATAGATAAGAATGAGATACCCATAGATGTTTCATGCACAAAACATCACAAGCAACACATAACAAGCAACTTAAGAATATAAGTGCAACATCCACATAACAAACTCATGAAATAAAACACAAGTGGCAAGCCATCCACATGTCGGATGGTCCAATAATAAGTTCGCAACAACAAGTATGAATATGAAAGATAAAATGAGTAAACAAGTCTACTCACAAGATCTATCTCCTCCTCAACGAAGGTAAGACCTGCTTCCATCGCGTCTTGTTCTCCTCTATCGTAGTGGTCAAAGAATCAACCTTGGTCTTGAGAGCCCTTCCGGGAGCGAAGCCTCTCAATAACCATCTGCTTGCCAAGCTCAAGAAGTCCTTAGACTTCGCCTCGGTCATGTCCCGGATATTCTTGTTCCTATCCCGGACGCGCTTTCTTGACTCTTGAACTTGCGGTCCTGGCCTCGAACTTTGTCTCCATTTCCTTGATCATCTCATCCTGCGCAAAAAGCTTGTCCTTCTCGCGAAGCTGCACTCAAGCTCGTCATTACCTAGCATGACGCTTGTCCCGTCTGTATTCACGGTCTCGAGAAGAGTCTCTAAATCAAGATAAAGACGATCGGCTCCGCGGTCCTCGAGTCGCCCTCAAGTCGATGGACTCTCCATCAACATCACGCCTTCCAAGACGTGAAAGTGAGTACCTCTAACTGTCGGGAGGACGGCCTAACAGTCGTCCCTATCAGTCTGCATGACTACCTCCATGCCTCTCTCCCGCCATCGCATCAACTTGAAGACGATGGTCTCAGAGTAGGCTCACCGGGCGTCTGGCTGGGTCACCTTGAAGCCCCAGAGGTCCTTCCTCTCGAACTTGGTGAGTGGATACACCGTGATGGTAGGCAGAGGGAGATCAAGTAGAGTGGTAAGCTCAATGATACGGGGACCAAAACGAGTAACCCAAACTCCTCAACAAAGTCTTGGCAACAGCATCTATTTTATAAGATTGAAAAGTTAGAACATTTCAATTCAAGGCAAATCAAAAATTACTTTCATACATATCCATGAAACGTAATTGTCACACAAGTCATGCAAACATAAGTTCATTACATCATTCAAGGTCCATACTTATTTAAAATATCTTCTGAAAACAAGGTGATAAGTGGTGGTCCAACTAACGAAGTGTCCTTACAATCCAATCTCACGGGATCTATTATTAAACACAATGTTCCTAGAGGCTATCCACCAATCTTGCTACCTTGACTCTATCACTAAGTCTATAACATCTCCCCTTATTTCTTGGTTGGTGTCTTCCAACTCTTGAGTAAGTTCCTTCTCTTTCTCTAAGTCCTTTTGGAGGTTGAGCATTCTGCACTTGACTCTAGCACTTAGTTCCTTGATAGTCCTCCAAGCTGCATCCCTGGCTGACTCAAAGAATGTGGTGTGCATGGTAGTGTTGGTGTACATGCAGAATCCCCTTTCCTTGTGGTTGTCTTCCTTGTTTTTGTACAAGTGAAGTTGCACCCACCAATGCTCCACTCCTTCATCCATCACTGAAAGCCCTTGTACACGGCTTCACCATGTGCATCCATTGCCTCCATGAGGTCCTTGAGAATATTGGGAAACTCAGTTTCACATTACAAGGTCATGGTCATGAGTGGTCCCTTCTTCACGGCTTCGTTGATGGAATTCATCTACAAGGAAGTTAAAAGAGATTAGGAAAAGTTTTACGAGAAGAATAGACAAGTGTAGAAGTAGTTTGAAAAACTTTTTCCTTAGTGGTTTTCCAATCCTAGGGTCATAATCCTTAGACCCCTCCTTTATAAAGGATAGGATCCCTGTGATTGCAATGCTAGTCCCTGGATCAATGCTAGCATCCACAGTTTAAGATGAAGTACACAGATACAAAGGTCGTTTATTACATTCATTCCAGAGATAAAACATAGTCTTTTACAACTCAGGCCATGTGCCTAATACAAGAGTTTTAGGAATAAGTAAATAAACACAAGTCTTCATATTCATGTGCCACAGGCAAGCATGTTGAGTGTAGACTCATGACTCCTAATCATCATCGGAGTAACCTGCAACATCACAAGTTACAGCCACAGAGGGTCAATACTTTGGAATAGTATTGGCAAGTGATACCTTAGTATATTTTAAGTGGACTACAATACTATATGCATTTAGGCTAGTGTAGCTTGGCTTGCTTTGCTTAAAAATAAGTTTTTCCTATTAGTTGAAATTACTAAGTTTTTCCTTGTCAAAAACATTCCCAAGGAAACCATCAATAGACATTGAGGTCCTTCACCCTTGTTCACCCACAAATTTTTACATAGAAGTTGGAGTGATGAGATTCTTGTGGCTTCCATGTCTTGATGCTCAAATTGTCCATTTCCTTGGACAAGGCTAAGTACTTAGGTTTTCCATCTGCAGAGGTTGTACACTTTCCCACTAGACTTGGTTTCCCAAGACAGACCTTTCGAAGCCTTTCCTTAGTCAAATGGACGCGTTCCAACCTATCATCCCATCTACCACCAACTGTCCAAATGACTAAGTTCTAGCAACCTATATGATCATGGCAGAGACCATTTTGCCAAGTGGTTGCACTGTAAGCTTTCTCCACACTTGGCCTCCAAATCCCTTTGTGCCTGGGTGGCATTCCACAAGTGAGATACACAACCCAAGTCCATGGCCTTGTGTAACCACTCAACATAACCCAATCTTCCCATTCCACCCAGGAGGTTCATTTGTCTTAGTTGTTTTATTAAGAAAATATAAGTCTCTTGACTTAGAATATTTTTATTATATAGTATATATATCTTCACCACCTTTGTTTGCTATGAGCTAGGCTAGGCAAAATATGGTAACTTAACTTAGGAAAATTTCCCTAGCATTTCTACTATTTCACTCTACTTAGGATTTCCCAACTTAGCACTAAGCAAAAATATCATGCAATACTTTAGCAAAATAACTAATGCTAGTACAAAAACTTAGGACAGGAATATTTATGAAAATATCACTTGCCTTGGTAGTGTGGAGATTAGCACTCTTCACAATCACAATCACTAGCAAAATCTACACAAGAAATCAAAACATACAATTTTACACACAATTAAATACAACCAAAAATAATATGAATGCATGCATGCAAGAATTTACCAAGTGTTAAATTTTGAAAATTCTACCAAGTGTGTTCATGACTACAGAAACATAACATGTCACGAGTTTGTCCAATAAACTTATTTGGCCATAATACAATTTTATAAAGATAATTCTATATCTAAAATAGCCCTAGACTTGTTCCACAAATAAAACCATTTTAACTGTTACTATATGCTAAACAAATTGGATATTCAGAAAGGCCTTGTTTCACTGAATCCAACGGTATAAAGTTTGCGAAAATCTAACGTGGCATTTGAAAGTTATGAGCATTTGAAGTTTGAATCTAAATCAGGTTTTAAATTCTGTTTTTAGTTTAAACCTTGCCACGCTGTCAAGTTATTACATCGCGGCATCGTTCACACCGGATCACCCTCCTGCCGTTGGATCTAACTAACGCTGCACGGCTCAGATCCATATACCCCTTCGTTAAGTGAAGTGTTTCTACGCCAGATTCAGATCCGACGGCTAAAAATCTCTAACCAAAATCGAGCGGCGCTACACGGTGGCGGCGGCGTCACGGTGGCGGTGCGGCGTTTTTTTAGGTCGCCTGGAAGGAAGGAGATGCTTACGAACCGCAGAAGGCTGCGATGCTCAAGGTAGCAATGGCTTGGGAAGGCGACGGTCGTCGGGGATTCCTCGCGGAGTTCGCGAATGCGTCACCATGATCATTGCCGTCGTTGGCGAGGTTCCTCGTCGCTAAGACAAAATAGGGACACCGAGATGCAAGACGATGAGGATTCTATGCGACGCCAGAGGGCAAGGCGGTGGCTGGCTACTACGGAGGGAGGTCGCGGAGTTCGTGCGTAAGACGGTGGCGATCCAGTCGACGCTGCAGTAGCTATGGTTCATGCAAGGCAAACGGAGAGTGTCGAAGATGCTCAGAGGTTCACCAACAAGATAGCGTGAATGAGAGACCGAGGGAACTCGAGGCTCACCGAATTACGGCCGCAGTCGGAGACGCGGGTTTGCAGAGAGAAATGCGCGACTGGGGCGTCAAAGGCTTGGGTTTTGGGGAAAGAGAGAGGGGAGAGGGGTTTATATAGCCTGTCAAGCGCGAGAATCACTCGCCATTGATTGAATTGACGCCATGACAACACGTGAAACGCCGTTGATTGGGGACAGGTCGTGTGGGTGGAGACGACAAGGCGTGGAGATGGCCCGCTTGTCGAGGTGCGTGGCGTGTGTGGGGTCCGCTTGTCGGCTCAGCAGGTGCTCGCGTGTGAGAAGAAAAGAAGTTCCCCGGGTGGGCTTGCTGGGCTTGATCAGCTGCTGGGCCAGATTCTGACCGCGCGGCCCTTTTCCATTGTTTAGCCCTTTTCTTTTTCTAATTACATTTTCTGGTATGAATTTGATATGAATTTAAATCCTTTTGAATTCAATCTGCCTTGGGAATTTTTACAGGGTTTTGTGGATTCAATTTAACAGTCATATTATCTAAATGGTTACTTTGTAAGGCTTGGTCAAGCTTGGTTTTCAAAGTAATCAGAGGTTTGATCTAATTTGCAAATATTTGTAGAAGGATTTTGAAACATTTCCAAATTTGAAAACTTGGGGTTTAAAAGTTTCACTTAATCTTTCCATACATGGAGGCAAGCAAACAAGTATTTAAACTTTCAAATTTCAAAGGGTGATGGTCATTTGGGATAAATTGTCCACATGAAATCATAGCTCCAACTTCTGTTTCTAGATGATTTTTAAGAAAACCCTAAATGGATGAATGATGCAAAGATGATATGAATGAGTTTTGAAACTATGATTTTTGGGATGTTACAGCCCCCAAGTCGGGGTATCGAGTTTATCATTGACTTAATCCCTGGAACCGGACCCATAGCCCAGAGACCATATAGTATGAACATGTCTGAATTAGAGGAGCTGAAGAAGCAACTGGATGCTATGCTGGAGATAGGATTGATCCAACCAAGTGCGTCGCCATGGAGATCACCTGTCTTATTTGTGGACAAGAAGGATGGAGGTAACTGTTTCTGTACGGATTATCGGAAGTTAAATGATGTCACCATCAAGAACAAGTACCCACTGCCAAAGATAGAAGACCTGTTTGACCAGTTTACTGGTGCCAAAGTGTTTTCTAAGATTGATCTTAGAACTGGTTATCATCAACTCAAGATTCGCGCAGAGTATATTCCAAAGACTGCCTTTACCACCAGATATGGATTATACGAGTATACTGTCATGTCTTTTGGATTAACCAATGTCCCCGCTTATTTCATGAACCTCATGAATAAGATTTTTATGGACTTCCTGGATAAGTTTGTCGTTGTTTTCATCGATGACATTCTGATTTATTCCAAATCAGAAGAAGAACATGAGCTACACCTAAGGACCATCCTTGGAACCCTTAGAGAGCATCAGTTGTATGCCAAGTTTAGCAAATGTGAATTCTGGTTACAGGACGTAGGATTTATTGGACATATCGTACCAGCCGGAGGAATTGCCGTTGACCCTTCAAAGGTGAAGGATGTGGAATATTGGCAAGACCCAACCACTCAAACCCATGTTCGTGCATTTCTTGGATTGGCGGGATATTACCACAAGTTCGTAGAAGGATTCTTGAGTATTGCAAGATCCATGACCCAATTATTGAAGAAGGACAAGAAGTTTGACTGGACGTACAAATGTGAAGCGAGTTTTCAGGAACTCAAGAGGAGATTGATTTCAGCCCCAATCTTGATTATGTCGGATATCACGAAGCCATTTGATGTGTATTGTGACGCATCCAAGATCAGTCTCGGATGTGTGTTGATGCAAGAAGGCAAAGTTATATCTTATTTATCCCGACAATCAAGCGGCATGAATGTAATTATCCAACCCATGATCCGGAACTAGCAATGGTAGTTCTAGCCCTAAAGACATGGAGACATTATCTTATGGGAAACCGTTGTGAGATTTATTCGGATCACAAGAGCCTAAAGTATATATTCCCTCAGAAGGATCTGAATATGAGGCAGAGAAGATGGATAGATCTAATCAAGGACTATGATCTGGACATTCACTATCACCCCGGTAAAGCCAATGTGGTAGCAGATACCCTTAGCAGATTGCCTGCCGCTTGAACTCCATGATTCTGAAGGAGCAACCAAGTTTGCACAAGTTGATGGAAGATTTTAGAATGGAATTAGTAAGTGAAGGATTTTTGGCTAGCATAGAACTTCAACCCACTTTGATCAGTCAGATCAAGGAGCAACAGAAAGGAAATGCTAGTATCGACGGAATCAAACGTCGTATCCGTACAGGGAAAGTACCCGGATTCACCGAGGACGAAGAAGGAGTTTTGTGGTATAAAGGAAGTCTCTGTGTACCAGCGGATTTCGAATTGAAGCAGGATATCTTGAAAGAAGCCCATGATACTCTCTATTCTATCCACCCCGGAGGAACAAAGAAGTACCAGGATTTAAAGGAGCAATTTTGGTGGCATAATATGAAGAGAAAAATAGGAAGCTACATAGCCAAGTGTGATATCTATCAGAGAGTCAAGGCAGGACATCAAAGACCTGCAGGACTGTTGCAACCACTGCAGATTCTAGAATGGAAATGGGATTTCGTTGGAATGGACTTTATCACTGGTTTGCCTACTTCTAGTAGGGGAAATGACTCTATTTGGGTCATCGTTGATAGATTGTCCAAAGTCGTCCATTTCTTACCAGTCAAGACCACTTACCAGAGCTCGAAGATAGTGGAGTTGTACATCGCTAGAATCGTCAGTTTGCATGGAGTCCCCAAGAACATCGTGTCGGATCGAGGAACTCAGTTTACCTCGAGATTTTGGAAGAAAGTCCAAGAAGGATTAGGAACAAGATTGGATTTTAGCACAACTTACTACCCTCAAACTGATGGATAAACGGAGCGATTAAATCAAATATTTGAAGATATGTTGAGAGCATGTGTGCTAGAGTATGGATCTAAATGGGAAGACTGTCTGCCTTTCGTGGAATTTTCTTACAACAATAGTTATCAAGCTAGTTTGCAAATGGCCCCATTTGGATTCATGTATGGAAGGAAGTGTCGCACCCCTTTGAATTGGTCGGAAGTACGAGAGAGTCAAATTTTGGACCCGACATCCTACGAGAAGCAGAAGAGAAAGTTCACAAGATTCGTGAGCACCTCAAGACCGCCCAGTCAAGACAGAAGAGTTATGCCGACAAGAGACGTCGAGATATCGCTTTAAATATCGGAGATTTTGTGTATCTCAAAGTGTCGCCTTTGAAGGGAATGCATCATTTCCAGCTCAAAGGAAAGTTAGCCCCCAGATATATCAGACCTTTCAAGATTCTAAATCATTGAGGAGAAGTATCGTATCAACTGGAACTGCCAGAGGAGATGTCAGCAGTGCATAATGTGGTCCATATATCGTTACTTCGCAAATGCCTTGAAGTCCCGGAGAAGACTGAAGTTTTCAAGAACATTGATCACCAGACCATAGAGATCAACGATGACCTGACATATCTAGAAGTACCCATTCGTATTCTGGAGGAAGCTTCCAGGACCACCAGGACCCAAAGCATCAAGTTTCTCAAGATTCAGTGGAGTAACCACACTAAAGAAGAAGCTACCTGGGAGCGAGAAGATCACATCAAGACGGAGTTTCCCGATCTTTTCAAATCCTAGTTTTCTTCTTTCTCAAATCTCGGGATGAGATTTTGTTTAAGAAGGGAAGGTTTGTAACATCCCAAAAATATTGATCAAGGTTTCCAAATTCCAATCACCAAATTAGGGGAGTCTTCATGGTCTTGGCTTACAAGTGCGCAGTACATCCAAGTGTGCAATGTGTACTGCTCTGTTTCGGTTTGCCACTGTCACTGATAGAGATGCTGCAGTTCTGGGTAGTCCTTATCAGATAGGAGAAAGTACTCTGAGGATAGTTAATGAGGATCATGGTATCAATCGTAGAGCTATTGTTTTTACCCATGACATCTGGTGCATGCTTCTAAACTACCCACAGCAACTTTGGGATCCTGAATCTGTGATGAAAACATTTATCCCCTTTGGTAGATTTCTTGTCTGGAATAAGGATCTGTCAAACAAGGATAGAATTCTTGTCAAATTGCTTGCTTATGATATTTACACCCTTCCCCTAAGTGTGGTGATTGGTAAGAATGTGGCTGATGATGGCAATGGTGACTCCTGGACATGCCCCATGATTTTTCTCTCCTCTACTCTGCTTGGTGCCAATGCTGGTGATGAAGATCCCCTGCCACCTGATGGTGGTAACCCTCACCCCCTGCCCATGGTTCATCAGGGGTTTTGGCATGATGCACAACATGACCATGTGATGGAGGAAAATGTTGCTGACAACATAAATGTTGCACCAGACATACAGGGACAAGCCCCTGCAGCCCAATGTTCGAATGTACCATTGCCAACCTAGAGCCTGCTACCCCTCCACTATAGCCTGAGATTCAAGAAAATCAGAATATGCCTGCTGCTAAACTAGATCCAATTGCTAACCTCTCCAATCTGCTTGTTAGCCTGATGGGTGGTGAAGAACATGCAAAATTCCCCAATATTGTTGGTAGCACTATCACTGGTGCTAAAGTTCAGATGAATGAATCTGTCAACAATGGCATCAATACAGTCAAAGTGACCTTGGAGATCAATATTGTCCCCGCCAATCAACAAAGCCCCATGCAGCATGATATCCAGATTGAGGCAAATAATGTTTCACAGGTGGTGGACAACAATAATGCTGCAGTTAATGAAGCTGCTCCAAGCTTCATTCCAGTTCCTGCAGATAGCTCTGACAGTGTTACTGCGATCCCCAAGCCTGATAACTTCCCCAAGAGTAAAAGGAAGAAGCCTGAACCTAGCTCTGTCAAATATGTCAGGAGAAGCTGCAGGATTGCAAGTCTAAATGCAGGTTTCAAAAATAAAGCAAGTGCAGATGAACATGCCTCCAATGCCCAAGTCACACCCATGAACCTCTCTGGTCACTTTGAAGCTATTGTCATGGACAACAACAGTGCACCCCCACCAATTCTCCTAGTTGACACAATCCGGGCTATTGGTACCAGCTTCTGTCAGATTCCTACTGGGGAGGTTTCTGCTGCAAACCTAAACTATGACAGTTCTAATGATAGTGCTTAATCACTACTCTACTATGTCCAAGAGCATGGACAGTAGATGCTCTGTTATCCTAGGATTTTATTCCAGTCTTTATCATGTAAGGTCACTGTGTCAGACTCATTTTGTTTATCATCCAAAGTCTCTGGTGTGTGCAGAGCAAAACATTTATCTTATAATATCTAGGTTGTACTATCCCCTGTCTGAGATGATTTTATCTTATCTGGACTGCAATGATCTCCTACTCAAGATTTACTTTTGCCTACTGCCTATGTGCATGAAAACCATGATATTGGTCAGTTGGTCACACCTTTACACACAATGTACTGATCATCATAGATATAAAAATAGATTTCTCTTGTCATGTTTTATCACCCATGATATACAGTACCTGTATATCTGCTGCAACAAATCCTACTTGGTTTCTAATGAGTAGACAAATCAAAATACTAGACTGGAACATTAGAGGTGTTCATAGGAAAGATGGGATGACCTTACTGACAAAATAAATCAGAGCAATTGTAATATCATATGTTTACAGGAAACTAAGAGAGAAACATTTGACAGTAATTACATCAAAAAATTCTGTCCTAGAAGACTTGGGCAGTTTGCATACCAACCTTCCATTGGTAATTCTGGTGGATTGATCACCATTTGGAATGGGAACATGTATAATGGCAGTGTGATCAGCCAATCATCATTTCATTTGACTATTAAGATGCACTGCAATCTTACTAATGAGGAGTATTACATCACCAACATTTATGCCCCATGCACAAGTGTTGGAAGGGCTGATTTTATTGATTGGTTCTTAAATGTTGATTCTTCTATCTTCAAATTATGGATAATTATGGGAGATTTCAATATGATCAGAAGCACTGAAGATAGAAATGAGCAGGAGGCAATATTTCAAACATCCACTCTTTCAACTCCATCATCCAGGAACATGATCTAGAGGAAATACCACTTAAAGGGAGAGATTTTACTTGGTCAAATACGCAACAACAACCTCTACTTGAAAAGCTTGATTGGATTTTTACATCACATGAATGGACCACTACCTTTCCCAACACTATGGCCACTCCATTGGCCAGATTGGGATCCGACCACATCCCTATATTAATACAAATCAGTACTGGAATACCAAAATCAAATTTATTCAGATTTGAGGATTATTGGTTGGAATTTGAAGGACTATCAGATATTGTGAAAAACAACTGGGCCAATAAAGGATGTTTCAAGAATGATGCACATGATCTGGCTGCCATATTCAAAAACTTGAGACATGCTATCAAAAAATGGAGTAAATTCATCTCCAACCTCAACATTGTCATTGATAACTACAACTTTGTTTTATCTCTTTTGGATGGACTTGAGGAACAAAGAGCATTATCCGTACCTGAGATAAATTTCAGACATATCATAAAGTCTCATCTTGCCAAACTGTTGGAAGCTAAAAAATATATTGGAGGAAAAGAGCTAATATTAGGTGGGCTAAACTTGGTAATGAGAACACCAAGTTCTTCCACTCCATTGCCACAAGAAACTACAGACACAATTATATTGCCGCACTACTAGATGAACAAGGCAATGAAATTACTGATCATGATCACAAAGCTGCTCTATTATGGACTGCCTTCAGAGATAGACTTGGAAAAACTTCTGAAACTGAGATGAGGTTTGACCTGCAGGATCTTATCTCCCCACATGATCTCACATCTCTTGAAGAACCATTTACCCAAATGGAAATTGATGATATTATCAAATTCACGCCAAATGATAAATCACCTGGACCTGATGGATTTAATGGATACTTCATGAAAAAATATTGGAGTATCATCAAAACCCAATTTTATAATCTTTGCAATAGATTTCACTCTGGGGAGCTGGACATTGTTAGCATCAATACTGCATACATTGCACTCATTCCAAAAATCTCAAACCCCATGAAGCCTTCTGATTTCAGGCCTATCTCACTGGTTAGCATGGCACTCAAGATTCTGACTAAGCTTATTGCCAATAGAATACAGAACATTATCATTCCAATTATCATCAAAAACCAATATGGGTTTATCAAATCCATAACTATTCAGGATTGTCTGGCATGGGCATTTGAATATTTACACATTTGTCACAGATCCAAGAGAGAGATCATCATCCTAAAGCTTGACTTTGAGAAAGCATTTGACATGATAGAATATAATACTATCATCACCATGCTTAAGCACTTTGGATTTGGGGAAAAGATAATTGGATGGATCATCAAGATACTACATAGTTCTAACACCTCTGTGATACTAAATGGTGTCCCTGGAAAAAAATATTAGATGCAAGAGAGGTGTCAGACAGGGTGATCCACTATCACCTTTATTGTTTGTTGCAACTGCTGAACTTCTGCAAATTATTGTGAATCATGCATGGAAGACTAATGAGTTAGATCTACCTATTGATAATGCTTATGGACAGAATTACCCAATTCTTCAGTATGCAGTGAAGGGTTTCGCAGCATAGTAAATCAAAATTTTCTACGGATGCGAACGGGAAAAGCCAAGATATAATCTAGGAGATGCAAACAACGAGGGGGAATATATGAGATCTTCATACCCTTGAAGATTCACACAGCGGAACGTTCGATGGAACGTGGGTGATGTAGTCGTACTCGCTTCTCCTCCTCGCGATCCGATCCGATCTAACACCGCAAGTGGCGATGCCTCCGACAGATGCACACGTGTGGCACCTCGATGTCTCCTCCTTCCTCGGTCCAGCAAGTATGGTGGAGAGACGGATTGGATCTACAACGCGACGGCGTGGTGCAAGCGGTGGAGAGTTTCTGCAGGCTTCGCCACACGCTGGGAGAGGGAGAGAGGAGGGCGCAGGGTGGCTAGGGCTTGAGGAGGAGGTGTGGAGGGGTGCCCAGCCCTCTTTATATAGAGGGGTGGCCAGCCCTTGCCCCTCCCAAGCCCTAGGCCGGCCAAGGAGGAGTGGGGGCAAGTTCCCCCTTCTAGAAGCTTTCCTAGGGTTTGCCCTAGATCTGGCTTGGGCCCTATGGGCCTTGTGCCCTGGCCCAATGCGCCAGTGGCACTCCCTCATAGGCCCATGCCCCTCCCGCAGGTGGGGCCACGTTGGTCCCTTCCGGAAGGTTCTAGAAGCTTCCAGACAATACCGATTAACCCAACAATTCAACTCCAAAACTGCACGCCTTATATGAATCTTATTCTAACCATTCGAACCTCTCGTGATGTCCCGGATCCCATCCGAGACTCAACAAAACTCATAAACCAATTATCCAATCTCTCCTAGCGCCGAGACACGTTATGTGTGACCCTTGAGTTCGAGAATATGCAGACGTGATCTTATATCAATAATCAACAGGGTCCGAAACCCATATTGACTCACACATTCATCGATGATCATATCGGATGAACCACGATGCCGTGATTCAATCAATCCCATATATATATTCCCTTCTGCCTCGCGATATTTTACTTGCCCGAGATTTGATCGTCACCGTGGCCATACCTAGTTCAATCTCGCTCACGCAAGTACTTTACTGCTCCGTAATCCGATATCACTTTGTGATTAACTCCTTAACCACATGCTTGCAAGCGGTGTTGATATCGATTACCGAGTGGGCCCAAAGTATATCTCTCCGACTTGGGAGGGACAAATCCCATCTTGATACATACAACCCAACAGGTACTTTCCGATCACCTGAGAGACACCTTTATGATCACCCTCTCATAGGATGACGTTTGATGACCTCAAAGCTTTCTTCCGATACTGTGGAGTTGTATTATCTCATGGTCTAAGGAATACAATATTTGACATAAGAAAAGCTTCGCAAAGATGAACACGATGACACGATCTAATTGCTCCGCTTAGTTTGGGTCTATCCATCATATCATTCTCCCAATGATATGATCTCATTATTAATCGACAACTCATGTCTATGGTTAGGAAACCTTAACCATCATTAATCAATGAGCTAGTCCATAGAGGCATACTAGGGACACAGTGTTGTTCACAAACCACACAAGTATTAAAGTTTCCGCTAATACAATTCTAGCATGGAATATAAACTTTATCATGAACAAGAATTATAATAATAACATCTTTATTATTGCCTCTAGGGCATAATTCCAAGTCTCCCACTTGCACTAGAGTCAATAATCTAGTTTACATTTGGCAACAATCTAACACCCATGGCAATCGAGGTGCTGATCATGTTTTGCACGTGGAAGAGGTTTAGTCAATGGATCTCATATCAGATTCGTATGTACTTTGCTAATCTTTAGATCTCCATCCGCTATATAATCTCGGATTATATGAAACTTGGTTGATATGCTTGGTCTTTGGATGATATCTTGGTTCCTTAGCGAGTTATGGCGCCCGTTGTTGTCACAATAATATCTCTAGTGGGTCCAATGCACTTGAACCACGCCAAGCTCAATGATGAAGTTCCCGATCCAAAATCCTTCACTTGACGCTTCTACAGACCATGTATTCCGCTTCTATAGATCCCGCGATCACGCTTTGCTTGCTCCCTCACGACTCCTCCATTAAAATTATAAACCTATCATGTCTCGAGATTTAGAATCATCCTTGTTTGTCGAAACTAGCATCGACGTAACCTTTACGACGAAATGCTCATCACCTCCATAGACTAAGAACATTTCTTTAGTCCTATTTAGGTACTTTAGGACGTTCTTCACGGTTGTCCAAAGGTTCCACTCGGATCACTTTGATATCTCGTCACAAACTAAGAGCATTGGACACATCCGTCTAGTACACAGATGGAATACATGATAGAACCTAAGACCGAGGCATAAGGCACTTTGTTCATAGCTTCTCTATCATTTACAGAATGGACACCGAGCCTTGCTCAATATCTTACCTAACAACATAGGCATCGAACCTTTCTTTGCCTTATCCATTCGAACCTTTTCTAACTTTGTCTAGGTATGTACTTTGGCTTAAAGCTATCGGCCTTTGTCTATCTCTATAGATTTTGATGCCCAATATATAAGCAGCTTCACCTAGGTCTTTCATTGAAAACACTTGTTCAAATAACTCTTCACATCGTTAAGCATGTTAATGTCATTTCAATAATCAATATGTCATCCACATATAGTACCGTAAATGTCACCGAGCTCCCACTCACTTTCTTGTAGATACACTTGGTAGCAATTTGGAACAAATCCAAAGCTCTTGATCACTTGATCAAAACGAAGGTTCCAACTCCGAGATGCTTGCTTCATCCATAATTGAACGAAGTTTGCATACTTTATCAAGATCCTTAGGATCGACAAAACCTTCGTTGCATCATATACAACTCTTCATCAATGTTGCCATTGAGGAACGCAGCCTTGACATCCATCTGCCATATTTCATAATCATGAAACGCAGCAATTGCTAATAAAATCCGAATGGACTTAAACATCGCTACGGGAGAGAAAGTCTCATCGTAGTCAACACCTTGAACTTGTCGAAAACCTTTCGCGACAAGCCGTGCTTTATAGACGGTAACATTACCATCCGCGTCCGTTTTCTTCTTGAAAATCCATTTGCACTCAACGGCCTTTCGGTCGCTAGGAGGGTCCACTAAAGTCCATACTTGGTTTTCGCTCATGGATCCCAATTCGGATTTCATGGCCTCTAGCCATTTCTCAGAGTCTGGGCTCATCACCGCTTCCTCATAGTTCGTAGGTTCACTGTCTTCTACCAACAAGATAGTCAAGACAGGGTTGCCGTACCACTCAGGAGGGGCACGCGACCTTGTTGACCTGCGACGTTTAGTAGCAGCATCGTCTGAAGCTTCATGATCCTTGTCATTAGCTTCCTCTATTGTTGGTGCAGGCGGCACTGGAACAATTTCAGGTGCTGCGCTACTATCCAATTCAAGAGAAGGTTCAACAACCTCGTCTAGCTCTACGTTCCTCCCACTCACTTCTTTCGAGAGAAACTCCTTCTCAAGAAAGGAACCGTTCTTTGCGACAAACACTTTGCCTTCGGTTCTGTGATAGAAGGTATACCCAATAGTTTCCTTAGGGTATCCTATGAAGACGCATTTCTCCGCTTTGGGTTCGAGCTTATCCGGCATCAACTTCTTGACGAAGCTTCGTGATCCCAAACTTTAAGAAACGACAACTTAGGTTTAGCACCAAACCACAGTTCATACAGTGTCGTTTCAACGGATTTAGATGGTGCCCTATTTAAAGTGAATGCAGCGGTTTCTAATGCATAACCCCAAAATGATAACGGCAAATCAGTAAGAGACATCATTGATCGGACCATATCTAATAGGGTTCGATTTCGGCGTTCAGACACACCATTGCGTTGTGGTGTTCCAGGTGGCGTGAGTTGCGAAACGATTCCTCTTGCTTTAAGATGCGTGAGAAAATCATAACTCAAATATTCACCTCCACGATCGGATCGTAGAAACTTAATCTTTCTGTTACGATGGTTCTCCACTTCATTCTGAAATTCCTTGAACTTTTCAAATGTTTCAGATTTATGTTTCATTAAATAGATATACCCATATATACTTAAGTCATCGGTAAAAGTGAGAAAATAGCGATATCCACCAAGGCGTCAAACACTCATCGGTCCGCATACATCTGTATGTATGATTTCCAACAAGTCCGTTGTTCGCTCCATCATACCGAGAACGGGTTTTGATCATCTTGCCCATGAGGCATGGTTCGATGTGTCAAATGATTCAAAATCAAGAGACTCCAAAAGTCCATCGTAATGGAGTTTCTTCATGCTTTACACCAATATGACCTAGACGATGCCACAAATAAGTAGTATTATAACTATCTACTTTGCATCTCTTAGCCTCAATGTTATGGATGTGTGTTTCATCCCTTTCGAGATTCGTATGAATAAACCATTCACAAGGTGCATGACCATAAAAGATGTTACTCATATAAATAGAACAACCATTATTCTCCGATTTAAATGAATAACCGCCTTGCAATAAACACGATCCGAAATAATGTTCATGCTCAACGCAGGCACATAATAACATTTATTAAGGTTTAAAACTAATCCCGAAGGTAAAACTAAGGAGAGCGTGCCGACGGCCATCACATCAACTCTTGATCCGTTTCCAACGCGCATCGTCACCTCATCCCTCACAAGCCGCCGTCTATTCCGTAGCTCCTGTTTCGAGTTATAAATATTAGCAACTGAACCAGTATCAAATACCCAGGTACTACAACGAGGGCTAGTAAGGAAAACATCAGTAACATGTATATCAAATATACCTTTGATGGTGCCAGCCTTCTTGTCCGCTAAGTACTTCGGATAGTTGCGCTTCCAGTGACCCTTGTCCTTGCAATAGAAGCACTCAGTGTCTGGCTTGGGTCCAGACTTGAGCTTCTTCTCAGCATTGGCAACGCGCTTGCCGCCACTTTCTTGAAGGGCTTCTTTGCACCCTTACCTTTCTTGAAGGTGGGGGGCTTGTTGACCATCAACACATGATTATTCTTTTTGATGTCCACCTCCGCACCCTTTAGCTTTGCAAAGAGCTCGGTGATAGTATCAGTGGAACCAATCTGATTGTGAGTCACTACAAAACTTTTGTAGCTGGGAGGGAGTGATTGCAGAACCCTGTCAATCTTGAGATCCTCTGGAATCTTGCAGTCTAGTTGCTCAAGGCGTTGAGTGTAGCCCGACATCTTTATGGCGTGCTCACTAACAGAACTCCCTTCCTCCATCTTGCAGTTAAAGAATTTCTCAGAGATCTCATATCTCTCAGAACGGGCCTGAGTCTGAAACATAGTTTTCAGCTCCTCAAGGATCTCAAAGGGCCCGGGATAGTCTTCAAAACGATTTTGAAGGTCCGATTCCATAGCAAACAACATGGTGCTCTTAATCACACCATAATCATCTTTGCGCGACTGATAGACAACTTTCTCATCACGGCGGCGATCTATGAGGGGCCACCTAGCGCATTCTCAAGGACATAGTCCTTTGACCGCCAGAGAGAATGATTCTCATATTGGAACTAGTTGGTGAAGTTAGACCCATTGTTTCTAAGCTTTTCTTTTCAAATAAAACGTTGAAGTTGAAGTTGGACTTAGCCATTTGATCTACAATATTTGCAAGTACAAATTAGACTATGTTCATGATAACTAGTTCAACTTTTAATCAAATTACTAGATGAACTCCCACTAAATTCAACATCCCTCAAGTTGTTTAGTGAACACGATCCAAATTCACCACACCTAATCCGATCTTCACGAGAAGAGATGTGGCTTTAATGGTGGACAACGAAGTGTCGATCATATCATTCATATGACTCATGCTTAACCTTTCGGTTCATGTGTTCCAAGGCCATGTCTGTACATGCTAGGCTCGTCAAGTCAAACCCAAGTATTTCCGTGTAAAACTGGCTTGCACCCGTTGTATGTGAACGAGAGTCTATAGCACCCGATCATCACATGATGCTTGGACACGACGAACTTTCAGAACGGTGCATACATGGGGAGAACACAGCTTTTATCTTGATCTTTATGAGGAATCATCTTATAATGCTACCGTCGCGATCTAAGCATAATAAGATACATAAAAGGATAAACATCACATGCGATAAATTTATGTGACATGGTATAGCCAATCTTCGCAAGAATGATCTCCATCTTGTGCGTGCATGATCTCCATCACTCCACCATGATTGCCTCCACCACGAATAGAAACTACAACTATTGCTAACTACTTAGCGATAAAGTGAAACTATTACATGGCGATAAGAAGTTGACACACGTGTCATACACAATTATAAAGACAACCATATGTTCTGCTTGTGTACTCATCGACATGCAAGTCGTGAAACATTACAAAACATGATCATTGCATAAAACATACACATCACATCTTGGGCCATACCATATCACAGAAAACACTCCCTGCAAAAACAAGTTAGACGCCTCTACTTTGTTGTTGCATGTTTTACGTGGCTTATGGGAATAGCAAGCTAAGAACGATTCTTACCTATGGAAAGCCACAATGGTGATATTATGGTTGCCAAACTCCGGTGTAAATCCCATGACAACTATAGTGAGAGAAACTGGCATCCACCAGCCGCATGTGTGGAACAAGCCACACGTCAAGTGCGGAGCCGGTCTCGTGAACGTCACGTAAAGTTGGCCTGGACCGCTTCGATCTCACTATCCCGAGTCATAAGAAGAACACAAACAAGAGGCTTGCAATAGAAAGCATCAACGCCCGCAACAACCATGTTGCGTTCTACTCGTGAAACACATCTACGCATAGATCTAGCTCTCATACCACTGAAGGGTTTCGCAGCATAGTAAATCAAAATTTTCTACGGATGCGAACGGGAAAGCCAAGATCTAATCTAGGAGATGCAAACAACGAGGGGGAATAGATGAGATCTTCATACCCTTGAATATTCGCACAGCGGAACGTTCGACGGAACGTGGGTGATGTAGTCGTACTCGCTTCTCCTCCTCGCGATCCGATCCGATCTAACACCGCAAGTGGCGATGCTTCCGAGAGATGCGCACGTGCGGCACCTCGACGTCTCCTCCTTCCTTGGTCCAGCAAGTCTGGTGGAGATACAGATTGGATCTACAACGCGACGGCGCGGTGCAAGCGGTGGAGAGTTTCTGCAGCAGGGCTTCGCCTACGCGCAGTCGGGAGGGAGAGAGAGGGGACGGCGGCAGGGAGGCTAGGGATTGAGGAGGAGGGGTGGGAGGGTGCGCCTCAGCCTCTTTATATAGAGAGGTGGGCGGCCCCTGCCTCCCAAGCCTCCTAGGGCCGGCCAAGGAGGGAGGAGTGGGGGCAAGTTCCCTCTAGAAGCTTTCCTAGGGTTTGCCCTAGATCTGGCTGGGCCCTATGGGGCCTTATGCCCTGGCCCAATGCGGCCAGGGCACCTCATAGGCCCATGCCCCTCCCGGCAGGTGGGGCCACGTTCCCCTTCCTAAGGTTCTAGAAGCTTAGATACAATCGATTAACGAAACAATTCAACTCCAAAACTGCATTGCCTTATATGAATCTTATTCCCGGACCATTGGAACCTCTCGTGATGTCCCGGATCCCATCCGAGACCAACAAAACTCATAAACCAATTATCCAATCTATCCTAGCATCGAGACACGTTATGTGTGACCTTCGGGTTCGAGAATATGCATATGATCTTATATCAATAATCAACGGGTCTGAAACCCATATTTACTCCCACACATTCATCGATGATCATATCGGATGAACCACGATGCCGTGGATTCAATCAATCCCATATATATATATTCCCTTGTCTCGCGATATTTTACTTGCGAGATTTGATCGCTTGCACTGTCATACCTAGTTCAATCTCGCTCACGCAAGTACTTTACTGCTCCATAATCCGATATCACTTTGTGATTAACTCCTTAACCACATTCTTGCAAGCGTGTGTATATCGATTACTGAGTGGGCCCAAAGTATATCTCTCCGACTTGGGAGGGACAAATCCCATCTCGATACATACAACCCAACAGGTACTTTCCGATTACCTGAGAGACACCTTTATGATCACCCTCTCATAGGATGACGTTTGATGACCTCAAAGCTTTCTTCCGATATGTGTGAGTTGTATTATCTCATGGTCTAAGGAATACAATATTTGACATAAGAAAAGCTTCGCAAAGATGAACACGATGACACGATCTAATTGCTCCGCTTAGTTTGGGTATGTCCATCATATCATTCTCCCAATGATATGATCTCATTATTAATCGACAACTCATGTCTATGGTTAGGAAACCTTAACTATCATTAATCAATGAGCTAGTCCATAGAGGCATACTAGGGACACGGTGTTATTCACAAACCACACAAGTATTAAAGTTTCCGATTAATACAATTCTAGCACGGAATATAAACTTTATCATGAACAAGAATTATAATAATAACATCTTTATTATTGCCTCTAGGGCATAATTCCAACATGCAGATGATACACTACTCATCCTTCCTGCTATTAAGGAGCAGCTCTCTTATCTGAAAAATCTGCTGATAGATTTCTCCAAATCAACTGGACTTAAAATAAATTTCCATAAATCATCTATGGTCCCTATCAATATGACAGCTGACAGATGCAGAACATTTCCTGATAGTTTTGGTTGCAGACTTGAACCTTACCATTCATGTCGTGGTGGTGGCACGGTAGATGCCATGGGTAGGCTAAAGTATGGGGCCAATGGATACTAGAGGGATCTGGGGAGGGAAGATGCAGTTAATTCTGCACACAGAAAGCAAAGGTAAAGATCTTATTTCTCCTTCCTTGGGCTACAAGGGCTCCTCGAGCTGTGTCTGAGAAGGATCAACTATATCAGCCTAACGGTACCAAAAATGAGCCGATCCCTTCCTCAGGTTCCAAGCCTCTCCTTATAAAGGAGAGCCTTGGGTTCCTTTAGGGCCGATCCCTTCGAGGAATATGCTTGTCCCAATATAGTAGTTCGGCGCCCCCCTTTCCCTGTCGCTCCCCTAATGACGGCAAGGTTCCAGAGGGCCCCTCCTGCGCGCCTCGGGATTCAGGACTGTCACCTCCGTGACCTCCTTCTGCCTCTCTGTCGCTCTGCGTCTTTGTCCGTAGTGCTTGGCTTCGCTCAGATTCTCCCTAGCCTGCGGCTAGGGTTTGACTTCAGGCTTCTCCTTCTCCTGCAAGCTTCGTATCATTCGTCCCTGCCTCCCGTAGCTCGGCTTGTCCTTTATCTTCATTAAGATTACTCGGGCTAACCCAGCCGACTTACGAAGTATCTCGGCCGGGCAATGCCTTGCCATTACTATAAGGGTCCTGCCCTTTCCTATCTTGGCCGACCTCTACATGATTCGGCTGACTCAGACTGTAACTCGGAAACTAGACGGGGAAAGACGAAAGGATGCTCCCTATCCGGGGTTTACCCTATTCGGGGTTATCTCCCCAACATTAGTCCCCGAAGCTGGTATGGCCCCGCCGATAACCTCGGCCGGGTTGTATCAGTTTCATGACACACGTCTTGTATTGTTTCCGAGTTATTCCTTTCTCGTTCGAGGTATCATCGTATCTTCTCGCACGCCTCGGCCCCACGTGTCATCCCCATCATTGTTTCTCTAGTTTTTGTTCCTCTAAGATATTATCGACAGCCATAGTTACCATCTGTTGCGCCCGGCCATGACGCCTCGTGCCGCTTCGCTGGGGATCGTGACCTTCTTTGCTACCGTGGCCCTCGTGTGGTTCCGCTCAACGACGTGTGGTCAAGCGGTGCACACGATCTACACGGCCAACCGCCACACCCACGATCCCACTATCTTGCTAGCGGCTCGGTTATAAAGAGGGTGCTACCTGGAGGATTCACTTTCCCCTTTTCGCTCGCTTGCGCCCTTCTTAGTCCTCTCGCTTCCGCGCCCGTTCGCAGCTCCGCCGCCGCGCGTTCATCTGAACCTCCGACGGTGAGGACTCCGCCGCGTTGCTCGTGCCTTCCTCGTCGCGTTGCTAAGCTCGCATCGTCACGGTGAGTTCTTTCCGGCCGCGTCGCCTAGGCTTTTCCCTAGATTTCCCTGTCTCCATTTAGAATTCGTGCGGTGGTTCCTCTGCTCCTCCGCCGTCATTCCTGTGCAGAATCACGATGGGGCCCTGTAGTTCTAAACTTTCCTCCGCCGCTAGTTCTTCCTCCGCTGATTTTTCTGGCAAGCTCATGTCTAGCTCTTTTAGCGGTGCCCTGATAGAGGATGACGATGCTGGCTCTGGGCCCGAGCGAGGCTCGTGGCAGGGCTCCTCCGTTACTCGCCGCGAGATCGAGTGGCTTATCCGAACTCGGAGGATTCCCGCCGAGGTCTCCTGTCGCCACCGGCAATGTAGTCCTCTCCGGATCTTAGGGAGGGCGAGTATGTAGTTTTTATGTCGCATTTCTCGCGCGGCTTTGGTCTCCCTCTTAGCGACTTTGCTAGAGAGTTTCTCGACTACTTCGGCCTTAAGCCGCATCATCTTCCTGCAAATGCCATCGCTTCTCTTTCTACTTTTATCTCTGCCTCGGAGGGATACTTCGGCCTATGGCCGTCCGTGCATGTCTGGTCGAAGTTCTTCCAGATTCGTTCTAACGTAGTCCCTGACAAGTCTCTGCACCCTTCCGAGAAACTGCTTACTCAATGTGGAGCAGTGTCCATTACACCTCGGAGGAAGTCCGTATTTCCTCGTGTCACAGGGCTAGAGTCGTGCAAGAAGTGGCACAAATCCTTCTTCTATGTCAAGAACACGGGAACGGAGGACAAGATTCGGCTTCCCGCATTCTCCATTGGCACGCCCTCCAAGGTGAATTGGACTTATAATCCGAGGAAGAGTCACGCCTTGGCCGAGGCTTTTGAGATTCGGCTTAAAGAGCTGATCCGCGCCGGGTTACGCGGCAAGGACTTGATGGCTACCTTTATTAGTAGCCGAATCTGCCCATTCCAGAAACGGACGCACAAACTCTGCTACATGAGCGGTCCCCTTGACCCCAACCGAGTCTCGACCGTGGAGCTGGACAACTATCTCATTTTTAAGTGTGTCCGAGCTATCTTCAAGACAGAGATGCCTGAGGACTGGGCTTGGGGATTGAAGTCGTTCACACGCGAGCGTCCCCCTCCCGAAGTAAGCTTAGCCACTAACGTTCTGTTTTCCAATTGTTTTCGTAACTATTCTCGCTAATTTTCCTTTTTCCTCTTTAGAGGTTCGCAGAGCGTAAGAACGAGGATGCCAAAGTTTTGTCGCCTGCGGGCTGGACCGAATACCTTTGACACCGGGAGCCGGACTCGGAAGAGTTCGTCCCTAAGTCGGATTCTGCCCCAGCTCGTGCTCGTGGCAAGACCTCGGCCCACGAGGAGGAAGGTGATTCGGACGAGGTCCAAGTTCTAGAGGTAGTTGCCGCAATGCCTATTCCTTATGCATTTTCGGCTTCTACTTTCCCAGCTAATCCGGCCGGTCAGGTTCATGACGCCGATCCTATTGCTTCCCGGCCCCCTGTTACCTCGGGGAAACGTGGGGCTCCTGCTGGTGCCTCAGAGGCGGCCCCAAGAAACGAACGAAGAAATCTGCACCGAATCCTCCCAGGCGCAAGACCATGCCTGGAGTCGCAGGGTAAGTTCCTTTTGCTCGTATTTCTTGTTTCTCTCTTTCTGTTTTTCAATCCTAACGCCCTTCTTTCTTTTCTATTTCCGCAGTGCTCCACTTTCTGTTAAGCCCGGCGGTCCTAGCATGACTAGCCATGTGACTCGGCAGCCGTCTCCTCCGCCTGCCGAAGATACCAGGATTCCTAGTCCTGCGGCCGTCGCATCTCCTCCAGCTCGAATCTATCGCGCCTCACGATATGCGTGAAATTCCTCTCGCTGACGTTGATTCCACTCGCCTCCGAGATTTCCACCGAACCAGTTGCCTCCTCTCAGGAATCCAAGCCTCTCGAGCCTCTTTCTACCCCGCAGCTTCTATAGTAGCTCCGGCCCGAGGACGCCATTATCTCGGCCCATCTCATGACCGTGACCCTCCGGATCCTAAAGACCTCGCTCCCATTGAGGTATCACTCTCCGACGCCTCTAAAGCAAGAAAGTTGCCGCCAAGGCTTCTACCTCGAAAGGTCTTGTCGGCTCTTCTCACCAGTATCGCCGATGTGTTGCGCAAAGGCGCCTCCACCAAAACCTCCATTACTCCTACGGCCACCTTGCTTGTTTTCATAAAGCCTGCGGTCGGTGGTTACACAAGACGTCCGGGTAAAGTCCTTACCTGGACGACAAGTGGGAACAGCCTCTCATGGTGGAGTATGCCAATAAACGAATGTGCCGATCAATTTGAGAGTAATCCCAGTCACTGCTCACTTTTCCGACATTGGCACGCTGATCAAGCCGCCAAGATCGCCCTTGATACTAACAGATGAATGAGGTAATTGTTATTTTACGAGTTTTGATTAATTCTCCAATTGCTACTATATATACTCTAGTCCTCAAACTTGCAAGTTTAATAACTTGTTATTTGCTTGGAAGTTTTATGATTCTCTACTTAATTCGATTTAACTTTAGGGTTCGAACCTATATCCGACTAAATCTGCCTTAAACTTTGCTTGATTGTTGTCTAGCTGATCTTTGAATATCTAGCCTCCTAGATCCGGGTTAAGTTTATCTTGACTTGGATCTGTTTTGGCTTTGAATATCCAGCCACCTAGATCCGGGTTAAGTTTTGCTTGACTCGGATCTGTTTTGGCTTTGAATATCCAGCAACCTAGATCCGGGTTAAGTTTTGCTTGACTCGGATCTGTTTTGGATTTGAATATCCAGCGACTTAGGTCCGGGTTAAGTTTTGCTTGACTCGGATCTGTTCTGGCTTTAAATATCCAGCCACCTAGATTCGGGTTAAGTTTTTCTTGACTTGGATCTGTTCTAGCTTTCAATATCCAGCCACCTAGATTCGGGTTAAGTTTTGCTTGAATCGGATCTGTTCTGGCTTTGAATATCCACTCATCGTTTGCTCTATTGCTCAGATTGCACATGACCGACGGACTGCTGAATTTCAAAGACTACTTTTTTCGCACAGAAAACTGGAAGAAAAATATGAGAAAGTTATTCATGTGGTGAAAAAAGCTGGTAAGTCGACAATTCTCTTCGTCATCTCTGACATTCCTATTGTTTTGTATGCGAGATGTTGGCTCACTTTGTTGGTGAACAGGTAACATCAATAATCTCAACATCCGTCTTGAGAAGAAAGTCAAGAGCTTGGAAGGTTAGTTTCCCTTTTAGTTTACACCTTTCCCTTTTTAAGATGTACGCTAAGTTTCTTTTATCTCGTTTGGCTTTGGTAAAGCTGAGTTACAAACCTTTGCAGCATCTCACCAAGATTGCACGCCCATGCCTGACGTGATGCTGCATTTTTTAGAACAAAGCGCTACTCATTCGGCGCAGCTAAAGGACAAGGATGACGAAATAGCTTGCCTGCGCGCCGAGGTGGAGGCCCTTAAGCTTTCTCAGAAGTCCGAACTAGAAAAGGTCGACCAAGAGTTCTCTGAGGAGAAAAATCGGCTAGCTCTGCAATTGCAGAAAAATAAAGAGCTCCTCGAGGCTGCCGAACTGAAAACCCGGGGAATGAGCGAAGAGATCGCTCGGTTTGAGAAGAGCAAGACTGACTGGGCTAAAGATCTTCAGATAATGATGAGTTATATTCATCATAAGCTTCTTAGCATAGCCGGATTATCTTTTTCTTTTTTCATGCTGCTCCCTGACGCATTCGTGTTTTGCGTAGATCATTTTCCAGATGCTAAGCCCGTGAGCTCTAAAGTGGTTCTTGCTGCTCGTGTGCGCCGAGGTGTCCCTGTTGACGCGGACTCGGAATACTCGATGGAAGATTTCCTGGTTGCTGTCGGCGCTGCAGTTAGTCCGATGAAGATTATGGGCAGGGATTTGGTGCAGGCAGCTATCCGAGCGTACCATGTTCTCTAGCCGAATACTTCTGGGACTCCTGATATCAACGAGGTCCAATTGCTGGTGAAAAGATTAATGGCGTCCGAGAGGCAACTAAGTCGTTGGAGGAATCAATGACGAAATGGCGATATGGCTCTCACCGTTATTATGTCATGGTATGAAGATATTTCTCTTGATATCTTGAGAAATTTATGACTGGTTCCCGTTGGGTTGAGGACCCCACCTTCGTCGCTCTTGCAAGCTCGCCTTCCACTCGCTGAGTATGCCGACGGCATACTGAATGAAGGTTCGAGCTTCCTCTCGAACCCGGACGATGAGGTCGTTGTCGAGGATGCATCATATAATAACTCGGCTGAACAAGGGGAAGATGAAGATGACTCGTCTTCTTCTGGTGACTCCAGTTCGAGCTCGGACGGCAACGGCGACGCGCGATCCTCCTCCAAAGGTACTGGGCATTCAACTGCGCAAACTGATGCTCCTCAGCAGCCTCGGGCTTCAGCCGAAGTCGCACCTGGGTCCGTGGAAGGCGAGGCAACCTCGGCCGAGGCTCCGCCTATCTCGGAGCATCCAGCCCCTGACCCAATCATTGCCTCTCCAGCTGAAAACCTTTAAGTTATTTCTTGTCCCTGGTATGCCTGGCGTACGACGTACGTGGAACATTCGTCCGTCTTCTGTATGACCTGAATTTCTTTTGCCATGTACTGCTGCGACATATATGTTTGTAGTTGTTATCACTTTGTTTAATTGGTTTTTTTTGTCCGAAATCTTGCTTTGGTGGCCTGCGATTTCTTGATTTTAGGATGTATCTTTGCCTTTGTATTCCCGTGGTTTAGCCAATTAATCTGGGTGTGAGCTTCGAATATCATACGAGATTGAGCTGTTCTTACTCTGAGTGTCGAAGTGTGATACCTTCCTTGTATCAAAGGTTGACTACTACTTTGGAACAATATATGGCAGTCCCCGAGTCACTGCCTATAGCGCCGAAGTCTAGTGTGTAAACCAAATTTCAGAAATAATATAAGACGGTTGCCGTAGTCACGTCAGGTGCCGAGGTTTAGTGCATAACATAAAATTGGGGCAACATATGGCAGCCCCCGAGTCACTGCTCTGGATGCCGAGTTTGAATACACAAGATGAAATTGAAATGACCTATGGCAGTCCCCGAGTCATTGCTCTGGATGCTGGGGTTTAATACATAAGATGAAATTGAAATAAGATATGGCGCTCCCTTAGTCACCGCCTCGATGCTGAGGTTCAATACATAAGATGAAATTGAAATAACATATGGCAGTTCCCGAGTCACTCCTCTGGATGCCGAGGTTCAATACATAAGATGAAATTGAAATAACATATGGCAGTCCCCGAGTCACTGCTCTGGATGCCGAGGTTTAATACATAAGATGAAGTTGAAATAAGATATGGCAATCCCCGAGTCACTGCTCTGGATGCCGAGGTTCAATATATAAGATGAAATTGAAATAACGTATGGCAGTCCCCGAGTCGCTGCTCTGGATGTCGAGGTTTAATACATAATTGGTTCTTGACCTTGAGATACTATGCTACGAGTAAAATGGACGAAGTAAAGCTACGTTCCATGGCCGCTTCGTTTCTTCGCCGACGTTGTCTGCCTTGTTCTTTCCAGGGGATTGAGCATCGATTAGATAATAGGCATCATTATGCAATGCTTTGCTCACGATGAATGGTCCTTCCCATGGAGGTGACAGCTTGTGCATGCCGGCCGTGCGTTGCACCAGTCGGAGGACTAAGTCTCCTTCTTTGAATACTCTTGGATTCACCTTCTTGCTGTGATATCGTCGCAAGTTCTGCTGATAAATAGATGATCGTGATAGCGCCAGGTCTCTGGCTTCTTCTAGCAGGTCAATGATTCTTGCCGAGCTTCATTTATCTCGAAGTTGTATATTGAGTAACTCTTGGCAGTCATGTAGTATGTATTGGAAGCACGGCCTCTGCCCTATATACCAGAAAGAATGGTGTATAACCTGTTGATCTATTTGGAGTAGTCCCGAGGCTCCATAATACTGCTGGTAATTCCTCAATCCAACATCCTGCCGACCTTTGCAATGGTTCGACGAGTCGTGGTTTTATTCCGGACAACACTAGTCCATTAGCCCTTTCCACTTGCCCATTAGATGCTGGATGAGCAACAGAAGCAACATCTAATCTTATGTGTTTCTCTTGGCAAAACCTAGCGAAATCTCCTTCTGCAAAGTTTGTGCCGTTATCTGTAATAACACCGTATGGTACCCATATCTTAAGATAATATCTTTGAGGAATTTCACCGCTAGAGCCCATCACATTTTGTATTGGTTTTACTTCAATCCATTTTGTGAACTTGTCCACCATGACCAATATGTGGGTCATCCCCTCGGGCTTTTAAACGCTCCCACCATATCTAGGCACCACACGTAAAACACCAAGTAATGGGTATCGCTTTTAACCCTGACGACAGATGTGTATCTTGGTTGCATATCTCGACAAAGATTGCATTTTTAACCAGCTCTTTGGCTTCCTTCAACGCCATATTAATAAAACCCATGCCTGAATGCTTTGGCTACCAAGGCACGAGATGAGGCATGGTGTCCACATTATCCTTGATGTATATCTAGGAGGATCTCCGCCTTCCTCGAACTCACACACCTTTGCAATACACTTGTGACGCTTCTTTTATATAGCTCATTGTTTATGATTGTATAAGCTTTTGCTCTCCTTACAGTCTGTCTTGCTAACACTTCATTATTCGGCAACATCGCATCTTTAAGGAAAAAGAATATGGGTTGCGCCCACACCGGTGTGATTTTTTCTGGTGTGGTCTCACTGTCTATTTCCATGTTTTCCGCCGATATAGCTACCTCGGCCTTCTCCATAACTATGCTTACCTCTGTTGTCCTTTTCTTGGGGAGTTCCGAGTTATATTGCTGGTCTACTTCCATCGGCACATTATCTTCTTCTGAATTTGCCGGAATAAAGATAGATTCGGATTCTGGTGATGGGGTTATTGATGGTTTTCTGAGGTGTTCCAGGGCAATACCCGGTGGAATATACTGCCTGGTTGATCCTAGTTTTGACAACGTGTCTGCGGCATCATTTTCTGCCCGAGGTATGTGGTGAAATTCACATCCTTCAAAGTATCCACTGATCTTTTGCACATGAAATCTATACAAAGCAATATTATCATCTAATGCATCCCAATTGCCTGAGACTTGCTGTACTACTAAATCCGAGTCCCCATAGCATAAGATTCGGCGTATGCCAATCTCTTTTGCTAATTTCAATCCATGGACCAGTGCTTCGTATTCGGCTACGTTGTTTGATGCGGCAAAATGTATTTGTAGCACATACTTCAGCTGATCTCTTTTGGGCGAGGTTAACACTATTCCTACCCCCAAACCATTTCTTAGTTTGGAACCATCGAAATGCATCGTCCAATAATTTGGGTCTGGTAATGGTGGCTCATACTGCACCTCGGACCAATCTACGAAGAAGTCGACGACCGCCTGAGATTTGATCGCATCTCTCCTATCGAATTGTGGAGCGTACGGTGACAACTCGATTGCCCATTTTGCTATTCGGCCACTTGCATCTTTTTTGCTCAATATGTCGGCTATGGGCGCTTCACATCACTACGATGGGATGCTCTTCAAGTAATGTTTAAGCTTCTTTGCCGACATGTAAAATCCATAAGCCATCTTCTCGATAATGTGGGTAATTCTTTGAAGCGGATAACACCTCAAATAATACACCAGCCTCAGATCGACTTATCATCTTCGAAGTCGTTCTACGACCACAAAGACTCACTACTTTGTTGGTAGCCGCTATAGAGTAACATTGGCTCTTTTGATAATGGAGAAGCCAAAATGGGTGTTGTGACCAACATCTTTTCAACTCATGAAATGCACTTCGCTTTGGAGTCCAAATGAACTTATCTCGATTTCTTCATTAGTTGATAGAGTGGTAGTGCCTTCTCTCCCCGACATACAAACCGGCCGAGCGAGGCTAGACATCCCGTGAACTTTTGTACATCATTTAGACACCTTGGCAACTCCATTGTTTCTACGCCTTTATCTTTGTTGGTTGGTTTCTATACCTCGGCTAGATACGAGAAAGCGAGTAATTTTCCGCCTAAGCACGCCAAATGTGCATTTTCCGATTGCTTCATTCGAACCTTCTCGTGTTCAAGTCCTGTCGATATCATCCAATAGCGTTTTGCTTTCCTTGGTTTTGATGACCACGCCATCTACATATACTTGTACATTTTTCCTATCGTCGTGTAGACATTTTGCATGCATCTTCGACACGCTGTTCTGCGTTTCAGCGAATGGCATTGTGCGATAGCAATAAGCCCCATACGGGTAATAAATGAGTCTTTATTTGATCGTCGGATTCAACGGATCTCGTGAAAACCGAATACGCCTACAAATGACAATAAATCACAGTCGGTCTAATCAATGACTTGGTCTATTCTAGGTAAGGAAAAGGTTCTTTGGACACGCCTTGTTCAGTTCGTAATCGATACACATTCGCCATACAATGGCTACATTCGGATCATCTTTCTTCTTTTCTACTAGCACCGGTTTGACAACCAATCCGGATACAACACCTCCATGATGAACCCGGTGCGAGGAGCCGAGCTATTTCATCCCCTATTATTTTCTCCTGCCTTCGCAAAGCGGAGAGGTTGCTTCACCGCCTTGCTCTGGCCTTACATTTAGAGAGTTCTCACCAACTCCTAACACCTTGCAAATCCCGAGTCGACCATGCAAAGATGTCCCGATTCTCACGGAGGAAGTTGGTGAGCTCGCTTCCTATTTAGCATCTAGGCTCGCACTAATAGTAACGGTGCGTCGGGAATTGCTCGCCTATCCGAAACTTCTACGCTTCTTTAGTCAATGAAGGAGACACTTCCATGTGGATTGTCCAAAGGTCGCATATTCACCAGCCGATCGAGCGAGGCTGCTACCTCGAATCCTTCTTTTCTCTTGCTATAACCAATGATTCGGCCAAATTTGACCCGGCTGAAGCACATTCCATTGACTTCTTGTAATCCCTTGCTACTGTTATCACTCCTTGTGGTCCGGGTAGCTTCACTTTCAGATAACTTACATGACAACTGCCCATGAATTTGGCCAACGAGGTCATCCGAGTAGAGCATGATAACAACTTTCTAGATCCACCACTTCAAACTCTAAGTTTTCTTTCTGCGATTATCTCTTGTCGAATAACACATCCACTCTGGACTTTACCAATGGGTTCACATGAAAGTCCCGGCACTATCCCATGGAAAGTGGTCCTCGTGGATCAAAGCAAAGATGTTCTGCGATATTCCGAGTTTATGCATGGTATCTTTGTACATGATGTTGATACTGCTTCAATTGTTAATGAGTACTTTTGAAAATTTCACATTGATGCTTGGTCCAACAAATGTCGGATCCAACACGAGTGCATACGACCCCGGATTCAGCATTATCTTGGGGTGATCCTTTATGCTCCAAGTTACCTCCTGATCCGACCAAGGCACATATCTTTGGTACCGCAAGATAATCGCATTTACTTCCATATGCCGGCGCTGCACACTCTGCTTGTCTTGCTGTTCCGTTGTGAACACGCAATAATACTGATGACGTTCTCTGTAATCATTGCGTCTAGTATTCGCTGGATTTGTCCTTCCATCCTGGACTTGGTTCATCACTTGATGTACCGCATCTCTCCGGTTCGAGTTATCGTATCTCGGGGGAGGAGACGGTAGCATCAGTTGTTGTGCATTTGCTCCAGTCAACTGTGGTTGATGCTGTTGATGTACTTGATGGGGCGCTGCCTGAATGCCTGCGGGGTTTCCCATTGCATTTTTCATACATGCACATTGACGGGTCGTATGGTTGGCTGGCCTGGATGGGTTTGACGTGTGAAATTTACACGGCTGATCTAACATAGACTCGAACGTGTACTTCGCCTCCTTCCATCGCTTTTGCCTGGGGTCCACCGTCTTTTTCTCATTCCTTGGTGTCCACCGCCGAGGACCATTCTTCGCTGCTGAGTCTCCGTGACTCGGCCGATCCCAAGGCTCGCCATTTTGGGCCGAATTATATCTATAATCCGGCCTTTCTTCTCTTCTTCTTCCTCTAAAGGCATTGCGCCTGGATGACCCGGCCAAATCTCTTGCGTATTGGTCTTGTTGCTCCCGATGATCTGCCGACATCAATTCTGGTTGCGTTGGATCTCCTAATGCATAGGAGTCCGCTATTATGATAGTTTCTGCCAATGTGGTTGGCATATCTCTTTGCAGTCGTTGCCACAATACACTAGCATAACGACATCCTTGAGCGAACCAAGCTATTGCTTGCGACTCTATGACTCCTTCACATGAGTTTCTCAAGTTACACCATCGAGTTAAAAACTTTCTATCTGTTTCATTCGGCCTCTGCTTGCACATGGCTAATTGTTGCGGCCTGTTTGGCCTCTTGTAGGTGCTGGTAAAGTTGTTGACGATCATTTCTTCAAAATCTAACCAACAGTTGATACTGCCTGCCGGTAGATTATTCAGCCATACCCTAGCTGGTCCTTCTAACATTTTTGGAACATACCGTACTGCCCATCGTAAGTTCCCACCCGCTATTTTCACAGCAGTGGCATAGTCAATCAACCAGTCTTGTGGTTTGGTACTCCCATTATATGTTTTCGTGCCTCTCGCTAGATGAAAGTTCTAAGATGTGTGGTTCGCCCATGATCCGTGGTCCAAAGCATGCCTGACCTGGTGGACCTCGTTTCCATCAACTCGGACCCAGATAGCCGGTCCAGCTTTCACTCTTGCATCATTTGATGGCAAATCAGTACAAAACTCGCCTTGCATTCCATAGTGGTTATTTCCACCATGGATCGCATATTCCATCTCGGAATAACCATCATTGTACCTTTCATTCACTTGATTGTGGCGAGCTGGCCTCGCTTCTCTTTCCTGCCGGGTTCATGTATTGGTTGTGGGTTGAGCGGCGGTTCTCTCCTTACTTCGACCGGGGTATTGTTCTCATGATTGCCTCTTCCGAGTTCTCTTCTGCCGAGGTCTCCATTGCCTCGGCTTCCGCCGTCTTTCTCAATACGGCCGGGATTCCTCTCACCACTGTTACCTCGGCTTCCATTGCATCTGTTCTCGTTTGCCTTCCCGGCTATTGCCGGATCATACGGAACAATTTGCTTGTTTCTCTTTCCTGAGGTTACTGCTTTGTCCTTTCGTGCATTATTTCTGGGTGAAGATGCCGCCACCTTGACAAGGCAGGTGCTGCTCCCGCTGAGTGAACCATTCGGAGGCCCCGGCCTCGCGGTCTGCCTAAGCATCTCTTCGTTTTGTTTGGTTCACGATGCGCACAGCTCATTCACTCTTTCTTGTTGTTTCACCGGGCTTCGGCCAACCTCTAACTTAATGCTGCGGCATTTGCCGCCTTAGGTTCTTTGCCGGTATATCTCGGCAAGCCCAAATCAATCGATTCCTTATGAGCATCATGCTCCTTGTTGATATCATCTATGAGGTTTTTCCTCTCATCTTAACTCGCCCACCCGCTCGGGTGCGACGCTTATTAGCTTTGGCATATTCTCACAGGTCCTGTTTAAGGACTCCCAAGGCCGACACCTTTTGGCCTCTACCAAGACCTTTTGCGGTTTCTTCTAACTCTGCTCGAGCATTCACGGATCAAGTATCGGCGCTAAAGGTGTAGTCAAGTTTTCTATGGTTGCCCGAAGAATGTTCTCTGGCCTTTCCAGAGGTGGCCCTCTTACTCTTGGTGCCTTTGGGGTAGTGTCCTGCACCTCGGTCTGGTTGGTCACTGGAGGGATTACCTCGGTGGGTAGTGGTGTTGTCTGCCTGGGTGCGCCCTGTACGCCTGTGGCGGGGTCTCTGGTCGATCCGGCAGCCGCTACTCCCGCTTGCACTCCGGCCGCGACCATCACCTCGACGCTGCCTACGGGACGCGCTCCATGTGGACGGCTCGCAGCGCTAAGAGGTGGCTCTCCTGCAACAACAACTTGGTGAGGATAAATATCGGAGATGTCGACGCCGACGTAGAACCTGTGCCCGCCCAGTCTGATGAAGACACCGTTGCGCGGGGGAGTTTTTCCCCTGAAGCTACCCGCATTGTCGCTGACGTAGTCACAGAGACCAAACCTCTGGACCAAGCCAGAAACAACGCACTCGCCAGTGTTGATGAAGTTTCCCGTCCGGATCATAACTCCAGCTAGCACCGCTGCTGGCCCCACGGTGGGCGCCAACTGTCGTGGTGGTGGCACGGCAGATTCCATGGGTAGGCTAAAGTATGGGGCCAATGGATACTAAAGGGATCTGGGGAGGGAAGATGCAGTTAATTCCGCACACAGAAAGCAAAGGTAAAGATCTTATTTCTCCTTCCTTGGGCTACAAGGGCTCCTCGAGCTGTGTCTGAGAAGGATCAACTATATCAGCCTAACGGTACTAAAAATGAGCCGATCCCTTCCTCAGGGTCCAAGCCTCTCCTTATAAAGGAGAGCCTTGGGTTCCTTTAGGGCTGATGTGGCAAGCATATTCGAGGAATATGCTTGTCCCAATATAGTTCGCGCCCCTTTCCCTGCCGCTCCCCTAATGACGACAAGGTTCCAAGGCCCCTCCTGCGCCTCGGGCTTGGACTGCCACCTCTGTGACCTCCTCTTCTCTCCGCCTGTCTTTGTCCGTAGTGCTTGGCTTCGCTCAGATTCTCCCTAGCCTGTGTCTAGGGTTTGACTTCAGGCTTCTCCTTCTCCTGCAAGCTTCGTATCATTCGGCCCTGCCTCCCGTAGCTCGTCTTGTCCTTTATCTGCATTAAGATTACTCGGGCTAACCCAGCCGACTTATGAAGTATCTCAGCCGGGCAATGCCTTGACATTACTATAAGGGTCATGCACTTTCCTATCTTGGCCGACCTCTACATGATTCGGCCGACTAAGACTGTAACTCGGAAACTAGACGGGGAACATCCTTTCATCTTTCCCCGTCTTTACCCTATCCGGGGTTATCTCCCCAACAATTCACATACATGGGTCTCCCTATGGGCACAACTAAACCCAGTGTCAGTGATCTTACACCAATGATAAGCAAAATTGATAAAAGGCTGGCTGGTATCTCAAATTTATTATCCCACTGTTCTAGAGTTGTTGTCATCAAATCTTTAATATCTGATATGCCTAACCATATTATGTGTGCCATGAAACTGCACTACACACATATTGACCATGTGAACAAGTCTACAAGAACCTTTCTTTGGCATGGGAATGAAATTGAAAAAAAGGTAAATGTCTGGTTGCAGGGGACAAGGTTTGCCTATCAAAAAAAGTGGGGACTAGAAATCTGAACTTGAGGCAACACAACAAGGCAATGATGATGAAAAACCTTTACAAATTCTACAATTTTTTGGATATTCCCTGGGTCAAACTTATCTGTCAAGCATACTATCAAAATGGTTCCCTACCAGATCACAACACACATAAGGGATCTTTCTGGTGGAGAAATTGCCTCTCATTTCTGACAGACTTCAAGAATATGACTACTATTGTGCCTGGCCAGGGAAACATCACTTTGTTTTGGCAGGACAAATAGCATGACACTGAGTTATGCAATAAATTTCCTGAATTATTTTCATTTGCCAAAAAACCAAAAATCAGAACTGAGGAAGCTAAGAAATATCAGATTACAGGGGAGTTAATAAGCTTGTTCCAATTGCCACTATCCCTTATTGCTGAGAATCAAGTGAATAGTCTTTGTATTATCCTCCAAAATTCTAATGTTCCTGGAAAAGACAAATGGACATTCCCATGGGGAGGAGACAGATTCTATACAAAAAAGGTATATGACATCCTTATCAAAGCACCTGATGCAGCAAAGCCATTTGAATGGATCTGGAAATCTCCATGTCTTCCCAAACATAAGTTCTTCTTTTGGATACTATTAAATGATAGATTGAATACCAGAGAACTTCTTGTCAGGAAAAATTTCAACATTGAGGAGGACACTTGTGTCCTTTGTGAGGAAAGCACTATTGAATCTGTTGAACATCTCTTCTTCAGATGTGACTTTAATCAAAATTTCTGGTGGAAACTTGGAATTGAATGGAATACTGACTATCCAATGATCAATATGATTCAAGAGGCTCATGATAGATCAATGGAACAGTTCTTCAACATTACCATGATAACAGGCTGCTGGAGCTTATGGAATCATAGGAATAACATCATCTTTGAGCAACACACTAGGTGCATGGATAATTGTTATAGCATATTCAAATTATCAGTGGCTGATATTAGACATAGAATTAAACCCAGTTTACTTATGGCATGCAAGCATGGCTAGATACTTTCTAATTTTCTGTCTTTCTATCTGTGACTCACTCTGTGACTCACATCCTGTACAGTGTCTTATTTATAAAATGAAAAATGACACAGTGGGGGACTTCCCCACTGTCTTTGTGTCAAAAAAATTAGGGGTTAACAAATTAACATCATATGAATGCATGTGTGTATGTGGTGATTGTATAAATGCATGAATGGACTTGTGTGATTGATCTAAATAGCAAGGAATGGTTTAAAGCTGAAAACAACATCATCTAAAACATTTCCAAGCAGAAACAAATCAAAATAAAATAAAAAACAAACCAAATAAAGCAAATGGTCATTTTTGCTAATCTTGCTCACTAGGCCACTTTGAGTGTTCCTAGTCCAAGATTTCAAATAGAAACATTTCCATTTATTTTCACCCCTTGCTAGACCAAGTAAAAGTGAACCCAAGCCCAACATTCAAACTTACAGAAACATTTGTCAACCTAATTCAAATGACAATTCAAAATTTAATCTTTAACATATGGGAAGATCACCATTTCTCAAAACCCAACCAAACCAGTGCACCTTGACAAATCCAATCAACCAGAGACTACCTAAGATGTGACCTGTACACTCACCAAGTTTGAACCAAAAATTTAAATTTGAATTTCTTGCGGTCATTTCATCAAACACTTGGAGACAGAAAATCAAACTGGCCAAACTTCATTGTTTTGAGCAGTAATTTGGCTAAGCATTGTTCACCATTGACCGCACTTGTCTCCCCCAGTGCCAACCAGTGCCTTGACCACCCCTAGCCCCTACCCATTGCACCATGCCATGCCAACCCGAAGTAGCCCTTGCCAGCCGACCATGGCTAGCTAGCTAGAGCAAGCACCAAGCCTAGCCACCATGTATGGGACACTGACCACCGTCCAACGCCACCCCCTGTCCAGTGCTCGAGCCCTGCCAGCCACTGGGCCACATGGAACGCTCGCGCCCAATGTCTCTACGACCATGTCGAGAGCACGCCAGAGCGCCGCGATCGACACGCTCGCTCAGACCACGCGCCGCCCTCGCCGCGTGCAAGCGTGATCACCACCATCCCACGAGACCGCCATACAACCCCGTTCGCCGCTACGCGACCCGTAGCCGTTGTGCGCCATTAAAACAGCCGTCGGTGGCACCTAGAGCATCGACGTGTTCCGACCGTCTCGCACCGTCCCATGCCGCATAACCATGCCATTGAGCTTCGCCAGGTAGCACAGCGCCCTTCTCGCCGCCATGCCAAGAGATAGTGACGATGACCACGACGAGCTCAGCCCGCGCCCTTTGGTCCCCTCGCTGCACTATAAATATAGGCCACCCCCGCTCAATTTCTTCACACCAACACTCCCTCTCTCTTAGAAGCACCCCTCATCCCTGAGCAAGGCGAGCAGCAGGTCGCCAAATTTTCGGAGTCTGCCGTGGAGGAGGAGAAGAGGAGGGCCGATTGAGCCGCCCTGTGAGAAGCCGCGGTACGAGGTTCGCCGTCGTCGACTTTGTCGTTCGCCCCCATCGCCGACCCTCGCCTGAGCCCCAGTGAGCCCCTGTAGACCCCCACTGTCCGTGCTAGGGTTCAGTCTCGCTGGAGTTGCCCTACGGAGACGATAGGTCGTGGCCGTTGGATTAGAGTTTGATCGCACGGTCTAGATCACCCCGTACCGCTTCGCACCCCCTGTCTCGCTGACTGGTGGGGTCATTCACTTAAACCCACCCGCGCGTGCGCTGTGCACCGTGGGCCATCCTAGTTAACATCCCGCGCAACCCAGTTAGTTTGAATTTATATTTTCCAATTTAGTTTCAAACCTAGTTCTGTACCTAGATTCAAAAATCAACCCAGGTCGATTCACTGAACCAAAATGCATGAAAACAATTTTGTTAGAAAGGTATTGGAATGCTTTATCCAAGACCGTTCGATTCAATTCATTTGTCATTGTAAATCAACTATAGTAAAAATAACAAGGCAGAAGCTTTTCTGCATTCAAACATTTTTCAAAATTCAACCACAAAATCTTTTGAGTTGATTCCAACTCTCAAAAATCACATTTAACAAGACCCTTCTAAATATATAAAAATATCTAGGTTTACTTGCAGAAATAATGAACAAGTAATAAAGGAATGCCCCATAGGCATTTCTAGTCACTTTATTTAATTATAAAATAAAAATGTTAAATCTTATTAAATTGTGACACCACTTTAAATCACATTCCCAAGTACTGAAATATGTGGTGATGACATGTGTCAACATGATCCTATGTTTTAGTTGGAGAATATTAAATCTTAAATAGTTTTTCATTGAGTAGAAATTACTTTTCTAAAATAAAGGAAATAAAACTATTTTCCTTAATCTTTGTGATGCTTGTGATGATCCTAGATCATCTAGTGAAAACCTTGGTGTGATAAATAAAGTAGTTAAGTATTATTTGGTGATTGTGTACCTCGTATTTATTTATAGACACTAGTACCGACCAAGGATACGAGGAGGAAGGAGCATATTACAAGGAAGAAGCCGAGGAGAACTTCAACCACTGCTCTGCACAAGGCAAGCTAACACTTGCAACTTAGCAAGCTTATACTACTATCTTAGCAAGATAAACCATGCAAGTTTTACTTGCAAGCTTACACCCCTTGATACATAATCCTAGTTTTACTTGCAAGATTAGTTATTTTATTTCTTTAGCAAAGATTTCTCTTGAAGTTTACTTAGTGACTTGTAGATTTTAGAAAGAGATTTAAAGGTATCATAAAGATCATAAACCTTGTCCTAAGTTAGATAATCTTGATGTCATCCTGAGGCATGAGATTGAACTTAGATCCTTCTCACTTGTTTACCACCCATCATTAGTATTTACCCCCACTCGTAGATGCTAGTGCTAAGCATAAAACTTGATGAACTTTAGATGGGAATACTTGGTGAAAATGGTTATGAAAACCTTAGCATAATGAGTCATTCTACTGAAATGTTTTGAAATGTGTTCTTGAACACCAGATGATTTTAATGATGAAAATGTTAAGGCATGAGCCTTAACCCTTTATAAAACTGATGGTTGTCTAGATGCGATACCATTCCAATTTTACCGTACAACCACAATACCCGAAATTTGGGTAGGGATTGACTGGAAATTTATATACCTTAGTATGCATTCCCTTGCGGCCAAGGTTTGAGCCGAGGCTACCTTGTGAAGATTGTCCACCTGTGCAGTTCCCAAGATGACAGTTGGTTATGGTTGGGAGGCCAAACTCACAGGAGAGGTGCCTATACTAGGACGTGTAATTGAAAGGTTATGATTGATTATCCGCATACTGAGTATGGTGAATTCAGGATTGTTCCTGGCAGATCTATCAAATGTTGTGGTGAAAGTGTACCACCTCTGCAGAGTGTCAAACTATTCGAATAGCCACGTCCGCCGTTATGGATAGTTGGAGTGGCCATACTATTCCATCGTCATATGTTTTCAAAATGACTTGTGGAATGATTCATGACTTTGAATTGACCACAACAGGGTTTTGATATGAAATTCAAGTTCCCGCTTAGGTGTTATAAAACTTTCAACTAGCTTTGATTGCTTCTGAACTCAGTAGAGTTAAATCTGTCTTTTTGCAAAACAACCTAGAGCTTAGTATTTCTTACCCAAAACCACTTCACTTTTTAGCATTAGTTTGCGAGTACTTAAAGAGTACTCGTGGATTTGTCCCTGGCTATTCCCGTGGCCAGACTATAAAGAGGACTATCAGGAGGACGGACAGCGGGAAGGTTACGACAATTAGGGTCATCTCCAATCGTCAGCATTGTCTATGACCATGAAGATGGAGCTTCACCCACGCTACCATTATTATTACGTTATTCCGCTTCTATGATTTTATTAAGACTGGATCATGTGATCCTTTATTTGTTGTAAGACCTTATGTATGGTTTGTAATGGATGATGAACTATGGTACCGATCTGTTATGTCTCGCAAAAATGGTAATCCTGGGATTGCGATGTATGGCATAACAGGCATCTGGTATTAAAAATTCGGGATTGCGATGTATGGTAACACTCTCTCCCGTGTGCTCAAGTTTAGGTTGCACATTGAGACGAATTCGACCAAAACGTTCGGCAACATTCAAAGAGAAAAGAATTACCAGATCATCTTCGCTAGTTAGTGGGAGAAATCTTTGCTCGCTAATGTTGAAATATTGCAAATCAACTAAATCACCACTGCTCTAGAGGAATTTACAATAGATTTTATCTATCAAATCTCTGCGAGTTATGGAGGTTGCAACCACCGTTAGGAAGTAAAATCCAGAGAGATATTGTTCACAACCACGAATTACGCTAGTATCGAGTCTAATCGCCAGCCGAAATGCCAGCACTGGATCAATCATATTCGAAAAGCAAGGCAGTTAGTTGAGCATCAGTGATTCGCGCTCAAATATTGTCAATAATGTCATCCGAAGTCTGGGGTTGTGGCTAGGACTCTCTCTGGTTTAAAAAGACGATGACATGTGGGGCTGAAGGGACACGGGTCCATGGTGCGCACTGGACAGTGGGTGGTGACAAGTGGCAGAGTTCAGGACTGCGGGTTGAGGGAGGAAACTTACAGGGGCCTTTGTGTAAAACGTTATGGCCGGATCTCTGTCAAACTGTAGAAGGAAATGCGCAGAACATCCATATGATCCTGACTTCGGTTGACGATCTCGAGGGAAACACTAGGAATCTGAAGATGCTACCAGAAGAAAATATGGAGAGAGGACCAAGGGCTACAAGGTTTTGTTCATATTGTTTCTCTAGAGGAGGTCTGCAGCGCCGGGAAAACGATGAGATTCGTATGCGAGCCAACGGGTTCAGACTCAAATTCAAACTGATTTTAAATCTGTTTAAATTTCAAACCCTTATAACTTTTTAATAAATTCGAATTTGACTAATTATTAATATTAAGTGTGTTTATTTTTTCAATATGAATTCATTTGTAACTTCAAAACTTTCAAAAACCAATTCAAACTAATAACATTTGACCACAATTAATATACAATGATTTAAATATTGTTTAAAATTGATAATTCCAAATATTAAGTATGATATATGTTTTCGAATCATAAAAACATGAGGAATCTGTTTATGATATTTAGAATATCATTTGGGAAATTTAAATTTCGAAATAATTTAATTGCTAATATATGTTATTTCTTAATAATTGCATAACTTTATTTCTGTAACTCCGAATTCGACAAATGAAATGTCTAAATGGATTAGCTCGATCAGCCTGTTCTAACTATACATTCCATAATATGAATTGAAGCATGTATCATATAAATATGAAATGACCATCAAGGTTTATGATAGTAAAACATGACTATAAACTTAATCAAATGCTTTATTCTTATACCCCACACCTCACCCATGCCATGCTATGCTATACCATGTAAATTGTGCATCATTCCATCATGGCCATACCTTGTTTTCTTGTTGCATATGATTGATATGATTGTGCAATGTATTTATTTTGGCCCCTTATGTGTTTTGTTTTTATTCGGATAGACACTGAACAAGGAGAATATCAGGAGCCTTAGGAGTATTACCCGGATCCTTCCTATTCTACAACCGAACTGCGAGGCAAGAAATTCCCCATGATTGCACTACATATAATACCTATTGCATCTGTCTTATTTTTGCATCATAATCGCGTCACGAATTAAATTGAAATCCCAAGTACTGCATAGCCTTTACTTTTAAACCCCACCAAAGCTTGTTCCCTCCATCCTATGATTCATTACTACAAGATTTGTTTGAGCCATACGAGTCATAGAATTGAATGTGTAGGGTTTGTGAGAGTCTTTGAATAATGAGGTACCTAAATAACTGAATTGAGTAGTAATGGGATAACTAAAGAAAGAGGCACCGGTGGGCATTATCTGCTATTTGGTTCTTTAAGCTCACTTTTGTCCCGTAGGACCCCGAGTACTTGATTCTTATTCCTTGACTATCGCATTATCCATATGTGGGACCATGAATCCCCTTTTTCCTAGCTTTAGCCACAACTAGTTTGGGGTGTTATTACTATCCTATAGTTATGCCATGTTTTACTGCTTTATTTACTACTATTGCTCGAGGAGCGTTTACTACTATACTATTTAGGAATGTGGAATTTTTTTGCGGTATCATCAAGCCTAGTCACACTTTCGGGTTCCCAATCGTTTATAGCCATTGGCACAAACCCCTCAGTCCGTCGTAGAGCAGGCCAACTTCGTAGCAGGTAGGTTAGCGGGGTGCCCCCTGAAATCATCTGTGAATCTTGCGAATGCTTTGTCGTGATGCCTTGTTGAGTTTTTATTTAGATTTTCCGAGGTTGATCGTGCATGTGTTGCTATTTGTGCACCCTTGCATGGTAAATTTTTTGAAAGCCATGTCCGCGGTTACAGACGACTTTGTAGAAGAGTTTCTCGATAATAGACAACCATAACAAAATTAGCATTTTTTATTTTACTAAAAAATTTCTAGTAATAGTGCACTCTTCATGGAAGGGATTATTAAAATTTCCTATGGATGGGGTGTTCTTCCACCTTATCATACGGGTAACGGAGAGGCGGGTGAGTGATATTTATTTATGTTGATATATATCTATCGGGTAATTAGCTGTTGTTTATTTAACGAGCGTCTGTCTATCATTGGTTAGGCGGATGTTGTAGCATGTCTCTATAGAATTGCTAGGCTTTATTTTTGCTGCAATCGTGTGTAACATCCCAAAAATATAAAACAAGGATCATCAAACTCAAATCACTAAAATTAGGGTTAACAAAAACTTTGATTATTTAAAATCATATGAATGCATGTGTAAATGAGATGATTTGATAAATGCATGAATGAACTTGTGTGATTAACCTAAATAGCAAGAAATGGTTTAAAGATGAAAATAACATCATATAAAACATGTCCATGCAGAAACAAAACAGGAGAAAATCAAAAACAAATAAAATAAAGCAAATGGTCATTTTTTGCCAATCTTGCTCACTAGGTCACATTGAGTGTTTCTAGTTCAAGATTTCAAACAAAAACTTTTCCAACTCTTTTAAACCCTTGCTAGAACAAGTAAAATTAAATCAAATCCCACCTTTAAAACTTGCAGAAACATTTGGCAACCTCATTTAAATCACAATTCAAAACTGAATCTTTATCATATGTAAAGATCACCCATTTTCAAAACCAAACCAAACCAGTGCCCCTTGACTAATCCAACTAACCAGACAGTCCCTAGTATGTGCCTAGCAAACCCACCAAGTTTGAATCCAAAATTCAAATTAAAACTTCTTGCGGCCATTTCATCAAACACCTTGCTGGCATCAAACAAACAAACAACAAACACTATTTGTAGCAGTAAAATTGGCCAACCTTGTTCCCTCTCTGGTTGCAACCAGCTTTTAGTAGATCATCTAGCCTCTTTATCAATCTTTAGCATCATGATGAGCAAGCCTAGACATTAATGGCAAGCATGCCGAGCATTACCTTGCCACCCCATTATCGACAGCAAGCTACGAGCAACACTAAGCCTAGCCAACATGTCTAGCAAGCACTCCACCGTCCACCGCCACTCCCTGTCCCAGCCTCGAGCACTACCAGCCCCTGGACCATCCAGAAAGCACGCGCCCAGTTCCTTCACGACCATGCCGAGAGTGCGCCAGAGCGCCCCACTCGACCAGCACCCACAGACCGCGCGCCACCCTTGCCGCTTGCAGGGATGATCACCAGCACTCAAAGACCCGTCAGACATGCTGTTCGCCACTGCTGCACGTGCTGGCGACATTAAATCGCCATCAGACCCGATCAGAGCACCGCGACGTTCCGGATTACCGCCTCGCCTCGCCACGCGCTGAGATTCTCCAGGAGCACCACATCGCCTACCATCGCCCATCCCAAGAGGCTCTGTCAGGCCGACCACGGCGAGCTCAGCCCGCGCCCGTCGGTCCCCTTCAACCACTATAAATAGAGGCCTTCACCGCTCGTTTTCTTCACACCAGTTCACTCCCCTCTCACTCAGAACCACCCCACCTCACTCCCGGAGCAAGGAGAGCAGCGCATCGTCGGAATTTGTCCGGAGCCTGCCGCTGCTGGAGGAGAAGGGAGCAGTCGATTGGAGCCGCCCCAGGAGAAGCTGCCGGTACCAAGAGAACCGCCGTCATCGACTACATCATTCGCCCCCGTCGCCGACCCTCGCCTGAGCCCCGGTGAGCCTCCCACGACCCCCACCTGCCGTGTTAGGGTTCTATCTCGCCGGCGCTGCCCGACGTGGATGATGAACCGTAGTCGTTCGATTAGAGTTAGATTGTGCGGTTCACATTGCCCCGTACCGCTTCTCCCCTCGCCGTCTCACTGACGCGTGGGAACATCCACTTAACCAGCCCACGTACGCGTTGTGTGTAGTGGTCCGGCCCAGTAAAACATCCCGCGCGACCCAACAATTCAAATTAAGCTTTATTCAATTAATTTCAAACATAGTTCTGTACCTAGATTCAAAAATCAACCCAGCTCGATTCATTGAACCAAAATGCATGAAACTAATTTTGTTAGAAAGATACTGAAATTCTTAATCCAAGCCCTTTGGATTCAAACCATTTAGATTTGTAGATCACCCATGGTAAAAATAACAAGGCAAAAGCTTTTATGCATTCAAACATTTTTCAAAATTCAACCATAAAAGATTTTGAGTTGATTCCAACTCTCAAAAATCACATTTGATCATACCTTTCAGAATATATTAAAACATATGGGTTTACTTCCAGAAATAATGTTCAAGTAATAAAAGAATGCCACATAGGAATTTCTAGTCACTTTATTTAATTAAAATAAAAGGTTAAACCTTATTAAATTGTGACACCACTTTAAATCACGTTCTCATGTACTGAAATATGTGGTGATGATATGTGTCAACATGATCCCATGTTTGAGTTGGAGAATATTAAATCTTAAGTAGTTTTTCAATGAGTAGAAATTACTTTTCTCAAATAAAATAAATAAGACAAGTGCTTTAATCCTTGTAATGTTAGTGATGATGCTAGATCATCTAGTGTGACTTTTTGTGTGATGATTAAAAATATTTAAGTATTGTTTGGTGATTGTGTACCTCATATTTATTTATAGATGCTAGTACCGACCAAGGATACGAGGAAGAAGCCGAGGCGAACTTCAACCATCGCTTCCGCTCAAGGCAAGCCAATACTTGAAACCTTGCAAGCTAACCCTTGCAACTATGAAACTTAGAGAACCTATGCATTGCATTAAGCATGCTTGGTTAGATACATTTGATGATGCCCAATCCTAGTTTTACTTGCAAGCTTAAGTACTTTATTTTCTTTATCAAAATTTTCTTTTAGAGTTTACATGGTAACTTGTAGATTCTATAAAGATAACTAAAGGTAGCATAAAGAGCATAAAATTTGTCCTAAGTTAGATAATCTTGATGTCATCCTAAGGCATGAGATTAACTTAGCAAATCCCCACTTGTTTACCACCCCTCATTAGTAGTTACCACCACTTGTAGATGCTAGTGCTAAGTATAAAACATGATCAACTTTAGATGGGAATACTTGGTGAAAATGGTTATGAAAACCTTAGAATGATGAGTCACTCTACTGAAATGTTTTGACATGTGTTCTCGAAAACCAGATGATTTTGATGATGAAAATGTTGAGGCATGAGCCTTAGCCCTTTATAAAACTGATGGTTGTCTGGATGCGATACCATTCCAATTTTACTGTACAACCACAATACCTGAAATTTGGGTAGGGCTTGACTGGAAATTTATATACCTTAGTATGGGTTCCCTTGCGGCCAAGGTCTGACCTGAGGCTACCTTGTGAAGATTGTCCACATGTGCAAGACTCCAAGATGACATTAGTCATGGTTGGGAGGCCAAACTCACAGGAGAGGTGCCTATACTAGGGCATGTAATTGAAAGGTTATGATTGATTATCCGTGACATCGAGTATGGTGAATTCAGATTTGTTCCGGATGTATCGAATGTTGTGGTGAAAGTGTACAATCTCTGCAGAGTGTCAAACTATTCGAATAGCCGCGTCCGCGGTTATGGACAGTTGGAGTGGCCATATTGTTCCCCCGTCAGATGTTTTCAAAATTACTTGTGAAATGAATTGTGACTTTGACTTGACCACAACAGAGTTGTGATATGAGATTCAAATTCCCACTTAGGGTTATAAAACTTTCAACTAGTTTTCTTTGGTTCTGAACTTAGTAGAGGTAAATCTGGCTTTTTGCAAAACAACCTTAGAGATTAGTACTCTACTACAAAAGGCCCCTTAACTTGTTAGTATTAGTTTGCGAGTACTTAAAGAGTACTCATGGTTTTGTCCCTGGCTATTCCCGTGGCCAGACTATGAAGAGGAGTATCAGGATGACGGACCGCAGGAAGGTTACGACAACTAGGATCATCTCCCATCGTCAGCATTGACCGTGACCCTGAATATGGAGCTTCACCTACGCTATCATTATCTTTACGTTATTCCGTTGCTTGAGTTGTATTAAGAACTGGATCATGGGATCCTTATTTGGGTAAGACCTTATGTATGGTTTGTAATGGATGATGTACCGTGATATCCAAATCTGTTATGTCTCGCAAAAATGGTAATCCTGGGATTGCGATGTATGGCATAACAGGCATCAGGGATTAAAAATATGGGTGTTGACATTGTGTCACCCTCAGGTTGTGCCCTTTAGATGCATACAGACTTGCTGATCCCCCTAGGGTCTCACACGATAAATATTGTTCAGATAGACAGGTATATCTGTAGGAAGGATACTAGGTCGAGGATACCGATGATGGTGACAACGGCCGTCAGGTGTAGAGATTTCGGGAATGGAGATCCTTAAGATCATGTGGGCGGGATGTGCTTATTTCAGGATCTTGTTTTTGGATCTTGTTTTCCGCTTCCGCTTGATACTCTGATATGTGATGTATGAGGATTTATCCTAAACTATTACCTATCTAGTATTTTGGATCTTGTCATATGACGTTGAATATTTATTTTTCTTTTAGATGGTTTGGCTCTGATGTACTCTTGTATTCCGTTGGCATACATACTCATTTGTGTATGCTTGACTCGTAGTCTAGCCGGCTACATCTCTCACACATGAAGCTATAACCACGAGAAGTGGGTATGGTGGTTGTCCAGTACCGTGCCTTGTTTCGCTTAGACATGACCTACACGTGGGTGGCCTTTGGGCCTCATCAATAGGAAACCTTATCCACTTCTGGGTTATATCGTCTTGTGATTTAGATTTTAGGGTCCAGAGGATTACATCAATGACTGATGCGCATCGTAACAGAGAGCTTCGTTGGGAAACCCCAAGAGGAAGGTATGATGAGCACGAGTAAGTCTTCCATCGTTATAAAACCAAGGTTATCGAACCAAGAGGAGGAAGGAAACGACTCCAAGGTGTTGCTAATAACTTGGAACCTACACAACACAAACTCAAGACTTTGCCCCAACGAATCGTGAAGTTGTCAATCTCACCGTTGTCAAAAACAAAGGATTAAACGATGGTATGGAAGGTAATCATAGCTTGAAGAAAGTAAACAATAATAGTGGAAGATGTAATAATGGTAAGATTGGACCGGGGTCCATAGTTCACTAGAGGTGTTCTCCTTAAGATAAAAACATAACATTTGGGTAAACAAATTACAGGGGAAATTGATAGGATGAAGGCATAACAATGCAATACTAGACATTCATGATCCTATGAGATTTGATTAGGCATTACAACAATATACATAGACCGCCATCCAAGCATCTATGACCAGTCATCCACCTTCAAAGTTATCATCCGAACCCTCCAAAGATTAAGTTGCAAGCAACGGATAACTACTTTAAGCAATGTGTGTAAAGTAAACAATACAATTGTTCCATGAACAAGAGATTGTTGTTTTTCCCCTAGTGGCAACAAAGACATCTACAACCTTAGAGATTCCTGTCACTTCCCGTATTCAATAGAGGCATTAACCCACTATCGAGCATAAATACTCCTCTTGGAGTCACTAGCATCTACTTGGCCAAGATAGCTACTAGAAACGGAGAGCATGCAAGATCTCAAACAACACAGACATGATAGAATCAATAATCAAGAAGACAAGATAGAATCATTAATAAATCTGACATAGTAATCTCAATATCCATCGGATCCCCGCAAACACAACATGCATGATTACAAATAGGTGATCTTGATCGTGAATGGAGCTCACAAGATGTAAACATGGTAGCACAAAGCAGGATAAACAACCATCTAGCTACTGTATGGACCCATAGTCCAAGGTGGAACTACTCACACATCATACCGGAGGCTGGCATGGTGATGAAGAAGGCCTCCAGGATGATCTCTCCCCTCCGGCGGGGTGCCGGAAAGAGCTTCAGACCCCCCGATCTAGAGACGATGGTGGTGGCGGCTATGGACTATTTTGTGGATATCTGATCGGGTACTTAGGGTTTTGGCATTGGGGGGATTATATAGGCGAAGAGGCGAGGCGGGCGCCACACCTACCTAATGCGCGCCTGTAAGTGGGAGGGGTGGCCACCTGTGGCTCCCCTTCTACGCCTCTCGTCTCGTGTTCGTCTCGGTGAAATATTTACTTTGGCTTTTGTCCCGTCCAATTCCGAGAATATTTCTTTACTAGCTTTTCTAAAACCAAAAACAGCAGAAAATAGGCAACTGGCACTGTGGCATCTTGTTAATAGGTTAGTCCTAGAAAATGTATAAAAATACCTCAAAGTGTAGATAAAGCATAGCAAAGTGGATACTAAACAAGCATGGAACATCAAAAATTATAGATATGTTTACGACATATCAAGAATCCCCAAGATTAACTCCTGCTCGTCCTCGAGTAGGTAAGTGATAAAAATAATAATTTTTTAGGTGACATGCACCATCACAATCATGATCAAACCATTTGAGAGCATTGAAAGCTGGGACCAAATTACTCTAAACATGAGCATGGAAGATGAAGTTCTAACAATAAGACATAGCAACTATGCTGAAACATGAAAGGATAGAGACAAAGATTCATGAATAACAATCCATTAAAAGACATTTGTTTGTTTCACATATAGAAAATATAGCATAGTGGCATTCATCTTGTCCCTCATGGAGTAGCAAAACATAAATGCATAGGGCACCTTCAAAGTTCATAAGGGTGACTAGATACAAATAGTTCAAGAACAAGAAATATCAACATTATGAATCAATCAATAAGTTTTGGGACTATGCACATAGAACTAAGAATGACAACTATGCTCTCTTAATTGGTGCCTAAGGATAGAAGGTGGAGACTCATATAAAAGTGGAAGAAAGGCCCTTAAAAAGGGAAGTGGATTTCAAGTTTCATAAAGAGCTTCCAAAATTGTGGTATGTTGTTCGCCAAAACCCACCGGCTGAAATGACGAAAGCAACACGGAGAGCCGGAGGCTCCAGATCCTGGTGGGCCGGTCCCTCGGGCGACGGCTCAAAAGCTCACACACATCCCGCTTGGTTCGAGATGCACCTGACCTATACCGGTCAGAAGGTGAAGGATTGTTCGATTGATTTCCTGCATGGTAAACAAGTATACGAAATTCGAGCCGTGACCGGCCCCTGTGTTTCTCAGAATCGGCTCCTAGAGCCGATTGCCCCATGGTTCCGCATTAGATTTACGATAACATGGGGTTTTGCTTGATCACTACAAGTTAAATCGATCTACGACGCTTTAATGTTTTCACCATGTAATCGGAACATCCTACACGTGATTGAGCTCGGTACGCATAAAAGATGAAGAATATTAACCCTAGAGGAGGCCTAATAACCAACGAAAGTCAATTACCGAACAATCTTCTAGAACGAATAAGCCACGCCCTATGTACTACCGGATCGCTCAACCCGCTTGTAAGGCCCGATTACGTAGATATTAAACTAAACCTTGGTGAACAAGGCACAACTATAAGCATCGAATCGACTAAATAAAGATCAGAAGATGCTACCCTTACACTTGGGAAAAGGTGCAAGGGCGAGATAACTAGAGGTAGCATAACTTCAACGATAATAATGAAAAAGCACCGATGCTAGCCTCAAACAATCTATGATAATGGTATTACTCGCCATCAACAACGCTTCAAGACGAGTAAAACCAGTAACGATAGATATCGCCTAGATCGCAAGATGCGATCTAGGCAAGATGGCACTTACCCGAAAGAAACCCTAGAAACAAGGGTGTATGGCGCGCCGAGATTGTGTTTGTTGTGAACGTGGTTGTCCTCCTTTTTCAATAACCTTAGGTACATATTTATAGTCCGGAGACTCTCTACTTTTGGAATAACTCTACAACTCTATCTTTACCTAAACATAAACGGAACCTAAACAAACACGAAACCTACTATGATACAAGATACACGGCAATTTAGCCCAAATCCACACACTAGGCCGATCCAACAACACGTTGAATATACGTATCTTCCAAGCCCATCTTGATCACGGCCCATCTCCGTCTTTGGCCAAAATACGGCGATAACACATGCCCCCCTGGTTTTGGCAATGATAATTCCAAAACCACTGTGTGTTTTTTTCTTCTTCTCCTTTTTTATCGGTCTGCGTCGATGCACGCGTGGCGTAATGTAATCGCCACGCTACCCTTCATCATGATGCCTGTCTTCTCAACTCCCGCAAAGGCATGATTTGACGATTTTGGCAAGGTAACTGGGAAACCGCTATAGCATTGAACCGTCTCTCCACTATTCCCTTATTTAAATCAGCCTCAACAGTCAGCATTCCCATCTTCCTCCAGCCGTTTAAAACCCTTCTTCCCCACCGAAAACCCTCTTTCTTGCCATGGCCTCCTCTCGCTTCCCGGTGTGTCTTCCCACGCCCAACTCGATGAGCGACCGAGCCGACGCTGTAACACTCCGATGGCGGCAGATAACACTCGCTTCCACAATGGTGGGACGAGAGGGTTGGGACTTCTGTCTGGTCGAGGACGACGCGTCCATGACCGACGGCGGAGGACCTACAGCCTCCGATGGGAATCGGAGGCGACAGCCGATGACGCCATGTCCTGGGACAGCGTCGACTCCTCCGAGGAGGAGGAGGAAGAGGAGGACACCTCCTCCGAGGAGTATCAGCCGGTGAAGTACTTCCGCACCGGGTCTAGCGAAGACGACGACGACGAGGACGAGGAGGCCCCTGCTGGCTTCTTCAGTAGCAGCAGCGAGGACGACGCCGGTAGCAACGCTGAGGATAGCGCACAAGACGGCGGCGACGGCAGCGACGACGACCTCGGCCTAGATTAGGAACCAGCAGTAGTAGCCGTAGTGGTAGTAGGTTCCCTCTTGTAATCCATCAGTCGCTTGTAATCGATCTGCTTTTGAATGAATGAATGAAAAATCCGTTTCCCGCAGATTATCCTTCCGCCCCAATTTTGTCGATAATCATAAATAAGTCGATGCTCCAGGAGCCGATAGCAACCCATCGGCTTTCACCTTGTCATGTTCTCACAGTCAACCAAGCTACAACTCAAAGAGCCGATGCACATCGGCTTTCCCGAAATCGTTGACAAGATCAAACTCAGTCGCAGATTTAGGCAAACCTAAACGGCCACTTTTTAGTTTCAAACGGTAACCTGCGACTCTCTTCAAAAAGGGCGACCTAGATCCCCAACTGCCCACCGACCAGATCGAGCTCACAGCAACAAGAACCTCAATCCTCACTCGCACAGATCCATCTCCGCCGCAAACCAGATGGCGTAATCGCCCAACACCAATCCAGAGGTCTCCGGTCCAAGGTACGCTTACCCCCGCAAATCAACGCAATGTTAGAACTTGATGGCGAACACCGAATTAATGCCTTTATTTCACCATTAATTCTTCTAGGTCTCGTACATCTCCGCCGCATCCTTCACTCCCAAATTCTTCTGTCTTGGCCTCGATGCATTCTAGTCCTGCCCATCCGATTTCTTGAAGCAAATAGAATCCCTTCGTAAGCCAAGACCTAGATTCGAACTCTTGGGCCGATCGCTATAGCCTGCCTAATCCCCGAACATTGGGTTTCTTGGTTCAGTAGAGTAGCTAGAGCTTACCAATCCCAATGGGAAACATTGGGAATAGCCGATGCCTTGCATCTATCGTTGTCTCCTCTTGAGAAACACGAGAATCTTCTCAAAACCATCGGCTACTTCTGGTCTGACGCTCTGAATTGCTTTATGTTCGGCCATGGCCCTATGTCACCAACCTTGCTAGACGTGGTGATGATTACTGGTCTGGATGTTACATCACCCAGCCCCTCTGCTTTCAAACTGACCACAGTCCCCTACAAACTGTCTTCTAAAACAGAATGTACAAGTTGGGGTGCTTATCTCCAACGCCATATGAAAACAAAGGGCCATGTTTCAGAGAAAGAACATACAGCCTTTCTCAACTTCTGGCTAGAGCATTTCATCTTCTGTGGCCCTTCCCTTGCTCCAACCAAAAACTATCTCTCCTTAGCCCATGAACTGGCCAAAGGTACTCAACTTGGCCTCGGCAAATTGTTTCTTGGAGAAGTCTATCGATACCTCCAATTGATGTCTGTTGTTCTCCGCATAGCGCTAAAACAGGTGGTCCTTGGTGGTTCATTCAGTTATGGGCTTAGCAGACTTCCAAAACCACATCCGACTTCCTCTTCCGAGTTGTACTTTTCCGATGTTAAAGGGAAACAGATCCGATGTACTAGTTATGGCCAAGCTTTGTACAGGCTGCCAGGCAGCAAACTATCCCCTAAGGAAGCAGCCAAGTGGTTCAGCACTTTCTTCCAAGGCCTAGACAATCCTACCTTCTTCCCTTCTATGGAAGAATCTGAACATTTCGAAAATCCACTCTCCTTCAAAGCTAGATAACTTTGCCGATGACACCAAAGACTGCAACTCTTTTCCATCGTGATCCGTCCCTGTTTCCTTCCAGTTGGCATGAGCACATCCAACAGAATTATCAAGCCTGGGTATGAATTTTACCAGCCGGTCATAGTGGCCCGGCAATTTGGCCTTGGACAAGTAGCTCCCCACTTCTTTCTCCATCACCTTACGGAGAGCAGAGCTGATCTGCCTGATCCTCTCACCAGCCAAAGGTGTTATTCCTTCTTTGATGCTCTGACCATCCCAATTCCCAACGACCTCACCTTTGCCTCATCAACTGATGGCTTTGAAGACTGGTGGTCGATGTGGAAGACTCACGTCTTCGAGAGCTCGGGACCGTTCTGAAACAAATGACTTCGACTATGACATCCCGTGGACGGTACCAATACTTGCAAATTTTCTTGATGCACTCAGAATCGATCCTTTTATTAATCCACTCTTTCTCTTTTGCAGCAACAAGATGGCTCTCGAGCCTACGCACATGATGGCTCCTTCGAAGTTCTTCCCGCCAGCTCCGTGGTTCTTTTCTCGCAAAGACTCGCCACCTCCGAAAAAGGTCATAATGCGTAAATAGCCGATAACCCCACAATCGGCTTCCAAGAAACCAGCAGCTAAGTCACCGCCTCGAGTTGACTAAAACCAGAACGATGGTGAGGAAGGTAGCTGCTAGGAAGACTTTGAGGCGCAGAGCCCTTCTCCGCATTCGCATGTAAGCTAATTCAGGCCTTGGTCGATCTTTGTCATTCTTGCAGACATGCTCACGCCATCGGTTCTCCTCTTTACAGGCTTCCGTCAAGACACCTCCAAAGTGAGGACACCTGACCAATCGAGGAGAACTAGGCCCAACGGATTCGAGAGGACCAACACACCGAACCAGCCAGATTCATCACCATCGGCTTCAGAAAGGTCGGCTCGAACCCGCGCCCCCGAGCACCACCGGTAGGGCCAATCTGGTCCCAAGAGAGCTCGCAAGGACAACAAGCTTCTTCGCCGAGCCGGAGGTTTCAAAATCACCGCCTTCATACTCCTCCTACTTGTTTCCTTTGTCCGATTTATTGTTACTCCACAGAGGCTAAGAACATCTTTTATGCAGACGATCGATGTCTTCAATGGACACCGAGGCAAGGCTGACGCCGGATCTGGGAATCAAGGTGCAGATGAAACGCTACTCCGCCAAGCCTCCAAGAACCACACACAAACCGATGGTCTCCTCATGGCTATCCCTTCGATCTTAGGAGAGGTACGCTTTGGGTCCTTTCGCTCATCCTTACGCTGTTGGATGCATACCGACGCTTTCCGCTGCCGAGTTGTGATCTTTCAGGTCTTTGTCGTCAATTCGAATCCATCGAACCAACTTCCTCTGTTGTTCACGCTGAACCACAAGCCGTGGGTCGCTCTTCCTCAATTCCAGCTTTTAAAACCTTCTTGCCCTCCCCGATTGAGGAGTTGATCGAGGGTTCCGAGGAAGAGTGCTTGCCAAATTCGGACCATCTTCCAAGAGCATTGCAATTGAAGCTTTGGTCCGTCGCAATCTGTCTTTCTTGCCACGGTGAAGTTAGCCCGTGAAAGGATCAATCTGCCACGCCCAACTTCCGCCGAAGCTGATATTGCGCATGATGTCGGCAACTTAACGAGAAAAAGGCGTCTCGATGCTAAACGACACCTCCGTCAAGATCCGAGCTCGCATCCTTAAAAAGGAGCTGGAAGATCTTGAGGAGAAGGTCCGGTGACTAAACAGCTCATCCGCGACAAGGAAGAATCCATCGCCGTTCCAAGACGAGGCGGCAGGCCTCAAAGCTCAATCAAGACCGATCCGCGTATATACGTTCTCGAGCAAGCAGCTAGTGATGGGTAAGGATGAAGATGACGGGTTTAGATCGCCGAGGTTGATCGCTTCCGTCGATGCCTCCATGCTTTCGAGGCATTTCTTCAGTAGCTCCTATGTGTAAACTGGCATCTGTTTGTAACCTGTGTGAACCTCCAGAATCGATGACCGTGCATCGGCTATGTATTTTTGCTTTTATTCGGCCGATTTTCAGAATCGGCCCCATATTTTTACCGTCCATCATCTCACGTGCTTTACTTAGCCGATTTCATGTATCGGTCCTTCAAGTTTTACTGTCCAACATCCCACATGCTTGGGAAAATATTTCTTGAGATGTTGACCGAGGTCCGTCACTGGGAATTTTACGCCGTCCAACTCCTCAAGCATGTACGCGTTTCCTCTTAAAACTTGATCGACCTTGTACGGCCCGTGCCAATTTGGAGACCATTCACCATATGTTGTATCCTTAGTACCCAAGGGCAACACCGCTTCCCATACCAGATCACCAATGTGGAACTCCTTTGGCTTCACTTTCTTGTTGTATGCACGAGCTACTTTGGCCTTGTATCTTATCCGTTTAGGTGCCCCCCGAGCCGAATCCTTCAAGTAATTGAAGATATCGCCTCCAATGCCGCCTTCCGTGAACTGCACGAACATCGGCTCTTCGCTACTGACTACATGAGCCGTTGTCGATGATCGATGCTTTTTATTTTTGTGGCCGATCGCAGGATCGGCCGCACTACCTGATGATCGTGGGCTTTTCTACTCTGTAAGGCCGTGGATAAGACCAGCCTCACCCGCTTTTTGTAGCTTCAATACGCCACAGCCCCAAATTGATTCCAGATCGGCTCTTGGTCTTCGCTTCCCGACGCTCATGTCACTATGGAAATCTCGATAGAATCATCTGCGTGGATGACCTCCACTTCGTCTCCATCCCATTGGATCGAGCCTGGTGCATTGTGGACGGATGCGCAATTAGCGTGAATCCAATCCTTCCTAGCAAGACAGGTAAGTGCTCTTGCTGTCCACGACGAAGAATGACGTGGTACGGTTTTCCTGCCACCGTCAGTCCACGCTCAAGACGCCTTGCTCCTCAAGACCGCTGAAGTCGCTTAACGTGACGTTGGTTTTGATCGATCTGCAGTGGAGCGCCCCAAACGTCGTAGCATGGAGTATGGCATGATATTGATCGCCGCCCGTGTCCACCAACATCTTGCGACAAAGTTGCCCATTGATGTAACCCCGCAGGCTGTGGCTTTCGATGTTTATAACCCTTCTCACGTGGCTTCTCAAAGATAACCGCCGTGGACCGCAATCAAACTGCCACCGGTAGCTCATTGGTTCTGGCGCAGAATTCGACGGTACGAATAAAGATATGTTTGTGCCACCGATGTCTGCATCGGCTTTTGCTGGTTGCGCCATTCTTTCCTTGTCGGGCGATCTTCCGCTTCAAAGTCTCTCACTTTGACGGCCGATCAGGCCGTGCTTTCTTCAAAGCGTGAGATATCGCGCTTCAGCCTTCCTCTAAGTTACGCAGCTGCACTCACGCTGGGTGTGTCGAGTCCGTCGGACACCACCTTGACGGTGATACCGTCTTCGTCTTTGTCATTCTTTGGCTTCTCGAGGTCTTCTACTCGAGCGGACTCCTGTGACGGCCTCGGGTGGAAGAGGCCCTAGACGTTTGAATACCGCACCGCCTCGTCCTCCTTCACGACCGCATTCCGTGCAGTTGTCGATAGGCAATCGGCTCATCCCGGTCCCAAAGATTTGAAGAAAGGACAATCCCAATGTCGTCTGCGCCTTCCTTTTCTTTTTGACGGTCCCCTAGCAAGGTGCTCATATCTTTCGTCTCTGTCGCTACGGCGACGTTGGTCATCTTGGCGCCATACTTGTTAAGGAGATGCGGAATGTGGCTTCGATATCGCACTCTCCTCACTTGTTCCTCCTATAAGTACCGTCATTGTCATTTGGGCGGTCGCATGGACTAGCCTCCTCTCTTTCTTTGCCCCGAGAGACCACCTTCCGCCTTGTACGTGTCATGGTGGTACCAGACCGCCATATTAACACCGAACGAAAAATCCAGTTGACGCCATGGAGCGATCGAGTTCTACCATGTTGACGCCGGAAATGGGTTCGTGTCCACTTTCATGGTGAACTGCCCAAGGATCGACGGCCTTGTTCTATCGCCATTTGGATTTGGCGAAGCTCTTTGCACTCATTGGTGGTGTGGGTGAACGAGTGATGCCACTTGCAAGATGGTCTACCATTCATTTCCGAGCGTAGGGATTTTGTGGCCTTCGGTAACCTCACCGCTTCTCCTTCAAAGAAGAAATCAAATATCTGCTCAGCTTTGCTCACATCAAAGTCGAACCTTTCGCACTTCTGTTGTTTCACCCATTTGCAGTGTGTGATCCGCCCGATCCCATTCAGCCACGGCGACCTCGGGTCCTGTAGGATCTTCTTCGCATCGACCAGGCCTATCGGACGCTTGAATTTGTCTTGGTACAACTCGTGGTGGCGCTGTTCATACATCGTCGGTTTACGGGCCATGTGCGCCAATGAGTTATACTTCACCGAAAGCGATCCTTGATGGGCCGAGAGACCCAACACCGCCAGCTCGACCGCTTCCTTCTCGATAAACGAGCCGAGTAACATCGGTTCTGACGATCCCGGTTGGATGTACTCGGCTACAGCTTCTCCTCGCAAGACTGCGCCAGTCTGCAATGCCAGCCTCAAGAGCCTCGAATGGTACTAGATGTGGAACCGCTTCCAGCTTGCTTCGGTATGAATTGAATCGGTGGTAGTGAGGTGTACCACCCAAAGGCTGGTCCTGTCGAGATTGGCGCAAAAAATCTTACAGATCTCGATCCGATGTCAAATCATGCCTAGTTGTGCGGTATCGGCTTATGTGCTCGATCGAGCTCGACCTTCCGACCACGAACCTTGAGAACTCGTGGAGCTTATACTTGGGTGGCGCGAATCAGATCAAACTCGTAGTACGGCTTTGAATAGCCGATTGTCCTTCTTCGACACGGTTTAACTGGTCCCTCAGATGGTACCGATTTGCTCCAATCGTTTGAGCCGTAGGGGCTAGATTCTCATGACTTGTTCCAGGCATACTTGGCTAGCCACGCTTGTCGCGTCCATCCCAGCCATCGCCGCGCGACACGCCGCTTCGAAGATCCTGCCCAGAACTCCTGCCAGAAACTCGCGGTTGCAATCTGTTTGGTGCGTGTCGTTATTGCAGTCCGAACGAGGCGCATATATATCCGTGTGGGATCTCCTTAGGTGGCTCAAACAGAATTGGCATCGCCTGGTCGCCTCCACCTTGTAGACGACGAAGCCGCTGCTCCCGGGTTACGAGCGGCAAGTGCGAACGGGAGCTGGCCTGGTCCGAGCGGTCTTTCTCCGTGAATCCCTAAAGTAGGCCCGACGGAGAGTACCGATGTTTCATGATCTCTGAACTACGCGAACCGCGACCCGAAAGCGTTCACTGCTCTCGTAATGGCGGCAGAGAATGAGCCACCATGTAGTTGACTTCTGTCAGAGAGCTCGTGCGCTCCTCCGAAGAACGAGCAGATCCACCTCATCAAGAGCGCCCTCGGAGAACCCTCCACCGATGCCATGCTTACGGGTCCTCTCAAAAGAGCCGATGAGGTCTTCCTCGAAGAGAGCCTTGATCTCGTCGTGCCAGCCTTGTGCTCGTCGGTAGATCGTCGTAAGTGGGTGCATTCTCCATTGCAGCGTCGGATGTTGATGTAGACGTTGTTGAATGTCCCACCGTGCGAGAATGTGTTGCTGCCAAAACCCACCGTGAGCAGCGACGAGCAACACGGAGCCGGAGGCTCCAGGGCTGGTGGGCCCTGGTCCCTCGGCGACGGCCCAAAAGCTCCGACACGTCACGGCTTGGTTCGGCGTGCCACGACCTATACCTGGTCAGAAGGTGAAGGATTGCTCGATTGATTTCTGCATGGTAAACAAGTATCGTAAAATTCGAGCCGTGACCGGCTCCTGTGTTTCCAGTAAATCGGCTCCTAGAGCCGATTGCCCCATGGTTCTGCATTAGATTTACGATAACATGGGGTTTTGCTTGATCACTACAAGTTAAATCGATCTACGACAGTTTAATGTTTTCACCACGTCACTGGAACATCCTACACGTGATTGAGCCTGGTACGTACAAAAGATGAAGAATATTAACCCTAGAGGAGGCCTAATAACCAACGTAAAGTCAATTACCGGAACAATCTTCTCTAGAACGAATAAGCCACGTCCCTATGTACTACTGGATCGTTCAACCCATTTGTAAGGCCTGATTACGTAGATATTAAATTAACCTTGGTGAACAAGGCACAACTATAATAGATCGAATCGACTAAATAAAGATCAAGCAAGATGCTACCCTTACACTTGGGAAAAGGTGCAAGGGTAGCGAGATAACTAGAGGTAGCATAACTTCAACGATAATAATGAAAAAGCACCGATGCTAGCCTCAAACAATCTATGATAATGGTATTACTCGCCATCAACAACGCTTCAGTACGAGTAAAACCAGGTAACGCATAAGTGAATCGCCTAGATCGCAAGATGATCTAGGCAGCATGGCACTACGAAAGAAACCCTAGAAACAAGGGGTGGCGATGCGCCGAGATTGTGTTTGTTGTGAACGTGGTTGTCCTCCTTTTTTCAATAACCTTAGGTACATATTTATAGTCCGGAGACTCTCTACTTTTGGAATAACTCTACAACTCTATCTTTACCTAAACATAAACGGAACCTAAACAAACACGAGATCTACTATGATACAAGATACACGGGCAATTTAGCCCAAATCCACACACTAGGCCGATCCAACAACACGTTGAATATACGTATCTTCCAAGCCCATCTTGATCACGGCCCATCTCCGTCTTTGGCCAAAATACGGTGATAACAGGTACTTGTTAGCTTTCAGCTCTCATTGCCCCTATCATAAGCATCTTGAATTGATTAAGTTTAAAGTGAACAAAGTATGGAGTATATGCTTGACAAAGTATGAGTTGGCAATCTCATGCCCCTTGAGTACGAGGGCCGTTCCTCATGCTACTCAACTTTAGTTACTAGTAAGTTCTTGTCATAGTAAGTACATGTGTATCATAGAGAACCGCCAACGGGGTACCCCTTGCCCCATGATATAGGAGCTATCCCATATAAAAATGACAAGGCAAGCAGACAATGAGCATCTCATCAATCTTCTTATTTACCATGGGAAAATGGTGCTTTTTTCTCTTATTTCCTTTTTTTGTCTTTTTGCCTTTTTCCTATCTCTTTTTTTATAAGAAGAATGCTTCATAGATTGCTCACTATGGTGATGCTGCAAGTTTCCACCATGATTAGACATGGCTTAGGCTAGCGGCCCGGGCGTTTCTCTAACACATATACATAACTCTATGGACTTACAAGCTCCCCTTTTATTTCACACCGCCGACATCCATAAACAAAATATCATGATATCAACTGGGTAGATATTTACAGGTGTTGAAAGCGTTGCCTGTGACAGCACGGTTCTGCTAATTCCCAACTTATAAGTGCAAGCATATACAACATAGATGACATAATGGTTCAAGTTTATTAGGGGCAAGAAAAATAAAGTGTGCCATCAAGTTTGTGAGAGCTTTAATCACTAACTTTGACATAACAAGTTTAATTTGGAAGATAGATAAAACAAGAATATACTTGGAATGGTGTAACACACCATGCATAGGAATTTATAGTGGACACTTTGGAATAACTTGGTTTCTTGGGAGTTGGATGCATGAGTAGAGCTTACTCAATACAAGTGGAGGCTAGCAAAAGGCTGGGGCGACCAACTAAGAGAGCAATAATGGCCATAATCATGCAAAGCGAGAAAACATTTTTAATCAAAGCATAAAGTGCTACCAGAAGTCAAAAACTAAATTATCATATAGGCTAAGGTGACTGGTTCATAGTCATAACATGGTGTGAGCGTGTGCCAAGTCAACCCAAACAAAGCATCAAAGGAGAATACGACAATACTATGATTTTGTATGCTAAAACAACACATGATTCTTTCAAGGCATATTAAGCAATCTCAATTTTTTGGAACAAGTCATGCTACAACAATAATCACTAAGCATAAGGTCAAAACAACATCTTGCATGACATGATAGAGTCTAGGCCACAGTCAAAACAAGCTCCCTTTGTACCACTATAAGCAAGAACTTCCTACTCCTTTCCAACACCAATCAACTTATTTGAAACAATACAGAGAAAGCGGGGGTCCAACTACTTTATTAAAGCAAACTAAGCAAACGAAAACCAAAAAAGAAAACTAAGACGCTCCAAGAACAACACAACAGTGCATGAAACAATAAAAATGAAGTGTCTAGAAAGACCTAAGATGACACAATGGTTCAAGTTTATTAGGGGCGAGAAAATAAAGTGTGCCATCAAGTTTGTGAGAGCTTTAATCACTAACTTTCACATAACAAGTTTAATTTGGAATATAGATAAAACAAGAATATACTTGGAATGGTGTAACACACCATGCATAGGAATTTATAGTGGACACTTTGGAATAACTTGGTTTCTTGGGAATTGGATGCATGAGTAGTGCTTACTCAATACAAGTGGAGGCTAGCAAAAGACTGGGAGCGACCAACTAAGAGAGCAATAATGGCCATAATCATGCAAAGTGAGAAAACATTATTAATCAAAGCATAAAGTGGTACCACAAGTCAAAAACTAAATTATCATAGAGGCTAAGGTGACTGGTTCATAGTCATAACATGGTGTGATCATGTGCCAAGTCAACCCAAACAAAGCATCAAAGGAGAATACGACAATACTATGATTTTGTATGCTAAAATAACGCATGATTCTTTCAAGGGACATTAAGCAATCTCAATTGTTTGGAAAAAGTCATGCTACAACAATAATCACTAATCATAAGGTCAAAACAACATCTTGCATGACATGATAGAGTCTAGGCCATAATCAAAACAAGCTCCCTTTGTACCACTATAAGCAAGAACTTCCTACTCATTTTCAACACCAATCAACTTATTTGAAACAATACAGCGAAAGTGGGGGTCCAACTACTTTATTCAAGCAAACTAAGCAAACGAAAACCAAAAATGAAAACTAAGACGCTCCAAGAACAACACAACAGTGCATGAAACAATAAAACCGAGTGTCAAGAAAGACCTGAGATTTTTATTGATGAAGAAGGGGATGCCTTGGGCATCCCCAAGCTTTGAGCTTGTACCTCTTGAATATTTCTTGGGGTGACACGGGGTGGCATCCCCAAGCTTGATATTTTGTCCATTATTCATCTCATTACATCATTCTTCTCTTACACCTAAAAATTTTCCTTCATACAAAACTTCACACAATCTTTATTAGCAACATTAGTGCAATAAAAAGATAATAAACCTTTGGGGTTTATTTTCAAAACAGCAAAACTTTCATTAAAACCACAAGCTACCATAGCAATTCCCTAAAAAATCTCAATTTACCAAAAAGAACACAAAAAGAAATCAATAAAGAGGCAAATGCAATTAATGGAGAAATCTGTCAAAACAGACCAGCAGGTAGAAACCGATTTTTTCGAAGACCTTATGAAAGTACAAAGGAAGTCGCCTAGAGGGGGGGTGAATAGGCTTTTAAAATTATTATGGTTTAGGATCAAGTAAATGCGGAATAAAACTAACGTTTAATTTATTGAGTACAAAACCTAGCCACTAAGTTCACCTAGGTGCACCAACAACCTATGCTAAGCAATACAAGCAACAAGGTGATAGCAAGGTATAATTACTTCAAGCACGATGGCTATCACAATGTAAAGTGCATAAGTAAAGGGTTTGGTTGAGAGATAACCGATGGACGCGGAGACGAAGATTTGTTTCCCGAAGTTCACTTCCAAAGAAGCTACATCTCCGTTGGAGAGGTGCGATGGCGCAATGCTCTCCGAATGCCACAAATGGATCACCTCGAGGTGTGGTGGCTCGATGCTCACCCAACGCCACATAAGGCCTCACCCCGGATGCGGAAGCACGCAACTCACCGACGCCACAAAAGGCTCACCCTATTCTCCCAAGTGCGCACCACAAAAGGCGGGCACTTGCTCCACTATGGGACGCTTGAGGGCGGTCACCAAACCCGTACAAGATTGGGGCTAACTCCACAACTCAATTGGAGGCTCCCAACAACAAATCCACAAAAGGCCAACAATGCCACAAAAGGCCAACAACGCCACAAAAGGCTACAAGACCACAAAAGGTCAACAAGACCACAAAAGGTCAACAATCCAACCACACAACCGTCTAGGGTTCCAAGGAACCTAATAGAAACAAGCTCACAAGCTTGAACTCGAATCTCAGGAGAACTCAAACCTATGCACCAAATGCAAGGGCAAGTCCTTCTCCCCAAATTCCAACAAAGCTACAAAAGCTATTGGGGAATAAGGGAGGAAGAACACAAGTAGAACTCAAACCTATGCACCAAATGCAAGGGCAAGTCCTTCTCCCCAAATTCCAACAAAGCTACAAAAGCTATTGGAATAAGGGAGGAAGAACACAAGAGTAGAACTCAAACCTATGCACCAAATGCAAGGGCAAGTCCTTCTCTCCCAAATTCCAACAAAGCTACAAAAGCTATTGGGGGTATAAGGGAGGAATAACACAAGAGGAGAACACAAAACTCTCCAAGATCTAGATCCCAATGATTCCTTCACAAAGAAGGGATTTGACTTGGGGGATTGTAGATCTAGATCTCCTCTCAAATCCTCAAAAGATGCAAGAATCATAGGAGGGGAAAGGGAGAGGGAATGCTTCTTCAAGGTTGACAATGGAGGAGAGAGAGAAATCCAAGAACCAAGAAGAAAAGCTAGTGCCCACGAAGGGGAAGAGGAGCCCCTTTTAAAGGGCTCCCAGATCTACCCGTTATGGGCATTCATGACGCTGGCGGAACTTCGGTGGGAGGCGGAAGTTCGGTGGCACCCACCAACGACGAAAAGCTGCGGGCGAAAAACAAATCATGGCGGAACTTCCGGCTCGGTGAAGTTCCGCCCAGACTCAACGGTCATCGGACCATTGACGCCCGCTCGAGCGCAACGAAGTTCGGTCAAAACAGACCGGAAGTTCGTGAACCGATGCAAGTTCCGACAAAGTTAAAATAGACGCTTCAAGGCGAAGGTTCGGCGTGAGCGGAAGAAGACCGAACTTCCACCGGAACTTTGGCGGCAAAAGATGCCCTAGGGAACTTCGGTGGGAAGCCGGAACTTCCGGTCGAAATTCGAAACCGAAACCAAGCAATAACTTTTGCATCCGAACTCCAAATGGGATGAAACCAATTTTTTTTGGAAAGATAACGACGAATAGAATCCAACAAAATTCGAAATATTGGGTATCACCTTGGGAGAAAATATCATAAATATATATGTGAAGTATCCCCCAAGGTGTGGAGCCGGAAAACTTGCAAGATCAAAAACCGCAATAAGATATGCAAGTGAAATCCTTAGATGATGAATTAGAGCTTGTTATGATGATGACCACAAGCTCTAGATCCTCTCATGGACAATAACCAAATAACAACCAAGAAAGATGATGCTATGAATTCAAAGGTTTGAGCTCTCTCCGAACGATGCAAACGAGACACCCGCTTGAGAGCCCCTCTTGATAGTACGGCTATCTATCCTAAACCCGATCTCCCAACTAACAACACGAGACCGGCAAAAGAGAAGCCCTATCAACATACCTTTGCCTTGAGCGTCCCACTTGAACTTGATGTAGACCGTCTTGTTCTTCTATAGTGGGAACACCTTTCTTGTTTGCTCTTGCTCGCTCTTGATGAAGACTTGCAAAATGCTCCCCATACTCCATGGGAAACCTCTTCTTTGAACTTGTCTTCATCATTCCATGAGCACGAGGATGGCAAGCATCAAGCATGAGATCTTCTAGAGATGGCGCATCTTGAGCTCGTCCTTCTTCATCCTTACTTGATGTTGATCCATCTTGATGCAACTCTTTGCACATGCCTTGATCGACCTTCAAGCTCCTTCTTTCTTCATGATTCCAATGGGCACAAAGCCCTTGGACATTTCTTCATCTTCCAACCTTGAGCCCAACACATGGCCCAAGCGATGCCAATGGACAAACCTACAAGTGAAACTCAATTTACACATTAGTCCATAGAGATTGTCATTAATTACCAAAACCACACATGGGGGCATACATGCCCTTTCACCTTATGTTGCTCAAATAAAAAAGTTTTAAACTAACAAAAGTTAGCTAACAAAATGGAGGATGTATTCAGAAAATTACATCTCAATCCGACTTACAGAGATTTTGCACGAATTTTTATAGTGAAGCACAAAAATCTGTTTCGGGACAACACTTCCCCAAATCTTACTTCCCTCTCATTAGAGGTTATTCTTGGCACAAAAATCAAATAAAAAGGATAAGGATAGGTTATTACAGAAGTAATAACTTCCAAGACTCAAGAAAACTATTGAGTTATCTCCCAATAAGTACTTTTCTTTAACGACTTTAAGTTAGGCACAAGAAGTAAGAATCAAGTATTTTCAAATGAAGAAGCATTAAGATCAATACTCGAAATTTCTTAAACTAGGAAAGGTATCTCATCCAAATGAGTTGTAGAGGATCCTTTCTTGGCACTCTTGGTTTCACTACTTTCATCAAACGGGTTTTCAGGAACAATCCAATCAAAATTCTTTTCTAGGGCTTCATGCATTCCTACAAGTTTAAAAGGTATGGGTATTTTAATTTCCTCTCCATTGGGCTTGGTTTTATCCAACTTTTCTAATGTACACATAACATCTACACATGATCCTAGCATATTAAAACGATCAAAGACCTTTTTTGCTTCCTTATTAACATCATTGAACTCTTTTAGCAAAGTTTCTAGAATAAAATATCTCTTTTCAGCATCCTCAATTTCTTTTAGTTCAAGGAACATTATTTGCATCATGGGGTTAAGGTTAACAAACCTATCCTCCAACATCTTAACTAAAGAACCTGCAGCAATTTCATAATTAGGAGCAAGTTCCGCTAAGGATCTATCCTCAATATCCTCATGTTTGCTAATATGATTAAAGAATTTTTCAATATTTTCTTTCCCAATTATAGAGCCACTACCCATTGAAAGGTATTTTAAGGTGAACTTAGGGATCAACATGGTGAGAAAGAGCAAGGTGACAACTAGAGGAAGAACTATTTTTTTGTGTGTTTTTATAAGAAGAGGCAAACCAAACGAAACTAATTTTTTTTGTAATTTTTGATTAAAAAAAGAAGGAAGCAAAAAAATCAAAAGAAACTAAGCAAAACAAAAACAAAGTAAAGAGAATGGGTGTGAAGGACTCCCCTTGTGAAGTCGTCCTTAACTCCTCGGCAACGGCGCCAGAAAACGTCTTGATGCGGCTTAGATCAATGTAGAGCTTCGTTGGGAAACCCCAAGAGGAAGGTATGATGAGCACAGTAGTAAGTCTTCCCTTAGTTATGAAACCAAGGTTATCGAACCAGTAGGAGGAAGGAAATGACTCCAAGGTGTTGCTAACAACTTGGAACCTGCACAACATAAACTCAAGACTATGCCCCAACAGATAGTGAGGTTGTCAATCTCACCGGTTTGCTGAAAACAAAGGATTAAACTTATGGTGTGGAAGGTAATGGTAGCTTGCAGAAAGTAAATAGTAACAATGGAAGATGTAACAATGGTAAAGATTGGAACGGGGTCCACATTTCACTAGAGGTGTTCTCTTTAAGATAAATAACATAACATGTTGGGTAAACAAATTACAGCGGGGCAATTGACAGGACTGAGCAAGGCATAACAATGCAATACTAGACATTCATGATCCTATGAGATTTGATTGGGCATTACAACAACATACATAGACCGCCATCCAAATGTATCTATGACTAGTAATCCATCTTCAGGTTATCATCCGAACCCCCTCCAACTTGCAAGCAACAGATAACTGCTTTAAGTAATGTGTGTAAAGTAAACAATACAATTTTTCCATGAACAAGAGATTGTTTTTTCTCCCTAGTGGCAATAGCACATCTACAACCTTAGAGATTTCTATCACTTCCCCAGATTCAATAGAGGCATGAACCCACTGTCGAGCATAAATACTCCCTCTTAGAGTCACTAGCATCTACTTGGCCAAGATAGCTACTAGAAACGGAGAGGATGCAAGATCTCAAACAACACATACATGATAGAATCAATAATCAAGAAGACAAGATAGAATCATTAATCAATCTAACATAGTAATCTCAATATCTATCGGATCCCCACAAACACAACATGCATGATTACAAATAGATAATCTTGATCATGAACGGAGCTCACAAGATCTAAACGTGGTAGCACAAAGGAGGAGAAACAACCATCTAGCTACTGTATGGACCCATAGTCCAAGGTGGAAATACTCACGCGTCATACCGGAGGCTTGCATGGTGATGAAGAAGGCCTCTAGGATGATCTCTCCCCTCCGGCAGGGTGCCAGGAAGAGCTTTAGATCCCCCCGATCTAGGGACGATGGTGGCGACGGCTATGGACTGTTTTGTGGAGATCTGATCGGGTACTTAGGGTTTTGGCATCAAGGGGATTATATAGGCGAAGATTGTGGCATCCCGCAAAAACCACTACTAGAAAATCGCGTTGTTTTTGTGCATTGCATCATCATGACCGCATGCTCATGTCATCATGCCGCATTGCATTTGAGCATCGTCATCATCTTGCATTTTGCTTGCATAAAACTATTTGCGGAAAAACCTGTTTTTGTTTTCTAAAACGCCCCGTCTTGTTTTCAAATTCAAACCCGGGTCTCCGGATTATTTTAGTTTGTCGGCTATCGAATTGCAAGAGCCATGTTTAAAACAAATAAAAGTTACAGTTATTTTTAGTGGGGGCAGTCGAACGGGCCGACCCGACCCGAACGACCACCCCCAGAACCAAAAACGGTCCACCTATTCAGCCCCCTCTAAATCCTAAAGCTACCAACCTATCTACCCACACCCACCGGCCACCTCACCCGGACCAGTCCCACGCTGCCACCTCACCTCTCTCCCTCACCCCCTCCAACCAGACGCTGACACATCACCACCCCACTCCCTCTCTCCCCTCCCTTCCATCTCTCTCTCAAACCCACCCAGCACACAGCGACACACGCACACAACCGCCCCTCGGCCCCACACACACAGTACATGAGATCACCACCGGCTGCCCAGCCAGCACACCTCGCTCGCGTGGCCCCACCCCCAAACCGACCCCCCTGGACCCGGTCGCGTCGTCCTCTTCCTTCCCCCCCCCGCTCCTCTCTCTCCGTTCCTCTGCTCTCGCTCTTGCCCGCCATGTTGCCCGCCATGTGCTTCCTTCCGCTGTGCCGGCCTCCCGCTCCTCCACCGCCTCGCCCGGCCTCCACCACGCCTCGCTCCTCCCGCTCGGCTCCCGCCCGGCCCGTCGCCGCCTGCAGCTCGCTCTCCCGCCTCGCTCCTCTCGCCGGCCAAGCTCGCTCCGCCCCTCCCTCCTCTCCGGCAACCACCCTCCGCTCGCCCCACCCGCGACCTCTCCCCGACCCGCTCTCCCTGTCCCTCTCCTTCCTCTTCCCCTTCCCTCTTCCCAGCGTGGCCCCGCCCCTCTTCACCTTGCCTCTCGCCGCCCGGGCGCCGCTCTCCGCTCCTCCCTCTGCGCCTCGCGTTCTTCCCCTCCTGGCCCGGCGCGCGCTGGAGCCTCGCCGCCGCTCTCCCTCGGAGCTCCGTGAACCCGCCCGAGCTCGCGGCGACCTCGCGCGCCACCGTCGCCCTGTCTCGCCCGGCCTCGCGCCTCCTCCCTGCGGATGCTCTCTCCCAGCCGGCAGCGGCCCGTCCCAGCGAGCACGCGCCGCCGCCGACGGGTGCTCCTCTGCCACGCTGCCGTCCCTCGTCATCGCGTGCGCCGCCGACACCTGCTCTGGCCCGCTCGGCGCCCGAGGCCGCGCCCTGCGAGCAGCGCTGGTCCCGCCTCCTCCTGTAGCCGTGTGCCTCCCTGGATACACCAAGGAGGTTGTTTGGGCTGCTCAATCGTGTCTCAGGCACATGTTTTGGCCGATGTCGTCTGTTGGTTGTTGACACCTGGAGCGTCCGATGCCTTTGTCGAGGCAAGGAAAAGGGACCTAAGAGCCCTGACAAGATCTTCTTCGGTACCGAGGACGCGAGAAGTTCGGAACGCCAAGATCGGCCATCTCTCCTTGTTGAGTCACAACATCGACAAGTTTTCTACAAGCCCCTTGAACCCGACAAGATCTCCATCACGGACGACATGATCTTCGTCACGGAGCGCCAAGACCGCCTCACGGATTTTGAAGACCGATCCCGGCGCCCGGACCCCGAACCCCTCGCCAAGATCTTCATCAAAACCCCGAGAACTTCGCCGCGGTACCCGGGGAACTCCTACATGGAACCATCGGGCCACATAAGACCATCGACGCCACACTCGAGTCCGGCACCGACACCCGACAACCTCAACATATGACGCCAAGGTCTTCTCCCCGGAACGTCGAGTGCTCCTTTCCGGATCCGGAGCCGCCAAGATCGCCCTGGAACGACAAGCACTTCACCCCGGACGCCAAGTCCGACCCGACCGCGGACCCGACAAGATCCTCGCAACGACAAGAACGGCACCGACCCGGAAGAACCCGATGCGCCCCGACACCGAACCAATTACTCCTTTCCGGACGCCGAGACCGCCGAGAACCCGGATGCGACAAGACCTACCTCAGTTGTCCGAGAACGATCCCGTCGAACCCCGAACCCTGAGACCGACCCCGAACCCCGGAACCCCAAGATCGCCGAACCTCCATGTGTGAACCCCTTCCCGAAACCCTATTTTATAATATAATAACAACTTGTTGCATATTTAATCATTCATCTCGCATGCATATTTGTGTGGTTTGGGGGCCTCATGCCGATTCACCTCTAATTAAATATGGGGCCCATATGCGGGCAAATCGAGTCTTATATTGGCCTCATTTAAACTTGTGTAGCGAACCGGTGCTATCTTTTGTCTTGATAATGCAACATTTAAATTGCGGGGTAGATAAATAACTTGAACCGTTTAATTAAATGTCGGGACCCGGGTTCCACTTAACTTGACCTAATTGCATCGCACCTCTGCCATGCCATACATCATACATGCATCATGCCGATCTTCTGTCGTCGTATTAAATAGTGCATCCGGTGTTTCCTTTAGTGTTTTGCTTCTTCGCGGATAAGGCCGTTGAGTTGATGCGAGTGTCGACCCGATCTTCGGTTGAACCTTCGACAGTGTTTTCAAAGTAGCATCTCCCCCTTTGTACCTATCTTACTTTTATAGTATTTACTCCCTCCTGTTGATCTATTGCTATCTTTGTTGCGCTGCTCTATTTTTTCGTACCCGTGATATCCCTTGCAGCCCTATATTGCCTTGGACACACCCTATTACCTGTTGTTTGGTAGATAGTTGGACCTGCGCGTCTTAGTCGCTTGCTCAAGTGCTGTTGCGTGTCGTCAAATGCCACAGTTGTTGGATCCTTGCCGCATGTTTGATGTTGGAGATGATCATAGTTTTACTTATCGTACACTTTAATTCCTGTTTAACAACTAAAATTGAAGTAAGCAGAGGCATCGGTGGGTGATAGATAATATTTGGTTTCCGAACGCCCACTTGTGTCCCGTAGGACCCCGAGTACTTGATACCTGTTCCTTGATTTATCGCGCTATCCACATCCGGGAGGTATATGGGAGCCCCCTGAGCCAGAGCTTGATTCAGTCTTATTTCTTGGGGCCACAAACTAGTTTGAGGTTTTATTTACTATCATGTACTTATGCCATGCTACTACTGTATTTACGATTGTGCGAGGAGCACACTGTACTGTTTAGGAATTTTGACCCGTTTACGCGGTATCGACAAGCCCAGTTTTGGGTTCCCAGTCGCTTACAGCCGGCTCCACAAACCTTGGGTCCGTCTCGAAGCTAGCTTACTTCGTTGCGGGTAAGACTTCAAGGGGTGGCCCCCTGAAATATTTCTGAATCCTGTGATTGCTTTGTCGTGAAGGCCTCGTTGGGTTTTGTTTTGGTTTTTCCGAGGTTGATCGAGCGTGTGTTGCTATTGGTGCACCCCGGCCGGGTAAAACTTTCTGAAAGCCGTGTCCGCGGTTATGGACGACTTGGAGCACAGTATCTCGACCATAGACAAGCATAACTAAAGTTTATTGCTATAAATTTGACTTTATAATGACTAGTAATCAGCTTCACTATAATGGAATGGCTAAATAAACCTGCCAACAATTGCTTGATTGAGTTGTCGCTTGCGACCATTGTACCTGACTAGTAAGTATTGCAACTACAACGGAATGGCTGAATAAAAGTACCAACAACTGCTGGGTTTTGGGTTATCTCATGCTAATTGTATCTGACTAGTAAGTGTTGCCACTATAACGGAATGGTTAACTAAAAGTGCCCACTGCTTACTTTATCAGGATGATTCTCTATACCTGACTAGTAATTGCTGCAACGAAAACTGAATAAATAAAATTGCCAACTGTGTGAGTTCCTCGGTTGACTTCCTCGTTTGGTCTCGAGGGGGACATACCAGGATGGGTATGTTTGGTGTTAGCTTCAGGTTGGATCCGGATAGGTCATTCTTACCCCTCTTCGATAACCGCCAGTTGTATCGAGTCTCTATAGGTTGTTCACAGTATGCCGCTGCCGCCATCCACCATACCTATGTAGGCGACCGCCAATTCTAGCCTCGCCGTGTCTTGGCCTCGATCGACGCCTCTTTTTCCTTTGCCCTTGTCGGCACCTTTTGTTTAAGGTTTTGAGATCGACGCCGTTAGCAGGGTTACCCTTCCTGGCTGGCAGGGTTATGGACGCCATTGGTTATTCTTCGTGGCTCTTAGCCCCATTTGCATCTTGTCCGTAGTCGGACGCTATCGTTCACAAGTGATTTGGATCTTTGTATCGTATATTCGTATTCTTGACTCTTGAGTCGCTGTTGTATATATCTCGTGGGTCCCATCGAGGACTGTTGTAATGTTATTACCGTTTTCCACCCGCGAAAGTGCTGGTGAGCACCTTTGAATCGTTTCTATGCGGGTTTGGCGGTTTCGCTAAACTTGCATAGGTCCGATTTGAGGGTGTTACAGTGGTATCGAGCTCGGCGATTCACGATACCCCACAAGTCCAGCATGTAGGATAACCTAGCTAACGGCCGAAGTAGAGTGTCAAAACTATTTTTGCAAAATCGGTTGGATAGTTCTGATTAGGTCTGATTTTACTCCTTACCCCTCTGCTATTCTCCTCTTACCTCTACATGTTTTGAATCCGCTCTCTTCTCTCTCTTCGAATCCAGGATTTCTCGTGGTTGGGTTTCCGTCGTACCTTCAGGGTTTCGCTTTCTCCCTTTTGTAACGGAGGTGCTACGATCATCAATTGGCAACTTGTCTGTTGTACCCTTCATCCAACCTCTTGTTCTTGAGCTCTTTGTCTATATGTGTTCCTTGCTGGATATCCGTATCGTTGAAAAACATATGAGAAGGACGAGCATTGGTGAAGTTGGAGTATACCTTGAGCATGTGTTGTTCATGCCAATGGAACCATCGCGGAACCTAATCATTGTGTCTTTCATACGATTTCTGCTGGCATCATTCCTTTGCTCCGAATACCGCTTGTGAAGATCTTCATTCTAAAATCTCGAGAGTTGAGTTGCCTGATTTTCCCTATTCATGTATAGATTTGATAGTTTGGGTACGGGATGGATTGATCACCCTACTCGACTCTTACTGTTCGCTCTGTACATCGAACTGGTGGATCAATGTAACTTCTCCCTCTTCTAATGGAAGTTAGAGGTGGCCTTATCGTTTGATGCCTCTATCTTCGTCCTTTGTTTCTCCGGAGTGTTCTCTCGACGATCAGGGACAACGACCCTTTGTTGGTGGTGTCGCCGATTTCAAGATGAAGAAGGAACCCTTGTTAGTGGTGTCGCGAGGATCTACCTGAAGCAAGAAGATGCAGATCGCCGACCTTCCTTCCGGTACCATGAGGCGGATCTCGAGGGCGAGATCCATTGTTAGTGGTGTCGAATTGTGGCATCCCGCAAAAACCACTACTAGAAAATCGCATTGGTTTTGTGCATTGCATCATCATGACCGTATGCTCATGTCATCATGCCGCATTGCATTTGAGCATCGTAATCATCTTGCATTTTGCTTGCATAAAACTATTTGCGGAAAAACCTGTTTTTGTTTTCTAAAACGCCCCGTCTTGTTTTCAAATTCAAACACGGGACTCCGGATTATTTTAGTTTTTCGGCTATCGAATTGCAAGAGCCATGTTTAAAACAAATAAAAGTTACAATTATTTTTAGTGGGTGCAGTCGAACGGGCCAACCCGACCCGAACGACCACTCCCAGAACCAAAAACGGTCCACCTATTCAGCCCCCTCTAAATCCTAAAGCTACCAACCTATCTACCCTCACCCACCGGCCACCTCACCCGGACCAGTCCCACGCTGCCACCTCACCTCTCTCCCTCACCCCCTCCAACCAGACGCTGACACATCACCACCCCACTCCCTCTCTCCCCTCCCTTCCTTCTCTCTCTCAAACCCACCCAGCACACAACGACACACGCACACAACCGCCCCTGGGCCCCACACACACACCCAGTACACACGCAGATCACCCTGCCAGCCGGCCCCAGCCAGCACACCCTCGCTCCGCGTGGCCCCACCCCCAAACCGACCCCCCTGGACCCGGTCGCGTCGTCCTCTTCCTTCCCCCCCCCCCGCTCCTCTCTCTCCTCTGTTCCTCTCTGCTCACTGCGGGGCCCAGAGCTCATTTGCCGCCGCCCATGCCTTGGCCTCCCAGTGCTCCTCCCCGCCTCCTCCACCGCCTCGCTCCTCCACCGCCTCCTCGCTCCGCCCGGCCACCTTTGCAGCTCGCTCTCCGCCCGCTCCTCTCGCCAAGCTGGCCCGCCCTCCTCTCCGGCAACCACCCTCCGCTCGCCCCACCCGCGACCTCTCCCCGACCCGCTCTCCCTGTCCCTCTCCTTCCTCTTCCCCAGCGTCGCCCGTCGCCCCTCTTGTGCCCTTGCCTTGCCCGCCGCGCTCGCTCCTCCCTCTGCGCCTCGCTCCCCTCTCCCTGCCGCTGGAGCCGCCACTGCTGAGCCCCTGGCTCCGCTGAACCCCGGCCCCCGAGCTTGTCGACGACCTCGCGCCACCGTCTGCCTCCATGCGCCTCCCTCCCGCCGGATGCTCCTCTCCCGGCCCGGCGTGCCACGTCCCCAGCACGCCCGGCGGGTGCTCCTGCCGCTGCCTGTCCCTCGTCATCGCGTGCGCCGACACCGCCTCGCCCGCTCGGCGCCGAGGCAGCCTGCGCCTGCGGCGCTGGTCCCGCCTCCTCAGAGCCGTGTGCCTGGATACACCAAGGAGGTTGTTTGGGCTGCTCAATCGTGTCTCGGGCACATGTTTTGGCCGATGTCATTGGTTGTTGACACTGAGGCGTCCGATGCCTTTGTCTAGGAAAGGAAAAGGGACCTAAGAGCCCTGACAAGATCTTCTTCGGTACCGAGGACGCGAGAAGTTCGGAACGCCAAGATCGGCCATCTCTCCTTGTTGAGTCACAACATCGACAAGTTTTCTACAAGCCCCTTGAACCCGACAAGATCTCCATCACGGACGACATGATCTTCGTCACGAAGCGCCAAGACCGCCTCACGGATTTTGAACACCGATCCGGCGCCGGACCCGAACCTCGCCAAGATCTTCATGAACCCGAGAACCGCGCGGTGCGGGAAGTCCTACATGGAACCATCGGGCCATAAGACCATCGACGCCACACGAGTCCGCACCGACCCGACAACCTCAACATATGACGCCAAGGTCTTCTCCCCGGAACGTCGAGTGCTCCTTTCCGGATCCGGAGCCGCCAAGATCGCCTTGGAACGACAAGCACTTCACCCCGGACGCCAAGTCCGACCCGACCGCGGACCCGACAAGATCCTCGCAACGACAAGAACGGCACCGACCCGGAAGAACCCGATGCGCCCCGACACCGAACCAATTACTCCTTTCCGGACGCCGAGACCGCCGAGAACCCGGATGCGACAAGACCTACCTCAGTTGTCCGAGAACGATCCCGTCGAACCCCGAACCCTGAGACCAACCCCGAACCCCGGAACCCCAAGATCGCCGAACCTCCATGTGTGAACCCCTTCCCGAAACCCTATTTTATAATATAATAACAACTTGTTGCATATTTAATCATTCATCTCGCATGCATATTTGTGTGGTTTTGGGGCCTCATGCCGATTCACCTCTAATTAAATATGGGGCCCATATGCGGGCAAATCGAGTCTTATATTGGCCTCATTTAAACTTGTGTAGCGAACCGGTGCTATCTTTTGTCTTGATAATGCAACATTTAAATTGCGGGGTAGCTAAATAACTTGAACCGTTTAATTAAATGTCGGGACCCCGGTTCCACTTAACTTGACCTAATTGCATCGCACCTCTGCCATGCCATACATCATACATGCATCATGCCGATCTTCTGCCGTCGTATTAAATAGTGCATCCGGTGTTTCCTTTAGTGTTTTGCTTCTTCGCGGATAAGGCCGTTGAGTTGATGCGAGTGTCGACCCGATCTTCGGTTGAACCTTCGACAATGTTTTCAGGCGAGCATCTCCCCCTTTCTACCTATCTTACTTTTATAGTATTTACTCCCTCCTGTTGATCTATTGCTATCTTTGTTGCGCTGCTCTAGTTTTTCGTACCCGTGATATCCCTTGCAGCCCTATATTGCCTTGGACACACCCTATTACCTGTTGTTTGGTAGATAGTTGGACCTGCGCGTCTTAGTCGCTTGCTCAAGTGCTGTTGCGTGTCATCAAATGCCACAGTTGTTGGATCCTTGTCGCATGTTTGATGTTGGAGATGATCATAGTTTTACTTATCGTACACTTTAATTCCTGTTTAACAACTAAAATTGAAGTAAGCAGAGGCATCGGTGGGTGATAGATAATATTTGGTTTCCGAACGCCCACTTGTGTCCCGTAGGACCCCGAGTACTTGATACATGTTCCTTGATTTATCGCGCTATCCACATCCGGGAGGTATATGGGACCCCCCTGAGCCAGAGCTTGATTCAGTCTTATTTCTTGGGGCCACAAACTAGTTTGAGGTTTTATTTACTATCCTGTACTTATGCCATGCTACTAATGTATTTACGATTGTGCGAGGAGTACACTGTACTGTTTAGGAATTGTGACCCGTTTACGCGGTATCGAAAAGCCCAGTTTGGGGTTCGATCGCTGTACCGCCACAAACCTTGGGTCCGTCTCGAAGCTAGCTTACTTTGTTGCGGGTAAGACTTCAAGGGGTGGCCCCCTGAAATATTTCTGAATCCTGTGATTGCTTTGTCGTGAAGGCCTCGTTGGGTTTTGTTTTGGTTTTTCCGAGGTTGATCGAGCGTGTGTTGCTATTGGTGCACCCGGCGGGTAAAACTTTCAAAGCCGTGTCCGCGGTTATGGACGACTTGGAGCACAGTATCTCGACCATAGACAAGCATAACTAAAGTTTATTGCTATAAATTTGACTTTATAATGACTAGTAATCAGCTTCACTATAATGGAATGGCTAAATAAACCTGCCAACAATTGCTTGATTGAGTTGTCGCTTACCATTGTACTGACTAGTAAGTATTGCAACTTCTAGCGGAATGGCTGAATAAAAGTACCAACAAGCCGGGTTTTGGGTTATCTCATGCTAATTATGTCGACTAGTAAGTGTTGCCACTATAACGGAATGGTTAACTAAAGTGCCCATGCTTACTTTATCGGGATGATTCTCTATACCGACTAGTAATTGCTGCAACGAAACTGAATAAATAAAATTGCCAACATGTGAGTTCCTCGGTTGACTTCCTCGTTTGGTCTCGAGGGGACATACCAGATGGGTATGTTTGGTGTTAGCTTCGTTGGATCCGGATAGGTCATTCTTACCCTCTCTCGATAACCGCCATTGTATCGAGTCTCTATAGGTTGTTCATTGCATCTGCCGCCGCCGCGATCCACCATACCTATGTAGGCGAGGACCGCCAATTCTAGCCTCGCTGTCTTGGCCTCGATCGACGCTCCTCTTTTCCTTTGCCCTTTGTCGGCACCCTTTTGTTTAAGCAGGTTTTGAGATCGACGCCGTTAGCGGGGTTACCCTTCGGCTTGGCATGGTGGTTATGGACGCCATTGGTTATTCTTGGGGCTCTTAGCCCCATTTGCATCTTGTCCGTAGTCGGACGCTCTTTCATTTTCAAGGTGATTTGGATCTTTGTATATTATATCTGTATTCTTGACTCATTGAGTCATTGTATATATATATCTTCTCATGGGTCCCATCGAGGACTGTTGTGTAATGTTATTACTTGTTTTCCACCACACGAAAGTGCTGGTGGCACCTTTGAATCGTTTCTATGCGGGTTTGGCGGGTTTAAAACTTGCATAGGTCCGATTCTGAGGGTGTTACAAAGATGCGGGAGAGGGGCGACAGGCCCACACCTCGCCTGACGCGAGGTGGGCTCGCGTGAGGGGCACCCTGTGGATCCCCTCCAGTCTCCCTTCGGTATCTGTGTTCGTCTCGGTGAAATATTGACTTTGGCTTTTGTCCCGTCCAATTCCGAGAATATTTCTTTACTAGCTTTTCTAAAAGCAAAAACAACAGAAAATAGGCAATTGGCACTGTGGCATCTTGTTAATAGGTTAGTCCCAGAAAATGTATAAAAATATCTCAAAGTGTAGACAAAGAATATGTAACATCCCAAAAATATTAAACTTAAATCATCAAACTCTAATCATCAAAATTAGGGTTAACAAAAAACTTTTCTAATTAAAATTATGAAGGCATGCATATGTGTGTGCATTTAATTTGAAATTCTTTTGAACCACCTTGTTTGTATGTTTCCTTGCTTGTAAAATGTTTCTTTTGTGAAATAAACATCATCTAAACATTTCCCAAACTTTTCCTAAAGACAAATAAATCAAAACCAATAAAATAAAGGAATGGTCATTTTGACCAATTTAACTCCCATGCCTACTTTGGCTGTCTCAAACTTTCAGAACCTAATGGAAACATTTCTGGATCTTTGCACCCCTTGAATGTACTCATAACAAGGTATCAAGGCCCACTTTGTGATCATCCAGAAACTTTCAAATGCATAGTTTAAATGACAATTCAAAATTGAATCTTTATCATATGGGAAGATCCCACTTCTTCAAAAACCACTCAAACAAGCTCAACTTTCAAAACCCAAGAATCTGCAGACTCACTAGCACCAATCTAGCAAACCCACCAAAAATCTTTTCAAAATTCAAAACTTGATTTCATGCGGCCATTTCATCAAACAGGTTGCAGACACAAATCATACAAAATCTAAACACTATTTGGAGCAGTGATTTGAGCCTAACTTGTCCCCTCTTTGGCTCACAACCATCTCAGTAGATCATCTAGCTAACTAAACCAAGCACTAGCACCACTGTGAGCTTTCCATTGTCATCAATCTTTGAGCACCGAGCACACTTGCCACCCCATAGTCAAAGCAAGCTAGGAGCAAGCCTAGCCAGCATGTCTGGGAGGTAGCCCACCGTCCACCACCACTCACTGTCCCAGCCGCGAGCATTTCCAAGCCCTGGACCACACTCACGAACCATGGGAACCTCGCCAGCAACCATGCCGAGCGTGCGCCAGAGCGCCACCCTCGACCAGCGCCCACAGACCGCGCGCCGCCCTCACCGCGTGCATACACAATCCCCACCGACCCAGGAGACCGCCAGACATCCTCGTTCGCCGCCCCGTGACGCACAGCCACCGCTCGCCGTCGAAGACGCCGCCTCTGCCGCGCAGAGCGTCGCATGTTCCAGACCAAGCCGCACCGCCCCACGCCTCAAAACCATGTCGTTGAGCATCGCCAGGGAACACCGCACCGCCCCTACCTTCGCCCATGCCAATAGCCGTCTGTACCATCACCCCCGACGAGCTCACCGTGCGCCCCGTCGGTCCCCTCGCTCGACTATAAATAGAGGCCACCCCCGCTCGATTTCTTCACACCATCTCACTCCCCTCTCCTCACTGATCGTGCCACACCGTTCCCAGAGCAAGGCGAGCACCACCTCGCCTGAATTTCACCGGAGCCCGCCGCCTCTGGAGAAGAAGGGCGCCATCGATTTCGTCCACCCCAGGAGCTGCCGCGACCATCCCTGAGTTCGTCGTCGTCGACTTTGTCGTTCGCCCGCCTTGCAGACCCTCGCCTGTACCTCGGTGAGCCCCCAGCACCCCTCACTGGCCGCGCTAGGTTTCTTTCTCGCCGGCGTTTCTCAACGTCGACGATGACTCTCAGCCGTTGGATTAGAACTAGATCGAACTATCCACATCGCCCGTACCGCTTCGCCCCTCCCTGTCTCACTGACGAGTGGGGACACCCACTTAAGCAGCTCAAGGAGCACTGCGCTTAGCAGGCCGATTAACTTTTCCCACGCAGCCCAGTTATTTGAATTAAACCTTTTTCATTTTGTTTCAAACTCACTTCTGTACCCAACTTCAAGAATCAACCCAGATCGATTCAGTGCACCAAATTGAATGAAACCAATTTTGTTAGAAAGGTATGAGAATGCTGAATCCTAGCCCGTTGGATTCAAGTCATTTGGATCTATAGATCACCCATGGTAAAAATAACAAGGCAGAAGCTTTTCTGCATTCAAACATTTTTCAAATTTAAACCATAATAGCCTTTGAGTTGATTCCAACTCTCAAAAATCACATTTAACCATACCTTTCAGAATATATAAAAATATATAGGTTTACTTGCAGAAATAATGTTCAAGTAATAAAAGAATGCTACATAGGCATTTCTAGCCACTTTAATTAATTAAAATAAAAGGGTAAAACCTTATTAAATTGTGACACCACTTTAAATCACATTCCCTTGGACTACAATATGTGGTGATGACATGTGTAAACATGATCCCATGTTTGGTTTGGAGAATATTAAATCTTAAGTAGTTTTTCAATGAGTAGAAATTACTTTTCTAGAAATAAAAAGGAATTAAACCAAGATTTAATCTTGTAATGTTAGTGATGATGTTGGATCATATATAGGACCCTTGTGTGTGATGATTGCAAGTAGTTAAGTATTGTTTGGTGATTGTGTACCTCGTATTTATTTATAGACGCTAGTACCGACCAAGGATACGAGGAGGAAGGAGGATACTACGAAGAAGAAGCCGAGGAGAACTTCAACCACTGCTCTTCACAAGGCAAGCTAACACTTTCAATTTAGCAAGCTTATATTGACACTAATGCAAGCCTAATACTACTAGTGAATGTGCAAGCTAACACTTGCAAGATACTCTACTGATGCAACAAACCACTACTTGTTACTATGCCTAATATATGCCTTAAGCATATATGATCATACCCACTTGACAGACCAATCCTAGTTTTTGCTTACAAGCTTTATACTTTATTTCTTTATCAAAGCTATTACATAGAGTTTACTTAAGTGAATTATAGATACTAGAAAGATATCTGAAGGTTGCATAAAGAGCATGAAATTTGGCCTAAGCTAGATAATCTTGATGTCATCTTAAGGCATGATATTGAACTTAGTTAGAACTCCACTAGTTTACCACCCCTCATTATTGCTTACCCCCACCTGTAGATGCTAGTGCTAAGCATAAAACTTGATCAACTTTAGATGGGAATACTTGGTGGAAAAATGGTTATGAAAACCTTGGAATGATGCATCATTCTATTGAAATGTTTTGGACATGTGTTTCCAAACACCCGATGATTTTGGGTGATGAAAACGATGAGGCATGAGCCTTAGCCCTTTATAAAACTGATGGTTGTCTGGATGCGATACCATTCCAATTTTATCGTACAACTACAATACCCGAAGATTGGGTAGGGCTTGACTGGAAACTTATATACCTTAGTATTAGTTCCCTCACGGCCAAGGTCTGAGCTGAGGCTACCTTGTGAAGATTGTCCACCTGTGCAGTACCAAGATGACAGTTGGTCATGGTTGGGAGGCCAAACTCACAAGAGAGGTGCTTATACTAGGTCGTGTAATCGAAAGGTTAGGATTGATTATCCGCATACTGAGTATGGTGAATTCAGGATTTGTTCCTGACGGATGTATCGAATGTTGTGGTGAAAGTGTACAATCTCTGCAGAGTGTCAAACTATTCGAATAGCCGCGTCCACGGTTATGGACAGTTGGAGTGGCCATACTGTTCCCCCGTCAGACTTTTCAAAAAGGACTTGTGAAATGATTTGAAACTTTGACTTGACCACAATAGAGTTGTGATATGAAATACAAGTTCCCACTTAGGAGTTATAAAATTGTGACGAGCATTCGTTGCTTCTAAACTTAGTAGAGATAAATCTGGCTTTTGCAAAACAACCCTAGAGCCTAGTGTCCTATTATCCAAAAATCCCTTTACCTGTGTTATCACCATATTTTGGCCAAGGACGGAGATGGGCAGTGATCAAGATGGGCTTAGAAGATACATATATTCAAGGTGTTGTTGGATCGGCCTAGTGCGTAGATTTGGGCTGAATTGCTCGTGTATCTTGTATCATAGTAGGATTCGTGTTTGTTTAGGTTTCGTTTATGTTTAGGTAAAGATAGAGTTGTAGAGTTATTCCAAAAGTAGAGAGTCTCCGGACTATAAATATGTACCTAGGGTTATTGAAAGAAAACAACAACCACGTTCACGACAAACACAATCTCGGCGCATCGCCACCCCTTGTTCTTAGGGTTTCTTTCGGGTAAGTGCCATGCTGCCTAGATCGCATCTTGCGATCTAGGCAGTATCTACTTGTTCGTTACCTGGTTTTACTCGTACTGAAGCGTTGTTGATGGCGAGTAACACCATTATCATAGATTGTTTGAGGCTAGCATCGTTGCTTTTTCATTACTATCGTCGAAGTTATGCTGCCTCTAGCTATCTCGCTGCCCTTGCACCTTTTCCCAAAGTGCGAGGGTAGCATCTTGCTTGATCTTTATTTAGTCGATTCGATCTGTTATAGTTGTGCCTTGTTCATCAAGGTTTAGTTTAATATCTACGTAATCAGGCCTTACAAACGGGTTGAACGATCCGGTAATGCATAAGGATGTGGCTTATTCGTTCTAGAGAGGATGTTGTAATTGGCTTTATGTTGGTTATTAGGCCTCCTCTAGGGTTGATATTCTTCATCTTTTATGCGTACTAGGCTCAATTACGCGTGGGGCGTTCGATTACGTGGTGAAAACATTAAACTATCGTAGATCGATTTAACTTGTAATGATCAAGCAAACCCCATGTTATCATAAATCTTACGCAGAACCATGGGGCAATCGGCTTTAGGAGCCGATTCTGGAAACACAGGAGCCGATCACGGCTCGAATTTTACGATACTTGTTTATCATGCGAAATCAATCGAGCAATCCTTCACCTTCGACCAGGTATAGGTCAGGTGGCACACTCTCGAACCAAGCCGGGGCGTGTGCGGAGCTTTTGCGCCGTCGCCGAGGACCAGGGCCCACCAGCGATCACAGGAGCCTCCGGCTCTCCGTGTTGTCGATCGCTGCTCGCCGGTGGGTTTTGGCAGGCAACACATTACGCACGCCGTGGGACATTCAACAACGTCTACATCAACACCCGGCTGCGATGGAGAAACGGACACATCACTTGACGATCCGCTGGCGAGCACCGGCCAAGCACGACGAGATTAAGGCCCTCTTGAGGAAGACCTCATCAGCTCTTTTGAGAGGACCCGACGCATGCATCGGTGGAAAGGGTTCTCCCGAGTGCTCTCAATGAGGTGGATCATGCATTCCTCGGAGGAACGCACTGAGCTCTGACGGGAAGTCAACTACATGGTGGCTCATTCTTTGCACCGCCATTCTGAGAGCCTGGTGAACGCTTTCGAGCGGGTCGCGGTCCGCGTAGTCCAGGAGATCATGAAGCATCAGTACTCCCCGTCGGGACCTACTTTAGGGACTCACCAGGGGGAAAGACCGCTCCAGACCAGGCCGCAGATCCCGTTCGCACTTGCCGCTCCAGAACCGCCAGGGGCAGCGGCTTACGTCGTCTACAAGGCTGGAGGCGACCCAGGCGATTGCCAATTCCTGTTTGAGCCACCTAAGGAGATCCCACACGGATATATATGCGCCTACGTGCCGGACTGCAATAACCTGACACGCGCAAACAGATTGCAACGCAGGAGTTTACTGGCGAGAGCCCTTGAGGATCTTCCGGCGGTAGCGTGGGCGGCGATGGCTGGGATGGGCCGACAAACAGCGTGGCTAGTCAAGTATGCCATCGGAGCAAGTCATGAGAGCCTAGCCCTACAGCTCAAGCGGTGGAGCAAATCGGCACTATCACGAGGGACGGTTGACCGTGCGAAGAAGGACAATCGGCTATTCAAAGTCGTACCCCAAACGAGTTTGATCTGATTGCTGCCACCCAAGTATAAGCTCCACGAGTTCTCAAGGTTCATTGGTCAAGGGTCAAGCTCGATCGAGCACATAAGCGATCTTGGCACAACTAGGCATGATTTGACATCGGATCGGATCGCGTAAGATTCTTCGCAATCTCGACAGACCAGCCTTTGGGTGGTACCTCACTACCACCTGATTCAATTCATACCTGGAAGCAACTGGAAGAGCAGTTCCACGTCCAGTACCATTCAGAGGCTACTGAGGCTGGCATTGCAGACCTGGCGCAGGTGCGGCGAGAAAGCGTAGCAGTACATCCGGCTTCAGATCGTCAAGAACCGATGTTACTCGGCTCGTTTAGCGAAGGAAGCGGTCGAGCTGGCGTGTTGGGCTGTCGGCACCCATCAAGGACTGGCGTTCGGGTAGAGTACAACTCATTGGCGCACATGGCCCGACGGCGATGTATGAGCGGCGTCACTGAAGTTGTACCAAGACAAATTTAAGCGTCCGATAAGCACAGTCGATGCGAAGAAGAAGATCTCACGCAGGACCGGAGGTGGCCGTGGCTGAATGGGCTCGGGGGAGACCACGTGGCTGCAAATGGGTGAAAGCAAAGGGCTGCGAAAGGGTTCGACTTGATGTGAGCAAAGCTGGCAGATATTCGATCTCTTCAAGGAGAAGCGGTGAGGTTACGAAGGCCACAAAATCCTATGGCTCGGAGATGAACGGAGACCATCTGCAAGTGGCATCATTCGTTCACTCACACCACCAACGAGTACAAAGAGCTTCGCCAAATCCAAATGGCGATAGAACAAGGCCGTCGATCCTTGGGCGATTCGCCATGAAAGTGGACACAAACCCATTTCGGCGTCAACATGGTAGAACTCGATCGCTCGCAAGACGTAAGCTAGATTTCTCGTTAAAGCGTTAACATGGCAGTGGTCTGGATACCACCATGACACGTACAAGGAGGACGGTGGTCGCGCTCGGCAAGGAAAGAAAGGAGGCCGGTCCATGCGGCCGGCCCACCATGACGAGCGTTGCTTAACAAAGGAACAAGTGAGGAGTGCGATATCGAAGCCACATTCCGCATCTCCTTAACAAGTATGGCGCCAAGACGACCAACGCCGCCAAAGAGACGACGGAAGGTATGAACACCTTACTAGGGGACCGTCGAAAGAGAAGGAAGGCGCAGATAGGCATTGGGATTGTCCTTTCTTCAAGTATTGCTGGGGTACAGGAATGAGCCGATTGCCTACAGTCGACAACTGCCCGGAATGCAATCAGCAGAAGGAGGACACGAGGCCAGTGTCAGTATTCAAACGCCTAGGGCCTCTTCCGAGTCAGGCCGTCACAAGAGTCGCTCGGCGGGAGACCTCGAGAAGCCAAAGGATGACAAGGTCGAAGACGGTATCACCGTCAAGGTGGTGCCCGACGGACTCGAACACACCCCAGCGTAGAAGTGCAGCGGTGCGTAACAGAGGAAAGGCAAGCGCAGATATCTCCACGCTTTGAAGAAGGCACGGCCTGATCTGGCCGTCAAAGTGAGGCGGTGTGGAAGCGGAAGACCGACCGAGGAGAAAGAGTGGCGCCCCAAACCGGTGAGCCGATGCAAAGACATCGGCTAGCACAAACATGGTGTTCGATGCCGTCGAGTGCGTGCCAAGAACCGATGAGCTACCGTGGCACAATTTGGGCGGCCCACGGTTATCTTTGAGAAGCCACGTGAGAAGGGTTACAAACATCCCGAAGGCCCTGCCTGCGAGGTTACATCAATGGGCAACCTGTCGGCCAAGATGTTGGTGGACACGGAGCACGATCAACATCATGCCATACTCCATGCTACGACGTTTGGGACGCTCACTGCAGATCGATCAAAACCAACGTCACGTTAAGCGACTTCAGGTCAATCTTCGGAGCGCAAGGCGTCTTGAGCGTGGACTTGACGGTGGGCAGGAAAACCGTACCCGTCATTCTTCGTCGTGGGCGGCAAGAGCACTTACACTTTGTCTTGCTAGGAGAGTTGGATTCACGCTAATTGCTGCATCCGTCCACAATGCATCGATGCGATCGATGGGATGGAGACGAAGTGGAGGTCATCCGCGACGATTCCATCGAGATCTCCATAGCTGGCATGAGCCCGGGAGGCGGAAGACCAAGAGCGATCTCTGGAATCAATCTAGACGCATTGCGGCGTATTGAATCTACAAAAGCGGGTGAGGCTGGTCTTATCCGCGGCCTTACAGAGTAGAAGAGCCCACGATCATCCATGGTACGGCGATCCCTGCGATCGGCCACAAAATAAAAAGCAGCGATCATCGACAAGCGGTTCATGTAGTCGTAGCGGAGATGCTCACAAAATAAAATAATAAGGTGTAAACCGCCTTGTGATGTGCAAAAGCAGGGCGATTCAGCGATCGCCCAAATTATTTTGTTGTCCTCACCCACCGCTTTGCCACTGTGTTTAGCGTCGATTTAACGGTGTGGAAGCTAAGTGCGGGTTTACATCCGATGAGCTAGAAGAGATCGACATTGGTCCTAGGGATAAGCCACGACCAACATTTATCGTGAAAGTTAGAGCCAAGTCTACGGGGCCGATGATAGCCTGTTGAAACAATATCCAGTTGCCCGCTGGGACTACAGAGATGCAGGTTGGACAGAGCATCATCGAGCATCATCTCCCGCTCAAAAAGGATTTGGCCGTTTAATGACGAGCACGACAAATGAAGGCGAAATTCGGCGAAGTCAAGAAAGAGGTCGAAAAAATGTTGTGGCCAATTTGATCGAGACCATGCGGTATCTTTGAGTGGATTTCTAGTATCGTACTGAGAGAAGAAGGGTGGCCAATGGCGGGTTGCTATAGATTTTCGAGATCTCAAGAGCTACCCCAAAGGATGAGTATCCGATGCGGTGGCGAGAAACATTAATCAATGCACATTGGTCATAAAATTTTGAGCTTCATGGATGGCAATGCGGGTACAACCAGATCTTCATGGCTCCGGAAGACATACACAAGGCGCATTGAGTCCTGTGGTCCGTGGGGTTATTTGAATATGTAGTCATGACGTTTGGTGAAAAATGCCGCCACGTACCAAAGGGCCATGAATTATATCTTCCATGATCTGATCGGCAAGCGGTGGAAATTTACATCGATGGCGTGGTGGTCAGTCTGCTTCAACGCACGGACATGGACGATCGCGCAGCGTCTTGGACCGAACAAGAAAATTGGCCTACGGATGAATCTAAAGAAGTGCGCTTGAGTTACGGCGGTCGGTTCTTGGGTTTTACGGTCCATGAGCGGAATTGAGATCGGCCTAAAAGTCGGGAGGCGGTCGAACGATGAAGCCACCCACCACAAAGAAAGAGCTGCATCCTATCGGCAAGATCAACCGTCGGACGATTCATCTCAATCTGCCGGGAAGGATTGAGCCGTTCATGGGACTAGTTAAAATCAAATCGGCGAGGAATTCGGAGGGGGCGAAGCAACAACGCCTTCGACGAGATCAAAGAATACGACAAAGCCGCGATGTTAGTTCCACCTCGGCTGACAGGCCATTCTACATTTACTTGTCGATGGGCGACCGCCATCGCTGGTAGTGGTGCAAGTTTATGATGGCTGGGCGGTCGTCTTTTACATAGGAGGATCTTTGGGCCGAGACGAGGTACCGATATCGATAAGTTGTGCCTCTGCTGTTTTCACCCGCACCAAGTTACGCCACATTTTGCTATCGGCGAGATCATCATCATATGCAAGTCGACGTTATAAAGCATATCTTTCGGCTCCTATGTTAAAAGGCCGATTGGGCAAATGGATGTTTGCATTGTCGAGTTTGACATCCGTATCAACCGAAAGCGATCAAGGACAATTTGGCTGATCTTATCGCTGAAAGGATCAACACTAACATAGCCGCATTGTCCATAAGCGTGGGCTATGTTTTCGACGGATCGGTTTGTGACGATGGCTGCGGCATCGGCATTTTTAAATGTCGCCCGGTAACATTTTCCTTCTCCATCAGATTGTCTACCTCTCGCACTAACAATGTAGCAGTACGAGGCGATATGCAAGGGATGGAGTTACTCCTCGGCCGGGCGAAGCGGTGGAAATTTTGGAGACTCCAAGTTGGTGATTTCCCAGCTCACGGAGGACTACAAGTGCGAGGAGTCCCTCTTCCCATTATGGCTGCACCGCAGCGGTGATGACGCAATTCGGTACATCAACTTCACTTGGATTCCACGAATAGAATGAGGCGAACGATCTTGCAGATGGCTTGAGGATACAAGGATGTGGTAGAAGGAGCGTTCGTGCAGATTCCTGGCGACGGAGAGCCGATATCTTCAATTACTTGAAAGATTCGCGGGGCACTAAGCGGATAAGGTACAAAGCCATGAAACGTGCTTATTGGGGATGACATGTTTCTAACTCTGGAAGGCTATTGCTTAAATGCTTGGGGACGCAAGAGGCCAATCAGCTCCTACGAGGTACGAAGGCGCTGTGGAACTCACCAATCGGCTCATAAGATGAAATGGTTGATCAGCGATCGGGTTTTATTGGCCCACCATGCTTGAGGACTTTCAACTACTACAAAGGGTGTCAAGCATGTCGAAATTTGGAAAAATCCAGATGGTACGCGTGACAAGAATGAACCCCATCATCAAGCCTTGGCCTTTCCGAGGTTGGGGCATGGACATGATCGGCAAGATCAATCCTCCATCAAGCAAAGGCCACATGTGGATTCGCTATCACCGACTACTTCACTAAATGGGTAGAGGCTGTCCCGATGAAGTCATAAACTCGAAGGATGTTATCAATTTTGTGAAAGAACATGTCATCCATAGATTGATTCCCAAACTATCACAACGATGGAGGTTCGGTCTTTATTTCTCAAGAGTTTAGAAAATTTCTGAGGACATGGGGATCAGTCGATTAGATCATCTCCATACTATGCTCAAGCAAATGGGCAAGCTGAAGCGTCAACGAGCCTCATCAAACTGATCAAGAGGAAAGTCGATGAGCACCCAAGACGTTGTACGAGGTTTTGTCGAGGCGTTATGGGCTTATCGCATGTCATGTCATGGAGCGATAAAAACCTCACCCTACCATCTAGTATATGGACAAGAAGCCGTCCTGCCGTGGGAAATTACGGCTGGATCGAGACGCGTCACTTTTCAGGACGATCTAACAACTGAAGAATACGCAACACGATGAGTGGCAGTGGAGGATTTAACAGAGCTCGTTATGAGCCGGAGAAAATCAAAGAAAACAAGGCCAAGGTAGCTCGTGCATACAACAAGAAAGTGAAGCCAAAGGAGTTCCACGTTGGTGATCTGGTATGGGAAGCTGTGTTGCCCTTGGGGACTAAGGATGCAACATATGGTAAATGGTCTCCAAATTGGCACGGATGCATGGTCGACCAAGTTTTAAGAGGAAGCGATACATGCTCGGCGGTTGGATGGAGTAAAGTTCCGATGGCGGTCAATGGACAACATCTCAAGAAATATTTCCCAAGCATGTGGGATGTTGGACAGTAAAACTGGAGGAGCCGTTACATGAAATCGGCTAGGTAAAGACACAAGAAACGATGGACAGTAAAAATATGGGGGCCGATGCTGAAAATCGGCCGAGTAAAAAAAAAATATATATATATGTAGCCGATGCACGGTCATCGATGCTAGAGGTTCACACATGTTACAAACCTCATCATCTTCATCTTTGCTTGTCACTAGTCGTCTGTGCGGGGCACGTTTTTCGGTGGGCAATTGGAGATTTGGGTCGTCCGTGTTTGAATCCACCGTGTTGAGGAAGGTCATGGTCGTCATTTGAAACCAAGAAATGGCCGTTGGGATGTGTCTAAGAATGCGTGAAGGTTGACCGTCAGCGTTTTTGGAGAAGCGATGGGTAGTCATCGGCTCTGCGATTGACTTTTGTTGTATGTGTGCGGCAGGTGAAAGCCGATATGGTGTCATCGACTTGAGGCATCGACCGATTTGGTTATCGGCAAAATTGAAGCAAGAGGAACAATATTTGGGAATCAGATTTTCATTCATTCAAAAGATCATTGCTTACAGATGATCGATTACAAAGTGGCCTACTACTTCTATGGCCATTACTATCGATTCTAATCTAAGCCGAGGTCGCTGTAAATGCCGTCACGGCCCTCTTCTTGTCTTGACCTTTGCTCGGCGATCGCCCTCGCTGCCGCTCAAGAAACCAACAGGGGACCTCTTCGTCCTCGTCATCATCTTCAGTATCTTCGCTGGACCCGGCGCGGAAGCGCTTCGTCGGCGGGTACTCGTCGGAGGAGGTGTCCTCCTCCGATTCCTCCTCCTCGGCGGAAGAGTCGGCACGCCCCATTGTTGTCGTCGCTCTTCGCCTCCGGTTCCCGTCGACGAGGAATGAGGCTCTCTTCGCCGTCGATCGAGGGCGCGTCGTCCACCAGACAGGGCAATGATCCCTTCGTCCCACCATCGTGGGCGAAAATCTGTATCAGATGGCGGATGCTCACAGTGTCGGCTCTCGTCGCTCATCGAGTTGGGCGTGGGAAGACACATTGGAGGAAGCGAGGAGGCCATGGCGAAAGAGGGTTTCGGCGAAGGAAGAGGGTTTTCGGCAACCGGAGGAAGATGGGGATGTGAACTGTTCAGGCTGATTTAAATAAGGGAATAGTGGATGACGGTTCAATGCCATAGCGGTTTCCCAGTTACCGCCAAAATCGTCAAATCACGACTGCGAGGAGTTGAGAAAGACAGGGCATAATGATGAAGGGTAGCGTGATTTGCTCGCTTACGCCACGCGCGATACATCGTAAAGAAAGAAAAAAAAAGAGGAGAAGAAGAGGAAAAAACGCACAGAGTGGTTTTGGAATTATCATTGCCAAAACCAGGGGGGCATGTGTTATCACCATAATTTGGCCAAGGGAGATGGGCGTGATCAAGATGGGCTTAGAAGATACATATATTCAAGGTGTTGTTGGATCGGCCTAGTCGAGAATTTGGGCTGAATTGCCCGTGTATCTTGTATCATAGTAGGATTCGTGTTTGTTTAGGTTCCGTTTATGTTTAGGTAAAGATAGAGTTGTAGAGTTATTCCAAAAGTAGAGAGTCTCCGGACTATAAATATGTACCTAGGGTTATTGAAAGAAACAACAACCACGTTCACGACAAACACAATCTGGCGCGCCACCCTTGTTCTTAGGGTTTCTTTGAAGTGCCATCTTTGCCTAGATCGCATCTTGCGATCTGCGATATCTGTTGTTACTGGTTTTACTCGTCTTGAGCGTTGTTGATGGCGGTAACACCATTATCATAGATTGTTTGAGGCTAGCATCGTTGCTTTTTCATTACTATCGTGAAGTTATCGCCTCTAGCTATCTCGCGCCCTTGCACCTTTTCCCAAGTGCGAGGGTAGCATCTTATGATCTTTATTTAGTCGATTCGATCTGTTATAGTTGTGCCTTGTTCATCAAGGTTTAGTTTAATATCTACGTAATCGGGCCTTACAAGCGGGTTGAACGATCCGGTAATGCATAAGGATGTGGCTTATTCGTTCTAGAGAGGATGTTCCGTAATTGGCTTTATGTTGGTTATTAGGCCTCCTCTAGGGTTGATATTCTTCATCTTTTATGCGTACTAGGCTCAATTACGCGTGGGGCGTTCGATTCGTGGTGAAAACATTAAACTATCGTAGATCGATTTAACTTGTAATGATCAAGCAAAACCCCATGTTATCATAAATCTTACGCAGAACCATGGGGCAATCGGCTTTAGGAGCCGATTCTGAAACTCCGGGAGCCGATCACGGCTCGAATTTTACGTATACTTGTTTATCATGCAGAAATCAATGAGCAATCCTTCACCTTCGACCAGGTATAGGTCAGGTGGCACGCATCGAACCAAGCGGGCGTGCCGGAGCTTTCTTGGCCGTCGCCGAGGACGTGGCCCACCAGTCACAGGAGCCTCGGCTCTCCGTGTTGTCAGTCGCTGCTCGCCGGTGGGTTTTGGCAGGCAACAACCTGTTAGTATTAGTTTGCGAGTACTTAAAGAGTACTCATGGCTTTGTCCCTGGCTATTCCCATGGCCAGAATATGAAGAGGAGTACCTGGAGGATGGACCCCAGGAAGTTTACGACAACTAGGATCATCTCCCATCGTCAGCATTGCCTTTGACCCCGAAGATGGAGCTTCGCCTAAGCTACCGTTATTATTACGTATTCCGCTGCTTGATGTTGTATTAAGAACTGGATCATGAGATCCCTATTTGTGTAAGAACTAATGTATCGTTTATAATGGATGATGTACTATGGTATCCAATTCTGTTATGTCTCACAAAAATTGTAATCTTGGGATTGCGATGTATGGCATAATAGTCATCTCGGATTAAAAATTCGGGTGTTGAAAAGTTGGTATCAGAGCCATCCTGACCATAGGAGACCCTAGTTAGACTGGACGTTTGAATCAAAAACTTAGTTTCAAAACCAAAGAAAACAAATATTTACAAAAAATTAGTCTCATTCTTATCCCTTTGATTCTTTCATGAAAATTCATGTTCCTCAAAAACTCTTGCAAAATACATAAAATTTCGACACACTTAATCACTCTACTAACTTACTCATCCTATATTCTTATAGATGGACGTGAAGTACAACAAGTTTTACCAACTTGGGAATGGAGGAGACCTGATCTTTGAGAGGGATTTGGACCATCTTTTGGAACTTCTGGAGCGTCCACACCCCGAGTTCTTCGGAGCTTAGCTCAATGATCAAGGAGGAGAAGATCTGCAGTGGCTAATTGTTGCAAGTCTCCGAGGAAAGATTGAACCTCCCACTGCGGAAGGAATTCAGTTTACCTTAAGAGAAAACAACTGGCTCGATGGACTTGCCAGAGCCAGGCAGGAAGCTCTTTCTCGTCTGTGTGGGTAGAGCATCAATCAGATCAAGGGTACTCGCTTTGAGTTTTGCCCAAGGCGTGATGCTAATGGACAACCACTGGAAGCCCCATACCACCCCGAGCTGAAGACCCAATTGGACCACCTTAGCTTCATGATGTACGATCGTCAGCAGGAGTTGGATAACTATCGTGACTACTCCAACCACAAGTCTGCCATCATCAAAACGAAGGATCAAACCATCGCCATGCTAGCAAAGGACCCCAAGTCCCGCCGCCGTCAGCTCGACAAGAAGGAGCGCATTATTGCCCGTCTTCACCACCGCATCTCATCTCTGGAGGAGACATCCACGAGAGAGACATGCAGTTGGAGGAAAGGGAGAATGCCGGAGAGGATCTTAGTGGAGACCCCTACTCCTATCTCAGCGATGATGATGATTTTCTAGAATATCAGGCTATGGATTTCTTCATCGATGAAGACGATTTCGCCTTCATCGATGATGATGAAGATGACGAAGCCACAGATTCCGAGGAGTAGTAGCACTTGAGCACTAGCGTAGTGAATAGTATTCGGTCCCACTGTATTGTAGTTCTCAGAATGGTTCTTAAAACCATCTGCTTTTCTTTGTTGTGGTGTGTGTTGTATCGGGTGCTATGAATGAATGAATGAAATAGCAAGTTGCTAGGAAATCTGAGTCAAACCTTAATTTTTTAATAAAAGACCCAAAATTTTTGAAATTTCCCTCTTTTCTCATGATCTATCTAAATCTTCAGATGCCACGTCGAGGAAGTGGTTCAACCCCAGACCCGATGTTGCAGATACTGCAAATGTTGACTTCTAACCGTGAAGCTGAAAGAGCGGAACGTCAAGCCAACCTAGCCACCCTTCAGCAGATAGCCCAGCTAGCCCACAACAACCAAGGCCACGGAAATCAGGACAACCACGGATCTAAACTCAAGAATTTCCAGAATACCAACCCACCTGTTTTCACTAAGTCCAAAGAGCCCCTAGACACCGATGATTGGCTGCAAACCATGGAAAATAACTTAGAAGTAGCCGGAGTGGAAGCCAACGAGAAAGTCCTATTCGCCACCCACTATCTAGCCGGAGATGCCAGAGCATGGTGGAACAGTGTTCGCGCAATGACCGGAGGCCAGATGATGACACAGGAGGAATTCAAGGTCAAGTTTAGGAGAACCCATGTGCCACGGGTTTTATCAAGAGAATGAGAGACGAGTTCGAGGCTGAAGCAAGGAAGGATGATAGTGGAATCGTGACAAATTTTTGTCATTAGCTAGGTATGCCGGATGAAATAGACACGAAGCCAAGAAGAAAGAAAGATTCTGAATACGCATGACGAGATGCGGTGTTAGTCAATATCCCTGCGGATATTGAAGCCCTTGTCAACTCGCTATCCGGATGGAAGGAAAGATCAACCAAGCAATGAGAACTGCATAGCGTTGTATGATGCATCGCCCAGAACCCATCGGACCCCAAAGTATCGCCTAACCAATCTCCGTGATTTGCCCCAAGGACCAACAGACCCCGATGAACCGTCCGACCTATCCCAACCGTGGAAACCCTAGACCGAGGAAATCACAACAACCCCAAGCAACTCTAGCAATTTCAATCGTGCCCCACCCAAGTTCAACAACAACAATGTTACCAACACCAACACGCCCGAGGATGGAAGGAATGTTGTAGCTCAGCCAAGGACAAGTCGCAAGTGACTGTTATGACTGTGGAAATAAAGGCCACTATTCCAACGAGTTCTCCAACAAGAAGAATGCTACATCCCCAATACGGTGTCGGCTCAAAGAAGCCGGCGTGTTGACCAGGAAGAAGATTTGCCCCAGGAAATTCGCTCAACCGCAACGGCCGTCTTTTTCTCATGCATGCTGAAGAAGCTCAGGAAGCGCCAGACGTCGTGCTGGGTATGTTTTTTGTTAATCCAGTACTTGCATGAGTGTTGTTTGATTCTGGTGCATCGCACTCATTTGTCACCGAAGAATTTGCCTGCACTAGTAAAATTCAACCAACCAAACTGAAGCATGTAATGATTGTTCAAATTCCTGGATCAACCACCAAGGCTAGGCAAATTTGCAAAGCCGTCCCTATCCGAATCCATGGCATAGATTTTTATGCAAATCTGATAGTACTTGGAACTAAAGGTTTGGACGTAGTACTAGGAATGGATTGGATGTCCAAACATAAAGGATTGATTGACTGAAACCAAGAAAGCCATAACCATGACCAGTACCACCGGAATACCAGTCGAGCATATATCTGAAACCTTAACTCACCAATTCAAATGAAACAAGAGTATAGCCCAACCTACCATTGACCAAGTCCGGATAGTCTGTGAATACCCCGATGTATTTCCAGATGTTTTGCCCGGTATGCCCCCAGATCGGGATATCGAGTTTATCATTGAACTAATTCCTGGAACCGGACCCATAGCCCAAAGACCATATAGTATGAACCCGTCAGAGCTCGCAGAACTGAAGAAGCAACTGGATTCCATGCTGGAAATTGGATTGATTCAACCAAGTGCATCACCTTGGAGGTCACCTGTCTTGTTTGTGGACAATAAGGATGGAGGTAACCGTTTGTGTACGGATTATCGGAAATTGAATGATGTCACCATCAAGAACAAGTACCCCTTGCCCAAGATAGAAAGTTTGTTTGATCAGTTGACCAGTGCCAAAGTGTTTTCTAAGATTGATCTTAGGACTGGCTATCATCAACTCAAGATTTGTGCAGAGGATATCCCAAAGACTGCCTTTACCACGGATATGGATTGTATGAGTATCTGATCATGTCTTTTGGATTAACCAATGCCCCCGCTTATTTCATGAATCTCATGAATAAGATTTTTATGGACTTCCTGGATAAGTTTGTCGTTGTTTTCATTGATGACATTCTGATTTATTCCAAATGAGAAGAAGAACATGAGCTACACCTAAGGACCATTCTTGGAACCCTTAGAGAGCATCATGTATGCAAAGTTTAAATGTGAATTCTGTTACAAGGAGGTAGATTCCTTCACATTGTATTAGCTGTAGGAATTGCCGTTGACCGCCAAAGTGAAAGACGTAGAAGATTGGCAAGCCCCAACCACTCAAACCCAAGTTCGTGCATTTCTCGGATTGGCGGATATTACCGCAAATTCAGAGAAGGATTTTCAGTATCGCTGACCCATGACCCAATTGTTGAAGAAGGACAAGAAGTTTGAATGGGCCGGACAAATGAAGCGAGTTTTCAAGAACTCAAGAGGAGATTGATTTCAGCCCCAATCTTGATCATGCCAGATATCACAAAGCCCTTCGATGTGTATTGTGATGCATCCAAGATTGGTCTCGGATGTGTGCTAATGCAAGAAGGCAAAGTTATATCTTATCTATCTCGACAATTGAAGCAACATGAGCAAAACTACCCAACCCATGACCTCGAACTCGCAGCCGCAGTTCTAGCCCTGAAGACATGGAGACATTACCTGATGGGAAACCGTTGTGAGATTTATTCGGATCACAAGAGCCTAAAGTATATATTCACTCAGAAGGAGCTGAATATGAGGCAGAGAACATGGATTGAGCTAATCAAGGATTATGACCTGGACATTCACTATCACCCTGGTAAAGCCAACGTAGTAGAATATGCCCTTAGCAGATTGCCGTGCCGCTTGAACTCCATGATTTTGATGGAGCAACCAAGTTTGCACAAAGAGATGGAAGATTTTAGAAAGGAATTAGTAAGTGAAGGATTTCTTGCTAGCATAGAACTTCAGCCCACTTTGATCAGTCAGATTAAAGAGGCGCAGAAGGGAAATGCTAGTATTGACGGAATCAAACGTCGAATCGGTACAGGCAAAGTACCCGGATTCACTGAGGACGAAGAAGGAGTTTTGTGGTACAAAGGACGCCTTTGTGTACCAGCAGATTCCGAGTTGAAAGGAGTTATTTTGAAGGAGGCTCATGACACTCTTTATTCTATCCATCCCGGAGGAACTAAGATGTATCAAGATTTAAAAGAGCAATTTTGGTGGCATAAGATGAAGAGAGAAATCGGAAGCTATATCGCCAAGTGTGATATATGTCAGCGAGTCAAGGCAGGACATCAAAGACCCGCTGGATTGTTGCAACCCTTGCAGATTCTGGAATGGAAATGGGATTCTGTAGGAATGGACTTTATCACTGGACTACCTACTTCTAGCAGGGGAAATGACTCTATCTGGGTCATAGTGGATAGATTGTCCAAATTCGCCCATTTCTTGCCCATCAAGACCACATATCAGAGTTCGAAACTAGCGGAGTTATACATCGCTAGAATCGTCAGTTTGCACGGAGTCCCCAAGAACATAGTATCGGATCGAGGAACTCAGTTTACCTCGAGATTCTGGAAGAAAGTCCAAGAAGGTTTAGGAACCCGTCTAGATTTCAGCAACGCGTATCACCCTCAGGTTGATGGACAAACAGAGCGAGTAAACCAAATACTCGAAGATATGCTGAGAGCATGCATGTTAGAATATGGATCCAAGTGGGAAGACTGTCTGCCGTTTGCAGAATTTTCATACAACAACAGTTATCAAGCCAGTTTGCAAATGGCCCCCTTTGAATTCATGTACGGAAGGAAGTGTCGCACCCCTTTGAACTGGTCGAAAGTAGGAGAGAGTCAGATCTTCGGACCCGACATCCTACGAGAAGCAGAAGAGAAGGTTCACAAGATTCATGAGCACCTCAAGACCGCCCAATCCCGACAGAAGAGTTACGCCGACAAGAGACGTCGAGACCTCGCCTTCAATATAGGAGATTTTGTTTATCTGAAAGTGTCGCCATTGAAGGGAATGCAGCGTTTCCAACTCAAAGGAAAGTTAGCCCCCAGATATGTCGGACCTTTCAAAATTCTAAACCGTCGAGGAGAAGTGTCGTATCAATTGGAACTACCCGAAGAGATGTCAGCCGTGCACAATGTGTTCCATATCTCGTTACTTCGCAAGTGTCTCGAAGTCCCCGAGAAGACCAAAGTGTTCAAGAATATCGATCATCGGACCATAGAGATCAACGATGACCTGACCTATCCCGAAGTACCCATCCGTATTTTGGAAGAAGCTTTTCGAACTACCCGAACCCGAAGCATCAAGTTTCTCAAGATTCAGTTGAGCAACCACATAGAAGAGGAAGCTACCTGGGAATGCGAATATCACATCAGGACGGAGTTTCCCGATCTCTTCAAATCCTAGGTAATCTTTTCGTCCTTTTTCAAATCTCGGGACGAGATTTTGTTTAAGGGGGGAAGGTTTGTAACATCCCAAAAATATTAAACTTAAATCATCAAACTCTAATCATCAAAATTAGGGTTAACAAAAACTTTTCTAATTAAAATTATGAAGGAATGCATATGTGTGTGCATTTAATTTGAAATTCTTTTGAACCACCTTGTTTGTATGTTTCCTTGCTTGTAAAATGTTTCTTAGGTGAAATAAACATCATCTAAACATTTCCCAAACTTTTCCTAAAGACAAATAAATCAAAACCAATAAAATAAAGGAATGGTCATTTTGACCAATTTAACTCCCATGCCTACTTTGCTGTCTCAAACTTTGAACCTAATGGAAACTTGTCGATCTTTGCACCCCTTGAATGTACTCATAACAAGGTATCAAGGCCCACTTTGTGATCATCCAGAAACTTTCAAATGCATAGTTTAAATGACAATTCAAAATTGAATCTTTATCATATGGGAAGATCCCACTTTTTCAAAAACCACTCAAACAAGCTCAACTTTCAAAACCCAAGCATCTGCAGACTCACTAGCACCAATCTAGCAAACCCACCAAAAATCTTTTCAAAATTCAAAACTTGATTTCATGCGGCCATTTCATCAAACAGGTTGCAGACACAAATCATACAAAATATAAACACTATTTGGAGCAGTGATTTGAGCCTAACTTGTCCCCTCTTTGGCTCACAACCATCTCAGTAGATCATCTAGCTAACCTAACCAAGCACTAGCACCACTGTGAGCTTGCCATTGTCAGCAATGGTGAACAGCCGAGCACACCCTTGCCACCCCATAGTCGACATCAAGCTAGCAAAGGCAAGCCTAGGGCAGCATGCGGGAGGCGACCATCGCCATCATCGTTCCTTGCCCGCGAGCATTGCCAATCCTCTGTACCACCGCACGAACCATGCCAACCTCGCCCGCAACCATGCCGAGTGCGCGAGCGCCACCCTCGACCAGCGCCTGCATCAGCGCCGCCTTACCGCTGCGCATACACAATCCCCCGACCAGAGACCGCCAGACATCCTCGTCACGCCCCATGACGACAACCACCGCCGTCGAAGACACCGCCTCTGCAGAAGCGCCGCATGTTCCATACCAAGCCGCGCCCCACGCCTCAAAACCATGTCGTTGAGAATTGCCAGAACACCGCACGCCTACCTTCGCCCATGCAAGAGTCTGTCGTACATCACCCCGACGAGCTCACCGTGCGCCCCGTCGGTCCCCTCGCTCGACTATAAATATAGGCCACCCCCGCTCGATTTCTTCACACCATCTCACTCCCCTCTCCTCACTGATCGTGCCACACCGTTCCCAGAGCAAGGAGAGCACCACCTCGCCGGAATTTAACCGGAGCCCGCTGCCTCTGGAGAAGAAGGGCGCCATCGATTTCGTCCACCCCAGGAGCTTCCGCGACCACCCCTGAGTTCGCCGTCGATGACTTCGTCATTCGCCTGCCTCGCCGACCCTCGCCTGTACCCCGGATAGACCCCAACACCCCTCACTAGTCGCGCTAGGTTTCTTTCTCGCCGGCGTTGCTCAACGTCGACGATGACTCTCAGCCATTGGATTAGAACTAGATCGAACGATCCACATCGCCCCGTACCGCTTCGCCCCTCCATGTCTCACTGACGAGTGGGGACACCCACTTAAGCAGCCCACGGGAGCAGTGCGCTTAGCAGGCCGGCCCGCTAACTTTTCCCGCGCATCCCAGTTATTTGAATTAAACCTTTTTCATTTTGTTTCAAACTCACTTCTGTACCAAACTTCAAAAATCAACCCAGATCGATTCAGTGCACCAAATTGAATGAAACCAATTTTGTTAGAAAGGTCTGAGAATGCTGAATCCAAGCCCGTTGGATTCAAGTCATTTGGATCTATAGATCACCCATGGAAAAAATAACAAGGCAGAAGCTTTTCTGCATTCAAACATTTTTCAAATTTAAACCATAATAGCCTTTGAGTTGATTCCAACTCTCAAAAATCACATTTAACCATACCTTTCATAATATATAAAAATATATAGGTTTACTTGCAGAAATAATGTTCAAGTAATAAAAGAATGCTACATAGGCATTTCTAGCCACTTTAATTAATTAAAATAAAAGGGTAAAACCTTATTAAATTGTGACACCACTTTAAATCACATTTCCTTAGATTACAATATGTGGTGATGGCATGTGTCAACATGATCCCATGTTTGGTTTGGAGAATATTAAATCTTAAGTAGTTTTTCAATGAGTAGAAATTACTTTTCTAGAAATAAAAAGGAATTAAACCAAGCTTTAATCTTGTAATGTTAGTGATGATGTTGGATCATCTATAGGACACTTGTGTGTGATGATTGCAAGTAGTTAAGTATTGTTTGGTGATTGTGTACCTCGTATTTATTTATAGACGCTAGTACCGACCAAGGATACGAGGAGGAAGGAGGATACTACGAAGAAGAAGCCGAGGAGAACTTCAACCACTGCTCTGCACAAGGCAAGCTAACACTTTCAATTTATCAAGCTTATATTGACACTAATGCAAGCCTAATACTACTAGTGAATCTGCAAGCTAACACTTGCAAGATACTCTACTGATGCAACAAACCACTACTTGTTACTATGCCTACTATATGCCTTAAGCATATATGATCATACCCACTTGACAGACCAATCCTAGTTTTTGCTTACAAGCTTTATACTTTATTTCTTTATCAAAGCTATTACTTAGAGTTTACTTAAGTGAATTATAGATACTAGAAAGATATCTGAAGGTTGCATAAAGAGCATGAAATTTGGCCTAAGCTAGATAATCTTGATGTCATCTTAAGGCATGAGATTGAACTTAGTTAGAACTCCACTAGTTTACCACCCCTCATTATTGCTTACCCCCACCTGTAGATGCTAGTGCTAAGCATAAAACTTGATCAAATTTAGATGGGAATACTTGGTGGAAAAATGGTTATGAAAACCTTGGAATGATGGATCATTCTATTGAAATGTTTTGGACATGTGTTTCCAAACACCCGATGATTTTGGGTGATGAAAACGATGAGGCATGAGCCTTAGCCCTTTATAAAACTGATGGTTGTCTGGATGCGATACCATTCCAATTTTATCGTACAACCACAATACCCGAAGATTGGGTAGGGCTTGACTGGAAACTTATATACCTTAGTATTAGTTCCCTCACGGCCAAGGTCCGAGTGAGGCTACCTTGTGAAGATTGTCCACATGCGGTACCAAGATGACAGTTGGTCATGTTGGGAGGCCAAACTCACAGGAGAGGTGCTTATACTAGGTCGTGTAATCGAAAGGTTAGGATTGATTATCCGCATACTCAGTATGGAGAATTCAGGATTGGTTCCTGACGAATGTATCGAGTGTTGTGGTGAAAGGGTACAATCTCTGCAGTGTCAAACTATTGAATATTGGCGTCATGATTATGGACAGTTGGATTGGCCATACTGTTCCCCCGTCAGACTTTTCAAAAAGGACTTGTGAAATGATTTGAAACTTTGACTTGACCACAACAGAGTTGTGATATGAATACAAGTTTCCACTTAGGAGTTATAAAATTGTGACGAGCATTAGTTGCTTCTAAACTTAGTAGAGATAAATCTGGCTTTTGCAAAACAACCCTAGAGCCTAGTGTCCTATTATCCAAAAACCCCTTTACCTGTTAGTATTAGTTTGCGAGTACTTAAAGAGTACTCATGGCTTTGTCCCTGGCTATTCCCATGGCGGACTATGAAGAGGAGTACGGAGGATGAACCCTGTGAAGGTTCGACAACTAGGATCATCTCCCATCGTCGGCATTGCTGTGACCCGAAGATGGAGCTTCGCCTACGCTACCGTTATTATTACGTATTCCGCTGCTTGATGTTGTATTAAGAACTGGATCATGAGATCCCTATTTGTGTAAGAACTTATGTATCGTTTGTAATGGATGATGTACTATGGTATCCAATTCTGTTATGTCTCGCAAAAATTGTAATCCTGGGATTGCGATGTATGGCATAACAGGCATTTGGGATTAAAAATCCGGGTGTTGACAACATAGCAAAGTGGATAGTAAACAAGCATGAAACTTCAAAAATTATAGATACATTTACGACGTATCAATGACCACAGAATCTCATTCGAGACGTTCCAGAAGATCCGGTCCTTTAAGTAGATCTAAAGCTTCTGTTGTTGTTGGTTCAAGAAGGTTCTCCATTGGGCAAGCCAAACCCGCCAATGCTTCTCCTTTAGAATTCCAAAGAACAACTCCCGCTGCACCTGTCCCATACACATAGTAAGATGCATCAATATTCAGTTTAAAGTCACTTTCTCTGGTTTGTTCCAAACCACTTCCTTCTTTTTTGCATTGGATTTTGTCGCTCCAAAATTTTCGTCAAAGATGCAATTGCAAAGGAAGAGCTAGCAGGTGAAGATACACAATTCCCCATCACTCTCTCTCATCTTTGCCACCAGATATACCAACAACCAGATATTCTCTCATACTCATATTGTCTAGTACGGATAAGTCCTTCGACGTATTGCATAAGAGAGCTTCCAGGAAAATAGATCCCGATTTGTCAATCTATAGGGCTTTCTCAATTATGTCGGTTATCCCCATTTTAGGCCAAACCTTATGAGCTCTTTCGCAAGAGAATAACAAATAATTTATATCCTCTGGTCCAAGTTGACATATTGGACATTGCAGATTTACTTTTATATGTCTTGATGCTATAATCGCCATACCTGGGACTACGCCATGAAGGGATTTTCAAAGAAATATCTTCACCTTACTTGGTACATTTAGGTCCCATAAGTTCTCCCACGCCGGGTTTGGTTTTGATGCCCCTTAGCCATCTCTCCTTCTCATTCTGGCACCATATTAGTGCTCTGACTCAATGTAATAAGTAGATTTCACCGAGAACATAAAGGATTTAGTTCTATGCCAAGCAATAAAGTCCTCGTTTAAATTAGAAGAGATTGGTATACTCAGAATTCGTTCAGCATCAACATTTAGGAAAGTTTCCCGAATAAGTGACTCATCCCAATTATTTGTATAGGGATTTATAGGATCCTCCGCTGAACGTAGCAAGCTCTGCCCGCGAGTTGTGTACATCTTCCTAATCGGGCTAGAGGGCACCAAGTGATCACCCCATATATTTATTTACATACCTGAGCCCACACGCCAGATATGCCCTCTCTTGAAAGTTTGGAGACCCGCAACAATACTCTGCCAAACAAAAGAAGAGCCATTCTTTGGCCTGCCTTCAGAAGGCTTCCATTCGAAAAATATTTAGCCTTCAACACTTGGGAACAAAGAGATTCAGGATTCTGTAATAACCTCTAACTTTGTTTAGCTAACAAAGCAAGATTAAAAGAATGTAGATCACGAAAACCCATATCTTCCATCTTTTTAGGTACACACATGCGCCACCATGCAAACCAATGCATCCTTTTCTGTTCATCCGTGTCTCCCCACCGGAAACTTGCTATTGCATCTTAATCTCTACGCACAGTTTCATGGGTACTTGAACACCGCCATAGCAAAGGAAAGAATAGATTGAATGATAGCTTTTAGCAAGATTTCCTTCCCTCCCAAAGAGAGAAATGTTTCCTTCCATCCATTGAGACACTCAATCACTCTCTCAAGTAGATACACAAACCGATCAACATGGTCCAGACCGCCATAGCAGGTAACCCCAAATACTTGTCTGAAACATCCTTTGTCATAAATTAAGAACTTCACAAACCTCCGCTTTCACCTCAACATTAGTATTGGGAGATACTTCAATTTGATTCGCTCACCATTTGTCCCGAACTGGCACAATATTGGCTTAATACTCGTCTTAATGAGGTTGCATTAGTCGTATTAGCTTTCATCAGTATAAGGGAATAAAAGTAAGTGAGAGACTGATGTGCATTTCTGCACCCCCGAACACCTTCAATACCACGAACCTCCTCTTCATGAGCCAAAACACTAGAAAGACCTTCTGCACAAAGAAAAATAATTAGGGAGAGAGAGAGGAGCATCTAGACCTGGGAGCCAAACCAGATTTCCGGTATTGACCTCTCTTTTGCGTTATTAACCATGTTATAATCCAAATATTGTGCATCTATCTCAAAACATATATAAGCATTGACCGAGAATGGGTCTCTTACTAAGATTCTCACGTCTAGAATATTGTGCATCAGCCCTTCTTTGGCTGTCGTCCAAGATGGTCGAAAGGCGACCACTCCTACCCTCCTCGTCGGCTTCGGTTCTTTCCAACCGACGATTGAAGGAAAAGACCAACCTCCAGGCTGCCATGCCAAGATGGAGGCCCATTAGCTCTAGCCCAGTTGGCTCCCGGCATCTCGTCCCAAGTGGTTTCGTCCCCGGCGGCGCGGTGCTTGGCTGTGCTGCAGCGAATCGATGCGGTGGTGATGGAGATGGACCTAATGGCGTTTTTAGTTTTACTTTTATGGTCCTTTGTGCAAAAAGTTCAGACATGTTTGTATTTTCCTTTATCTCTCTGGTCTGCTTTGTATTTGTTACGTCACCATTGAATGAAAGCTTCTAGGTCCCTCTGGGACCTCCTCCTGTTCAAAAAAAAAAAGAATGTTGTAATCTTTTTTTATTAGGAGAGTGCGGAATTATTTTTCTTCTGGTGCAAGTACGGAATTTTTTGCTAGCTTTTATTACATATACATAACCTGAAAGGCCCAGTCGCTCGCAATGTGCCTGCATCGAAAAAGTAGACCCACGGCAAAAGAAAAGAAAATGAACAAGTAGACCGCCGGAAATATCTCCGTCGCCGGCGGCGCCGCCACCGCCGCGCCGTCGCGCCGTGACGCAGCCATGCTTCGCCTGAGAAAATCCATTCTCTCCCACCTCCTCTCTTCTTCCGCCACCTCCCCCGTCTCCCCTCTCCACCGACTTCTCTCCGCGGTCGCGGCCGCCGTTTCCCCAAGCCCTAGCTTCGCCGTCGAGAAGTACCTCGTAGACACCTGCGGCCTCACCAGAGCGCAAGCCGTCAAGGCCTCCACCAAGATCTCCCACATCAAGTCCCCATCCAAGCCCAATGCTGTGCTCGCCTTCCTCGCCGGCCTCGGCCTCTCCAGCGCCGACGTCGCCACCATCGTCGCCAGGGACCCCAAGTTCCTGTGCGCCGGCGTGGAGAGGACCCTGGACCCCATCGTCCTCGAGCTCAACAGCCTGGGTGTGTCGTGTTCTGAGGTCGCCCGCCTCGTCACACTCGCCCCCGACAGATTCCGCTCTAGATGCGTCGTCTCCAAGGTGCAGTACTACCTGCTTCTCTTCGGATCCTCCGAGAAGTTCTTCCGGGGTCTCAGTCACAGATCCAATCTCCTCTCAAGCAGCCTCGAGAAGGTGGTCAAGCCCAATGTTGCGTTCCTGAAAGAGTGCGGGCTAGGTGCTTGCGATATTGTCGCGCTGTCCCTCTCTACACGATGGATACTTACCACCAAACCAGAGGGCGTCTGGGCCATGGCGGCGCGCGCTGAAGCTGTAGGAGTGCCCCGTGGCTCTGGAATGTTCAGGCAAGCGATGCAGGCTGTCGCATTCCTCAGTGAGAAGCAGATTGCTGTCAAACTCGAGTGCTTGAAGAAAATGCTCAGGTGGTCGGATGCTGAGGTGGGTATTGCTGTTTGTAAGGCTCCAATGCTGCTGGCGAGGGCTAATGACACTTTGCAGAGCAAATCAGAGTTCTTTATCTCTGAGGTGGGGTTGGAACCTGCATACATTGCTCATCGGCCAGCATTGCTCTCTTATAGCCTGGAATGCCGGATCAGACCCAGGTACTATGTCCTAAAGTTACTTAAGGAAAAAGGGTTGTTACTTCAGGACCGAGACTACTATAATACAGTCTTGATCAGGGAGAAGTTATTCATGGAGAAGTTCATATGCCCTCACAAGGAAGCTGCACCACACCTTGCTGAAGACTATGCAACAGCCTGCAGAGGGGAAGTTCCTACTAGATTCAGATTTACATGAACCAAGAGCGAGTATGAAAACCGGTAACTGAGTATGGCACAACAAATTTTCACTCTGCGTATCAGGCTGACAATTCCTGATTTGGTGTTCTTCGCCTAACTAAGTGGTGGATGTCTGTTATAGTGTGTACGTTTAGTTACATGTTGATTGGGTGTTGGTAATCCATGATGAAATTGATTTGCTCATTACTTCATTCAGTCGAGAAGAAAGCATCACACATATTGGAAGTATGAGAGCGAGATCACATATCAGGGCATTCTGCAAATGCTTTCAAGTACCTGCACACTATATCTTTATGTTCGCATATAGCCATTGCAGTTTTTAGTGCAAACCCCAGTGTACCCTTCCATTTTCTCTGGACGGAAATTTTGGACTTATTTTTTCTCGGGAACAAGTTAGTATTTGTTGATGATCACCATGTGTTGATTACTGCCAAGGGTGCAGTTTTGATCTAGCTTGTTGATTGCTTGCTCTATTCTTCCTGCAATAACTTTGTTTATAAGACATTAACTGTTGTCAAAGCGGGTCATTGTTTCCTAGTTGTTTGTATCAACTTTTTTTGTTTATTTTTTCTCTTGTATTTTGGATGGCCTACTGGTTTTATACTTTATCTAGGAACATCTGATCTCAGTAGTAGTGTAGTAGTTGGCTAGTAGAATTTTTGTTGACGGTCTACCCATGTAGCAGTAGGTAACTGATGTATCTAGGGCCCTGATATTGGTACAAGAGAGAGGAATTGAGGCCACCTCTTGCAAACTGCTTGCCGACGGTGTCGCTGTGTCGGCTGTCGGCCCGCCACGCGCCCTCAACTTTCGCAGGTGTCGCTCGCTAACGTAAGTAGCGTCGTGCTCGTAACTGCCTGAAGATTGGAGAAATACCGATCCAAGAGCCATCTGTGAGGCCTCACGCTGGTGTTGGGCTGCTGTTGGACCAAGCGATGTAGCTGGATTTAGGCTGAATACTACTTTGAAATTTTTTGCTAAAAATAAGCTGAATATCCAAGAATACATATAGGCCCGCCAGTTTGCTTGTATTGATTGTTGAATGGTGCTCATTACCATAGGGCATTTCGTACAGTAAATGAACTTATTAAGGTAACCGTAAAAAAGGTTATGGCATTACTATGTAATGTCGGTCATACCTTTTAGCTAATTTTATTCCACATGCACTTTCTGTTTATAAAGATGCTTACAACATCTTTATCCCTTGGGGTATTTTCCTAGGATAGTAAGTCTTATGTACCATCCTCTACTTTATATCTGCTCTTTTATACTTGCTTTAGTAGTGTTGGTTACAATCTATTCTGAAGATGTATGCTGGAATTGGAGAAAAGGGAACAAAGATGTCGAAGACTACCTTAGCCAAGAGATGATCGGCGAGATGATGACTTAATCAAGCATGGCTTGAACATTAGGAGAATGCAGTAATTTTCTCAGCTGTACAAGTGTCATCAGACATGCAGGTACTGTCAGATAACGCGTAGTTGTTGGAGTCTTGCGGAAATTCAATCATAGGAATACAAGTCATGTCGTGTTCTTTAAATTAAGAACCAAGCTAGCTGTGTGAAGAAGTTCAACAACATAACTCACGTTCTCCCCGATCTAACCCTAGGAGCCGCCACCTCCTCCCCTTTCTCGTTGTTGCCCAAGGGGCCGGTGGGCAAAGCCCAGGCGCCCCAAGGAGGGTGACGGCGGGGATCTCTCTCCCTTGGCTGGTGGTGCGGCACAGGCCATTGTCGTGAGGAGTGAAGGCTGTCACCGGTGTGGCAGGCGTAGGTGGAGGCTGGTGGTGTGCGCCATGGCGAACGTCGATGTTGGGATGACATATGGAGCTCTGGTGGGTGTGGTCGCCTTAACCTTGGCCTAGATGCGCTCGCCCCCGCATCCGATCTTCGGATTTTGGGGATCTCCGTAGGTCTCTTGGCACCAGGTTGCGGTCGTGGCGGCCTGGGCTGCCTACTCCTCTGGTGGCCTAGCTGGTGGATAATTGGGCGGCCGGTCCCATGGGGAGCCGGCGGGCGGCAGCGCGGGGGCTGACGATCTGCCTAATAAAGGTGGCGGCCCTTAATCCCTCTCAAGCCAAGACAAAGATCTGCCTGATGTTTCTCTATATTGATCCGATTACTGTGTCGTGTTTCGGAAGGCTCCACCGGTGTACTCCATAAGTGTGATCATGCCGAGAGATTGCTGGATCAGATGGGATTCGATCGTGCGCATCCATGTTTTACTCTGACCGTTTGATTTCAGAGGGTGCGCTTCGAAGCTTTGTTGGATGTTAAGATCATGGGGCATGTTCTCGTTCCATGGTGCTGATGAAGAATGTCATGGAGACCAAGATCTGTGGACTGACAATGGTGGTTCGAGTCTGGGTGGTGATGAGGAATTGGCTTGGTGATTCGTGACTTGGAGCAGTGGCATGCAAGTGGGGCTGCTGCACAGGAGAGGTTCACGGTCCTATCTTTCAGGGTGAAAAGCCAGGGTCTGGACTTAATTGGTTGTGCCTGGCAATGGCCTTGTTGAAGGAATTGCTTTGAGAGTGTGGACTTATTTCAGGGTGAAAACCTAAGAGCTTTGATCGGGCGTGTAACACCCTCAGATCGGCCCTATGCAAGTTATAGCGATTTTCGCCAAACCCGCATAGAAACGATTCAAAGGTGTCCACCGGGAACTTTCGCGCGGGTGGAAAATGAAGTAATATCATTAAACATTAGTCCACGATGAAACCCACATAACAAATATATACAACATGACTCAACGAGTCAAGAATACAGATATACATTACAAAGATCCAAATCACATTGGAAAAAATACAGTATCCGAGTGCGGACAAGATGCAAATGGGGATAAGAGCCCTGAAGAATAACCAATGGCATCCATAACCCTTCCTAGGCCAAACCGGAAGGGTAACCCTACTAACGACATCGATCTTAAACCTGCTCAACAAAAGGGGTGCCAGCAAATGGCAAAGGAAAAGAGAGCGGTCAGTACTGAGGCCAGTACACGGAGAGACTAGAATTCGGCGGCTCTCGCCTACATAGGTATGGTGGACTGAAGTGGCAGCGAAGCATGCACTAAATAACCTATAGAGACTCAATATATCTACCGGCTATCAGAGAGGGTTAAGAAAGACCTATTCGAAACCAACCTGATACTAACACCAATCATATCCATCCTGGTATTTCCTCCTTGAGACCAAACGAGGAAGTGAGAAAACTCACACGGTTGGCAATTTTATTCATTCTTTCCATGGTGGTTATCCAACTAACTAGTCATATCAGATAAAAGTCAAATTATAACAGTAAAATTTAGTTATAATTGTCTATGATTGAGATACTATGCTCCAAGTTGTCCATAACCGCGGATACTATTTTTTGAAAAGATTTAACCCTGCAGGGGTACACCAAAGTTTCCACACGCACTTTGTGTAACACCATCAGAATCGGCCCTATGCAAGTTTCAGCGATTCCCGCCAAACCCGCATAGAAACGATTCAAAGGTGCCCACCAGGCACTTTCGTGCGGGTGGAAAACGAAGTAATACCATTACACAATAGTCCACGATGGAACCCACATAACAGATATATACAACAATGACTCAAAGAGTCAAGAATACAGAAATACAATACAAAGATCCAAATCACCTTTAAAACGATACAACATCCGAGTACGGACAACATGCAAATTCAGCTAAGAGCCCTGAAGAATAACCAATGGCGTGCATAACCCTGCCCAGGCCAAGCCTAAAGGGTAACCCTGCTAACGACGTCGATCTCAAAACCTGCTTAAACAAAAGGGGTGCCGACAAAGGGCAAAGGAAAAAGAGAGCGGTCGATCGAGGCCAAGACAGCGAGACTAGAATTCGGCGGTCCTCGCCTACATAGGTATGGTGGACTGAAGCGGCAGCGCGACATGCACTGAATAACCTATAGTGACTCAATACAACTGGCGGCTATCAGAGAGGGATAAGAAAGACCTATTCGGATCCAACCTAATGCTAACACCAAACATACCCATCCTGGTGTTTCCCCCTCAAAACCAATCGAGGAAGTCAACCGAGGAACTCACACAGTTGACAGTTTTATTCATTCTGTCATAGTTGCGGCAATTACTAGTCAAATATAGATAGCATGAGTTATCCTGATATAATAAGCAGTGGGGAGTTTTAGTTAACCATTCCGTTATAGTTGTAGTACTTACTAGTCAGATATATATAGCATGAGGCATCCCAAAACCCGACAGTTGTTGGTACTTTTATTTAGCCATGCCATTGTAGTTGCGATACTTACTAGTCAGATACAATGGTAACAGGTGACAACCCAAACCAGCAGTTGTTGGCAATTTTATTTAGCCATTCCATTATAGTGAAGTTGATTACTAGTCATTATAAAGTCAAATTTATAGCACTACTTTAGTTATAGTTGTCTATGATCGAGATACTGTGCTCCAAGTCGTCCAAAACCGCGGACACGGCTTTCAGAAAGTTTTACCCTGCAGGGGGCACAAATAGCAACACACACACGATCAACCTCGGGAAAAACCAAATAAAAACCCAACGAGGCATCACGACAGAGCAATTGCAAGATTCATATAAATTTCAGGGGGCCACCCCACCAAGCTACCCGCGACGAAGTTGGACGGCTCTGGAACGGACCCAGGTTTGCCAATGGTCGAAACGATCGGGAACCCGAAGTATGACTTGTCGATACCGCGAAAACACTTCGCTTACCTAAACAGTACAGGCGCTCCACGTGCAATCGTAAATAAAGCAGTAAAGCATGGCAAAAGTACAGGATAGTAATAAAGCCCCAAACTACTTTGTGGCCCAAAGAAATAAATATGACTCAAGCTCTGGCTAGGGGGATTCATGGTCCCACATGCGGATAGTGCGAATATTCAAAGAACATGTATCAAGTACTCGGGATCCTACGGGACACAAGTGGACGGTTAAAAACCAAATAACATCTATTGCCCACCTGTGCCTCTACATTATTTACCTACTTCAATTTTAGTTATTAAACGGTAATTAAAGCCATGATCATCTCTAACATAAAGCATAAGGCATTTCTCCAACAACAGTGGTACATGACAATATCGAAACAACTCCTGAGCAAGCAACTACGACTCGCAAGGCCGACTATCTGCCAAACAACATGTAATAGGAGGTGTCCAAGACAATATAATGGCTGCAAGGGATATCACGGGTAGGAAAACTAGAGCATCGCAACACATATAGCAATAGATCAACAGGAGGAAATAAAGACTATAAAGATAAAATAGGTAGAAAGGGGGAAGGATGCTCGCCTGAAAATATTGCCGAAGTTTCATCCGAAGATCTGGTCGACGCTCGCATCAACTCATCGGCCTAATCCGTGAAGAAGCAAATCACTAGAAGAAACGCCGGATGCACTATTTAAAACTACAATAGAAGATCAGGCATGCATGATGTATGACAGGGCAAATGTGCGATGCAATTAAACCATATTAAGAGGAACCAGGGTCCCCATAATTAGTTGAATGGTTTATGTTGTCTAGATACCCCGCAATTTAATATTGTATTAACAAGGCAAAATATAACATCGGTTCGCTACACAAATTTAAATGGGGCTAATATTAGACTACAAAAGCCCGCATTTAATCTCCATATTTAATTTAGGTGAATCGTCGAAACACCCCCCGAAACACCCACAATATGTATGCAAGCATGATCAATTATATGCAACAAGTACGATATGTCAATTTATAGAATAGGGTCTCGGGAGGGGTCACACATAGGGTTGCGAAGATCTTGGTTACAAAGGTTCTTCGGACTCCGGGTTCAACGAAGGAGAACTTGGCGGTTCCAGGAAGGAGACCTTGGCGTTCCACGTCGAAGGCCTTCGAGTAGGGGGTCTTCGGATCGGCTTCGTCACTTTTGGTTCGAACTTGCTACCGATGGCGGGCTTGGAATTGCCGGTAGTTCTCGACGCCCTCCTGGGAACACTTGGACTCCGTTGAGATCTTGGTGACAATCTTGTTGGCTCCGAGAGGCTTGAAGTTATCTTATTCCGGATACTCAACGCAAGCACACGTAGCAGACATACACCAACAGGAACGAAACAACGCGAGGAGGCCGTGTCTCGTTTGGGCATTGACCCGAACACCTTGCGAGCGTGTAGCAGCAGCAAAACATGCAGAGGACGTGTGGCCCCCGGTACAGTAGCACGAGCAGAGGAGAAATGGCGCCACGGTCGAGCACCGGAAGACCGGAAGCGGGCCGACGCTGCAGGGCGCAGGATTCGCGGTGAGGCGAGGTTGGGAGGCGGGAGGATCGGCGCGCAGGGGCTAAGCGATGGGCGGTCCGCGAGGAGGTCATTGGCGGCGGATGAAGGATGGCGGTGGAGCCATGCTCGCTGAGGCGCTGAGTGGGCGTCACGAGGGTCGACGGTGACCAAGGAAGGCAGCCACGAACCCGCAGAGGAAGGTGGGCCATGTGAGAGGCGCCGGGAGAGGGCGTCGCTAGGGTTCGGTGTAGAGAGGCCAGTGGCGGCGGTGATGGATCGGCCGGAGGTTGCGAGAGGAGGCGGCGGGGTCGCTGAGCAAGGCTACGAAGGGAGGTGGCCGTGGCGGCGGGGCTTACTGGAAGAGGGAGGAAGGAGACGCTAGGATAGAGAACCGTGACGGGCCGTGCATCGAGGAGGAGGGCGACACGATGGAAGGACAGGCGCTGGGCGTGAACGGGTTCATGGGAGCGAGCTCCGTATGCGTCCTGGGTAGGTGGCGACGAGGGTGGGGTTGCTGTAGCGGGGTGGGGCCGGGAGAGTGGGGGCTGAGGGTCAGTCGGCTTTGACCGGGGTGGGTTCGGTTCGGTGTAGCGTGTAGGAGTGCGTGTGGGTCTTGGTTTAGCCGGGGGTGGTGGGGTGCAACCGGGTGGGCGGCGGCGGCAGGGTGGGTAGGACTAGGTGGTCTAGGGTTTGGTGGCTGGGGTGTTAGGGTTAGGGTTCAGCCGGTTGGGCCTTTTGGGCCTGACGGTTTAGGTCTAGATTTAGATTTACTATTTGTTTATAAAAATATTCTATTTGTTTTGTTTTGTTTTAAATCTTTTTAGCAAATAGTTTTTAGGAAAATAGTTTAACAAATAACTATAAGACTTGTTTTGAAATAAGAGAAGAGGTATTGTTTCAGACAAAATAGTTTTTAGTTAAAATATTCTGAGAGCCAAAGATGCATGATGCCATGATGATGCACAAAGTTTTATTTAACATGGGATTTTCTAGTAGTAGTTTTACCCGTGGTGCTACACTTCGACCCTTATTACCAGATCAATTAACATACTTCCATCGGTATATCGGCGGGGCCTAGGACACGACGCTTTCCCTGACCCAAAGAAAATACATGGGGGCCACCCAAAAGAGATACCCGTACGAGGTATAGCTAATCCTCCTCGTACGGACCCTGAGGTTGTGTGGACTTGCATGGGAGCAGAGGTCATGGACAATATATTCCCGTGATAGAGTGCCGCACCTACGCAACAGTAATAAACGCTCATCGAACAACATGTAATAAACATCTCATACATAGCATACCTGACATAAGTACAGTAGTAACACATAAATCCCGAACTAGTGTTGTGGCTCACAGAACAGTACTTTGAAATCAGGTACTAAGCCGATAGGGGTGCCCACACACCCCACATGTGGTTAGCGCGCTCTGTCTCACAACAGGTGTCAAGAACTTGGGTCCTAGGTGGACACGGCTGGGCGGGATAATAACCAGATCTCAACTATTACCCACTTGTGCCTCTGCATTAATTATACCTATTTTCAATATTAGTTATTAAAATGTAATTAAAGTCATGATCATTTCCACCATTAAGAATATGCCAACCCCCAACAACAGTGAAACATCGACGACGCGCAGAAGCACCTGAGCAAGAAACTATGACTCGCAAGGCCAACTGTCTACCCAAACAACATGCAATAGGAGGTGTCCAAGGCAATATAGGCGGCAAGGGATATAACGGGTACGAAAAGACTAAAGCATTGCAACACATGTAGCAATAGATCAACAGGAGGAAGTAAAGACTATAAATGTAAAATAGGTAGAAAGGGGGAGAATGCTCGCCTGGGAAACATAGCCAAAGATGCATCCGAAGATCGGGTCGACACTCGCATCAACTCATCAACCTAATCCGTGAAGAAGCAAAGCACTAGAAGAAACACCAGATGTACTATTTAATACTACGACAAAAGATTGGCATGATACATGTATGATATATGACATGGAAAAGATGCAATGCAATTAGGCAATATTAAGCGGGGTCCCGATAATTAATTATTAGGTTTATGTTATTTAGATACCCCGCAATTTAAATATTGTCTTAACATGGCAAAACATTCATCAGTTTGCTATACAAAGTTAAATGGAGCCAATGTAAGACTAGGATTTCCCGCATATGGACTCCATATATAATTATGAGGTGAATCGGCATAAGGCCCACAAACCATACACTATGTATGCGACATGAACAATTTAATATGCAACAAGTGAAATATCATATACTCCCTCCGTCCTAGAGTGTAAGTCACAATCCTCTAATATCTTGGCCCAAGGCTTAACGTGATTGGAACTGAAATTGTGACTAATTAGGCCGGACTGTGATGCTTCGTATCTGCTACAACCAATAAAAACAGCCCATAATTACTGCATGTATGGTGGACGTGCCAAACCGATGCATGTGGATGAGAGGAAGGTGCGGGATGCATGTGCTAATTAACTCCAATTAATGCAACATTGTGACTTATTTGCTTCATATGCGGGACAATCTGAAAATAAGATTGTGACTTACACTCTAGGACGAAGGGAGTACTAAATATATAGGGGTCTCAGATAAGAGTGACACATAGGGGTCGACGATCTTGGCTCAGGGGTTCGACGGGTCCGGCACACCGGGATCGGTCTTTGGACTCCAAGGATCAGGGTCTTTGGGTTCCGAGAGGAAGAGCTCGACGTTCCTTGTCGAAGGCTTTCGGGTATGGGGTATTCAGGTCACATGGTCACCTGTCGACCTTATCACCTCAAAACATGGGATATCCTTGTCGTAGAACCACACCGTCATCTTCGCATGCTTGACGCTGCAACATTACGACCTGGCTCGCACCGGAACCGAGGTCTTCGTCCTACACCATCCTCGGTTGGTCTTCCTTGATGCAGCAACATACTGCAACTCCACTTCACCTTACCGAGAGGAGACCAGTGGCAACTGAACAATTGAAGGGTCACATGCTTCGATTTATTCCACAGAGACGAAAGCACAAGTAGGTGCTGGACACAGAGACAAGGCAGGGGAAACGAGCGGACGATGCGACATGCTGCAAACCGGAGAGAAGAGTGGGCAGCTCGAACCGTACGACACATAGCAAAGGAAGCATGCGGCGGCGGCGGCGGCCTGAGGAACCGACGGGGAAGGGCGCAACCAACACTGTCTCCGGCGACAAGAGGAGGCGGGCAGGGACTCGAGACCGCGACGGCGAGGCTGGCTTGCAAACAGGGTGGCGCAGCCATGGACGAGGAGGTGGGAGGCAGTGTAGAGGGAGGCCAGGCGGCGACGTGCTGGCGCTAGCGAGGAGGAGGCGAGGATGCGGCCTATGACGCGGCAACGGGGAGCAGCTCGATGGCAACAGGTTGAGGACGGCGAGGCCGATGTAGAAGGGGTGGAGGTGGTGCTGCGGGCTCAGGGGGAGATGCGGAGGCGGCACGCTCTCTGCAGGCGAGGGCGTGGGGGCTTGGTCGGGAGGAGGAAGAGAGGGAGTCACAGGCGCGGCGAGCAGGGCATCGAGAGGAGGAAATCCCGCAGGGGATGCGGTAGGTGGGGAGGGAAACGTTGAATAGGGGGACGGGTACAGAACGGTTCAGCAGGGAGCGGGGTTACGGGATGGGTTGCACAAGGTAGGCGCGTGCGTGCCTCGGTCGGGTGAGATGTGTGTGTGCGCGCGCGCACGCGCGCGCGCGGCGGCAGGGGTAGGAGGGTTTGGTCAGGGTAGATGGGGTGTGGTGGTTTAGGGTTTTCTAGGGTTTAGTTGGTCCAGTCGGTTGGGCCTGTTGGGCCTGTTGGGCCTGGCCGGTTTTAGGTCTTAGGTTTTTTTATTTACTTATTTATTCATAAAATATTATCTATTTCTTTTGTTTTGTTTTGAAACCCTTTTAAAATAGTTTTAGACAAATATGGAGAAGGACAAATAGAGTTTTATATTTGAATAAGAGGGGGGCGGGGTAATGTAGCAAACAAAAATAGGGTTCAACTAAAATATTTTATAGACAAACAAATATATGATGATGCACAAAACATAAACAACATGCCATTTAATAGTAGTGGTTTTATCTGGGGTGCTACAATTCGACACCACTAACAATGGGTCTCGTCCTCGAGATCTGCCTCTTGGTACGAGGAAGAAGACCGACGATCTGAATCTTTGCTCTTCGTGTAGATCCCTCTAACACCACTAACAATGATTCGTTCTCTATCTTGAAATCAGCGACAACACCAACAAGTGGTCGTTGTCCATAATCGTTGAGAGAACATTTCGATAGGTATTGTGCAACCTGTTGATGGCTCCATACTTATGGATGTCAAATATATAACTGCTTGTGGCTTCCTCGGAGTATACCGAGCTAACAGGAGGCTCTGAGCCTATCAATTTGGTTATCTTGATGTTGCACAGGATAAGCAGGTGCCATTGCCTTGTCCACAAGCCTTCTCGATTCAGGAGAGTAACAACTGGATCCTCACCAAGGATCAAGTGACAGAGATCAGGGAAACACTCTATCCTGACTCCGAGGAAGAAGAAGAAGGGGAGCAATAGGATGAGCAGGAGCAGCAGGAGTACAATCCTGCTTGCGAAGGACATAAGCAGTAGTAGGAGGGATGATAAGTCCATTTTGCATCACTATTCTATATCATAATTTACTGCTATTCATTGATATATTTCATATTAAGAGGTGATACTTATGTTATTTCATCTATTTTTGCATGTTGGATGACTTTTGGAGGATGAATTGCTGGAGTCAGGATTCCGATGGAAAAAGCGGTGTCCAGATGCAACATTCGCGAAGATCAGAAAATTCCAGATGGTATACAAAAAAACCTATTTTTATAGAAGACGAAGGAAGCCAGAAGGGGAGGCGAAGATGATCCACAGGGGGTCCACACCATCCCTGGCGCGGGCCCACCCTGGACCTCGCCAGCAGGGGGTGTGGCCACCCTAGCCCATCACCTACTTTGCCCCTTCGCCTATATCTTCCTCCCGAAACCCTAATACTGTGAGAGCGACCACAGAAAGATTTCGCCGCCTCTGCGGGGTGGAAACTACAGAGAGAGAAAGAGCTCTCTAGCAGGCAGATTTCTGTCGGGGAAATTCCTTCCCAAAGAGGGGAGATCGTCGCCATCAACACTGTCATCAAGCTAGACTTCATCGGGATCATCATCATCATCCTCACCACCATCTCCACCAGCACCATCATCACCACTCCATCCCGTTGTAATAATTGTGTTGAATCTTGCATAGTTCTTAGGGGAAACTTTCCTGGTGTTGATTACTTTTGCAGTTGATGCTTGCGAGTGGAACCATTGAATTATTGTCTATGTTCAGATTGTAATTTATCATCATATCATTTCTGATCTTGATCCATATGATGTCTCATGAGTAGTTCGTTTAGTTCTTGAGGACATGGGAGAAGTCATGTTCTTAGTAGTGGAATTGTGTTGAGGTATTATTAAATGGTTTGATATTTAAGTTGTGGTGCTATTCTTATAGTGGTGTATTGTGAACGTCGACTACATGATACTTCACCATTTATGGGCCTAGGGGAATGCATTGTGTATTTGGCTATAATTGTGGGGTTGCTGAAGTGACAGAAACCTAAACCCCCATTAGGAAACCTTTGCACAAGGGAGTGTAGGATGTCAGAGTTTAATGTTGTGGTTAGGTTTTTATCTTAATTACTTTCTTGTAGTTGCGGATGCTTGCAAGGGGTTTAATCACAAGTATGTATTAGTACAAGTAAGGTCGATACATTAGCATAGGTTCACCCACACAACACCTATCAAACTAAAGAAGATTAATCAACTATATGAAGCGAAAGCACTTGACAGTATTCCCATGTGTCCTCGAGAATGTTTGGTCCTCATAAGTAATACAACCGCTTGTCCTTTGGTAAGAAAGGATTGGGCCACTTGCTGCAATTATTTGCTGTCTTTATTTACTTGCACTTTATTTCTTTGCATTATCAAAAAACCCTAAAAATCTGTTTGCTTACTATTTACAGAGAATTCCTGCTCCAAACCACTAGTCAACACCTTCTGCTCCTCATTGGGATTGACACTCCTATTTATCGAAAGTACTATGATACACCCCCTATACTTGTGGGTCATCAAGACTTCTGGCACTATTGCCGAGGAGTGAAGCGCTATTGAAGAGTGGAACTGGTAAAGGAAACTTTTACTGTGAGTATTGGTTTTTATTTCTGTTTGTTACTTCGTTTCCAGTATGGATAACCCACTTGGTTTCCTATTTGGGAAAGCTACTACCACTACTAAGGTAGTAGATGAATCACCACCTGCTGAGATAGATCCTTTTAAGATACCTAATGATACGTCGTAAACGTATCTATAATTTTTGATGTTCCATGCTTGTTTAGTATCAACTTTTCTTTGCTTTATCTACACTTTGAGGTATTTTTATACATTTTCTAGGACTAACCTATTAACAAGATGCCGCAGTGCCAGTTGCCTGTTTTCTGCTATTTTTGGTTTTAGAAAAGCTAGTAAGGAAATATTATCGGAATTGGATGGGACAAAAGCCAAAGTCAATATTTCATCGAGGAGAACACAGAGACCGAAGGGGGGCTGCAGGGCACACCCTATGGTGTGGGCGCCCTGTCCGCCCTCCTGCCTCGCCTCTTCGCCTATAAAAGCCCCAGATGCCAAAACCCTAAACACCTAATCACACCTCCATGAAACAGTCTGTAGCCGCCGCCACCATCATCCCTAGATCGAGGGGGGAGGGATCTGAAGATCTTCTTGGCACCCTGCCGGAGGGTAGAGATCTTCCCTGAGGCCTTCTTCATCACTATGCCAGCCTCCGGTATGATGCATGAGTAGTTCACTCTTGGACTATGGATCCATACAGTAGCTAGATGGTTGTTCCTCCTCCTTTGTGTTATCATGTTTAGATCTTGTGAGCTCCGTTCATGATCAAGATCATCTATTTGTACATACATGTTGTGTTTGTGGGGATCCAATGGATATTGAGATTGCTATGTCGGATTGATTATTGATTCTATCATGTCTTATTGATTATTGATTCTATCATGTATGTGTTGTTTGAGAGCTTGCATGCTCTCTGTTTCTAGTAGCTATCTTCGCCAAGTAGATGCTAGTGACTCCAAGAGGGAGTATTTATGCTCGATAGTGGGTTCATGCCTTTATTAAATCTGGGGAAGTGACAAGAATCTCTAAGGTTATAGATGTGTTGTTGCTACTAGGGAGAAAACAACAATCTTTTGTTCATGGAACAATTGTATTGTTTACTTTACACACATTGCTTAAGGCAGTTATCCGTTGCTTGTAACTTAATACTGGAGGGGGTTTGGATGATAACCTGAAGGTGGATTACTAGTCATAGATGTAGTTGGATGGCGGTATATGTATATTGTTGTAATGCCCAACCAAATCTTATAGGAATCATGAATGTCTAGTATTTGCATTGTTATGCCTTGCTCAGTCCTGTCAATTGCCCCGATGTAATTTGTTTACATTATGTTATTTATCTTAAGGAGAACACCTCTAGTGAACGGTGGACCCCGGTCCAATATTTACCATTGATACATCATCTACTGTTACTGTTTACTTTATGCAAGCAACCATTACCTTCCACACTATACGTTTAATCCTTTGTTTTCAACAAACCAGTGAGATTGACAACCTCACTGTAAGTTGGGTCAAAGTCTTGAGTTTGTGTTGTGTAGGATTCCAAGTTGCTAGCAACACCTTGGAGTTGTTTCCTTGCTCCTACTGGTTCGATAACCTTGGTTTCATAACTGAGGGAAAATTTTCAACTGTTCTCATCATACCTTCCTATTGGGGTCTCCCAACGAAGCTCTAAAACTGAGTCGTGTCAAGTTATTTTCTAGCGCCGTTGCCGGGGAGTTAAGGATAACTTCACAAGGGGAGTCTTTCATAACCATTCTCTTTACTTTTTTTTGTTTTTCTTAGTTTATTTTGCTTGCTTCTTTTTATCAAAAATTACAAAAAAATAGTTTTGTTTGGTTTGCTTTTTCTTTTCAAAAAACACAAAAAAAATTAGTTCCTACTATAGTTGTTGGTCTGCTATTGCCTTGCTTTGTCATGCTTTCTATCAATGGTTGGTTTCTTTGAAACTAGTTCTTATTGGCAAGGTGGGTTCACGGAAGAACAAAAATATTATTATAAGGAACACCGCTTGCCACAAACTTATGGGAACAAATTGATAAATTGAATACCATTGCTAGAAACGTGTGCTCTACTTATAATGTTACTTATTGCTTTAATAAATCTTGTTGTTGTAGGAGGTATAAACACCTCCCTTTTCAATGTGAGTATAATTATAATGTTACCATATCTTCTTATGTTAAAGGAAATTATGACTTTTATGATGTGGAACAAATTGAAGAATTTATTGCTTGGAAGGGTGCATTTGAACTTGCTAGTTTGCTTGAAAATACTGATGATTCACCTTATAAATATGAGGTTTATGATATACTTAAATTTTTCTTTGATAATTACAAGGAAGAAAATAGCTATTCTTGAATATATTAATAGATGCTTTCCACAAACAGAAGAGACTAATGCCTCGCAGGAGCTTATGGAAGAAGAAATTGCTAAAACGGGAAGCTCATTAGATGAAAAAGAGGAGGAGAGTGATGAACAAAAGGAGGAAGAATGGATCTACCCATGCCTACCTTCTAATGAGAGTAACTCTTTACCTCTTACATTATTTGATTGTCCCTCATGATTACCAAAGTAGGATGAATGTTATGTTCCTATGGATTCTTTTGAAATATCTGCTATGGGTAAAACTTGTGATAATAGTTATGCTCTTGTTATCCATGATAATCCTATATTCATGCCTAACTTCGAAATGCATGGTACTAAAGTGCTTAGAAAATGTTTATGATAAAGCTCTAGATGATGGTCCTATATTGAATGATCAGTCACCTTGTTATAAAATTGTTAAAAGTGGGTTTGAAGGTTTTAATCCCACTATTTTTTAGCTTGATAAAAAGTATGTGTTTGTAGATCATAAAAAGCATACTTTATGTGATAGTTATATTGTTGAATTTATTCATTAGGCTACTAAAAATTATTATGAGAGAGGAAAATATGGTTGTAGAAGTTTTCATGGTACTTAAACACCTCTCTATGTGCTGAAAGTTTTGAAGTTACTCTTGTTTTATCTTCCTACGCTTGTCACTTTGTTCTTTGTGAATTTATTTGCGTATAAGACTCCTATGCATAGGAAGTGGGTTAGACTTAAATGTGTTTTAAATTTGCTTCTTGATGCTCTCTTTTACTTCAATTCATATTTCTTATGTGAGCGTCTTCTCAAACTATCATGCCTAACTTAAAGGCGTTAAAGAAAATTACTTCTTGGGAGATAACCCAGTAGTTTTCTTGAGTCTTGGAAGTTATTACTTCTGTAATAACCTCTCCTTATCCTTTTTATTTGATTTTTGTGCCAAGAATAACATCTAATGAGAGAAGTAAGATTTGGGGATGTTGTTGTCGCGAAACAGATTTTTGTGCTTCACTGTAAAAATTCGTGCAAAATCTCTATATCTCGGATTGAGACGTAATTTTCTGAGTAAGTCCCCAGGTTGTTAGCTAACTTTCGTTAATTCAACACTTTTTTATTTGAGCAACAAAAGGTCTTCCAAAAAATCGGTTTTTACCTGCTGGTCTGTTTTGACAGATTTCTGCCATTATTTGCATTTGCTTCTTATTGATTCCTTTTTGGGAAATTGAGATTTTTGAGGGAGTTGCTACAGTAGCTTGTGTCTTTAGTGGAAGTTTTTTCAGTTTTGAAGCTAAACCTAAAGGTTTATAATTTTTAATGCACAAATGTAGCTAATGAAGATTGTGTGAAGTTTTGTATGAAGGAATTTTTCAAGTGTAGGGGAAGAATGATGTAATGAGAAGAAGAATGGACAAAAGCTCAAGCTTGGGGATGCCACCCTATTTCACCCCAAGAAATACTTAAGAGGTACAAGCATAAAATCTTGGGGATGCCCAAGGCATCCCCTTCTTCATTAATAAAAAGCACAGGTCTCTTTCTAGACACTTCGTTTTTATTGTTTCATACACTGTTGTGTGGTTCTTGGAGCGTCTTAGTTTTTTTTTTGTTTGGTTAGTTTGCTTGAATAAAGTAGTTGTACCCCCGCTTTCTCTGTGATGTTTCAAATAAGTTGATTGGTGTTGGAAAAGAGTAGAAAGTTTCATGCTTATAGTGGTACAAAAGTGAGCTTGCTTTGACTGTGGCTTAGACTTTATCATGTCATGCTAGATGTTTTTTGACCTTATGCTTAGTAATTATTGCTGTAGAATGACTTGTTCCAAACAATTGATATTGCTTAATGTGCCTTGAAAGAATCATGCTTTGTTTTAGCATACAAAAGCATAATATTGTGGTATTCTCCTTTGATGCTTTGTTTGGGTTGACTTGGCCATGATCACACCATGTTATGACTATGTACCAGTCACCTTAGCCTCTATGATCATTTAGTTTTTGAATTGTGGTACCACGTTATGCTTTGATTAGTAATGTTCTGTCGCTCTGCATGATTATGGCCATAATTGCTCTCTTAGTTGGTCGCTCCCAGTCTTTTGCTAGCCTCCACTTGTATTGAGTAAGCTCTACTCATGCATCCAACTCCCAAGAAACCAAGTTATTCCAAAGTGTCCACTATAAATTCCTATGCATGGTGTGTTACACCATTCCAAGTATATTCTTGTTTTATCTACCTTCCAATTAAATAGTCACTTTGTAATGTGAAAATTAGTGATTAAAGCTCTCACAAACTTGATGGCACACTTTATTTTTATTGCCCCTAATAAACTTGAACCATTGTGTCATCTATGTTGTATATGCTTGCACTTATAAGTTGGAAATTAGCAGAACCGTGCTATCACAGGGAACGCTTTTAACACATGTAAATATCTAACCAGTTGATATCATGCTCTTTTGTTTATGGATGTTGGCGGTGTGAAATAAAAGGGGAGCTTGTAAGTCCATGGAGTTAAGTATATGTGTTAGAGAAACGCCTGGGCCACTAGCCTAAGCCATGCCTAATCATGGTGGAAACTTGTAGCATAACCATAGTGGGTAGTCTATGAAGCATTCTTCTTATAAAAAAAGAGAGATAGAAAAAGAGGAAATAACAGAAAAAGCACCATTTTCCCATGGTAAATAAGAAGATTGCTAAGATGCTCATTATCTGTTGCCTTGTTATTTTGATATGGGATAGCTCCTGTGTCATGGGGCAAGGGGTACCCCGTTGGCGGTTCTCTATGATACACATATACTTACTATGACAAGAACTTACCGGTAACTAAATTGAGTAGCATGAGGAACGGCCCTCATACTCAAGGGACATGAGATTGCCAAATTATACTTTGTTAAGCATATACTCCATACTTTGTTCACTTTAACCTTAATCACTTCAAGATGCTTATGATATGGGCAATGAGAGCTGAAAGCTAACAAGTACCATAATTTTTGGAAGCTCTTTACGAAACTTGAAATCCCTGCTTCCTTTTGAAGGGCCTTTCTTCCACTTTTATATTGAGTCTTCACCTTCTATCCTTAGGCACCAATTGAGAGATCAAAGTTGTCATTCTTAGTTATATGTGCATTGTCCCAAAACTTATTGATTGATTCGTAATGTTGATATTGCTTGTTCTTGAACTATTTGTATCTAGTCACCCTTATGAACTTTGAAGGTGTCCTATGCATTTATGTTTTGCTACTCCATGAGGGACAAGCTGAATACCACTATGCTATGTTTTCTATATGTGAAACAAACAAACGTCTTTCAATGCATTGTTATTCATGATCTTTGTTTGTATCCTTTTCATGTTACAACATAGTTGCTTTGTCTTATTGTTAGAACTTCATATTTCATTTTCATGTTTAGAGTACTTTGATCCCAACTTTCAATGCTTGCAAATGGTTTGATCATGATTGTGATGGTGCATGTCACCTACCTACTCGAGGACGAGCAGGAGTTAATCTTGGGGATGCTTGATACGTCGTAAAAGTATCTATAATTTTTGATGTTCCATGCTTGTTTAGTATCAACTTTGATTTGCTTTGCTTTGTCTACACTTTGAGGTATCTTTATACATTTTCTGGGACTAACCTATTAACAAGATGCCGCAGTGCCAGTTGCCTGTTTTCTGTTGTTTTTGGTTTCCGAAAAGCTAGTAAGGAAATATTCTCGGAATTGGACAGGACAAAAGCCAAAGTCAATATTTCACCGAGGAGATCACACAGATCGAAGGGCAGCGAAAGGGGGCTACAGAGCCGCCACACCCTAGGGTCGCCCGGGCCCACCCTAGGGCGCGCCGTCCTATGGTGTGGGCGCCCTAGCCGCCCTCCTGTCTCGCCTCTTCGCCTATAAAATCGCCCAATGCAAAAACCCTAAGCACCTGATCACACCTCCATGAAACAGTCCGTAGCCGCCGCCACCATCGTCCCTAGATTGGGGGGGGGGGGATCTGAAGCTTTTCCCGGCACCTCGCCGGAGGGTAGAGATCATCCCTGAGGCCTTCTTCATCACCATGCCAACCTCCAGTATGATGCGTGAGTAGTTCACTCTTGGACTATGGGTCCATACAGTAGCTAGATGGTTGTTTCTCCTCCTTTCTGCTATCATGTTTAGATCTGGTGAGGTACGTTCATGATCAAGATCATATATTTGTAATCATACATGTTGTGTTTGTGGGGATCCGATGGATATTGAGATTGCTATGTCAGATTAATTATTGACTCTATCATGTCTTATTCATTATTGATTATATCATGTATGTGTTGTTTGAGATCTAGCATGCTCTCCGTTTCTAGTAGCTATCTTCGCCAAGTAGATGCTAGTGACTCCAAGAGGGAGTATTTATGCTTGATAGTGGGTTCATGCCTCTATTAAATCTGGGGAAGTGACATGAATCTCTAAGGTTATAGATGTGTTGTTGCTACTAGAGATAAAACAACAATCTTTTGTTCATGGAACAATTGTATTGTTTACTTTACACACATTGCTTAAGGCAGTTATCCGTTGCTTGCAACTTAATACCGGAGGGGGTTCGGATGATAACCTGAAGGTGGATTACTAGTCATAGATGTAGTTGGATGGCGGTCTATGTATCTTGTTGTACTGCCCAATCAAATCTCATAGGATCATGAATGTCTAGTATTTGCATTGTTATGCCTTGCTCAGTCCTGTAAATTGCCCCGCTGTATTTTTTTTACCCAGCATGTTATGTTATTTATCTTAAGGAGAACACCTCTAGTGAACTGTGGACCCCAGTCCAATCTTTACCATTGATACATCATCTACTATTACTGTTTACTTTCTGCAATCAACCATTACCTTCCACACTATACGTTTAATCCTTTGTTTTCAGCAAATCAGTGAGATTGACAACCTCACTATAAGTTGGGGCAAAGTCTTGAGTTTGTGTTGTGCAGGATTCCAAGTTGCTAGCAACACCTTGGAGTTGTTTCCTTGCTCCTACTGGTTCGATAACCTTGGTTTCATAACTGAGGTAAAATTTGCCGCTATGCTCATCATACCTTCCTCTTGGGATCTCCCAACGAAGCTCTAAAACTGATCCGCGTCACCTACAAGAATTGTTGATCGTGTTATGGATAATTATTATTTTGGGGATGGAAATATCCATCCTGGTGATCACTTAAATTTTTATCCATGAATTATGCGGGTTGTTTAAGTGTGCAGGTATCACAATATAACAAGTTAAGAAAAATGTTACTCTCTATAACATTGAAAGGAAGAGCTTAAGAATGGTATAAGCTGCTGAAGAACGGACAAGCTATGGAATAGGATGAAATTGTACCTCTCTTTTATTCTAAATTCTATCCTCCCAGTGAGATTCATAAGGATAGGAATCAAATATATAACTTTTGGCCTCGTGATGGAGAGGGTACAGCCGAAGCTTGGGGGAGATTGAAGTTACTAATGCTCAAATGTCCTATTCATGAACTCCCTAATGATATTATTATTAATAACTTTTATGCAAGGCTTTCTCTTCATGATAAAGATTTATTAGATGCTTCTTGTGTTGGATCATTCACACGTATGAAGGAATAAGCTAAATGGGATCTTCTGGACCATATTCAAGAAAACACTGAAGCATGGGAGAATGACAAAGGAAGAAAGTCAGGTATAAATTATGATTACGAATGCATTAAATCTTTTATGGGAACTGATGAATTTCATGATATTAGTACTGAGTATGGTCTTGATTCTCAAGTTCTTGCAAATTGCTTTAAGGCCTTTGCCTCCGATATATAAATTCCAAAAAAAAGGAGTGGAACAAGTACCATGCACCTTATAAAGATGTTGTTAATCATGTTCCTGCTAGAAACATTGAAGTTTGTATTGTTGATCATATTTTTCCTGAACTTTATATTGAGAAAATACCTTTTCCTTCTAAGGTAAAGTTTAATTCTATTATAGCTAATGTGGTTAGAAAAAGTACAAAGAAAGCCGTTGAACCTGATGAACAAATAAATATTGAACCTGTAGTAGCAATTGTGAAAGACCTTGTCACTAAGAATGTAGAAGATGGGCATATTATGTTTTGTGAAGATGCTTCTAATATTGTCTCACATCCTGGTAAAACTAGGAGAGCTAGTATCCATGTGCTTTCTGTTAGGATTGGTGATCATTGCTATTATGGTTTATGTGATATTGGCGCAAGTTCTAGTGCTATTCCTTATGAGCTTTACAGAGAAATTATGCATGAAATTGGTCCTTCTGAACTTGAGGAACTTGATGTGGTTATTCACCTTGCTAATAGAGAGACAGTCTGTCCAATAGGTATTATAAGATATGTGGAAGTTCTTTGTGGTAAGATTAAATATCCTGCTGATTTTCTAGTGCTTAGTAAGGAAGCTAGTAAAACTTGTCCTATCATTTTTGGTAGACCATTTCTGAACACTTGTGGAGCTATTATAGATTATAAGTAGGAGAAAATTTTAACTAAGTTTGATGGAGAATCTTATGAGTTTAATTTTTCCAAATTTGCTAAAACTCCTTTTGAAAATGAATTTCCCAATGAGGATTTCAGAGTTGAACAACTTTATTCTATTTCTCTTGCTCCTAACAATGCTTTGCAACAATATATGGAAGATCATGAGAGTGAGGTCTTCATGGAAGAAAGAAATGAGATTGATGAGATTTTTCATCGCCAACCTCAGATGCTTAAGCATAACCTACCCGTGGAAGATCTGGGTACCACATTAGCACCTAAAGGGGATCTTGTCTTCGATTTAAAACCTTTTCCTGATGATCTTAAATATGCTTATCTATATGATAAGAAAATATATCTTGTTATTATTAGTTCTAAACTTTCAGGAAAGGTTATTGGAAGTATTGAAGAAACACCGAGAATCTATGGGTTATACTCTTGATGATTTAAAAGGGATTTCTAGTACTATATGCCAGCATGCTATTAATATAGAACCTGATGCAAAGCCAGTTGTTGAACATCAACGCCGTCTAAATCCTAAGATGAAGCAAGTGGTAAGAAATGAGGTATTAAAACTTCTTCATGCTGGTATTATTTTTCCTATTGCTGATAGTAATTGGGTTAGTGCTGTTTATTGTGTCCCTAAGAAAGGAGGAATAACTATTGTGCCTAATGAAAATAATGAACTTATACCTCAAAGAGTAGTAGTTGGTCATAGGATGTGCATTGACTTTAGAAAGGTGAATATAGTCACTAAGAAATATCATTATCCTCTGCCTTTTATTGAAATGCTAGAAAGGTTTTCCAAAAAGACTCACTTTTGTTTTCTTGATGGTTATTCTGGGTTTTCTCAAATTGCTGTGAAAGCACGAGACCAAGAGAAAACCACTTTCACGTGTCCCTATGGAACTTATGCTTATAGGCATATGCATTTTGGTTTATGTAATGCTCCTGCTACTTTTCAGAGATGTATGGCTGCTATATTTCATGGTTTTTCTGAAAAAATTGTGGAAGTATTCATGGACGATTTTTCCGTCTATGGAACTTCCTTTGATAATTTGTTGCACAACCTTGATAAAATTTTGCAGATATGTGAAGAAACTAATCTTGTTCTTAATTGGGAGAAATGCCATTTTATGGTTAATGAAGGGATTGTTCTTGGATATAAAATTTCTAAAAGAGGCATTGAAGTTGACAGATCCAAAGTTGAAGAAATTGAGAAAATGCCCTGTCCTAGGGATATTAAAGATATTCGTAGTATCCTTGGTCATGCTGGTTTCCATAGAAGGTTTATGAAAGATTTCTCCAAAATTTCAAAACCCCTTACTAATCTTCTTTAAAAAGATGTACCTTTTGTTTTTGATGATGATTGTAAGGAAGATTTTGAAACTCTAAAGAAAGCTTTAACTACCGCTCCTATTGTCCAACCACCTGACTGGAATCTACCCTTTGAAATTATGTGTGATGCTAGTGATTTTGTTGTAGGTGCTATTCTTGGGCAACGAATAGATAAAAAACTTAATGTAATCCATTATGCTAGTAAGACTCTTGATGCTGCTCAAAAGAATTATGCTACTACTGAAAAGAGTTCTTAGCTGTAATTTTTGCTTGCGATAAGTTTAGACCCTATATTGTTGATTCAAAAGAATTATGCTACTACTGAAAAGAGTTCTTAGCTGTAATTTTTGCTTGTGATACGTCGGAAACGTATCTATAATTTTTGATGCTCCATGCTTGTTAGTATCTACTTTGCTTTGCTTTGTATACACTTTGAGGTGCTTTTTACATGTTTTCTGGTAGTAACCTATTAACAAGTTGCCATAGTGCCAGTTGCCTGTTTTCTGCTGTTTTTGGTTTCAGAAAAGTTAGTAAAGAAATATTCTCGGAATTGGACTGGACAAACATCAAAGTCAATTACTTTCCGTGGGGAACAAGAAGTCCAGAGGGGAGCCGGAGAGGCGGGCCAGGGTGCCCAGACCCCCTAGGCGCGGGTGGGCCCTGCCGCACGCCTAGGAGGGGTGTGGGGCCCCTGGTCGCCTCCTCGGCCTCCCCCTTCGCCTATAAGAAGCCCCCGATGCAGAAACCCTAAGTACCCAATCAAATCTCCACGAAATCATCTATTGCCGCCACCACCATCGTCCCTAGTTCGGGGGGGGGGGGGATGTGAAGTTCTTCCCGGCACCCTGCCGGAGGGGAGATCATCTCAGAGCCCTTCTCTCCGGTATGATGCGTGAGTAGTTCCACCTTGTATTATGGGTCCATGTAGTAGCTAGATGGTTGTATCTCCTCCTTTGTGCTTTCATGTATAGATCTTGTGACCTCTGTTCATGATCAAGGTCTAATCTATTTGTAATCATGCATGTTGTGTTTGCGGGGATCCAATGGATATTGAGATTATTATGTTGGTTTGATTAATGGTTTTGTCTTTATGAATCTATCATGTATGTGCTGTTTGTGATTTTGCATGCTCTCCATTGTTAGTAGCTATCTTGGCCAAGTAGTTGCTAGTGACTCCAAGAGGGGGTATTTATGCTCGATAGTGGGTTCATGCCTCTAGTTTCCAAGGGAAGTGACAATAATCTCTTGATTTGTAGATGTCTTGTTGCTACTAGGGACAAAACAATGGTCTCTTGTTCATGGAACATGTGGGTTACCTTACACACTTTGCTTAGCGGTTATGCATTGCTTGCAACTTAATGCTGGAGGCGGTTCGGAAGATAACCTGAAGGTGGACTTCTAGTCATAGATGCAGTTGGATGGCGGTCTATGTATCTTGTTGTATTGCCCAATCAAATCTCATAGGATCTTTTCGACTAGTAATTGCATTGTTATGCCTTGCTCAGTTCCTGTCAATTGCCCTGCTGTAATTTGTTTACCCTTCATGCCATGTTGTTTATCTAAGGAGAGCACCTCTAGTGAACTATGGACCCCGGTCCAATCTTTACCACTGATACAACGTCCACTATTTTGTTTAGTTGCTGCAAACCATTACCTTCCACACCATATGTTTAATCCTTTGTTACAGCAAACCGGTGAGCTTGACAACCTCACTGATTCTTTGGAGCAAAGTCTTGAGTTTGTGTTGTGCAGGACTCCATGTTGCTAGCAACACCTGTGTGACATTTCCTTCCTCCTACTGGTTCGATAACCTCGGTTTCTTACTGAGGGAAACTTGTTGTTGTGCTGCTTCATACCTTGCTCTTGGGGTTTCCAACGAAGCGTCCCACGACAAGTGGTGGGCACCATCAAGCTATTTTCTGGCGCCGTTGTTGGGGAGGCTAAGGATTCACAAGGGGAGTCCTTCACTTCCTTTCTCTTTACTCTGTTTTTAGTTTGCTTTGTTTCTTTTGCTTGGTTTTGTTTGCCTCTTTTCAAAAAACCCAAAAAAATTAGTCTAGTTTGATTTGCTTTCTTTATTAAAAACACACAAAAAATAGTTCCTACTCTGGTTGCTGGTCTGTTATTGCCTTGCTTGGTCATGCTTTCTATCAATGGATGGTTTCTTTGAAACTAGTTCTTATTGGCAAGGTGGGTTCACGGAAGAACAAAAGTATTATTATAAGGAACACCGTTTGTCACAAAAAGGGAAACACTTATGGGAACAAATTGATAAGTTGAATACTATTGCTAGAGAAGAAATTTCGAGTATTGATCTTAATGTTTCTTCATTTGAAAATACTTGATTCTTACTTCTTGTGCCTAACTTAAAGGCGTTAAAGAAAAGCACTTGTTGGGAGATAACCCAAGAGTTTTCTTGAGTCTTGGAAGTTATTACTTCAGTAATGACCTCTCTTTATCCTTTTTGTTTGCTTTTTGTGCCAAGAATGACCTCTAATGAGACGGAAGTAAGATTTGGGGAGTTGCTGTCCTGAAACAGATTTCTGTCCTCCACCATAAAAATTCGTGAGGAGTCTATGTAACTCGGATTGATCTAAACATTTATGAATAAATCCCCCAGTATGTTATCTAACTTTCGTTAGTTCAACACTTTTTGATTTGAGCAACATAAGAGTTTCAAAAAAATGTTTTCTACCTGTTGGTCTGTTTTGACAGGTTTCTGCCAGTATTTGTATTTGCTTCTTATTGATTCCTTTTTGAGTTCTCTTTAGGTGAATTGATATTTTTGAAGGAGTTACTACAGTATCTTGTGTTTTTAGTGAAAAACCTTGCTGTTCAAAAGCTTTGCCAGGGGTCTAATATTTTTTGAATACACTAATGTTGCTAATGAAGATTGTGTGAAGTTTTGTATGAAGGAAAAAATTTAGGTGTAGAGAGAGAATAATGCAATGAGATGAAGAATGGACAAAAGATCAATCTTGGGGATGCCACCATGGTATCACCCCAAGAAATATCCAAGAGGTACAAGCGTCAAAGCTTGGGGATGCCCAAGGCATCCCCTTCTTGATCAATAAAAAGCTCAGGTCTGTCTAGACACTTCTTTTTTATTGTTTCATGCATAGTTGTGTTGTTCTTGGAACGTCTTAGTTTTCGTTTGCTCCGCTTAGTTTGTTTAGAATGCGTGAATAAATTAGTTTGGACCCCCGTTCTCGCTGTGTTGTTTTGCAAATAAGTTGCTTGGTGTTGAAAAGGAGTAGTAAGTTCTTGCTTGAAGTGCAAGAGGAGCTTGCATTGACTGTGACTTTGAATTTAGCATGACATGCTAGGTGTTTTTTTGACCTTATGCTTAGTGATTATTGCTGTAGCATGTCTTGTTCCAAATAATTGGGATTGCTTAGTGTGTTTTGAAGAAATTATGCGTTGTTTTAGCATGCAAAAGCATAGTATTGTGATATTCTCCTTTGATGCTTTGCTTGGGTTGACTTGGCACATGCTCACACCATGTTATGACTATGACAAGTCACCATTATCCTCTATGATCATTTAGTCCTTGACTTGTAGTACCACTCTTTGCTTTGATTAGTATGCTTTGTTGCACTGCATGATTATGGCCATTATGCTCTCTTAGTTGGTTGCTTCAAGTCTTTTTCTAGCCTCCACTTGTATGAGTAAGTTATACTCATGCTTCCAACTCCCAAGAAACCAAGTTATTCCAAAGTGTCCACTATAAAATCCTATGCATGGTGTGTTACACCATTCCAAGTATATTCTTGTTTTTAGCTATCTTCCAATTAAAAACTATTTTGATATGTGAAAATTTAGTGATTAAAGCCCTCACAAACTTGATGGAACACTTTATATTCTTTGCCCCTAATAAATTTGAACCATTCTGACATCTATGTTGTATATGCTTGCACTTATACGTTGGAATTAACAGAACCGTGATGTCACGGGGAACTTTTTCAACATTGCACTTGTACTTTGTACTCAGTTGATATCATGCTCTTTTGTGTATGGATGTCACCGGTGTGAAATAAAGAGGGAACTTGTAAGTCCATGGAGTTTGTATCCTGTGTTAGAGAAACGCCTGGGCCGCTAGCCTAAGGCATGCCTAATCATGGTGGAAACTTCCAGCATCACCATAGTGACATCTATGAAGCATTCTTCTTATAAAAAAAGAGACACATTGAGAAAATAGGAAAGAGAGAAAAAACACCATATTCCCATGGTACATAAGAAGATTGATGAGATGCTCATTGTCTGCTTGCCTTGTCATTTTGGTTATGGGAAAGCTCTTGTACCATGTGTAAGGGGTACCCCGTTGGCGGTTCTCAATGATATGCAAATACTTACAATGACAAGAACTTACCTAGACTCAAAGTGGAGTATGCATGAGGTGTGACCCTTGTATTCAAGGGACTTGAGATTGCCAACTTATACTTCATCAAGCATATACTCCATCTCTGCCACTTTAACCTTACCACTTCAATATGCTTATGATAGGGGCAATGAGGGCTTAAAGCTAACAAGTACCATAATTTTTGGAAGCTCTTTTTGAAACTTCTAATCCCTGCTTCCTTTACAAAAAGGCCTTTCTTCCACCATTATTTGAGTCTCCACCTTCTACCTTTAGGCACCATTAAGAGAGCATAGTTGTCATTCTGTGTGCAGTGTTCCAAAGCTTATTAATTGATGCATATTGTGTTATTACTTGTTCATGTGCTATCTGTTTCTAGTCACCCTTGTGAACTTTGCAGGTGTCCTATGCATTTTATTGCTACTCTATGAGGGACAAGCTGATTACCACTATGCTATGTTTTCTGCATGTGAAACAAACAAACGTTTTTCAATGCATATTATTCATGATCTTTGTTTGTAGCTTGCCATGTTGCATGCATAATTACTATGTCCTATTGTTAGAACTCCATCTTTCATGCACATGTTTAGAGTTCTTTGATCCTAGCTTTCAATACTTGCAAATGGTTGGATCTTTATTGTGAGGGTGCATGTCACCTCAAAAATTATTCCTTTATCACTTACCTACTCAAGGACGAGCAAGAGTTAAGCTTGGGGATGCTGATACGTTGGAAATGTATCTATAATTTTTGATGCTCCAGGCTTGTTAGTATCTACTTTGCTTTGCTTTGTCTACACTTTGAGGTGCTTTTTACAAGTTTTCTGGTACTAACCTATTAGCAAGTTGCCACGGTGCCAGTTGCCTGTTTTCTGCTGTTTTTGTTTTTAGAAAAGTTAGTAAAGAAATATTCTCGGAATTGGACGGGACAAACGTCAAAGTCAATTACTTTCCGTGGGGAACAAGAAGTCCAGAGGGGAGCCGGAGAGGCGGGCTAGGGCGCCCAGACGCCCCTAGGCGTGGGTGGGCCCTGCCCCGCGCCTAGGAGGGGTGTGGGGCCCCTGGTCGCCGCCTCGGCCTCCCCCTTCGCCTATAAGAAGCCCCCGATGCAGAAACCCTAAGCACCCGATCAAATCTCCACGAAACCGTCTATAGCCGCCGCCACCATCGTCCCTAGATCGGGGGGATCTGAAGTTCTTCCCGGCACCCTGCCGGAGGGGAGATCATCCCGAAGGCCTTCTCTCCGGTATGATGCGTGAGTAGTTCCACCTTGGACTATGGGTCCATGTAGTAGCTAGATGGTTGTATCTCCTCCTTTGTTGTCATGGGAATGGCCACGACAGATGCTGCAATCGGCAGCGATTAGTAGAACAAGGGGCAAGGGTGGCCAGCCATATGCGGTGCGAGACGAGGGCGGAGACACAAGGGTTTACCCAGATTCGCCCCCCGGAGGGTAAAGCCCTACTCCTGCTTGGTTGTATTGATGAGAGAGTACAAAAGGCGAGCTCGACGACTATTCGGCGAGTCGCAGGGGGTGTATGATGGAACGTGTCCTCTATGCGTACCCTAGGGAGGTTTATATAGGCTCACCACGCTAGGGTTTACAGATATACAACCGAATTAGTTAAGGATTCAGAGGATACTTGACCTAATCCGACTGGGTCTAGCTACGCTTCTGGGCCTCCAGCTTCTAGTCGCCTGGCTCCTCGTTAAGTTTTGATCCAGTCACCATCCTGCAGGCCCACTCGCTGGCAGCTTGGGCCAGTAGGAAACGTCCTGCTGGGTATACCCCACTCGGCATATCCCCATCAGTAGTCCCCGAGGCCGTCGTTGATTCGTCGCAGGTGTTCGTTGGCAGTCGGAGTATGCGGGTCCAATTTGGACGCCTAGTCGAATCAGCGGTGGACTCCCTGAATGAAAGAGGGAACTTGTTATCTTAGTCACAATAACGGCGACCAGTCAAATCGCAGCAAAGCGAATAGGTCGGCGAATAATCGAATCACTGCTATGTTGATCAAGTCGGCGAATCATCGAGTCGCTGAAGCCAGCGAGTCGAGTAGGCAAAGTTGGACCGTCAACACTGGTCAAACTAGCCGTTGGGTAATCCAACGGTAATATTGGCGTAATCACCGTGCGGTAAGGGATCTCTGAGAATGGCGGGTAATAGGCGCTATATAAGGGGAGTGAAGGGCGACAAGTGGTCATCCCTACATTTCCTCCGATCTCGCGCGTCTCCCAATCTTCCATTCCTCCTTAGCGATTAGAGCGACCCGCAACCCTAGATCTTCCGACTGACGGCGCCTCCGATGGAGCCATGGGGGAGATCCAAATGCACGAAGGTTCTGTTTAAATCATTAAAGGAAGCAGGGATTATCCGTGCCGGGAGGTGGCGCATCCCCGCGGTTAAAGAAGTGGTGCCAGATCCGCGTGACAGAGAGTTCATCTTCTTCACCAGCCACCTGGAGAGGGGACTCGGGTTCCCTACCTCCCTCTTCTTTCAACGCTTCTGCGCCTACTACGGCATCCAGCTGTCAGACCTAGTTCCGCACAACATTGAGCAACTTGCCATTTTTGTGGTGTTTTGTGAGTGCTACCTAGGCTGCCAATCGTATTTCCCCCTGTGGCAAGATCTATTCCATAGGAGGATCGAAGGCGAAGAAGCAAGCGGCCCGATGCTAGCCGCAGGCGGCCTCACCTTTCAGTTGAAGTAGAAGGCCTCCTTCTTCGATCTGATGCTGCCAAAGAAGGCAGAAAACGAATGGAAAAAACATTGGTTCTATGTAACCGAGTCGCCGCCGGACGACGAGGTGGCGCTTCCAATGTACTCCGCCGACTGGCCTGAGCCGCGTCAGCTCCAAGTCGCCAATATCCCGCACGACCAGAGGATGGTGGTTGATGAGATGCTGCAAACAATCCGCAACTTGAAGAAGAAGGGCCTCCAGACCATCAATTTGTACAATTGTTGGTTCGAGCGGTGACTAGTGCCTCTGGCCAGTCGCGACCACTACATGTATGAGTATACGAGCAAGGATGACCCGACAAAGTCCTGCACTGCCGAGTGGAGGCTCAACGATTACACCCTGGCCCTGGAGAAAATCACAGAGGCGGAATACCTTGACGTGAAGGCCGGTGTCGCCCCTTACACCGCGAAGCGCAAGGCTCCGACAGTAAGTCCTTACTTTCTTGTACATTTCGCAATCGCAAATTTGCAGTCGCGATTCGTGCTAATCGCATCTTGTCATTGCAGTTGTTCCAAGTGGTGTAAGGTTAGCTTTCGCCCGCAGACGACGAAAATTCGAACGAGTCCGCCGAGGATGATAGCGAGTCTTTATCGGACAAGGGCGGCGTCAGACGGTGGCGGCGACGACAACAACAACGATGATGATGACGACGAGGCCATGGAGGTCGCCGCACCCACGGTCCGTAAGACCCGTGGGCAACGACAGCGCGAGCTCTAGGCCAGCAAGAGCCTCAAGGCTCACGGCGAAGATGATGACGAGCTCCCCGAGCACACCTCGCAGCGTGAGGTCACGCCATCGAAGAAGAAACCACCACCGAAGAAGAAGGGGCCAACCAAGCCAGCGTCACCACCTCATTGGTAGCTTGAAGCTACCGTGGCGAGAAGCTGGGACCAGCCGACGCGGCCGCGACAGCGCAGCGGCCGTGGTAGAGGGTGAGGTGCCGCTGGCATCACTGCCACCGCCCTTTACCGTCATCACCGGGCTTGGGACCGTTCCATCCGCGGGTGCCTCTCCGCCGAGGGGAGCGGGCGCAACGACTGCCGCGGACCCTCCTACTGTGGCTTCATCCACGAAGAAGCCCTCTGTGACCTGGGTCCAGAGCGTGCTAGAGACAGGTCTCAGCCAGAAGCTGGGGCCAGAATTGGAGAAGCCTGTGAGTATTTGCACCGGCCTCTGTTTCATCCCACTCTCCAAGTGATTACCTCTTTGAATTGTCCAATCACCTTATGTTTGTTCGGCTAACTCGCTTACATCGCCATGTTACAGGACTGGTGTGAAGAAGATAGGCCACCCCTCGGTGGCCAAGGTCCCGTTGGGTGCCCCGGGGGCGCAAGTCGATCCCTGAAGAAGAGGAAGAGCGATGAAGTCGCGGCCCCCATTGAAGGCGCAAAAAAGTCAAAGGGCGACGAGGTCGTCACAATTTCAGACGAACCGGTGGTCGCCCCGAGCGAAGCTCTGATTGGAGCGGATGCGGCCTCGAAGGCCATGGTGGACGCGAAGTCGCAGTGGGTGGAACCCGTGGCGTCAGTCGGGGCAACGGGCCCGACCTCGAGTGGCGCGGGGGCTGCAGTAGCGACGTTCCCTCGCTTTGTAGCGAATGCCTCTACGGCGAGTGCGTCGGCGCCATCAAGCCAGGTGCCTGAGGTCGTCGGCACGAAGGTCGACCAACATCGAGGGCACACTCCTTTCGTGCTCCCGTCGGTGGATGCAATGGAGCTTCACAACATGCTAGGTGCCACCATCCAGGTATGTCCAGTCCCTGAGGATCGGGCCACTAAATTTCAGCGGTCGGATCCTTATTGATTTTGAGGTCTAGTCCCCGAGTGTCTAGTCGCTGAATTTCAGCGGCTAGGCACTTATGAATTTTTTCGTTGTCCAGTCCCCGAGTGTCTAGTCGTTGAATTTCAGCGGCTAGGCACTTAGGAATTTTTCGCTATCCAGTCCAGATTCAGCGACTAGCCACTTAGGAATTTTTTCGCTGTCCAGTCCCCGAGTGTCTAGTCACTGAATTTCAACGGCTAGGCGCTTTGCAATTGTTTCTTTGATTGGTTGTCATTGTGCAGGGGCTTCAGCGCGAGTCGGCGGAGCGACTGGAAAAGGATCTCCACTGTTCAAGGGACGAACGAGCAGCTTCGGGCGACTGCTGATAAGTGCTTGTCATGCTTATTGTCGAGGATGTATTTTGTGAGTTCCGTGCTTATGGATTTATTGACGTAGAGGGTCATGCGACTGCGATGGAGAAAGCCCGTGAAGGCATGGTCCTTGCAAGCGACCTGACGGCTGCCCAATCTTCCTTGAGCGCCGCAGAGAGGCGGATCGCTGACCTGGAGCGGGAGCTCAAGGACGCAAAGGCGGAGGTGACCTCAGCTGATGAGAGGGGCAAGGCGGCCGTTGCTGCTGCTGCCGAGGAACGAAAAGTGTCAGACACGCTTGTCTCCGGGCTGCAGGATGACCTTTCCGGTCTTCAAGATTTCGTTACGGGGACCTGTCGTCCTTTGATTGGTGAGCTCTTTGTTCCTTGGCGAGTCCCCAAGCATGCGGGTCGCTTTTTTTTGCTGGAGCCTTCCTTACTGTTTGCTTGTGTGTTGTAGGAAGGATAATTGATGATGTTGCTCAAGCGCAGTCGTATGACGTGCGGCAATGCATCACCATGCTGGTTGACTCTGCCGCTCTGTCAGCGACCTGCATTCACGCGTACCTTCAGGAGATCTCGCCCACGGAGGTGATCCCCAGCTACCTCGTCGAAGTCTGGCGCTACCTGGAGAAGGCCCCGGCTGTTGTTGAATTCATGTCGCGGTCGACCTTTCGTCGTGGTGCTACGACTGCGCTGAGCCTTGGGATCGCGCACTTCCCCGACGACTTCGACCTTGACTATGTCACCAACGGATGCCCTTCGTCGACGGGCGCGGTCGAGATCGCCGAAGTGTTGAAGCTGATCGAGCGGGCTACGGTGTACTCCGACCAGGTATGGGCGATGGGTGACCTTATTCCATACCAGGAGACGGTCATCGCCCCGAACGACCCCGAGCCAGCGCACCGCGACTTCAAGGTGGAGCAGCCGTTCCGAGCAGCCATGGAGGGTGCTCTCACGACGTACCCCTCGAACCCATGTGTTCCCTTTATCCGCGGCTGCAGGAGTGGTGGCGCCTGGTCGTCGAAGCCTGCAGAGTAGATTAGTTTTCTGAGTGGCGTTAGTTATAATAGATATGTAACTTCCCTAGTAAGCGAACAAATTTTGCTGGATTAAGGAATGGAAAGATGCTTTTGTCAATGTTTTGATTTGATTGTGGGTTGTGCGAGTCCCCGAGCGCGTCCGCCCTTTGGTGGGCTTTACCTCGTTTTTATGTATATGTATGTTGTTAAAATGTTAGTAAGTTGCGGTCGACTCGCCATGGCTTGAAAATCCAGTCGCATGGCGACTCCGAGGGGTGCTTTGTACTTAGCCATTTTCCCGGGCGCGAACGTGGTCGGGTGGCCGAGTCCCCGAGCGTGGTACTTGGCTGTTCTTGTCGCATGCCCAAGGTAGGTGAGGATGGGGCACGTTGTATTAGGCGCGTCGCTCCACCTGATCCGTAGGACCAGTCGCGTGGCGAGTCGGGACGCTCATATGGCGTTTTCCTAGTCGCCCAGGTTTGGACTGCGTCGGTCGAGCGTGGTACTTAGCCGTTCGAGTTGCTGCGCCAAGGATGTGGAGGACTGGGTCGCTGTGGGAAGTGAATGCGGTAGTCTTGGCTCGGAAAGCCACTCGAGCGAGGCGACTCCGCTAGGGCTCTGGGTTGGCTTTTTTTGTGGATGATACAAGGCCCGACATTTTTCGGTGCGCTCGTACCGCACCACTTGGCCGTGCCGGTCATGTGACCAAGGGCTGACTTCCGCGAGTAGCATACCGCTGTTATTACGAGTGTGAATGGCACAATGTATGGAGAGTGGACACAATTTTGCGAATCAATCTTCTTTATTTCATAGCGGGTAGGAGGTACATGTCTGGAGTTCTAGGAGTAGAACTTCAGTAGGAGGTTTACATTCCATTGATGGGTTTCGCAGCATAGTAAATCAAAAAAATTCTACGGATGCGAACGGGAAAGCCAAGATCTAATCTAGGAGATGCAAACAACGAGGGGGGTAGATGAGATCTTCATACCCTTGAAGATTCATGAGCGTTCAACGGGCGTGGTTGATGTAGTCGCATTAGCTTCTCCTCCTCGCGATCCGATCCGATCCAATACAAGTGGCGATGCCTCCAGAGATGCACGTCGGCACCTCGACGCCTCCTTCTTCCTCGGTCCAGCAAGTGGGGTGGAGAGATAGATTGGATCTACAGCACGACGACGTGGTGCAATAGTGGAGAGTTTCTGTGGCAGGGCTTCGCCTATGCGCGGTCGGGAGAGAGAGAGATCTGGAGGGAAGCAGTATGGTGGCTAGGGTTGAAGGAGTGGGAAGGAGGGCGCCTGCCCTCTATATATAGGGGCGGCCCCTTGGCCCTCCTCCAAGCCCTAGGGCGGGGCCCCAAGGGTTGGAGTGGGGGGCAAGTTTTCCCCCTCCTTCTAGAAGGTTTCCCTAGGGTTTTGGCCGGCTGGGCCTATGGGGCCTTGTGCCCCTGGCCCAATGCAGCCAGGGAACTCCCTCGTAGGCCCACGCCCCCTCCTGACAAGTGGGGCCACGTTGGTCCCACTCCGGAAGGTTCTAGAAGCTTCCGGTACAATACCGAACAATCCGAAACAATTCCGAAATCCAAAAACTGCTTTCCCTTATATGAATCTTATTCTTCGGACCATTCCGGAACCTCTCATGACGTCCTGGATATCATCCGAGACTCTGAAAAAAAAACTCATAAACCAATTATCCATTCTATCCTAGCGTCGAGACACGTTAAGTGTGTGACCCTACGGGTTCGAGAATATGCAGACATGATCTTCTATCAATAATCAACAGCGGGGTTTGGAAACCCATATTGACTCCCACACATTCATCGATGATCATATCGGATGAACCACGATGCCAGGATTCAATTAATCCCATATATATATTCCCTTCGTCGCGCGATATTTTACTTGCCCGAGATTCGATCGTCGGTATCGGCATACCTAGTTCAATCTCGTTCACAACAAGTACTTTACTCGTTCCGTAATCCGATATCACTTTGTGATTAACTCCTTAACCACGTGCTTGAAAGCGGTGTTGATATCGATTACCGAGTGGGCCCGAAGTATATCTCTCCGACTTGGGAGGGACAAATCCCATCTCGATACATACAACCCAACAAGTACTTTCCGATCACCTGAGAGACACCTTTATGATCACCCTCTCATAGGATGAAGTTTGATGACCTCAAAGCTTTCTTCCGATACCAGGGAGTTGCATTATATCATGGTCTAAGGAATACAATATTTGACATAATAAAAGCTTCACAAAGATGAACACGATGACACGATCTAATTGCTCTACTTGATTTGGGTCTGTCCATCATATCATTCTCCCAATGATATGATCTCATTATTAATCGACAACTCATGTCTATGGTTAGGAAACCTTAACCATCATTAATCAATGAGCTAGTCCATAGAGGCATACTAGGGACACGGTGTTGTTCATAAACCACACAAGTATCAACGTTTCCACTTAATACAATTCTAGCATGGAATAGAAACTTTATCATGAACAAGAATTATAATAATAACATCTTTATTATTGCCTCTTGGCCATAATTCCAACAGTCTCCCAGTTGCACTAGAGTCAATAATCTTGTTTACATCTGGCAACAATCTAACACCCATGGCACTAAGGTGCTGATCGGTTTAGTCAACGGATCTGCGGCATTCATATCCGTATGTACTTTGCTAATCTTCAAATCTCCATCTGTTATATAATCTCGAATTATATGAAACTTGCGGTTGATATGCTTGGTCTTTGGATGATATCTTGGTTCCTTAGCCAGTGTTGTCACACAATATCTCCAGTGGGTCCAAGGCACTTGGAACCACACCAAGCTCAGTGATGAAGTTCCTGATCCAAACTCCTTCACTTGACGCTTCTGCAGCAGCCATGTATTCCGCTTCTACTGTAGATCCCGCGATCACGCTTTGCTTGCAGCTTCTCCAGCTCACAGCTCCTCCATTCAAAATATAAACGTATCCTGTCTGAGATTTAGAATCATCCTTGTCGGTGTCGAAACTAGCGTCGACGTAACCTTTTACGACGAGCTGTTCATCACCTCCATAGACTAAGAACATTTCTTTAGTCCTATTTAAATACTTTAGGATGTTCTTCACGACTGTCCAGTGTTCCACTCCTGGATCACTTTGGTATCTGCTCGTCAAACTAAGAGCATTGGACACATCCGGTCTAGTACACAACATGGCATACATGATAGAACCTATGGCCGAGGCATAAGGCACTTTGCTCATAGCTTCTCTATCGTTTACTGTAGCTGGACACTGAGCCTTGCTCAATATATTACGTGACAACATAGGCACTGAACCTTTCTTTGCCTTATCCATTCTGAATCTTTTCAGAACTTTGTCTAGGTATGTACTTTGGCTTAAAGCTATCAGGCGTCTTTGTCTATCTCTATAGATTTTGATGCCCAATATATAAGCAGCTTCCCCTAGGTCTTTCATTGAAAAACATTTTTTCAAATAACTGTTCACATCGTTAAACATGTCAATGTCATTTCCTATAATCAATATGTCATCCACATATAGTACCAAAAATGTCACTGAGCTCCCACTCACTTTCTTGTAGATACAAGCTTCGTAGCAATTTGGAGCAAATCCAAAGCTCTTGATCACTTGATCAAAACGAAGGTTCCAACTCCGAGATGCTTGCTTCAGTCCATAAATGGAACACTGAAGTTTGCACACCTTATCAGCATCCTTAGGATCGACAAAACCTTCGGGTTGCATCATATACAAATCTTCATCAATGTTGCCATTGAGGAATGTAGTCTTTACACATCTGCCATATTTCATAATCATGAAACGCAGCAATTGCTAATAAAATGCGAATGGACTTAAACATCGCTACGGGAGAAAAAGTCTCATCGTAGTCAACACCTTGAACTTGTCGAAAACCTTTCGCGACAAGCCGTGCTTTATAGACAGTAACATTACCATCCGCGTCCGTTTTCTTCTTGAAAATCCATTTGCACTCAACGGCCTTTCGGTCGCTAGGAGGGTCCACCAAAGTCCATACTTGTTTTCGCTCATGGATCCCAATTCGGATTTCATGGCCTCTAGCCATTTCTCAGAGTCTGGGCTCATCATTGCTTCCTCATAGTTCGCAGGTTCACTGTTGTCTACTAACAAGACAGTTAAGACAGGGTTGCCGTAACACTCAGGTGGGGCACGTGACCTTGTCAACCTGCGACATTCAGTAGTAGAATCGTCCAAAGCTTCATGATCCTTGTCATTAGCTTCCTTTATTGTTGGTGTAGACGGCACTGGAACAATTTCAGGTGCTGCGCTACTCTCCAACTCAAGAGAAGGTTCAATAACCTCATCTAGCTCTACTTTCCTCCCACTCACTTCTTTCGAGAGAAACTCCTTCTCAGGAAATGTAACACCCTCAGAATCGGACCTATGCAAGTTTTAGCGAAAACCGCCAAACCCGCATAGAAACGATTCAAAGGTGCCCACCAGGCACTTTCGTGCGGGTGGAAAACAAAGTAATAACATTACACAACAGTCCTCGATGGGACCCACAGAACAGATATATATACAACACGACTCCATGAGTCAAGAATACAGATATAATATACAAAGATCCAAATCACCTTGAAAACGATAGTGCGTCCAGCTACAGACAAGATGCAAATGGGGCTAAGAGCCCTGAAGAATAACCAATGGCGTCCATAACCCTGCCCAGGCCAAGCCGGAAGGGTAACCCTGCTAACGACGTCGATCTCACACCTGCTTAAACAAAAGGGTGCCGCAAGGGCAAAGGAAAAAGAAGGAGCGTCAAGATCGAGGCCAAGACGGCGAAGTCTAGATCGGGCGGTCCTCGCCTACATAGGTATGGTGGACTGAAGCGGCAGCGGCAGCTTGCACTAAACAACCTATAGAGACTCGATACAACTGTCGGTTATCAGAGAGGGGTAAGAAAGGCCTATTCGAAACCAACCTGATTCTATCATCAAACAAACCCATCCTGGCGTTTCCCCCCTCGAGACCAAATGAGGAAGTCAACCGAGGAACTCACACAGTTGGTAGTTTTATTTATTCAGTTATCGTTGCAACAATTACTAGTCAGGTTTAGATAATCATCCTGATAAAGTAAACAATGGGCACTTTTAGTTAACCATTCCGTGATAGTGGCAACACTTACTAGTCAGATACATTTATCATGAGATAACCCAAAAAACCAGCAGTTGTTGGTACTTTTATTCAGCCATTCCGTTGTAGTTGCAATGCTTACTAGTCAGGTACAATGGTCGCAAGCGACACTCCAAACAAGTAGTGGTGGGCAGTATTATTTAGCCATTCCATTATAGTGAAGCTGATTACTAGTCATTTTATAGTCAAATTGATAGCAGTAGACTTTAGTTATGCTTGTCTATGGTCGAGATACTGTGCTCCAAGTCGTCCATATCCGCGGACACGGCTTTCAGAAAGTTTTACCCGGCCGGGGTGCACCAATAGCAACACACGCTCGATCAACCTCGGAAAAACCAAATCAAAACCCAACGAGGCTTTCACGATCGAACAATCACAGGATTCAGAAATATTTGAGGCCACCCATTGAGTAGATCCCAACGGAGTAAGCAAGCTCGAGACGGACTCAAGGTTTGGGTAGAGCGGTGAACGATCGGGAACCCGAAAGTGTGGCTGGGCTTGTCGACATCATGAATCGTGTCCCGATCCTAAATGCAAAGGTGCTCCTCGCAATTTAAATACATAAGTAGCATGGCATAAGTACAGATCGTAAATAAAACCTCAAACTAGTTTGTGGCCCCAAGAAATAGGACTGAATCAAGCTCGCTCAGGGGGTCCCATATACCTCCGGATGTGGATAGCGATAAATCAAGGAACAGGTATCAAGTACTCGGGGTCTTACGGGACACAAGTGGGCGTTCGAACCAAATATTTTCTATCACCCACCGATGCCTCTCGCTTATTTCAATTTTAGTTGTTAAACAGAAATTAAAGTGAACGATAAGTAAAACTATGATCATCTCCAACATCAACATGCGGCAAAACATCAACAATCGTGGCATTTGACGACACGCATAACACTTGCAAGCGATCGCGACACGCAAGTCCAACTATCTACCAAACAATGTAATAGGATGTGTCCAAGGCAATATAGGGCTGCACGGTATATCACAGTGCGGAAACTAAAGCATCGCAACACGTATAGCAATAGATCAACAGGAGGAATAAAGACTATAAAAGTAAGATAGGTAGAAAGGGAGATGCTCTTAAAACATTGTCGAAGGTTCAACCGAAGAACGGGGCGAAGCTCACATCCACTCAACGGCCTTATCCGCGAAGAAGCAAAACACTAGAAGAAACACCGGATGCACTATTTAATACTCGGCAGAAGATCGGCATGATGCATGTATGATGTATGGCATGGCAAGGTGCGATGCAATTAGGTCAAATTATGCGGAACCGGGGTCCCGACAATTAGATAGATGGTTCTAGTTGTTTAGCTACCCCGCAATTTAAATGTTGTATTAACATGACAAGATGAGTTTCCGGTTCGCTACACAAGTTTAAATGAGGCCAAGATAAGGCTAGATTTGCCCGCATATGGGCCCCATATTTACTTATTAGGTGAATCGGCATAAAGCCCCCAAACCACATGAATGCATGCGAGATGACAATTAAAAATGCAACAAGTTGTCATGTTATAAAATAGGGTTCGAGGAAAAGGGTCACACATTTAGGGTTCGGCGGACTTGGGGTTCCGGGGTTCGGGGTCGGTCTCAGGGTCCAGGGGTCGACGGAAACGTTCTCGGACTTAGGGGTAGGTCTTGGCGCATCGGGGTCTCGGTCATATCGACGATCGTGGCGTCCTGAGAGAAGTACTCGGCGTATCGTGTTGATCTTGTTGATTCCATGGCGGAGGCCTTGGCGCTTCGGATCGGCCTTTGGATCGGGGCTTTGGGGTCTTGGGGTTCCACCTGGATTATCGGGAACGAACTTGGGCTCGACGCCGGGTCTCCAGGGTCCCTGTCGGAGTGCTAGACGTTCCGTGATGGAGAACTTGTCATGCGTCTTGATGATCCTTGGCGTACTCGGTTTTGGCGCTATGGTCTCGTCGATCTTGGCGTCCGGGAATTCGATGCCGTGGAGAAGATCTTGGCGCTCGAGGTAGTCTCCGCGCATGCTGAAGAACTTGGCGCCTTGGATCGGGTTCCTATCTTGTCGCCGGCGAACTTGAAGCTAGGGTCGACGGCAGATCTTGACACGGGAACGGTTCTTGTTGGTGGTCCTTCAATTCCAGCATCGCCTCAGTGCGTTGTCGTTCTTCGTGGCCTCTACCATGTCCCAACCGCTGCCACTATACCCAACGAGATCCTGACGCCGACGGATCGGGTCATGGACGAGGCACGAGCGGCCAGGGCTAGGCCGGCGACAAGGGGGCCCAGCGCGTTGGCTTCGCGGGCGGCGAGGCGCAAGCGGCTGCGATACAGCGGCTGCGGACGCCGAGGCGGCTCAGGCGGGAGGCGGTGGACGGCGGGGCGAGGCGGGCAGGGCTACTCGCGGGCAGGAGGTTCTGGGCGGCGGGCGACGCCGAGGCCACCGGCGGTGGGGCCCTGGCGCGACGCAGGGAGAGCGGCAGCGCTGGCCAGTGAGGCGGCGGCGCTTGAGGCCAGCGGCGCGCCCAGCTGCGGGGCTCGGTGGCCGCAGCGCGAGGAAGAGGAAGCACGCAGGCGGCGGGAGGCGGTGATCGGCGCACGCAAGGGGACGGAGGAGGAGGCAGCCGGGCGCCGGCGGTGAGGAGGAAGCGGGGAGGAGGTGGCGAGGGGCCTTGCGGCGCCGGCAGGCGTGATCGTCGAGAGCGAAGCTGTCTTGAGGGAGAGCTGAGAGAGAGCCGGGACGGTGGGGCAGGTGGGTCCAGGTGGGGACAGTGGGGCGGTAGGTGGGAACTGGGGGGCGCGGTGTGTGTCAAGCTGGCGTGCTGCGCGTGGCTCAAGCGTGGAGGGCATGGCGGGGCCAGTGGCGGGGACAAGGAGGTGGATAGGTGGCGTGGGGTGTGGGGCGTGGGCGCCCAGGTGGGTCAAGGCAGGCGGGTCCAGGGGCAGAAGTGGTTGGGGCAGTGGCAGGGCCTGTGGGCTGGTGCGCATGTGTGCTTGTGTCTTGGCCGAGGTTGAGAGGGTGAGGGGTGACATGGCAGTGTGGTTGGTTGAGGGAGTTGGGGAGGTGAGGTGGCGAATCCGATTGGGTGGGGTGGTGGCAGTGTGGGTAGGATAGCTGGGTAAGTTTAGGGATTATGGGTGGTCCGTTTGTATTTTCGGGGTGGTCGGGTCATTTGGCCCTGCTCGCCCGCTTAAAATAATTTAATATTTTTATTTGATTAAAACATGGCCTTTGCAATCCAATGCAAGACAAATTAAAATAATTCCGGACAAGCCCGGGTTTTGGGTTTTGAATAAAGACGGGGCGTTCAATATAGAAAAACAAAAATAGGGTTTTTAGCAAAATGGTTTCAAACAGATAGATGCATGCTGATGTTATGCTGATGCACCGAGACAAGACATGCGATTATGACGATGCGATGCACGGATTTAACGCGATTTTCTAGTAGTGGTTTTTGCGGGATGCCACAGGAAAGGATCCATTATTTGCGACAAACATTTTGCCTTCGAATCTGTGATATAAGGTATACCCAATCGTTTCCTTAGGGTATCCTATGAAGACGCATTTCTCCGCTTTGGGTTCGAGCTTGTCCGGCATCAACTTCTTGACGTAAGCTTCGCATCCCCAAACTTTAAGAAATGACAACTTAGGTTTAGCACCAAACCACAGTTCATACGGTGTCGTCGCAACGGATTTAGATGGTGCCCTATTTAAAGTGAATGCAGCGGTTTCTAATGCATAACCCCAAAATGATAACGGCAAATCTGTAAGAGACATCATTGATCGCACCATATCTAATAGAGTTTGATTCCGGCGTTCAGACACACCATTACGCTGTGGTGTTCCGGGTGGCGTGAGTTGCGAAACGATTCCGCTTGCTTTAAGATGCGTGAGAAAATCATAACTCAAATATTCACCTCCACGATCGGATCGTAGAAATTTAATTTTCCTGTTACGATGGTTTTCCACTTCGTTCTGAAATTCTTTGAACTTTTCAAATGTTTCAGATTTATGTTTCATTAAATAGATATACCCATATCTACTTAAGTCATCAGTAAAAGTGAGAAAATAGCGATAACCACCGCGCGTCGAAACACTCATTGGTCCGCATACATCGGTATGTATGATTTCCAACAAGTCCGTTGCTCGCTCCATTATTCCGGAGAACGGGGTTTTGATCATCTTGCCCATGAGGCATGGCTCGCACGTGTCAAATGATTCAAAATCAAGAGACTCCAAAAGTCCATCAGAATGGAGTTTCTTCATGCGTTTTACACCAATATGACCTGAGCGGCGATTACCACAAATAAGTCGTATTATCACTATCTACCTTGCATATCTTAGCCTCAATGTTATGGATGTGTGTTTCATAGCTTTCGAGATTCAGAAGAAATAAACCATTCATAGCAGGTGCATGACCATAAAAGATGTTACTCATATAAATAGAACAACCATTATTCTCCGATTTAAATGAATAACCATCTTGCAATAAACACGATCCAGATATGATGTTCATGCTCAACGCGGGCACATAATAACATTTATTGAGGTTTAAAACTAATCCAAAAGGTAAAACTAAGGAGAGCGTGTCGACGGCCATCACATCAACTCTTGATCCGTTGCCAACGCGCATCGTCACCTCATCCCTCACTAGCCGCCGTCTATTTCGTAGCTCCTGCTTCGAGTTACAAATATTAGCAACTGAACCAGTATCAAATACCCAGGCACTACAACGAGGGCTAGTAAGGAAAACATCAATAACATGTATATCAAATATACCTTTGATGGTGCCAGCCTTCTTGTCCGCTAAGTACTTCGGACAGTTGTGCTTCCAGTGACCCTTGTCCTTGCAATAGAAGCACTCAGTGTCTGGCTTAGGTCCATACTTGAGCTTCTTATCAGCAGGGCAACACGCTTGCCGCTGCCTTTCTTGAAGGACTTCTTTGCACCCTTACCTTTCTTAAAGCTGGGGGGCTTGTTGACCACCAACACATGATTATCTTTCTTGATGTCCACGTCCGCAGCTTTCAGCTTAGCGAAAAGCTCAGTGATAGTATCAGTGGAACCAATCTGATTATGAGTAACTACAAAACCTTTGTATCTAGGAGGGAGTGATTGCAGAACTCTGTCAATCTTGAGCTCTTCTGGAATCTTGCAGTCCAGTTGCTCAAGGCGTTGAGTGTAGCCCGACATCTTAATGGCGTGCTCACTAACGGAACTCCCTTCCTCCATCTTGCAGTCAAAGAATTTCTCAGAGATCTCATATCTCTCAGAATGGGCCTGAGTCTGAAATATAGTTTTCAGTTCCTCAAGAATCTCAAAAGGCCCGGGGAACTCCTCAAAACGATTTTTAAGGTCCGATTCCATAGCAAACAACATGGTGCTCTTAATCACACCATAATCATCCTTGCGCGACTGATAAATAGCTTTCTCCTCAGCCGGCGCATCTACAGCAGGGGCGTCACCTAGCGCTTTCTCAAGGACATAGTCCTTTTGTCCGCCAGAGAGAATGATTCTCAAATTGCGGAACCAGTTGGTGAAGTTAGACCCATTGTTCTTAAGATTTTCTTTCTCAGCAAAAACGTTGAAGTTGAAGTTGGACTTAGCCATTTGATCTACAAAATTTGCAAGTACAATTTAGACTATGTTCATGATAACTAGTTCAACTTAATCAAATTACTAGATGAACTCCCACTAAATTCAACATCCCTTAAGTTGTTTAGTGAACATGATCCAAATTCACCACACCTAATCCGATCTTCACGAGAAGAGATGTGATTTCAATGGTGGTCAACCAAGTGTCGATCATATCATTCATATGACTCATGCTTAACCTTTCGGTTCATGTGTTACGAGGCCATGTATGTACATGCTAGGCTCGTCAAGTCAAACCCAAGTATTTCTGCGTGTGCAAAACTGGCTTGCACCCGTTGTATGTGAACGCAGAGTTTATAGCACCCGATCATCACGTGATGCTTGAACACGACGAACTTTCGCAACGGTGCATACATGGGGAGAACACGGTTTTATCTTGATCTTTAAGTGAGGAATCATCTTATAATGCTACCGTCGCGATCTAAGCATAATAAGATACATAAAAGGATAAACATCACATGCATATAATTTTATGTGACATGGTATAACCAATCTCCGCGCAATGATCTCCATCTTGTGCGTGCCAGCATGATCTCCATCACTCCACCATGATTGCCTCCACCACGAATAGCAACTACAACTATTGCTAACTACTTAGCGATAAAGTAAAGCTATTACATGGCGTATAAGAAGTTGACACATAGGTCATACACAATTATAAAGGCAACCATATGGCGGCTCCTGTCGGTTGTGTACTCATCGACATGCAAGTCGTGAAACATTACAAAACATGATCATTGCATACAACATACACATCACATCTTGGGCCATACCATATCACAGAAACACTCCCTGCAACAACAAGTTAGACGCCTCTACTTTGTTGTTGCATGTTTTACGTGGCTTATGGGAGTAACAAGCTAAGAATGATTTTTACCTACAGAAAGCCACAACGGTGATATTATGGTTGCCAACATCCGGTGTGAATCCCATTACAACTATAGTGAGAGAAACTGGCATCCACCAGCCGCACGTGTGGAACAAGCCACACGTCAAGGAGTGAGCGGTCTCATGACGAGGTCGCGTAAAGTTGGCCTGGACCGCTTCGATCTCACTATCCCGCGTCATAATAAGTACACAAACAAGAGGCTTGCAACATAAAACATCAACACCCGCAACAAGCATGTTGCGTTCTACTCGTGAAACACATGTACGCATAGATCTAGCTCTAATACCACTGATGGGTTTCGCAGCATAGTAAATCAAAAAAATTCTACGGATGCGAACGGGAAAGACAAGATCTAATCTAGGAGATTCAAACAATGAGGGGGGGGGGTAGATGATATCTTCATACCCTTGAAGATTCGCACAGCGGAATGTTCAACGAAACATGGTTGATGTAGTCGTACTAGCTTCTCCTCCTCGCGATCCGACCCGATCCAACACCGCAAGTGGTGATGCCTCCGAGAGATGCACACATACGGTACCTCGACGTCTCCTCCTTCCTCGGTCCAGCAAGTGGGGTGGAGAGATTGATTGGATCTACAACACGACGGCGTGGTGCAAAGGTGGAGAGTTTCTGCGGAAGGGCTTCGCCTACACGCAGTCGAGAGAGAGAGAGAGAGGGCAGCAGTATGGCGGCTAGGTTTGAAGGAGTGGGGGAGGAGGCCTGCGCCCCTGCCCTCTATATATAGGGGGCTGGCCAGCCCCCTTGGCCCCTCCTCCAAGCCCTAGGGCGGCGGCCCCAAGGGTTGGAGTGGGGGGCAAGTTTTCCCCTCCTTCTAGAAGGTTTCCCTAGGGTTTTGGCCGGCTGGGCCTATGGGGCCTTGTGCCCCTGGCCCAATGCGTCCAGGGAACTCCCTCGTAGGCCCCCTCCCGGACAAGTGGGGCCACGTTGGTCCCACTCGGAAGGTTCTAGAAGCTTCCGGTACAATACCGAATAACCAAACAATTCAAATCCAAAACTGCTTTCCCTTATATGAATCTTATTCTCCGGACCATTTCGAACCTCTCGTGACGCCCGGATATCATCCGAGACCAACAAAAACTCATAAACCAATTATCCATTCTTTCCTAGCGTCGAGACACGTTAAGTGTGTGACCCTACGGGTTCGAGAATATGCAGACATGATCTTCTATCAATAATCAACAGCGGGGTCTGGAAACCCATATTGACTCCCACACATTCATAGATGATCATATCGGATGAACCACGATGCCAGGATTCAATTAATCCCATATATATATTCCCTTCGTCGCGCGATATTTTACTTGCCTGAGATTCGATCGTCGGTATCGGCATACCTAGTTCAATATCGTTCGCAACAAGTACTTTACTCGTTCCATAATCTGATATCACTTTGTGATTAACTCCTTAACCACGTGCTTGCAAGCGGTGTTGATATCGATTACCGAGTGGGCCCGAAGTATATCTCTCCGACTTGGGAGGGACAAATCCCATCTCGATACATACAACCCAACAAGTACTTTCCGATCACCTGAGAGACACCTTTATGATCACCCTCTCATAGGATGACGTTTGATGACCTCAAAGCTTTCTTCCGATACCAGGGATTTGCATTATCTCATGGTCTAAGGAATACAATATTTGACATAAGAAAAGCTTCGCAAAGATGAACACGATGACATGATCTAATTGCTCTGCTTGATTTGGGTATGTCCATCATATCATTCTCCCAATGATATGATCTCATTATTAATCGACAACTCATGTCTATGGTTAGGAAACCTTAACCATCATTAATCAATGAGCTAGTCCATAGAGGCATACTAGGGACACGGTGTTGTTCATAAACCACACAAGTATCAAAGTTTCCGCTTAATACAATTCTAGCATGGAATATAAACTTTATCATGAACAAGAATTATAATAATAACATCTTTATTATTGCCTCTAGGGCATAATTCCAACATCCATGGCCGCTTGACGTCGAGTTTTCCGTCGCCTCAGACGTCGATGAGGTAGTAGGCATCGTTGCCCAGGACTCGCCCGATGGCGAATGGTCCCTCCCAAGGGGTAGAGAGCTTGTGCATGCCCTTCTTGTCCTGGATCAGACGCACTACCAGGTCGCCTTCCTGGAAGGTGCGAGTTCGGACTCGCCGGCTGTGGTAGCGGCGAAGTACTTGCTAGTATATGGTTGTGCGGGAGCGAGCTAGTTTGCGTGCTTCATCGAGCTGGTCGACCCCGTCCTGACATGCGAGCTCATAGTCGTCCTCTGTGTAGTTGACCACCCGAGGCGACTCGTGCTCGAGATCAGTCGGCATGAAGGCTTCAACACCGTATACCATGAAGAAGGGGGTGAACCCTGTCGACCTGTTGATCGAGGTGTGGATGCCCCAGATGACGGAGGGGAGTTCTTCGACCCAACACCCTGGAGTTCGCTCGAGGGGTACTTGCAGTCGTGGCTTCAGGCCATGGAGGATGCTCTGGTTGGCTCGTTCCGCCTAGCCGTTGGACTCCGGGTGGACGACTGAGGCGAGGTCAAGTCATATGTGGTGCTCCTCACAGGACTCGGCCATGGCTCCCTTGGTGAAGTTGGTGCCATTGTCCGTGATGATGCTGTGTGGGAACCCGTAGCGATGGATGAGCTCGCGTAGGAACTTGGTGGCGGTCTTTCCGTCACACTTGCGGACTGGCTTGGCCTCCACCCACTTTGTGAATTTGTCGACTGCGACTAGGAGGTGGGTGAAGCCAGAAGGGGCCTTATTGAAGGGGCCTACCATGTCCATGCCCCACACGGCGAATGGCCAGGTGATGGGGATGGTCTTGAGCGCCGAGCTTGGGACATGGGTCTGGTTGGCGTACTTCTGGCATCCGACGCAACATTGGATGATGTCGACCGCGTCAGCGTGCACGGTGAACCAGTAGAAGCCGTGTCGCATGGCCTTGGCGACCAGGGAGCGAGCGCCAGTGTGGTGGCTGCAGTCGCCAGCATGGATGTCTTGGAGGATCTTGCGACCTTCTGCGGGTTGGACGCAACGTTGGAACACGACAGTCACACTGCATTTGTGGAGCTCACCGTTGATGATGACGAAGGATTTGCAGCGGCGTACTATCATCCGGGCCTCCGTCTCGTCAGCGGGTAGGGTGCCTCCCTCCAGGTAGGCGACGTATGGCGCGGTCCAGTCGCTTGGCTCAGCGAGCATGGCTACCAGGGCTGCTTCTGGTTGCAGCGGAATTATGATGTTGATCTCCCACGGGGGAGAGACGGAAGGCTTGGTGATGGTGTCGAGGAAGACGCCGGCGGGTGGCGCGAGGCGAGCCGACCCGATGCGAGAGAGGGCGTCGACTTCCTTGTTCTTGCGCTGATCGATCCACTCGACGGAGTAGCCGGCAAAGTGGCCTCCCAGCTGGTCCACGGCTTTGCGGTATGCCGCCATGGTGGGGGATACTACATCACAAGTGTCGGCGACTTGCCTGGCGACAAGGTCGGAGTCACCGTAGCAGCGCAGACGATTGATGTTCATTTCCTTGGCTGCTCGCATGCCGTGGAGGAGCGCCTCATACTCGGCCATGTTGTTGGTGCAGGGGGTGAAGTCGAGGTACAGGATGTAGCGTAGCTTGTCGCCCTTTGTAGATGTGAGGATGATCCCTGCCCCTGCGCCATCTACGTTCTTGGAGCCATCGAAGTTTAGCGACCAGTAGTGGAGGTACGACAGTTTCTCTAGCTGATGCGCCTCCTCCCAGTCGGCGAGAAAGTCTGCCAGAGCCTATGACATGATTTCCTTGCACGGCTCGTACCTGATGTTGTTGACTCCGATCTCCACGGCCCACTTGGCGACTCGCCCGGTTGCCTCGCGGTTGCGGATGATGTCCTGCAACGGTGTTGAGGAGACGACCGTGATTGGGTACTCCTAGAAGTAGTGCGGCAGTCGCCGTTGGGCTCTGAAGACCGCATACACCAATTTCTGGTACTGCGGGTAGCGCCGGCGTGACTCGGTGAGAACTTCGCTGATGTAGTAGACAGGTCGCTGCACCGGGTGCTCCTTGCCCTCTTCTGGTCGTTCGACGACCATGATGGCGCAGACAACTCGCTCGGAGGCCGCGACATAGAAGAGCATGGGCTCCTTGTCGACGGGGGCGGCGAGTAGCGATGCTGTGAGTAGCACCTCCTTGAGTGCGTGGAGCGCGTTGTCTGCCTCCTTGTCCCACTGGAACGTGGGATTCTTGCGCATTAGGCGGTAGAGGGGCATCGCCTCCTCGCCTAGCCGGGGGATGAAGCGACTGAGAGCCGTGACTCGCCCGGCCAACTTCTAGACGTCGCGCAAGCACTCGGGTTTGCCGAGCTGGGCGATCGTGTTGATCTTGGTGGGGTTTACCTCGATTCCTCGTTTGGAGACGACGTACCCCAGCAACTGCCCAATAGGTACACCGAAGGTGCACTTTCCTGGGTTTAGTTTGATCTTGTACCTCCGTAGGTTTGCGAAGGTTTCTTCCAGGTCGGCGAGTAGATCGCCCTGGCAAGTGGACTTCACCACCACGTCGTCGATGTAGACTTGGATGTTGCGGCCAATTTGGCTCGCAAGGCACTCCTGTATGCACCTCTGGTAGGTCGCCCCGGCTTTCTTGAGACCGAAGGTCAGTGGTGTAGAAGAATCCTCCTAATGGCGTGATGAACGCCGTCTTCTCCTCATCCTCGACTGCCATTTTGATCTGGTTGTAACCAGAGTAGGCGTCAAGGAAGCATAGCGACTCCGAGCCCGCAGTCGATTTGATGATTTGATCGATCCGCGGGAGGACGAACTGCTCCTTCGGGCATGTTGTTTAGGTTTGTGTAGTCGATACACATTCTCCAGGTCCAATTTTTCTTCTCGACCAGGACTGGGTTTGCCAGCCACTTGGCGTATTTGATTGGCCAAATGAAGCCTGCAGCTAGTAGACGCTGCACCTCCTCGGTGATTGCTCGGCGGCGCTCTTCATTGAAGGGCCACAGCGACTGTTTGATGGGTCGAGCTTTGGGGTCGGCATTGAGTTTGTTCTTAGCGAGTTCCCTGGGGACACCAGGCATGTCGGATGGCTTCCATGCGAAGATGTCGCGACTCTCACATAGGAACCCGATGAGCGCGCCTTCCTATGTTGGGCTCATGCCCGTTCCGATCGTCACCGTCTGGCTGGAGTCGCATGGGACCAGATCGACGGTGCGATTGTGCATCGTTGCCTCGAAGGCGGTGGAGCTGCCGCCCTCCGAGTTGGGCTTCTTGAGCATTGTGGCTCGTCATTGTTGACCCTGCTCGTGTACTTGGCAAGCTCCTCCGCGTGGTTGGCTTCTTCCGCTATGACGGCATCGGTGAGCTCGGCGCCTTTGGCCTCACACTTGGCGGCCATGTCAGGGTCGCCATGGAAGGTGATGATGCCGCACGGCCCTAGGAGCTTCATCGCGTTGTATGCATAGTGGGGCGCCGCCATGAATTTGGCAAAAGCCTGCCGTCCCAAGACGCAGTGGTAGGGGCTGTTGAAGGGCACCAGCTCGAAGATGATTCGCTCAGTGCGGAAGTTTGCTGGGGTGCCGAAGGTGACTGGCAGCGTCACCTTGCCGATCGGGTACGCCTTCCGACCGGGGACGATGCCGTGGAAGGTGGTGTAGGTCGTCTCAATCATCGACTGCAGGAGCCGCAGTCGCCTGAACGTGTCCAGGTAGAGAATGTTGATGGAGCTTCCGCCGTCCATCAGCGTCTTGGGGAGCCAGTAGTCCCCCACCTTGGGCTTGACCACCAAGGCGACTCGTCCCGGATATTCGATCCGTGGCGAGTGGTCTTCGCGACTCCAGGTGATCCGCTGCTCGGACCAGTTGAGGAAGCGCGAGACGTCGACCTGGGACACCGCATTGACGGTGACGGCGTGGGCGATGACCTTCTTCTCGCGCTTGGTGCTAAACCCGGTGAAGGTGTGGAGCGATCCCACGTCGTTGCTGAATGCCCCGCCATTTGGCGGGTGGTTATTGGGGTCCTCCCATGCACGTCGTGCCTTCTCGATCTCCCTCAGTGAGTGGCAGTCGCCGGTCGTGTGCGTGGCGGGATTCCCCTCCCTGCTGTGGAACACACAGGGCTGGTTGAGGAGAGCCGCGGGGTCAAACCTCAGCTTCACCTTGTAATTGCCGCCATTGCAACGCTGGCCTCCGTCACGGCGGAAGCTCTTGGGATCGCACGGATCTTAGCCGGCGTTGGCGACGAAGTCGACTTGCCCGTCACCGCGGCGCTTGCCGGTGAGGCAAGTGTTGCTGCAGCGTAGCTTGGGTCGTCCCCCGTTGTCTTGGCCGCTCGTGCAACGGTTTCCTCCTGACTCGTCGTCAGTTTATTGGTTCAGGTTTTCCTCCATGTACCGTTTGGCGATCTCGAGGAGGTTCGGTATGTTGTCGAGTGTTGTGTACACCCACTTGAGCTTGGCGACCAAGGTCTCGTAGCGGCACGAGGTCTTGAAGCAGTGAATCGCGGTGTCCGGGTGGATGCCAGCCACGTTGTACCACAGGTCCTGCCACCGCTAGACCCAGCTACGGGTCGACTCACAGGGTCCCTGGATGCATCGCTCCAGGTCCTCGATGGTGGTGGCACGGGTGTAGGAGCCCTCGAAGTGCCTGGCGAAGGCGTCGCGCATTTCCTCCAAGGAGTCGATGCTGTCTGCGAGGAGGGTGTTGATCCATTGCCGCACGCTCCCTCCATCATCAGGGGGAGGTAGCGGGCGGCGAGTAGGTCGGTGTGTCCGGCGATTCCCATCGCCACGAGGTACGTGTCCAGCCACACGGAGGGGTCGTACTTATCGATCTCCTTCAGCGCTTTGAAGTTCGACGGGTACTTTTCGCCTCGGATCATTGGTCCGAAGCACCGGGGGTCGACTCGGCTGAGCGACCCCCTTGGATCACCGTCGCGGCGATTGGTGAGGGTATGCCTTAGGTCGTCAGGCTGGCATGCGCGCTAGCTCTGGTTGTTGATGATGTGGGTCCGCACGTTGACTGGCTGCCCGTTGGTAGCGACCATGTTGTTCGTCGAGCGCGGGTCGTTGGTGGAGAGTGCAGCGTTCACGGGTCGCGGTTGGAGCTACAGGGCTCAAGGGAAATTGAGAGTGTTTACATCGTCGAAGGCCGCCGCAGCCACTTCTGACGAGAGTGAGAGTACACGCTGTTGGGTTTCGTATCATGGAAAACAAAAATTTTCTATCGCATACAAACAAACAAGCCAAGATCTATCTACTAGATTGTAGCAACGAGTCGATGGAATAACTTACCCTCGAAGATTCCAAAGTGTTTAACGAGAGCGGATTCTCGTGGGTGATGTAGTCGTACTCTTCCGATCTCAAGATCACGTAGATGATCCTTAGGTGCTGCGTTCGAAGCACTCCGATCGGTCACACGTTCGGGTACTCGACGAAGACCTTCCCTCCCTTGTTCCAGGGCGGCGGAGGTTGTAGCACTCGCGATTCCGGCAGCAACTGGCGTGGTAGAGGGAGATCTCGCAGCTTCACCTTAAGCCGGAGCGAGTATGGTGGAGTATGAGAGAGTCCTCGGTGTTCTAGGGTTTAGACACACCAAGGAGGGACAAGCCGTGGCTAGGGGTTTAGCTAGGGCGGCGCAGTTGATGCCCTAGGGGCGGCGGCTTGAGGCGGCGGCTTGGGGCTAGGGTTTGGAAGAGTAGGAGTTGTGTGTCAAGGAGGGAATCCCTGCCCCTCCTTATATAGGTGGAGGGGGTCGGCCAGCCAAGGGGAGGGAGAGGAGTCCCTCCCCAACTCGGCTTGGAGGTGGGCCGCCGGTTAGAGGAGGGAACTCCTCCCCAACTCGGTTTCCACCTCTCCTCCTTATTTTGGACAGCGATGACACTTAGTACATGATGCAATCATTCCAACTTGTAATGACACATTCATGTACCCCTTCCCCTCCGGAGTGCCGGACATTCCGGAACCTTCTAGAACATTCCCGATGAAAACACGGAATCATTCGAACTCAAACGGACTTTCCTTATATGAATCTTATTCTCCGGACCATTCCGGATCACCTCGTGATATCCGGATCCCATCCGAGACTCCTAACAACATTCGGTCTCTTTCTCATAATACCATAACTACTCAAACAATGTCGAATCCTTAGTGTGTCTCACGGTTCGTGAATTATGCGGACATGATCGAGACACTTCTCGAACAATAACCAATAGAGGAATCTGGAAATTCATATGGCTCCCACATATTTCTCGATTACTTTAAGAATGAACCACTTACATACGATACCAATTTCCCTTTGTCTCACGATAGTTTACTTATCCGAGGTTATGATCGTCGGTATCTCTGCATACCTAGTTCAACCTCGTTACCGATAAGTACTCTTTTCTCGTTCCCGTGATATGTGATCCTTTGTGAGCCAGTCACATGCTTGCAAGATAATTGGATGACATTCCACCGAGAGGGCCCAGAGTATATCTATCCGTCATATGGATGGACAAATCCCACTCTTGATCCATGTGTTTCAACCAATACTTTCCGAACACTTAACACCACCTTTATAGCCACCCAGTTACGGTGTGGTGTTTGATGTCATCAAAGAATCCATCCGGTAAAGGTGATATGCATGATCTCATGGTCTAAGGAATTAGGTTACTATGTATCAGAAAGCATATAGCAATTGAACTATTAAAATGACTTGATCTTTATGCTATGCTTATCTATAGGAGTATGTCCACCATATCATTCTCCTAACGATATGATCTTGTTGTTGATAACATCTCAATGTTCATGATAGGGAAACCACAATCATTTATCAACCAACAAGATAGTGATGTATAGAGGCTATACTAGGGACTTCAATTTAAGTTTACAAATCACATAAGTATCAATGTTTCCTTGTTAATACTATTATAGCATGAATGTAAACATTTATCATAAACACAAAGATATAATAATAACTACATTTATTATTGCCTCTAGGGCATATCTCCAACACACGCGTCCATGCGAGTTTGCTCTCGCAGCTTGTTGTTCGACGGCCTTGGCGAGTAAGGCCCTGGCGTACTGGATCTGCAGGGCACCTTCCCTGATCATGTTGATGTTGTCAACCGCGGCTCGGCTCGCGATGACGTTGTCCATCGGAGTAGAAAACAGCGGGAGGCCGTTCGCGTCCCGCTCCTGCGTGGAGATCATGATCTGCGGTTGGTTTGGAGGGGGTGTGCGGCCGGGCGGTGGTGGAGGAGCGCCTTTCGCTGATGCGCATGGTGGTGGGCGAGCGCTTCCTCCTAGCGGCGCGTTCTCGCAGATCACGCGATTGGTCGCGCGGTCCGGGTCGCTCTCGTCGTCGAAGTTAGGGCACGGACCTGAACGGTAGGGTTCAGGCGCGACCTGATGCGTAGTTGGTGGTAGCGCGAGAGCTCCTGCGCCGTTACGTGCTCGAGGCGAAATTTTTCGCACTCGGCTTGTTCCTTGCGGACCGCCTCCTCCAGTCGCAGGCGGAGTTCTTCAACCTCCGTCGCCGTCGCGGTCGGCGGGATCGGCATGGAGAAGAGGTCTGGCGGGGCGTCCGCGCCGCTCGCCATGTAGGTCATGACGTTGCGTCCGGATCCGGCGTGGAAGTCGCCGGAGTTCTCCGATCCAGAATCAGACTCGAAGATCCCAAGGATGGAGGGATCCTCGAAGTCCCCACGTTGGAGACCAAGGTGATGGAGCCCGCGGATGGCGCAGTGACGATGGATCCGGAGGCTGACGCCGGGGTCACCAAGTCGGCGTCGGCGTTGAGGGCCGCGTCGTCCACGACCACACAGGTTTCGGCCACATTGCTGTTGGCCGAGTCGTACTCGGAGGCGAGGTGGTGGATGGTGCGGACCTGACTCTCGGAGAGCCGGTCGCGCGGTGGCGACTCGCGGATGTGAGCCAAGTCCTCCGAGACAATGGTGTCGGTGAAGCCGACAAGAGGCTGATCATGTCGACCGGCATGATCATGTTGTGCGTGACGGGGCGTGCCGCCGGGATGTAGCTACTCGGCAAGATTCGGAGGATCTCGCCGATCGCGATCATGCAGCCGCTGGCGATCGTCTCGTTGATGGGCAGATTGGATCTCGCCGCAGAACACCAGCCTGACCGGCCAGGCCCCATGGTGGACACCACTGTCGTGGGAATGGCCACGACAGATGCTGCAATCGGCAGCGAGTAGTAGAATGAGGGGCAAGGGTGGCCAACCATCCGTGGTGCGAGATGAGGGCAAAGACACAAGGGTTTACCCAGGTTCGCCCCCCCGGAGGGTAAAGACCTACTCCTGCTTGGTTGTATTGATGAGAGAGTACAAAGGGCGAGCTCGATGACTAGGCGGCGAGTCTCAAGGGGTGTATGATGGAACGTGTCCTCTATGCGTACCCTAGGGAGGTTTATATAGGCTCACCTCGCTAGGGTTTACAGATCTACAACCGAATTAGTGAAGGATTCAAAGGATACTTGACCTAATCCGACTGGGCCTAGCTATGCTTCTAGGCCTCCAGCTTCCAGTCGCCTGGCTCCTCGTTAAGTTTTGATCCAATCGCGTCCTGCAGGCCCACTCGCTGGCAGCTTGGGCCAGTAGGAAACGTCCTGATGGGTATACCCCATGGCATATCCCCATCATTTGTGCTTTCATGTATAGATCTTGTGAGCTCCATTCATGATCAAGATCTAATCTATTTGTAATCATGCATGTTGTGTTTGCGGGGATCCGATGGATATTGAGATTATTATGTTGGTTTGATTAATGGTTTTGTCATTATGATTCTATCATGTTTGTGTTGTTTGTGATCTTGCATGCTCTCCGTTGTTAGTAGCTATCTTGGCCAAGTAGTTGCTAGTGACTCCAAGAGGGGGTATTTATGCTCGATAGTGGGTTCATGCCTCTAGTTTCCAAGGGAAGTGACAGAAATCTCTTAGGTTGTAGATGTGTTGTTGCTACTAGGGAGAAAACAACAGTCTCTTGTTCATGGAACATGTGGACTGTTTACCTTAAACACTTTGCTTAAAGCAGTTGTCTGTTGCTTGCAACTTAATACCGGAGGGGGTTCAGATGATAACCTGAAGGTGGACTTCTAGTCATAGATGCAGTTGGATGGCGGTCTATGTATCTTGTTGTATTGCCCAATCGAATCTCATAGGATATTTCTGACTAGTAATTGCATTGTTATGCCTTGCTCAGTTCCTGTCAATTGCCCTGCTGTAATTTGTTTACCCTTCATGCCATGTTTTTTATCTAAGGAGAGCAACTCTAGTGAACTATGGACCCCGGTCCAATCTCTGATACCCACACATCTTCTTCACTTTTTTTTATTTACTTATTTCCATTACCTTCCACACCATACATTTACATTTTTGTTACAACAAAACAAGGCCATGAGCTTGACAAACCAGCGATTTCGGGGGGGCAAAGTCTTGAGTTTGTGTTGTGTAGGTCTCCACGTTGCTAGCAACACCTGTGTGACATCTCCTTCCTCCTAATGGTTCGATAACCTCGGTTTCTTACTGAGGGAAACTTGCTGTCGTGCTGCTTCATACCTAGCTCTTGGGGTTTCCAACGAAGCGTCCCACGATAAGTGGTGGGCGCCATCATGCTCCTATTAAGTACCTTATGAAAAATAAAGATGCTAAGCCTAGGCTTATCAGATGGGTGTTACTTTTACAAGAGTTCGATCTACATATTGTAGATACAAAAGGTGTTGAAAATCCTGTTGCTGATAATTTATCTCATTTGGAAAATATTTCTTTTGATCCTATGCCTATTAATGATAGTTTTCCAAATGAACAGTTGGCCGTAATAAAGGTAAGCCCGCGAGAAAGTCCTTGGTATGCTGATTATGCTAACTTTATTGTTTCCAAGTATTTTCCTCCAACCTTTAAAGCCCAGCAAAGAAGAAAATTCTGTTATGATCTGAGGCATTATTTTTGGGATGACCCACATTTATATAAAGAAGGAGTAGATGGTATTATGCGAAGATGTGTTGCAGAATATGAACAACAAGAGATTTGAGGAAATTTCATGGTAGTGCTTATGGAGGAAATCATGCTGGAGATAAAACCGCACAAAAGTTTTTACAATTAGGTTTTTATTGGCCTACTCTTTTTAAAGATGCAAGAAAGTTTATTTTATCATGTGATGATTTTTAAAGAGTTGGTAACATTTCTAGACGCAATGAAATGCCTATGAATTATTCTCTTGTTATTGAACCATTTGATTGTTGGGCATTCGATTTTATGGGCCCTTTTCCTCCTTCACAAGGGTATACTCATATTATTGTAGCTGTTGATTATGTTACTAAGTGGGTAGAAGCCATACCTACAAAAAGTGCTGATGCTAAAACCTCTTAAAAAATGCTTAAAGATGTTATTTTTCCTAGGTTTGGTGTGCCTAGATATCTCATGACTGATGGAGGTTCTCATTTTATTCATGGTGGTTTTAGGAAAACCCTTGCTAAGTATGATGTTAATCATAGAATTGATTCAACTTATCACCCTCAAACCAGTGGGCAAGTAGAACTTTCGAATAGAGAAATTAGATCTATCTTGCAAAAGACTGTTAATAGATCTAGAAAAAATTGGGCCAAAACGTCGGATGATGCTCTTTGGGCTTATAGAACTGCTTATAAAAATCCTTTGGGAATGTCCCCTTACAAAATGGTTTATGGTAAAGCTTGTCACTTGCCTTTATAATTAGAACATAAAGCTTATTGGGCAGTGAAAGAACTGAATAGATATTTTAAACTTACTGGTAAGAAAAGATTGCTTGACTTGAGTTCTTTAGATGAGTGGAGAAGTGAAGCTTATGAAAATGCTAGACTCTTTAAAGAAAAAGTTAAAATATGGCATGCTAGGAGGATTCTTAAGAGAGAGTTTCATGTTGGTGAGAAAGTTCTATTGTATAGGTCTCCTCTCAGATTTTTTGTAGGAAAACTACTCTCAAAATGGGAAGGACCTTTTTTATCGAGGAGGTGTATCGTTCAGGAGCTATAAGAATTTCTTCTTTGAGAGAAAACACTACACAAGTGGCGAATGGTCAAAGGCTCAATCATTATATTTCTAGAGATGCTTATAATGAAGATGTTGATATTATCCAAATGGTGACTCTGTAAGAATTTATTAGAGACCAAACTTAGGAACCTGCAGAGCCTGTTTTTGAATAGGTAAAAGTGCTGAAAATTTAAGGTTCACGAAAAACTTTTATTTATATATTTTTGTAGTTTTTGTTCCATACAGAAGATAACAAGACGAAAGAGGGAAGGAAACGGAGCCCGAGTGGGTACACCACCCAGTGGCGCGGGCCCTGCCTGGCCACGCCACCAGGGGTGTGACCACCCCGGAGCCCGTCTCCGCCCCATTTTCGCCCAGTACCTTCCTTATGTCGTAAAACTTCATAATATATAACCCCCCGGGTCCCCCGAGGTCTGTATATCGTGTTCTCATCGTGTTTTTGTTTCGATCTTTTTCTGTCAGGCAGATTCTCAGTTTTGGAGACACAGTGTCTTCTCCTGGATCACCTAAGGAGTATTCCTCCGCGGACATCATCAACCCATACATGTATGAGTTGAAGATTCACCCCAAGGAGTTGTTACTCATGGATGGGAAGGTACAGATAAAAGAAGTTCAGGACCCTAAAGGAGAAGGCAGTCTATAAGATAGGATGGAAGCATTGGAGCAGGAAGTTTTTAGGTACAAGAAGATGGAAGAACGCAAAGTGGGCGTCATCCATAAGATAAGTTCAGAACTCGTCGCCGAGCACAAGAGGGAGACTTCCGAGCTTCAAGATGAAATCCTCTCGCTCCATCATACCACCAACCAATTACAATCACAACTCTACAATATGCAAAATCAAAACTGTGAGTATCAGGCTAGGTTTAAATGCATAAGTTCTGCTGCTAGTTTCAGGATATTTGAAACCAAGACATCCTTTATGGATGGGGATCCTTTACCTTGGAAGTCTGGTGATGGCAAGGGAACACCACCACCACCACCACCGAAGGAGTAATTCATCATCAGGTTTTGGCATCCCCTTGGCTTGTTCCAAGCTTGGGGGAGTGCCGCGGTATCACATCATTATATTTCATCTTTTTACCTTTTTAGTAGAGTCATATCTTCATTAGAGAAGTTATTATATAGGATGGTTTGCATTGTGGAAGTATCTCCCCTTTAGTTGGTTATCTATGTATCCCTTGGTGTGAGTGCCTTTATGGAATATTAATGAGAAGTTTCATCATTTACTTTTTGCATATCTTATTCTAGTTTGCAATCTCTAATATATGATTGATCTTGTTGATTAGTATTGGTATCACTTTGGGAGCATCAAGTATATCTAAATTGGTCTTGGATAACCAAGCTCTGGTCAGTAGCAACACTTTTAGAGGTTTGAAAAGGAAAGACAAAAACACTTACAGGTATTTTATACTATTTTCCTTCTTTCTTGATTGGCTCATAATCTTAGTATTCTTTAGTTAAGATCTTTTGTGTTTTTAAGGAATATTGCATGTTTGTTTCTATCACTTGTATGTTTGTTTGTTACCTTCAACTCTTATGCTTGCTACCCAGCCTTGCTAGCCAAAAACCTATACTGAGAGGGAATACTTCTCGTGCATCCAATCCTTGAACCAAAACCCTTACCGTTTGTGTCCACCATATCTACCTATTAGCACTATTTCTATCCCAAGTAAATTCTCAAGCTTCATCTACCTTTCAAATTAAAAATTCTTTTGCTATGTGAAAACTAGTTAGTAAATCTCTCACGAACTTGATGGCACACCTTATTTTCTTGCCCTTAATAAACTTGAACCATTGTGTCATCTATGTTGTATATGCTTGCACTTATAGGTTGGGAATTAGCAGAACCGTGCTGTCACGGGGAACGCTTTCAACACCTATAAATATCTACCCCGTTGATATCATGATATTTTGTTTGCGGACGTCAGCGGTGTGAATAAAAGGGGACCTTGTAAGTCCATGGAGTTATCTATATGTGTTAGAGAAATACCTGGGCCGCTAGCCTAAGCCATGCCTAATCATGGTGGAAACTTGCAACACCACCATAGTGAGCAATCTATGAAGCATCCTCAGAAAAAATATACAGAAAAAATAAGAAAAAAAATATGTACTATTCTTATGGTAAATAAAGGATCGCTGAGATGCTCACTGTCTGTTGCCTTGTCATTTTGATATGGGATAGATCTTGTGTCATGGGGCAAGGGGTACCCCGTTGACGGTTCTCTATGATACACATATATTTACAATGACAAGAACTTACCAGTAACTAAAGTTGAATAGCATGAGGAACGACCCTCGTACTCAAGGGACATGAGATTGCCAACTTATACTTCGTCAAGCATATACTCCATCTTTGTTCACTTTAACCTTGATCACGACAAGATGCTTATGATAGGGGCAATGAGAGCTCAAAGCTAGTAAGTACCATAATCTTTTGGAAGCTCTTTATGAAACTTGAAATACCTGCTTCCCTCTAAGAAGGGCCTTACTTTTACTTCTTAGTTGAGTTAGTAAACCTATTCCTTTCTATCTCCAGCAAGCATTTGAGTTATTGTGTTTCAATCATTCATATGATGATTTATTCAATCGTGTTTATTATCTTCTTTGTTATGCACAAAACTCTTATCTGAATGAATATTACTTTGAAAGCTATCATGGTGAAAAGCCTTTTAGGTGTGAGAAAAAAGACTTGTGCTATAAACTTCATTAAAAACACGTTGCTTGAAAACTAAGTATGCTTTGTCAACTATTCTCAGACCAAGAACAAATTTTGCCATTACCAATTATGATTTGTCTTTATGCATCTTTATTGTGACTCTCATACTCATTGCAAGTTAAGTTATATAATGGTGATTTGCTTTCTGTTATGAGTTGTGTATAGGTAAGTGTGATGCTTCTTGTCCGTATTTTTTTGACACTTCACTCCATAAACCTGTGGTCATGTTTACCGAGCTCAGTTTTCACTTGGGGACAAGCAAGGTCTAATCTTGGGGGAGTTGATACGTCCATTTGCATCACTATTCTATACCATAATTTACTGCAATTCATTGATATATTTCATATTAAGAGGTGATACTTATGTTATTTCATCTATTTTTTGCATGTTGGATGACTTTTGGAGGATGAATTGCCGGAGTAAGGATTCTCATGGAAAAAGCGGTGTCCAAATGGAATATTCGCGAAGATCAGAAAATTCCAGAAAATATATGGAAAATCCTATTTTTCCAGAAGACGAAGGAATCCAGAAGGGGAGGCGAAGATGAGCCACAGAAGGCCCACACCACCCCTGGCGCGGGCCCACCCTGGGTCGCGCCACCAGGGTGTGTGGCCACCCTGGCCCATCTCCTACTTCGCCCCTTCTCCTATATATTCCTACCAAAACCCTATTACTGAGAAAGCGACCATAGAAAGATTCCGCCGCCTCTGCGGGGCGGAAACTACAGAGAGAGAAATAGCTCTCCGGCTGGTAGATTTCTGCCAGGGAAATTCCTTCCCGAAGAGGGGAGATCGTCGCCTTCAAAACCGTCATCAATCTAGAGTTCATCGGGATCATCATCATCATCCTCACCACCATCTCCACCAGCACCAGTATCACCATTCCATCCTGCTGTAACAATTGTGTTGAATCTTTCATAGTTCTTAGGGGAAACTTTCCCGGTGTTGATTACTTTTGTAGTTGATGCTTGTGAATGGAACCATTGAATTATTGTCTATGTTCAGATTGTTATTCATCATCATATCATTTCTTATCTTGATCCATATGATGTCTCGTGAGTAGTTCGTTTAGTTTTTGAGGACATGGGAGAAGTCATGTTGTTAGTAGTGGAATTGTGTTGAGGTATTATTCAATGGTTTGATATTTAAGTTGTGGTGCTATTCTTCTAGTGGTGTCATGTGAACATCGACTACATGATACTTCACCATTTATGGGCCTAGGGGAACACATTGTGTATTTGGCTACTAATTGTGGCGTTGCCGGAGTGACAAAAACCTGAACCCCCGTTAGGAAACCTTGGCACAAGGGAGTGTAGGATCTCAGAGTTTAATGTTGTGGTTAGGTTTTTATCTTAATTACTTTCTTGTAGTTGTGGATGCTTGCAAGGGGTTTAATCACAAGTATGTATTAGTCCAAGTAAGATCGGTATATTATCATAGGTTCACCCAGACAACACCTATCAAACTAAAGAAGATTAATCAACAATATGAAGTGAAATCACTTGAAAGTATTCCCATGTCTCCTCGAGAACAATTGATCTTCATAAGTAATACAACCGGCTTGTACTTTTCTAAGAAAGGATTAGGCCACTTGCTGCAATTATTTGCTGTCTTTATTTACTTGCACTTTATTTCTTTGCATTATTAAAAAACCCTAAAAATCCGTTTGCTAAGTATTTACAGAGAATTCCCGCTCCAAACCACTAGTCAACACCTTCTGCTCCTCGTTGGGATCGACACTCCTATTTATCAAAAGTACTACGATACACCCCCCTATACTTGTGGGTCATCAAGGGACCTTGATACCCATGGCCCAATCAGCAGCAGGGGTTCAACAATGTCCCCTATGAAGATTTTTTGTAGCTCAACCATCGCGTTGGGGAGATCGACTGTCGTGGGAATAGTCACGGCAGATCTGTCGGCGAGTAGTAGAAACGAGGGCAAGGCCACCATCTGCGGTGCGAGATGAGGCAAAGACGAGGTTTTACCAGTTCGCCCCCTGAGGTAAAGACCTACTCCTGCTAGATTGTATTATGGAGGTGTTACAATGGGCGAGCTCGGCGGCTAGGCGGCGAGTCGCTTGGTTGTATGAGGGAACGTATCTCTACTCGCCATATAGGGAGGTTTATATAGGCTCACCTCCCCTAGGGTTTACATATCTCAACCGACTCAGTTAAAGCTTCAGTAGTCGTTTAACCTAATCCGACTGGGCCTATCGACTACTTTGGGCCTTGACTTCGATCGCTCGGTTCCTCGCTGGGCTTCAATCCACTCGCCGTTCTGCAGGCCCACTCGCCGGTTCTTGGGCCAGTCGGAAACGTCCTGCTGGGTATACCCCAGTGGGCATATCCCCATCAGTAGTCCCCAAGACCGTCGGCGATTAGGCGTAAGTGGCTGCTGGCAGTCGGAGTATACGGCTTCAGAGTTGGCATCCAGTCGAATCGTCGGCGGGATCCTGTATAAAGGAGAAAACCAGTGATCCAAGTCGCGGCTTTGGTGAGTCGAGTCGGCGAAACACTGTCATAGTGATCGGGTCAGCGAGCCGAGTGGCCGTAGTTGGACCGTCAGGCGTGGTCAAACTAGCCGTTGGGGTAATCCAATGGTAACCTTTGGCGTAATCATCGCGTGGTAACGGCTCCCTGATTTGGCGGGTGACACCCACTATATAAGGGGAATGGCAGGCGATTGTAGAGCCAACTTCTCACCACTTCTTCCAACTGCGCGCATTTTCCTTCCCTCGCATCGCAATCCAACCGACCCGAAATCCTCCGACCCCCAACCAACCCCTCGGCCATTGCCCTTTCCACCGAACCGTGGGGTAGATCCAAATGTACGAGGGCGCAGCTGGCCTCTTTCGAGGAGGCCGGGATCCTACGAGCCGGCTATTGGCGTATCCCCGCAGCCGGAGAAACGACCCCAAACCCGCGAGAGAGGGAATTCATCTGTTTCACCAGTCATCTCGAGCGGGGGCTAGGGTTTCCTACGTCCCTGTTCTTGGGCGCTGCGCCTACTACGAGATCCAGCCTTCAGATCTGGTCCCCTGACATCGGCAGCTCGCCATCTTTGTGGCGTTCTGCGAATGCTACTTAGGCTGGCCCTACTTCCCCTTGTGGCAAGATCATTCCACGGACGGATCAGCGAGGAGGCGGCGGCAATGCTAGCTGGCGACAGCGTTCGACTCAAGTCCAAAGTGTCATTCTTCGATCGATGCTGCCCAAGGCAGCGAAGCTGGAAGAATTCGTGGTTCTACGTGGCCGAGGCGAGCCCGAAGGCGGTGGCGATCACGGTATTCCAATCGGTCGAGCGCCATCTCCAAGTCGGCAAGCTCCCCCAGCCAGCGGATGGTCGACGAGATGCTCCGGACCATCCGATGCGAAAAAGAAGCATCCAGACGATAAATCTGTACAACTGGCTGGCTCGGGTGGCGGCTCGTCCCGCCGCCCGCGACCACTACATGTACCGATTACGGGCGGGAGACTCGATGAAGGCTGCCTCGGCAGTGGAAGCTGGAGGACTACCTCCGGCCGAAGAAGAAGATTACCAGGCGGTGTACGGATGCGCGGGGTCGCCCCTATACCATGGCGTCCGGCTCCAATGGTAATCACTTTGATTTGCTCGCAGTCGCAGTTTATGCAGTCGCGGTAATTCTGATTCCATTCTGTATTCGTCACAGCTATTCCAAGTGGTGGAAGGGTGGCTCCCACCTTCGGATGACGAGAGCTCGGTCTCATCCGCCCAGGACGTAGGCGAGTCGCCGCCTGCCAAGGGCGACGAGGACGATGATGACGAGTCCAAGGAGGAGGTCGCCCCACTGGTCCGAAAGACCCGCGGACAACGACAGCGCGAGATCGAGGCAAGCAGAAGCCTCGAGCGTCACGATGACGACGACGAGCTCCCAGAGACCACCTCGCACCGTCAAGCCACTCCGTCGAAGAAGAAGAAGAAGGAAAGGGGGGCAAGGGCCCCCCCGAAGAAGAAGACGAAGCCATCCAAGCCGGCCTCGCCGCCGCACTCGGCGAGCAGCTCTGATGCTCCCAGCCCGGCCGGTGAGGACGCGCCGCCAGCGGCAATTAACTGGGCGGCGATCGGAAGTGCCGCTGGCTTCAATGCCTCCGCCATTCGCCCGATCTACGGGCTGGGGAGGCTCCGGCTGGCAACCGCCTCGCAAGGAGGCTCTGTCGAAGATATCCTGAGGCTCCAGTGCGGCCTCAACGAAGAAGCCGTCCGTGTCTTGGGCACGCGATGTCTGAGATGGGGCTCGATCGCCGTGGGCCCCGAACTGAAAACCGGCCTCCATACGGGCTACGTTTTATCGATCGCCAAGTGAGTGCACTCACCCATCCTTGTTTTTCATAGTTACTTCAATTGTTTTGCTTATTCGATTGATGCAGGACGGAGTGAGAGGATGGGCCATCCGACCGGCTAAGGTGCCATCCGCCGTTAGCGAGGATCCTTCCCGAAGGAAGGCGGACGAGGTCGTCGTCTCGGCGGATGGCAGCAAGAAGGCCAAGGGTGACGATACCATCACTATCTCGATGACACGGCGATTGCACCGGGCGTGGCGGAGGCAGCGCGTCTACAAAGGGCGCTTCCTTGCACAGGCGGCGGGCGACCTCTATTGAGCGGGTGCCTCTATCGCTACCTTCCCACGCTTCGTGACCAAGGCGGCCCACGGCGAGTGGGCTGCGCCCTTGAGCCACGCTCACAGGACCACCGACGCTGAAGTCGACCAACATCGTGAGCTGCGCGCTACTCGCGTCCGTGGGCGATACAACTCCATGGCATGCTTGGCGCAGCCATCCGGTACATCCGGTCCCGAGGATCGGTCGGTGCTTTGCGGCGGCTGATTATAATTCTCATCTTTTTTTCGCATCCGGTCCCGATGCGCTGCGCCGCTAAATTTTAGCGGGTGGGCTTAGGAATTTTGATCGGCGGTCCCGAGTGCGCTGCGCTGAATTTCAGCGGGTGGGCGCAAAATTGCTTTGACTAACTTTTTCGGTGATGTGGGTCTGCGGCTTGAGTCGGACCGATTGGCGCCGGCCAGCGGAGAAGGAGCTGGCCATCGTCCGAAGCGAACAAAGGGCTTCGGATGTTGCTGCGGGCAGAGGAAGCTCGCCGAGGCTTGTCCTTGGTGAATTGGTGGCGGCGCAATCTGCGAAAGTGCCTGAACAACGGATCGCCAACCTCGGCGCGACTGCGGGAAGCAAAGAAGAAGCGAGCTCGGTGACAGGCGAGCTAAGGCCATTGCGGCGCGAGGAAGGATCGCAAGGTGTCGGAAGTCCTTATTGCTGGGCTTCGGGCGACCATACATCGCTTCAATGCTTCATCACGGAACTCGCCCGCTGCTTGGTGAGTACATCTTCCCTTTCGATGGTTGTGTCTTTTGTGGTGTCCGTCGTACTCATTATTGTCTTCTACTCGCGGTCGCATCATCGATAGCGAAGGAGAGGCGAGCTTCGCTCGGCGAGGCGCGTAAGCATGCTCGTCGATTCGGCGACGGCCGGCGACGTGCATCCGCGCCTATCTCCAAGAGATATCGCCCACGGTGATTCAGCGACCTCGTTGAGGTGTGGAAGTATTTGGAGAAGGCGCCGCGATCGTTGAGTTCATGACGCGGTCGGCGTTCGCGTGAGCGTCGGCGGCGAGCCTTGACGCCCACTTCCCGAGATTTCGACATCGGCGATGTGAGTGGATATCCATCGTCGACCGGGCGGTGGAGCTGTCCGAGGTCCTCAAGTTGCAGGACCGTGCCGCCACGTACTTTCGAGCGATATCGGGCAATGGCGACCTCCTTCCGTACCAGAGGCGGTCGTCGCGAGCGACCCGAGCCGTCGCATCGTGACTTCAAGGTCGAGCAACCTTTTCGCGCGGCGATGGCGGGTGAACTGACGACGTATCCGTCAAACCCGTACACGGCGTTCATCCACAATCGCCGGGATGTTGGCGAATCGTCATCAAAGCCTGCAGAGTAGGATAGTTTGCCTTGTGGCGTTAGCAGCAGGTCTGCCACGCGGGCATATTTTGTAACGTGAAACAATGCAATATCCAATTGAATGAGACATCGTGTCTATTTTGGTATTTTTTGTGTGTTTGTAATTGATTTTTGAACGAGTCCCCGAGCGCGTCCGCCCTTTTGTGGGGTTTACCTCGTATATGATATATGTGTTGTTGTCATGTGTTTTGTTGTTTTGGTTGACTCGCCCGAGCTCGGAGAGCCAGTCGCTAGGCGACTCCCTTGAGTGCTTTGTAATTTACCGTTTTCCCTTGCATAAGCGGGGTGGCCGAGTCCCGGCGTGGTACTTGGTTGTTCTAGGCGCGACTCGAGGGTGGTTGAGGACTTAGCGTTGGTGTGAGCGTCACTCCTGCAGCCCGTGGGTCGATCGTGTGGCGAGTCCTGGGCATGCTCTCTTACTTGGCATTTTCCCTGACCGCTCGCGACGAACTAGTCTTCAGTCCCCGAGCGTGGTACTTAGCTATTCGAGTCGCTATGCCGAGGATGCAGAGGACCAAGGTCGCTGTGAGAAGCGAGGGCAGTTGTCTTGGCTCGCAGAACCAGTCGAGCTAGGCGACTCCAATGGATCTCCGGGTGGGCGTTTTTCGTGGACGATGCAAGACCTGAGATGATTCAGTGCTCTTACACCGCACTACTTAGCCGTGCCGATCGCTGTACCAAAGGTTGACTTCTGCAGTTAGCGTAACGCTGTTATTACGAGTGCGAGTGGCACAAGTCATGGAGTAGAGCAATTTGCGGTAACCGTTTCTTTTTATTTCATAGCGCGGAGAGTACATGTGTGGGGTTCTAGGAGTAGAACTTCCGTGAGGTTTACATTCCATGGTCGCGTCGCCGAAGTTCGCCGCCCCTGACGTCGATGAGGTAGTGGCGTCGTTGCAGTCTGCGCCCGATAGCGAATGGGCCTTCCCACGGAGGGAGAGCTTGTGCATGCCCTTCTTGTCCTGGATGAGGCGTAATACCAGGTCGCCTTCCTGGAAGGTGCGAGCTTTCACCCGCCGGCTGTGGTAGCGGCGGAGTCCCTGCTGGTAGATAGCGGTGCGTGACCGCGCGAGGTCACGGGCTTCGTCGAGTTGGTCTATCCCGTCTTGGCGGGCAAGCTCGTTCGCAGCCTCCGTATAGTGGACGACCCGCGGCGAGTCGTGCTCGAGGTCGGTGGGCATGACTGCCTCGGCGCCGTAGACCATGAAGAAGGGGGTAAACCCTGTCGATCTGTTGACTAAGGTGCGGATTCCCCATATGACAGAGGGCAACTCTTCGACCCAGCACCCGGCGGTGCGCTCGAGTGGCACTTGGAGTCGCGGCTTCAGGCCGTGAAGGATGCTTTGGTTGGCCCGTTCCGCCTGGCCATTGGATTCCGGGTGGGCGACTCACGCGAGGTCGAGCCGGATGTGGTGCTCTTCGCAGAATTCGGCCATGGCTCCCTTGGCAAAGTTGGTGCCGTTGTCCGTGATGATGCTATTTAGGAACCCGTAGCGATATATGAGCTCGCGTAGGAATTTAGTGGCGGTCTTCCCATCGCATTTCCGGACTGGCTTGGCCTCCACCCACTTCGTGAATTTGTCGACGGCGACTAGCAGGTGGGTGTAGCCGGAGGGGGCCTTCTTGAAGAGGCCTACCATGTCCATGCCCCACGGCGAATGGCGGTGATGGGGATTGTTTTGAGCGCCGAGCTCGATGCGTCTCGATTGGCGTGCCGGCACCCGGTGCACCGCTGGGCGATATCGGCGCATCGGCGTGTGCGGTGGGCGGTAAAGCCATGTCGCATAGCCTTGGCGACCGAGGCGGCGGCGGCGTGGTGGCGCGATCACCGGAGTGAATGTCGTGGAGGATCTTGCGTCCTTCAGCTGGTTGGACGCAGCGTTGGAACACGCCGGTGACGCTGCGCTTGTGGAGCTCGCCGTCGATGACGGTGTAGGACTTGCATCGACGAACGATCATCCGAGCGTCTGTCTCGTCTGCCGGCTTCCAGGTAGGCGATGTAGGGCTTGGTCGATCCTGCGCTCGTTGACGAGTGCGACCAAGGCTGCCTCTGGTTGGAGTGGGACCCCGATGTCGATCTCCCTCGGGGGAGAGACTGATGGCTTGGTGATAGTGTCGAGGAAAACGCCGGCGGGTGGTGCGAGTCGGGCCGACCCGATGCGAGAGAGTGCGTCGGCCTCCTCGTTCTTTCGTCTGTCGATCCACTCGATGGAGTAGCCGGTGAAGTGTCCGCCCAGCTTGTCCACTGCCTGGCGGTACGCCGCCATGGTAGGGGAGACGGCATCGCAGGTGCTAGCGACTTGCCCCGCGACGAGGTCGGAATCTCCGTAGCAGCGGAGGCGATTGACGTTCATCTCCTTGGCGGCTCTCATGCCGTGGAGTAGGGCCTCATATTCAGCCATGTTGTTAGTACAGGGCGTAAAGTCAAGGCAGAGGATGTAGCGGAGCTTGTCGCCCTTTGGTGAAGTCAGCACTATCCCTGCGCCTGCACCGTCCGCGTTCTTGGAGCCGTCGAAGTGCAGGTTCCAGTAATGGAGGTACGACAGCTTCTCTGGTTGCTGGGCCTCTTCCCAGTCGGCGATGAAGTCCGCCAGTGCCTGCGACTTGATCGCTTTTCGTGGCTCGTATTTGATGTTGTGGACGCCGATCTCGACGGCCCACTTGGCGACCCGCCCGGTCGCCTCGCGGTTGCGGATGATGTCTTGCGTGGCCGAGGAGACGACCGTGATCGGGTGCTCGGAAGTAGTCTTGGCGCCATCGAGCTCGAAGACCGCGTATACTAGCTTTTGTGGGTACTGGCGACTTCGGTGAGGACCTCGCTGATGCAGTACACCGGCCGCTGGACTGGGCGCTCCTTTCCTTCCTCTGGTTGCTCGACGACCATCATGGCGCTGACGACGCGCTCGGAAGCAGCGACATAAACCAGCATGGGTTCTTTGTCGGCGGGGGCAGCGAATAGTGGTGCGGCGAGTAGCACCTTTTTGGTCGCGAGCGCGTCGTCCGCCTCCTTATCCCCTTGGAAGGTGGGGTTCTTCGCATCGAGCGGTATAGGGGCATCGCCTTTTCGCCCGGGGGGATGAAGCGGCGAGCCGCTACCGGCCAGCTTCGGGCGTCGCGAGCACTCGGGTTTGCCGAGCCGGGCGATCGTTTCGATCTTCGTGGGGTTCGCCTCGATCCCTCGTTTGGAGACGACGTACCCCAGTAATTGTCCGGCAGGTACACCGAAGGTGCATTTGCCTGGGTTGAGCTTTATCTTATATCTTCGCAGGTTGGCGAATGTTTCCGCCAGGTCGGCGAGTAGGTCGCCTTGGCGAGCGGATTTCACGACCACGTCGTCGATGTAGACGTGGATGTTGCGGCCAATTTGGCTCGCGAGGCATTCTTGCATGCACCGCTGGTAGGTCGCCCCGGCGTTCTTGAGGCCGAAGGTCATGGCGGTGTAGCAAAAGGCTCCGAATGGCGTGATGAACGCCGTCTTCTCCTCGTCTTCGATAGCCATCTTGATCTGGTTGTACCCAGAGTAGGCGTCGAGGAAACATAGCGACTCCAAGCCCGCGGTTGAATCGATTATCTGGTCGATCCGCGAGAGGACGAACTGCTCTTTTGGGCAGGCATTGTTCAGGTTTGTGTAGTCGATACACATTCTCCAGGTTCCGTTCTTCTTCTCGACCAGGACTGGGTTTGCCAGCCACTTGGAGTATTTGATTGGCCGGATGAAGCCGGCAGCGAGTAGGCGCTGCACCTCCTCGGCGATTGATCGACGACGTTATTCATTGAAGGGCAGCGGCGCTTGACAGTCGCACTTTGGGGTCGGCGTTTAGCTTGTGCTCGCGAGCTCCCTAGGGACACCGGGCATGTCGGAGGGTTTCCATGCGAAGATGTCCCTGTTCTCACGGAGGAACTCGATGAGCGCCTTCCTATGCTGGGCTCATGCTCGTCCGATCGTCACCGTCGGCTGGAGTCGCTGGGACCAGCTCGGCGGTGTGGGTCGTCGTGGCCTCAAAGGTTGAGGTGTTTGCGCCCGAGTTGGGCTTCTTTAGTATGGTGGGGTCGCCGTTGTTGACCCGCTCGCATTTCTGGCGAGCTCGTCGGCGTGGTTGGTCTCCGCCGCGATGGCGTCGGCTTTCGTCTCCTTTGGCCTTTCGGCGGCCATGTCGGGTCGCCGTGGATGGTGATGACGCCGCACGGCCCGGGGAACTTCATCGCGTTATACGCGTAGTGGGGTGCTGCCATGAATTTGGCGAACGCCTGGCGCCCAGAGACGATGGTAGGCTGCGAAGGGCACCAGTTCGAAGACGATCCGCTCGGTGCCGAAGTTTGCCGGTGTGCCGAAGGTGACTGGCAGCGTGACCTTGCCGATCGGGTATGCCTTCCGACCGGGGACGATACCGTGGAACGTGGTGTGGGTCGTCTCGATCATTGACTACGGGAGCCGCAGCCTCCTGAAGGTGTCGAGGTACAGGATGTTGATGGAGCTGCCGCGTCCATCAATGTCTTGGGAGCCGATGGTCGCCGACCTTGGGCTTGACCACCGGGCGACTCGTCACGGTACTCGATGCGTGGCGAGTGGTCTTGACGGCTCCGGTGATGGGCTGTTCGACCAGTTTAAGCGGGAACGTCCACCTACGCCACCGCGTTAACGGCGATAGCGGCGATGACCTTCTTCTCGCTTCGTGTTGAAGCCGTGAAGGTGTGGAGCGAGCGGCCACTTTGCGAATTTTCCGCCGTTTGGCGGGTCGTTGTCGGGTCCTCCGCGCCGTGCCTTCTCGATTTCGAGCGTGTGGCGTCGGCGGTGGTGTGCGCTGGGCTTCCATTCCACTGAAACGCACATGGTTGGTTAAGGAGGGCCGCGGTCGAACCTTGGCTTGTTCTTGTAGTTGCCGCCGTCGCGGCGTTGTCCTCCGTCGCGGCGGAAGCTCTTGGGCTCGCGCTGCGTGTGCCCGGCGCTGGCGACGAAGTCGACTCGCCCGTCACTGCGGCGCTTGCTGGTGAGGCAAGTGCTGCTGTAACGTAGGTCGGATCGGCGTCCGCCGTCGTTGTCGCTCGTGCGGCGTTGACCTCTCGACTGCCGTCGATTTCCTGGTTTGGATCTTCCTCGGCGTCTGTTTGGCGATCTCGAGGAGGTCGGGATGTTGTCGAGTGTGCGGAGTGTCGGCAGCTTGGCGGCAGGGGCTCGTGGCGGCACGAGGTCTTGAAGCAATGGATCGCGGTGTCGGGTGGATGCCGACCGCGTTATACCAAAGCTTTTGCCACCGTTGGACCCGATTGCGGGTCATTTCGCGGGGTCCCCGGACGCTCGCCTGTGTCCTCGATAGTGGTGGCGCGGGTGTAGGAGCACTCGAAGTGCCTGACGAAGGCGTCGCGCATCTCCTCTCAGGAGTCGATAGTGTCCTTGGGAAGGGTGTTGATCCACTTCCTGCACGTCCCTTCCATCATTAGGGGAGGTAACGGGCGGCTAGCAGGTCGGTGTGGCCTGCAATCCCCATCGCCATGAGGTATGTGTCGAGCCAGACGGCGGGGTCGTACGAGGAGTCATATTTTTCTATTTCCTTTGGCGCCTTGAAGTTTGGCGGGTACTTCTCGCCTCGGTTCATTGGTCCGAAGCACTTGGGTCCGAGTCGACTGAGCGACCCCATGGGCTCGCCATCGCGGCGATTGGTTAGGGTATGTCGCAGGTCGTCGGGCTGGCGTGCGCGCCAACTTTGGTTGTTGATGATGTGGGTGCGGGCGTCGATGGGTTGCCCGTTGGCGGCGACAAGATTGGTTGCCGGCCTGGGGTCGTTGGTGGAGAGTGTCGCGTTCGCGGGTCGGTGTTGGAGCTGCAGCGGCTCTAGTGGCGGGCAATTGAGGGTGTTTGCCGCCGCGGGGCGGCCGCTGGAGGCCGCTCTGCTTCCCGAGGAACGCGAGTATACTCGTCCTTGTGAGTCGGCGCCCGCTAATTGCTGCTCGACGGCCTTCGCGAGCAGGGCCTTGACATATTCGATCTGTAGGGCGCCGTTGCCGGTCACCGTGATGCCGTCGACTGCTGCTCGGCCTGCCACGAGGTTGTCCATCAGGGTGGAGAACAGTGGGAGGCCGTTTGCGTCTCACTCCCGTGAGGAGACTACTATCCGCGGCTGGTCCCTGGGAGGGGTGCAGTTGGGTGGAGGTGGGGCACCCATTGCCGTTGATCCTGGCGGGGGCCGGGCGCTTCCTCCTGGTGGTGCGTTCTCGCAGATCGCGCGCTCGGCCACGCGGGCCGGGTCATTTTCGTCGTCGAAGTTCGGCACGCCCACGACGGTGGGTTCAGCGCCGATCATCCTGGTGGTATCGCGATATGTGGCATCCCGCAAAAACCACTACTAGAAAATCGCGTTGTTTTTGTGCATTGCATCATCATGACCGCATGCTCATGTCATCATGCCACACTGCATTTGAGCATCGTCATCGTCTTGCATTTGCTTGCATAAAACTATTTTCGGAAAAACCTATTTTTGTTTTCTAAACGCCCCGTCTTTGTTCAAACACAAAAACCCGGGTCTCCGGATTTATTTTGTTTTGTCTGCCAATGATTTGCAAAAGCCCGGTCTTAGTTGAATAAAAATATTTAATTATTTTTGGGGGCAGCCAACCGGGCCGATCCGACCCAGTCGGCCACCCCCAGTTCAAAACGGTCCACCTAAAACCTAGACCCTTTTCTACCTAGTCCTAATCTACCCAACCCCCTCCACCTCACCCCGACCAACCGCATCTTGCCACCTCACCGTCCCCTCCACCTCATCACTCCTAACCGCCACCTCATCAATCCACCAGCCGCCGACCCCACCCTGCGGGTCCCGCTCCCTCTCTCTCCCCAACCAGCTGTCCCCTGGCCCCACCCGCAGCAAGCAGCCCCACACACCCACACACAAAGACGCCTGCCCACCAGCCCGGTCCCACCCTGGCTCCACACCGCCCGACTTCACACGTGGCCCTCTCTCCCTCGTGAACCACTCCTACCTGCCGCTACCACCCCACCCCGTTCGATTCCCTCGTCCTCTGCGCCGGCACGCCCCCTCTGCCTCGCCGCCTTGCCAGGCACCGCCGCCAGCCCCAGCGCCTCCTTCCTCGCCTCTCTTCTCTCCGCGCCGCCCACCTCACCGCCGCCATGCAGCCTTCTCCGACCGCCTCGAGCAGCCGCCGACGCTCGGCGACGCGCTGCGCCACCGCCCGGCGAGCCCGCCTGGCGAGCTTCTCACCTGCGGCGCCGCTGTCGCCGCCTCTCCCGCCGTCTCCGGCGTGGCCCTCCCATCGCCTCGGCCAGGCCGCCGCCGGCCTCCCGACAACCACCGCCGCGCCTCGCCCCATCCCGCGTGCCCCGCTCGCCGGACCGCCGCCCTCCTCCGTCCGTCCCCGCATCCCCGGCGCTCGACCGCCTCCACCTACCCTCGCCGTTCCTCCTCCGGTCCGCACGTCCTCTGCCATGGATGTCGCTGAAGGCCTCCTGTTCTTCTAGTTCGGTCCCCAACCGTGTGTTGCTTGTTTTTTCTAAGTGCAGTGGTACACCGGGTTGCTCCTGCTACTTGCCCAGTTCTCCACGACCTCGTGTTCTAGCAGAGATGTGGCCGTTCGTTGCCCCGGTGAATGTGATGTTTGTTTGATGTCACGCGCGTGCGAAGTCACTGCTCCATGGCGATGCCCAAGTCCCTAAGGGGAGAACTACGTACCAAGGACCGTTCCAACATCATCAAGATCTGCCGTAGCCTTGCCAAAATCCTATGGAGACGTCAGGGACCAAAAGGATCCCACAGTTCAAGACCTACTTCCAGGAGCCGACGGCCCAAAAATCTTCGTCTCGGAACGCCAAGATCGTCTTCACGGATCCGAAGACCCCGGTACCCGATCCACCCAAGAACGACATCGACAAACGAAGATGGGACCATCAGGACCTTTGTCACAGAACGCCAAGATCGCCGACGCGGATACGCCAAGTTCTTCGCTCCGAATGCCAAGACCGACTTGATGGCGCGGGCCCGACCAGATCTTCGTGACGACAAGATCGGCACCGACCAGGGCGGATCCGAAGAGCCCCGATGCCGAACCAAGTCCTTCTCGGATGCGACAAGATCGACTTTCGTGGTCCGAGAGCGATCCCATCGAACCGAACCTTGCCTTCCCGTCGAACCCTGAGACCAACCCCGAACCCCCGAAACCAAGATCTTCTGAACCCAGATGTGTGACCCTTATCCGAGAACCCTATTTTATAAATTGTCAACTATATAAATTGTTGCATATTTAAATTGCCATGCTTGCATACATATTGTCATGTGGTTTGGGGGCCTTATGCCGATTAACCTAATTAAATATGGGGCCCATATGCGGGCAAATCTAGTCTTATATTGGCCTCATTTAAATTTGTGTAGCGAACCGGTAACTTATCTTGCCCTGTTATTACAACATTTAATTTGCGGGGTAGTTAAACAACTCGAACCTATTAATTAATTGTCGGGACCCCGGTTCCGCTTAATATGACCTAATTGCATCGTAGCTTTGCCATGTCATACATCATACATGCATCATGCCCAATCTTCTGCCGTTGTATTAAATAGTGCATCCGGTGTTTATTCTAGTGTTTTGCTTCTTCGCGGATAAGGCCGTTGAGTTGTTGCGAGTGTCGACCCGATCTTCGGATGAATCTTCGGCAATGTTTTTAGGCGAGCATCTCCCCCTTTCTACCTATCTTACTTTTATAGTATTTATTCCCTCCTGTTGATCTATTGCTACCTGTGATGCGTTGCTCTAGTTTTCGTAACCGTGATATCCCTTGCAGCCTTATATTGCCTTGGACAACTCCTATTACCTGTTGTTTGGTAGATAGTTGGACTTGCGCGTCGTAGTCGCTTGCTCCAGTGCTGTTGCGTGTCGTCCAGTACCACAGTTGTTGGAGTGTTGCCGCATGTTTATTGTTGGAGATGATCATAACTTTAATTACTGTCTAACAACTAAAATTGAAGTAGGTAAGCAGAGGCACAGGTGGGCAATAGATGTTATTTGGTTCTTAATCGTCCACTTGTGTCCCGTAGGACCCCGAGTACTTGATACTTGTTCCTTGAATATTCGCGCTATCCACATCTGGGAGGATTATGGGACCCCCCTGAGCCAGAGCTTGATTCATTCTTATTTCTTGGGGCCACAAACTAGTTTGAGGTTTTATTTACTATCCTGTACTTATGCCATGCTTTACTACTTTATTTACGATTGTGCGAGGTGCACTTTAATCTTTGTTTAGGTAAGCGGAGTGTTTTCGCGGTATCGACAAGCCCAGTTTGGGTTCCCGATCGTTTATAGCCACCGGCAAACCTTGAGTCCGTCTCGAGTCACTAACTTCTGGGTGTACTCAATGGGGTGGCCCCCTGAAATATTTCTGAATCCTGTGATTTCTTTGTCGTGAAAGCCTCGTTGGGTTTTGATTTGGTTTTTCCGAGGTTGATAGAGTGTGTGTTGCTATTTGTGCACCCCTGCAGGGTAAAACTTTCTAAAAGCCGTGTCTGCGGTTATGGACGACTTGGAGCACAGTATCTCGATCATAGACAACTATAACTAAAGTAGTGCTATAAATTTGACTTAATAATGACTAGTAATCAGCTTCACTATAATGGAATGGCTAAATAAAACTGCCAACAATTGTTTGTTTGGGTTGTCGCTTGCGACCATTGTATCTGACTAGTAAGTATTGCAACTACAACGGAATGGCTAAAAAAAAGTACCAACAACTGCTGGGTTTTGGGATATCTCATGCTAATCGTATATTTTGACTAGTAAGTGTCGCACTTCTAGCGGAATGGTTAACTAAAGCGCCCTCGCTTATTTTAACAGGATGACTATCTATACCTGACTAGTAATTGCTGCAACGATAACTGAATAACTAAAACTGCCAACCGCGTGAGTTCCTCGGTTGACTTCCTCGTTTGGTCTCGAGGGGGAAATACCAGGATGGGTATGTTTGGTGGTAGTATCAAGATGGTTTCGAATAGGTCTTTCTTACCCCTCTCTGATAGCCGATAGTTATATCGAGTCTCTATAGGTTGTTTAGTGCATCTGTTGCCACGATCCACCATACCTATGTGGCGAGGACCGAATTCTAGCCTCGCCGTGTCTTGGCCTCGATCTGACCGCTCTCTCTTTTCCTTTGCCCTTTGTCGGCACCCTTTTGTTTAAGCGGTTTTGAGATCGACGTCGTTAGCGGTTACCCTTCCGGCTTTGGCAGGGTTATGGATGCCATTGGTTATTCTTTAGGGCTCTTAGCCCCATTTGCATCTTGTCCGTAGGACGCTCTTTCATTTTCAAGGTGATTTGGATCTTTGTATATTATATCGTATTCTTGACTCATTGAGTCATGTTGTATATATATATATCTTACATGGGTCCCATCGAGGACTGTTGTGTAATGTTATTGCCGTTTTCCACCCGCACGAAAGTGCTGGTGAGCACCTTTGAATCGTTTCTATCGGGTTTTGGCGGGTTTCGCTAAAACTTGCATAGGGCCGATTCGAGGTGTTACACGATAGCTCTGCGCCGTCACCTTTCGGCGAAATTTTTCGCTTGCTCCTGCGCACCGCCTCCGCCAGTTTCAGCGGAGTTCCTCACTCCGTGGCCGTGGCGTTTGGAGGATTGGGGTGGAGAATGGATCCTCCGGCGGATCGGTGCGGTCGCCATGTAGGTCGCGGGCGTGGTGGCGGTTCCGTCGGAGGTGGAGTTCTCCGACCGGAGTCGAAGATCCCGAGGATGGAGGGTCCTCGAAGTCTTCAGCGTTGGAGACTGGCGATGGAGCCCGGATGAAGCCGGTGATGGATCCGGCGAGTGGCCGGTCGCCGAGTCGGCGTCGTCGGTGAGGGCCGCATCTTCTGCGGCCGGAGTTCTCGCCACGTTGCGTGGGCGAGTTGTACTCGGAGGCGGCGATGGATCGTGCGGATCGCTCGGAAAGCCGATCGATGCGGCGACTTCGCGGATGCGAGCGAATCTTCCGAGACGATGGCGTCGGTGAGACCGACGAAGAGGCGATCGTGCGATCGGCAGGATCACGCCAGTGACGTGGGCGCGCCGGGACGTCTGCTCGGCAAGATTTGGAGCATCTCGCGATCGCTATCATGCGGCCGGTGGCGACCGTCTCGTTGATGGGCATATTGGATCTCGCCAGAACACCGCCGGACCGGCCAGGCCACGGTGGGCGCCAGCGCCGTGGGAATAGTCACGCAGATGGTGCAATCGGCGGCAGTAGTGGAGCGAGGGGCAGGCGGCCACCATCTCGGTGCGAGATGAGGGCAAAGACACGGTGGTTTTACCGGTTCGGCCCCGGAGGGTAAAGACCTACTCTCGCTAGATTGTATTATGGAGGTGTTATAATGGGCGAGCTCGGCGGCCAGGTAGTCGCTTGGGTGTGAGGGAATGTATCTACTCGCCCTATAGGGAGGTTTATATAGGCTCACCTCCTAGGGTTTACATATCTCAACCGACTCGCTTAAAGCTTGGTAGTCGTTTAACCTAATCCGGAGCTATCGACTACTTTGGGCCTTGACTTCCAGTTGCTCGGTTCTCTGGGCTTCAATCCACTCGCCGTTCTGCAGGCCCACTCGCCGGTTCTTGGGCCAGTCGGAAACGTCCTGCTGGGTATACCCCAGTAGGCATATCCCCATCATCGACTAGACTATGCATGGAGTGAATGAGGATGTGAGTGCCTTAACTCACAATTTTAGTCACTTCATGACCCACTTCCCCGTCTACTATCAGCAGCACCGTACCCGCCGCCGAATGACGACAACAACTAAGCATGGCAACAATCTAAGTTTGGGGGAGGTTTCAAAACCTCCAAACTTTGCATTCATATTTTTATTTCTTCTTTTGATTTATTTCACTTCTTCAAAAATTGCATGTTTACTTTCAGTTTGAATTCTTAAACCAAAAACACACAAAAATTAGTTGTAACCTTTATTATGAATTTGTTTCTTTGTTTCTCTTGGAGATTACTCAATTTCAGGTGACCTGGCAATAGGGAAATATAGAGGGGATTCAACTCAAGTACGAGAACGAAGCAAGCAAGAGGATGTATCATATTCCTTTCATCACCTCTTATGCAACCTTAAATTGATCTTACAACTAATTACTCGCTTGCACTTGAGTTACTCCCCACTTAGCTTGTTATCCTATAAATTATATTCCTTTGCCAGTGTCTCCTTTTTGCTTTGAAATAATGAGCAATGAACTTGGTTAAAATATTTACGACATTTTTACAACAATAAAAAGAATCCAAGAGATGACTTGAGACCATGTTTAGCCCAAAGGATTTGATTTTAGAAACTACTCAACCCCATTGAGCTTAATGTAAACAGACTCGATAGCACCCTTGAATAAAATTGTCTGATAAAATGGATGTTTCGAAGTAGTAAAGATTATGCCACTGCTTTTTCTAATAATTACAGTAAGATATTGCTTTATGTGTGTCATTACAACACTGTCATACTCCATGGGGAAATATTAACTCCGTTGGCCAATGAACGATCTAAATATGGGAAACCACTTGATTTCGGCTATTGAGTTATGTAAGCGTATGTAGCTCCAATGCTATGACGGGTAAAATTTTAGTCTCCTCGTGGTTTTACGTTCCAAGTGAAGTTGTAGTACTCCTCTGACCCACTATTTCTCAATAGTTATCTATTGGTATGGTCACGAGTGCGCAGCACATTCCCAATTAACATGTTAAAAATAGTGGCATGATTTCTCTATGAAAGAGCTAAGGTTTTTGAAAAAACAAGGAAAGGAAAAAGGTGCTTTGAGAGTCTTGAAATTTTGACGTGGAAGTAGATGAGTTGTTCTTAAATTGAATGTTGTTGGTGCCAACTTGAGTACTCTTAATTGATTAAGAGAACAAGAGCAAAAAAGTTTTCATATCTCAATAAGAGAGAAACCAAAAGGATTTGTTTCACTTTCCTAGCTAAACTTTTGACACTCGCTCAAGCATATGATTTATTTGCTAGCAAGATATACATGGTTAGGAAGTGGACTCAGTGCAATCTTGTGAATACTTATATGATCATGTTTAAGATTACACGAATTATGAAGAAAATAATTTGACACTAATTCGAGCTTGTAAGTTCTTTTATTTCAGTCTCGAATCTCCACTATCCTTTCTTATTTCCTTGTCACTCAAGGGCGAGCGACATTTAAGCTTGGGGGAGTTGATAGCTGTGAGATTCAACACATTTTTGATGGTTTCTATTGATGGTTTTCGTTTGGATTTGATGGGTTTCTAGCTTTACCAAACACTAATACTTTGGTAGCGAAGAAAACTGGGTTTTAATGTGTGTTTCAAGTTCTAAACATCAATAGAGGGTTTTAACAACAAAAACACAATATTCAGAAAAAAAAACAAGCAAGTCTCTTTTTGGAAGAAGTCTAGGGAGGCATACAGTAGCGTTAACGAGCAACTATACGGCGGGAATATTTTCTCTGGCTGTATAGTTCCCGCCATATAGTTGCCATCATCTTCGTCTTTTTTAAAGGGACAACTTTCGTAAAGAGCCGGGGGTCGAAAACAGAACACAACAGCCGCCATCCCATCTAGAAGGGAGAAAGAAGAGATCCTAAGAATAAGGAGAAGACGTTCTTCATCTCGCTACATGATCTTCGACCTCCTAGCCACCACACCTCCATAGCCATTACTTGTACTTGAGAGAGAGAGATCCACCTTGCAAGAGTTTGAGATTGTTCTTCCCATCTTGAATGGTGTTGGATTTATTTCTATCCTTATTGCGGATCTCCACGGTAATACCAAGAAGAACTCCCTTTATTTAATTATATCGATGATGCTTTCTTCTCTCATGTGTGAGTAAGTTCCCTTGGGCATGAGAGATGTAAGGGATTGGTGAGATGTGATGCGCCTATATAATTTCCATTAAGTTTGTGGTTGATTTTAATTACTATATTATGTGTGCTTGACTATCCTTGGGATGCTTAATGCTTGTTTTCCAATTAAGGGCTCGGACAACATGATGCTTTGTTCTACATAGATAGAATCTTGTTCGCTAGCAGACCGACGACCCCCGAGTGACACGAAGATATCAATAAAAAACTAGTTTGACTCGAGGATCACGAGAAACCACAGTGCTTATTGCATTAGTCCGGTCCAAGTAGCTTAATTGCTAAGAAACATGAAAGATCTTAATCGTCTAGTGACTGAACATGGTTTCGGTAACATGCCGGTAGGATTATTAAAGTTGGGATGAAATCTGTAGCATCCGGGGTAAACCCTAATTATAATATCGCTTGTTGTCATCTATTTTGTAAATCATCATTGCATAATGCATTTATTGTGTCTCTCAAAATATTTTAACTAAAGCTATTTTTATTTACTGCAATACCTCTCCTCTTGTTTCAAAACAAAATCTTATATTTTTCTGCTAAACTATTGCCTAAAAACTATTTGCTAAAAATATGTAAAACAAAACAAATATAATATTTTATTAAAATAATAAACCTAAAACCTAGACCTAAACCCGCCAGGCCCAATGGCCCAGCCGATTGAACCAAACCCTAGCTACCCCCACCTAACAGTAATCCCCTTGACCCTCCCTGCCGCCGCCACCCACCCGCTGCACAACAGACCACACACGCACTCACGCGCCCAGTCGCGAGCACACATGCCCCCAGCGACCTGGCCACCACACCTCGCACGTCTCCACACCTCCACCCCGGCCCCACATGCTCAATCCGACCCTCCCACGTCGCACTCCCCGTGTGTGGCGCACCCGCGACCAGGAACCACCCCACCTGCCCATCGCTCCCCGACCGCTCCTTGCCGCGCCTCTCCTCACCATCCTGCAGGCCCCCGTCGGCCTCCCCTGACCCCGCCGTCGTCTCGTCTTCTCCGACCACCTCCCTCTCCGCCCCGTGCCTGCAGCCGCTCATCTCAAGCCGGAGCTCCCCGCCTAGAGCGCCACATGCCTCTGCTTCGCGGGGCAGCAGCGCCGCCGACCCACCCTTGCCAACCCTCGCCCAGGCGTAACCCCGTCGCCGCCTCTCTGTCCACCGCCCTCCTCGTCGGGCCCGCGAGCACCACCCCTTCCTCGCGGACCGCCACCGCCACCGTCGGCCTCGCCCGTCCCCGGCCCCGCGCGTGGCCTCGCCCGCCACCCACCTCGTCATCGTCTCCTCGCAGAGCCCCTGCACAAGCTTCGCCACGCCCGGCCGTCCTCCTCCGTACGAGCCCACGTCTACCTCCGTCACCAACCTCCCCGCCATCTCGTGCCCTTGACCTCTTCCATCGACCATGCCAGGTTGCAGCCTTTTTCCTTTGCCCATCAGCCAAGTTTCAGAGAGAATCGTTTGCCTGTTGGTTTGGTTGTGTCATACACGTGTGCACCAGGTTCTTGGGTCGTGGTCTGTGCCTGGACACTAAAGTCCATCTCGCCAAGTCCAATCCTAAGGTTCCTAGTCCGCTACGGAAGCACGAAGCTGTATTGAGTTCTCCTTCCTGGAACCCAACAAGATCGACACATAAGGTTGACGCCGAAGAACGTGAGGAACCCGGGGAACACCGATGCTACCCGAGGGTGATGGTGCCAAACTCTAAGAACCACCGACAAGATTTCCATATGCCATGATCTCCTTCCCGGAACCCAAAGACCCGAACCCCGTCGAACCTTCCGAGCCCAAGACCTTCGTCCTGTTAGATGTATATTGTATTTCCCCCATATGTTAGGGAGCTTTCTGCATATTTGCCATGTATCGCATCTTATATATTTTGCCTTTGGTAGGAGAATAAGTTGCATATTCCGACATGGTATCGAGCTAGGTTAGCCTCCTCCTACTGCAACTTCATCTGCGCCGCCACAAGCCCTCGTCGACGGCCTTGCCATCGTCGATCACGGCCGCCCTGCGTAGTCTTCCCCGATCTAGATCCGCTCGTGATGTGCGGAATCTCTTTCATCAGATCGCTTCCAATCGATCGACCGCCGTCTTCGGTCGATCTACGGACTCCACGCGACTCGATCGATCTACCTTGGCACGCGGATCGCACTCCTCCGATGCGTCTCCACTGATGCGAAGAGCACGCTACCGAGGACTCCACGCGGGACCAAGACGCGCTCGATCGCTTCCCGACGCTGGACTCCACGTGGGACTCCACGCGCGCCTGAGGAGCACGCGGCTTACCGCTCCCGACGCCTCACTCGCTCGCCCGGGACCGCATCGCTCCTCGCACTGCGACCGACGCCTGCACGCAGGACTGTTGAGGCCCTGCTGCCGCTGCTGCCGGACGGAGGCCTTCCCTCCACGCTGCGCACCACCGCTTGACCACGACGCCCGCCGAGGCCTGTCGCTGCTGCACTGGACGCCGCCGCCTTTCCCTCCACGCTGCGCTGCACCGCTGACCACCGCCCGGTTGGCCATCCTGTCGCCCTGGCCGGGCGTTGCTTCGATTGATCCGAGCACACCTTCTTTTCCTCGGATCGAGTTGACAAAAATGTCTTCTTCATCGGTTATGTTGCGATTCCTCGCTGCGGTGGTCTTCGATGGCTGAATTACCGATTTATTGCCTTTATGCGTTCACATGCGCGGTCTCCGTCTTTGGGGTGTGCTCTCGGCGAGGTCTCTTGTCCGCCGTGTCCCCTCCTATGGCTCCTTCCACGCCGATTGTTCTTGGCCGATGCTTCTCGGGAGGCCAAGGATGCCTTTCAGTCTTGATGATAGTGTCGTTCTCGCTTATGACCAAGTTCAGCGGTACTCTTCCGATCTCGAGGCCTATCGACACGCCCGACCGCTTACACTCGGGGTTGATGAGGATGCTCGTCTTCTTCTGTTCTCACCTCGGTGTTACGCCTCGATGTCTTCCGAGTTCATGAGTCTCCCTACTATTGCCGCCGGTGGGCTCATCTTCGTCGGCTTATCGGCCGTCGAGATGCCCTTTACATGTCTATGGTTCGCTAGGAACATGCTCTCCAAACAGGTGATTCTACTATTGATGAGTTCTATACTCAGTGTCGCTATCCGGCGTCCTTGACTCTCTTCTCCGCTTGTTTGTGGCACATGCTCGTGTTGCCAGTTGTGCGCCGGATTTGGAGTTTCACCGCATCTATGAGTTTCGCCGGCTCGCCAGAGTTTGAGCCCCGTGCTCGGCTGAATGCCCGTGGTCGTGTTCCGCTCTCTGAGGCGTTGTCTGAGCTTCGGGCTGAGGAGACCCGTCTTCGTGGTGTTGGTCTTCTTGCGGTTCCATTCGTGCTTGCTACTCGTGGTCCTCCTATGCCGTCTGGTCCCTCCACTCAGCCGTGGTCCTCTGTGCCGCCGCCGATACCACCCACTCCTCCAGTCGTGGTCGAGTCGGCCAGCGGTTCGGCAGTCAGTCAGCAGCTCGTGGTCGTGGTCGTGGGTTCTCTTTGTCCTCGCTCTTCATCGCAACAAGGATGGGCACACTTGGGCCACCGTTATACGGATCGATTTACGCACCAGCACTGTGTTCGTGGGCCGGCTCCTTCGGATCTTGAGTTGCTCTCTCCGATCAGGACATTATCGAGTCTTCGCGATGCTTGTCGCTGTGATCTTCTTCGGCTGTCTTTGGTTACGACTGGTTCTTCCGGCCCCTGCGACCACCACCTTCTACATCAGTGCGTCCCATGGTATCTGGATTCTGGAGCTTCTTTTCATATGACCTCTGAGTCTTCTTTTCTGTATACTCTTCGTTCTCTCCTTCTCATGTCCGTGTTTTCACGGCTGATGGTACCTCTCTTCCTGTTTTTAGTCGAGGCACCCTTTCTACTTCTTGTTTTTCTGTTCCTGATATTTCTCGTGTCCCTCTTCTTAAGATGAATCTGTTCTACTAGCCACCCATCGACTCTGGTTGTCGCGTCATTCTTGATGCTGATTCTTGTGTTATCCAGGACCGTCGCACACAGGCCCTGGTTGGAGTTGGCCCTCGCAGCCGTGACTCTTCAGGTCTTTGGGAGTTAGACTGGCTTCGTGTTCCTTCCGCTACCACTTCATCTGCCAGTTATTTTCCGGTCGTCGCCTCTACTACCAGCTCCTTTCAGCAGTGGCATCATCGTCTTGGTCATCTCTGTGACTCTCGCATGTCGTCATTAGTTCATCGTGGTCTTCTGGGGTCATCTCGTGAGATGGGTCTTTGCATTGTCGCTGTAGGTTGGGTAAATGTATTGACTTCCCTATCCTACTAGCGATCGTATCTCAACGACCTTTTGATTTAGTTCATTCCGATGTTTGGGGTCCGGCTCCTTCGCTTCGAAAGGGCCATCGCTACTATATTTTATTCATCGATGATTTTCTCGGTACACTTGGTTGTATTTTATGCGCTCTCGCAGAAGGTGCTCTCCATATATCGTTTTGCGTCCATGGTTCGTACTCAATATTCTACCCCATCCGTGTGTTTCGTCCGATTCTGCCGGGTGAGTATATCTCCTAGATGTTGCGAGGTGTTCTTCTTGGCAGGCACTCTTGCTCAATTCTCCGTCCTAAGCGCACATGCCGGAATGGCGTTCTTGGCGTAAGCATCGCCATCTTCTTGAGACCACTCGCTATGATGATTGTTTCTTCTCTCCCGCATTTACCGAGGTCGCCGCCACGTGGCTTACCTCATCAATATTCAGCCTTCCGCCGCCTTGCGGTGGTATCCCTCTTGAGCGCCTCTCCGACAGCTTCAGATACTCCATGCTTCGCTTGTTTGGTTGTGTTTGCTATGTTCTCCTTGCTCTCATGAACGCACCAAACGACCGATCTGTTGAGTGTGTCTTCCTGACGATGATGAGCATAAGGGCTATCGCTGTTGGGACCTGTTGGTCGTCGGATGCGTATCTCGTGATGTTACTTTTGATGAGACGTCCTTTCTATCCTCGTCCCACACCGGTACTTACCTGGTGGAAGATATCTTTTCTTCTCTTTCGACACACCTTCTACCCCTATTGTGTCTTCTAGGATCTCCTCCCCGATGTCTCTTCTTCGACACCGCCTTCTTCCCTCCATCTAGTTCTCCTCGTTCTCCGGAGTCTTCCTCTATTCCCTCTTCTTCATCGTCGCCTCCTGCGCCTTCCTCTGATGATCTTCCCTCTACTCGTCCTGTTCGTCAGCGTCGTGCTCCCAGCCGTTACTCTCCTAGTCAGTATGGTCTTTCTGTTGCCTCCGAGCCGACTTCTTATCGGGATTTTGAGCATCATCCTGAATGGCAGCTGGCCATGGCTGAGGAGATTGCTGCGCTTGAGCGCACTGGCACCTGGGAACTTGTTTCTCCCCCTCCCGGTGTTCGTCCTATCACGTGTAAGTGGGTCTATAAGATTAAGACCCGCTCTGATGGATCTCTTGAGCGCTATAAGGCGCGTCTTGTGGCTCGTGGTTTTCAGCAGGAGCATGGTCGTGACTATGATGAGACCTTTGCTCTTGTCGCCCATATGACCACTGTGCGTACTCTTCTTGTTGTTGCATTGCGTCACCGTGCGTGTCTCGCCTTGATGTTCGTAACGCCTTTCTCAATGGTGAGTTGAGTGAGGAGGTTTATATGCAGCCTCCTCCTGGGTATTCTGTTCGAGGATGGTTTGTCGCCTTGACGGTCTCTTTATGGCCTCAAAGGCTCCTCGTGTTGGTTTGAGCGCTTTGCTTCAGAGTGATGCTGCTGGTTTCTCCCTAGTGCTCATGATCCAGTCATTGTTTGTTCACACTTTTCCTCGGGACGACTCTTCTTCTTCTCTATGTTGATGACATGATCATTCTTGGTGATGATCTCGAGTATATCGCCTTTGTCAAGGCTCGTCTTCGTGATCGTTTCTTATGACCGATCTTGGTCCTCTTGATACTTTCTTGGGATTGAGGTTTCCTCCACTTGATGGCTTTTACATCTCTCATGAAAAGTATATTCAGATCTTCTTGCTCGTCTTGCTCTTGGGGATGAGCGCCTTTGTTGAGACCCCTATGGAGCTTAATGTTGCTTCAACCTCGATGGTGATCTCCTTTACGATCCGACGTTAGCGTCATCTTGTTGGGAGTCTAGTTTACCTTGCTGTCACTCGTCCTGACATCTCTTATCCTGTTCATATTCTGAGTCAGTTTGTCTCTGCTCCCACCACTGTTCACTATAGTCATCTTCTCCGTGTTCTTCGTTATCTTCGTGGTACGATCACTCGTCGCCTTTTCTTTCCTCGTTCCAGCTCTCTCCAGCTCCAGTGCTATTCGGACGCTACGTGGGAGAGTGATCCTTCGGATCGTCGTTCACTTTTTGCTTACTGTGTGTTTCTTAGTGGTTCGCTCATTGCTTGGAAGACGAAGAAACAGACAGCGGTTTCCCATTCGAGTGTTGAGGCTGAGTTGCGTGCTATGGCCTTGTTGACTGCTGAGGTGACCTGGTTACGGTGGTTACTTGCGGATTTTGGGGTCTCTATTACCACACCCACTCTGGTTTTGTCTCGACAAGACAGTGCTATTAGTGTTGCACGTGATCCGGTCAAGCATGAGCTTACCAAGCATATTGGTGTTGATGCTTTCTATACACGTGCTCAGTGCGAGCTCAGTTGTTGCGCTTCAAGATGTGCCTTGGACTTACGTTGGCGGATTTCTTTACGAAGGCAGACGAGTGCAAAGATGATTTCTTCTCTCCAAACTCAGTGTTGTGGATCCACCATGAGTTTGAGGGGGGTGGGTGTTAGATGTATATATATGTATATTGTATTTCCCCCATATGTTAGGGGGTTTCCTGCATATTTGCCCTGTACCTGTACTATATATTGTGGCCTTTGGCCCCCAGAGGAATACAAGTTGCATATTCCTGACACGCCCCATTGTGTGACCCTTTTCAGAGACCTCTATATTTTATAATATATGATATTTTACTTTTTGCATATAAAATTGCATGCTTGCACATATATCATCTGATTTAGAAGCATTATGCCGATTCACCTTTTCTAGTCTAATAATGGCCCCATTTAAATTTGTGTAGCGAATGATGATATATTTTTCCTTGTTAATACAACAATAAATTGCAGAGTATCTAAACAACATGAACCATTTTATTAATTGTCGGAACCCCGGTTCCGCTTAATATTGCCTATTTGCATCGTATTTTTGCCATGTCATACATCATATATACACCATGCCCGATCTTCTACCGCAGTATTAAATAGTGCATCCAGTGTTTGTGCTAGTGCTTTGCTTCATCACGGATTAGGCCGATGAGTTTATGCGAGTGCCGACCCGATCTTCGGAAAAACCTTCGACAGTGTTTTCAGGCGAGCATTCTCCCCCTTTCTACCTATTTTACATTTCTAGTCTTTATTTCCTCCTGTTAATATATTGCTATCTGTGTTGCGATGCTATAGATTCCGTACCCCTTTATATTTCCCTACAACTTCTATATTGCCATGGACACCTCCTATTACCTGTTGTTTGTTAGATAGTCGGCCTTGCGAGTCGTAGTCGCTTGCTCAGGTGCTGCTTTGCATTATCGATGTTCCATCGTTGTTGGGTGGTTGGCAAATGCTTAATGGTGGATATGATCATGGCTTTAATTACTGTTTAATAACTAAAATTGAAAGTAGGTAAATAATGCAGAGGCACCGGTGGGTAATAGACAATATTTGGTTTTTAACGCTCACTGGTGTCCCATAGGACCCCGAGTTCTTGATACATGATCCGAGATCGAGCGTGCTAACCACGGGTGGGGTGTGTGGGCACACCCCATCGATTTAGTACCTAATTTCAAAATACTGTAGTGGGGCCCACAAACTAGTTTGGGGCTTTATTACTATCCTGTACTTATGTCATGCTTTACTGCTTTATTTACTATTACGCGTGGAGCGTCTGTACTGTTTAGGAACCCCGTGATATATTTTTGTTGTATCGACAAGCCCAGTCACACTTTCGGGTTCTCAATCGTTTACAACCATCGACACATACCCTGGGTCCGTCTCGGAGACTGGACGACTTCGTTACGTGTAGATTATTGGGGTGGCCCCCCATGTGCATGCTTTGGGTCTGGTAAACGTCGTGTCCGAAACCCCGTCGATATACCGTTGAGTGTATGTTTTGTGATCTTGTACCTACCCGATCTGACAACAAGGGTGTAGGTGCGTGTGGAAACTTTGGTACACCCCTAAAAGATTAAATCTTTTCGAGAAGTCGCGTCCGCGGTTATGAACGAGTTGGAGCACAATTCTTGATCATAGACAACTATAACTAAAGTGTACTGTTATAATTTGACTTGTATCTGATATGACTAGTAATTTGGATAACCCTCACGGAAAGAATGAATAAAATTGCCAACCATGTAATTTTTCTTGGCATGACTTTCTTGTTTGGTCTCGAGGGGGAAATACTAGGATGTGTATGGTGGTAGTATTAGGTTGGTTTCGAATGGGTCTTTCTCATCTCTTTCTGATAGCCGACAGTTGCCTCAAGTCTCTATATGTTGTTTAATGCATGCTGCGCTGCCGCTTCAGTCCACCATACCTATGTAGGCGAGGACCACCGAATTCTAAGACTCATTGTGTACTGGCCTCAGTACTGACCGCTCTCTTTTTCCTTTTTCCTTTGTCGGTAACCCTTTTGTTTAAGCAGGTTTGAGATCGACGTCATTAGCAGGGTTACCCTTATGGCTTAGCCTGGGCAGGGTAATGGACGCCATTGGTTATTCTTCAGGGCTCTTAGCTCAATTTGCATCATGTCCGTAGTCGGATGTTGTATTGTTTTCAAGATTATTTGGATCTTTATACTGTATATCTGTATTCTTGACTCATAGAGTCATTGTTGTATATATCAGTTCTGTGGGTTTCATCGCAGACTATTGTGTAATGATATTACTTCGTTTTCTACCCACACGCAAGTGCCTGGTGGGCACCTTTGAATCGTTTCTATACGGGTTTGGCGGGAATCGCTAAAACTTGCATATGGTCGATCCGAGGGTGTTACAAAATATACCAAGAGGAATTCCGGCTAATTATGGGTTGCTCGCCTACACACATACTTATAAGATTATAATTGTTACACTTATCATTCATCCACGTGGCACATTCATTATAGCCATGAACTGAATCTCCCCGCGCCTATTTTGTCATCTGTAGAAAACAATAAACAAATCATTTTTTACTTTTATTTTTTTTATTTTTGAAGTTTACATTTTAGTTTTATTTAAATACATTCCTTTAATCCAAATTCCATTCTTATTTCAACACTTGCAGTCAATTCACTTGAAGACCTGTGACAACTTTGAGTGTGACAGAGACTTCGTCCATAAACACTTACCTTTGGGCTCCCTGTGGGATTGACATATTAACTTCGAAACTAGCTACAAACAATATGTGCACTTGCATCCATCAGTGACATAGTTATAAGGAAAAATATCAAACTTGGTATATTGATTATGTCTCAAGAAAACCTTCACAAAATGACATATCTCATTCGAGGTTGCCAAAAAGCCATCTTCCATTTTAAATAGACAAATAAAATTATGGCTACAATCCTGGCATAGTTTGTAATAAGTTAAAATTGATATCATATTTGGATTCCTCTCATTTTTCTAATCAATTTAGACATATTATTTGTCGAATTCCAATTTTCGGATTTAAAGATATTAATTGTTCCTATTAAATAAAAAATAAAATAAATAAAATCATTATATCTTTTGGAACTACAATTGTACTTGTACACATGGGTATATGACCTATCTTGTTCACTCAATGGCTAGCAGTTGCTTTGAGATCCGCACAAAGTTTAATTGAGGGAAATTCCTTTTTGGACTTTCCCCATTTTTCCAAAGTTGCCAGGCCCTGTGCAACGGCAATGCTACATTTACGGGCATATTTTTAGATACGGGGCAGACGTGGGGATTATAGATGGCTTTTAGTTTCTAAAATCATGGAGGCAAATTTTTTTTTACACCAGCCAGGTTGTTCCACCTTTTTTTTGAGGCTATAAAAAGTTGGGCAGTACTACGCGTCCTTCGGGGATTTATGTTTTTATTCCCCGGGTCCCAGCCAACCACGTGTCATCTTTTTGGTCCAAAATCCCTTTTTGCTACAGACATATTCGTTTTTGCTACAAATAGTCCCGTTTTTACTATAACGTAGCAAAAAACGGTTCGACCTAGAAAATAGAAAATTAGACTGTACCTCACCGGAGAGTTCGCCGGAGACATCGCCGGCGACCGTGTAGCAAAAAAGTTGTGCTAATGTAGGAAACCCAACCTCGCCGGAGATCTCTCCGGAGACTTTCGCCGATAGACCTCCGGACACCGTGTAGCAAAAATTTTATGCTATTGTAGCAAAACCACAAAACTGTGATAGCAAAAAAAGTGCTAATGTAACAAAAAACAATTTCACCAGAGACATCGCCAGAGACTTTCACTGGGACCCGTAGCAAAACCTATACGCTGTTGTAGCAAAACCAGTACAAGGTTATAGCAAAAAAATCTATTAATTTAGGAAATCCGATTTTGCCCGAGGCCTCGCTGGAGAACTTGACTGCAGGTAGCAACGCCGCTCGCCGTAGGTAGCAACGAGACATGCAGTATGTAGCAAAGTAGCACCCCTGCAGCAGCACCGGCTGGAGGCCCATGGCAGCGCGGACATTGCAGCAAACAGAGGAGGCAGCAGTGCCATGGAGCATGAGCGGGCGAGGGCCAAGTGATGGCGATGGTGACCAGGACCAGGACCACGGAGCCGCCATTCACCTGTAGGGCGACAGCTCTGGCCGCAAGATGGGAAGGCGGTGAACTCCGGCGGCACGGGAAAAGGAGAAGGCACGGCGAGCTGCAGACGGCGCACGGCGAGATCCGGCGGCGCTGCAAGCTGGGAGGGCGCGTGGCTCAGGGGGGAGGGGCATGTGACGGCAGCGGCAGCCCGCGTGGCGGTGGAGGCGGAGGTGCGCATGGCGGCGATGGTGGAGGCATGGCGGCGGCGATGGAGGCCCGGCAGGGTCTCCTGTTCAAGTAAGAAGAAACCGCCACCACGCGCGGCGATGGAGGCCTACCCATGCGACGCGACGCACCCGGGGGATGGAGTTGCGATATCCCCGGGGGATACGTATCCTTTTCATAAAAAGTTTCTGTAGAAGAAATCCCCGTAAGGCCTTGTTCGGTTGCAGTGGATTAAATCATCTAGTGGATCTAACCCCTGCAGGTATTGGGTGAACCCCACTTGTCACCATAATCCCCACTAATCCCTCTCCCATATCCTTTGTTTATCTCTGCTGCTGATTGCCATTCGGTTAATCCCCACCCCCGCAAGAAAAAACAGGCAACCAGCAACAACAACGAGTTCTAGACAGCAACCGGAAGCACCATCCGCCGGAGATGGAGAGGGCGTCGGAGGTGGCATCTCCGGTCGTCGCCGAGCACGAACGGAGCTGGGGCCTTGGGTCTATCTCGCTCAGCCGCCGATGGAAACAGGGGAGGGAGGAGGGAGGAGGGAGGAGGAAGGAGGGAGAAGGATGGGTCCTTGATCTTCTGGATTGGATGCACCGCCGCCGTCCCTTCGCCGCAGCAGTTCCTCCGCCCGCCTCCGCCAAATTTCATCAGACACCTCGATCGACCTATGCAAGTTTGGGCAAAATTCACCAAACCCGCATAGAAACGATTCAAAGGTGCTCACCAGCACTTTCGCATGGTGGAAAACGAAGTAATAACGTTACACAACAGTCCTCGATGGAACCCATGTAACAAATATATATAACAATGACTCAAGGAGTCAAGAATACGTATATAATATACAAGATCCAAATCACCTTGAAAACGGTAGAGCGTCCGCCACGGACAAGAAGCAAATGGGGCTAAGAGCCCCAAGAATAACCAATGGCGCCCATAACCCTGCCCAGGCCAAGCCGGAAGGGTAACCTCGCCAACGGCGTCGATCTCAAAACCTGCTTAACTAAAAGGTGCCGACAAAGGGCAAAGCAGAAAACAAAGAAGGAGGCCAAGATCGAGGCCAAGACACGGCGAGGCTAGAATCGGCGGTCCTCGCCTACATAGGTATGGTGGATCGACGGCGGCAAAGATGCATTAAACAACCTATAGAGACTCGATACAACCGGGCGGATTTCGAGGGGATAAGAATGACCTAACTGGATCCAACCTGAAGCTATCAACAACCAAACCCATCCCGTGTTTCCTCGAGACCAACGAGGAAGTCAACCGAGGAACTCACACGGTTGGCGCTTTACTTATTCGTGATAGTTGTGGCACTTTACTAGTCAGTTTAGATAATCGCCCGATAAAATAAAATGGGCACTTTTAGTTAACCATTCGTGATAGTTGCAATTACTAATCGTGCAGATAGCATGAGATAAACCCAAAACCCAGCAGTTGTTGGTACTTTTATTCGGCCATTTCGTTGTAGTTGCAATACTTACTAGTCAGGTACAATTGTCGCAAGCGACAACCAACAAGCAATGGTGGGCAGTATTAATTAGCCATTCCATTATAGTAGGGCTGATTACTAGTCATTATAAGTCAAATTTATAGCAGTAAACTTTAGTTATGCTTGTCTATGATCGAGATATCGTGCTCCAAGTCGCCCATATCCGGACACGGCTTTGAAAGTTTTACCCGCCGGGTGCACCAATAGCAACACACGCCGATCAACCTCGAAAACCAAATCAAACCCAACGAGGCTTTCACGAACAATCACAGATTCGAATATTTCAGGGCCACCCTTGAGTATACCAAGAACGGAGTAAGCAAGTCGAGACGGACTCAAGGTTTACGCCGATGGTCAGAACGACAAGAGGTCCCCAATCGGGACTGTCGATACCGCGAAAACATCCCGCTTACCTAAACAAGACAAAGGTGCGTTACTGCACAATCGTAAATAAAGCAAGAAACATGGCATAAGTACAGATCGTAAATAAAACCTCAAACTAGTTTGTGGCCCCAAGAAATAAGACTGAATCAAGCTCGCCTGGGGGTCCCATATACCTCCCGATGTGGATAGCGCAAATCAAGGAACAGTATCAAGTACTCGGGGTCTTACGGGACACAAGTGGGCTCGAAACCAAATATTATCTATCACCCACCGATGCCTCTCGCTTATTCAATTTTAGTTGTTAAACAGAAATTAAAGTGACAATAAGTAAGCTAGAATCATCTCCAACATCAACATGCAATACATCAACAATCGTGGCATATGACACACATCAAATCGGGCAAGCAACTACACGACCATGAGTCCAACTATCTACCAAACAACAGGAATAGGGTGTGTCCATGGCAATATAAGGTCTGCAAGGGATATCACAGTACGGAAACTAAAGCATCGCAACACGTATAGCAATAGATCAACAGGAAGGAGTAAAGTACTATAAAGTAAGATAGGTAGAAAGGGGAGATGCTCGAAAACATTGTCGAAAGGTTCATCCAAGATCGTAAGCTCACATCAACTCAACGGTCCAATCCACAAGAAGCAAAACACTAGAAGAAACACCGGATGCGCTTATTTAATAAAACGTAAGATCGGCATGATGCATGTATGATGGATGACATGGCAAAGGTGCGATGCAATTAGGTCATATTAAGCGGAACCGGGGTCCCGACAATTAATTAGGGGGTTCAAGTTGTTTAGCTTCCCCGCAAATTAAATGTTGTATAGCAATGCAACAGATGGAACCGTTCACACACATGTTTAAATGAGGCCAATATGAGACTAGCTTTGCCCGCATATGGGCCCCATATTTAATTATTCGGTGAATCGGCATAAGGCCCCCAAACCACATGATATGCATGCGAGACGACAAATAAATATGCAACAAGTTGTTATCATGTTATCAAATAGGGTATCGAGGAAAAGGGTCACACATTAGGGGTTTCGACGATCTTGGGGTTCCGGGGTTCGGGGTCCAGGGTCCGGTCTCGGGGTCCGTTCGGCTCGGGTTCCGGTGTTAGGGTCTTCGGACGGGTTCGGATCGGGTCGGTGCTGAGTAGATCTTGGCGTATCGGGAGGAAGTACTCGCCGTTCGTGGCGATTTTGGCGTTGGTCCTCGGGCATCGGCGGGAAGGCGTTCTTGTCGTCGGGGTCTCGCGTTTGGGTTCCGATAGGAGATCTTGGCGAGTTCTTGTCCGTCGATCCGTGAAGGTCAAGGCGGCAAGAATCTTGGCGTCGAGTACTTGTCGAAATCTGGTCTCGGTGTCCGGGTAGAAGAGCTCGTCGAATTGGTCGATTCCATGTCGAAGATGTTCGATGTGGTTGTCGATGCGGGATTGGGACGGCCTCGGCGGTCTTGGTTCCGGAAGGCGAGAGGTAGAACTTCATCGATTGGTCGAGAACAACACCAGAGTGCCCGCCTTAGATGTTGCAAAGGACTCGCAGCTGAACCTGGACACATCCATCAGGGGCCACCCAGGAGATCGACGGCGGCTCGCAGAGCTCCAAAGAGCGGCAGCGAAGATGCGGCCAGAGAATAGGCGAGCAGCGCGGGGAAAAGCAGGGAGGACGCGGCCCGAGGTGAAGCGGCCAGGCGAGGGGGGGCTTGGGAGGAGGCTCGCGCGAGAGCTAGGGCGACAGGGCGGCTGTGAGCGCCCGGCCGAGCGGATGGCGGCTCAGCGAGGTTGGCGCGGGAAACGCGAGGCGAGGTCCGCCGACGGGGGGCTGACGGCCCGGAGAAGGCGGGCGGGAGAAGCATGTCGGGCGAGCGGGGAGAGGAGGCGGTGAGCCGGAGGAGGGGAGGAAGGAGGTGCCGCGGGCAGCGGGAAGGCCGCGCAGCCCGGCGGCGGCGCTTATGAGGCTATGGGGCAGCGGATGAGGGGCGGAGGCACGCTGGGGAGGGCGAGCAGACCTTGGTGAGGCGGCGGCGGGCGGCGGGCGGACGGGCGAGGCGAGGGTGGGCAGGTCGAGGCGGGGAGGCGGCGGGAGACGGAAAGAGCTCGTGGGAGGGAGGCGGGCTCCGCGGCGGAGCACAGGGCATGGAGGAAGGAGGCCGTGGGCGACGCCGAGGCGTCGGGCTAAGCGGAGGCGGAGGCGCTGTGGCAAGCGAAGAAGGGGAGGTGGATGCGACGGAGAAGGGCTGGGAAGAGAACAGAGCGAGGCGGGGTGGGTAGGGCCAGGTCGGGGTCCTGGGATGAGGAGAGGGGGTCCAGGTGGCTGGCAAGTGGGCCAACTCGGGTGGGTCCGGGGACGGGGAGGAGTGGGGAGAGGCTGCAGCGTGTGTGCTAGTGTGTGTTGGGTGTGGGGGTTTGTGTGGTGGAGAGAGGTGGAGAGAGGGAGTGGGGTTTGGGGTGGTGGTGGCAGGTTCGAGTGGTGTGAGGGTGAGGGAAGGTGAGGTGTCGCGATGGGATAGGTGGGAGTGATGTGGCAGGTAGGGGTGGGTAGATTAGTTAGTTACTCTAGGATTTAGGAGGACAGTTGGGCGTTTAGAAATCTGGGGTGGTCGTCGGTCTCGACCTGCTCGCCCCACTAAAATAAATAAATAATTTTATTAGTTAATTGGGCGTTTACAACCGCTATGGCAAAACAAAATGATCCGCATTCGGTTTGATATTTGGTTAAAGTTGGGCGTTTTAGAAACGAAAGCAGGCGTCTGAAAATAGTTTTAGCAAACAATGCATGATGATGACGATGCAATGCACAAATTCTACGCGATTTTCTAGTAGTGGTTTTGCGGGATGCCACACCGACACCACTAACAATGGATCTCGCCTCGAGATCCGCCTCATGGTACCGGAAGAAGGGTCGGCTCGATCCTTCGCGCTCGTAGATCCTCGCGACACCACTAACAAGAGTTCTTCCGCCATCTTGAAATTGGCGACACCACCACCAACAAAAGGGTCGTTGTTCTTGATCATCGAGAGAACACTCCGGATAAACAAAGGACGAAGATAGAGGCATCAAACGATAAGGCCACCCCTAACTCCCGTTAGAAGAGGAAAAGTTACATTGATCCACCGATTCGATGTACCGAGCAAACAGTAAGAGTCGGGTAGGGTGATCAGTCCATCCCGGATCCAACTATCAACTCTATACATGGGTAGGAGAATCAGGCAACTCAACTCTCGAGATTTAGACTGAAGATCTCCTTAGGTGGTATCCGGAACAATGGAATGATGCCAGCAGAAATCGTATGAAAGACACAATGATTAGGTTCCGCGATGGTTTCATTGGCATGAACAACACATGCTCAAGGTTAACCCCAACTTCACCAAAGCTCGTCCTTCTCGTATGTTTTTCAATGACACTGATATCCGGCAAGGAACACACAGGGTAAAGATTTCAAGAACAAAAGATCGGATGAAGGGTACAACAGACAAGTTGCAGATTGATGATCGTAGCACCTCCGTTACAAAAGGAAGAAAGCGAAGCCCTAAAGGTACGACGGAAACCCAACCACGAGAATTCCTGGACTCAAAGAGAGAAGAGAGCAGATCCAAAACACGTAGAGGTAAGAGAGGAATAGCAGAGGGGTAAGGAGTAAAATCAGACCTAATCAGAACTATCCAACCGATTTTCAAAAATAGTTTTGACACTTCTACTTCGGCCGTTAGCTAAGGTTATCCTATTTGGACTTGGGTATCGCAACGCTGAGCTCGATACCACTCAGAACACCCTCGAGATCGGACCTATGCAAGTTTGGGCAAAATTCACCAAACCCGCATAGAAACGATTCAAAGGTGCCCACCAGCACTTTCGTGCGGGTGGAAAACGGCAATAACGTTACACAACAGTCCTCGATGGAACCCACGTAACAAATATATATAACAATGACTCAAGGAGTCAAGAATACGTATATAATATACAAGATCCAAATCACCTTGAAAGCGGTAGAGCGTCACTACGGACAAGAAGCAAATGGGGCTAAGAGCCCCAAGAATAACCAATGGCGCCCATAACCACCTGTGCCAAGCCGGAAGGGTAACCTCCCAGCGTCGATCTCAAAACACCTTAACAAAAGGGGTGCCGACAAAGGGCAAAGCAGAAAACAAAGAAGGAGCGTCGATCGAGGCCAAGACAGCGAGGCTAGAATTCGGCGGTCCTCGCCACATAGGTATGGTGGATCGAGGCGGCAGCAGATGCATTAAACAACCTATAGAGACTCGATACAATGGCGGATTTGAGAGGGGATAAGAATGACCTAGGATCCAACTGAAGCTATCAACAACCAAACCCATCCGGTGTTTCCTCGAGACCAAGCGAGGAAGTCAACCGAGGAACTCACACGGTTGGCGCTTTACTTATTCAATGATAGTTGTGGCACTTTACTAGTCAGTTTAGATAATCGCCCGATAAAATAAACAATGGGCACTTTAGTTAACCATTCCGTGATAGTTGCAATTACTAATCGTGCATGTATAGCATGAGATAAACCCAAAACCCAGCAGCTTGTTGGTACTTTTATTCGCCATTTCGCTAGAAGGTGCAATACTTACTAGTCAGGTACAATTGTCGCAAGCGACAACCAACAAGCAATGGTGGGCAGTATTAATTAGCCATTCCATTATAGTAGGGCTGATTACTAGTCATTATAAGTCAAATTTATAGCAGTAAACTTTAGTTATGCTTGTCTATGATCGAGATACTGTGCTCCAAGTCGTCCATATCCGCGGACACGGCTTTCAGAAAGTTTTACCGGCGGGTGCACCAATAGCAACACACGCCGATCAACCTCGGAAAAACCAAATCAAAACCAACGAGGCTTTCACGATGAACAATCACAGATTCGAAATATTTCAGGGGCCACCCTTGGAGTATACCCGTAACGGAGTAAGCAAGCTCGAGACGGACTCAAGGTTTACGCCGATGGTCAGAACGACAACAGTCCCCAATCGGGACTGTCGATACCGAAAACATCCCGTTTACCTAAAGCAGTCGATGACTGCATTACAATCGTAAATAAAGCAATAAAACATGGCATAAGTACAGATCGTAAATAAAACCTCAAACTAGTTTGTGGCCCCAAGAAATAAGACTGAATCAAGCTCGCCTCGGGGTCCCATATACCTCCTGGATGTGGATAGCGCAAAATCAAGGAATGTATCAAGTACTCGGGGTCTTACGGGACACAAGTGGGCGTTCGGAAACCAAATATTATCTATCACCCACCGATGCCTCTGCTTATTCAATTTTAGTTGTTAAACAGAAATTAAAGTGATAATAAGTAAGCTAGAATCATCTCCAACATCAACATGCGGCAATACATCAACAACTGTGGCATATGACGACACACATCAGCAACTGGGCAAGCAACTACGACGCGCGAGTCCAACTATCTACCAAACAACAGGAATAGGGTGTGTCCATGGCAATATAAGGCTGCAAGGGATATCACAGGTACGGAAACTAAAGCATCGCAACACAGATAGCAATAGATCAACAGGAAGGAGTAAAGTACTATAAAGTAAGATAGGTAGAAAGGGGGAGATGCTCGCCTGAAAACATTGTCGAAAAGTTCATCCGAAGGTCGGGCTCACATCAACTCAACGGTCCAATCACGAAGAAGCAAAACACTAGAAGAAACACCGGATGCGCTATTTAATAAAACGACAGAAGATCGGCATGATGCATGTATGATGGATGACATGGCAAAGGTGCGATGCAATTAGGTCATATTAAGCGGAACCGGGGTCCCGACAATTAATTAGGGGGTTCAAGTTGTTTAGCTTCCCCGCAAATTAAATGTTGTATAGCAATGCAACAGATGGAACCGGTTCGCTACACATGTTTAAATGAGGCCAATATGAGACTAGCTTTGCCCGCATATGGGCCCCATATTTAATTATTCGGTGAATCGGCATAAGGCCCCCAAACCACATGATATGCATGCGAGACGACAAATAAATATGCAACAAGTTGTTATCATGTTATCAAATAGGGTATCGAGGAAAAGGGTCACACATTAGGGGTTTCGACGATCTTGGGGTTCCGGGGTTCGGGGTCCAGGGTCCGGTCTCGGGGTCCAGGGTTCGACGGCTCGGGGTTCCGGTGTTAGGGTCTTCGGACCGGGGTTCGGCGGGATCAGCGGGGTCGGTGCAGAGTAGATCTTGGCGTATCCGGGAGGAAGTACTCGTCGTTCCGGTGGCGATTTTGGCGTTCGGTCCTCGGGCATCGGTGCGGGAAGGCGTTCTTGTCGTACCGGGGTCTCGGCGTTCTTGGGTTCCGATAGGAGATCTTGGCGAGGTTCTTGTCCGTCGGATCCGTGAAGGTCAAGGCGTCCGGGCAGCAGATCTTGGCGTCCCGGAGTACTTGTCGAAATCTGGTCTCGGTGTCCGGGTAGAAGAGCTCGTCGAATTGGTCGATTCCATGTCGAAGATGTTCAGTGACGGTTGTCGATGCCGGGATTGGGACGGCCTCGGCGGTCTTCGGTTCCGGGAAGGCGAACCGAGAGGTAGAACTCGTCATCTGATTGGTCGAGAACAACACCAGAGTGCCCGCCTTAGATGTTGCAAAGGACTCGCAGCTGAACCTGGACACATCCATCAGGGGCCACACAGGAGATCGACGGCGGCTCGCAGAGCTCCCAGCAGCGGCAGCAGCATGCGGCCAGAGAAGGAGGCCAACGCGGGAACGGCGACCGGCAGGGAAAAGCAGGAGGCGGCCGAGGTGACGGCGAGCAGGGGCTTGGGAGGCTTCGGGCGGAGCTAAGCGGCGGGCGGCTCGCGGCGCCGGCGGAGCGGATGGCGGCTCAGCGAGGTTTGGCCGGGGAAACAGGCGAGGTCCGGTCGACGGTGGGGGCTGTGGCCCGGCCGGAGAAGGCGGGCGGGAGAAGCCTGCGGCGCAAGGCGAGCTTGGGAGGCGAGGCGGTGGCCGGAGGAGGAGGAGGAGGTGAGCGGCAGGCGGCAGCCCGGCAACTGGCGGGGCTGGGCGGCAGGCGGGCAGCGAGGGCGGGTGAGGCGGCGGAGGGCAGGCAGGAGCAGCGGCGGGCGGGCGGGGCTGCGAGGCGGAACGGGCGAGGTCAGTGAGGCGAAGGGAGCCGGGCAGGATGCGGTGAGCGGAAAGAGCTCGGGGAGGAGGCGTGGCTCAAGGCGAGCCTGGCCATGTGGAGGAAGGAGGGCCAAGGGCGACGGGAGCGGCCGGGCGAGCCGAAGGCGCTGGTGCAGCGAGCAGAGAAGGGAGGTGGATCTGACGGAGAGAAGGGCTGGAGAAAGCAGGGAGGCGGGTGGGTGGGTAGGGCCAGGTCGGGTCCACGCTGGGCTGAGGAGAGGGTGCAGGTGAGGGCCGGGCGGCAAGTGGGCCAACTCGGGTGGGTCCGCGGACAGGGAGGAGTGGGAGAGGCCAAGGCGTGTGTGCTAGTGTGTGTTGGGTGTGGGGGGTTTGTGTGGTGGAGGAGAGGTGGAGAGAGGGAGTGGGGTTTGGGGGTGGTGAGGTGGCAGGTTGAAAGTGGTGTGAGGGGGGGGGGAGGGGGAGGGGTCGCGATGGGATAGGTGGGAGTGATGTGGCAGGTAGGGGGTGGGTAGATTAGTTAGTTACTCTAGGATTTAGGAGCGCGACAGTTGGGCCGTTTTAGAAATCTGGGGGTGGTCGTTCGGGTCGATCTGACCCGTTCGACTGCCCCTACTAAAATAATAAATAATTTTTATTAGTTAATTGGGCCGTTTGCAAACCGCTCGCGGCCAAAACAAAATGATCCGGCGACCCGGGTTTGATATTTGGTTAAAGTTGGGGCGTTTTAGAAAACGAACGGCGTCTGAAAATAGTTTTAGCAAACAATGCATGATGATGACGATGCAATGCACAAATTCTACGCGATTTTCTAGTAGTGGTTTTGCGGGATGCCACACCCACCATGTCACGCGCAGAGAGAGAGGTCGGGGTGAGGGAGAGAGATAGGTGTGCTGCCGCCCGAGCCGCCGACCCTCCTTCCCTGCCGGAGCCGCCATCCCTCTGTTCCCACCTTAGCCATGGACTCTCTTTCCCTGCCGGAGCCGCCGACCTTCGTCCCCGCTCGTGAGAGAGAGAGGGGGGCGATGGGATTCGTGACAAGCATGCGGGGAATGTTTCCACGGACGAGACTAGAGTTTTTAAAACCCGTCTATTTGGAGGGGATCAGGATGGTTTAGTCCGGGGTAAGATTCCAACCGGGATTAACCGAACACGTTTTTTAGAAGGGTCTGGGATTGATTCCCGGCCATCCCGATCCCGGCTAAACCCCGGGTTTCGGTCCAAATCCCGGCCGGGGCGGGACCAACCGAACAAAGCCTAAGTCTGAGCATTTTCGCCTGTGCATCCGCGTTTATGAGACATAAAGCGAGCCAGACCTGTGTACAACATCCATGATTCCAGGAAAAAAATAGATAGGTTACACGCCTACTTCTTGACGCGTAGCCTTTTTGTTGGACAAGTCTATTCCCACGACACTTCTTGCTAGTATCTATTGTAGCTCCAAGGGATCCAGACGAACAAACAGAGTACCACCTTGTGTTGTTAACAAATCTCACAAGATGACATCAATATTTTTGTGAGAAAATGCCATGGACCAAGGCTTAGACCGGTGTCAAGGACGTGCTGATATGGCCTAGTCCGTCCGAGTTCGAGTCTTCATACTTGCATGGTTTCTTTTCGTTATTTCGATGGTAAATCAGACTAGCTAGTGTTTGTTTATCTCAGTTTGGCAAAGGAAAAGGATACAGATCTGTCGGGGGATAACGCGCTCGCGATCCCCTGGGTCGCTGCCTCCTGCCTTGCACGGTCACAACTCGTGCGGTGAGCAGCATGGTGGGCCCACTTCTTTTTTTTAAGGGTAAAACAGTAGAGCTAAGTACCCCACTGCAATTTTTATATATCATAGAGTAGTGTTATAAAATTATTTACAAGCTCAATCCACCTCAAAAGAGGGATAACATTCTAAGCAGCTATCTCTTGTCTAAATTATTTTCAATCCAATCTTTAAGGCCCTGATAATACTTCTTCTTAATTCTATACAGGACCCATCTTAATTCCTGAGCGACAATAGCCCTCCATTCCTCAAGCGAAGCATGCTTGTTGTTGAAGATTTCATTGTTTCTGCATATCCAAATGCCCCAGGCTCCAAGTATAATAATTTCCATTGCAAAAGGGACTTGGAGATCTTTTTAATGCTGGCTACAACTTCAAAAAGATTTTGATCAGCAGTTTGAACATGTGAGATTTCAGCCCAGCAAGCTCTTGCAAAAGGGCAGTCCCAAAATAAATATAGAATGGTTTCTTCACTGATGCAGCCATGAAACGCACATTCATATGTTGCCAGAGAAAAACATTTCCTTTTCAGAAGGTTTCTTGTGTTCAGCCTATCAAGCAGCAAGAGCCAGAAGAAGAATTTGTGCTTTTGTTGACAAGAGGACTTCCACAACCAGGAGAAATGTGGCTGAACAGGTTGGCAACCAGATAAAGAATAATAAGCCTTTTGGACTGAAAAATTACTACCCCAAATGTAACTCCAGTTGTCAGCTTCCTCCTGTTTGCCAGTATTAAGAATTTGCTCAAGACTTTGATATTCCTGGTAAGCTTGCTGTGACAGAGGGAGGTAAAAATGATCTTGAGCATTATCTGTCTGCAGGAACTCATTGACAGAGATGTGTGTTTTTTTTGCATAGGAGAGGAGATGAAGAAGCTTATGTTGTAGACAACCATCATTCCATAAATCAGACCAGAGAAGGGTGGATTTGCCATCTCCCACCAAGAACTTTGCAATTCCTTTAAAAATGTCAATCAATTTCAGATGAGCTTTTCACCAAAAAGATCCCTCAAGACTTCGTCCAGGGAGTTTACCATTACAGTAATAAGTGTTCCATATAAGGTGAACCCAAGGGATATCCCTTGTGATTTTTTCCATCTGATTTTCTGGCAAAATCGTCCTGCATCCCCATGCCTCGCTCGCAGAGAGCCGCGCACTGCCAGGCTGCACCTCCACTCCCTTCTCCATCGTCGGCCGTGTCACGCCTCCACCTCCGCCGCCCGTCGCCGTGTGCCTACACAGCCGCCGCCCGTCGTTGCCGCGCTCCTCCACCGCAGCCGCCACGCATGCCTCATCCCCTGTAGTTCTTCCATCGCCGGCCTCCACACAAGCACGCCCGCACAACCCCATGGATGCAGGGAGCGCTGCCGCCTCCGACTCGCGCCGGCCGCGATCGCGAGGGCTCTCATCGTCGTGCCCCACACCGTCTCCGGGTGCTCCCACTAGCGAGCCCTCCCCAAGCCCCTAACTACTCCACAGACACGAGTCCACTGCACGTCCTCCGGGCGCCGTTGAAGAGGACCGTCTCCCCATGGGGCCAGTCTACTCCATGTTTCCTATGGTACCGCCCATCTCTGTAGTCTCGCTATAGTCGTTGCTACTTGCGGCATCTAGAGCTGCTGATGCTGCTACACACAACAACCGACGTTGCTACATGTGGCAAGCGACCATGCTACACACAGCTATTGAATCTGCTACATACGGCTTTCGGTGTTGCTACCTGCAGCGAACGACGCTGCTACAATGCGATATTTTCTTTGCTACAAGTTTTTGCTACGACATCTACGGTGATGTCTTCGTGAAGTCGGCTTTTGCTACATTACAATAATTATTTTGCTATATATGTTTTATGATTTTGCTACGGTAGGGTAAAGTTTTGCTACACGGAGGTATCCAGCGAGGTATCCGGCGAAAGTCTCCGACGAGTCTCCGGTGAGGTCGGTTTTGCTACATTAGCACAACTTTTTTGCTACACGGTCGTCGGCGAGATCTCCGACGAAATCTCCGGCAAGTTCTAGTCTGTTTTTCTATTTTCGAGGCCGAACTATTTTTGTTACATGTAGCAAAAACGGGTTATTTTATAGCAAACTCGGATGTTTTATAGCAAAAACGGGTTTAAGTCAGAAAAGACTGGACTAGACATGTGGTTGGCTGGGACTCAGGCGATGAAAACGATCTATCCCTGAGGACGCGTAGGATGTCCTTTGGCAAATTTGTAAACTAATAACGGATGACACAATGAACAGTACAACAGAACACCCATGCCGCTGCATACACAGTCAAATCAATAGGAGCATGGCGTGCCGTACACTGCAAATTCGTGAATACGCCCTTGCTCTGTACAAGAACGATGTGAGCCAGGTTGGCGCGCATCTGGCGGCGGCTAGCACGGCGGAGCAAGGAGTGGCGGCGGCAGGAAGCGAGGACAGAGGTGAGCGAGGCACTGACGGGACGCGAGGCGCCGCCGTTCTTCTCGAGTGGGTAGTAGTAGTCTTGCCCATCGCTCCTTGCGCCGGCCTCCCGGTTAGGCCTGTGCGTCCCTACTTGACGCCGCCGCGTCGACGACAGCACCCGTGTACTCCGTCGTCTTTGTTGTTGGTCTTTCTCCTCTGTCTGGCCCGTCGCTCGATCTTCTCGTTGACCTCCAGCAGAACAAAGTGCAAGACCTCCCGCAAGAACTCTGACCACCTGGCTCCGAGGCCGCCACAACAGCTCCCTCCTTCATGAAAGACTTTGTAGTAGTTTAGGATTTTGGGGGTAGGTATCGTAAAGGTCTCAATGGGCTCGCCCTTGTATTAGGTTACAGGGGTTAGAGTTATGTTCGGTTTGGGTTTATATAATACCCAAGCCGACCGTATACAACAGGTACAAAAATATAGTTTATCACACTCTCTCAATCTCAACCGAGCCACGAAGGTTGAGATTGTGTCTACAAGCTAGGGGCTTGGTGAATATATCAGCGAGCTGATCCTTAGAGGGAATGAAGCGTATCTGGAGCAACCCGTTCATGAACAAAGTGAAAATCTACCTCAATATGCTTAGTCCGAGCATGAAACACCGGGTTGATAGAAAGAAACATTGCACCAATATTATCACGCCATAGTATATGTGGACTACTCTGAGAAACTCCAAGTTCACCAAGAAGAGCTTGTACCCATATAATTTCAGCAGTGGCATTTGCAATTGCCTTGTATTTGGACTCAGTACTAGGGCGGGAGACATTTGCTTGCTTTCTAGCACTCCAAGCAACTAGATTACCACCATAGAACACAACATAACCCCCCGTTGATCGTCAATCATCAGAGTTTCCAGCCCAGTCCGCATCCGAGAAAGCAGACAAAAGATCTGGTGACATGGTAGAAGGACGAAGAAGTAGTCCATGAGACAACATGGACTTCACATAACGTAGAATCCGTTTGACCGCTGACCAATTGGTACACCGAGGGGCATATAAGTATTGACACACCTTGTTAACAACAAAAAATAAATCTGGGCGTGTCATTGTGAGATACTCTAAACCACCGACAATGCTGTGATAATGAGTGGACTCTTCAGCAGTCAAAAGTGTACCATCGGTAGCTGAGAGCCGCTCGGAGGAGACCATCGGTGTAGTAACTGGAGCGGCTTTAGTCAACCCTGCTCGCCGTAGCAAATCAGCTGCGTACTTCTGCTGACTCAGAAGAAGGCTACCTTGGCCCTGGGATTGAACCTCAATGCCAAGAAAGTAATGTAAGAGCCAAGGTCCTTGAGAGAAAAATACTGACCAAGCTGACGGAGAAGGCGATTAGTTGCTATTGGAGAAGAGCTCACAACAATAATGTTATCCACATAAACAAGCAGATGCACGATGACTGTAGGTTGATGAAGAATGAACAATGACGTATCCGCAGTGGAGGCTGTAAAACCGAGGCTACCAAGAACAGAACTCAACCGAGTATGCCAAGCACAAGGCGCTTGTTTGAGTCCATAAAGAGCTTTATCAAGCCGATAAAGAAAACCAGAGTAAGCAGGATTCTCAAACCCAGGAGGTTGCCGCATGTAGACTTCCTCCTCAAAAAAACCATGTAAGAATGCATTTTGTATGTCAAGATGACGAAGATGCCAGCCTCGAGTAATAGCCATAGACAGAAGTATCCTGATGGTAGTAGGTTGTATGACATGACTAAAAGTATCTTTGTAAATCAAGTCCATACCTATACTTAAACCCCTTAGCAACTAGCCTCGCTTTATATCTTTCAATAGAACCACCAGCTTTCTTTTTAATCTTGAAAACCCATTTGCAATCTATGACATTGACACCTGAACGAGGAGGTACAAGATACCATGTCTTGTTGTTTTGTAAAGCATGAAGCTCCGTGTCCATCGCAGAACGCCAGTGTGGAGAAGACAAAGCAGCATGATAATCACGAGGCTCAGCATAGTAGTGATCCAGCATTATGAGATGTGGTTGCACTCCAGGCGACAGTACCATCAGTCTGTTTTTTGGGATGTCGAATTCCTCTCTGTAACCTGGTCATAACACCAGGACGTGGCGCTGGAGCAGGCGACGTCGTGGGCTCCGGCCCAGCAGAAGTTAGTGGGCGCCGACTTGAATGAGGCTGCTCAGGGCCAGTGGTCGACGAAGACGTCCCAGGCGAGGACGACCCATGTAGCAATGGACTAGAGGAGCGACGTGGTGTAGAGGGCTCGTGTTGTCCTGCAGATGCATGATCTGCACCAGCGTCATGCAGATTGACGTCCGAATCATCGGTATGATCGACATGAGGATCCTCGTCCTCTAGTAATTCAATATGAGCGCCTCGACCTGTACCATGGTTAGCCAACAGCAGTGGAGAGTATGCTGCATTAACAAATTGGTCAGAATGCAATGGGAGAGATGACAAGGACGGTGGTAGGATGGAAGTGGAAGGTAGTTGGGCGAATGGAAAAACCGTCTCATCAAAAACGACATCACGGGATATGTAGACTCGGTTGGTAGGTATATGTAGACACTTATATCTCTTATGGAGAGGACTATAACCATGAAAAACACATTGTTTGTAGCGAAATTATAGTTTTCGATTATTGTAGGGTCGAAGATGGGGCCAGCATGCACACCCAAAGATCTTAAGAAAGGTGTAGTCAGGAATTTCTCCCAATAAACGTTCTAATGGAGTTTGCATATTAATGACACGATTAGGTAGTCTATTAATAAGAAAACAAGCGATGGAGAAAGCATCACTCCAAAAACGAAAAGGAGCAGAGGCATGTGCTAGTAAGGTTCGCCCGGTTTCGACTGTATGACGATGTTTTCGCGCAGTAGTACCGTTTTGTTGATGTGTATGGGGACATGAAACATGATAAGAAATACCAATATCAAAAAAGAACTTGTTTAGTCTATGATACTCGCCACCCCCAATCATTTTGGACATGTAGAATTTTTTGTTAAGTAGACCCTCAACATGATTTTGGAATTGAAGAAAAATTTGAAATACATCAGATTTATGTTTGAGAAGATAAAGCCATGTGAAACAACTATGAACATCAATAAAACTCACATAAAACTGATGTCCACTAACTGAAACTTGGCAGATCCCCATACATAGGAATAGATTATCTCAAGAGGAGCAGTGGTAACACGACTAGACAATGAAAAAGTTAATTGGTGACTATTGCCTTGCTGACTGGCATCACACACGACAGCTTTATTGACTAGCACTACTGATGGAAGATCGTGGCAATGTAGAACATGTTGAACTATATGACTGGCGGAATGGCCTAGACGAGAGTACCACTGGTCACGTGACACCCGGATACTGCTGAAGGCTTGTTTTACCGTAGATGGGTTGAGGTTGTAGAGATTCCCATGGCATCCTCCTCTAAGAATAACCTCTCTCGACTCCTGGTCCTTAATAAGAAAGTACCATGGATGAATTCAAACCAAACATTGTTGTCAATGGTGATTTTTTTACCAAGAGAAGACTACGAGTAATGGAAGGAACGTGGTAGACGTTTTTGAGATGTAGTGGTTGGGTAGGAGTAGAAATTGTAGACTGACCAACATGTGTAATGCACATACTTGTGCCGTTTGGCCGTTTTAACTTGATCTCTGCCCTAGTAATTCTCCCTTCACGGTGAGTTTATTCAGATCATTGGTGAAGTGATAAGTTGCAGCCGTGTCCGCGTACCAAGTAGGGTCAATCGGGTCTGATGACATAGAACCCATGTGACCCGTGTGCATGGTGGAAAGAGCAGCGAGTTGCCTCTCCATGTTCCGTCTGCCGTTCCCAGCGCCGAGGTAGTCCTTATGAAACCGCTTGAAGCAGCACAATGCGACGTGGCCGATTTTGGAGCATATCTGGCAGATCGGGCGGTTGCCCGAGCCTCCACCAGAACCACCAGGGGCGCCTGGAGGGCGCGAAGTGTACTGCGGCTTGTTCTGATATTGAGGTGGCGACGGAGTAGAGCGACCACCCGAAGGTTTAGCCGAGTAGTGCGTCGCCATCGCGTCATGTGTAACCTCGGCCTGTCGCGCCTCAGTACGCTGCTCAGCGTTCAGCAGCTGAGCACAGACATCGTGCATGGGCATAGGATCCCAGATCGGCCGAGCAGAGATGCGATCGGTGAGGGGATCGAACTCACGATCAAGGCCATTGATGATGAAGGCGTTGAACTCCTCCGGACGTAGAGGCTGACCAATCTTTGTCAGGGTATCAGACAGAGATTTGATCTTGTTGAAGAACACCGTGTTGCCGAGTTGTCAAGCTTCTTAACCTTGCTGAGCTCAGTGCGGATCGCCATGACCCGCGCGGTGGACTGCAACGAGAAGCTAGCCTCCAGGGTTTCCCACGCCTCATGTGACATGGACGCAGTCATCAACATCCGCATGCTCTCGGTAAGAGAGTTTACGATGGCGGAGAGGATCGCTTGATCATGTTGGTGCCAGGCGATGTAGAGCGGATTAGGCACGGTAGTAGGGCCGCCGGCTTTGATCGCTGTTGCAGTGTTGGGGATCTCGGCGGCAGAGGGGCAAGGCAGGGTTCCATCGACAAATCCATAGATGAGGTTTCTACGGAGGATGGGGAGGACCTGCAGGTGCCAGAAAAGGTAGTTGTCGACGGTAAGCCGAATCTGATCTTGTTCTCCAGGTTGATCAGGATGGAGGGGATCCGGGACGCCATGGCGGCACCCTTGCTCATCGAGGTGAGGGCGGCGCTGACGCTGGCCATGGATCCACCGCTGGTAGCCGCGGAGGAGGCAGAGAGCGATGGTGAGGTCAACGGCGAAGTCACCGAGGCGGTGGTAGCGGAAGCTTTTAGATTGATCTATGCTATGATACCATGAAATACTTTGTAATAGTCTAGGATTTTGGGGGTAAGTATTGTAACGGCCTCAATGGGCTCGCCCTTGTATATATAACGAGTAGGTTACATGGGTTAGAGTTAGGTTCGGTTTGGGTTTATACGATATCCAAACCGACCATATATAACAGGTACAAATACAGTTTATCACTTCAAACAGTGTACTCCCTTGGTTTCCCGTCCCTTCAGTAGGGCCTGCTCGTCAACAACTTGGTAGCCAGCATATGAAGTTCGATGGGCAGCACCACGTCGGCAAACTCGTCGGTGCCGACGATGGTCCGTCACCGAAGACGAGGCGAGCAAGAAGGTAGACGAGATGGGCGTGCAAGAGCACGTCCATGTCATAGGTCCATCTCCAGAGGGAGGCGTCGAGGAGACGTTGCACGTCGTGATGGCGGCGCTGCCCGAGGACGCGTCGACGAGACTGGTCAGCCGGGAGATTCGGCGCGGACTACTCGGGGTCGGCGAGCGCGTCTTGCTCCGTGACGGCGGCGACGCAGTTGAGCGCATTGAGCTTCTCGGCGAGTGCGAGGACGAGGAGGCCGCGCGTCATCGCTGCGCTTCAAGAGGGGAGGGGAGTCAGAGCCGCGGCGTGCGGCATGACGTTAGCCACCTTGAACGATAGGATGCCGACTGGGGCGATGCTCTGTTCCAGGTCAGCTGAGTATGCGCAGGCGACGAGACGGCTTTTTTTTTGAACAAGGGGAGGGGTCTAGAAAGACCCCGGTGCTGCCATTATATTCTAGACGGTGGGTACAAATTACAAACAGGTCCATTACATTTTAGAAAATAAAAAGAGGACCTGGGAATAAGCAAGGAAGACCCTAAAATTTCCAGGAAAAACGCAATCGGGTCCTTTCCCTCTCCACCGCAACCGAGCCGTAGCCGTCGGCCACCTCCAGCCCGCCGGGGACGAACCACTTGGAAGGAAGAAGGTGCAGAACGCTGGCGCCACACTCGACAAAGGCCTCCATCTTGGAGGTTGAACACGCCCTCCTGGCGTGAAACATGCCCTTCATGGCCAAGATTGCCGGCGGCAGACGAGGCCACCAAGCAGGGATCTCCGTGATGCAGCAGATAGCACCGCCTCCACGCAGAAGGAAGGAGCTCGTCAGGTCGCCTCCACCCCTCACCACCACGGCCGGCCGGGGGAGACAACGAAGACCAGCAGCTCCACTGCTCGAGACTGCCAGAAGCGCAGGGGATTAGGGAGCCACCAGGTCGCCACTGCCTCTCCTTCCTAATCCCCATGCCACCACGGCCGGACGGATGAGGAAGGGAGAGCCAGATCGATGAGCCCGACGACCACTCAGCTGCGCGCACACCCGCCAGAGAGGAATTACTCCCGCTGCCTCCAAGATCCCGCCTCCAAGCTTCCACCATCTCAATCCCCTCGCAACCACTACCGGTCGGAGTGAGATGGGAAAACGAACAAGCAGCAAGGACACCGGCGGACCTTCACGGGGGCGAACCTGGGCGGTCGCCCCCCCAGCAAAAAATATTTTTGTCAAGTACCCCTAATTCTGTGCAGCCTATGATGGCCATTTGTCTCTTCTCGACCGTTTATCTTATTGTCGATCTCTCGTTCTAACAGCGAATGGCAATCGTAGTGTTTCCGTGGATCGTGGCCGCTACTGGTGTGCCGAGCTTAGCAGCAGACCAGCAATGAGTCGCATCAACCCGTCGTCCCGTCGTCCGGCTGCCCTTGCAAGCTAGTCTCGCCGTCTCTGTCCCTTAGCAGCAGACAGCTTGATATGCAATTCTGCATCAACCTGCTCGTTCCTTGCAAGCTAGTCCTCCGCCCGTGACGATTTACGGATAATTTTTTCCTTTCGTATAGGCCCAAGATCTTAATTCTAGCTCTTGTTGTTCTAGTTCTTGTATCTTAGAATTGGGTAAAATCCTAGCTAGGTCACAAATTATGCCATAAATTAAAAAAATTCATTAAATAATGTTGTTTTAAAATGTAGGCAGGAAGTCAGGATGGGCAAGAGCAAAACCATTGTTCATTTTTTTCAAAAAAAAAGAAAGGTGATGCTGAACCTAATGAACAAGCAGAACCTCAACCAATAACAAAAGAACCCATTCATGTGCAGCCCTCGCTCTTGTTGCTTGAATTTATACAACAAAATCATAATGTTTTAACTATTTTGTGGAAAAGATCAATCTCAATATTCAAGTTCCTGAAAATGCTATAAATTCTAGCTTGCTGGTACCATTTGATTTGGCTTTCAAAAAAACATGTCATTTCGCATATTCGCCCCACCAGAGATTTTCTACAAGGTCCGCCACTGAGCAAGGAGGAGGCAGACGCGACCACTTTATTGGAAGTGGTGGCTTCCGTCACCACACCGAACTCCAACCAGAGGAGCTTCAGCGCCGCCAGGACAAACCCTAAAGTGGGGATCTAGCCGCCTAGATCCACCGCTCCACAACTAGGCACAAGACCCACTACCGACAACAAGCCAAACAAACCTATCCTAACTAGTCTGGCGCCATCTCCAGTCCTACTCTAGCCAGCTATTCCGGCGGAGAGGCACCGGGAGAGTCCCGGTCTCCGGCGAGCTTCTCTCAGAAACAGAAGAAACGAGGGAGAGGGAGGGGAAGGGGCGGTCTCACGCCGTCCAGACAGAGACGAGAATGGATCACGACGAGACGGATTTAAGGTGAGACGGGGAAGACGAACTTTGTCCTGGAGAGAAAGTGAGCTCACATTCTCTCACCTATAGGCACATGATCTGGCTAGCTGAGAAAAAAGTCTACCTCTGTCTTGCATGTCACACGACGTAAAAACAGGAGAAGGACATATGATAGAGATGTGACGTTTATATTCGGGAAGGAAAATCTCAAAATGTCATGTGCATATTGGACAAGGATCTCAGAGCATGGATGGACGGACGGATTGATCATGTACCCATGTGTATAAGTATAAAATCCATTTTTTATATTTTTATTTGAATTCATATTTTTATTTATTCATTATTGCTTAATTAAATAATTGTTTGTAATTTAAAAAATATATAAACATGTGACACGATGATATAAGAGTTAATAGGATTGATATTATAGTATTGACAACAATGTATAAATTGCTTTGCGAAAACAGATTTTGAAGAAACGAGAAAGTTAAACGTGCTGGAGCTGGAGTAGCGAGGATGGATGACCGACCGGGAAGTTTGACCAAGATTGCAATTTAATAAAAAATTAAGTGTAATTAGTGTTAAAAATATTCAAAGTGATATATTAACGAGTCAAACAATTTAAAGATCAAAAAAATTGAAAAAAAATAAAAATATATTTTTGCAATCGACCAGTAGGCTATGCCGACGGCCTCTATGCCGAGAGCAGCCGAAGGCATTTCGATACACCGACGGCCTCTATGTGCTCCGCGGAGGAAGATCTTTGTCGAAGAGCCTTAGACGAGGACAGCCGTCGGCGTAGCATACGTCGAGGTGTCTGCGCCAACGACTTTTAACCCTCGGCGTATCACGCTTGTCATGTAGTGCTCCTGCCTTTTCCTCCATCTTTTCTTGATACTTGAAGACGATTCCACGAGATCCCTCCCTAGGTTGCACATCGGCATGCACGCATACCTCTCGACATCCGAAACCGGCGATGGTACTCCGGTCTCCCTTGCATCTTCCGAGTCGGCGAGGAGCCAGAAACGACTCTCCAACGGACACTCCGGCGCCTATTCTCCTTGGACCGGCGTGAGTCGTGATGCCGACGTTGAAGTAGCGAGATCGCCACCGGCCCTAACGGTCATCACCCAATCGGACATTGCAGAAAAATGTCCTAAATTAGTATTGTTCGAAACACCCCACTTCATGTCCACCGGCCGGAGGGGACTATATCTTACATTATGAAATGGAGGGAGTGTGCAATGGTTTCCCCTAACTCTGTATTTGGGATTATATGGAGATGCTGTTAGGGATTCCCCTCCCAGTGACCCCTGGCTCCGAGAATGGTTTGAGCAGCTCGTATGTGTTAGGAAAATAAACCGTGATGTGTGTGTGTGCGTGTCAGAGGTCTGGTTTAGGTCCGACGCCGGTACGTGGCCGTGTCCTGAGTTGTTAGCGAGTTTAGGGGGTTCATCGTGTTTCAGTTAGTTGATGACCGCGTCCTGTGCGTAGGAGCGCGCAGAGCGACGTGGGCTGGGATGTATGCGTACCCTAGCAAGGTGGGCAAGTGCGTACGTGCGCCTGTGCCTTGCCTGTGTATATAACCCCTACTGATCGTTGATGTAAACTGAGCACAGCTGAAACAAAAGAGATTAGGGCGTTGGTGCGCCCGCGGTGGCGTTCGTGCGCCGTCCCGGAAAAATCTGCTGTCTCCACTTCTTCTACCTTCGTCTGTGGAAGAGAGAGAGAGAGAGAGAGGACAGCGGCGTTTGTCGCCGGAGGGCTGGTTCGGCGTGTGTCGCCGAGGCCAGCCCCAACATGTGGTATCAGAGCCTCATGGTTCGGAGCCGTGGCAAGCGGTGAGTCCGTGGCGAGCGCGGTGGATGCAGAGGTGCGGCGACGACATGGCTAGGAAGGTCGTGTCCGAGTGCGGCCGGAACGTCTGGCGTGGTCGCTGGCGGAGGAGCTTGGCGTTTGTCGCCCGAGGTGAAGGATGGCGTGTAAAGCGAAGTCTGGCATAACGGCCAGGTGGTCAAAATGGCCGGCGGTCGTCGTCTGCAGCGAGCATGAAGGCGCGGCGAGCGTCTGCGGGCGGCGAGGAGGCCGTGGAGGACCTGCGTGGTGGCCGCAGCTGCGTGGCGGCGCGCTGTGCTGTCGTACGTGCGATGAGCGCGGAGGCCATGGAGGAGCGGCATGGCGCAGCGGGTGGGGAATGGCGTTCGTCGCCGATGAGCTCGACGTGTGTCGCCGGGGAAGAATAAGTGGTGTTCCCCGCATCGACAAGGAGCCGGTGTCCTGTACATCAGGATGGGCGGCGAGGTCACGGTTTAGGGGGAGAATTGTTAGGAAAATAAACTGTGATGTGTGTGCGTGCGTGTCAGAGGTCTGGTTTAGGTCCGACGCCGGTACGTGGCCGCGTCCTGAGTTGTTAGCGAGTTTAGGGGGTTCATCGTGTTTCAGTTAGTTGATGACCGCGTCTTGTGCGTAGGAGCGCGCAGAGCGACGTGGGCTGGGATGTATGCGTACCCTAGCAAGGTGGGCAAGTGCGTACGTGCGCCTGTGCCTTGCCTGTGTATATAACCCCTACTGATCGTTGATGTAAACTGAGCACAGCTGAAACAAAAGAGATTAGGGCATTGGTACGCCTGCGGTGGCGTTCGTGCGCCGGCCCGGAAAAATCTGCTGTCTTCACTTCTTCTACCTTTGTCTGTGCAAGAGAGAGAGAGAGAGAGAGAGAGAGAGAGAGAGAGAGAGAGAGAGAGAGAGAGAGAGAGAGAGAGAGAGAGAACATCGGCGTTTGTCGCCGGAGGGCTGGTTCGGCGTGTGTCGCCGAGGCCAGCCCCAACAGTATGGCACTATGCCAGCACTACACCTGTTTTTGTTCTCTGGGTTGTTGTTTCGCTCGTCTATGGTGCCCTCCACCTCCCTAAGCCTTCCACTGAACTTCTCGAATGCCGCCCTCACCATGGGCTCGGCCAGCCATGCCGGCTCGGTGTACTCTCCCATGTATTCCTCGTCGGGCGAGTGTGAGGAGAGAATGTCTAATGTGGCCATCACCTTGATGGCCTGCATTTGCGAGGGGAGGCTTTGTAGCAGCACCTCCTCCGGCTTGGCCATGAATTTCTTCATCTCGTCATCCTGGTTCTCCTCCACAGGGATGTTCTTCCGCACCACAGTGGGACGGTTGGGGAAGTATCCGGCATAGTGATATTGCCCAAAGCTGACGGCGGCATGGTGGCCGGATGTGACCCACATGATGACGCTTAGGATTTGGACGAGGTTGTCCTTTGAGTCGCACACCGGCCACCACGGTTCATCTTTTTTGTCGGCGTGCCCCTTGGTGCGCACCTCCTCCCACCACGCCTGAAGCTCCTCATCGCCGATGACGTCCTCATCGGACCTATAGTAGACATTCACATAATCATACCCCCACTGCTTGATAGAGTTCCAAATCAGGAGCCCGTCGTTGGCATACGGGTAGTCCTTGATGGTGAGCACAAGCTCATCACCGTCCTCCCTGAGCATGGCGATGTTATGAATAATAATTCCGATAGGACACGGAACGGTGTCGTGTGCGTGTGTGTGTTCCGAGTAGGACTAGTAGTCCAACACCTATTCGTATTGACGCTGCGTCTTGCCGGGTATATATACACCCATATAGTAGCCTTATAAGACAACCGTGAGATTCAATACAAACAACAGAACCGAGAGGGCCCTGTAGCCATCACATTGTTTTTCCTCGTACGTACTCGTGTGAGTTGAGAGAGCTAGTTCCTTTGATCAGGCTAGATAGCTAGTTTGCTGGTCGTTGTTAGCTGGTTCTTATATCGCGGCGAATCTCGCGGAATACTTCGCTGTCGCCACGCCCGACCGCACTGTATTTGGGGCTGGGCCAACAATTGGTATCGAGCCTCGAGGAGGATCTCCTAGTAACGGGAGGTCATGACGGCAAGGAGCAAGGCGAGTACTCCGCGCGGCGGTGCATCGGTGTCGTCGCAGACTCGCGGTATGATCGCGGAAACTACACGACGGCGAAACGGATGGAGTGGGCCATGGAGGGCAACGCGACATCTGAGAGACGATCCCGGGCGCGACGAGTTCAATAAGGGCGCTGCAAGTACCGCACGAATGACCAGGCACACGGCCATCGGCCGTGGTGCCGGCGGACATGATGCAAAGACCGATCTCAAAGGTTTCGCAAAGGAGGCGTGGAGACACTCAAGACGTTGAATCTGGGCACGAAGCGTCGCCAGGCGACCTACAAATCTTCTGAAGAAGCACGAGAACCGGAGATGGGTGGAGATGAGACGCTGGACGCTTTTGCCCTCGAGGGTAGCCACAATTGTCAACGGGATTCGCGCATGGTGAGAAGCTGGAAGATATCTCGGTCGTGCGCTTTTCTTGTGGCGCCGCCGGTACATATCTGGTGTCGGCAATCGAGCAATGCGTTGATCTCACCACCCTCGGATGGATGACCTGGTGGATAGACGGTTCAAGGCGCATGACAAGCGGATGAAGATCACCTATGGCGACGAATCAAGATGAGCACCTCATGCTTACACGCGCCTGGCGCAATGGTCGCCAAGGAGAGGAGCGATAAAGCATCCGGCAGTGGCGATGGTTCGGTCCCGGCGAAGAAGTCGGACGAAGTCAAGAAGCCAAAGAAGAAATTCGACAAGAAGAATCTTGACGCCATAAGTGCAATCAGCTCGGGCACTTCAAATCGGAGTGTCCTAACCGCTCAAAGGAGAAGGCTCTCATGGCGAAGGAAGGAGATGATGGACCGATGATGCTCATGCTCAAGCTTAAAGCGAGTTAATGACCACCAAGGAATCAAATCCTCGAGTCCGCCACGGAGATAAATCACGCTCGTGGAAGAGAAGGTCTTCCGCGGATGAGGATAGCACGGCTCACGACGTTTGGTGCCTCGACACAGGCGCCAGCAACCACATGACCGACAAAGGCTCAGATTTTGCCGAGTTGAACCTCACGGTTGGAGGCTCCGCTCGATTCGCGATGGGTGAGATTGAAGGATGAGGCACCGTCTGCTTGAGTTGAAGGATGGAGGTCACAAGGTACTCACTGACGTGTACTATATTCCCAATCTTAAAACCAACATTATCAGTCTTGGTCAGCTCGCGGAGCGTGGATGCAAGATCGTGTTGGAGGACGAGTTCCTATGGGGATATGACTGCCAAAGGCAGCTCATCATGAAGGTGGAGAGGTCGAAGAATAGACTCTACATCCTCAATCTCAATCGGGCGGATCCAGTATGTTTGATGACAAGCATGGAAGACTCGGCGTGGAAGTCGCATGCACGCTACGGACATCTAAATTTCCAAGCTCGACAACTTGGATGAAGGAGATGGTGCGTGGCTTACCGTGTGTTGATCATGTTGAGCAGGTGTCGCGACGGTTGTCTCATTGGGAAGCAAAGGCGAGCCCGTTTCAAGGGAGGGACAATATCGAGCAAGTAAGGTTCTTGAGTTGGTGCATGAAGACTTATGCGGACCAATCACGCCGCGACCGCCGAACAAGTACTTTTGCTCATCGTCGACGACTTCAGTAGATACATGTGGGTTGTCTCTTGAAGAGTAAGGATCAAGCTTTGCAAGCATTAAGGATTATGAAGATGGCAGCGAGGTGGAGTCGAGGCAAAGTTGAAGGCCCTCCGCACCGATCGGGGTGGGAGTTCAAATCCAATGAATTCAAGGCGTTTTGAAGCTCATGGGATCCGGCGGTATCTCACCGCACCATATTCACCGCAGCAAAAGCGGTGTTGTGGAAAGAAGGAATCAAACTGGTGGCCATGGCACGCAGCATGATGAAGAGCAAAGGCATGCCGTGCAGGTTTTGGGTGAGGCGATTAGTACAACTGTATTTGCTGAACAGGCACCAACTAAGAGTGTAGTTGGTATGACGCCGCACGAAGCATGGTACGGGCGCAATCCCTCGGTTGATCATCTTCGCACTTTCGTGGCGCATGTGAAGACGGTGACCGGGCATACTAGCAAGTTGGCGATCAAGTACTCAATGGTCATGATCGGCTATGAATATGGTTCGAAGGCGTATCGCTGCGTACAATCCAAAGGAAAAACAGGTGGTGGTGACACGACGCCGTCTTCGAGGAGGAGAAATCATGGAATTGGGGCTCTGAACGGTACAATCAATTTCTAATGAAATATTTACTGTAGTCTACAGTGATTCGCATGCAGATGATCAAGAAACAGTGTCCCGTGGCGTTACGGATTTAGGCGCTGGTTCAGAAGATGGAGGTACGGAAGTGAGCAGCAGCAGCGCTACGCCTAGAGAGATATCTCCGCGTGGGAGTCCCGGCACGAGCAGCAGCTCACGCGCTGCACCTGGAGGCTCGGCGTCTCCATACAGTCCACGCGCGGACGAGAGCCCTAGCGCAAGTGGCCCATCAGCTGCACACTCCCGTCCAGGAGGGACTAGCGGCAGTCTAGAAGTGGACGCGGGCGACGATGTCACGTCGCCAACACGCAGTACACCGATAGAAACTGCAGGAAATTCAGTAGACGCTGAAACAAGTACTACATCAGCTTCCACGTCTCCTCCAAGTGCACGGGAAGAAAGGAGACATCCACCTACTCCAGAAAAATTCCGAAGTGTACTGGAGTTGTATCCGCCGGATACCCTTCGTACAACGCGTGCACGAGGGAGAGGACAAGGTCGGTGTTTACTCACCGAGGAGCCGACGAAATTAGAGGATGCTAATATGGAGGAGTGTTGGCGTCGGGCTATGGATGAGGAGTTGGGGTCGATCCGCGACAACGATACATGGGAGCTTGTCGATCTACCCAACAATCACAAGGCCATAGGGCTCAAGTGGGTGTACAAGATCAAGAAGGATGCCGAAGGGAAGTTGGTGAAACACAAAGCTCGGCTAGTGGCCAAGGGATACGTGCAAGAGCAAGGTGTGGATTTCGAAAAAGTGTTCGCTCCAGTTGCAAGGATGGAATCGGTGAGATTACTTATTGCTCTCGCAGCTCAAGAATCTTGGAAATTGCATCACATGGATGTGAAATCCGCGTTTTTGAATGGGGAGTTAGAAGAAGAAGTTTATGTGAAGCAACCACCGGATACATCAAAGAGGGAGAAGAACACAATGTTTTGAAGCTACACAAGGCGCCAGACGGACGGCAAGCCCTCGGCGTGGAACATCAAGCTTGATCGTACATTGATCTCTCTCGGATTCGAGAAGAGCCCATGGAGCATGCGATGTATAAGCGAGGTAAAGGAAGGGATCATCTACTAGTTGGCATCTATGTTGATGATCTATTGATAACAGGAGCGGATGAGAAGGAGATTGCAAAGTTCAAGCTACAGATGAAGGAGTTATTCAAGATGAGTGATCTAGGCTTATTGAGCTACTACCTTGGGATCGAGGTACATCAAAAGCTGGGTGAGATCACGCTATGCCAAGAGGCATATGCAAAGAAGATACTCGAGAAGTGTGGCATGGAAGAATGCAATCCAACTCATGTTCCGATGGAACCTCGTCTTAAACTGAGCAAAAGGAGTGAAGCAGCTGCGGTTGATGCAACGAAGTATAGGATCGTTGTCGAAAGTTTGAGGTATCTCATTAACACAAGACCCGACTTGGCCTATTCCGTTGGCTATGTGAGTCGCTTCATGGAAGCACCCACAATGGAGCATTGGACAGCCGTGAAGCATATACTCAGGTATATCAAAGGTACTACAAACTTTGGTATTGTCTACTTGAAAGAGAAGGAGGAGGTGAAGCTACTTGGCTACAGTGATAGCGACATGGCAGGAGATATTGAAATCGTAAGAGTACCTCAAGTGACATATTTCTTGGAAAGAAGCATAGTAAGTTGGCTATCACAAAAGCAAAAGTGGTGACACATCATCCTGTGAAGCTGAGTATATTGCGGCTGCAATCGGCGTGTCAAGGTGTGTGGCTAAGGAGTCTACTTGGTGATCTCACCAATCGAAGGCGGAACAAGTGGTGCTCAATATTGACAACAAGTCTGCAATTTCATTGTGTAAGAATCCGATGCATCATGACAGAGTAAGCACATTGATACGAAGTATCACTACATCTGGCAGTGTGTAGAGGAGAGCAAGATTGAAGTCAACTATGTTTGCACCAAAGATCAGCATGGATATCCTAACTAAATCTTTGGGACGAGTGAAGTTTGCGGAGATGCGAGAAAGGATCGGCGTTCAATTTGTGAAGTTAGACATCGTGCTTAGGAGGTGATTGTTAGAATAATAATCCCGATAGGACACGGAACGGTGTCGCAGGCGTGTGTGTTCGAGTAGGACTAATAGTCCAACACCTATTCGTATTGACTGCGTCTTGTGGTATATACACCCATAGTAGCCTTATAAAGACAACCGTGAGATTCAATACAACAATGTAACCGAGAGGGCCCTGTAGCCATCACATTGTTTTTCCTCGCACGCATCGTGAGTTGAGAGCTAGTTCTTTGATCGCGCCAGATAATGGTTTTGGTCGTTGTTAATTTGGTTGCTTATCGCGTAACTCGGAATCTTCGTTGTCGTCACGTCGGACTGCACTCGGCATTTGGGACTGGGCCAATAGACGAGTCCCCGGCTGACGAGGTCCTCCGGCAGCGCCTCCGTGTTGAACTGCCAGGTCGCACCGTAGACGACGGAGCTGAGCTCGATGGAGTACTTCCCCGGCCAGAAGGCGTCCTCGATGATGCCGTCGGCGTTGATGAGAGCCTCCCTGGCCAGCGCGTTGATCTCCATGGTGTAACGGAAGTGCGGGTGCAGGAGACGGTACACCGGGTGCATCCGGCTGAGCTGCCGGTTGGTGGCGATGATGTACGGCTCGACGCAGGCGTGCGTGCGCAGCCAGTGGCTGACGAGCTGGTGGTATCCGGTGTCGTGGGTGAGCACGTGCGCCTTGGCCAGCTTCCACAGCCACGACTCGGTGGCGTCGTTCCCGCTCGTGAAGGCGCGCTTCCACTGTGGCTTGGTCGGCGACTGCGGCCGTGTCAACTCGATGGCCAGCGGCATCAGTGTGCCCTCGTCGGTGAGGAAGAAGACAGTGCGGGACCCGTACAGCGTCCTTTCCGGCAGCTCACGCACCTTATGCACGTACGGCAGGAACACGTCGTGGTAGTCCAGCATGAACAGCCGCTTACTCTCCAGTGCCTCGTCCACCGTCATGACGCCGTTCATCATCTTCTCGAGGACCTCCCTGGTCAGCGCCGACTCCTGCGGGCCGTACACCGCAGGGTCGAGCTTGCTCACAATGGGGAATTCCTACATCATGCAAGCTCTCTGGTTAGTCATCGATCTGAAAATCGGAGAATGAATACGTGATTAACTAAATTAATGAAAAGCTGTAAACGATTAATTAATCTTCTGTGTGTAGCTGATAACAACACAGGTTATCTTTCACAAGATTGCAATTGGAAAACACTAGATATAACATATTTTTCATGTATAGAAAATGATGGCTCAATAGTAGGTGAACCTCTGTTTTTTTATTTTTTTTAATGAAGTAAACCTCACTTGGAGGAGATTGTACATTATGCAATAGAAAGATGTTTCTGTTAATCATGTTTTATTTTAAGCGCCTCCAAATATTGGATTTAGAAGAGAGTTTGCATGGCGATACGTGAGACAAATGGCTGCACTTATGACAAAGTGCAATGATGGTACATTTATCACATGATCCAGATAAATTTACTTGGAGCCACACATCCTCAAGAGTTTTTATTGTAAAATTGATCTACGGTGACTTAATGGATGGTCATACAAGATTCCCATGTAAATACTTAGGGAAATTGAAAATCCTACTAAGGACGTTAGGACGTGTTCGGAAACTGTCTAGCTTCTAGAAATCCTCAGATCCGGCTCCACGACACCAATTCCAGCTTCCTATTCATTCAACAAGTTGTGGGGTGGCCGTGGAGCCAAACAAAACACAAGAAACGCCATCGCCGCCCCCCTCCCCCCATCCCGCACGAATCGAGAGGCACCCGCAAGTCTTCTTCTTCCTCCCGGGCCCCTCCCATGCCTCCCTCACCGGATTAGCCGGTGAGTGGAGGAGGGAGGCCGGCGCCGGTGTAGTCTTAGGTTTTAGCAGTAGTAGTAGTAGTTGTAGGGTTTGGCTTGATGCCGGATGTCGGCGTGATGCCGTGAAGAAGCTGATTTCAGATCCTCCTTTGGATGCGAGTCATGTCCTCCTCTGTTTCCTCGTGGTGCTGCTCCGGTGGTTGGAGTTCTTGGCTACGGCGAGCAAAGGGGGAAGCTTCTTGGTCAATAAAGCCGTTTTGCTCCACCCGCATGGCGGAGGTAGAGGTGTTCTTCCGTTCCTGGCCGGCCAAGGTGGCGAGGGGGAGCGGAGTGGTGCCTGGCGGGTGATTGATTGTGTTCTTCCCGTGGCCGGCCGTGGTGGCGAGGACGGGGGATGCGACCAAGAACCCGCTGGATCTCTGTCGATGTGGTGGCCGTTGACCTTGCCTGCGGGGAAGGTCACCTCCTTGGAGAAGAGAGGAAGGTGGAAGGTGGGCAAGCCATCGAGCTGGAGTCGTCGTGGTGGCGGTTCTGTGCTTGCGGTGTACCAGCGTCAACTTGCTTCTTTGTCTCCGGTGGCTGCTCCTCTTGCGATTCAATCGCAGTGGCCCGTGGATGGCAGTGTTTGCCATTGCCGCCTTTGCCTTGGTCGAAGGGTGACCGATTGGCGCCATGGTAGCGCTATCTTCAACCTCCGGAGTGGAGGTCTTGATCGGAGAGCCTCGCTAGAGTCCCCCCCCTGTGTGCTGCCAAGTGGTTCGTCCCCGGCGGTGCTCCGGCGGCCGGCGAAGGTTGCTCATTGTTGTCGGCGGTGGAGATGAGGCTCAAGGACCGGATTGCTTTTTAGTTTTTGTTCTAGGGCCTGTTTTGCAAAGTTTCAGCTCTGCCCTTTTAAGGGGCCTTTATGTAATATGTACCCACAGTCTTGTTAATGAATGCAGCCTCTAGGGTCTTCGGACCCTTTCTCGTTCAAAAAAAAAAAGCTTCCTATTCGGAGCTAAAAACATTCGGCACAGCTTCTATAATATCAGGTGAGCTGGCAGCCCGTGTATAACAGATTTGGCCCGTTCCAACACTAGATGGACCATCATCTTGCAGCCCAAGTCGATGGAGTCCACCCTACCTCCTATCTTAGAAATATTACGTTCCAAAAAAAACAGTACAACAGCGGCTGTGCTCAACGGAGGATCATGTCCTTGGCCACCAGTTGCTGAAATTGGAAGAGACGATCGATTAGAAAGAAGGAGGGGATCCTTCCCACGTGAGGAATTGAACCAGGCTTCATAGTGGACGGCAAATCGAGCTGATTTGGGTTCGTTCCTTTATTTTTGGGAACGGAAATCAATCTGCCCAAGATTGAGGAAGGCGATGCCGACCAGAAAACCGCTAAGAAACCGTCATTTGCCACCGTCGCCGCTGCTGCTCGACGTGCGGAACTCGGGGCGCAGCCTGAGAAGAGGATGCAGGCGGCGGCCGGATGTGGGGAAGGGCGGGGTCGGGAGGAGTCTGGAGCTGAGGAAGAGGATGACAACTCGTGCTCGCCAGCGGAGAGGCCTCCGGCAGCGGCGCAGGTGGGCTCGGGCGGAGGCGGTGGCAAGGTCACGGGCTCCATTTCTCCACGGAAGTGAGGGTTCGTGTGGGTTCACCCGGGAGTCGTGGTCAATGGGTATTGTGGAGAAGGGCGAAAGGTTTTTTCGACTAGGCGGTGGCAAATCTTGTAAATAGTCGCCGTTCCGGGTTTTGCCGATCCGGGACTCAGATGTGGTGCTCTGCGTTTTATAAAGGAAATTGACTTGGCTTCTGGAATCTGACTCCGTGGAGTTAGGGTGTTCGGGGTGTTCGGTGCTGCTCCGTGATGGATTTCCGGGAAACTAGAAGTTAGGGAGTTGCCGAACACGCTATAAATAAAAAAATTATATGGTTCCTAAAAAGAAAAGTTCTTATAAATGATAATTTCGCAAAAAGAGAATGGGAAGAAAGTTTTTTTCGCTTCTATGACTTAGAGGAGCTTGTTGAGCATCTTTTTATCTCTTAGCAATTTTGCACAAATTGTTGGCGCATTGTGCACATCACTTACACTCTTGCCCCACCAACCAATATAAAAAATATATTTCCATATTGTTTGAATGGGAGTAAAAAGAAAACTAAAACTAGAATTTGGACAGGAGTTTCTGCTTTATGTTGGTTAGTATGGAGTTGCAAAAATAATATGGTTTTTAACAAGGTGAGGGTTGTCCCCCCTTTTTGTAGGTTACATCACATATGGTTGAGCATAATATACAGTTATGTTTTTTTCTCCTCCTACCGGAGAAGCGGGATCTTATTGCTACTAGATGCAACCAACCGTTGACAGTTGTTTATGATATCTACTAATAGAATTAAATAGATTTAGTTGGTTTATCTTGTATCTCTTTTAGTGATTGATACTTGTACTAATCCTATGCGATCCTTTATTTCTAATACCTAAATCGTGAAACTTGGCAATAGGTTGTGTGCATCCATTTCTAATACCTAAATCATGAATTAAATAGCCCTCTTTTCGGAAAAAAATGGAGGAGATATCATGATTATAAGGGTTATTTGGCCCTACAACATAGAGTAATTTTGTGTTGAATGTCGGAAGATTTTGCGGAGGATATTCACCAAGCTATTTTGTAAGTAAATTTAATCCTTACCGCTCTTTTTTTACGAGAAAGGAGGTTAGAGAGGCTATATCTAAAATGGACATAAAAAGCTTTTGGATCTGACGGTTTTGTGGCAGAGTTAACTAAGTGTTCTGGGAGGCTAACATAGATGGTTTGATGGATTTGTTCCATGTATTTCACCGTGGAGATCTACCTGTGTATAGTCTCAAAATTAGTTACCTTGTTCGAAAAATTGTTTGAGGCTATGCATATATAACAATTCCGACACATTTGTCACCTAAATGTAAGTTTAAAAATATTCACTAAAATAGTAACAAATAGTGTTAATAGTGTATCCCACCAATTGGTTAGCATGACCCAAATGGTGTTTACACAAGATAGGAACATCCTCTAAAGACTCCTAATGTTTAATGAGATTGTGCATGACCTGCACGGGAAAAAAGATGGGATGGGTACTTTTTAAGATAGTTTTTAAGAAGGCATATGATAAGTGAAATTTTCTTCTAATAGACCCCCAGTATGTTTTTTAAACCTTTTTGGTGCAATTGGGTGCAATATTTATAACTATGGAAGTATCGGCACAAAGTTAAAAAAAATTGGACGCAAATTACTAGATAAATAAAGGCCTTCTCTAAGGGAATATTTTATCCCTTGTATCAGTAATATATTTTTTAATATGTTGACCATTATGATGGAGAGGATTAAGTTACAATTATCTGTTTACTCCACAATAAACATTAACTCTCATGTGTAGATAATCCATTTATGTTGACAATATATGGGGCCAGCCTGTATAACTATGGTATACGGTGGCTACCCCCACCCTACCCACGAAGAACAAGGCTTGGGGCCTCGCTACGGGGCTGGACCAACCTATTTGATGTGTGGCGCTCGCACCCCAGATGAATACATCTACAACTCAGAGACTGTTATCAAAGGAGATCTATAAGACTTGGACTTCAAGAGAAGAAACCTCCTCCAACCCCCTGTATAAATAAAATCCAAAGTTTAACAAAGGAGATGGAATCTAAGATCTAGAGAAGCTTAGCCATCGTCCTCATCAACATATATGTAAAAAAACCGATCTAGGGTTCTTACGCCTTAGATCATATACTATAACCTCAACAATATGATCATATAAATCCCGCCAAGTTCACATTGTAATCCTCTCTATATGTAATATAATAAAAATAAGGAAGAAATAGAACCTTTGCCAATCATCTGGAGTCCTAACATGGGTAAATTGGTTGTTTCTTAAGTGTTCATCCTTTACCTGTTATCCCGAGTCTCTACCAAATAAATAAATACTCTTTAGATCTTTGAAAATGTGATTGTCCTGGGATCGTGCAAGCAATACTTCATCAACTTACGTACAACTGGATAAATAATAGTTGGTCATATGTCCACTGGTAAGAGGAAGAATTGGTGATGGAGGCATGCACATGCTAGAATTGGTAGCGAGGGACCTGTGTTTTCCAACATATGTAGTGGCCTAGCCTTTGCATGTTATCATCTTTAGGCAATAGGACTGTATTTTTTCTCTTCCACTTAAAAATTTACCATGCGTTATTGTTTGAGTGTGTGTGTGTGTCTGCAGGTTGGCCTTGTCAGTCTAAGATGCATCAACAATGTAGTGTTTATATAATTTGTATACATATCTAAAAATCACTCAAAGATCAAGGGTTTAGGTATTGACATATTTGATATAAAAAAATAGATGCTTAATTAGCAGATGACTATTTATGTTATTACATGTGAAGGGGGTGTGGCAGAAGCTATTGCATAATAAATACGTTTAAAAAATGCTTTCACAAGTACAAGGAAAACACACGGACTCTCCCTTTTGGAAGGGACTTATGGGAGTTAAACAAGAGTTCTCTCATTGAGGTTGTTTCATCATTGGCGATGGTAAGAATTCTCATTTTTTTAGAAGACAACCGGTTAGGTGATACATCTCTTTCATCTCAATACCAATCTTTATATAATATTGGGGGATAATTGGGATGTGTGGCTGAATTTGGTTCAACAACTAATGGAGGTGCATATTTTAGAGGAGGCAAATAATTTTAATGGAGGTGCATATATATATATATATATATATATATATATATATATATATATATATATATATATATATATGTGCGTGTGCGTGCGTGCGTGCATGTGTGCGTGTGTGCGTGCGTGGGTGTGCGTGCGTGGTGTGTGTGTGTGTGTGTGTGCGTGTGTGTGCGTGTGCGTGTGTGCGCGTGTGTGTGTGCGTGTGTGCGTGTGCGTGTGTGTGGTTCTTGAACAAAATAGTTATACTTACTAAGTATAATCTTATGAAAATATGATGGACTAGATGTAAAAAATGTGTCGTCTCATGTCCTTTCATGCATTCACTCCGGAGAGTTGTCCACTTTACTTTTAATATACATCCACCAACTAATATAACCAATATGTTTGGCAATTGGCTAAATGGTATAGATAAAAATACACAAGTTCGAATTCACGTGGGAGTTTGTGTTTCAAATGGACGATTTTGAATGTCAAAATGATCTTGTTTTATAGAAACGCCGCCCCAAAAAATTTGCAGGTTTTCCAGAGAGGTACATATTGGATTTACATGTGGTTCTTCCTCCTTCCTATGGATCAGCGAGGAGATATCTATACTGGATGCAATAGATCGATGGTGGTCGTTCGCGCCAGTGGCGGAGCTTCAGCCCGGCAATGCCCGGGCGGCTGCCTGGGCTTCGGCTCCTAATCTCCTTTGAGGTCTAGCAAAAAGCTTAGTCTAAATCAGATTTTTCTTAGGGCAAATTCTGGTCACATCTAAACTTGCCCAGGCTTAACTACGAGGCAGGCTCCGCCACTGGTTCGGGCTATGTTCTCCAAGGGTGGTTGGACACATGCTAAAATAATTCAAGGTGCATAGAAGCTTTTGTTTTCTTTTTTAGACGGTTCATTCATGTCGTTCTTTGAGCGATCATTATTGGTTTTTGAACTCTCAACTTTTGGATGCTGCAATAAAAATTATGTCTGCATTGTTTCGAAGCAGAGGGTGAGGTATATCACTATTTCGAAGAAAAAATCAATAAAGGCTTCCATTTCTAAAAATAATACCGTTAGGAGGCGGATGCAAATAGGGTTGAGCCCTGCAAGTGTCTGCCTCGCAAATTCCTCATCAGTGAACCATGAGAACCTGTCCCCTGCAAAGCCATGTCGTGTAAGTGCACCAAGATTTTTCTACATCCATATATATTACTCCATGTATGAAAAAAATTAATGCACATTAGTCTTAGTCAACGTCAAACTTAGCAAATTTGACCAAGTATGGTGTATAGGCCAGTGGTCTCAGTAACTAGTGGTGTACAAGGCAAGGTGCTCCGGTGGAGGGCATGGACGGCGGTGCTCACTCTCAAGCATGTGGGGGACCTCGAAGCGGAGTACGTGCTCGGTGGTGTCCCCGATCATCTGTACGACACGGGGGATGACGTCTTTGATGACGCTGTTGAGGGAGGCGCCGCCATCAACCGGCAGCGGGATGCCGTCGCTGTAGAGGGCGTCGATGGCCGGGAAGTGCGAGAAGGACTGTGAGTTGTTGAGCAGCGGCGCCAGCGCCGGCAAGATGGCATGCAACCCCGACCGCAGCGTCGTCGCGCTAAACGTCCGCCCCTTGACGTCCGAGAACTGCTCGTCACGCGGCACGTACACCTGCGAGCTCCTCTTCTCCGTCGCCGGGTCTATACTCTATACACACCACCACCGCAATCAATTAGCTAGAATCGGAGAGTAAAAGGTACGTAGAGGCTGAGATGTGTGTGAGCCTGCTGCGTGGTTTACCCAGACGGGTCATGGGGCGGCCGGTGCGGCATCGGCGAGGATAGGGGTACTCCTTGCTGCCGAGCACGGGCGTTTGTGGTCGATGTTCCTGTCGGGGTCGCCGAGGTCGTTGTAGGTGTCGTAGTCGTAGACGCGCTCGTGGAACTCGCGCTCGCCCTGCCCGTCGCCACGCAGCGTCGCCAGTTCCTTCTTCCTCAGCGCCTCGATCCCCGCCGGCGTTTCCGACGGCAGGTACGACTGCAACATATATACGCCCTTGCCTGGTTATTAGTTCCTCCCGGACGACGGTGACCGCCGTGCATCGCTGGTGCATGTCCTAGCTACTAGCTTATTAATTACCCTGAGCGTGAAGAAGACGCGCGGTTCGGGGTCGTCGAACTTGGAGTGCACCCAGGAACTGACGTCGAAGGTGGTGGCGGTGCTCTCGTCGCCGCCGGTGATGAGCTTCATGTCCTTGATGAACATCTCCCTGTGGTGCTCGTTCTCCACCAGCACCGCGCCCACCGGTCCGAACGACGCGGGCACCGTCATCTTGGCCTCGTACGTCCCGTCTGTCGGCGTCATGTGCGCGAAGTCGCGAACCCCTTCACCGTCTCCCTCTCCCTTCCAGTCCCTACAAATTAAACCTCCCTGCTTGCTGCTTGGTCGTCATGTGTGAAAGCAATTCAAAAACCTCCCTTGGTCTAGAAATACACTCACTGGGGTCGAGCTCGGAGCTAACGAGCTCGAGGAGCAGCGTCTTGCCGAAGAGGTCCTGGATGTCGTCGAAACCGCGGGAGACGTACACGGAGTTCGGCGCCTGGGCGGTAACGATGGCCGTCACAGTCAGCGGCCTCTCCTTGGGCGTCACCGACGTTGACACGCCGCCGGCGGCCTCGTCGGCCGGTGCGCAGCTGATCCTGTGCGATCTCAGCCGGCGCGAAGCGCTGGAGCCTTGCCTATGCTGGCTTCTGGCCGCCGCCGCCGCCGTGGTGGCGAAGAGCGGCGAGGCAACATTGTTGCACTGCGCGGAGAGCACTAGAGACTGCTTTAGATGGCTCATGGCTAGGCCGACCGCCGGGGGCTTGCTGATAAATTGAGCTGCTTCGATTCTTGATTGGTGATAATTACTTACAGGGTCAGCTTAACAGCAGCACAATTGAGGGCTTGTTTGATTCATAGGAATTAAATAGGAATTGTGTAGGATTTGAATTCTATGGGATTTTTTCCTATGTCAGTGTTTGATTCACAGGAACACATCCCATAGGAATTAATCCTATAAATCTCAGAAGTGCAATTTACATGAAACAACATTAGATCACACCTCATGGAAAAATTCCTTTGCCACATCAAACAAAATCGCTCTTCCTATAGGATTCACATTGACATGGCATCTTAATCCTATGTTTTTTCTATTCCTATACTTTTCCTATCCTATGAATCAAAAAGCCAAGCCCTGAAGGTGGAAAATGCATAGGGCGACGATATCTCTCTACTCCACACTCCAGTGCTCCACACAGGTGTTCTGTGTCTCTACTCTCTAGTAGTGTATATATACTGTGATAGTAGTTAATAGTACAACACACTCTCTCGGAGCTTCAGGTTCAGGCAGCGTCGTGTTTCAACTTTCACGTGTGTGTATGAGTGTCACTTCTTTTTTACGTGTGTATGAGTCTCACTTCAGTACCCTGCGTGATGGATACGGAATTCATGACTATACACTACAGGAAAACTCAAAGGCGCCGATGGCCGGCCGGCTACACCGACGGCCAAATGTCGGGGCCATCGACGTAGCGGCCTTCCCGGCCAGCCACCCAACCAGGCAGTCGGCGTAGGGAGGTCCGTCGGCATAGCTCGACTGTCGACGTAGCGGAGAGGTATGTGCCGACGGTGACCATCGGCGTACTTCTAGTCCTCGGCGTAGCCTCGGCTCGGACACGACGACTAAAACGGCGTTTGCTAGCAAGGCTGTTGCGACGGCCAGGCCGTCGGTGTAGCCGTATAGGTTTTAGTTGGGCTGGACAAAATTGGCTTGGCTGTGCCGACGGCTTAACCGTCGGCGTTGGCCATTGCACTTATATTTTCCATTTAATTTTAGCAATATATTTTGTACTAATTTATTTATTACTTTTAATAATTTAATGTTGATATATTTTGTACTCCGATTGTAGGCATTTGTACCGTCCGAATAGCAGTCTCCATCATCGCGATTCTCGTCGCTCGAAAATGACCACGTGATTGCGGGATCCCACGAAAACTTCTGTGTTGCCCTAAAATACCTCAACAAGTGGGGTGAAGACGATCCTAGGCCCACAGATCCGTGGCCCTAAAATACCTAAACAAGTGGGGTGAATACAAAACAAGAGAGAGCTATACCAGGCTACCCTTGTCAGAGGAACGTCTATGGGGGTAGACGGCCCACAGATTAGGGCTCCGCAGCAAACCGCGCTCCGGGGCGTCGGAATACCTCAAGAACTTGCATGTGGCCCTAGCACATGCATGGAAGTGTGGTGTTATGTTGAAACATGAAAAACCTAGTCCCCGGGTGCATGTGTCCTCCTTTGTATATATGCGCTGTAACCTAAAAGAGAAGGTTCTGGACTTATATAAGGGGGAAACTCCCTGTTCCGGTGAAACTGGGTAGGATACTTCCCCCCTTGTGAACCAACATGGTTTTACATCATCATATGACCTAAACAAACACAAAACAAGAGAAAGCTACGCCGGGCTACCCCTGTTAGAGGAACGTCTAGGGCAGGGGCGGAGCTAGGCTAATTCAAGGGTATGCAATGAATACCCAATATTTTTGGCAAAATAAAACCAGCCTATAAGCTTATATACACATGTATATGTGTATTGGCTACCTTTTTACGTGTAGAACACTGCTAAAATAGAAATATATAAACATACCAGCCCTCCCACGACCCGTGCTCCCCACCTGGGCCTGGCTACACATTGCGCTGCTGCCGCTACTCATTTTCTCAAGAAGTCCGGCCCAGATGCCTAGAACTAGTGGGTTTTTTTTGTAACAGGACCTTAGAACGAATGGTTAATTTCTCATTTTCTTATTATCTCTAGTTAAGAATGGATAATCATTGTATTGTACTGGTAAATTCATTGTAGAAACTTTTTTATGTTTAACGTCTGACTGATATATATTGTATATTTGTATGTGCGAAAAATGAAGAGTTAAATTCTATGTTTCTGCACCCATAGTTTTTCTTGTAATTTTTTCATTGTTCTCACAGTGTAACTAAGTAACATGTTAGTACTATGAAAGATTTGTAGTTTTATTGATGATATTCTCGGAAAAAAAGTTTCATAACTTTGCATACCCATTAAGTAAATCCTGGCTCCGCCACTGGTCTAGGGGGTAGATGATCTGAGGCCCACAGATCAGGGTTCCGCAGCAAACCGCGCCCCGAGGCATCGTAATACCTCAAGAACTTGCATGTTGCCCTAGCACATGCATGGAAGTGTGGTGTTATGTTGAAACATGCAAAACCTAGTCCTCGGGTGCATGTGTACCCCTTCGCATGCATGTGCTGTAATCTAAAAGCGAATGTTCTGGACTTATATAAGGGGGAAACTCCCCGTTCTGGTGAAACCGGGTAGGATAATGCCCCCTTGTGAACCAACATGGTTTTACCCCTGTTAGAGGAACGTCTAGGGGGGTAGACGATCCGAGGCCCACAGATCAGGGTTCCGCAGCAAACCGTGCTTTGGGATACACCGATTTTGGGACCATGATCATGGACATGGTTAGAGCTAGAGCTAGATCTTGTGTATGCACTTGTGATATCTTCTATGTGTATGCACTTGTAATGATGTTGTATGGATAACGAATATGTTTTGTGGATTATCATGTTGTTGTTTGGATGATGATGAATATTGCAATGTCATGTTGATTGCTTTGATATTTTTTTGAAATTATTTTGCTGATATTTTGGATGCTAAAATGGTTCTAGAAATGAAAACAGCAAAAAAAAAACAGACAACAGCTATGCCGTCGGCATAGCCTGCTGCCCCACAGCGTGCGCTCTGCCATATGGCACGGCTGTGCCGACAGCCTGGCGCTCGGCATAGCTGCTGGCCTGAGCCGACGGCGACACGGTCGGCGTAGAGGATGATACATCGGAAACGTATCTATAATTTTTGATGCTCCATGCTTGTTTAGTATCTACTTTGCTTTGCTTTGTCTACACTTTGAGGTACTTTTTACATGTTTTCTGGTACTAACCTATTAACAAGTTGCCACAGTGCCAGTTGCCTGTTTTCTGCTATTTTTGGTTTCAGAAAAGCTAGTAAGAAATATTCTCGGAATTGGATGGGACAAACGTCAAAGTCAATAACTTTCCGTGGGGAACAATAAATCCAGAGGGGAGACGAGGAAGCGGGCCAGGACGGCCAACCCCCCCTAGGCACGGGTGGGCCCTACCCCGCGTCTAGGTAGGGTTTAACCCCCCTGGCCACCTCCTCGGCCTCCCCCTTCGCCTATAAGAAGCCCCCGATGCAGAAACTCTAAGTACCCGATCAAATATCAATGAAACCTTCTGTAGCCGCCGCCACCGTCGTCCCAAGATCGGGGGGTCTAAATTTCTTCCCGGCACCCTGCCGGAGGGGAGATCATCCCGGAGGCCTTCTCTCCGGTATGATACATGAGTAGTCCCACCTTGGACTATGGGTCCATGTAGTAGCTAGATGGTTGTATCTCCTCCTTTGTGCTTTCATGTATAGATCTTGTGAGCTCCGTTCATGATCAAGATCTAATCTATTTGTAATCATGCATGTTGTGTTTGCGGGGATCCGATGGATATTGAGATTATTATGTTGGTTTGATTAATGATTTTGTCTTTATGATTTTATCATGTCTGTGTTGTTTGTGATCTTGCATGCTCTCCGTTGTTAGTAGCTATCTTGGCCAAGTAGTTGCCAGTGACTCCAAGAGGGGGTATTTATGCTCGATAGTGGATTCATGCCTCTAGTTTCCAAGGGAAGTGAAAATAATCTCTTCGGTTGTAGATGTGTTGTTGCTACTAGGGAGAAAACAACGGTCTCTTGTTCATGGAACATGTTGACTTTTTACCTTACACACTTTGCTTAAAGCAGTTGTTTGTTGCTTGCAATTTAATACTCGAGGGGGTTCGGATGATAACGTGAAGGTGGACTTCTAGTCATAGATGCAGTTGGATGGCGGTCTATGTATCTTGTTGTATTGCCCAAACGAAACTCATAGGATCTTTCTAATTAGTAATTGCATTATTATGCCTTGATCAGTTCCTGTCAATTGTCCTGCTATAATTTGTTTATCCTTCATGCCATGTTATTTATCTAAGGATAGCACCTCTAGTGAACTATGAACCCCGGTCTAATCTTTACCATTGATACATCTTCCACTGTTACTTGTTTACTTGTTGCAAACCATTACCTTCCACACCATATCTTTAATCCTTTGTTACAGCAAACTAGTGAGCTTGACAACCTCGCTGATTCGTTGGGGCAAAGTCTTGAGTTTGTGTTGTGCAGGTCTCTGTGTTGCTTGCAACACCTGTTGACGTTTCCTTCCTCCTTCTGGTTCGATAACCTTGGTCTCTACTGAGGGAAATTTTTCTGCCGTGCTCATCATACCTTGCTCTTTGGGTTCCCAACAAAGGCCTTTATGATAGGCAATCAAGCTTTCTGGCGCCGTCGCCGGGGAGGCTAAGGACGTCTTCACTAGGGGATTCTTCCACTTCCTTTCTCTTTACTTTTTTTTAGTTTGCTTTGTTTCTTTTGCTTGGTTTTGTTTTTCTCTTTTCAAAACCCCCCAAAAAAAATTAATCTAGTTTGGTTTGCTTGCTTTATTCAAAAACACAAAAAAATTAGTTCTTACTCTAGTTGGTGGTCTGTCATTGCCTTGCTTGGTCATGCTTTCCATCAATGGATGGATTATTTGAAATTAGTGCTTATTAGCAAGGTGGGTTCATGGAAGAACAAAAGTATTATTATAAGGAACACCGTTTGTCACAAAAGGGAAACACTTATGGGAACAAATTGATAAGTTGAATACTATTGCTAGAGACTTGTGCTCTACTTATAATGTTACTTATTGCTTTGATAAATCTTGTTGTTGTATGAGGTATAAACACCTGCCTTTTCAATGTGAGTATAATGATAATGTTACCATATATTCTTATTTTAAAGGAAATTATGACTTTTATGATGTGGAACAAATTAAAGAATTTATTTCTTTTAAGGGTGCATTTGAACTTGCTAGTTTGCTTGAAAATACTGATGATGCACCTTATGAATGTGAGGTTTATGAGATACTTAAATTTTGCTTTGATAATTATAAGGAAGCAAATGTCTATATTCTTGAATATTTTAATATGCGTTTTTCACAAATGGAAGAGACTAATGCCTTGTAGGAGCCTATGGAAGAAGAAATTGTTGAAACTGGAAGCTCATTAGATGAAAAAGAGGGGGAGAGGGATGAACAAAAGGAGGAAGAATGGATCTACCCATGCCTACCTTCTAATGAGAGTAACTCTTTATCTCTTACATTATTTGATTGTCCCCCATGCTTACCAAAGGAGGATGAATGTTATGTTCCAGTGAATCCTTTTGAAATATCTACTTTGGATAAAACCCGTGGAGGTTTTAATCCCACTGTTTTTGAGCTTGATGGAAATTATGTGTTTATAGATCATGAAAATCATGCTGTATATGATAGATATATTGTTAAGTTTATTCATAATGCTACTGAAAATTATTATGAGAGAAAAGTATGGTTGTAGAAGTTTTCATGGTACTGAAACACCTCTCTATGTGCTGAAAGTTTTTAAGTTGCTCTTGTTTCATCTTCCTATGCCTGTCACTTTGTTCTTTATGAATTTATTTGCATACAAGATTCCTATGCATAGGAAGTGGGTTAGACTTAAATGTGTTTTGAATTTGCTTCTTCATGCTCTCTTTGACTTCAATTCATAATTCTTATGTGAGCATCTTCTCAAGCTATCAAGCCTAGCTTAAAGGCGTTAAAGAAAAGTACTTGTTGGGAGATAACCCAAAAGTTTCCTTGAGTCTTGGAAGTTATTACTTCAGTAATGAGTTCTCCTTATCCTTTTTGTTTGCTTTTTGTGCCAAGAATGACCTGTAATGAGAGGGAACTAAGATTTGGGGAGTTGCTATCCCAAAACAGATTTCTGTCCTCCACCAAAATTTCGTGAGGAGTCTCTGTAACTTGGATTGAGCTGAAAATTTACGAATAAATCCCCCAGTATGTTAGCTAACTTTCGTTAGTTTAACACTTTTTGATTTGAGTAATATAAGATGTTCAAAAAAATCAGTTTCTACCTACTGGTCTGTTTTGACAAATTTCTGCCATTATTTGCATTTGCTTCTTATTGATTCCTTTTTGAGTTCTCTTAGGTGAATTGAGATTTTTGAAGGAGTTACTACAGTATCTTGTGTTTTTAGTGAAAAGCCTTGTTGTTCCAAAGATTTGCCAGAGGTCTGATATCTTTTGAATAAGCTAATGTTGCTAATAAAGATTGTGTGAAGTTTTGTATGAAGGAAAAATTTCAGGTGTAGAGAAAGAATGATGCAATGATATGAAGAATGGACAAAAGCTCAAGCTTGGGGATTCCACCATGGTGTCACTCCAATAAATATCCAAGAGGTACAAGCGTCAAAGCTTGGGGATGCCCAAGGCATCCCCTTCTTCATCAATAAAAAGCTAAGGTCTGTCTAGACACTTCGTTTTTATTGTTTCATGCACAGTTGTGTTGTTTTTGAAGCGTCTTAGTTTTCATTTGCTTTGCTTAGTTTGTTTAGTTTTCTTGAGTATTTTGGACCCCCGTTCTCGCTGTGTTGTTTTATAAATAAGTTGCTTGGTGTTGGAAAGGAGTAGTAAGTTCTTGCTTGTAAGTGCAAGAGGAGCTTGCATTGACTGTGACTTAGACTTTAGCATGACATGCTAGGTGTTGTTTTGACATTATTCTTAATGATTATTTCTGTAGCATATCTTGTTCCAAACAATTGGGACTTCTTAGTGTGCCTTGAAGAAATTATGCGTTGTTTTAGCATGCAAAAGCATAGTATTGTGGTATTCTCCTTTGATGTTTTGCTTGGGTTGACTTGGCACATGCTCACACCATGTTATGACTATGACAAGTCACCATAGCCTATATGATCATTTAGTACTTGACTTGTTGTACCACTCTTTGCTTTGATTAGTAATGCTTTGTTGCACTGCATGATTATGGCCATTATTGCTCTCTTTTTGGTTGCTCCCAGTATTTTGCTAGCCTCCACTTGTATGAGTAAGCTCTACTCATGCTTCCAACTCCCAAGAAACCAAGTTATTCCAAAGTTTCCACTATAAACTTCTATGCATGGTGTGTTACACCATTCAAGTATATTATTGTTTTCAACTATCTTCCAATTAAAAACTATTTTGTTATGTGAAAACTTAGTGATTAAAGCCGTCACAAACTTGATGGCACACTTTATATTCTTTGTACCTAATAAACTTGAACAATTGTGTCATCTATGTTGTATATGCTTGCACTTACACGTTGGAATTAGCTAAACCGTGCTGTCACGGGGAACGTTTTCAACATTGCACTTGTACTTTGTACTCAGTTGATATCATGCTCTACATGGATGTCACCGGTGTGAAATAAAGAGGGAACTTGTAAGTCCATGGAGTTTGTATCCTGTGTTAGAGAAATGCATGGGCCGCTAGCCTAATCCATGCCTAATCATACTGGAAACTTGCAGCATCACCATAGTGACATCTATGAAGCACTCTTCTTATATAAAAAAAGAGACACATTGAGAAAAAAGGAAAGAGAGAAAAAACACCATATTCTCATGGTAAATAAGAAGATTGTTGAGATGCTCATTGTCTGCTTGCTTTGTCATTTTGGTTATGGGAAAGCTCCTGCACCATGTGCAAGGGGTACCCCGTTGGCGGTTCTCAATGATATGCAATTACTTATAATGACAAGAACTTACATGTGACCAAAGTTGAGTAGCATGAGGTGTGGCCCTCGTATTCAAGGGACTTGAGATTGCCAACTTATACTTCGTCAAGCATATATTCCATCTTTGTCACTTTAACCTTAATCACTTCAAGATGCTTATGATAGGGGCAATGAGGGCTGAAAGCTAACAAGTACCATAATTTTTGGAAGCTCTTTTTGAAACTTGAAATCCCTGCTTCCTTTATAAAAGGTTTTTCTTCCACCACTATTGAGTCTCCACCTTCTACCTTTAGGCACCATTAAGAGAGCATAGTTGTCATTCTGTGTGCAGTGTTCTAAAGCTTATTGATTGATGCATATTGTGATATTATTTGTTGTTGTGCTATTTGTTTCTAGTCACCCTTGTGAACTTTGAAGGTGTCATATGCATCTATTTGCTACTCTATGAGGGACAAGCTGATTGCCACTATGCTATGTTTTCTGTATGTGAAACAAACAAACGTTTTTCAATGCATGTTATTCATGATCTTTGTTTGTAGCTTGTCATGTTGCATGCATAGTTACTATGCCCTATTGTTAGAACTCCATCTTTCATTCACATGTTTAGAGTTCTTTGATCCTATCTTTCAATGCTTGCAAATGGTTGGATCTTTATTGTGAGGGTGCATGTCGCCTCAAAACTTATTCTTTTTATCACTTACCTACTCGAGAACGAGCAGGAGTTAAGCTTGGGGATGCTTGATACGTCGGAAACGTATCTATAATTTTTGATGCTCCATGCTTGTTTAGTATCTACTTTGCTTTGCTTTGTCTACACTTTGAGGTACATTTTGCATGTTTTCTCGTACTAACCTATTAACAAGTTGCCACAGTGCCAGTTGCCTGTTTTCTGTTGTTTTTGGTTTCAGAAAAGCTAGTAAAGAAATATTCTTGGAATTGGACGGGACAAACGTCAAAGTCAATAACTTTCCGTGGGGAACAAGAAGTCCAGAGGGGAGACGAGGAAGCGGGCCAGGGCGACCAAACCCCCCTAGGCACAGGTGGTCCCTATCCCGCACCTGGGTAGGGTTTGACCCCCCTGGCCACCTCCTCAGCCTCCCCCTTCGCCTATAAGAAGCCCCCGATGCATAAACCCTAAGTACCCGATCAAATCTCCATGAAACCTTCTGTAGCCGCCGCCACCGTCGTCCCTATATTGGGGGGGATCTGAAGTTCTTCCCGGCACCCCGCTGTAGCATCCCATTTGTCTAACAAATTGTAATGCTACTTGGTCTAGTAATATATTGGCTACTTCATATATATAATTGTCGCATCATAATTATATCATGCTCATGTCATCATGCCACCTTGCATTTGAGCATCATATAAAACCCTTTTTGTGTTGGTTCTTCTCTCATATGCATTGTAAATTGTATTTGCCTCTTGATATTGTATTTGGTTCTTGATATATTGTTTAAATGCCCAAGTTAAGTTGGGGGCATATCTTTTATTCCATTCCACCACCTTTCTTTGTCACCACCTTATATTTCCACCATTCCAATAACCCATGAGCTTGTAATTCTTTTCTTTGGATTTTTATTCTAGCTCATGTGGGTTGAGTGGATCCAACTCTAATTTCTTTTGCTTGGTCTTTATTCCACCTTTTGGAAATGCATGGAATCATGCCATGTGATTTTATTTTGTTTTCACAAGATTAACACATGGCATTAAATACTTGCATGGGCCATGCAACCATCACCATCTTTTGTCCTCCTTTGTTTTTATTTGGTCATTTTGAGTGGATCATCTCTCTTCTCTCTCTCCCTCCTTTGGGCTTGGTCTTATTTGATCTTGCTTAAACCCTATCTTTCCTTCCTCTCTTTTGTCTAAACCTTGTTTGATCTTAGCTTGTTCTTGCTTGATGCATGCAAGCATCTAAAATCCTTAAGCCCCTCTCATCTCTCATCTCTCCTCTCTCTAACCTAGCTAAAACCCTAAACCTAGCTTCCCCTCTTTCAAACCCTAAACCTATCTACCATGCCACACCCCCTCTCACTTATCCTCTAATCTAAACCCTAGCCTCTCTCTCTAACCCTAACCCAAGCTCTAACCCTAGTTACACTCTACCCCATCTCACCTCTCTCTTAAACCCTAACCCGAGCCCCTCTAATCTAACCCCTAGTTCCTCCCTCTCTCTCGGCCTCTCTCTCTCACCTAGATCGGCCCCACCTGGTCACCTTGGACCCATCTACCCCCCTCTCTCTCTACCCCAACCCTAGCTACCACCCTAACCCGAGCCACTTTCACCCCTCCCTCTTGCTCCTCTCTCTGCCACAGCAGCCCCACCCGATCCTACCCTCTCTGGCCTCGTCCTAGCCCCACCTGCCAGCTGCCTACCTGCCCATGCCGAGTCCCAGCTCGAGCACGTGAAGAGGAGAGGAAAAGGTGGCACCCGAGCCACCTTTTTCCTTCACCACCTCCCCACGGCACCCCTCTCCTCCCCCGTCCTTATCTACCCCTCTCCCTCACCTCTGGCCTCTCCCAGATCCGCCAGGGCCTTGCCCTTCCTCCCCTCTTCCCCACTGCATCCATCTACACCGTCGCTGGCCAACCGTCGGTCTCCACCATCTCCGGCGATCCAGGAGGCGTAGGCGGGCAGGAGTTTGTCGGCAAGGTCGAGGAGGCCCTCCGCGTCGTCCCTGTACCCGCAGACGAGGAGGAGGAGGACCAGGAGCCCCAGGCCGACGCCGCTCCGACGAAAACCCTAGCTCCGCTCGGCGCCAGCTCCGTCAACGATCCCCTGCATCCCGGCCCGAACCACCACCACTGGCGCACTCCCGGTGAGCTACTGCACCTCTCTGACATCCTCCCGCTGTTGTTCGCTTCCTCGACGAGCGCAGCCCGGCGACGAACGCCCTCTGTGCACGGCAGGTTCGTCGTCGTCTGGTTGTCTGCGCGTCGCGTTACCTCATCTCGCTGCGTAGCCGAACCCTGTCACAACCCCCCTAGCCACCGCAGCGGTAACCGCCGCCGCGCGCGCACGCGAGGTCGCGGGATCGAGCCCTGCGCGCCCCTGCTTTCCTCTGTCGCCGTCATTGCCGTTCGTCAGATAACGCGAGAAGAAAAACAGTACCGCGTTGCTTTTCTCGGAAAACCCCCTTTCCTTTTTGTTTCCTCAACCCGCAGTCCCTCTCTGCAGGGCTTTTTGTAAAAAGGCACCCACGCTTTTTCCATCCTCAACCCGCGGTCCTCAACCCACCTGTCCTATGCCCAGTCAGCAGGTGGCCCACATGTCACTGACTGTGGCTAAGTTAGCCTGAGTAGAAAAAGCTTTTTTGTTTTCTGTTTTTAATTCAAATCTTTTCAAATTTAATTCAAATTCAAAATTCAAATCAGATTTATAATAACTTTTAAAATACAAATCCAAATAATACAAATGATATATGTTTTCAAATCAAAAAAATGTGAGGATTTCAAATTTGCCATCCAAAATAGATTTTGAACACTTTAAATTCCAAGTTGGCCAAAATTACAAGAAAATGCCCTTCTCCCTTAATTAATTAATACCTTTTGAATTATAACTCCAAATTTGACAAATGATATGTCTAAAATGATTAGCTCGACGAGACCTTTCTGTTTATGCATTCCATGTTCTGAATTGCAGCATGCATCATATAAATATAATGTAAACAACAACTTAATTGAGTATAAAATATGATTAAGGCTCAATAAAATGTTTACTTCTTGTTTTCTCATCTCACCCATGCCATGCTACTTTATTGCCATGTAAATTGCGCATCATTCATCATGGCATGATTAGTTGTTTGTCGCATTTTATTTCTATGCTTGTGCACTTTATTTATGTTGGCCCTTGTTTGTTTGGTTCTTCTTCGAATAGACGCTGAGCAGGGGATATATCAAGAGACCCAGGAGCACTACCCAGATCCTTCTCTCGCTTCAACTGAGCTGCCAGGAAAGCACTACCACCTGCTTGCATACATTTAGTACCTATTGCCTCTATCTTATTCTTGCATCATTGAGTCGCGATTGCATTAAACTGAATCCCAAGTATTGCATAGCCTTTACTTTTAAACCCCACCGAAGCTTGTTCCTCCATCCCATGAGCCATTACTACAGGAGTTGTTTGAGCCATGCGAGTCGTAGAACAACATGTGTAGGGTATGTGAGAGTCTGATGGATAACGAGGTACCTAAACAACTTAACCCGACGAGTAATTTGATAACTAAGGAAATTGGCACGGTGAGCAATATCCGCTATTTGGTTTTCCTGCTCACTTGTGTCCCGAGGACCCCGAGTACTTGATTCTGTTCCTTGAATATTCGCGCTATCCACATCCGGGAGGCTTATGGGACCCCCGAGCGAGCTTGATTCATTCTTATTTATTGGGGCCACAAACTAGTTTGAGGTTTTATTTACTATCTGTACTTATGCCATGCCTTACTGCTTTATTTACGATTGTGCGAGGAGCACTGTCTTTGTTAGGTAAGCGGAGTGTTTTCGCAGTATCGACAAGCCACCACATTTTCGGGTTCCCGATCGTTTACGACCATTGACGCAAACCTTGAGTCCGTCTCGAGTCACTAACCGTTCTTGGTGTACTCAATGGGGGGGCCCCCTGAAATATTTCTGAATCCTATGATTGCTTTGTCGTGAAGGCCTCGTTAGGTTTTTGATTTGGGTTTTCCGAGGTTGATCAAGTGTGTGTTGCTATTTGTGCACCCTGCAGGTAAAACTTTCTGAAGCCGTGTCATGGTTATGGACGACTTAGCACAGTTTCTCGATCATAGACAAGCATAACTAAAGTACCGCTTTTAATTTGACTAAATAACCGACTAGTAAATAGTGCAACACTCATGGAATTGATAATAAAACTGCCAGCGGATGGGGGTTGTTAAATCGCTTCCTCGTTGGTAGCGAGGAGGAGGATGGATCGATGATATTCTTGTTATAATTGTTGTCATTAATTCACGGACATCCGTCATCATTGGTTAGGTGGATGGTTAGAGTATCTATAGAATTGTTAGGGTTTATCTTTTGCTGCAATTCGTCACCCAGGTTGTGTCCCCTTTAGAGGCATAAAGACTTGCTGAGTACCCTAGGGTCTCACACGATAAATTATTTGATTCGGATGAGCGGTACACTCACGAGATGGATCTTGGGTGGAGGAGACGGACGATGTGGGCAACGATCATTCGGTGTAGAGATTAAAGCGGGGATCCGTGAGATCTGTGGCGGGATGTGTTTATTTATGGGGCATCTTATGCCGATTTGCTTCTTATCCGTACTCGGATCTTGTTTGCCGCTTCACTTTGATACTCGATGTTTGATGTATGAGGAGATATCCTAAACTATTATATCTATCTAGGACATTTGAATCTTGCCGTATGGCGTTGCTATATTTCCTTTCTTTTTAGATGGAATGGCTCTGATGTACTGTTGTATGGTGGCTTGCATACATACTCATTTGTGTATGTATTTGATCCCTTCGCCTGCCGATTACGCCGATCGTTCTTGTCCCGATGTTTGGAAATGGTTGGGACGGCCGAAAGGTCTACCTGTGAGTTGCATTTGGGCCCCACCGTACTATTTCAACCATTTCCGCTCATCCAGGCTCGTAACTTGGAGCGTAATTCACCGAGGTAGTTACACCCGCCGGAGGGGAGATCATCCTGGATGCCTTCTCTCCTGTATGATGCGTGAGTAGTTCCACCTTGGACTATGGGTCCATGTAGTAGCTAGATGGTTGTATCTCCTCCTTTGTGCTTTCATGTATAGATCTTGTGAGCTCTGTTCATGATCAAGATCTAATCTATTTGTAATCATGAATGTTGTGTTAGCGGGGATCCGATGGATATTGAGATTATATTGGTTTGATTAATGGTTTTGTCTTTATGATTCTGTCATGTCTGTGTTGTTTGTGATCTTGCATGCTCTCCGTTATTAGTAGCTATCTTGGCCAAGTAGTTGCTAGTGACTCCAAGAGGGGGTATTTATGCTCGATAGTGGGTTCATGCCTCTAGTTTTCAAGAGAAGTGACAATAATATCTTCGGTTGTAGATGTGTTGTTGCTACTAGGGAGAAAACAACGGTCTCTTGTTCATGGAACATGTGGACTTTTTACCTTACACACTTTGCTTAAAGCAGTTGTCTGTTGCTTGCAACTTAATACTGGAGAGGATTCGGATGATAACCTGAAGGTGGACTTCTAGTCATAGATGTAGTTGGATGGCGGTCTATGTATCTTGTTGTATTGCCCAAACGAATCTCATAGGATCTTTCTGATTAGTAATTGCATTGTTATACATTGCTTAGTTCCTGTCAATTGCCCTGCTGTAATTTGTTTACCCTTCATGCCATGTTGCTTATCTAAGGAGAGCACCTCTAGTGAACTATGGACCCCGGTCCAATCTTTATCATTGATACATCTTCCACTGTTACTTGTTTACTTGCTGCAAACCATTATCTTTCACACCATACGTTTAATCCTTTGTTACAACAAACCGGTGAGCTTAACAACCTCACTGATTCGTTGGGGAAAAGTCTTAAGTTTGTTGTGCATGTCTCCGCGTTGCTTGCAACACTCGTGTGATGTTTCCTTCCTCCTTCTGGTTCGATAACCTTGGTCTCTACTGAGGGAAAGCTTGATGTTGTGCTCATCATACCTTGCTCTTGGGTTTTCCAACAAAGACCTCTCTAACAGGTAATCAGAGGGGCGACGTGGCACGCGCTGGCATAGGCTGGGCCAGGCCTATGCCGATGGCCTATCGGCGTTGACGGGGACGTGGCAGGCTCTGGGGTATCCTGGGTTGGGCCTGTGCCGACGGCCTAGACATCGGCATACTTATAGGACTCGGTCGTTATCAGATGGCCATCGCCTGACACGTTGGGCCCGCTGCGAGAAGCTATGCCGAGGGGAGGTGTTGTGTCGACGGCCAAGTCACTGTACCGTCTAGGAGCTACGCCGAGGGGAGTACGCCGACGGCCCCCCGTCGGCACATCCTGTGCTGACGGCAAGGTGATGTTGTGCCGATGGCATCCGACCGTCGGCGCCTCGCTTGTTTCCTGTAGTGATACTTGCCTATCTAACCTTACTCTTTTTTCAAAAAGGGACGATGCGTTTAGATTTTTATTTCATCATTGGGTAATTAGTTATTCCAAAGGTAAGACATCATGAATCACACAAAGTATCAAATCAACCATCTAAATAGCAAACACAACATGCTATCCTTAGATCAGAATGCCAATTGTACTTGTTATATAAATGTGGTGCAACCATTTTCAATTGGTTGCACTTAGTATCCAAATCCTACAACTTCTCCATTGGCTGCAGATATGGCCACGTACGGTCCAGTGAGTGGCGAGAGTGATGACATGCATGAAAAAGGAAGATTTTGTATTGTTAAAGGTAATATCATTGTGACCGTTTCAAATGGCCCAAAAAAGTATAAACTCCTGCTCGGATTTAGATTTTATCTTTTATATTGACACCTATAAGCCAATTCTCAAACAGATTAGTAATGTTTTTTTGGGACGGGAGGGGATGATGATAGATTTAAAGCCATATGGACTATTTTCCAAATAAACTTTGTAAAAGCCATGAACAAGCGTTGAATTGATTCATTCTGATCACAAAAATAACATTCTTTACTTCTGTCCAAGTTTTTTATAGCCAAATTATCTCTTGTGAGGAGCACTTTTCGACGTAGAAACCACGTTCAAATCTTGGTTTTAGTGCTACCTTCAATTTCCATATGAACTTATGAAGGAATACAGTGTGATTATTCATGTAATCTTGATACATTGATTTGACTAAAAATAATATTAATGTGTGAGCTTCCACACAAACACATCAGGTTGAACAGTTAGTTGCACGTCCATAAGCCTGAGAACCAAATGAAGCCACCTTGCCATTTTTTGTTAAAGGCTCTTCTAAAAGCTTTATTTAGCGGAGTCTAGGATATAATATTTGCTACCGCAACTTGTTTTATTTGAATAATGTTATATAAAGAAAGATATTGATACGATAAAGGTGCATCGTCTAGCCAAGAATCCTCCCAGAAACATGTGCCCTTGTTCCTCACCATACCTAACTTTGAAGAAACCTCTATTCAAGAAGCCTTCCTTTACTTCCGTAAGCACCTTCCAAATGGGTAATTGGTTGGGTTTATTTAAGTTGATAAAGATTTTGGGAATGCATGTATTTATTGTGTATGAGCTCGTGTCATACGCCTTCTTACTTAGGAGTTTGTGAAACCACTTGATGAGTAAACATTTATTTTTCAGTTTTAAGACCTCTATTCCCAGCTGATGAAGGGTTTAACCTCTTGGGTGGCCCGATCTTTACGGATCTCGTGGTCAAATCGATGGGGAAGCGAGGGGAAAGGGAGAAGGTAGCGGAAGCAGACACACACCTCGCGAAGAACACGATGAACACACGCAAAACTCACACGATACAAGGCCGATTGCTCCCGAACGGCGGCCACCAGTCCGATAGAATCCTCGCAAGGAAAGATCGGTCAACGTGCTCCCTCAAATCCACATCGGAGAGGGAAGAACACCTTGGGGAGGGTCTTAACAACTTGGAGACGAGACACCGAACTCCAAGGCCTTGTTCAACGATGGATGCATGATGCAAAGTCCAATCGAGGTTGGTTACGATAGTCGGTCCCCTTGGTAAAGGGGATGAGGCAAAACTAGAGATTCCACACAAGGGGGTTGTCTTTAGTCTATCATCTATGCCTTCGGGGTACATGAGGGGTGGGGGCTCTATTTATAGGCCAACCACTAAACAAGGGGGTAGTTTGGGAATAAACTAGGCAAATGGGCAAGTAAAGGGAATATTCCAGGGCATCAAACCCAGATCCGCGTGCAGACGGGAAGTTCCGGCGGTAAGTCCGGTGGCGCCGGATCTGGCGCCGAGATTTCCGGTCATCGCCGGATATTCTGGCCGCGCGCCGAAAGGACTCTCTATAAGCGGTTCCGGCCGTGGTTTCGGTCGACCGGTCTTGGCGCCGGGGATTCCGGCGGTGAGCTCGGTTCGCCGGGGCTATCGCCGGAGATTCCGGCGGTGGCTCCGGTTCGCCGGTCCTGTCGCCACTTCCAGCTGGACCTTCTTCCGTCTCCTCTTCCAAGCCTCCGTCTTGTCGGGCGCGAGTCCTCGGGCTTCCTCCCGCGTCTCCGTACTCGTCGGTGTGAACCTATCATGGTCATAGGATGGAGAATGAAGTAGTATACCATTCAATAGGGTAGGAAGTGGGATCTCAAAGAGGATAGGATTCACCTTTGGAGTCCATGACGACTTGGCATAAGTTGGAGACCTTGATGGGGCAACGACCGTAGGTCGGGCTACATCAGCCCCCCCCCCCCCCTTCAAAAAGAGTCGTACTCGACTCTACATGCTCATAACAAAGTAGAAGAGGTCGAGAGACCTTCTTGATCCTGGGGTTCACCATATTTTCGTCCTCGGGAAGATTGACTTGACAACACTTTAATGTTCCTTCACCTTCCATGAAGCCTATAAAGCTCACGAAAAAAGCGAAGCAACACTCAAAGCGTAGCCAATTCATGAAGATTATAGCATGAGTCCTCAAGTAGAAGTAAGTCACCTTAGCTTGTAGAGATAGCTCGATGAAGGGTGGCGATAGGTAACTCTCTTCAATTCTTGTTGTCAACACATGGTCCATATAGGTTGACGTGTATGCATTTGTACCTTCATACAACAAATACCAAGCAACATATGTTTGTGTGTGATAAAGGAGCATGTCATTTGTGGCATGTCCATTCTTGTTCACAACACTATTAGCACAACTCAAGTATAGCAAACGGGATGCATATGCAAGGTCAAAGTGCATGGAAATCTTTGAAAAATCATCCAAATGTGGGAACTCAAAAACTCCATATAACATCTTATTGTGGCACTCAAAGCAATCGAATAGAAATTTGATCAATATCTTTGATGCAAAGCTAGGAGAATTTGGCAAAAACACAAAAGGAAGAATGTCCAAAACAACATCATTATGTGTGCAAACCAACCATTGGAAAGATAAATTGTTTGACATGTTGGATGTCACACACAAATCATCGATAGCAAATATCATGGGAATATGAGTATCCCAAGCGGAAGCAAAAACAACATGTTTGCAAACAAACCAAATGAAAGAGCAAGTGGTCCTTATGTTCGTTGCAACAACAAGACGAGATTCTTGGAAGCTCTCATGACAATACATGCTCTCAATGGCATTATGGTTCCACACAAAACATCGGAAGTGGAAATTGTTCAACAATTTTGTTGCAACACACAAAGCATCAAAATCCAATAGCAACGAAACATGATTGTCATAAGGGGAGATAATACCATCAACATGCTTGCAAGCAAACCATAGGAAAGACCAATTTTTCAACATGAAAGATGCAAATCATGCAAAAGGTATCAGAGCTGGGTTCGATCTTGAACTCACTTGTCGAATGCTCTCTAGAGCTCTTTTTGTCAACTCGTGCTCAACCGAGGTTGACATTCTCGTACGGGTACCTACACACATCATATGTAAAAGGAAGAACGTATGTGCATGGTAGAGATACACATCATCCATCATGACGTATCTCTTCTTGTGCACATCACCATTAATGTCAATCAAGTATGAAATAGATGCATGGTGAGTATGCAAGTGGGGAACATGCTTATCATGGCAATCATCAAAATCTCCACAAATTGAGAAAGCTATGGGGGCCATCTAATTATAAAGCATATAATCAATATTGTTGCAAGCAAAACAAGTGAAATAGCAAGCATTCATCTTATCGCAAGCAACGGGAGAAATTGAATGACTAGCATGACAAGGTGTAACACCCTCAGAATCGGACCTATGCAAGTTTGGGCAAAATTCACCAAACCCGCATAGAAACGATTCAAAGGTGCCCACCAAGCACTTTCGTGCGGGTGGAAAACGAAGTAATAACATTACACAACAGTCCTCGATGGGACCCGAGCAGATATATATAACGACTCAAAGAGTCAAGAATACGATATAATATACAAAGATCCAAATCACCTTGAAAGCGACATAGCGTCCGACTACGGACAAGATGCAAATGGGGCTAAGAGCCACGAAGAATAACCAATGGCGTCCATAACCTGCCGAGCCAAGCGGAAGGGTAACCACCGCTAACGGCGTCGATCTCAAAACCTGCTTAACAAAGGGGTGCCGACAAAGGGCAAAGCGAGAAAACAAAGAAGGAGCGTCGATCGAGGCGATTGCAGCGAGGCTAATTCGGCGGTCCTCGCCTACATAGGTATGGTGGACTGAGCGGCAGCGGCGGCATGCACTAAACAACCTATAGAGACTCGATACAACTGGCGGTTATCAGAGAGGGGTAAGAATGACCTAACCGGATCCAACCTGAAGCTATCACCAAACAAACCCATCCTGGTGTTTCCCCCTCGAGACCAAACGAGGAAGTCAACCGAGGAACTCTCACAGTTGGCAGTTTACTTATTGATTGCGGTGGTGGCACTTTACTAGTCGATTTAGATAATCGTCACGATAAAGTAAGCGATGGGCACTTTTAGTTAACCATTCCGTTATAGTGGCGATTACTAATCGGATACATATAGCATGAGATAAACCCAAAACCCAAAGTTGTTGGTAATTTTATTCACCATTTCGTTGTAGTTGCAATACTTACTAGTCGGATACAATTGTATGGCGACAACCAAACAAGCAATTGTGGGCAGTATTATTAGCCATTCCGTTATAGTAAAGCTGATTACTAGTCATTATAAGTCAAATTTATAACAGTAGACTTTAGTTATGCTTGTCTATGATCGAGATACTGTGCTCCAAGTCGTCCATATCCGAGACACGGCTTTGAAAGTTTTACCGGCGGGGTGCACCAATAGCAACACGCTCGATCAACCTCGGAAAAACCAAATCAAAACCCAACGAGGCTTTCACGGTGAACAATCACGAGTTGAGAAATATTTCAGGCCACCTTGAAGTATACCATAGCGAATAAGCAAGCTCGAGACGGACCCAAGGTTTGCGACAATGGTCAGAATGCAGCAGGTCCCAATCGGGACTGTCGATACAGCGAAAACATTACGCTTACCTAAGCGATGATGTGCTCCTCGCTGTCGTAAATAAAGCGGTAAACATGGCATAAGTACAGGATCGTAAATAAAACCTCAAACTAGTTTGTGGCCCCAAGAAATAAGATGAATCAAGCTCGGCTCGGGGGTCCCATATACCTCCCGGATGTGGATAGCGCAAAATCAAGAGCAGGTATCAAGTACTCGGGGTCTTACGGGACACAAGTGGGCGTTCGGAAACCAAATATTATCTATCACCCACCGATGCCTCTGCTTATTCAATTTTAGTTGTTAAACAGAAAGTAAAGTGGCGATAAGTAAAACTAGAATCACCTCCAACATTAACATGCGGCAAAACATCAGCAACTGTGGCATATGGCGACATACATCAGCACTTGAGCAAGCCACTACGACGCGCAAGTCCAACTATCTACCAAACAACAGGTAATAGGGTGTGTCCAAGGCAATATAGGGCTGCACAGTATTATCACGGGTGCGGAAACTAAAGCATCGCAACACAGATAGCAATAGATCAACAGGAGGGAAGTAAATACTATAAAAGTAAGATAGGTAGAAAGGGGGAGATGCTCGCCTGAAAACATTGTCGAAAGGTTCATCCGAAGATCGGGGCGAAGCTCACATCAACTCAACGGCCTTATCCGCGAAGAAGCAAAACACTAGAATAAACACGGATGCAATATTTAATAAAAGCGGAAGATCGGCATGATGCATGCATGATGGGCGACATGACAAGGTGCGATGCAATTAGGTCAAGATTAAGCGGGCCGGGTCCGGCAATTAGTTAGGTGGTTCATGTTGTTTTAGCTACCCATAAATTAAATGTTGTTTAACAAGGTAGAAGATAAGATGTCGGTTCGCTACTCAAGTTTTAAATGAGGCCGATATGAGACTAGATTTGCCCGCATATGGGCCCCATATTTAATTATTAGGTGAATCGGCATAAGGCCCCCAAACCACAGATGTGCATGCGAGATGAATGATTAAATGCAACAAGTTGATATCATTTATAAAATAGGGTTCGCGGAGAGAGGTTCACACATTAGGGTTTCCGACGATCTTGGGGTTCCGAGGGTTCCGGGGTCCGGGGTTGGTCTCAGGGTCCAGGGTCCAGGGTCCAGGGTTCGACGGATCTGGGGTTCGGGGTTCGACGGACGCGTTCTCGGATAGCGGGGTGGATCTTGGCGTTCCGGGAAGCCGGACTTGGTTCGGTGTCGGGGTTCATCGGATCTTCCGGGTCGGTGCCGTTCTTGTCGTCGCGCAGATCTTGTCGGGTCCGTGAACCGGGTCGGTCTTGGCGTTCACGAGGGAGTACTTGTCGCACAGGTTTTCTTCGGGTGCTCTTCCGATGATCTTGTCGTCGAGGAACAGCGGGTCATGGCGAAGATCTTGTGGGTCCAGCGTCTCGGTATCCGGTAGGCGTACTCGTCGGCACGGGGTTCGGTTTTCGGTCCGGATCTTGGCGTCCTGCGATGAAGGGCTTGGCGGTTTCCGAGGTTCGGTGCAGAAGGTCGTTGGCGGCTCGGTGCTCAAAGGCCATCGGGTTCACATGCGGTTCCAGGACACATACACGAGCACGCATACACGAGCACACGCATACACGAGCACACACATACGAGCACACGCATACACGAGCACACATACACGAGCACACGCATACGAGCACACGTGCGGCAGGCCTGAACCCAGTGGCGGCGGTAGCGGCGTGAGGCTCAGGCGGCGAGTCCGCAGCGGGGGCAGGGATGGCCTTGAGGTGGAAGCGCCAGCGAGAGGTCGGCGCGGCGGGGCGACCGCAACGCAGCGATGGCGGGCAGCTGCTCGGGGCAGCAGCGGCGCGGGTCGCGGGCAGACGCATGAGCAGCGGAGCCAGGGCGGGGAAAGGCGGCGGCGGCGGCAACAGGCGGAAGCGAGCCCAGTGAAAGGCCTTGAGGCGTGTTAGAAGCGCCGGTGCTCTGTCGGGGAGGTGGGCAGGAAGGCAGCGAGGCTTGGGAGGGGCTCATGAGGTCTTGTGGGCGGGGCCGGGCGGCTGGCCTTGAGCCAGTAGTGTGAGGCGGCAGCACGGAGGCGAGGCACGGCTGCAGCGGAGGCAGGTCGAGGAGGGTCGGGCGGAGGCAGGTCAGGCGGAGAAAACTGGCGGGAGTCGCAGCGAGGGGTTACATCGGGCAGGCCTTGAGGCCAGGTTGCAGGAGGAGGCGGCTGGGGAGAGGCGGATGGAGGTGGTGGGGCGCTGCTTGCGGGGGAGAAGGGAGCGGTGGTCGCCGGCGTTGCGGACGCGGCGGCTCGCTCACCGGAGCCGGGAGAGGGTCATGGGAGTTGAGGAAGCTGAGGGAGGGGGAGGAGCAGGCGAGAGGGGAAGAGGATGGGGCTCTGCAGGGGAAGGCAGCGGAGGTGGGGCCAGTGGGGTCCAGCGGAAATGACGTGGGGGAGCAGGGGGAGGCTGTTACCGGGGGAGGCAGGGAGGCTGGCGTGCGATGGGTGGGGGGCCAGGCGGGGATCGGGTGTGGGGGGGGAGCTGAGGGGTGGGCCTGGGAGGTTGGTGGGAGAGAGAAAAAGAGGGAGAGAGAGATAGAGGGGGCCACGTGGCAGCATGTGAGTGGGTGAGGAGAGAGGTTCAGCTGAGGTGGCGCAAAACTATTGGCCCGGGTGAGGTGGAGGGGTGTGGTGGGTAGAAAACTGGGTGGGTTTAGGATTTAGATGGGCAGGTTGGGGCGGACCGTTTTAAAAACTGGGGGCGATCGTCGAATTGGCCCGTTCATTGCCCACCAAAATAATTAATAAATTTTATTTGTTCTTAATTATCTTTTGTAACTAATTTTAGACAAACAAAATATCCGGAACCGGGTTTGGCGTATGAATAGTTGTCAGGCGTTTTCGAAAACAAAAGGGCTTTGAAATAGTTTTGGCAAACAATGCATGACGATGACGATGCAATGCACAAATTCAACGCGATTTTCTAGTAGTGGTTTTGCGGGATGCCACAATTCGACACCACTAACAATGGATCTCGCCCTCGAGATCCGCCTCATGGTACCGGAAGGAAGGTCGGCGGTCTGATCCTTCGCGCTTCGTGTAGATCCTCGCGACACCCCTAACAAGAGTTCATCCTCCATCTTGAAGTCGGCGACACCACCAACAAAGGGTCGTTGTTTCTGATCGTCGAGAGAGCACTCCGGAAACAAAAGGTCGAAGATAGAGGTATCCACAAATAAAGCCACCCCTAACTTCCGTTAGAAGAGGGAAAAGTTACATTGATCCACCAGTTCGATGTACAGAGCGAACAGTAGAGTCGGGTAGGGTGATCAGTCCATTCCGGACCCAACTATCAACTCTATACATGGGTAGGAGAATCAGGCAACTCAACTCTCGAGATTTAGATTGAAGATCTTCATAGGCGGTATCCGGAACAAAGGGATGATGCCAGCAAAAAAAATCGTATGAAAGACACAATGATTAGGTTCCGCGATGGTTCCATTGGCATGAACAACACATGCTCAAGGTTAACCCCAACTTCACCAAAGCTCGTCCTTCTCATATGTTTTTCAACGACACTGATATCCGGCAAGGAACACATATGGATAAAGAGCTCAAAACAAAAGATCGGATGAAGGGCACAAGAGGCAAGTTGCAGATTGATGATCGTAGCACCTCCGTTACAGAAAGGGAGAAAAGAAACCCTGAAGGTACGACGGAAGCCCAACCACGAGAAATCCTGGACTCGAAGAGAGAGAAGAGAGCGGATTCAAAACACGTAGAGGTAAGAGGAGAACAGCAGAGGGGGAAGGAGTAAAATCAGACCTAACCAGAACTATCCAACCGATTTTTGCAAAATAGTTTTGACACTCTACTTCGGCCGTTAGCTAGGTTATCCTCTGAATTTTGGACTTGTCAGGGTATCGCGCTGCTGAGCTCGATACCACTCTGTAACACCCTCGAATCGGACCTATGCAAGTTTGGGCAAAATTCACCAAACCCGCATAGAAGCGATTCAAAGGTGCCACCAAGCACTTTCTGCGGGTGGAAAGCAAGTAATAACATTACACAACAGTCCTCGATGGGACCCGAGCAGATATATATAACAGCGACTCAAAGAGTCAAGAATACGAATATAATATACAAAGATCCAAATCACCTTGAAGCGACATAGCGTCCATTTCGGACAAGATGCAAATGGGGCTAAGAGCCACGAAGAATAACCAATGGCGTCCATAACCTGCCCAGCCAAGCCGGAAGGGTAACCACTAACGGCGTCGATCTCAAAACACCTTAACAAAGGGGTGCCGACAAAGGGCAAAGCGAGAAAACAAAGAAGGAGCGTCGATCGAGGCCAAGACAGCGAGGCTAGAATTCGGCGGTCCTCGCCTACATAGGTATGGTGGATGATGCGGCGTGGCGCATGCACTAAACAACCTATAGAGACTCGATACAATGGCGGTTATCGAGAGGGTAAGAATGACCTAACGGATCCAACTGAAGCTATCACCAAACAAACCCATCTGGTGTTTCCCCTCGAGACCAAACGAGGAAGTCCACCGAGGAACTCACACGGTTGGCAGTTTACTTATTATTCGGTGGTGGCACTTTACTAGTCGATTTAGATAATCGTCACGATAAAGTAAGCGATGGGCACTTTTAGTTAACCATTCCGTTATAGTGGCATTACTAATCGGATACATATAGCATGAGATAAACCCAAAACCCAGGTTGTTGGTAATTTTATTCAGCCATTTCGTTGTAGTTGCAATACTTACTAGTCGGATACAATTGTCGCATGGCGACAACCAAACAAGCAATTGTGGGCGGTATTATTAGCCATTCCGTTATAGTGAAGCTGATTACTAGTCATTATAAGTCAAATTTATAACAGTAGACTTTAGTTATGCTTGTCTATGATCGAGAATCGTGCTCCAAGTCGTCCATATCCGGACACGGCTTTGAAAGTTTTACCGGCCGGGTGCACCAATAGCAACACACGCTCGATCAACCTCGGAAAAACCAAATCAAAACCCAACGAGGCTTTCACGGTGAACAATCACGATTGAGAAATATTTGAGGGGCCACCCTTGAAGTATACCATAGCGGAGTAAGCAAGCTCGAGACGGACCCAAGGTTTGCGACAATGGTACATGCGACAGCAGGTCCCCAATCGGGGACTGTCGATACCGCGAAAACATTACGCTTACCTAAACAGTACAGTGTGCTCCTCGCACAATCGTAAATAAAGCGGTAAAACATGGCATAAGTACAGGATCGTAAATAAAACCTCAAACTAGTTTGTGGCCCCAAGAAATAAGACTGAATCAAGCTCTGGCTCAGGGGGGTCCCATATACCTCCCGGATGTGGATAGCGCGCAAAATCAAGGAACAGGTATCAAGTACTCGGGGTCTTACGGGACACAAGTGGGCGTTCGGAAACCAAATATTATCTATCACCCACCGATGCCTCTGCTTATTCAATTTTAGTTGTTAAACAGAAAGTAAAGTGGCGATAAGTAAAACTAGAATCACCTCCAACATTAACATGCGGCAAAACATCAGCAACTGTGGCATATGGCGACATACATCAGCACTTGAGCAAGCCACTACGACGCGCAAGTCCAACTATCTACCAAACAACAGGTAATAGGGTGTGTCCAAGGCAATATAGGGCTGCACAGTATTATCACGGGTGCGGAAACTAAAGCATCGCAACACAGATAGCAATAGATCAACAGGAGGGAAGTAAATACTATAAAAGTAAGATAGGTAGAAAGGGGGAGATGCTCGCCTGAAAACATTGTCGAAAGGTTCATCCGAAGATCGGGGCGAAGCTCACATCAACTCAACGGCCTTATCCGCGAAGAAGCAAAACACTAGAATAACACCGGATGCAATATTTAATAAAACGGCAGAAGATCGGCATGATGCATGCATGATGGACGACATGACAAGGTGCGATGCAATTAGGTCAAGATTAAGCGGAACCGGGGTCCGGCAATTAGTTAGGTGGTTCATGTTGTTTTAGCTACCCCGCAAATTAAATGTTGTTTAACAAGGTAGAAGATAAGATGTCGGTTCGCTACTCAAGTTTTAAATGAGGCCGATATGAGACTAGATTTGCCCGCATATGGGCCCCATATTTAATTATTAGGTGAATCGGCATAAGGCCCCCAAACCACAGATGTGCATGCGAGATGAATGATTAAATGCAACAAGTTGATATCATTTATAAAATAGGGTTCGCGGAGAGAGGTTCACACATTAGGGTTTCCGACGATCTTGGGGTTCCGAGGGTTCCGGGGTCCGGGGTTGGTCTCGAGTCCAGGTCCGAGGTCGAGTTCGGATCAGGGTTCGGGGTTCGACGGACGCGTTCTCGGATAGCGGGGTGGATCTTGGCGTTCCGGGAAGCCGGACTTGGTTCGGTGTCGGGGTTCATCGGATCTTCCGGGTCGGTGCCGTTCTTGTCGTCGCGCAGATCTTGTCGGGTCCGTGAACCGGGTCGGTCTTGGCGTTCACGAGGGAGTACTTGTCGCACAGGTTTTCTTCGGGTGCTCTTAGATGATCTTGTCGTCGAGGGGAACTTGACGGGTCCGCGGCGAAGATCTTGTGGGTCCAGCGTCTCGGTATCCGGTAGGCGTACTCGTCGGCACGGGGTTCGGTTTCGGTCCGGATCTTGGCGTCCTGCGATGAAGGGCTTGGCGGTTTCCGAGGTTCGGTGCCGAAGGTCGTTGGCGAGCTCGGGGTGCTCCAAAAGGGCCATCGGGTTCATGCGGTTCCCGGGACACATACGACACCGCGCGACACGAGCACACGCATACGAGCACACACATACGACACGCATACGAGCACACATACACGAGCACACGCATACACGAGCACACGTGCGGCCAGGCCTGAGACCGCAGTGGCGGCCGACGTGAGGCTCAGGCGGTAGGGTCACGGCGGGGCGGATGGCGCAGAAGGTGGAAGCGCCCGGCGAGAGGTCGGCGCCCTGGGGCGAACGACGCCGGGCGATGGCGGGCAGCGGCTCGGGACGGCGGCGAGGCGGTCGCGGACGGGCAGACGATGACGGAGGGGCAGCAGGGCAGGAAGGCGGCGGCGGCGAGCAGGCGGAAGCGAAGCGTGAAGGCTTGAGGCGTGTTGGGGGCGCCGGTGGAGCTCTGTCGGGGTCGGGGAGGTGGACGGGAAGGCCGGCGAGGGGCTTGGCGGGGGGCTCATGAGTCTTGGGAGGAGGAGGGAGCTGTTGGCCAGCAGCGTGTGGCGCAGTGGCGAGTGAGAGGAGGCAGGTGCAGCTGCGGTGACGGCAGGTCGAGGAGGGTCGGCGTGGAGGCCGGTCAGGCGGAGAGAAACCTGGTCGGCCAGTGGGGTTGCATCGAGCCGAGGCGCGGAGGCAGGAGCTGGCGGAGGCGGCTGGGGAGGCGGATGGAGGTGGTGGGCGCTGCTTGGAGAAGGGCGGTGGTCGCCGGCGTTGCAGACGGCTCGCTTCAGCCGAGCCGGGAGAGGTGTGGGGAGTTGAGGAAGCTGCGAGGGAGGAGAGGAGCAGGCGAGAGGGAAGGATGGGGCTCTGCAGGAAGGCAGCGGAGGGTGGGGCCGGTGGGGTCCAGCAGGCGGAGGACGTGGGGGCAGGGGTCGGGGAGGCTGCAGGGGAGGCGGGAGGCTGGCGTCACGATGGGTGGGGCCAGGGATCGGGTGGGGGAGGCGAGGGGTGGGCACAGGAGGTTGGTGGGAGAGAGAAAAAGAGGGAGAGAGAGATAGAGGGGGCCACGTGGCAGCATGTGAGTGGGTGAGGAGAGAGGTTCAGCTGAGGTGGCGCAAAACTATTGGCCCGGGTGAGGTGGAGGGGTGTGGTGGGTAGAAAACTGGGTGGGTTTAGGATTTAGATGGGCAGGTTGGGGCGGACCGTTTTAAAAACTGGGCGGTCGTTGGTCTGTTGGATTCGCCGACCAAATAATTAATAAATTTTATTTGTTCTTAATTATCTTTTGTAACTAATTTTAGACAAACAAAATATCCGGAACAACCGGGGTTTGGCGTATGAATAGTTGTCGGGGCGTTTTCGAAAACAAAAGCGGGCTTTACGAAATAGTTTTGGCAAACAATGCATGACGATGACGATGCAATGCACAAATTCAACGCGATTTTCTAGTAGTGGTTTTGCGGGATGCCACACAAGGCAAGTCCGAAGCAATTGGAGGATACACACAAGATGCATAGCATGGAATGTTTATGGCAATGATATCGCAATCAAACAATTCCACATGATCAATATTATGCAAAGGCAAAGCATCACATGGGAATGTGGATGAAGCATATGTAATGTCACAAGTATCATCCATAGCATGCATATCCTCACAATTCATCATGTCCACTAGTGGGATCATGGCATTATCAGCACCCTTACATTTACCTTGTTGATACCTCTCATATGAAGTGGGTGTTGTGGAAGTAGTCGCCTCCTTGTGGACGACTTCATCTTCATGATGTAGCCATGGCATAACATCATCTTCGTGCACCATGTACATCTTCTCCAATTTAGGCATCATTGCTTCATGGCTTGGCGCGTCTTCCTCCATGTAACCTAGCACAACACAAGAGAACACACTAGAGGTAGAGGGTAAGTTGTTAGATATCGAAACCGTCTCACTTGACCTATCAACTACCACTCTCAACTCACTAGGAGTATCGCTCATTCCCTCCAAGTGGAAGCACTTAATATCACATAAGGTGGAGTCACTCATCTCACTCTTGTTCTCACTCAAGTGGGCTAAATGGATCTCATACTCACATGGGATTGGTACCACATCATCACTCAAGCATATGGGGATAGGCTCGGTTTCCTCAACTCCATGTGCCTCCTTTGGTGAAGAGAAAATCCCATGCTCACCATTATTGACCTTGTCGCCTCCAATGTTGGATGCCGTAAGATGGGAATCATCGCTCGCCTCCTTAGTCGAAGGGAAAATCCCATGCTCGACCGTCTTGTGGCCATCTCGTAGTAGTGGTGGAGGTAGGCTCATGCTATCCAACTTGGCGAAGTAGAGGTCTACATTTTCCTCGTTCACGAGGTCATGGAAGTCAAGCGTAGGCGTTGAAGCTTGATGGCGTGGAGGAAGGCTTGCTCTTGGTGCCATTGTGGTGGTGGCACGAGTAGTTGAAGGTTCCCTATGATGGTGTCGACGGAGGTCATTGGCGTGCCTTGTCGATGGTTGATGTTGGTGAAGCACTTGGTCATCCACATGACGCTCACGACGGTGATCATTTGCCTTGGCACTCTTCTTGTGCTCGTGGTGCCTTCTTGAGCTTGCTTGAGCATTATGGTTGATGCTCATCAAGAATTCTTCGTCTTGGTGGCGAAGATGCCTTTGACGATGTCTTGTATCCTCTTTATGGTGGCGATGCTCATGAGAGGATGTTTGTCGATGAAGATTCTTGTTTCTTGGCGCCTCTTGATGTATATGATGTTTGGACGCTACTCTTCTTTGGATAGGAGGTGGAGCTTGGCTCCTTGGAGGTGATGGAGCTTGGCGCCTTGGAGATGGTGGAGCTTGACGCCATCTAGGTGGTGGCACTTGATGCCTTGTAGGTGGATCATTGAAGTAGGTGGTGACCTTTGTTGGTGTGGCACGCTTGGCCTTGAAGGTCATGGAATCTTGATGATGCGCCTCCTCTTGCGTGGCATAGTAGGCTGCCATCTCCATGCGGTGGAGGAATTCTTCATGGCTCGTGGAGGAGCCATCAAAGTCGATGAAGTTCTCCGTGTCCTCCATGCTCGGCGAGGCGTCATCGCTGTCGCACTCGAAGTTGGCCATGCTTGGGGAGTAATTTTTGGTGTAGTACTCCATATCACCAAAGCATGTGGAGCCATTGTCGGTGTAGTGATCCATAGTCTCCATGCATGAGGAGGCATTGTCGATGTCATGCTCCATGTCTTCCATGCATGTGGAGTCGTCTTCGGTGTAGTGCTCCGTCATGTCCTCTATACTTGAGGAGTCGTAGTCATGGTGGTTCATCATGGATTCTTCATAGATATCATCCTCGGTTTCGGAGTCCTTAGACATGATTCACAAGATACCAAGTGTTGTATATGGAAGTGGTAGAGGGTGTTGGGGATGCCACGTCAAACCTTACTTTACCTTGGAAGATAGTATCGTGCAAGTGGCCACACTTTAGAGCAATAAAACAAGCGAAGTGAAGTTCACGCGGAACACCAAAACCAACTACTCACCAAAAAAAAACACACACATAAGGCCTATGGTGGATAGGTATGGAAAGTGGCATGTCAAGAACCAATCCGAAATCAAGGTGTTGTATTGGCAAGTAAAGAACCACAATGATCACAAAGCAAAACAAGTCAATCCACAAGATAGGAAATACGTACAAGGAAACACACACGGTGGGATAAATGGGACTTGTGCGACGAAGAAAGTGAGCCAAGAACCAAATAATTACCTAGAAAATACTATAAGCTCGTGTCACACAAGTACAAGGAGAAACGCTAGTTCGATTGCACAAAATTGGTGGGCTACAAGATATGCACAATAAGTACCACCTATATGATGTTCATCGAGCTTGCGCTTCCTATTCTATGAGGCACATGTATATTTATTTCTATTTCTCTTTCTTTTTCTTTTTATTTTTCTATTTTTTTTTGTATCACTCTTTTTATTTTCTTTTTCACTTGCCTCTTCCTTGTGCCAACAACTATACAAGATAACTATATGAGATAGCGCTCACACGTTTTCTCGGAATCTACAAGGTATCAAATGTGCATAGCCCAAGAAATCATAAGAGTAACTACTCTCAATAGGTGTTCGTTGCTCGCAAAGATAGTGGGGTTCACAAAGGAATGAAAGTGGGGAGAAGTCGCGGAATGTTTATACCTTTCGTCGACGATCTTCACCCTTTATTGTTGGATTCCGCCTTGCTCACGGAATTTGGATGGAGTAGATAGCATGAACAACGTGGATGATGATGTATAGCTCCTTATCCTCTTCGAAACAAGCTAAAGAACACCAAAATCAGAGTTCGAATGTAAAAGTTATGCTCAAAACCGTGAGGAGCTGAATCTGTTGGCGACCAGGTCGGCGGGACCGGAATTCTCGCCGGCGGTAGGTCCGGTTTGACAGGAATTTTGACCATAAATTCCGACGGGAGCTTCGGTTGGCCGGATCTGGCGCCGGAACGAGTTCAGGAACGCGAAAACTCGATTTTCTGCGAAAAAACTTGATGGGAAACTTCAGATCGGAGGGGGAAATCAAGGAATTAGGCCATGGGAACGCATGAGAAGGTAGATCAACTAGTTTAGCAAGTAATGCACGGATCAAAACCTACCAAAACGCACTCAAATCACAGATCGATCGAAAACACGAATTGGGGCTATTTTTGGTGAAATTTTCGAATTTATGGGGAAAAGACCAAATCGATGAGAAATCCATGGCAACCAAAAGCTTCTAATACCAGATGATGAAGGGGTTAACCTCTTGGGTGGCCCGATCTTCACGGATCTCGTGGTCAAATCGATGGTAAAGCGAGGGAAAAGGGAGAAGGTAGCGGAAGCGGACACACACCTCGCGAAGAACACGATGAACACACGCAAAACTCACACGATACAAGGCCGATTGCTCCTGAACGGCGGCCACCGGTCCGATAGAATCCTCGCAAGGAAAGATCGGTCAACGTGCTCCCTCAAATCCACATCGGAGAGGGAAGAACACCTTGGGGAGGGTCTTGACAACTTGGAGACGAGACACCGAACTCCAAGGCCTTGTTCAACGATGGATGTGTGATGCAAAGTCCAATCAAGGTTGGTGACGATAGTCGGTCCCCTTGGTAAAGGGGATGATGCAAAACTAGAGATTCCACACAAGGGGGTTGTGTTTAGTCTATCATCTATGCCTTTGGGGTACATGAGGGGTGGGGGCTCTATTTATAGGCCAGCCACTAAACAAGAGGGTAGTTTGGGAATAAACTAGTCAAATGGGTAAGTAAAGGAAATATTCCAGGGCATCAAACCCAGATCCGCGCGCAGACGGGAAGTTCCGGCGGTAAGTCCGGCGGCGCCGGATCTGGCGCCGAGATTTCCGGTCGTCGCCGGATATTCCGGTCGCGCGCCGAAAGGACTATCTGTAAGCGGTTCCGGCCGTGGTTCCGGTCGACCGGTCCTGGCGCCGGGGATTCCGGCGGTGAGCTCGGTTCGCCGAGGCTATCACCGGAGATTCCGGCGGTGGCTCCGGTTCGTCGGTCCTGTCGCCGGTTCCAGCTAGAACTTCTTCCGTCTCCTCTTCCAAGCCTTCGTCTTGTGAGGCGCGAGTCCTCGGGCTTCCTTCCTCGTCTCTGTACTCGTCGGTGTGAACCTATCATGGTCATAGGATGGAGAATGAAGTAGTATACCATTCAATAGGGTAGGAAGTGGGATCTCAAAGAGGATAGGATTCATCTTTGGAGTCCATGACGACTTGGCATAAGTTGGAGACCTTGATGGGGCAACGACCGTAGGTTGGGCTACATCACCAGCCCTCCTTGATCTATCAGACTACAAATTATGTTTCATTTTTGTAAGCCTAAATTTTGTTTTAGAGTAAAATGCACCGGAGGTCCTAAAAGTTTAAAGAAAACCATATGCACGTCCAAGTTTTAACTTATGTACCGGAGATCCTAATTTTTATATTCATGTGCACTGTAGCCAGGGATGTAGCTAAGAATTAGGACCTATAGTGAACAACTTAATAAGAATTAGGACCTGCAGATTGCAGTGCACAACTAACTGAGAATTAGGACTTCTGATACATAATACATAAGTTAAAACTTTTAGGACCTACATACGGTTTCCTCCAAACTTTTAGGACTTCCTTTGCATTTTACTCTTTGTTTTATTCCATCACTTTGCAAAAAGAATCTAGACCTAAAGTATTTTCTATACACCTTTAGGTATTTAAAAATGACAACATAAACATTGGAAGGCTAGTGAGAATGAAATTATTAAAGTTAGGCGGTTTACATATGATACAACCTTCCTAGCCAGCTTCCCTCTCGAAGCGGTCATTGGTTTTCACTCGTCATTTTTTAGTTTTTGGTAGTGAATAGGTATTCCCAAGTCTCTGAATGGGGTATATCCTAATTGACATCCAAATAAATTTATAGAATAGTTCTCAAGCGCTCTTGCATTACCCAAATAAACCACTCTGATGCAACTTAATTTTAAGTCCCGGTAGTTGCTAAAAAATACATAGAATCTACTTCATGTTCAGGGCCTTCTCTAGGTCATGTCACGAAAACTATAGTATCATTGAAACTGTGTATAATTGGCACCCCTCTCCACTACCTGAGGAATGACAACTTGCCCATCTTCGTTTGCTCTCGCTATTAAGATAGCTAACATATCTGCAACAATGCTAAACAGAATCGGTGAAAGAGAATCACCTTGTCTTAACCCCCTAAGAAGACTATTGCTGGTTTACTGCCGTCATGGCTACTTTAATTTAGATTTAAATCTAGTTAAATTTTATTCAACTTTGTATAATATCCCGAACAACAAGAGATGGCATTTTATCTTTATAATAATAAAATCGTACTACAGCTCCATGGGACCTTTGAAACCCTCATGTTGGACTAGTTCCAACACTCTGATTTTTTTGTTTATTTTTCATTTTCATTAGTTTCACTTTTGAAGTTTTACTAGCCTTTATTTGTCTCTAGTTTTCTATTCCTTATATCCCAATCTTCAAAAATACGAACATATTTTTGCATTTATCATTGCGCTTCAAGTGGTGTCCCATTTGTCTTTATTGCTCAAATATTTTGCAAGAGAATGATCTACTCCGAGTTTTGAAGAAACACATGATATGAAAGAAAATTTGAAGTCATTTATGAGAGATATGTCTTGTCACTCCCACTTCAGAAGTTTGAAATTTCCATGCTAGTTAGTACTAGTGTTAAGATATTATATTAAGTAGGAGCATATCTTGATAGTTATAGTAAAGCTTTTATTTGCATGGGTAATAGTTAAGTACTCCCTCAGTCCAAGAATAGATGTCTTAGGTTTTTCAAATTTTTGATGAATCTATATACTAAATAGTGTCTAGATTCACTCAAATTTTAACAAATTTGAGACATCTATTTTGGGACGGAGGGAGTATCTTTTACTCTATTCCTTTAGTTAACCAAGGCATGTCATGGAAATTTTTTTGCTAAGTAATCTGGATAAATAATAGGACTAGAATGTTTCGGCCCAAACTGCTATCCACGTTATCTCAATTCTGTTTGGTCATGGGATGGACGCTTGAAAGGACAGGCGGCGGCATCGCAACGGAGCCCTGCTCTTCAGGTTCCGGGCCCTGTGGCCAGGAGAAAGATTCCGCGTGGGACAGGTGTCGTGTGCGCCATTGTACCCTGCATCGCAGACGGTGACCAGCAGCGCCATGGGCCCACCGTCAGCGTGGGCATCACCTTTAGCGCCATGGGCCCATCATCAGCATACGGTGGACCGCTAAGAGCCGTGAGCCTATGTCGGACGTGGTTTCTCGCGGTTGTAGGGACCACTGATTGCCGACGTGGCGTCGTGAGCCTATGCCGACCGTGGTTTCTCGCGGTCATGGGGCCCGCCGATTGCTAATGTGGTGTCGTTAGCCCATTCTGGTCGCTGTTTCTCGCGGCCGTGGGGCTCGATCAGAGCCGACGTATCATCCTAACTTTAGTTGTACGCCTCGGCTGCACCTCGGCTGCACGTGATCCTACGACGTGTCCAGCATTAGGCTGGACGCGCTTCTATGGGCTCACGGCAGCGGCCTGTCCTCTCACCAATTCTTTGCCGCGACGTCATTCGTACGCCACTTTTGAAGATGACGCTCTCTCAAAGACAAAAGATGATGACTTGGGCAGGATGCCCGAATCTTCCTTACTCTCTTTGTCATGTAATTTTGCTGTGAAGAGAGTGATGAAGAATCGTTTATGACGTCGGAGGATTTTCTACGCGAGGCTTTGTCGTCACAGCGGTGACAATGTTGGGGGCATTTGCCCGTGATGGCGTCGGGGGATTTTGTACGTGACGGCGTCAGATGTATCTTATAGCCCTCCCCAGGAGGCGTATATTTAGATTTTAGACTTTATGTAGGCATTTTTTCTTTGTAGATGTAGGCGTATTTTGTTTCTTTGTTTTTATATGCAACCGTAACTTTCTGTTTGCTATCAAGAGGAAATGCATTTTTTTTTCTAGCAAGTGTGTGTGATCATGCAAATATGAGTTTTTCTCTCTTTGTTTCGATCTACTATTGTAACTTTTATGTTCGCTATCAAGAGTAAATGCAAGTTTATCGTCTAACGCGGCTTTGTGTTTTCCTCCGTATATATGATAATGGATGTATTGTCTTCTGTGTTTGTCTTTTTTTTTTTACATTTTCTATCTTCTTACCTTGCGTACGATCTTCACATAGTCTTGGTATGACACCGTTCGGTCACTTAGTCTTTTGCACACGAGTTTATCGCATATATTTTGTGTACAACTGTTATCTTTAGAGTTGTTCGCCACTTTTCGGATTCGAATGCTTAGCAGTGTTGTTCATGTTTTATGTAGACAGTTCTACTCAACTAATCTTCACTAGTGTTGTACCTTATAATCATAAAAATACTATTGGACTTATTGTCTTGGACGAAAACTTTCCTGCGTTTTGTGACGGCTGACATGTTATAGTAGTACTCCTTCCGTTTTAAAATATAAGATGTTTTAGACTTGTGAAGCAAATGTATCTAAACTACTTTTAACATGTAGGTTCACTAAGATTTGGAGTGAATCTAGACACTAGAACAAGTCTAGTTACATTTTCTTTACAAACCTAAAACATCTTATATTTTGAAGGAAGTAGATGTATGTGTCTCTGCTTTTCCATACCTCAGAGTATATTCGGCCTGCTTTGATGTCATTATTTTTTAGCACTTCTTGGTCCCCCACCCCTGCGTTGGCATCGATGCCTTATCTGCCCATTTATCACCTAGCAATTGGTCTTTAAGCCCACCTTCTTTCCCGCTCGGCCCCGGATCCACCCCGTATTACACGTTTGTCCATCTACAAATACATACGCGTGTACTTTATCTGTACAGAAAGACGTAAGCGGTGTGATCCCAGACCGAGGCCTTCACCCGCATCGAGCTTGCCTACCACGCCGTCAATCTCGCGATGGGCCACCACGTCCCGCGCTATGTCGAGTTCCTCGTCGGCGAACGGCCGCCCTCCGGCACCGGCAAGCCCGACGACCGCATGGTCGGCTACTCGGGCGACACGGTCGCCGCTGCCAACGAACACATCTTTAGGTCTGATCGTTTGGTACCAGGTCCGAGTCAGCTCCCTATTTCCAATTCGGCCTTGTACATACACATATCAACTGATCGATCTGCCTTTTAATTTATGTCTTATACGTACACATATCAGCTGATCGATCTTTTAATTTATGTCGTGTACGTACACATATCAGCTGATCGATCTGCCTTTTAATTCATGTCTCGTATGTACACATATCAGTTGATCGATTTGTCTTTTAATTCATGTCTCACACATACACATATCAGATGATCGATCTGACTTTTAATTCATATCTCATACGTACACATATCAGCTGATCGATCTGTCTTTTTTTTTTTCATTAGAGTCCGTTTATAATATACAACTATATAAATGGGCAATACGAGACTCTTTAATCCATTCATAACCCGTCCGTTAACTAACCCACCAAAACTTCCCTTTGAAATGGGAGACCGAAGCAAGCCTCTTTAGAATCTGGCCGGTTTTGCATCATTAATCTAACGACTGATTGAGTGTTTCATGCAATGCCGCTGCTCCGTTTTGTCTCGGGCTTTAGAACCGACTGTGCCCTCTCTGGTGATGCTAACGGGTACGTTCCATAAAAAGGTAAACACGAAATAGATTGTTTAGTCCCATCTCGCCAGTTTACAAAAGCGTCGACTAGCTTATAGACTTCACGGTGCTTTAACATAAAAAAGTTGAGTTTTTAATTATTGATCTAGTAGTAAAAACCTCATTCAATTTTAAGCTCCGAAACTCTAAACTTACGTATCTCAACTTTCAGTAACTTTTTGCATAATTAAAATTTTCCTAAGATTACACATCTAAAATTCTCTCTACTTCTAAAGCATAAAATTGCTCTCTACTTCAAGAGCATTGAGCTAAACTAACAACGAGAGATGAAATAATGAAGTTGTTAACCTTTTAAAATCTTGGATTGATGGGTGCCACCAAATCTTGAACAAAAAATGGAAGATAAATTTGAACCAGCTTGGAGCAAAATAGCCATGGGCTCGGGCAAGGACGAAGATCTCGATCAGTATTACAAACTGAAACTAGTTCATGACCTCTAGTCCCAGCTTATAACACGAACCGAAACTATAGGGTTTCAGTTTCCTAGCTCCTAGTTGTGGACGCCATACCTTTAGTCTCAGCTGGTATTACCAACCGAGACTAAAGGTCCCATCGAACCCGGACTAGTCACCTGCGGTCTTCTACCGTTGGAACCGGGATGAACCGGGCTCACACTAGTCATGATCCCAAACCCAACCGGAACTAGAAACCATGGCAGCTCTAAATGCATATTTTCTACTAGTGTTAAGTCGGACATCATGGAAGCGGCAATCTTCCACCTTGAGGACTGTACTTCCTCCCTTCACGTATAGATTGCATTCTACCTTTTTCAAAATTTCTCATTTACATTGCTTTTCTGTAGTTGATTTTCTATTAGAGCATCTCTCCTCGTTAGGCAAATCCAGGCCAAAATCCGGAAAGTTTGGCCGGATGAAACTTAATTTCGGTCTGAAAACGCCGAGTTTCCCACTCGCGTTCCCAGGGCGAGTTCCCGTGTTCGGCTAAATTTCAGACGAGTTTGATTCAAACGGATTTCATTAAGATGGGCGAATATAGGCGGATTACATTGAATTTAAACTAGATAATAAACTAAAATATTTAAAAAGGCCGCCGCCGTAGCCTTCGCCGATGCAGTCGCCGCTTCTACATGCGGAAGTTGCTATAAAAGGACGTGTACCCGGGATCGGCCCTGCCGTTGTCCTGGCCGCCGTCATTGTCGTCGTCGCTCGGCGGCTGTGGCGGGCGGGAGCTCCCCTGACCGGCGTCGCCGCACCTCCAGGGCTGGTAAGAGGGGTCGTCCTCGTCGTCGTCGTCGAGGACGGAGAGCGGGGCGCCATGGTAGGCGAGCGTGCGCCCAGACGACTGCCTCCGGGCCACCTGCTCCCCGGCCGCCTGCTGTAGGCGCTAGACGCGCTCCTGCTCCTCCCAATCCACCCTAGACCAGGCCAGGATATCCGGCGACGATGGTTCCACCAACGGCGGCTACGGCGTCGAGTCGTGGAGCGACTGCTTCATCGCCATCCTTAAGGTGCTATCCTCGGGCAGCGCCGAGCCTCCGCCACCAAAGCCGGGCGTAAAGGCGAAAGCGGCGGTTGAGCCGACAACACTGCACGCGCGTGGCTCGCCGATGACGATGTCGGGCGAGCGTGTCCGCGGCGGCGAGCGGACAGGCGAGACCGCCTCGCGCTTAACTGGACGCAGCACCGACGAAGGACCTGTCGGCGTACGGAGCAGCGTGGAGCCCGATGAGTGGGAGGCCGAGGCAGAGGAGGAGGAGCTCAGGCTGGCCATCCTCCTTGGCATCCAGTTCGCCGGGGGACATCGCCCCGACCTGGCCGCCGGCGTGGATGTGTGCAGGAAGCCGAGACGCGGCGTGTTCCCGGCATGGATGTGCTCTAGCACCGCCGCGAGCGTTCGGCCGTCGACCAGCCGCGTTGTTGCATTTCGGCGCATCGTCTGACGGCCCCTCATGGCGAGCGAGCTCCTGGGCGCGGCGGTCGGCGAAGTACGTCTCCCAGTAGAGGAGGTTGTCGGGGATCTCGGCATCGGAGGGATCGTCCATGGCCGCGATGAAGGCCTGGATTTCGTCGGGCAGTTCGTCGGGCATCGGCGCCGGCGGGATAGGGATGCCGCCGGCGCTAAGCTTCCACCCCGGAGGGTTCCACGTGTCCGACGATGCCATGTAGCCGGCTTCGTAGAGCATGCGCGCCTCCCAAGGCTGGAGCGTGCGCCGGCCGAAGCCGTTCGCCGCCGCACCATTGCCGGGAAAACGCTCGGCCATGGCTAAGTGGGGAAGGAGACTTGTGTGTTCGCCGGAGTTGTGGGATGTGAGAGAGTGTGAGGAACTCCGGCGAGGGGTACGGCCTTTATATGCCGAGATGGGCGGCGAGGGCGGGAGGGGTGCAACGGCGAGGACGGGAAAAGGGAAAACAGTGGGAAGTTAGTGCCCGCCGGTTCGTCGCGGGAGCCGAGGCGGCGGCGGTGGCGCGGCAATTCGGCGACGCGTGGCCGAAGCGACGGACATTTATTGTTCGGCGGTCGCGCGTGTTTCCGAGGATGACGACGACTCGGCTTTCGTCGCTGACTCAGCGGGTTCACATGCCGTTTCGATTTTTTTCGCCGAGTTCGCTGCGTCCGGCGTTTCAGGACGTATCCGGGATCCTGGGGAGTCCTGCAAAATTTGGCTAAATCCGGACAAAAATAGGTTTCTGAATAAGCGACTGAGCCGATTTTCGGCGTTCGGACCTAAATTCGACATCCGGATTGACATCCTGAATAGCCGAGTAGAGATGTTCTTATCCCCCACGTTGGTCTCTCAATGCATTAAAAGATCCTCGTTCTCAAATCCCACGTACGTCTCCATCCCTTCCGCGAGTGCAAAGAAGAAATAGTTGGGTAGTAGCTGGCCATGCAATGAATTGCAAAGGAGGTCGATGCGTCCACAACCAATTGTAGAAAATAATGTGTCCTACAACTTTATTTAAATTGGTTGATATTATTTATATTCGAAACACCTCCGTATGGAATGTGTGTGTGTGTGCTTTACATGTATAGTCCTTGTTTTCTTTGGCAATACACATATACTTGCTGGAATGTACTTAGTGCATTGTTGTGCCTAAGGAAGCTGGTCAATTATCAATGGAATACCTGGGTACATTGATAATTGGAAGGAACTAGGTCATGGTTAGATTACAACCCTAATGTATGTCAACCTGCACGGTTTATGGAATTTGAACAGAATTGACAACCTCCTCTCCCAAAAACCTAACCCTCTCCCGAGACGCTCCTAGGAGACTCTGGCGGCTCTGGGAGGCCTCCTCCCCGTCCTCCCCTAGAACCCTCCCAACCCTCACCGCGTCGGCCGCCGCTGTTGCCGACTCTAGCGGAGGTGGCGGCGCCCCGTCCATCAAATATGAGGGGCAGCAGAGGGGTTCGCGGCGACGTTTGCATGGGGGAGGTGCGGAACTGGCTGTGGACTTGGTGCGGCGTGGACGCCTTGGTCGGGGAGCATGAGGATCTCCGGCGGACGACGAGGGGATGGAGGCACGCCGTCGTTCTGCCGGCTTCGGCAGGTTGGGCCGATGGCCATACGCCGTTGGGGGTGAGGTTGTAGCCTAGCCACGTCGATCTCCTGTGGTTGGGGTTACCCTCTCCTCCTATGTTGGTGCTTTACGGACATGACAGGAGCCGTGGGGGCCTGCTCGTCTGCTGAAAATAAAGGTGGAGGTCATAGGATTCCTCCCACGCCAAGACGAGAATCTACTTGTTGCTTGCCCTCTTTGATCTGGTCGGAGTGGCGAGTTCCCGAAGGCTTCACCGGCGAACTCCCATGGGCGAATAATGCCTGGAGGCTAGCGGATTGGAGGGATTTGGTCACGTGCAACCGTGTTTTTTTTACTGTTTGGTTTCAGAGGGAGCCCGTAAAAGCTCTGTAGCATGTTGCCATCGTGGAACATGTATTTAGTTCCATGATAAAGTCAGTATGCGGTGAATGCCATGGAAGACGAGATCAGATGAATACCAATGGTGGTTCGAGTCCTGGTGGTGATGTGGAATTGGCTTGGTGATTCGTGACTTGTAGAATTGGCATTGGAAAGTGGGGGCAGCAGCACAGGAGAAGTTCACAATCTTATCTATGTCGTTGGATTGTCGACAAGTACGCCATAGGGGGTCCTGACGGAGTTGAGAGGATGGAGTGTGAGACGTCGGATGTTCCGGGAACGGTGAGCACAAGTTTACCCAGGTTCATATCTGACTGCGATGATCGGATCCTACTCCTGCTAGCAATCCAGTAATATATCAGCGAGAGCCAGATGTTACAGTGGATTATAAGAGAGGTTCACCTGTAGTAGGTTATGGTTGATCTATGATCTGGTGTCCTAAAGGCTCCTATAGGGCCGGTTTATATAGTCACCCGGACCTAGGGTTACAGAAAAGACCTATCCGGCTACGTTACAGAGTCGGTAACTAGATACAGTTTGAATTACAAGTAATACTACAGGCCTAAGTCGGTAACTCTTTTGGGTCTTATCGTAGCCGAAAGTGGCTCCTCCTCTTTCTCTGACAAGGCCGCCCGTGAAGCAAATCTCTAACCCGTTGGTGGACCACCCTGGTCAGTGAGTCCTGTGGGTATACCTGGAAAGTATATCCCCAACAATGAAAACCAAAGGTCTAACATTAATTAGTTGTGCCTAGAAATGATCTTGTTGATGGCATTGTTTTATGAGTGATGACTTTCTTCAGGGTGAAAAACTATGATCTTTGATCGGACGACGACGACACTTGGACACTATTTCCTTCTTGAATACGTCGCTCTTCAAGATGGTGGACTTCTGGTGTTGGTCTGGTGGTGTTAGAGTCGCTGCTGCAAGGAAGTGATCGCTATAGTCGGACTTTTCTTTTTTGTAATTCTTTTTCTAGGTTGTGTGTATCCGTAAGGCTGCTAGGACATGCATTGTTGCAGAGGCCAGGTGTAATTAGTATCTCTACGATATTAATATATACTCCTTTCTAAAAAAAATTGAACATAATCATGACGCATTAGTCACAGGTGCAGGTGCATGTTCCAGGACTTAACAGTTAAAATCCGCTATCAGACAGATTATATCATGCTTGGTAGTTTGATCTGGACTCTATCCTAAAAGCTAGTTGAAACAATTAGGAACCCTATTTGTATAAGAGATGGATTCTTTTGGAAAGACAGTATAAGAAGGTCCCTACCCCCTAGCCTATATGTGAATTGTGAGCGGCACCACGAAAAAGCCCAAAGGAATAGGGATAGACCACCGAATCGTCTTTCTTCTACAGAAATGAATGCATTCATGGATTTATAGCAGCACGGGTGGATGTGGGACTGCACCAGGAGCAAATTGATCTATATCACCGGTGGCTCTATGCACTGGTGGAAACAGCCCTATTGGTCCCGGTTGGTAAGGGGCTTTAGTCCCGGTTGCCAACCGGGACAGGGCAATCGGGACTAAAGCCCTAACCTTTAGTCCCGGTTGCCCCACCAACCGGGACAAATGGGTGCACACGTGGCAGCGGAAGAAGGCGAGGGGGTGGAGAATTAGTCCCGGTTCGTAACACGAACCGGGACTAATAACCTTCTGTCGCGGCAGAGATTTGGCCCTTTTGGCACATTTTGTTGCCGCGGCAGCATTTTCACCACGTTTTGTGCCGCGGCAGAGAATTCATTTAGGTTATTTTATTGTTTATTTAGTGTTTTGCACTTATCAATGAACGAACCTTATATTACACAAGATCATCATGACAATATTACATTCAATACACGGATCGAGTTCATGCACTACATACAAAAGTTGCTATTCGATGCTACCGGCCAATTCCTTCAAAGTTTCTATTTTTACAATCCCTATTGTCTATACACAGCGAATAGTATTCCCCTTTTGGGTTTAGGACTTCTGCATCCAAGAATCCTGCCAATTCCTCCTGAATTGCTCGTACGTGATCCTTTGGCAGAAGACCGTCCCGTAGACGTTCGATCTGATTTAAAAAAGGAGTCAGTCTATATGAATGAAACTAAAAACAATTTGTTTGTAATTGAAAACTATAGAAATTGTTTACGTACGTGAAGTTGCTCTAAATTTCTGCCCTTCTCATCGCACGTCTGCCGGATGAACTCGCAAACATAGTATCCACATAGATTGTTACCTGGTCTCTGCGTTAGGCACTTTACGAGAACAGAGTTCAATCAAAATAATAATCAAGCATGATAATAACTATATCAAAACTAGAATCAAAGAGATGCACGGATATAGCTAGTGGTGCTTACATTTAGTGGTTGAAATGTAAGCTCCTCTTTCCAAACTGCCTTGTTGGTGAACCGTTTCCAAGCGCTGCCCGGCGAAGAAAACGAATAAAAGAAGTTATTAATTACTTGATATCATAAAATTCACGAACGTTGCCGATATAGTGTCGTAATGATTAGAATTACCGCTGGAGAACGATCTGCATGTCCTTCCACGTCTCAAGGGGTTGAAGTTTCGAGTCCATGACTAGTACACCCCTTTGTCAAGTTGAATGATTAACAGAATATAGTGGAAGCTGCCAATGTATAACTAATCAATTATATACTTAACATCGAGTAAGCGAAATAGAAAGTGTATACAAGACAATAACACTCACTCGAAGTTGTAAGGAAAAAGTATTTCCCTTCTGGTTTCTTAAAACCTTAACGCGTGTACTATATTATCCTCTGTATCCTGGGGGATTGTTTTGTGATTAGCTTCATGAACCCAATATGGGTCAATGAAACCAATGTCATAGATTTGTCCTCTGCTGCATTCGAGAATCTTATTCTGCATATTACAGTATGATTATATACATGCAATAAACAAGGTGAGATAGCTGGAGACTAAATTAATTACAGAATTAGTACTTACGCATAATGAATCGATGATCGATCTGTCCAAGGCGTCTTGATTGAATAATTGAAATAGTTCATCAAATTCAATGGATATCATGTCATCCTTTTCTTTCCCATGATGCTTTTTTGTAACCCTCGGCACTATCCAGTTAGCCCCGGCCTTTGTGGCATGCATGTACCAGTTATGCAATCTTCGCATTTTTGTTGGAAGATTGTTTACCTCCTCAGGTTTGACGAGAGGTTTGCCGTACTGTTATTTGTATGCTACTTAACTCACGGGGAAGAACTCTAACTAGGATAAGTACTGGGCAATACTCATACCTTGAGCAGCGGCAGCTTCTCCGTATTGTGCCACTACCTCTGGATCATAGTGCTCTTCGACCCCATATTTGCTCGAGCCCACATTGGTTTGGGAAATCTGAAGGGTTTCGCAGCATAGTAAATCAAAAATTTCTACAGATGCGAACAGAGGGAAAGCCAAGATCTAATCTAGGAGATGCAAACAACGAGAGAGATTGGATTAGATCTTCATACCCTTGAAGATTCATGACAATGAACGTCCTGCTTAACGTGGGTGATGTAGTCGCATTTCGCTCCTCGCGATCCGATCCGATCTAGCACCACAAGTGGCGGTGCCTCCGTGAGATGCACACGTGCAACACCTCGACGTCTCCTCCTTCCTCGGACCAGCAAGTATGGTGGAGAGACGGTTAAAATGGATCTACAACACGGCCAGTGGTGTATATGGTGGAGAATTTCTGCAGAGGGCCCGCCTACAAACACGGGGAGGAGAGAGGAAGGGCAGCAGGGCGGCTAGGGTTGGAGGGGAAGGTGTAGGGGGTTGGTGCGCCCCCAGCCCTCTATATATAGAGGGGTGGGCGCAGCCCTAGCCCCTCCCCCAAGCCAAGGCCGGTGGCCCCAAGGAGGAAGAGTTGGGGGCAAACCCCCTTCTAGAAGCTCTATCTAGAGTTTAAACCTCTCTTGGCCATTTGGGCCCTATGGGGCCTTGTGCCCTGGCCCAATGCGCCAGGCACTCCCTCATAGGCCCATGCCCCTCCCAGGTGGGGCCATGTTGGTCCCTTCCGGAAGGTTCTAGAAGCTTAGACAATACCGATTAACCCGGAAAATTCAACTCCAAAAACTACACCGCTTATATGAATCTTATTCTCCGGACCACTCCGAACCTCTCGTGATGTCCGGATCCTATCCGAGACTCAACCAAAACTCATAAACCAATTATCCAATCTATCCTAGCCGAGACACGTTAAGTGTGTGACCGCGGTTCGAGAATATGCGACATGATCTTCTATCAATAATCAACAGTGGGTATGGAAACCCATATTGACTCCCACATTCATCGATGATCATATCGGATGAACCACGATGCCGGATTCAATCAATCCCATATATTCCTTCGCCTCGCGATATTTTACTTGCGAGATTTGATCGTCTGATGCATCATACCTAGTTCAATCTCGTTCACGCAAGTACTTTACTCGTTCGTAATCCGATATCACTTTGTGATTAACTCCTTAACCACATGCTTGCAAGGTGTTGATATCGATTCCGAGTGGGCCCAAGTATATCTCTCCGACTTGGGAGGGACAAATCCCATCTCGATACATACAACCCAAGATACTTTCCGATCACCGAGGACACCTTTATGATCACCCTCTCATAGGATGACGTTTGATGACCTCAAAGCTTTCTTCCGATACTAGGGAGTTGCATTATCTCATGGTCTAAGGAATACAATATTTGACATAAGAAAAAGCTTCGCAAAGATGAACACGATGACACGATCTAATTGCTCTACTTGATTTTGCGTCTGTCCATCATATCATTCTCCCAATAATATGATCTCATTATTAATCGACAACTCATGTCTATGGTTAGGAAACCTTAACTGTAGGGGTTCGTAGCATGGAAAACAAAAATTTTCTATCGCATACAAACAAACAAGCCAAGATCTATCTACTAGATTGTAGCAACAAGTCGATGGAATAACTTACCCTCGAAGATTCCAAAATGTTTAACGAGAGCAGATTCTCGTGGGTGATGTAGTCGTACACTTCCGATCTCAAGATCGTGGACGATTCTTCCGGCGCGTTCCAGCGCTTCAATGGTCACACGTCGGACTTCGACGAAGACCTTCCTCTCCTTGTTCTAGCAGGCAGCGGAGGTTGTAGCACTCTCCTCGTGATTCGGCACAACGGCGTGGTACCTAAGTAGAGGGAGATCCCAGGCTTCGCCTTAAGCCGGAGCGAGTATGGTGGAGTATGAGAGAAAGCTATTAGTGGTCTAGGGATTAGACACACCAATTAGAAGGCTCTAAACCGCAGGCTAGAGCAATTAGAAGCTCTAAACCAAAACGGCTCTAAACCGGAGATTAGAGGATAGGAACTTGTGTGTCTAGAGGAGGAGGCCCTGCCTCCTTTTATAGGTGGGAGGGCCAAGGGAGGAGTCCTCCCAAGTCGGCCTTGGTTGGCGCGCTTGAGGGACTCCTCCCCAAGTCGGTTCCAACCACCTCTTGCTTGTTTCCCATAGTTTCCTGCTTCCCACAGCTCGCTTTCCAGTTTCTGTTTTAGCCGCTTTGACTTTCAAACTGCGTTTGACTTTTCAGTTTTGGAGCAGAAGAACACTTAGTACATGATGCAATCATTCCAATATGCAATGACATTCATGTACCCTTCCTCCGAGTGCCGGACATTCCGAACCTTCGAACATTCCGATGAAAACACGAATCATTCCCGAACTCCGAAACGGACTTTCCTTATATGAATCTTATTCTCTGGACCATTCTGGATCACCTCGTGATATCCCGGATCCCATCCGAGACCAACAACATTCGGTCTCTTTCATAATACCATAACTACTCAAACAACGTCGAATCCTTATGTGTCTCCCACGGTTCGTGAATTATGCGGACATGATCGAGACACTTCTCCGAACAATAACCAATAGAGGAATCTGAAATTCATATGGCTCTACATATTTCTACGATTTTGCGATCGAATGAACCACTTACATATGATACCAATTTCCCTTTGTCTCACGATAGTTTACTTATCCGAGGTTATGATCGTCGGTATCTCTGCATACCTAGTTCAACCTCGTTACCGATAAGTACTATTTTCTCGTTCCCGTGATATGTGATCCCTTGTGAGCCAGTCACATGCTTCCAAGCTAATTGGATGACATTCCACCGAGAGGGCCCAGAGTATATCTATCCGTCATATGGATGGACAAATCCCACTCTTGATCCATGTGTTTCAACCAATACTTTCAGAACACTCAATGCCACCTTTATAGCCACCCAGCTACGGTGTGGTGTTTTGATGTCATCAAAGCATCCATCCGGTAAAGGTGATATGCATGATCTCATGGTCGAAGGAATTAGGTTACTATGTATCAGAAAGCATATAGCAATTGAACTATTTAAATGACTTGATCTTTATGCTACGCTTATCGATAGGAGTATGTCCATCACATCATTCTCCTAATGATATGATCCTGTTGTTAATAACATCTCTATGTTCATGATCAGGAAACCATGATCATATATTAACCAACAAGCTAGTTTAACAAGAGGCTTTACTAGGGACTCTTATTTTAGTTTACAAATCACACAAGTATTAATGTTTCCGGTTAATACAATTATAGCATGGTATGTAAACATTTATATAAGTGTGAAGATATGATAATAACCACTTTATTATTGCCTCTTGGGCATATCTCCAACAGTCTCCCACTTGCACTAGAGTCAATAATCTAGTTTCAAACCTTTGTGTATATAACACCTATGGTTTTCCGGTGTTGTATGTACACGATTGCTAGTGGTCAATCGATCTCCGGATCGACACTTCCAGTCCGTGTGTAATTGCATGTCTTTGCTCTCACGCATCACTCATTCTCTAATGAGATGGCTTTGTATAAATTTGGTCTTTCGGTGACCTTTAGTTCTTTGGGGTTAAAACATGTTGATAATATTGTCGCACAATATATCTTCATAGTATTATCCTCTGTGAACTACACCTAGTTTGATAACAAACTACTTGACACAAATGCCCTCTTTGCTGCTATAATAGCAGTCATACTTAGCCTTTGTTGTAGTATCTGTCACAATGTCTTAACTTTGGAAATCATCCAAATCCATTATGGAACTCACTTTCCATTATATTGTGCCACCCTTAGTTTAGATTGAGATAAACTTAATTTGTACTTTGTGACAAAACTAGTATCAATGTAGTACTTTTACAATGAACTAACCATCTATTTGTCACTTCTACAAATATTATACTCTTAGTTCTTCCAAAAGATCATAAGAATATCCTTACTATTGTCCAATGATCATCTTACGAATCATTCGTATATGCTCACAACATTTAGAGCATAGGACATATCTGGATTTGTACATATCACAAAGATGATTGATATAAATACTCTTTGTGATTTCATACATCAAGTATCAATCTATACTTGATTATTTGTTTCACTTTACCAAATGTCAATACACTTGAATATATCATCAACATTTTAACTCTTTCAATCCTTTCTGTGCGACAAGAACCTTTCTTGTAGTTTCTATATTGAACTCATTCAATATCTCGTCTATGTACTTCTGGCACAACCATATTAGCGTCTATTGATGCCAAATATTTGGGTTTTGCCTAAGTCTTTCATCGGGATGAAATTATTAATATGTGTTAATAAAAGATACATTATTTCCAATCAACAATATGTCTTCCACATAATGTATTAGAAACATGTCTTAGCGCTCCCACTTAATTTCTTGCAAATGCAAGCATATCCATCGTCTCTGATGAACTTTTAAACTCCTTTAACAGTTTCATCACAGTGAAGATTCCAACTCCGCGGTGCTCACTTTAACCATTGAAGTTTGCATATGCTTTGAGCATCCTTTTGAATTAACAAAACCCTATGGACCGTGTTATGCACATGTCCTAGGTAACGATTCTATTAGAAGAACTTGTTTTGTTTATTCAACTACCATATAACAAATTATATGTAGTGGTTGCTACATTAATCCGTCTAGACTAAATATCACTTATGAAAGATCAAATCTTGTCATAGTCAACCTTTGAACATTTTGTGAACTCTTTCCCAACATGTCGACTATTTCATAGATGTAAAACATCCATGTCTATTTCTTTATAGATCCAGACACAACTGTAAGGTCTTACACCTTTCTCGAGGGTCCTTCAAGTTCAAAACTTGATTTCTCGTGTATGGAACTATCACGGATTTTATGGCTTCAAGACATTTGACGGAGTCAGGGCCCATCATCGCTTCTTTGCATGTAGTCGGTTCATTATTCTCAAATAATGATTCAACCCTCAAATCTTCGTATTTGATTGTTTACCCGATCAACTTGTTTCAATAGGAACCTAGATCTCCGTGACCACAACCTTTGAGGCACGTGAGCCATGAGCATTGTTGCTGCCTCCGGAACACTTTTCGGTGCTGCGCAACTTTGCACATATAGCTAAGGTTCCTTTAACCTTATCAAAGTTCTATTGTCCTCCCACTTTTCTTTTCACGAAAAATTCCTTCCCAAAGAAACTTGACGTTCTAAGCGACAAACACTTTTGTCTCTGGTGTTATGGAGGAATACTCAACAGTTATACAAAGGGACAAAGTTCATCCGACTTTGGTTGCAAACATCTTTCTTATGCATAGCAAACCATTGTTTAAGAAAGGACAACTTGGGTTTTATCCCAAACCATAACTTTATATGGTGTCATTTCAACGGATTATGATGGAGCTCTTTTCAAAGGAAAACGGTAATCTCTAAAGCTTTTAATCTTTAAAATATAATGGCAGTTTTATGAATTATACCTTGATCTTACCATGTCAAACAAGGTTTAATTACATATCTCGAACGCTCCATACCCTTATGGTGTTTGGGAAATGCAAATCCACGAAACGATTCCATAAATCTTAGGTATTATGCTAAACTTTGTAACTCAAATATCTTCCTTTATGATCTTTATCATAAACTGTTTATATTCTTGTTACAATGATTTTGCACTTCATCTTGAAAGTCTTTGAACTTTTCAAATGTTTCATACTTCATCCATATTAAGTAAATATTCATATATTCACTCAAATTTTCGGAGAAAGCATATGAAGTCGAAATCCATCGCTTTTGACTACACATGATGGACTTTGTACAACAATATGTACAATTTCCAATAAGCTAGTCTTTCGTTCCCTTTTTGGCCTATGAACGAAGTTTTAATTATCTCTAGGAAAGTTTCACAAGCGTCATGTGATCAAAAATCAAAAGACTCCAAAATTCCATCCACATGGAGTTTCTTCATGTTATCTTTCCAATATAATTTAAACCGCGATGTCACTTCCTAACTGATCTTTCAATCAATTTGTCTTTCGACATCTTTAGCACTAGTTTTATGGATGTGATGTCTCCAACGAGATTTGCGAATCCATCTTTTATGGATTACGACAATTATTTGAACAACCCTTTTGTTCTCATAATACCTGATAAAACAAATCTTTGAAGGCAAGCTTTGATGTTTAACGAGCAACACAATAACCCTTTATTTGTTCTCGATGAACATCATCACATATTCTTTTGCTAGTTACTTAGGCCATTGTAGTTCATGAATTGTGTTGTTTCGTATGACGATTCACACCAACAAATTCAGTATCAAATACTTGAGAACCACATTGTTTAATAAGCAAAGAATATAGCCATAACATGTATATCATCTATATACTTAAGCTGAACAATTCTAGTATTTTCCTTTCTGCCATATATTTATGAGATTATCTTTCAGTATTTCCTTTTCTGTTTGAAAGAATCTATCAACATCAATAGTGGAGTCATACATATGACACATAGTCCAAAGCGTGTATAGTTAAATACCAATGTCTTTGGACTTGCACTTTGAAGTAGATCATCATCATCAAATGTTTGGTGTTCTTTCAAATTCCTTTCTTTAGTAATCTCTTGGTGTAGTAAACATTTTACCTACATCAAATATTCACCCTCATCATGGATTTATCCATGATCAAGCTACTTTTAGCTTGTAACGGTGAATCGCAAGTATAATGTTGCTCTCCAAAACCTTTTGGAGGATTAGGACAACTAGTGTCTCCAACCTTTTGCAATTTCTCATCAAATATGAGAACATGAATTTTGCCATATTATACTCTATCATGTTGTAACCAATACTTCGTTTCAGATATCACAATATCTTCCACACATCATGGTTTCTAAAACAACTCTTTCAGATCCTAGATAACCTTGATATTAAGACAATCCTTTGAATATCAAGAATCATGGAAACAAACATGATACTAACACTTGGAATTGCTACTCTTGATTTAATACTAATTATTAAACTTCATGGAGTAACCGGAACTTACTGAAAGTTTGCAATAGGACTTTTAAACTTTAGATTAACACTTCAAAACAATATGATACCAGTTCGTAAAGTAACTAACCAGAATTCTATAGTTCTATTATCTCAATTATAACTAAGCGCAAGGTGGTAAACGGATGCCAATGACTACAACAACTATGCAAATTCACTTTGATTTAGTTTATGATAAATTGAGTTCTAATTAATAATTAAATTAATCTAGGTGAACTCCCACTCAAAACAATATCACTCACATTGTTTTAGTGATCACACGAACCAAATCCACCACATCAAAACCGATCATCACGAGAGTTGATGCAACTTCAATGGCGAACAATCAACATGTTCATCATATCTACTATATGACTCATGCTTTACCTTTCGGTGATCCGTGTTCCGAGACCATGTCTGTACATGCTAGGCTCGTCAAGATCAAACCTTAGTTTCCGCATGAGCAAATTTGGCTTGCTCACGTTGTATACACTTTTAGAATCTAACACACCTGATCATCACGTGGTGCTTCGAAACAACAAGCTTTAGCAACGGTGCTAACTAAGGGTGAACACTTTGTGACTTGAAATTCATGTGCATGAGGGATCATCTTATAATGCTACCGTCGTCTACTAAGCAATACAAGATGCATAAAGGATTAACATCACATGCAATTCATAATATGTGATATGATATGGCCTTTCTTCTTTGTGCTTCCGATCTCCATCTTCTAGCATGAACATGATCTCCATCATCACCGACATTGCATCAAGGTCAATGATGCTTCTCCATGGTTGTCTTCCACCGGCTTCAACTATTACAACTACTTTGAATAGACACGCTGGTCTTAATGAAATTAAAGACAACCATATGGCTCACGCTGCCGACTTACAATAAGGAACATTGCATACATCAAATATAATCACAATCATGGCCATATCACATCATCAGACACCGCAAAACCAAGTTAGACGCCTCTACTTTCTTTGCATATTTTACGTGGTTTGGGGCTTTCAAAAGGTGTCGTTGTAACTTACGAACAAGAACCACAACATTGATACTAGCATTGTTGATCACCCGTTGTAAATTGGATCTTAACTATGCTAGGAGAAACAGGCACCCGCAAAGCCACTTATGCAATACAAGTTGCATGTCAAGCGTGGAGCAAGTCTCATGAACGATGTCATGTAAGGTTAGCCCGGGCCGGTTCATCCCAACATACCGCAAGATGCAAAGTACACAAGAAGCAATCGACAATAAAAGCATCAACGCCCACAATGACCATTGTGTTCTACTCAGGCAATGATCTACATATAGACACGGCTCGATACCACCGAGGGGTTCGTAGCATGGAAAACAAAAAATTTCTATCGCATACAAACAAACAAGCCAAGATCTATCTACTAGATTGTAGCAACGAGTCGATGGAATAACTTACCCTCGAAGATTCCAAAGTGTTTAACGAGAGCGGATTCTCGTGGGTGATGTAGTCGTACTCTTTCCGATCTCAAGATCGTAGACGATCCTTCCGGCTGCTGCTAAGCGCTCCGCAATGGGTCACACGTCGGTACTGACGAAGACCTTCCTCTCCTTGTTCCAGAAAGTGGAGGTTGTAGCACTCTCGTGATTCGGCAAAGACAACGGCGTGTACCTAAGTAGAGGGAGATCCCAGGCTTCGCCAAGCCGAGCGTATGGTGGAGTATGAGAAAGCTATTAGTGGTCTAGGGATTAGACACACCAATTAGAAGGCTCTAAACCAGGGCTAGAGCAATTAGAAGCTCTAAACCAAAACGGCTCTAAACCGGAGATTAGAGGATAGGAACTTGTGTGTCTAGAGGAGGAGGCCCCTCCTTTTATAGGTGGGAGGCGGCCAAGGGAGGTAGTCCCTCCCAAGTCGGCCTTGGTTGGCACGGCTTGAGGACTCCTCCCAAGTCGGTTCCAACCACCTCTTGCTTGTTTCCCACAGCTTCTTTTTCCACAGTTTCTGTTTTAGCTGCTTGACTTTCAAACCGGCAGTTTGACTTTTCAGTTTTGGAACAGCAAGAACACTTAGTACATGATGCAATCATTCCAATATGCAATGACACATTCATGTACCCCTTCCTCCGAGTGCCGGACATTCCGAACCTTCGAACATTCCGATGAAAACACCTAATCATTCCCGAACTCAAACGGACTTTCCTTATATGAATCTTATTCTCGGACCATTCCGGATCACCTCGTGATATCCGGATCCCATCCGAGACTCAACAACATTCGGTCTCTTTCTCATAATACCATAACTATTCAAACAACGTCGAATCCTTAAGTGTGTCTCCCTACGGTTCGTGAATTATGCGGACATGATCGAGACACTTCTCCTAACAATAACCAATAGAGGAATCGGAAATTCATATGGCTCCACATATTTCTACGATTACTTTGCGATCGAATGAACCACTTACATATGATACCAATTTCCCTTTGTCTCACGATAGTTTACTTATCCGAGGTTATGATCGTCGGTATCTCTGCATACCTAGTTCAACCTCGTTACCGATAAGTACTATTTTCTCGTTCCCGTGATATGTGATCCCTTGTGAGCCAGTCACATGCTTGCAAGCTAATTGGATGAAATTCCACCGAGAGGGCCCAGAGTATATCTATCCGTCATATGGAAGGACAAATCCCACTCTTGATCCATGTGTTTCAACCAATACTTTCCGAACACTCAATGCCACCTTTATAGCCACCCAGTTACGGTGTGGTGTTTTGATGTCATCAAAGCATCCATCCGGTAAAGGTTATATGCATGATCTCATGGTCGAAGGAATTAGGTTACTATGTATCAGAAAGCATATAGCAATTGAACTATTTAAATGACTTGATATTTATGCTACGCTTATCTATAGGAGTATGTCCATCACATCATTCTCCTAATGATATGATCCTGTTGTTAATAACATCTCTATGTTCATGATCAGGAAACCATGATCATATATTAACCAACAAGCTAGTTTAACAAGAGGCTTTACTAGGGACTCTTATTTTAGTTTACAAATCACACAAGTATTAATGTTTCCGGTTAATACAATTATAGCATGGTATGTAAACATTTATCATAAGTGTGAAGATATGATAATAACCACTTTATTATTGCCTCTTGGGCATATCTCCAACATAACCATCATTGATCAATGAGCTAGTCCATAGAGGCGTACTAGGGACACGATGTTGTTCACAAACCACACAAGTATTAAAGTTTCCGCTTAATACAATTCTAGCATGGAATATAAACATTATCATGAACAAGAATTATAATAATAACATCTTTATTATTGCCTATAGGGCATAATTCCAACAGTCTCCCACTTGCACTAGAGTCAATAATCTAGTTTACATTTGGCAACAATATCACACCCATGGCACTGAGGTGCTGATCATGTTTTACACGTGGAAGAGGTTTAGTCAATGTATCTGCGACATTCAGATCTATATGTACTTTGCTAATCTTCAGATCTCCATCTGCTATATAATCTCGTATTATATGAAACTTGCGGTTGATATGCTTGGTCTTTGGATGATATCTTGGTTCCTTAGCGAGTGCTATGGCGCCAGTGTTGTCACACAATATCTCCAGTGGGTCCAATGCACTTGGAACCACTCCAAGCTCAGTGATGAAGTTTCGATCCAAACTCCTTCACTTGACGCTGCGGCAGCCATGTATTCCGCTTCATCAGTAGATCTCGCGATCACGCTTTGCTTGCAGCTTCTCGACTTCTGACTCCTCCATTCAAAATATACACGTATCCTGTCTGAGATTTAGAATCATCCTTGTCGGTGTCGAAACTAGCGTCGACGTAACCTTTTCTGACATTTCATCACCCCATAGACTAAGAACATTTCTTTAGTTCTATTTAGGTACTTTAGGATGTTCTTCACGGCTGTCCAAAGGTTCCACTCGGATCACTTTGATATCTGCCACAAACTAAGAGCATTGGACACATCCGGTCTAGTACACAACATGGCATACATGATATAACCTATGGCCGAGGCATAAGGCACTTTGCTCATAGCTTCCTATCATTTACCGTAGTGGACACCGAGCCTTGATCAATATCTTACACGACAACATAGGCCTTTAACCTTTATTTGCCTTATCCATTACGAACCTTTCGAACTTTGTCTAGATATGTACCGGCTTAAATCTATCGTGCCTTTGTCATCTCTATAGATTTTTATGCCCAATATATAAGCAGCTTCACCTAGTTCTTTCATTGAAAAACACTTGTTCAAATAACTCTTCACATCGTTAAGCATGTTGATGTCATTTCCAATAATCAATATGGCATCCACATATAGTACCAGAAACGTCATCGAGCTCCCACTCACTTTCTTGTAGATACAAGCTTCATAGCAATCTGGAACAAATCCAAAGCTCTTGATCACTTGATCAAAACGAAGGTTCCAACTCCGAGATGATTGCTTCAGTCCATAAATGGAACGCTGAAGTTTGCATACTTTATCAGCATCCTTAGGATCGACAAAACCTTCGGGTTGCATCATATACAACTCTTCATCAATGTTGCCATTAAGGAAAGCGATCTTGACATCCATACGCCATATTTCATAATCATGAAACGCAATTGCTAATAAAATCCGAATGGACTTAAACATCGCCACGGGAGAAAGTCTCATCGTAGTCAACACCTTGAACTTGTCGAAAACCTTCGCGACAAGCCGCTTTATAGAAAGTAACATTACCATCCGTGTCCGCTTTTCTTCTTGAAGATCCATTTGCACTCAACGGCCTTTCTCGCTAGGAGGGTCCACCAAAGTCCATACTTGGTTTTCGCTCATGGATCCCAATTGATTTCATGGCTTCCACCATTTCTCGTAGTCCGGGCTCATCATCGCTTCCTCATAGTTCAGAGGTTCACCGTCTTCTACCAGCAAGACGGTCAAGACAGGTTGCTGTACCACTTAGGAGGCACGCGACCTTGTCGACTGCGACGTTCAAGATGAGATCGTCCAAGCTTCATGATCCTTGTCATTAGCTTCCTCTATTGTTGGTGCGGTGACCGGAACAATTTCAGGTGCGCTACTCTCCAATTCAAGAGAAGGTTCAATAACCTCGTCTAGCTCTACTTTCCTCCCACTCACTTCTTTCGAGAGAAACTCCTTCTCAAGAAAGGAACCGTTCTTTGCGACAAACACTTTGCCTTCGGTTCTGTGATAGAAGGTATACCCAATAGTTTCCTTAGGGTATCCTATGAAGAGGCATTTCTCCGCTTTAGGTTCGAGCTTATCCGGCATCAACTTCTTGACGTAAGCTTCGCATCCCCAAACTTTAAGAAATGACAACTTAGGTTTAGCACCAAACCATAGTTCATACGGTGTCGTCTCAACGGATTTAGATGGAGCCCAATTTAAAGTGAATGCAGCGGTTTCTAATGCATAACCCCAAAATAATAGCGTCAAATCAGTAAGAGACATCATTGATCGGACCATATCTAATAAGGTTCGATTCCGGCGTTCAGACACACCATTGCTCTATGGTGTTCCGGGTGGCGTGAGTTGTGAAACGATTCCACTTGCTTTAAGATGCGTGAGAAAACCATAACTCAAATATTCACCTCCACGATCGGATCGTAGAAACTTAATATTTCTGTTACGATGGTTCTCCACTTCATTCTGAAATTCTTTGAACTTTTCAAACGTTTCAGATTTATGTTTCATTAAATATATATACCCATATCTACTTAAGTCATCGGTAAAAGTGAGAAAATAGCGATATCCACCGCGCGTCGAGACACTCATCGGTCCGCATACATCGGTATGTATGATTTCCAACAAGTCCGTTGCTCGCTCCATCATACCGGAGAACGGGGTTTTGATCATCTTGCCCATGAGGCATGGTTCGCATGTGTCAAATGATTCAAAATCAAGAGACTCCAAAAGTCTATCACGATGGAGTTTCTTCATGCGCTTTACACCAATATGACCTAGACGACAGTGCCACAAATAAGTAGTATTATCACTATCTACTTTGCATCTCTTAGCCTCAATGTTATGGATGTGTGTTTCATCCCTTTCGAGATTTAGAAGAAATAAACCATTCACAAGAGGTGCATGACCATAAAAGATGTTACTCATATAAATAGAACAACCATTATTCTCCGATTTAAATGAATAACCGTCTTGCAATAAACACGATCCAGAAATAATGTTCATGCTCAACGCAAGCACATAATAACATTTATTAAGGTTTAAAACTAATCCCGAAGGTAAAACTAAGGAGAGCGTGCCGACGGCCATCACATCAACTCTTGATCCGTTGCCAACGCGCATCGTCACCTCATCCCTCGCAAGCCGTCGTCTATTCCGTAGCCCTTGTTTCGAGTTACAAATATTAGCAACTGAACCGGTATCAAATACCCAGGCACTACAACGAGGGCTAGTAAGGAAAACATCAATAACATGTATATCAAATATACCTTTGATGGTGCCAGCCTTTTTTTCCGCTAAGTACTTCGGACAGTTGCGCTTCCAGTGACCCTTGTCCTTGCAATAGAAGCACTCAGTGTCCGGCTTAGGACAAGACTTGAGCTTCTTCTCAGCAGGGGCAGTGCGCTTGTCACCGCCCTTCTTGAAGGGCTTCTTTGCTCCCTTACCTTTCTTAGAGGTGGGCTTGTTGACCATCAACACATGATTATCCTTTTTTATGTCCACTTCCGCAACCTTCAGCTTTGCAAAGAGCTTGGTGATCGTATCAGTGGAACCAATCTGATTATGAGTCACTACAAAACTTTTGTAGGGGAGGAGTGATTGCGTAACCTGTCAATCTTGAGCTCCTCGAATCGTGCATTACATTTGCTCAATGGCGTTGAGTGTAGCCCGTCATCTTAATGGCGTGCTCACTAATGTAACTCCCTTCCTCCATCTTGCAGTTAAAGAACTTCTCGGAGATCTCATATCTCTCGAACGGGCTGAGTCGAAACATGGTTTTCAACTCTTGATAATCTCAAAGGGCACAGGATAGTCTTCAAAGCGATTTTGAAGTCCGGTTCCATAGCAAACAACATGGTGCTCTTAATCACACCATAATCATCATTGCGCTGATCGATAGACAGCTTTCTCATCGGTAAGCGATTGTTAGGTCACCTAACGCTTTCCCAAGGACATAGTACTTTTGACCAGAGAGAATGATTCTTAGATTGCGGAACCAATTGGTGAAGTTAGACCCATTGTTTTTAAGCTTTTCCTTCTCAGCAAAAACGTTGAAGTTGAAGTTGGACTTAGCCATTTGATCTACAATATTTGCAAGTACAAATTAGACTATGTTCATGATAACTAGTTCAACTTTTAATTAAATTACTAGATGAACTCCCACTAAATTCAACATCCCTCAAGTTGTTTAGTGAACATGATCCAAATTCAGCACACCTAATCCGATCATCACGAGAAGAGATGTGGCTTCAATGGTGGACAACGAAGTGTCGATCATATCATTCATATGACTCATGCTTAACCTTTCGGTTCATGTGTTCTGAGGCCATGTCTGTACATGCTAGGCTTGTCAAGTTAGACCCAAGTATTTCACAGGTGCAAACCGGCTTGCACCCGTTGTATGTGAGCGTAGAGTCTATAGCACCCGATCATCACGTGATGCTTGGACACGACGAACTTTCGCAACGGTGCATACTCGGGGAGAACACAATTTTTATCAAGATCTTTAAGTGAGGAATCATCTTATAATGCTATTGTCGTGATCTAAGCATAATAAGATACATAAAAGGATAAACATCACATGCATATAACTTTAATGTGACATGGTATAGCCAATCTTCGCGCAATGATCTCCATCTTGTGCGCTCCGGCATGATCTCCATCACTCCACCATGATTGCCTCCACCACGAATAGCAACTACAACTATTGCTAACTACTTAGCGATAAAGTGAAACTATTACATGGCGCATAAGAAGTTGACACACAGGTCATACACAATTATAAAGACAACCATATGGCTCCTGCCGGTTGTGTACTCATCGACATGCAAGTCGTGAAACATTACAAAACATGATCATCGCATACATTATACACATCACATCTTGGGCCATACCATATCACAGAAAACACTCCCTGCAAAAACAAGTTAGACGCCTCTACTTTATTGTTGCATGTTTTACGTGGCTTATGGGAGTAGATGCTAAGAACGATTCTTACCTACGGAAAGCCACAACGGTGATATTATGGTTGCCAAACTCCGGTGTTAATCCCATGACAACTATAGTGAGAGCGACATCCACCACCGCATGTGTGGAACAAGCCACCCGTCAAGTGGAGCCGGTCTCGCGAACGACGTCGCGTAAGGTTGGCCTGGACCGCTTAAATATCACTATCCCGCGTCATAAGAAGAACACAAACAAGAGGCTTGCAACAAAAAACATCAACGCCTGCAACAACCATGTTGCGTTCTACTCGTGAATCACATCTACGCATAGATCTAGCTCGATACCCTTTGAAGGGTTTGGCGGCATAGTAAATCAAAATTTTCTACGGATGCGACAGAGGGAAAGACAAGATCTAATCTAGGAGATGCAAACAACGAGAGAGATTGGATTAGATCTTCATACCCTTGAAGATTACAATGAACGTTCGTTAACGGGCGTGGGTGATGTAGTCGTACTCGCTTCTCCTCCTCGCGATCCGATCCGATCTAGCACCACAAGTGGCGGTGCCTCCGTGAGATGCACACGTGCAGCACCTCGACGTCTCCTCCTTCCTCGGACCAGCAAGTATGGTGGTGAGATGGATTGGATCTACAACACGACGATGTGGTGTATATGGTGGAGAATTTCTGCAGCAGGGCTTCGCCTACAAACAGTCGGGAGGGAGAGAGGAAGGGCAGCAGGGAGGCTAGGGTTGGAGGGGAAGGTGTAGGGGGTTGGTGCGCCCCCAGCCCTCTATATATAGAGGGGTGGGCGCAGCCCTAGCCCCTCCCCCAAGCCCCCCCTTCTAGAAGCTCTATCTAGAGTTTAAACCTCTCTTGGTCGGCTAGGCCCTATGGGGCCTTGTGCCCCTAGCCCAATGCGGCCAGGGCACTCCCTCATAGGCCCATGCCCCCTCCCGGAAGGTGGGGCCACGTTGGTCCCCTTCCGGAAGGTTCTAGAAGCTTAGGTACAATACCGATTAACCGGAACAATTCGAACTCCAATAACTGCTTTGCCTTATATGAATCTTATTCTCAGGACCACTCGAACCTCTCGTGATGTCCGGATCCTATCCGAGACTCTGAAAAAAACTCATAAACCAATTATCCAATCTATCCTAACGCCAAGACACGTTATGTGTGACCCTGCGGGTTCGAGAATATCTACATGATCTTCTATCAATAATCAACGGTTGGGGTCTGAAACCCATATTGACTCCCACACATTCATCGATGATCATATCGGATGAACCACGATGCGGATTCAATCAATCCCATATATATATTCCCTTCGTCTCGCGTATTTTACTTGCCCGAGATTTGATCGTTGGTACCGTCATACCTAGTTCAATCTCGTTCACGGAAGTACTTTACTGCTCCTTAATACGATATCACTTTGTGATTAACTCCTTAACCACATGCTTGCAAGCGGTGTTGTTATCGACACCGAGTGGGCCAAGTATATCTCCGACTTGGGAGGGACAAATCCATCTCGATACATACAACCCAACATATACTTTCCGATCACCGAGAGACACCTTTATGATCACCCTCTCATAGGATGACGTTGATGACCTCAAAGCTTTCTTCCGATACAAGGAGTTGTATTATCTCATGGTCTAAGGAATACAATATTTGACATAAGAAAAGCTCGCAAAGACGAACACGATGACACGATCTAATTGCTTCGCTTAGTTTGGTCATCCATCATATCATTCTCCCAATGATATGATCTCATTATCAATTGACAACTCATGTCTATGGTTAGGAAACCTTAACCATCATTGATCAATGAGCTAGTCCATAGAGGCGTACTAGGGACACGGTGTTGTTCACAAACCACACAAGTATTAAAGTTTCCGCTTAATACAATTCTAGCATGGAATATAAACGTTATCATGAACAAGAATTATAATAATAACATCTTTATTATTGCCTCTAGGGCATAATTCCAACAAAATCACCTTGAGAGGGGCGCAAGTCTGTTTTGCTTGTTCTCCGAGCTAGGCAACAGATTTCTCGCTTGCATCAGTACTGCTCTTCGAGGCTTTTTGTGCCGCATGTGACTTGAGAATAGAACGCTCATAGTCTAATGACAGCTTTGGCTCGGGTTGATGAAGAGTCTTTAGCATTTTCAACACTTTGTCTTTTTCTTCTTTGGTGCTGGGGAACTCTGGCTCTTTCGACCGCCTCAACTTAGCGAAAAACGATGTCGTTTCCGCATCAACGATCGTCGCAGTCTCCTCTTTAGTACATTCATAAGCTCTCTTGGGAGGAACCTTTGGTACTTTTGGAAGAGGCTTTTGTTTACATTTCGGCGATCGCTTACCACGACGCACCGTAGCGGTACGCTTACGCTTTTTATCCTGAGGCGCCGGCGATGGCTCCCGCGGCGATGGCTGCGCCAGAGATTGGTGAGGCGACGGAGCCGGGTGAGGCGACGAAGACGGCTGCCACGGCGGCGACAACCTCGCTGGAGACGGTTGAGGCGGCGGCGAAGATGGCCTTGGCGTGTGATTTCGAAGCACGATACATTCCTTCGGCCATAGAATGGTGACGTTTTTTGCGTCTCCCAGTACAGTCACATCCCCTTCACCTGCAGGGTAGTGAAGATCCAAAACTTCAAAGGTGGGCATGATTTCATCCACCCCGACAACAACATAGCCCTCTGGAACCGGACGACAGTGGTAAGTTGGTGTGGGTCCAATTGGTAAGGCATAGCCGACCGCCACCTTCATTGATATGTTCACAACTTTGACATGTAGCTCGCAGTGTGTCATCTCTGTGATATCATCCACTGGGTAGCCAACAGGAGCCATCGTCGGTGCACCATCGTCATCGCCATTGTCATCACCCGGGACCTCGGTGGAAGCCACACTGCTTTTTCGATTATTCGATAGGCCGGTATCATCGAATGAAGTGTGCTGCTGAGATGGGCCGGTAGTACTTTGCTCTTTAAGTGCATTAATTTCATCTTGTTGTTGCTTTAATCGTTCTTCAATTAAATGCATTCGCTCTTTCTGACTATCTGCTTCAACTTCCGCCCTGTCCTTTCTCCTCTGACGGCTTCTATCAGGATATTTCTTCCTCTCTTCGGGAAACCCAGTCCTCCATGGTTGGGAGCCTCTTGTGCCTCGTGTTCGTCCATCATGTTCCTTATTTCCAAGGGCGAGTGTGAGCTCATCATTCTCTCTACCGGGAATGAAGTCCCCATCTTTAACAGCCTTTACTGCTTTTCTCATCCTCTCGATTGGCAAGGGGTCTTCTTTATGTCGTATGTTATATATACATCTCCCTTCCGAGTCCAACATGCCCCATGCCCGTAAAACCAATTCCTTGCACGTTCTACCCAATCGTCTGTCTCTGGGGTGATCTTTTTAGCACGCAGTTCATTCTCAAGTTTCTCCCACTTAGGAATCTCACCAGAGCCACCTTGCCCCATAGTATGGTGATACTTCTTGTTAGCAGCAGACTTATTCATTCAGACATTTTCTTAGCTTTTTCTGATGTCTTGTATTCCATAAACTCAGCCTAGAATGGTTTTATCTTCTCAAACTGAATATTCTTGAAATCGGGAGTCTTCTCTTTCATGACATAGTCAAGGTGCAATCTTTTATTCGAGTTGGTGAAACACTGGGCCATCTTCTTCAAAGCCCACTCCCTGACCTTAGCCTCCATGGATCTCCCATGTTGTAAGGCGTCCTCAACTGGATCCTCCGCATTTGGATCCAGCTCTATCTTCGGTAGTTTGAAATTAACCATGAGCCTCTTCCGCAGTAAATCTTTGGCGTGGTTAGGGACAAATAAACATGTTCCCTCTTCATCCGCATTAACAGGCCTATTCCAATTTCTAATGGTGATCGGGATTAAGTCCCTAACGATTACTCCGCATTGTGCCACAAATTTGTTTGTGATAACTTCGGGAGCCGTCGGTTTGCCGTCTTCAGTGACATCTTCGATCCTGAACCTCTCATGGTCTTGCAACTTTTTGGTTGGGCCTCGTCTGCTCTTTTCAGTAGATCCCTTCGATACGGAGGGCTAAAAGAAGAAAGATCGTCGTTACTATTTCTATATAGATAGCAGATGATTAATTAATGAATTGATTATATTACATGCACCTCGCCGGAGCGGTCGTCTTCTCGATTACACAAGGCATCGCCTTCTCCCTCGCGGAAGGCAACACGTTCAACCTCAAGAAAGTCGTCTATTCCGGTAAAAAGAGGATCACCCTCACCGGAGTTGTTCAGAAACGTTGATACGTCTAAATTTTCTTCCCCACGGATCACACCTTGGATCAACTCTTCATTTTCTTCGTCTCTGACGTGTGGGTCCATATTTTCTGCATAGGTGGAAAAACGAATAAGTCAAAGCGGCTAAAGGAGAAAGTTAGGTACGGTGTTGAGAGATATAAACCCTAATTCAGAGAAACCCTAATATATACATACACAATAATAAAAATGAAGAGAAACCCTAAACCCTAAACCTAGCTACAAAAGGAAACCGTAGTAGATAGGTAACTCTAGCTAAAATCAACTAAAATCAATATTCCGAGTTCGAGGGTGTAAAACCTAGTTCGGAGAAACCTCGGATGCATATGAGAGGGGACCATGAGTATAAGGCTACAAAAGGGAAACTATCTAGCAGATAGGTAACACTAGATACTAACAAAATACCATATTGGAAACGATTTAAGAGGGTTTGGAATGCCCTGGCGAAGGCACATCGTCGAACCCACATGCACCTAAGGGGTATTAATGATTCCTTATCTAAGATAGGGCTTTTAAGTTGCTTGACAATGTGAATCGGGTCTGGGGTGTAGCACCCTGGGTAAAACCACTATTAGAAAATCGCCTGTTGTTCATATTTTGTGCATCATCATAACATCATGCATATATTTTGCATAAAAACTATTTTCATAAAAGCCTAAGTTATTTTCTAATTATCACTCTCCTTTATTATTAAACTAAAACCTCGGTCTGTTCAGATCTTTTATCTGTCTAAAAAGTATTTACAAAATGTTCTAAAAATAAATTAATAATAAAAAGTTTTGTTCGGGGAGGCAGTTCGATCGGTCAGGCCAGAGGTCCAACCGGACCAGACTACCTACTACCCGGCCTAGTAAAATACTACCCAGACCTAAACCGGTCAGGCCCAAAGGCCCAACCGGTGAAACCCTAATCCCCACACCCCTCCCCACACCCGCCGCCACTCTCTCCTGACCCCGTCGCCACTCACGCCTCCACACCCATCTGTCCCATGTGGACCCTCCCCCGAGGGTCCCTCTCTCTCTCCCCTTCACCCCGTAACCCCATCTTCCCCGACGCCCACCTCGCTCGCAACCCCAGAGCGCCGCCGTCGCCAGTTCCCCCCTTCCTGGAGCTCCCGCGACTAGCCCCGCTCCTCCTAGCCCCACCCCACTCTCGTGATTCTCGCCCACCTTCCATCGATGCTCCCTCGATTCCCCACCCCGTCTCCTTCCTCTCGCCATCAACCGCCCCCTCCTCGATGCGCCCTCCTCCCTACGATCTCGCCCCCGCCTCCGCCCACAGGCATCGCCTGCCAGGGCTGCTCACCCTCATCACGCCTCCTCACCCCGTCTCTGGTCGTCCTCTGCCCGACGCCACCTCCGGCCCCGAGCTCCTCTGCCTCTCCTCGTGTTCCCTCGGCGTTGTTGCTCTGCCCGCATCCGGTCACCCTCCTCCGCCTGCAAGCAGTCGTCGTGCCATGTACCCCTCCTCTGCCACCCATCCCCCCGCCTAGCTCTGCCGTCCGCGCGGGCGCTGTCCTCCGCAGCAAGGCTGCTGTCGGCCGCCGTCCTCGCCATGTCTGCGGGGTCGCCAACCGGCCCGAGCGCCGCTGCGGGCCTGCTGCTACCTCGACCTACCCGGCAGCTATCCTTATTCTTGAGCATGGGCCCCACGCGTGCCTCGTCGTCCTTTTGCTAAGAAATCAGCTGCCGCCTTGTGTCTGTGCTGCTGTACGAGGGCTCCTGTTTGTTTCCCTGCCTCTGTGCCTTTGCGAGCACCCCGCATGGTCGCATCTAGCGCCGTGACATGGACATGATACCCCTGTCTCGGCCCAGTTATGTTGATGTGGTGGTATTGTGAAGATGTCGCGGTCAAAGTCCAAGACGAGTCCTGTTCCGAGAAACGCCATGATCTTCGAAAGATTAACCGATGCAAGTTTGGTGCGACAATGCCTGCTTGTTGACAAGCAACCACGAGCACGCCATCAAGGAACCGAGACGCTGGCGCCTAAACCCTAAGGCTGATCCGGAGATCCTCGAACCCTCGGCAAACCCCAAGACCGCCAAGTTGAAGGGTTTCGCGGCATAGTAAATCAAAATTTCTACGGAGCGAACAGAGGGAAAGCCAAGATCTAATCTAGGAGATGCAAACAACGAGAGAGATTGGATTAGATCTTCATACCCTTGAAGATTCGCACAGCGGAACGTTCGTCAGAACGTGGGTGATGTAGTCGTACTCGCTTCTCCTCCTCGCGATCCGATCCGATCTAGCACCACAAGTGGCGGTGCCTCCGTGAGATGCACACATGCAGCACCTCGACGTCTCCTCCTTCCTTGGACCAGCGAGTATGGTGGAGAGATAGATTGGATCTACAACACGACGGCGTGGTGTATATGGTGGAGAATTTCTGTGAGGCTTCGCCTACAAGCGATCGGGAGGAGAGAGGAAGGTAGCAAAGTGCTAGGGCTTGGAGGAAGGTGTGTGTGTAGGGGGAGGCGACCACCCTCTATATATAGAGGCGGCCATCCTTGCCCTCCTCCAAGCCTATCTCTAGTTTAAACAATTTAAACTCTCCCTTATCTAGAAATCCTATCTCTAGATTTAAGCGATTTAAACTCTCCTTATCTAGAAATTCTATCCGAGATTTAAGCAGGTCAAATCTCTCTAGAATCTGGGCCCTATGGGGCCTTGTGCCCTGGCCCAATGCGTGGACACTCCCTCATAGGACCATGCCCCCTCCGGAAGGTGGGGCCACGTTGGTCCCCTTCCGAAAGGTTCTAGAAGCTTCCGATACAACCGGATTAACCGGAATAATTCGAACTCCAAAACTGCTTTGCCTTATATGAATCTTATTCTCGGACCATTAGAACCTCTCGTGATATCCTGGATCCCATCCGAGACTCGAACAAAATCCATAAACCAATTATCCAATCTATCCTAGCGTCGAGACACGTTAAGTGTGTGACCCTGGGTTCGAGAATATGCGAGACATGATCTTCTATCAATAATCAACGGTGGGTCGGTCACCCATATTGACTCCACACATTCATCGATGACCATATCGGATGAACCACGATGCCAGGATTCAATCAATCCCATATATATATTCCCTTCGTCTCGCGATATTTTACTTGCGAGATTCGATCGAATGCGTCATACCTAGTTCAATCTCGTTCACGCAAGTACTTTACTCGTTCGTAATCTTATATCACTTTGTGATTAACTCCTTAACCACATGCTTGCAAGCGGTGTTGATATCGATTACCGAGTGGGCCCAAGTATATCTCTCCGACTTGGGAGGACAAATTCCATCTCGATACATACAACCCATGATACTTTCCGATCACCTGAGAGACACCTTTATGATCACCCTCTCATAGGATGACGTTTGATGACCTCAAAGCTTTCTTCCGGTACAAGGGAGTTGCATTATCTCATGGTCTAAGGAATACAATATTTGACATAGGAAAAGCTTCGCAAAGATGAACACGATGAAACGATCTAATTGCTTCGCTTAGTTTGGTTTTGTCCATCATATCATTCTCCCAATGATATGATCTCATTATCAATTGACAACTCATGTCTATGGTTAGGAAACCTTAACCATCATTGATCAATGAGCTAGTCCTTAGAGGCGTACCAGGGACACGGTGTTGTTCACAAACCACACAAGTATTAATGTTTCCGCTTAATACAATTCTAGCATGGAATATAAACTTTATCATGAACAAGAATTATAATAATAACATCTTTATCATTGCCTCTAGGGCATAATTCCAACAGTCTCCCACTTGCACTAGAGTCAATAATCTAGTTTACATCTGGCAACAATCTCACACCCATGGCACTGAGGTGTTGATCATGTTTTACACGTGGAAAAGGTTTAGTCAATGGATCTGCGACATTCAGATCCGTATGTACTTTGTTAATCTTCAGATCTCCATCTGCTATATAATCTCGGATTATATGAAACTTTCTGTTGATATGCTTGGTCTTTGGATGATATCTTGGTTCCTTAGCGAGTGCTATGGCGCCAGTGTTGTCACACAATATCTCTAGTGGGTCCAACGTACTTGGAACCACGCCAAGCTCAGTGATGAAGTTTCTGATCCAAACTCCTTCACTTGACGCTTCTGCAGCAGCCATGTATTCCGCTTCTACTGTAGATCCCGCGATCACGCTTTGCTTGCAGCTTCTCCGACTCAGCTCCTCCATTCAAAATATACACGTATCACTGTCGAGATTTAGAATCATCCTTGTCGATCGAAACTAGCGTCGACGTAACCTTTTCGACAAAATTTCATCACCCCATAGACTAAGAACATTTCTTTAGTTCTATTTAGGTACTTTAGGATGTTCTTCACGGTGTCCAAGTGTTCCACTCTGTATCACTTTGATATATGCTCGTCAAACTAAGAGCATTGGACACATCGGTCTAGTACTGACATGGCATACATGATGGAACCTATGGCCGAGGCATAAGGCACTTTGCTCATAGCTTCCCTATCATTTACTGTAGCTGGACACGAGCCTTGATCAATATCTTACACGACAACATAGGCCTTTGAACCTTTCTTTGCCTTATCCATTACGAACCTTTTCGAACTTTGTCTAGGTATGTACTCGGCTTAAAAGTGTCGGGCGTCTTTGTCTATCTCTATAGATTTTGATGCCCAATATATAAGCAGCTTCACCTAGGTCTTTCATTGAAAAACACTTGTTCAAATAACTCTTCACATCGTTAAGCATGTTGATGTCATTTCCAATAATCAATATGTCATCCACATATAGTACCGAAGCGTCACGAGCTCCCTCACTTTCTTGTAGATACAAGCTTGTAGCAATTTGGAACAAATCCAAAGCTCTTGATCACTTGATCAAAGCGAAGGTTCCAACTCCGAGATGCTTGCTTGATCCATAAATGGAGCTGAATTTTGCATACTTTACTAGCATCCTTAGGATCGACAAAACCTTGGGTTGCATCATATACAACTCTTCATCAATGTTGCCATTGAGGAACGATCTTGACATCCATCGCCATATTTCATAATCATGAAGCAGCAATTGCTAATAAAATCCGAATGGACTTAAACATCGCTACGGAGAGAAAGTCTCATCGTAGTCAACACCTTGAACTTGAAAACCTTTTGCGACAAGTCGTGCTATAGACGGTAACATTACCATCCGTGTCCGTTTTCTTCTTGAATATCCATTTGCACTCAACGGCCTTTCGGTCGCTAGGAGGATCCACCAAAGTCCATACTTGGTTTCGCTCATGGATCCCAACTCGGTTTCATGGCTTCCAGCCATTTCTCGAGTCTGGGCTCATCATCGCTTCCTCATAGTTCGTAGGTTCACTTTGTCTTCTACAAGCAAGGCAGTCAAGCGAGGTTGCCCATTACCACTCGGGAGGGCACGCGACCTTGTCGACTGCGATGTTCAAGATGCGACATCGTCCGAGCTTCATGATCCTTGTCATTAGCTTCCTCTATCGTTAGTGCGGTGACGCTGGAACAATTTCAGGTCTTTGCGCTACTCTCAATTCAAGAGAAGGTTCAATAACCTCGTCAAGCTCTACTTTCCTCCCACTCACTTCTTTCGAGAGAAACTCCTTCTCAAGAAAGGAACCGTTCTTCGACAAACACTTTGCCTTCGGTTACGTGATAGAAGGTATACCCAATAGTTTCCTTAGGGTATCCTATGAGGACGCATTTCTCCGCTTTGGGTTCGAGCTTATCGGCATCAACTTCTTGGCGTAAGCTTCGCATCCCCAAACTTTAAAGCGACAACTTAGGTTTAGCACCAAACCACAGTTCATACGATGTCGTTTCAGCGGTTTAGATGGTGCCCTATTTAAAGTGAATGCAGCGGTTTCTAATGCATAACCCCAAAATGATAACGACAAATCAGTAAGAGATATCATTGATCGGACCATATCTAATAGGGTTCGATTTCGGCGTTCAGACACACCATTGCGTTGTGGTGTTCCAGGTGGCGTGAGTTGCGAAACGATTCCTCTTGCTTTAAGATGCGTGAGAAAATCATAACTCAAATATTCACCTCCACGATCGGATCGTAGAAACTTAATCTTTCTGTTACGATGGTTCTCCACTTCATTCTGAAATTCCTTGAACTTTTCAAATGTTTCAGATTTATGTTTCATTAAATAGATATACCCATATATACTTAAGTCATCGGTAAAAGTGAGAAAATAGCGATATCCACCGCGCGTCGAAACACTCATCGGTCCGCATACATCGGTATGTATGATTTCCAACAAGTCCGTTGCTCGCTCCATCATACCAGAGAACAGGGTTTTGATCATCTTGCCCATGAGGCATGGTTCGCATGTGTCAAATGATTCAAAATCAAGAGACTCCAAAAGTCCATCAGAATGGAGTTTCTTCATCGTTTACACCAATATGACCTAGGCAGCGATTGCCACAAATAAGTAGTATTATCACTATCTAATTGCATCTCTTAGCCTCAATGTTATGGATGTGTGTTTCATCCCTTTCGAGATTTAGAAGAAATAAACCATTCACAAGAGGTGCATGACCATAAAGATGTTACTCATATAAATAGAACAACCATTATTCTACGATTTAAATGAATAACCATCTTGCAATAAACATGATCCGAAATAATGTTCATGCTCAACGGGCACATAATAACATTTATTAAGGTTTAAAACTAATCCCGAAGGTAAAACTAAGGAGGCGTGCGGCGGCCATCATATCAACTCTTGATCCGTTGCCAGCGCATCGTCACCTCATCCCTTGCAAGCCGTCTATTCCGTAGCTCTGTTTGAGTTACAAATATTAGCGAACGGTATCAAATACCCGGGCACTACAACGAGGGATAGTAAGGAAAACATCAATAACATGTATATCAAATATACCTTTGATGGTGCGGCCTTCTTGTCCGCTAAGTACTTTGGGCGATTCCCAAAGTGACCCTTGTCCTTGCAATAGAAGCACTGGTCCCTTAGGACCAGACTTGAGCTTCTTCTCAAGGGCAACGCTACGCCGCCTTTCTTGAAGGGCTTCCTTGCACCCTTACCTTTCTTAAAGGAGGGCTTGTTGACCATCAACACATGATTATCCTTCTTGATGTCCACTTCCGCAGCCTTCAGCTTTGCGAAGAGCTCGGTGATCGTATCAGTGGAACCAATCTGATTATGAGTCACTACAAAACTTTTGTAGCCGGGAGGAGTGATTGCGAGAACTGTCAATCTTGAGCTCCTCTGGAATCGTGCATTCCGGTTGCTCAAGCGTTGAGTGTAGCCCGACATCTTTATGGCGTGCTCACTAATGGAACTCCTTCCTCCATCTTGCGGTTAAAGAACTTCTCGAGATCTCATATCTCTCGAGCGGGCTTGAGTCTCAAACATGGTTTCGGCTCCTCGAGAATCTCAAAGGGCCGGGATAGGTTTCAAAACGATTTTGAAGCTCCGGTTCCATAGCAAACAACATGGTTCTCTTAATCACACCATAATCATCTTTGCGCGACTGATAGACAACTTTCTCATCGGTAGCGGATTGCGCAGGGGGTTACCTAACGCTTTCTCAAGGACATAGTCCTTTTGTCCGCCAGATGAATGATTCTTAGATTGGAACCAGTTGGTGAAGTTAGACCCATTGTTTCTAAGCTTTTCTTTCTCAAAGAAAGCGTTGAAGTTGAAGTTGTACTTGGCCATTGGATCTCGGATTTGCAAGTACAATTTAGACTATGTTCATGATAAATAGTTCAACTTAATCAAATTACTAGATGAACTCCCACTAAATTCAACATCCCTCAAGTTGTTTAGTGAACACGATCCAAATTCACCACACCTAATCCGATCATCACGAAGAGATGTGGTTTCAATGGTGGACAACAAAGTGTCGATCATATCACTCATATGACTCATGCTTAACCTTTCGGTTCTTGTGTTCGAGTCCATGTCATACATGCTAGGCTCGTCAAGTTAGACCCAAGTATTTCCGTGTGCAAACTGGCTTGCACCCGTTGTATGTGAGCGTAGAGTCTATAGCACCCGATCATCACGTGATGCTTGGACACGATTTAACTTTCAACGGTGCATACTTGGGGAGAACACAGTTTTTATCTTGATCTTTAAGTGAGGAATCATCTTATAATGCTACCGTCATGATCTAAGCATAATAAGATACATAAAGGATAAACATCACATGCATATAACTTTATGTGACATGGTATAGCCAATCCTCGCAATGATCTCCATCTTGTGCGTTCCGGCATGATCTCCATCACTCCACCATGATTGCCTCCACCACGAATAGCAACTACAACTATTGCTAACTACTTAGCGATAAAGTAAAGCTATTACATGGCGTATAAGAAGTTGACTCGCAGGTCATACACAATTATAAAGACAACCATATGGCTCCTGCCGGTTGTGTACTCATCGACATGCAAGTCGTGAAACATTACAAAACATGATCATCGCATACAATATACACATCACATCTTGGGCCATACCATATCACAGAAAACACTCCCTGCAAGAACAAGTTAGACGCCTTTACTTTGTTGTTGCATGTTTTACGTGGCTTATGGGAGTAGATGCTAAGAACGATTCTTACCTACGGAAAGCCACAACGGTGATATTATGGTTGCCAAACTCCGGTGTTAATCCCATGACAACTATAGTGAGAGAAACTGACATCCACCAGCCGCATGTGTGGAACAAGCCACACGTCAAGTGCGGAGCCGGTCTCACGAACGACGTCGCGTAAGGTTGGCCTAGACCGCTTCAATCTCACTATCCCGGCCATAAGAAGAACAAAAACAAGAGGCTTGCAGCAGAAAACATCAACGCCGTAACAACCATGTTGCGTTCTACTCGTGAAACACATCTACGCATAGATCTAGCTCGATACCCTCGAAGGGTTTGGCGGCATAGTAAATCAAAATTTTCTACGAGCGAGCAGAGGGAAAGCCAAGATCTAATCTAGGAGATGCAAAACGAGAGATATTGGATTAGATCTTCATACCCTTGAAGATTCAGACAATGAACGTTTAAGGCGTGGGTGATGTAGTCGTACTCGCTTCTCCTCCTCGCGATCCGATCCGATCTAGCACCACAAGTGGCGGTGCCTCCGTGAGATGCACACGTGCAGCACCTCGACGTCTCCTCCTTCCTCGGACCAGCGAGTATGGTGGAGAGATAGATTGGATCTACAGCACGACGGCGTGGTGTATATGGTGGAGAATTTCTGCTGCAGGGCTTCGCCTACAAATAGTCGGAAGGGAGAGAGGAAGGTAGCAAGGCTGCTAGGGCTTGGAGGAAGGTGTGTGTGTGGGGAGGGGGCGCACCACCTCTCTATATATAGAGGGGGGGGCGGCCAGCCCTTGCCCTTCATCCAAGCCTATCTCTAGTTTAAACAATTTAAACTCTCCCTTATCTAGAAATCCTATCTCTAGTTTAAACGATTTAAACTCTCCCTTATCTAGAAATTCTATCCCGAGATTTAAACGAGTCAAATCTCTCTAGAATCGGCTGGGCCCTATGGGGCCTTGTGCCCTTGGCCCAATGCGGCCAGGACACTCCCTCATAGGCCCATGCCCCCTCCCGGAAGGTGGGGCCACGTTGGTCCCCTTCCAGAAGGTTCTAGAAGCTTCCGGTACAATACCGATTAACCCGGAATAATTCCGAACTCCAAAAACTGCACTGCCTTATATGAATCTTATTCTCCGGACCATTCCGGAACCTCTCGTGATATCCTGGATCCCATCCGAGACTCCGAACAAAAATCCATAAACCAATTATCCAATCTATCCTAGCGTCGAGACACGTTAAGTGTGTGACCCTGCGGGTTCGAGAATATGCAGACATGATCTTCTATCAATAATCAACAGCGGGGTCTGGTCACCCATATTGACTCCCACACATTCATCGATGACCATATCGGATGAACCACGATGCCAGGATTCAATCAATCCCATATATATATTCCCTTCGTCTCGCGATATTTTACTTGCCCGAGATTCGATCGTCGGTACCGTCATACCTAGTTCAATCTCGTTCACAGCAAGTACTTTACTCGTTCCGTAATCTTATATCACTTTGTGATTAACTCCTTAACCACATGCTTGCAAGCGGTGTTGATATCGATTACCGAGTGGGCCCGAAGTATATCTCTCCGACTTGGGAGGGACAAATTCCATCTCGATACATACAACCCAACAGATACTTTCCGATCACCTGAGAGACACCTTTATGATCACCCTCTCATAGGATGACGTTTGATGACCTCAAAGCTTTCTTCCGGTACAAGGGAGTTGCATTATCTCATGGTCTAAGGAATACAATATTTGACATAGGAAAAGCTTCGCAAAGATGAACACGATGAAACGATCTAATTGCTTCGCTTAGTTTGGTACATCCATCATATCATTCTCCCAATGATATGATCTCATTATCAATTGACAACTCATGTCTATGGTTAGGAAACCTTAACCATCATTGATCAATGAGCTAGTCCTTAGAGGCGTACCAGGGACACGGTGTTGTTCACAAACCACACAAGTATTAATGTTTCCGCTTAATACAATTCTAGCATGGAATATAAACTTTATCATGAACAAGAATTATAATAATAACATCTTTATCATTGCCTCTAGGGCATAATTCCAGCACAAGTCCCCATGTGTGACCTCTCTCCAAGACCTATTTTATAAATTATATATAATTGTTGCATGTTAAATTGTCATGCTTGCATACATATTGTGATTTTGGGGGCCTTATGCCGATTCACCTAAAAATTAAATACGGGTCCATATGCGGGCGATTCTAGTCTTACTTTGGCCCCATTTAAATTTGTGCAGCGAACCGGTGATATAATTTTTCCTTGTTAAGACAACATTTAAATTGCGGGGTATCTAAATAACTTGAACCATCTAAATAAATGTCGGGACGGTTCCGCTTAATCTTGCCTAATTGCCGCACCTTTGCCATGTCATACATCATACATGAATCATGCCGGTCTTCCGTAGTATTAAATAGTGCATCCGGTGTTTCTTCTAGTGCTTTGCTTCTTCACGGATTAGGCCGATGAGTTGATGCGAGTGACGCTCGTTCTTCGGATGAACTTTCGGCAATGTTTTCAGGCGAGCATTCTCCCCCTTTCTACCTATCTTACTTTTATAGTCTTTATTTTCTTCTGTTGATCTATTGCTATCTGTGTTGCGATGCTCTAGTTTTCGTACCCGTGATATCCCTTGCAGCCTTATATTGCCTTGGACACATCCTATTACCTGTAGTTTGGTAGATAGTTGGACTTGCTCGTCGTAGTCGCTTGCTCAAGTGATGTTGCGTGTCGTCAAGTATCACAGTTGTTGGAGTAATGCCGCATGTTTAATGTTGGAGATGATCATGGATTTAATTACTGTATAATAACTAAAATTGAAAGTAGGTAAATGCAGAGGCACCGGTGGGTAATAGACAATATTTGGTTTTAATAGCTCACTTTGGTGTCCGTAGGGACCTCGAGTTCTTGACACTGTTAGAGATCGAGGCGCTAACCACAGGTGTGTGTGGGCACCCCATCGATTAGTACCTGATTTCAAAGTACTGTCAGGGGCCACAAAGTAGTTTGGGGCTTTATTACTATCCTGTACTTATGCCATGCTTCTTTGCTTCATTTACGATTCTTGCGTGGGCCTTATCTTTTGGAACCAATGTGGAATGTTTTCGCGGTGTCGACAAGCCTAGTCACACTTCGGGTTCCCAACGCTGACCATTGTCACAAACCTGGGTCCGTCTCGAGCGGCCGACTTCGTTGAGGGTAGCTTAGTGGGTGGCCCCATGTGCTTGCTTTGGGTCTAGGAAGCGTCGTGTCAAAACCCGTCGACATACCGTTGGGTGTATGTTTTGTGATCTTGTACCTACGATCGACAACAAGGGTGTAGGTGCGTGGGAACTTTGGTGCACCCTGCAGGTTAAATCTTTTCAAGAAGCCGTCGCGGTTATGGGCGACTTGGAGCACGATTCTCGATCATAGACAACTATAACTAAAGTTTACGTTATAATTTGACTTGTATCCGATATGACTAGTAATCAGCTTTTACTGCGGAATGGCTAAATAAAAGTACCAACAACTGCTGGGTTTGGGATATCTCATGCTAATAGTATCGACTAGTAAGTGTTGCAACTACAACGGAATGGTTAACTAAAAGTGCCCACGCTTATTCTATCGGATGACTATCTATACCGACTAGTAATTGCTTCAACGATAAGCGAATAAATAAAACGCCAACGGTGAGTTCCTCGGTTGACTTCCTCGTTTGGTCTCGAGGGGGAAACACCAGGATGGGTATGTTGGGTGGTAGTATCAGGTTGGTTCCGAATAGGTCTTTCTTACCCCTCTCTGGTAGCCGCTAATTGTATCGAGTCTCTATAGGTTGTGTAGTGCATGCCGCTCCGCTTGATCCACCATACCTATGTGGCGAGGACCGCCAATTCTAGTCTCGCTGCAGCGCCTCGATCTTGACCGCTCTCTTTTTCCTTTGTCCTTTGTCGGCACCCCTTTTGTTTAAGCAGGTTTTGAGATCGACGTCGTTAGCAGGGTTACCCTTCCGGCTTGGCCTGGGCAGGGTTATGGACGCCATTGGTTATTCTTCAGGGCTCTTAGCCCAATTTGAATCTTGTCTGTACTCGGATGTTGTATCGTTTTCAAGGTGATTTGGATCTTTGTACTATAGATCTGTATTCTTGATTCATGGAGTCGTGTTGTATATATATATCTGTTCTGTGGGTTCCATCGTGGACTATTGTGTAATGATATTACTTCGTTTTCCACCCGCACGAAAGTGCCTGGTGGGCACCTTTGAATCGTTTCTATGCGGGTTTGGCGGAAATCGCTAAGACTTGCATAGGGCCGATTCTGAGGGTGTTACATGGGGCTACCCACAGTGACTGACCAGTGGGGCCGAAGACCAATAATACCAAACTAATTAATAAACCTAATAATACCTAACTAATAATAAACCTAATAATCCAAACACCGAAAAGAAAGGGAAACAATCAACACATGGCATCAATGCAATGCTCAATCAAGTATGATGATATGACAAGTTAATTTGCATTGGAATGTAACCCTAAGACATGCTCGACGATTTAATCGGGGTTCCGAGGGGTGAAAACCCTAACTCGGGGAAACTCCGGAACATATGAGAGGGGTGCATTTGTTCTTATAGTTATACTTGTCATTTAAGTTGTTGAACAATGCATTATTTTAGGTTAAATAGATAGGTTTCATTTTTCTGAACAATTTGATATATTATTTGTATTTTTCTGACTTATAAACAATAAGTTATTGATTTTACAATATTAAATCATTTTCTGGAATTAAAAACAAAAAGGCAAATAGTTGATTTTACAATATTAAATCATTTTCTAATGATAATGGTTTGAATAAATTAACTATCAAAAAAGCATTACACACCGAAGAATTATTTTTCAATACAAAACTAAATACAAAAAAGAAAAACAGAGAAATTAAAAGTGGAGCTCACAATTATTTTTCAATACAAAACTAAATACAAAAAAGAAAAACAGAGAAATTAAAAGTGGAGCTCACAAACAGTGAGCTTCCCGATGATGGGGGCGGCGTGGAGGTGGCGGGGACGGGCCGGCGTGGGTGGCGCTCATGAGGCGGTGTCGGCCTTGGTGACAGGCGAGACGATCGTGGGAGGCCTTGCGGCCGAGGATAAGCGGCGGAGCTCTGGCGTGTAAGCGCAGAAAGGCGGCGGTGCACAGCGGCGGCGGGCAATGAGCGGCGTTCGAGATCGAAGCGGCGTCTCCCTCTGTACTGCGGTAGCGTCGGTTTGCAGAGAAGTGAGATGGGGAAGAAGAAGAAGAAGAACAAGCGTGAAAGTTATAAAGAAAGGGCCTTTTGTCCCGGTTAATGGCTCCAACCGGGACTAAAGGGTCATACGTCCCGGTTGGAGCCACCAACCGAGACGTATACTCCAATTTTTTCAGCAGACCAAGGGTTGTACGCGGTCTTTAGTCGGTTGGTGGCTCCAGCAGGACGTATTCTAATTTTCAAATTTTCAGGTATTTTCTCTCTGTTTCCGCCTTATTTTTTATTTTGGGGTTTAAATTTGTAATGTTTTTTAAATGATAATTAATTTGGAATTTATAAAAACTTTAAACATAAAAAGTGTTTGGATTTGAATAAATAATTCAAAGCCATTTTCTGTTTTAAAAAATAATTAATGTAACCATTTAAAATATGAACCATTTACAATTAAAAAGGAATTAACTTATATTATTTTAATATCAATTTGGAATTTAGAAAAACTTTAAACATAAAAAGTGTATGAATTTGAATAAATAATCCAAAACCATTTTCTATTTTTAAAAATTAATTAATGTAACCATTTAAAATTAAAAATGAATTAACTTATATTTTTTAATATCAATTTGGAATTTAGAAAAACTTTAAACATAAAAAGTGTATGGATTTGAATAAATAATCCAAAACAATTTTCTATTTTTAAAAAATAATTAATGTAACCATTTAAAATTAAAAATGAATTAACTTATATTTTTTGAATATTAATTTGGAATTTACAAAAACTTTATACATAAAAAGTGTTTGGATTTGAATAAATAATTCAAAACCGTTTTCTGTTTTAAAAAATAATTAATGTAACCATTTAAAATATGAACCATTTACAATTAAAAATGAATTAACTTATATTTTTTTTAATATCAATTTGGAATTTAGAAAAATTTTAAACATAAAAAGTGTTTGGATTTGAATAAGTAATTCAAAAACATTTTCTGTTTTTAATGGGCGAAAAAAAGACGGAAAATAATGGGGAAAGAAAATTTGATTAGGATAGAAGCTGGAATTAAAGTACATAGCATAACTAACACAAAGTTACATAGAAGAACTGAAATTAAGATACATGGCAGATTAAGCCACAATAGGCGAACTTGTTTTGCAATGTTGGAATAATTAGGTCATGCTCACACACTGTAATACTGCGCCCTTTGTCGTACATTGTGACCGTCGTCGCTATAAATCGTCGTCAGTCGCCGTAGTTGAACCTTGAATGTTGGGTGCGAGTGAAATTTGGACTTGAGGGTAGTGCAAAGGGGGGCTAGAGTCGGCCGCCGTGTCATAGGCCATGGCGCTCTAGAGAGTCCGCGCCACCACCGGCCGACAATGCCTCGTTGAAGTTCGAGGAGGTGGGCCTCCTCCTCGTGCTGCGAGTGCCCTCTCACGCCGATCCACGAAGAAGGCTTCCCAAGTCGAAATAGTCGGGATGCCATCACGGGATTCCTCCATTGCTCGGCGTGAGCTCGAAGTAGTAGTGGTTCGTGATGGCCATCCAGCCGCCACACCTAGAGGGACGGAGGAACAAGCACGCCTCGTCGCTCAGCATCCAAAGGGGACACAGTGGCAGGTGAGGGTAGTTCGAGGCGCAGCGCCTCCCCTCGGGAGTTAGTGCTACGGTGGAAGCCATGGGAAAGAGTGATGAGGTTGCAGATATGAGTCTAGAGATGTGCAATGACAATGGAGGCCAACCCTACATATATATATAGTGAAGAACTGGCGGGAAGAACTGGAGGGAAGAACTGGCGGGAAAAAATGGCGGGAAGAAAAATGGCGGGAAGAAAAATGGCGGGAAAAATGGCGTGTCGACATTATGTCGTGCGGCATGTACCTTATCCCGGATGGTGTCACCAACCGGGACTAAAGATGAACCTTTAGTCCCGGTTGGAGACACCAACCGGGACAAAACACGAGTCAACACTAATAATAGGGGTGAGTGTCGGAAAATGGAAAAGGGCTTTTCCGTGCGACAAAAGAAAAACTTCCTCTGCAACATTGTTCTCCATACCAATGTCCACACACATGCATAATATGGGCACAACATCACAAACTATGCCGTGATTCAGCACATAACATCGGTCATTTGGACCGAAAGCCATGAAACCTCGAACATGATAGGTCATTTTGTGAAGGTTTTTTCAAAACATGATCAATATACCAAGTCTGGTATTTTTCCTTTCAACTATGTAACATAATATGACACCACGCGAAGGATTTTCATTGTTCGGATTTTTTTGAATTTATTATGCCCGTTTTGAATTATCTGAATTTCTAACTATGGTCGAACCGGTGTGCATGAAGATAGGGGACGAGCATCGTTAGAACTTGCATTGGATCTCTGAAGAAACCACATATTGCGAGTCTAAAAATGATTTTTTTCAAAAAATCACGGGCGATAGATCATGTACCTGTAGTACAAACCGGACCCACTTCCCTTTGATTCGTGAGACATTTGTCCTTTTACCGGGATGGACGAAAAGGTTTGAGATGTCGGTTGGAGATAGTCCATGTAAGGTGGTATAGTATTTTAGGAAAATGGTGCGGTAGCATTCTGAAGCGGCATTTTGGTGGTTACTTCATAAACGACCCATTTTGCGCCGGAAAATGGAAAAGGGCTTTTGGCGACAAAAACTTCCTCCTTCAACATTGTTCTCCATACCAATGTCCACACATGCATAATATGGGCACAACATTATGTCGACATTATATGCGTGCGTACCTTGTCCCGGATGGTGTCACCAACGGGACTAAAGATCAACCTGTAGTCGGTTGGAGACACCAGGACAAAACACGAGTCAACACTAATGATAGGGGTGAGTGTCGACATTATTTCGTAAGTGTCGACACTATGCCGACTTCTTGTACTATAAATAGGCATCCTTGCGAGTCGATCCTCCGGCCAGTTTGAGGCATCTCCAAGATGGTTTTCGAGAGCGAGGACACCACTGCGGCGATTTGAGGAGATCTTGAGCCAGATCCTCCGGCATCTCCGAGCTGGTCATAGAGGCACTCCTAATATGTGAAATTAGTTAGCTCCAGGCGTATTGATCTAGTTAGAGAAGTTACAAGCTACAAGATAGTTTTCAAGAGCGAGGACACCACTGCGGCCGGTTTCAAGGAGATGAAGCGGGCCAGTCCTCCGGCATCTCGAGAAGCTGATCATAGAAACACTCTAATATGTGAAATTAGTTAGCTCAGGCGTATTGATCTAGTTAGAGAAGTTACAAGCTGCAAGATGGTTTCGAGTAGGGACACCACTATGACCAGTTTAGGGAGATGCCGGATCCCAGTCCTTGGCATCTCCAAGCTGGTCATAGATGCACTCCTAATATGTGATGCGCATTTGGAGATCGAGATCTTAATGGTAAATGCGAATCGGGACAACTTCTTTATAGTCGGTCCAGCCACAAAAGCAGGACTAACACTCAAGACATTTATTAATATTAAGCGAGACTACAAAACCGGGACTAAAGGCCACAAACCGAAAGATATCCTTTGGTCAAGCCACAAACCGCGAAAGACATGAACTAGAGTTACATAATATGAGCATGAACTTCTTGGCATATGTCCTTCCTTATGATCGGATGTAACCATGGAGCATCTTCTTTACTTAGCGAATGCTTGGGTCGAGTTTTCACTATGAAGGCGGAATTTCATCAAACTTATTATAATCTTGACATATACATCTTGTCCTCGATTCCCACGATGTTTCTTTTCCCTGAAAGAACTATGTGACGCTTTGGCTCATCATATGATGTATTCGTTTGCATATTTTTTTCTTTTTTTTCGGTCTGGAGGACATGTCCTTCACATAGAAAACCTGAGACACATCATTGGCTAGGACGAATGGTTCATCTCTATAACCAAGATTGTTGAGATCCACTTGTCATTCGCATAACCGGTCTATCTTTACCCCTTCCCCATTCAGGTTGACCCATTTGCAGCGAAACAAAGGGACCTTAAAAGAGACTCCATAGTCTAGTTCCCATATCTCCTCTATGTAACCATAATATGTGTCCTTTTGTCCATTCTCGTCTATTGCATCAAAGCGGACACCACTATTTTGGTTGGTGCTCTTTTTATCTTGGGCGATCGTGTAGAATGTATTCCCATTTATTTCGTACTCTTGGAAATTCAATACAGTAGAAGATGGTGACGCGGCCAACAAGTATAGATGATCTCCAACAGTGGTGTCATTCAAGAGATGTGTTCGCATCTAACCACCGAAAGACTTCATGTGTTCATATGTAATCCATGATTCAGGCTTCCCCGGGTTTTTGGAGCGTACAATATTCTTGTGTTCCTCGATATACGAAGCTGCCAAGGTGGAATTATGTAGAACTGTGTAGTGTGCTTTAGTGAAAGAATCCCCGTCCCTACATATCATTGCTTTCTTTCCCAGCGTGCCTTTTCCACTTAGTCTTCCCTCATGCCGCGAGTCAGAAACACCAATCGGCTTAAGGTCAGGAATAAAGTCAACACAAAACTCAATGACCTCCTCTGTTCCATATCCCTTGGAGATGCTTCCTTCTGTTCTAGCACGGTTATGAACATATTTCTTTAAGACTCCCATGAACCTCTCAAAGGGGAACATATTGTGCAGAAATACCGGACCGAGAATGGCAATCTCTTCCACTAGATGAACCAGGAGATGCGTCATAATATTGAAGAAGGGTGGTGGGAACACCAATTCAAAACTAACAAGACATTGTACCACATCCTTCTGTAACCTTGGCAGAATATCTGGATTGATTACCTTCTGAGATATTTCATTGAGGAATTCACACAGCTTCACAATGGGTACTTGAACATTTTATGGTACAAGCCCCCTCAATGCAATCGGAAGCAACTGCGTCATAATCACGTGACAGTCATGAGACTTCAGGTTTTGGGACTTTTTCTCTGCCATATTTATTATCCCCTTTATATTAGATGAGAAGCCCGACGACACCTTGGTACTGTAAAGGACTTCAAAAAAGATTTCCTTCTCTCCTTTGGTAAGAGCATAGCTGACACGACTTAAGTGACGCCCTTTATCCGTCTTGTTATGTGTATGCATGTTTTTTGGGTCTTCCATAATTTGTTGGTCCTCCCGTGCTTCAGGTGTATCTTTTGTCTTCCCATACACACCTAGGAATCCTAGCAGGTTCACGCAAAGATTCTTCGTCACGTGCATCACGTCGATTGAAGAGCGGACACGCAGGACTTTCCAATATGGCAGCTCCCAAAATATAGATTTCTTCTTCCATATGGATGTGTGTCCGTAGCAGCGTCGTTCGAACTGATTGACCGCGGGACCCTTTCCAAAGATTACTTCTATGTCCTTGACCATACCAAATACATCATCACCAACGGGGAGTTCAGGCTTCTTCGGTGATCGCCTCACATTTGAAATGCTTGCATTTCTTTCTTACGGATGATTGGTCGGAAGAAATCACGATTCGCCAGTACACAACCTTCTTGCATTTATGCAAATATGTACCTTGATCTTATCTAAACAGTGGTGCATGCCTTATATCCCTTGTTTATACATCACGAAAGGTTACTAAGAGCAGGCCAATCATTGATGGTTACGAATAACAACCCTCGTAGATCAAATGGCTCCTATTTGTTCTCATCCCACGCACGTACACCTAGTTTACCCCACAACTGTAAGAGTTCTTCGACTAATGGCCTAAGGTACACATCAATGTCGTTGCCCGGTTGCTTCGGGCCTTGGATGAGCACTGACATCATAATGAACTTACGCTTCATGCACAACCAAGGAGGCAGGTTGTAGATACATAGAGTCACGGGCCAGGTGCTGTGACTGCAGCTCTGCTCCCCAAAGGATTCATACCATCCTTACTTAGACCAAACCATAAGTTCCTTGCGTCACTTGCAAAGACTGGGAAGTCTCTCTTGATTTTTCTCCACTGTGACCCATCAGCAGGGTGTCTCAACTTCCCGTCTTTCTTACGGTTTTCTTTGTGCCATCGCAACAACCTGGCATGCTCTTTGTTTCTGAACATGCGTTTCAACCTTGGTATTATAGGAGCATACCACATAACCTTAGCAGGAACCCTCTTAGGGCTCTCCTCAACATCACCAGGGTCATCTCTACGATCTTATACAATAGCGCATTGCATGCGGGCATTTATCTAAATTCTCATACTCCTTACAGCGGTAGAGGATGCGATCATTAATGCATGCATATATCTTTTGCACATCTAATCCCAGAGGAGAGAGTCTTCTTTGCTTCGTAGGGTACTCTCGGGAAGTTCGTTATGTTTTGGAAACTTTGGCTTCATTATTTTCAGCATCTTTTCAAATGAGGAGTCAGTTAGACCACACTCTGCCTTTCATCGCATAACAATTCCAAAGGTGGTACCGAGCTTTGTGCTGCCATCTTCACAATTTGGGTACAACAATTTTTGTGATCTTCTAACATGCCCTCTAACTTCAACTTCTCATTTTCCTCGCTTCATGCCTCGC